>CM032229.1:49220000-50667500 GCA_019009955.1 Riptortus pedestris
AGTATAGAATATATATCTAATATCATTGTTGGGCTGGATATAAATTATTTATTTACCATCATTCAGAGTAAAACAGTTACAAGTGGTTTTTTTTTTTTTTCAGTTCTACTTTCTAGTGGATGAAGAAAAAAGAGGTTATAATATTAGTCCGAAAAAGGTCAGTACACTTGAGACTATATTATATCCGGTCAAATAATAACGTTGATGACCCTTGTTTTACCACTCCTGTCTCACTTTCTCAGCAAGAGTCCTGTAAGGAATGCAGTTGGCAGATGACATTAAGGTCGACATTGTCCTGCTATTAGGATACTCTAAAAACGGGCAGAAGCGTGTCTGAGGCTATTATAGGAAGGTTAGGCCGTTACCTGGAATCCCCATCATGATAGCCTCAAGGAGTCGCTGATAGCCTCAAGGTGCAGTCTTAACAAGTCCCAACCTAAAGGTCGGCGAGGTTAAACTGTTCGATTAATACGTGACCCCCAAGACACTTGTGTTCGTGTTTTTAGCATCCACTCGTTATATGGAGTCGAACTCTATCATCGCGTCATTGTGTTGGAGGCAGGCGGACGTCATCGGACCGCCGTGATGCATGGTTGTCGGAAGGAACAGCGGCTCTGTGCGCACTTGCCGACGGTATTGTCTGGTCATGCTCATCAATCAGACGGCAGGAGACGTCCCGCTGAGCGCATTACCTATGCATTGGATACCCTGGCGACCAGTCCAGATCCTATCGGAGCCGGGTTCTGCCTCGGATCGAAACCACGGGGGGCGCTAATTGTTTTGTGTATAACAGGGTCAGGTGGACCTAAAAGTGGTAGGAATAAACACACTTCAAGAGACAGCCATGTTACGGCAGCGTAATCTTGACACATGTCAAAGGGAATTTCAGATCCGTTTTAGAAAGTTTGAGCAACTGGGACTAGAGAGCGCTACCTAATTGTACTATCATGTGCTTTTGATATTCAAACAATCAAATAACATTTAAAGAACATTCAGTTATTAATTTACGACAGTCTTATGCTACTGGAACGGGTTATCTATTATCAATACCACCCTTTTCTACCCAGGGAGGGACTAATATTTTATTCAGTGAGTGCGTCATTAAAATAATTTCTATTGCCCTGGTGGGAGCGAACCCCTGATTCTTCCCAAGTTCACTATGACCAGCGCTTTAACTCTCCTAGCTAACATGAAACTACTAAAGGAACATAGAACTTTTATTATCATCAATAAAATGTATTAAGTGTATTTTATCATTATTAATTTGCTATGGAGCATTCGCAGGGCAACTATGATGAATATTCTGTTCAGTTCATATACATACATTCAGTGTATTCAACGTACAAGAAAGAAAAAAAAATCAATTAAACTAAACATAAAATAAATGAGAGTTGAAAAAAACGAATATTATTTTTTTTATTATTTTAGATTTCCATAAATGTTCCTGTGAGTCAAAGGTACTTAAGTACCTAGTTTATGCTGTTACTGTCGCCTGAAAAAATTTCAGTGTCATGCTGTATGCTCAATGTCCATCGTTTTTCCGCAGTCAATAACAATTTTTCAAATTATTAGGCCAATGAATCAAGTCATGCAGTAACGTTTATCGGTATCGCCATTAACTACGTTTGTTATTAGCAGATTTCCCCTAAGGGAAATCAGCTATTGAGGTTGTACTCATGACGGAATTTTCGACATTTTTCTTCAAATGTCCATCGATCCTACCTAGTAGAAGACGAAAATGAGGTCCGTTCAAAACTGTATATATATATATATATATATATATATATATATATATATATATATATATATATATATATATATATATATATATATTTGTCTGTTACCGCTCTAGCGGTCGCAATTTTTGTTTGATCCTTACCAAACTTCATATTTAAGCGTTTTATGTAAAAAGAAAGATCAAGTTCGTTAACGGCTGAAATCGGACCAGTGGGAGGGGGGGTTTAGAGGGGAGGATTTTCGAAAATTCGAAATATCTCCGTTACTATACGTCCGATCAAAAGATTGTATCGAACTAATCTTATTGCAAATTAAATTTACTATAAATATTGTTCTATACATTAATTCTCTATCTTGAATATTAACCGAGATATTTGCATTTGTATTCTGCGTGTGGCTATAGGCTATGTTCGGAGTTTCCGACGAGAGCTCTGGCGGCCGTTTCCATAACTATCGTCCCTCGTGAATAGGTTTAGAGGTTAGGTTAACTGTTTTTTGGGCTAGAAACTACTGGGTTATTACGCCCTAAATAATGTTTTTTAGGTTTAGAGGTTTCTTACTACTACAGTTGTTATTAGGCAGATTTCTCTATTGTAAAACTTCACGTGGGAAATCTGCTTAGTTCACGCAGCCCCTGCGTGACGGACTTTTTTTGAATGCCTCATTGATGTACGATACTGTGGATTTGAATTCATATGAATATCAATGAATTTTAAAGAATGGTAATTATGATTCGTTTTAATTTTTTGTTTATATTATTGAAAATATAATAGGATAATTTTAGTTTAAGCCAGGACTCCTTGGGTTCCAGACGAGAGGGATAATCATTGTGTGTTAGATAAATCAAATTGTTTCCTCATAGCCACCTTCTCCTCAAATTTAGAACTCATGATCCTGCTCACTGAAGATTGACCATTCAAAATTACATTCCATGTAATAAGGGATTACTGAAGAAGTTATCTTATGTGTGATCTACGTTGAAGGAAAAATGGCCGAAGGTCAATAGATGAAAAGCACGTGAACCACATCACTGATTTATTTTCCTCTACATGTTTCGCGTAATCTATGACGCTTCTTAAAAGGAGTAATACGCTATTATAAAAAGATTCGACCATACCACCCCGGTGGTCAAGCCGACTCTCGCTGTCGAATCTTTTTATAATACTGCACTTTCCCAATACTTGGAGAAAAATAAATCATTGATATAGTTCACGTGTTTTTTATCTATTGACCTTCGGACATTTCTCCTTCAACGAAAATTGACTTGAGGTCGCATTTTGACGATGTGTGATCTTCTCATGTACGATGGAAAGCCACAGAAAATGAACTTTAAACTGATTGAACTTATCATATAACACATACTGACTGACTGTAGTAATTGAGTCCACATTGACATTCCAGAAATGCCATTACAGAACTGTTGAGCGATCATAGTCATTTATATGTATATATATATATATATATATATATATATATATATATATATATATATATATATATTAATCTTAGTCACATATTTATACGACACAGACCTATATAAGCTCTTTTGAGGCCATGGATAAAAATAGATGTTCGATTCTATTTAATATCCTTAGCATATCAATAGAAGCTATCAAATTTCAATTTGAAGACTGAATTCCCTCAATTATCACAGGAAGTTAAAATAGAAGCTAGTACGGCAGATAGTAACAATGAAGTAAAATTATGAGTTCATAGATGCCACGAAAGGTATATATTTATTAAATCTGTGGTATTATTTGTATTTTGTGCACGTAAGGTGAACATCGCTCAAAGCAAAACACCGACAATAAATAAGTATAGCGAACGAAGAGGGGTATTTGTTTTAACTAAACCTGGTTTGTAGTTTTCATTCATTATACCTAATATATGAATTCAGTAATGGATGGAATACATCTTCAAAATTCTTTAATACGAAAAATTTACAATGATGACTTAAAAAATTGGTACCTCATTTATAATTTACAAAATCGATTTTAGTACTTTTATACACTGTACATTAAATATATAGCTAGTTAGCGGGGTTAATTAGAGAGGATTTCTATTAAACCCATTGTAAGAGAGGTGTTGTGAAAGAGTTCACGAGAATCTGTACACATTACAGAAGCTACAATTAGATAACAAACGTTACATAAAAATCATTTATCCTAATAGAGAATTTATGTCACATCATCAAAGTTGAGCAAGATGGGGATGAACAATTATATGCCGTTTATCCCAACATAATTGTTGTAAGTTCGGAGTTAAAGCTCTCCAGGAAGATAACCTCATACGACCATTAGGAAATTATTCCTTACCTTGTTTAATTGTGGCTTAGAGATTTCGACAGATCGGGTTTGTAACGTTTCTCAAAATGAATTAGAGAAGATGAGAATAGAAAGCAACTCTGAAGATATTATTAATTTCGTTTTTAAGTTAAATCAGCTATTGAGGTTGTAATCATGAAACCAATTTCGAAAAATGCCTACTAATATCCATCGATTTTACCCAGATGATAAAAATGAGTTTATTCAAAACAGTTCTTGTCGGCCGTTGCTCTAGCAGTCGCAGTTTTTGTTTGATCCCCGCCAAAAATGTTATTTAAAAGTGTTCAGTAAAACTAAAAATGTCGTTTGTTACTATACGTTGGATCGAAAAATTGTATAAAACCAATCTTATTGCAAATTAAATGTACTATAATTATTGTTATAGACGTTTATTCTCTATTTTAAATATTAACCCAGATATTTGTATTTTTCAGTTTTTAGACTTTAGCAAACCCCCACTTCTACTCATGTTGCATAAACAATAGTCTATTATATAATAAACCACATTATTCGAAGCTTAAATATCAAATATTGTATTCAAGAGGCCTTTATTATACAAGATACATGCACCTATGTCCTGGTGTCGCCCCCCCCCCCCTCCCCGTCATAATGTCTTCGATTACTAAAACTTGATTAATTGAGATAACAATTATTCTGACTCATTATTAATTACAGTTAGAAAATTAATACGTTATATTCTGATATATTTCAGTAATTTTTTTTCTTTCCGGTATGAGGCTGGCAGATCTGTTTGCTTACAAACCAAACGCTTCCTGTCGGCAGGTGAAATTGACTGAAACTCTTCTGATTTCCGTTTGTATTTATTCACTTAATATTCACGGTGGAGTTGCGTTACCAGTATGTAGATTTATCTATTACTAAACTTCAAGAGGGAAATCTTTTTCGTTTACGCAGTCTCTGCGTGACGGACTTTTTTATTTATAAATCAATATTCTGTTAGGACATGAAATTAATTATGATCCTTAGACATATCATTATCTCTAAGTTTCTTTCCCAAATAGAATACCATTTTTCATAAAAGCACCAAATATCCATAATTTTGAATAAAATAGAAAATATGAATTTCATATAAAAAAAAATCAAATTTGATTTGAAAATCTCTTTTTTGAACTGAAATTGATGATGGCTGAAAATGGCAGAGGAGGTTTAAAGTAGAGAATTTAGAATCTTCAAAATATCTCTGTTATTGTACGTTGCAAAAATTCAATAGAGCCAATCATATTGAAAATGTATTATTATGTAAATGTTGTTATATTCATTTTACCTTTGTCTTCAATGTTAACCGAGATAATAGATATTTTTTTTTAGATTTCAGCATTCAGTAATCTGATAAGCTGTTATCGATCTCTTTATTTGAAGGTTAAGTACCAATTTTATATATATATATATATATATATATATATATATATATATATATATATTTGTCTGTTAACACTCTAGCGGTCGCAATTTTTGTTTAATCGCCACCAAACTCGGTATTTAATCGTTTTATGTAAAAAGGAAGATCAAGTTCGTTAACGGCTGAAATCGGACCAGTGGGAGGGGGGGGGGGGGTTTAGAGGGGGGATTTTCAAAAATTCAAAATATATCCGTTATTATGCATTGGATCGAAAAAGTGTATAGAACCAATCTTATTGAAAATTAAATTGACTATAAATATTGTAATATACATTTATTCTCTATCTCGAATATTAACCGAGATATTTGCATTATTCTGTTTTCAGCTTCTGAGATGAGATCGGCTAACTTCGGGTCTAGTCGTGAGTTTCCGTCAAGTGCTAGTTCGGGCCATTCCCGTAACTGTTTGACTCTCTATTCTGAAATTTCTCTATTGTAAAACTTCACGTGGGAAATCTGCTTAGTTTACCCAGCCCCTGCGTGACGGACTTTTCTTAAACTTTTACCTGGTTATATGTAATGCCTACTAATGTGAAGACGCCATCAACATACATTTTACGTCGTTTCTCGAAAAGTTCATTTGATATATACTGTACTCGATATTTAAGTGTTTCATTCAACACTAAAGATGTTATTCGTTATGACTGAAATCTTATGAGGAATAGGGATTTTGAAGATTCAAAATATCTCGGTTATTATGAATTGGATCGAAAAAGATTACAGAACCAATCTTTGAACTATATAATCTTTCGTGATCAAATAAAACGTGAGTTATTCCTACATTTTTTTTTCAGCCTTCATTATCTTCCTAATTTTAATCATCGAATTTTTACATAAACATAGAGAATTATATGTAGTATAACATAACAGAACGTAGGAAATCTGTTTATATTACCCAGACATACCGTGACGGACTTCTTCAATTAAGAAGATTCATTTGAATGATAAATTAAATTAAATGTTTCTTTTCAAGATACAAGAATGAGGTTCATTCAATATTATAAGTATATATACTGGCTGTGTTACCTGTCTTTAATGGATTCAATTAAAACAGTTTCCCTTGGAAATATAAATATTATTATATTAATTTACAAAGCACTAATTATTCCTTTCACTTCCATTACTTCATACATTCAAACAGTTATTCTATTATTATAGACATTAAGTATGTAATAACTATTATAGGATTATATTGGAAATTATATTTAGAATAGCAGCGACCCATCTATGTCAGTTTAAAATGAAATTAGAAATAAATATTGTATCAACCGAAGCTTGAAACATGTCGGCGATTTAAATAAAACAGATGTTCTAAGGAAGAAAAGGAGTTTTTATTGCTTGACCCAGCATGGCTGCATTTTTAAACAATTTAAGAAGTGGGTCATCTACAATTAAGAAGAATCATAAACATTGGCTAGTCAACTCCTCTTAATCATTGAGCTGTTATACCACCAAGATAGATGTACAGTAATAAAAATTTTGAGGTGATTTTAACCGTAGATGGCAAAATTTAAAAAAAAAAAAATTGACAATGGAAGAAAAGGAGTTTTTATTCATTGACCCAATATGGCTGCATTTTCAAACTATAATATATATATATATATATATATATATATATATATATATATATATTCCACTGTTACCATTGTAGGAGTCCCAATTTTTGTCGACCGTTACCAAACTCCATATTTAAGGTTTTTATGTAAACCAAAAGATGAAGTACGTTAAGAGCTGAACTTAGATAAGAATAGAGCTTATAAGTGGTCTGCGAAAGTAAGAAATAACTTTACCATTCTGTGTTCGATTAAAAAATAATTTATAACCTTCTTATTGCAAATTTAATTTTCAATAGTTATTGATGCATAGGTATATTTTTCGCCGGCTCTAATAATAATCGAAATATTTGAATTTCTCCTTGTTATCCGTCGTCTGCACGTCCTCCAAATCCAAGTAAGTGACTTACACTTCGAACTTTAAACATCTCACTTACAGTTTAAGTTTCAAGTTTTGCTTACATAGGCCTTCTTACTACATTGCAGGAAAATGGAGAATAGATGTCAGATCCGTTGCTAGTCCTATATATGGAAAATCTGTGTAACGGACTTAACTTATGATATTCGATTAAATTTTATTATAATCAGATTTTTTTTTTAACAAAATATTCTCTTTGAATTAAGGAAAATATTCTCTTTGAGGATTAATGAAAATTCACCATATTTTTTTTTGGGGGGGGGGGAGGTACCTGAAACACTTCAGACTATGTGTATTATACAACACTCTTTCAGCAGATTTCCCTTAAGGGAAATTAGCTATTGAGGTTGTACTCATGGGGCGATTTTCGAAATATTTCTTCAAATGTCCATCGATCCTACCACGGAGGTGACGAAAATGAGGTCCATTCAATACTGTATATATATATATATATATATATATATATATATATATATATCTGTTACCTCTCTCGGTTGCAATTATTGTTTAAGAGTTACAAAACTCGATATTTAGTCGTTTTATGTAAAAATAAAGATCAGGTTCATTAACGGCTGAAATCTGATCAGTGGGAGGGGGGGGGGTTTGGAGGGGAGGATTTTTGAAAATTCGAAATATCTCTGTTACTATACGTTGGATCGAAAAATTGTATAAAACCAATCTTATTGCAAATTAAATGTGCTATAATTATTGTTATAGACGTTTATTCTCTATTTTAAATATTAACCCAGATATTTGTATTTTTCAGTTTTTAGCCTTTAGAAAACCCCCACTTCTACTCATGTTACATAAACAATACTCTATTATACAATAAACCACATTATTCGAAACTTAAATATCTAATATTGTATTCAAGAGGCCTTTATTATACAAGATACATGTAAATATATCCTGGTGTCGCCCCCCCCCCTCCCCGTCATAATGTTTTCGATTACTAAAACTTGATTAAATGAGATAACAATTATTCTGACTCATTATTAATTACAGTTAGAAAATTAATACGTTATATTCTGATATATTTCAGTAATTTCTTTTTCTTTCCGGTATGAGGCTGGCAGATCTGTTTGCTTACATACCAAACGCTTCCTGTCGGCAGGTGAAATTGACTGAAACTCTTCTGATTTCCGTTTGTATTTATTCACTTAATATTCACGGTGAAGTTGCGTTACCAGTATGTAGATTTATCTATTACTAAACTTCAAGAGGGAAATCTTTTTCGTTTACGCAGCCCCTGCGTGACGGACTTTTTTAATTATAAATCAATATTCTGTTAGGACATGAAATTAATTATGATCCTTAGACATATCATTATCTCTAAGTTTCGTTCCCAAATAGAATACCATTTTTCATAAAAGCACCGAAGATCCATAATTTTGAATAAAATAGAAAATCTGAATTTCATATATAAAAAAAAAAAAAAAATCAAATTTGATTTGAAAATCTCTTTTTTGAAACTTTTTAATTTGTTTTGTAACTGGAATTTGGTTTGATTATAATATTTCGGAATTGGGGTTTGAATTGTTTGAATACGTCATGTATACGCTTGAACGTAGTTTAATTCATATGACGGTAAAATTGTTTTGGAATACCCTATATTAAATTTAGATACCAAGATGAAAGTCCACAATAAATAAGTAAGTTTTTATAATTTAGAATGGAGCAATGCTTATAAACGGTTAATATAGGCGGTGACAATGTTAGTTAACTCATTGAAAGTCCATTAGATTATTAGACAGGTGATGTCTCCGTCGGGTGGAGGGCACACGTGTCAGTTACAAAAGGGTTGTGCACCGTCCAACCAGATGTACTCATCGTGTGTGCATGCTACATCTGGACTCGGAGGTGGTCGCTATGGGCGCACTTGGCTTTCAGCTGGCAGGCCAACAAACCTTAGCTAATTTCTCTTTCATCTTCAGTTTTCTCTTTATGGCCCAGTTCTGTCGTAGCGCTCTGTGTACAAACGCATGGAACCAGGAAGCATGTGCCTAGGTGTCTGAGTAGACGCCTGCATCCTCCATCTGTGTATTATTAATTCCACCACACGCAACAACACTTTATTTGCTGTCTGTACGAGGCTTCTTTCTGATAGTAATAACATAACTCTCTCTGAGTCCATATAAAGTTATGAAATTAAACAGTTATATGAAATTGTAAAGTAAAACTACTAGTGTAGTGTTCTTATTCATGTTATATATATATATATATATATATATATATATATATATATATATATATATATAAATGAACGTTTGTTTATATGTCCTTTATAGAATCGTAAACGTCTAAACAGAATTTTATGAAACTTAGTATGTATATTACTACTAAAACAGGTTAGGTTTCTGGCTATATTAATATTCTCTGAGACGAACAGGAGTGGGGGTTATAAGGAAGGCCTGAAATTAAAAATAGCGATATTTCGTCTCCTATTGGTTTTTCGGCAAATATGCACATAACAAAAGTTGTTTATTTTGTTATTTAGAGTAACTTTTGTAATATACACTTGTCTAGTATACCGAAGTATAAATGAGTTATACGCTAAAAACAATAGTGGGAGTCAACAATTTTATATGGCACGAAAGACTCAACGGAACTAAACGAAACTCCGTATGTCATTTGGTGTTAACACCTCCCTGATTATAAGCTATTTTAAAATTTCGAGGTACGAACAGGAGTGGGGATTGTAAGAGACGTCTGAAATTAAAAATAGCGATATTTCATTTCCTATTGGTTTTTCGGCAATTATGCACATAACAACAGTTGTTTATTTTGTTATTTAAAGTACCTTTTAAAATATGCACTTTTTCCGTATAACAAAGCATTATTGAGGTATACGCGAAAAACAATAGAATGGGTCAACAATGTTATAGGATACGAAATCTTATCGAAAAATTCTATAGATTCAATTTTATTGAAAATTCAATTTTTTATAAATGTTATATGTTTTTTTTTTAAATATTTTTATTGTTAAACAAGATATTTGCATTTTTTTAGTTTTTATCGTTCGGTAAGCTTCCAATCCTACTTTTTTTCGTTTTTTCAATAACTTGTTATATAATGAATCACATTTTTCGAAGCTTAAATACCAAATATTGTCTTCATCTTTTACTGCATGAGATACATCCAACTATGTAGTGGGATCACGTCATCGATTAAGGTTTTCAAGTCTTTTCTCGAAAATGATTATTTGATCTACAGCATACACTACATTTACATAAGTTTAGTGTAATTCCTAATAACATAATATTCTTCTTGGTGTTTATTATTATTATACAAATAGCTTGGTTGAAAATTTATTCTGCCTTAAAGAGTCGAAATGGTTTCTGTGATACCGGCGAATGGGTGTAAAGGCATACGGCCGGAACCCCCCTTACCAAAAAAAACAAAAAAATAGGGGGAAAGAAAAAAAAAAGTGGTTGAAAAATATAAAGTTAAAAAAAATAATGTAAAAAATATTGCATATTTATATATAAAAAAAAAGTCAGCCTAGTGTGCGTGTGCCTGGGACTTCCCATGACTGGGGAACTCAAATACGGTCTGAAGAGTGTTGGGCATTGATAACCGTGAAGTTTTTTGCCCAAAATCAAACAAACTACATTTACTCGTGTATTTCAACTCTAATGGCCAAATACGTTAATGGCTGATTTCGGACCATGAATGGGAGAGGAGGGGTTAGAAACAAAATATCTTCTTTATTGTGACTTGGGTGGAAACAGGTTATAGAATCAATATTGTTAAAATACTGGTGCTTTACAATTGTTCCTCTGTTCGTTTATTCGTAACTCATATATTAACCGAGTTATTCGTATTTTATTCGTTCAGCCTTCTGTAAACCCCCATTTCATCTTTTTGACTTAGAAATTGGGAATATATGGTGAGATGACATTTTTAGTGTGTCATACCTGAACGTGGGAAATCTGCTTAGTTTACGCAGCTCACAGGGCGGACTGTTTTAGAAGATTTCCCTTAATATATATATATATATATATATACTGTTGTGACCGCGATCAAAATTTTTATTTGGTCGTTACTAAACTCCTCAGGCTTGAAATCGGACTATGGGTGGTGGGGTTTAGAGGGGAGGAATTTCGAAAATAAGTAATATCTTCGTTATTTTACGTCGGATCGAAAAAGTGTATATAACCAATGTTATTGAAAATTTAATTGTCTATAAATATTATACATACATATTTTATGTATCATGAATAATAACGGAGATATTTGGATTTTTTTAGTTTTCAGCCTTGAGTAAACCCCCACTCCTGCTCTTCATATTTACAATAAGCTGTTATATTATGAAGTATATTTATTGAAGCCTAAATACCAAATATTGTTCTCATTAAACTTTTACGTTTTGAGATAAATGCAAATACTGTGGGAAATCTGCTTAGTTAACACAGCCCCTGCGTGACGGGCGTTTTGAGTTTATCGAAGAACACAACTGGTAAAAGGCCCCAGAGCGTAGCCACAATTGAGTGTGCGATTAAAAGAAAAATGTCAGGAAATTACACAGCAGATAAGATATTGGATATGTTGCCACAGTTAGCGTAAATCGTTTGCCCCATCGTTTTAGTTCTGTCCGTCAGCCTCGCGTGAGAAAGCTGATTATTATTAATAAGATTTGCGGCTTTGCCATGTTGGGCGTTATTCATCTATGCTCTGGAGACGCTGGTAGAATAGGAATAGCCTTTAAGAGGATGACAACATTATGCGAGGAATACAATAGGAGAAAGAAATGGTGGCTGATGGGACGGCGGTGGTTTCTGCTGACGAACTGCGATATCCGTCAGAGGAGACGGCTGAAGAAGACAGATAGAGTTATTGAGGGGCGGGAGTGGCTGACCTAGACGAATGAAAAATAGACGATGCTCGACATGAATTAAACATGGCTAAATGACTGAAGAGTGCAGTGCCGGTGGTCCGCGGACCCACCGCCAGGAGCGCTGTCTTCGCCGCCCAATTACAAAACGGTGGATCATCATCATCATATACATGTCACAGCCCATTCTCATTGATAAATAGCCACGACTTACCCACTGACGGACACGCCAAAGATGGATGAATACAAATATTGATTTGTTTAAGACTTCGACTAATGTAATTTTAGTTTGAGTGTAATTACATTATAAAACATATACCATTGACCATGAATTAATTTATTTATTTTTTCATTTAATGGCCGCAATGGTGAAAATTCCTTTTTTGGAGAGCAACTACAAAAAATAGAAATTATTAAATATAGAACTAATTAAAGGAAAATACTGATATAATTAATACACTACAACAATTTACAGAGCACAGTGCACATATAAGTAAGCAAATACCAACGATCAAACTCTAACAAATGTACGCGTACACACACAAAATGTTTTCATGTTATTTAAAATTTACCAAATAATATATATAAAGTCATTGTCTTCTTCTCTCCAAAAAATATATCATCTTTATTACAGTTATTTAAAGTCAAGCATTCATTTTTTTTCACAGTAAATCGATGTACCTAATATAATTTTGAATAGGTATAGTTAGCACTGATTGGGAATTGGATTGAGTTGTATATAAACAAATTGTAATTTATATTATTTGTTTTGTAGTTTTTGTAGGAATCATTTTTGAGACTCATGACTAATTTTTAATCTTAAATTAATTAAGAATTAAGGAATATGGAAACGTATTTTTTAAAACAATATTATTCGTTGATTATTAATTAATCAATATATTCATTTTCTTTTTTTTTAATTTATTATATGTCAATATTTACTTTGTTCTAATTGCCAGTTGGCCTTTCAGGTAATTTGACCCGAACAATACATTCCCCTCCATAAAGTTTATAACTTTTATAAACAGGTAATATCTGATGTGTTATTTATTCCCTATTTCCGTAGCTCAATAATTATTATTATTAACGTCCACTTTTTGCATCTAAGGCTAATTGGGACGGGTTATCTACAGGTTACCACCCTTTTTTAGCCAGGGTGGGGCGTAGGATGTTATTTAATGAATTCCGCACTTAAATAATTTCCTTTGCCCAGGCGAGAATCGAACTCGCCAATCTAGGATTACCATGTGAGATTAAAGGCAACGCTTTAACTCAGATGGCAAACCTGAGCCCCGAATTAAACACTTAATTAAAATAAAACTAATTTCTGTAAAATCTAGTAAAACAGTGTATATTTCGAGGCCGGTACTTCGAAAGAAGTTAGACATCAAGTAATTTGTTTAGCATTTGTTGACATCGTAAACAAGTCATTGTTTGAAAAATATTAATTTGAGCGGAATTGCATGATAATGAAAACCCTTCAAAGCCGTTGTACAATGTACTGGTTATTTATTAATGTCAGTTTTATCCTACTTTGGATAATTGGAACTGGTCTTCTAC
This sequence comes from Riptortus pedestris, assembly GCA_019009955.1. NCBI lineage: Eukaryota > Metazoa > Arthropoda > Insecta > Hemiptera > Alydidae > Riptortus > Riptortus pedestris. Next base: position 49,233,846 of record CM032229.1, read on the forward strand.
AAGCTACAACCTGTTCTAGCTAGGTTGGGTTTGAACTATTTATTAAATGAGCTCCTCACTAAACAAATTCCGATTGTTCAGTTGGGAATCGAACCCATCACTCTTCGTCTACCAATTGTGATTATGACCTCACTTGGCCTCAACCTCTGGAGCCGTTGTAGTGGGGATCAGCTGATCCAGATATATGGAGTTTGTTTTGGGGTGGAAAAGGAAAGTGACGTCCCTCCCCCAGGTCTGATTAGGAGTTGGCAGGTAGGGGGTAACGGAGCTGGGAGCCTGGGTGTCTGGTGTAGCTGGGAGGCACCTGGGCACTGCTTTGTCAGCCACTCTCTCCCGTGCACATCTGCGCCCCCTCCTCTTGTATTAATAGAGAGAGAGGGGGCACGCGCCCAGTGGCACTTCCTCAGGAAGTAACGGGACACCGGCGGATCTCGGCTCCAGATGGAGGAATAAGCCGCTCACACGTGCCTGGGGGTGCGCCTCAGCCAAAACTTGTCATTAACTCAGATCGGATGACAGCTCAAGATATACAAACTGCCGTTAAGGAGCATGCGCCGCCATCAAAGGCTTTGGCAACTGATTATAGGGTGTTGGCGACGAGAAGGGGTCGCTTCATTTGATTCGGCTGTTGGTCGCTGGAACATAAAGCACCTAGGAGGAAGTGAGGATAGCTCTCTGTATAAGGAACACAATATGCTTCCCACAATGGTGAAGCGCCATATTTCCTTATAGGAATATTGTATTCTCCCGTCAAATTCAATCAAGTATATCAACCATAACGACACACTCCCACCCCAATGACACTGCAAACACAGATACAAGCAGTCCAGATTCATCCCTAAGCTTATAAGGTCGATAATTTTAAGATACAGAAGTATATGAGCTGGTTTCCCTTGAGAAAACAGCTATTCAGGTTGTTCTAATCAGTCATTATGAAGGAAAAAGGCATACATTCCAATGTATACACTTCTCTGAGAGGCATATAGTCCTAAGCGCTCGATCTTCAACGAACGCCATATTTACACGTTTCATATACAACTGAAGATCAAGGTAGTTAATGGCTCATAGGCAGAGGAATCAAAAATTCACGTTACATCTGTAATTATAAGAAGCGTCGAAAACGTTATATTACCAATCTTATCCTTCTGATTTTAAACCTCTACTCCAAATCAACTCATATTAACAATAAGCCACTTTATCCTAAAATATATTATTCCAAGCTTAAATAACAAATAATTTTTTAATTAGACCGTTACTATTTGAGATCGACACAAATATGTTCCATGTGGCGCTTCTAATATACATGCATGTTTTCTGGATTTCGCTATTTAACCGATTTTTATTAAACTAATGCACCATGGGGGGGGGATGATTAAGGAGGGAAGTTTACATAAAAAAATGGAAATATCTCCTTTTTTTTTCTCGATCGATTGATATCCAAAATTATTAAAAAAGCAACGTGCTACAAGTATTGTTCTATACATGTTTTATCAAATCAGAATATTAAATAAGCGGTATGTTCCTTCCTCTCTCACCAACCACATTATACTTCCATACTTTACACTTCAAGCAATTTAATCATTAATCTTGTCCAGCTTAAATTTCAAGTTGTGTGGATAATGGAATTCGAGATAACATCATCAGGGTGTCATTCTGCTTCAAGGCAGGCGTATTTTAATATTTTTGTAATATTAAAATACCATGATCCAGAGGAATTGCGTTAACATAGATTTGTATCCTGAATATTGAAACACCAACTATTAATAGATCTAATCGATAATTACTATTAAAAGTAAAAAGTAATTGTCTAATAGTAATTTAGAAGGATACTGTTTAATTCATATGTAACGAAAGCTCAGAATGTTCAGTATTTAATGATGATACTATTCAGAGATATTATAAATTTATTATTCTTAAGTTACCATTTACATACAATTTCTATAAATAAATTGCTTCCTCCAATCTCTAATATAAATTTGCATTAAATATTTCATCCTTAATAATTTCGACATAAATCGGAAGATAATGCTGAAAAATTGGATTGCAAGAGTTTTAAATTAATGGTGTCGGACAATACCTAATATTTTATAGTAAACTTGTTTAATTAATTTAAAAAATATGCAGGATAATAATATTCTATAGAATGACAATAATAATGAATTCGTAAAATCTCGTTATATTGAAACCATCCGGTAACAGTAAGTTATAGTCATCGACAACAGTACTATAAAGTTTCTCTTTTTGTATTTTTATAATTGTGTTGAATTTTAATTGATCTTTTCACTTTAATTAAACTTAAAGTAGTAATTTTAATTAAATTGTTAAAAGAGGAGAACAATAATTAAATGTAAAAAAGAAACTAAAAAGTATTAATTGTTGAAAATGTCAATTACTATAATAAACAGAAAAGGTGTCGATATATTAAAGTGCTCTGAGGTTTGTGAAAGTTTTAGGCATAATCAGCTTTGAAAATCATCAAGGTATTTCGGGTATTTTTCTTTTTCAGCAAATATGAATTTGAGGTCACTAACTCAGCAAATTATTTTTAAAAAGTCATCAAATCTTTTAAACGAAAATATAATTCGAATTACGTGTTATTAGCAAATTTCTTCTAAGAAAGAAGTTAATTTTCAATCGAATGACCAAATTACTCAAGTAAACTTTTACTTTTTGCGAATCGAGTTAAAGGAGTCTCTAAACAAGATATGCTCTGCCTCTGGAGATCTGCAAAGTAAGTTATTTATGAAAAATTAAGGTTCATATGTTTGAGAACATGTTAATTAATTATTTTTTAGAATATTTCCGTTGAGGGAAATCAGTTTTTGAAGTTGCACTTTGTATTTTTTATTGAAACACAATCCGAATTGTAAAAAGTAGTGCAGCTACTTATTTGATAGTTAATGTGGGAGAGCTAGAGGAAATTATATTTGGATATAAGTTCAAAAGGCTGATTTCAGGGAAATATTTAAATTTCACAACCTATAAGTAAACTCTCATAAACGAAATTTTATGTCAAGTTTTTATATGTTATGACAAAAAACGTTGGATCCCATGGCTAGAGTGAAAGAATACGCAATTACTCTTCTTGAGATGATTAAAAGTCCCGTATAAATTAGTGTGCAATGATCTTTGAATTTTAATTATTACTAAGAAGCCTATTCTTTATATTTTTAAAGTTTTTTTTATACGAAATAGGTCATTTTATTAAAATTAGTTTTTGCTTCCAATGTTATATTATAGCCAGAATCTTTGGCTTGCTGAATAGTTTTGGTTTGAAGGTTAATTGGTGAACTTATTCCTATTATTACGGTATTAGATGAGAAGATTGCTGCGTTTTCAATTAAGTAGGTACTCAATTACTTCATATTGACAGAGAGGGCACTGGAGCAACGGATAGAAACCAGACCTGGAAAGGAAGGCATCTGCAGAGCTAATTACATTTTTGTGGCATGTTTTAGGCCTGGCTGCACTGATACAGAAATTTAGGGAATTATCAACTCCACATCCAACGCTTCAAAAGGATAATGACGGAACATTTTTTAAATCGAATGAAGTTTTTAAAGGTCATTCTTTTTTGGAAAGACAGTAGTTTAAAAATCTCTGCGTTTTGTGTGTGTAATGGGGAATTAATTATTATTAACCAGTATTCCTTTTATAACTGACTGGTTAAAATATACTCTGAACAAGGGCTCAAGGCGAAAGGCACCTGCCTCAAAGGAGGAACAAGAGAGACCCCACCACCAGTAGCTGGTTCTGAATGGAATGACTGCCTGGCATCAGAGCTCTGAATGAATAACTACTGCCGGCGAGTATACAAGAAGAAGGGGGACGGCTGGAGCAGGCGCGCGCGCACGCACACACTCTCACACAGACGCACGCACACCACGGCGCACACTCAGAAATCAGGGCCGTTGAGGGCTGCAGGTAGGGTGCTCTATGGGGACCCATCACACCTGCTCATCCAGCACGCGACGCATCTGCTCTCTCTCTCTCTCTCTCTCTCTCTCTCTCTCTCTCTCTCTCTCTCACTCACTCATTCTCTCTCCCTTCATCTCTACATCTTTTCCTCTCTCGCGCACGTAGGCTGTGACTATCGTTAATTGAAAAGGTCCTTCCGCTTCCAACCCCTTCCTACCGTGCCTAACACATCCTTCCGATCTCAATTGAAGTCTGGGGATTAATATAATCCCCGGCATAAGTAACATATGCCCCTTCCATATGCCTGTACGCCTCATCTAGCCATTAAGATGACTAAATCTATGCTAGCAATGTCCTTATTAATTAAGTATTGTATTTTGGCCAATTTTCGTTAATTGAAATAGCCAAACTTTTAGAAAGTTGTCAGTTATACTATCGATTTGAATATCAAAACTCGATTTGAAATAGATCAAACATTTACAAATACACAAGTGGAAAAGGTTCTACACTGTTTTAAACTGGCCATATTTCAAGGACACAAGTTACCATCCTCAGACCTTTTAGACTTGTTAACCATTTATCGGCCAATATTTCATAGTCACTACTAATACTATATAAACTTTATTTCTATCTACCTAAACGAAATAACATTCTTATAAGTTTAAAATAAATTTTGAAGTTAAAAAGAGGAAAAATTGTTGCCGAAAAATTTTAATGTAAACGTATAACGTATAATATAGATACTAGAGTTTTATGAGGTTCTGTTGTCGTGCCACATAAGTGGTTCATTGTTTGCTTACCCCTTTACTAAACGGAAACAATAACTGGTCATCAGTGCTTATGAACGATTCATACTCAATTCTTAAATGGCCTTAGTACCAAGTTAGTTCGTAAAGTTTTTCATCCCAGGGTTCGAATAAAATGAAAAAAAGATCTGCTGTACACAAAATTGTAAGTAGCATATTTGATGCGAAAACTGAAATGATTGTGCAGTTTGAAATTTACTAAAGTGATATAAATGTCTTGCAAGTTGCTAGGTGGTAGTTTTCTAGAGAAAATATTTAGACGATTTATTATTATCTGGTCGTTCATCATCACCACAAGCTGATTGAAAAATCTTCATATAAAACACGAATTTAAAATCATTTAACTTAGTTGGAACAATAGTTTATCAAGTTTATTTCATTTGCAGGACTCTTTAAACATCTGTTACCAAACAACGCAAAAACTAACTAAACCCCAAAATGAAATTCCCTTGCTTTTTTTAGTACTGTATTAGCCATTGTGATGTAATTTGTATCACCAAGAAAATTATAGACGACTGAAATGTTCTCTCGAAATAGAGTCTAATTTATTATCGTCCAATAGGTTAAGAAGAATTTTGTCCAGGCTTTTCGGATGTAAAGATCACCGCTTTAGAATATTACGTAAAAAGAAGATGAAATGTAGAAAGCAAAAATACAGTATTGGACGTTTAATATTATGATTGGAGGAAGCCAGTTTTCCGTGACCTCTTTAGAAATTCATGAAAACAACGAGCACTGAAAGAACACAGCTCCGGGCAATGGACTACCTACCTCTTGACAGCTCGGGCTATTACTTCATGAACAGTGGGGGTGATCTTTGCACGGTCAAATACTTTCAATTTGAGCGAAATTGCTTCAAAACCCACATCGGTTGTGTCACTTGATTTACTCGCGCGAGTTCAAAGAGTACTGGCATTACTGGGATACACGGTAAACAATTTACGGTCTCCAATAAACGGGAGTAGAGCCGGAGGGGCAACGGCCGTATCAACAGACAGTACATTATCCAGTCAAATAAATATCAAGTAGGCAGGCATTTGTAATCTGGAGCAGGCTGGGAAACGACCATCTAGGCAGACAAATACCCTGCTACTTGCCCGGCAAAGATTGCAGATCGACTAAGCAGATCTGCCAACCCCTAGAGGCGTATCTATGCCACCTTTGACAATGGATTCAGGGGCTTGCATAGATACTGATAACAGTTCAGGGACAGATAGTATCGGTATATTCTATTATTTAAATGCCATAGACCACTCCTCTATCGGATCTGTTGCTACTTGAACATAATTCACATCTGCGGGGGGTGATTTGTCTCGCTTCGTAATAAGTAATTGCTCAGCTGTGGGGGCCACTCACGATATTACAGTCTATCCTATTTTATGATATTGCAGGTCAGTTGAGAATAGTTTGAGAGGAGAAATCCCAAATGAATCACTGCAATGCTTGCAGTGTCACTAAAAGTGTTGTTTACGTTCTTAGAATGTTAAGTTATCACAAGGTGAATGTGTGATTTGCATGTAAAGTAGGCTCTTTTGCACTTCAGGCCTACTTTCAAAATCTGGGGATAATTCCCAAAGCTGACTTAAATCTGACTTGGCGTTATCAGTCTCTATTTGCAGACATCAAGGACGAGATTTTATAGACTTTTCGTGAAATTTTAATAAGCATTTCTAAGCCCAAGTTGCAAAACAATCCATCAAGGTATATCATGAAAGCAAGAATGTGGACAGAGAGAAGATTTTGTGGACACTTGGATTTTGTTGAAAGTAATATTCGTGAAGTTTAGTTTTAACTTTATATAAACAACTATGCTGATAGTTGTTTATTTATAGTCAGAACCAATCAATTGAATTGAAATCAGAAATAAGAAAAAAAAAATAGTCCTTGTAGAGAAAAGCAAGATATAAAATGTTTGTTAATATTCTAGTACAATTTGCTATACGTATATCTCAATCAAGAGATGATTTTGTGTATTGGAAAAAGTCAGTATGGAATTACAGGAATTATTAGAAAAAATAACTTCTCAATTAACTGTATCAAGTGCAAGTTGGGGATTAAGTGGGGAGAATAAAATTCCAACTAATCCCATGTTTCATAATATATCAACTGTTATTATAAACTATTCGTCGTAACGGTCTTGTAATTATTTTGTTAGTATAAAGTAAATAGTGGATTAAAAAGGTTCGTACTTTCGAGAAAGTATGTTTCATTTTAATTTGAATTAAATATCTCACTTATTGATGAAGAGAATTAGAATTGAAAATTTTTAAACTGATCAAACACATGTGTCAGTAGTCATAACAGTTTAATGTGTACGGGAAATGCTGAATTCTAAATGTGAGCGCTTCAAAAATAAAGTTTATATGGAATGAAAGGATGTTAATAATCTTAATGTTTCTCTCTATTTTCTAGTCTTCAAAACTCTTCAATTTATGGATACTAGTCAGGCTTTATTTGCAAGCTCGCTGGATCTGTAGGGATGATCTGAGTGAATCTCATATTTTTCTAGTCTTTGTAAATAGTCTATTTATACATAATAGACCTTACTTCATTTGCAAGGTCGCTATATATGTAGGGATGATCTGAATGAATTCCATCATTTCCTAGCATTTATAAATAGTCAATTTATACATAATAGACCATGCTTCATTTCCTAGCCTTTATAATTCGTCAGTTTATACATACTAGAACTCGCTTCATTTGCAAACTCGATGGATCTGTAGGGATGATCTAAAAGTGTTCCACTATTTCCTAGCCTATATTATCAGTCAATTTATAGATACTATAACATGCTTCCTTTGCAAGCTCGCTGGATATGTAGAGATGATCTGAATGTATTCCTTTATTTTCTAGCCTTTATAATTCGTCAGTTTATACATACTAGACCTCGCTTGTTTTGCAAACTCGATGGATCTGTAGGGATGATCTAAAAGTGTTCCACTATTTCCTAGCCTATATTATCAGTCAATTTATAGATACTATAACTTGCTTCCTTTGCAAGCTCGCTGGATATGTAGAGATGATCTGAATGTATTCCTTTATTTTCTAGCCTTTATAATTCGTCAGTTTATACATACTAGACCTCGCTTGTTTTGCAAACTCGATGGATCTGTAGGGATGATCTAAAAGTGTTCCACTATTTCCTAGCCTATATTATCAGTCAATTTATAGATACTATAACTTGCTTCCTTTGCAAGCTCGCTGGATATGTAGAGATGATCTGAATGTATTCCTTTATTTTCTAGCCTTTATAATTCGTCAGTTTATACTTACTAGAACTCGCTTCCTTTGCAAACTCGATGGATCTGTAGGGATGATCTAAAAGTGTTCCACTATTTCCTAGCCTATATTATCAGTCAATTTATAGATACTATAACATGCTTCCTTTGCAAGCTCGCTGGATATGTAGAGATGATCTGAATGTATTTCCTTATTTTCTAGCCTTTATAATTATTCAAATTATACGTACTAGAACTTGCTTCTTTATCAAACTCGATGGATCTGTAGGGATGATCTAAAAGTATTTCATTATTTTCTAGCCTTTATAATCAGTCAATTTATGCATACAAGAGCTCGCTTCATTTGCAAGTTCGCTGGAGATTTAGGTATGATCTTTTCATAGCTGCGTAACAAAAAAAAAAAAACTTGCTTCTTCCGACACCTTGTCCGAAATTCTCAAAATGAGTTTTCAACCATTAGTCATATAAGTTAGCCGAAGCGGGGCTAAAAATGTGTACCCCTACCAAATGAGTCCAATAAAGATGTGCCAGCCCTTATTACTGCAGGTTGCAGAGGGGTGTTAGAGCAATTGCGCTCAAACGGTCAAGGGCGGAGGGGTTGAGTGCGCACAGGGGCAGCTGCGCAGCTCTCCCTAACCGTCTCCTCCCCCCACGTGCCTCGGTCGCCATTTGTCCCCTTTGACGTCTACTTACCCCGCGCCGCCGCAATCCGTAACGAAGATGGATTCGCCTCTCGCCCCCAATCCTTCCCCCTATCTACCCTTTCTCTCAAACTATTTACCATTGTGACATTTCCATCGATTTTATTTCGATAACACCTGATTTTAATTAAGCGTCAGAGCGATTTGAAATACTTTTAATATCATACTGAATTAATGTCAAGTCACTTGACTGGACAATTAATAAATATCCTAATACATCATTCTGAATTATCATATAAATTATACAGTATCAAACGTTCAAGGTGCTAATCTTTTCTTATGCATTTCATACGCTAAGATAGCATCTACTTGAATAGACAATGATAAATTTATTTATAGAGGCCAATTTTCATTTACATACTCCAATCCTTCAAGGTATGGAGAATTCCGATGTAGTAGTTTAATTAGTTTAGGTGGACATAGTAAATACTTAGTTACGAGATTATATGATAAAGCAAGTGAGAAAACAGAAAAGCAAAATAGTTAAAGACGTTTTTATGTGTTTTTTTTATTTAGGAGGGCAAGGTTATTTTCACTAGAGAAAGAGAGAAAACCTTTTTCTGTCCAATATTTTATTTATTTATTTCAATTTAATTGGTGACACAACAGATATAATTTTTCTGGGAATTGGTTATTATTCAGTTTCATCCTATTGAGGCCAAGAACACAATTACAGCTGACCTAAAATTATCTCCGATGAAGCATGGTTTCCAAATTGAAGGGATTTTAAGTATATTCGTTTGGTTACAACATAAATATATATTCATACATAGAAGGAATATTTAAAATAAATCATTTCGACTGTATTCATATTTTAAAAAGGAATATAGTCAATTACAAGTAATATAAGGATTAGGTACGTTAATGGCATAATCAGTCTTGCTCAGGGAAATCAAACCTGAAAGATTTAAGTAGGCTTAGGAGTGAAATTCTGGTTACATCAATGAAGCTGATTGGACATATGATGAGGCAGAAATATTAAAATAGAAAGTTTTTTTTTTTGTTTGTTTAAAGGGGAAGAGATTAATTTTATAACAAACTTTGATTTTGGTAGATATCGTACATAATATGAAGAGAGTACCCTCCGATGGAACCAAATATTTCATGATGTTACAATTTTATCTTGATGATTACTATAATTTCATTATAATTCTTAAAGAGATATTAATATTACACCTAGAGATTGATATTACACCTTAATTCATCAACTATATTCTCAGAGATGTTTCATTGCTACAACACTTCTCCTTGTGAAGTGGTATTGTACTTACATTACCAATAATAACGTTTATTTAAACTGGTTAATACTTATCCAAAAACGCCATAAATACGTGGTATCATCTTCATCCCTCAGCTAGTAAAATTGTTACAGACGTTTCCTTTTGAATAACATTCAATTTATGTTGTTTTTGTCATTTGTGTTTGCCTTCATGAAATTATTTCATTTTCACCTAATCATTCTCTTAAATCATATTTGTGGAGAATTTATGTAGATAATGTTATTCAGTAAAAGAATGTGATTCGATGCAGCCTATTGAAGTATTAATCACTGAAAAATATTTTTAATGATGTAAGTAACTACTCAATATTATTATTATTATTATTTATTAACGTCCACGTTTTGCAAATAAGTCTAATTGAGACGATTTACCTATAGGTTGCGTCTCTAAATAAATTCCTTTGCCCAGACAAGAATCGTACTCGCCACTGTAGGTTTACCATGTGAGATTAAGGTCAACCCTCTAACTCACATGACTAACCTGAGCCCCAACAATGATTATAACATATTATTAAAATAAATTACTGATCATCATCAAAAGTAACTGTCGTACCTGAAAATACTCATATTAATTAGTATGCATACAATCGTTTCTACTGTTTCAGAGGATTAATTTAAACATCGATTATGGATGAATTCCTAAAGTCGATTGTAATGTTTTCAATCTCGATACGACTGCGAACGAGGATGGTCCTTGGACTGGAGTGAGTGCCACCTGCTGTAGATCCTAACGTATCTGGATGCAACCTGCAGTCCTACAATGGAGGGGGCCAGACAAAGCATCCCTCCACCTGCCCCCCTCCAACCCCCCTAGATACAGCACCCTAATTGGCGGGGATTTCGTATCAATGGCGCATATGCCACTGTTTTACTTTGTTTTCCAATCTCTCCCTCCTACGTACGCTCGGAGTCACAATAAAAATTCCATCATGGCTAACTGTCACAGAAGAGAAGCTCACCGGCTCGTAACAGAGCATCAACAATGGCATCACTTAGGGGGTGAGTGATTGCTAGTTGTGTCGCTCAAAAAAGCTGTTACAGTCAAATGACATTTACATTTCAATGTACACATGTTTCCATATTCCCGAGGTTACTAACATAGGAAGTTCCCAGCAAAGCATGATTACAGTCATAAACTGTACCGTTTTTAGTATCTGGTTCAGACTTATGAAATAACTAATAACGTAAATAATTTTCCAATTCATTTCATGACTGCATGTCGGTAAGTAATCCCAATTAAAAGTTTCTGATCTAATTTATCAATTTTTTTTTTCTCCGGGGGACAATGTACAGGGTGACACAACAAAAGGGAATATCAGTTAAATTTTAATGCTGAAGTTATTAAATTTTAATTTGCAATAATTTCCGAAATTTTTGGTGTCACTCTATATTTAATGAATAAATAAAATAAAATTATATCAAACCATACGGCTATAAACTAATAATTAGACAAGATATCTTTGAACAGGTTAGCCATGTAATCTAGGACGTTAGCCAAAATCACACTTGGTAAGCCTAGAATGTTTGATTCTCATCCGGGCAACATGAATTCATTTAGTGAACAGTCCATTACATAAAATCCTTATCGGCATCCTGGCTAGAATCCCGAAAAAGCCAAACGCCTAGCCGATCGGGGCATACAGGGTCCCGAATCGAAGAAGCTATTCCTCCAAACCCGATACTGGCCCGTGAGAAGGAAATTTCCCGTTAGAAACTCCCTGAGAAATTTTTAAACATAAACTTATACTGCTTGGGCCTCCTGGTTACCGACAGACGACATGCTTTGAAATGGTCGACTTTTGCATTGAAAAAAAAATGATCAAATCCAAAATATCTGGCTCTCCCACCAAGCTAAATTGGCATTATTAAATTACAATATCAATAATATGATGTAACTCTGGAATAGTCTTTACAACAATCAGACATAAAATAAATGGCTTATACCTGAAAAAAGGCACACTCGCCATCACTAATTGTCCAAACTTTAGACAACATAGAATCACACTATTTAAAAATTTTAATATACCATGCATTTGTTTCGTAATTCTTCCATTTTTTCGGATTCAATTGTTCTTAGTACTGGCGTTCTAAATTAATGAAAGTAAATAAATCTGCATGTCCAGGTGGGACCGAGATTTTCGCCGAAGGTATCATAAGCCCCCTTTCCCCCTCCATTACTTATCTGTGCATGAAGAGACATGAGATGATATTCGGAACAGACAAAGACAGCACACGTGTTAGATTATGTACTATCCCGAACTAATGGAGCATTATGGGAAAACTTATGTAACGAGGGGTTTGTGTGTTGCTCGAATCTCGTTTCACGAATGGAACCCAGCAGGGTTTCGAAAAATATTGTATAGTACACCAGGTGAGGAGGGGCAGACCCCGGCTGAGGAGACTGAATGACTTGAGGAACCATAACAGGAGCTGCTGACAGAGGTTAATGGTACGAGACAGTGGATTAGGACCAGGTACTTGTGGGACCTACAGCCCCTGGGCGTCTCCCATCGTATAGCGTTCAGTGTGATCCACAGCTCCTACAACTCTAAAATTGGAACCCCAGCCTCCGCAAGTCCTAGTTGGGGCGAATGAAATAAATATGTTCCTTTTCCCTTTCCCCTATAAAGATCTTGATCCCAACTTACCTGGTTGGACTGGTGGAGTCACTCGGCGGTTTTTGTCCAGGCTACACTGCTATAATCAGGTACTGAAGACGGAGCCCTGACTCTGAAAGTGCAGTTTGCATAACAATAGTAGAGGACAAAACCTTTTTATTGATCCTTATCAATTGGTTCCTCTACCATCCAGTATATTCAAGAGATACCTGGTTTTGTTGGTTAAAGAATTCGCATATTAAAAAGTAAGTAATTTTTGTTTTTGCCTTAGAGGGACATAAAAACCAATATTGGTTTTGTCCCTATGCTTTAAATATTATAATGTGATCTAGAGCAATAGTGTAATCCTACAAAGAGGAAGTTCGCTTTAATGGCTACATCAGTTTGTAGGTACTTATTATTTTTTTTGTTCTAATAAAACGAAAACGTAGGTATGTCAAAGTTAGAAGTCGGTTAGGTAATAAGAAAGACAAGCAATTTATTGTCGTGATCCATCTTGGTTGTATCAGTCACAGATGCTTAAGCTGCAAGATGGATTCCACCCCATCGTGTGGTCTATTAGCTACGGGTAGCGTGGGCTGTAAGCGCACGTAATCACACAATGCCAGCATTTTTTACTAACCCCTCTCTCTACCAGTAAAATGGTTAAAGACCTTTTTCACACCACGTATTTCTAACTTATAACGTTCAATTTATGTCCTTTTTCTTTTCGTTCCATTTTTGTTTTACTTACTGAAATGTACTTTTTTTTCGGGGTTCAAGGTAGCCATTTGAGTTAAAGCGTTGGTCTTAATCTCATATGGTAAGTCTAGCGTAGGCAATAAGAATTTATTTAGTGACGAACTCATTAAATAAAACCCTCAATCCCAACCTGCTAAAAAAGGGTAGTAACCTGTACATAATTCATCCCAATTAGCCATAATATAATATTATTATATTATTATTATAGGATAATAATAATAATATTCCAATATTTGCCATTTAAAATTTACTTATTTAATTCTCATTTAAATATAAAAAGGCTATAGAAACTGTCACCAGTACCATGTTTAAAAAATTATTACAAATAACAATTTCAGAGATAGGTATTTAATGAAAATGGATTGTTCGAGCTCAGTGACGTTAGAAAACATTTTGGCAAGAGTGTTTATTTCTTCAACAGTTGCCAAATTAATTTCCAATATTGTGTTTTTGAAGTTTTCATTGACAAAGGAAATTTATATTTTACTACAAGATATCTTATTCTTTAAATGATCGCCGTCTTTTTACATATAAAATTCTGTAAATAAACTTGAAAGATAACACTTTGAGAATATGAAAACTAATCTGCGCTCAGAGATACCTTTGGCCACCAATTAATTATATTGGTATTTACGTTACCAGCGAACCAACCCATTTTTTTGCAGGACGGGGGGGGGGTGTCTTCAGTTAGAATGAAACTTTGATAAGAGCTTCCATCGAACTCACACTGAATGTACTTAATTTCTTCATCGTCAGTCATAAAAGAAGACTAACCTTCCGCTGGTAACGCTATTTTGACACCTTAGAAAGGTAACATGGGGTGACGGGCCACCCCAAGGGATTGTTCAATCAATAAAGGAGATTAATGTTTACACAATGATTTATTTACATTTTGACATTTTTATTAAATTATTATTAATACAATCCACAGCTGAAAAATGAAAATTAAATTGATAAATCACTAATTGAAGCAGTAGTTACAAACTTACCAGAAACTACATTGCTTCCTTCCTCTAGACACTCTTTCACAAATTCGGCAAAATTTGGGCCATTAACATGGCAGGAATCCACTCTATGCAAATAAATGTTAAAAAAAATTCAGCAACCGAGAAAGGTAACAAGGGTTACTAGTCACCCCAAGCTCCTGATAAATCAAGTAAACAGGCTCTAACACAGGAGCCAATACTCTCAAACGAACACTACTAACGCGAAGTGAGATTAGGAAGTGACTGAGGTTTGCCCTACCACGTCAACCAACTAAACATAAAAAAATAAATCTACGTGGGGTGACGCATCACCCCTGTTACCAACGAAAGGCTAAAATAAACACCTTGACTAGTGTTTTCCATCATAACCCAAACCCATGTACCATTATTTATGAAATTGTAATAACGGTTTATAGCGCTGGAGAGGTTGTTTATGCAGGACGGTGTTAGAAAACGATCGCCTATACACATTTTTCATTCATTATTAAAACCAAAAATTCTTAACATCTGTTGCTATTAGATAAACTATCTGCCCTGGTAAAAAGAGACCCCATAAGAAGACATGATATTATTTCTATGCTGTGATCGTATAATAAAGAAAACTCCCATTACATGGAAAGAACACAAACAGGTCAGAGTCGCAGGTTCAGCGACAACTAAGTAGCTTTCCCACCTCCTATAATGCCACCCTTATGACATTATCTGACATTCTATTTCCTACATCTTTCATACACAGAATCGTTTGACAATAAGATCCAACATTTTTTGTTGGACATGGGATTTTTATTGATTCAGTCCTGCGAGTAAAAATCGTTTGAGTAGAAGAGAGGATTAACTAAAGGCTAAAAACTAAAAAACTAAAATAAAATTAACTCCGTTCATGTGTGACAGAAATAAATCTATACAGATCAGTTGTAGATTATTACATTTACAACAAAATTAGTTCAATAATTTTTTTATTAATTTACATAATAACGAAGATACTTAGAATTGCTTATATTTCCCTTTCTTCCCCAATCCTCTATGTCCAATGAAAAAAAATACGTTGCAGTTAAGCTAATGGTTTGTAACATGTAAAACAAAAATGTCTTCTGGTTAACATTAAGAGCGAAAAATGTGCATTGACCAACATCTGTAGAAAAACATTTTTTTTTTAAAAGAATAGCCATATAAAACATTTGTCATTCCTATTCGATATGTGGAGTTCTTGATTTTCACCCCTACTAAACCCTGCTCCCCTCCTGGTCCAATTTAGCCAATAATAAACTTGATCTTTAACGATATCTTAAAAACAAAGCCTCAAACAATAATTAGGACAGTTTGAGCCTTAATGGAAATCTTCTGAATGGTATTAGCTGTGGGAAAACTGAAAAATAAAATATTAACATGTATGTTCACAAACTACAAGGTCCCTTTCAAAAGGTCCGTCCCATGTCAATAAGGGCAGGACGGCTTCATCCTTCCGATGACAGTAGCCAAAACACATATTGACATAGGATCGGTAGGACTGCCTCGAGATTTCCTTCCGGGTGTAAGAGACTGGGTTTGGGTATCAGGCAAACGGATGTTGGATATACGCGTATTAATACATTTCCAACTAACGTGAAGCCAATGAAAAAAACGGGCAATACATCTTCGCCATGTTAAGGATATACGGACTACCAACCTCCGGGAAATATGTAATCTGTTTATAAATTTCACATAAATTATTGCCTGCTTGGTTTTTGATTGTTGATTCAAGATTTTATTTATCAAATTGATACAAAACATTCGTAGATAAATTTTTTTCAACCTCAAAATATAATGGAAGCCCAAAGCGCTATGAAATCAAGCATATGCATTATGCATCAATAAATAGATCAGAGTTTCAGCTGATATTTCTGTGGATGAATCTATAAATATCCTTCGATCCAACCAGATAGATAAAATTTAGGACACATATTTATATTTAGAGTTTATATATATATATATATATATATATATATATATATATATTTAAGTGTGTCTGTGTATTCATTAATCACTTGCAAACTCGATATTTAAACGTCGGATTTAGGACTAACCGTAAAGTAGGTAAGTATCATTGACTGCGATATACCGAATATTGCTGATAATACAATGTCCAACAATGGTTGTTCCAAGCATTCATTATACCATATCACTGAATATGTAATGATCATATTAAATTTATTAATAATTTTTATTATTATTTATTAACGTCCACTATTTGCTTGTATGGATAAATTAGGACGGATTATCTACTTATAAAAACCATTAAATGTTCGTGAATTTATAAGAAAGCTATTCTCATTCAAAAGCCACTAAGCTTCTTCAAATGCTCATGGGTCATCTTCAGAGCTGCTCAGTTGCGTCTAGGATGCTTACTCCCGGTGAATTCCACTTGACTGCAAAGTATCTCTGAATACATTGTGAATAATAAAGGGTCTCTTATTCTTATTCAGCCAAGAAAATCGGCCATACTTGCACACATTATGAAATCGAAAATCTTACTAAAACTGGAGACTAACAAAAACAACACAAATACTTTAATAAATTTCGACTTATACAGTATACACTGTATATTATGCAGGGCAATAATTGGTGTACATTTCTTTTTTACCAGAATTCATTATATAGAATTAATTAATCTAACGAATAATAACAGATATGCGTAAGAGTTTCTGGAAATTTTGTCATTTCTTGTTAGTCCGCACTTCTCTAGATCCGTTTTCGGGGTGCTTTTATATAGAAGTTTGTGACAGATTTCCGTCATCTCTACCCACCATCGATATATATTTCTAAAAAAAAAAGTCCGTCACGCAGGGGCTGCATAAACTAAGCAGATTTCCCACGAGACGTTTTACAATAGAGAAATCTGCCTAATAACTACTGTAGTAGTAAGAAACCTCTAAACCTAAAACATTATTTAGGGCGTAATAACCCAGTAGTTTCTAGCCCCAAAAACAGTTAACCTAACCTCTAAACCTATTCACGAGGGACGAATAGTTATAGAAACGGCCGCCAGAGCTCTCGGCGGAAAGTCCGAACATAGCCTACTGGTGACCACACGCAGAATACAAATGCAAATATCTCGGTTAATATTCAAGATACAGAATAAATGTATAGAACAATATTTATAGTAAATTTAATTTGCAATAAGATTTATTCTATACAATTTTTCGATCCGACGCATAATAACGGAGATATTTTGAATTTTCAAAAATCCCCCTTTAAACCCCCCTTCCCACTGGTCCGATTTCAGCCATTAACGAACTTGATCTTCCTTTTTACATAAAACGATTAAATTCCGAGTTTGGTAAAGATCAAACAAAAATTGCGACCGCTAGAGCGTTAACAGACAAATATATATATATATATATATATATATATATATATATATATATATATATATATATAATTTTGAACGGACCTCATTTTCGTCATCTCCTGGGTAGGATCGATGGACATTTGAAGACATTTTTCGAAACTCGCATCATGAGTACGACCTCAATAGCTGATTTCCCTTAAGGGAAATCTGCTAAAATCCATAAATTGCATCCTGTGTACCACCTCAGTACCAAAAATAATTATTTTGGACGAACTGTTTAACATAATTTTCCTACTGCTCATATGTGGAACTAAAATATGTATGACGCAATATTATTTGATTAAGAATATATTTTTGTTGTCTTTAAAGTATATTTATTGGGTTCATAGAAATTAAAATTGTTCTTTATACTGTAATAGGAAGAAATAATCTTTTCCCATAGTTAATACCTTTATATTGTCATACCTCTCGGTGGACACCGGCGGTACTCAACCATCAGCCAGTGACGACGGTCTCCACCGCGAGGTATGACAATAGTATCATTTATATTGGCGGTTCTAACCCTTTATTTGAATACCTTTATATATTAAAATAATTATTTTTCATTTGAGATCAAAATTTCACCCATTAGCCGGGAATAGTACAATGGTGTCTCGAATATCTAATACAGAACAAAAAAAACGAAACTATATTCGTTTTTTTGGAAAGGAATTTCAAAGATATTTCTATCCTTATAATGCGTGGCTTTCTAGGACCACAAAGAACTATTGAAAATAATCTGTTGCCGTTATAATTTAGACGAAATAATTGTAATTCCTAAGTAGCCAAAATATCAAAGATGAAACTGTTTTACAAATAAACACCCTCAGGCCTTAGGAATAACTTGAGCTTCAAGGATATCCAGTATCGATCTATAAAGAACTAAGTAATGAACTTGAAACACTGTCGAGAGTCAAAATTATGAACAAACGGCTCTGCCTGAAGGAATCGAGGGGTTGTAGTCGGCGAACTTTGTTTAGTCTTGGCTGAGAAGGAACATTTTCTATTCTTGCTCCACTTCTTAGTTTCTATATCTGTTCTATAAACATTCATTCAAAGGATTCCTAAAACGGTATTCCTCCAAAAGAGTTCCTGAAACAATATCATAAAAAATAATAATTAGAAAGAAAAGGAAAAAAAAAAAAACTAAATAAGTGATAAGTATATAATTTAAATCCATTTTTAGCAACTAATTTAATCAGTATGTTCTATTGTCATAAATTTCATATTAATAATGTATATTTTTTATTTCTGTCATTGTTTAAACCATATTGGGCTTATAGTGATTTTTGTTTCTTATAGGCAATGGCCATTATAAACTATTCAATAAACTTTCTCTTGAATTAAATTTATATCATCAATTCCTCCTTCCTTGCATTCGTATTTTTTTTTTTAATATTAAACACCAAAATAAAAATAAATAAAATACTCCGTTAAAATGTTTAAAGTTCCTTTATTTTTTTGTCTATTTGTTATGTTTTCTTGTTCATTCATTTATGTATTTTGACGAGAGACTGCTGTTGGAGGTGATTACTAATTTAAGGAGCTCCCAGTAGACAAATCTCACTTCTATTCATCATCTTTCGCAATAGTTTTATTGTGGTGTGTGTGTGTGTGTGTGTGTGTGTGTGTGTGTGTGTGTGTGTATATATATATATATATATATATATATATATATATATATATATATATATTACATAAACCGTAAGTGCATTACGGCTGGTATTAGTTCTAGACGCCATTTTCAACTAGGCTTTAGTACAGGCAAACAAGGCCCTTACTGAAGCTGTGAAAAACGATTTTAGCAGATTTCCCCAAAGCGAAATCAGCCCAAAATAGATCAGTGGAAGAATTTCACAAGTGAAGTCAACAGGATTATATAAATGTGACCTATTTTTTTTTTCTTACTTTTAAATTGAAGAAAACTTTTGAGTAAACTCAAGTAACTTTCATGTTGATAAAATTGGTTTATACTTGGGTCAGTCCTGTGGACTCAATTTATGGATCGAATTGCAAGTACCCTTTTGAGATAATGAAACATTTATAAGACACATGGAATTCCTCTATATGGAAAGGTAAACCTCCTGTAACTTCATAGCAACCTATATTTATCCTGTTAGCGTGAGTTAGTTTCCTTGCTAATAAGCAAATAATGATAGCATGACCCTCATAATATACCAACGATTATTTCTGAATCTGAGGAACCTGCCTGGAAGGTTCTTACCTCCGGGGCGTTGCCATTAGGAAACTCACTCCAACCCTAACCTCGTTCATTAATTAACACAGCGGCCCTTTAAAAGTGGCAATTCGCCATTTTTAAATGAAATTGTTAGTTTAATAACAGAGCGCCTCCGGTGCGAAGGCGGCTTAGAAGACACGCCTGATTTATAGTGCAGACTTTAATTAAAGTTCTCTCCTCCCCCTCAGAGTGTACCATTATTAGGTAGCTACCTGAGCCAATACGGCACGTTACCTGGGCGAGGCAACCCCTTCCTGGACGGGGGTGGGTGTGTAAAAACCCCGCGAATAGGACACCTGCTCGCCACGCGCCGCCCCCCACCCCTTCACTCTTAACGGTCTCTCCACCACCCCCTCCCACTGATTTATCCACCCCAACGGAAGTCAGCTCAAAAGAATTATACACACAACAGGCTTAAAAGAACCGGTGACACCCGCCACCGGTCTATGGACAATCCTAAATTCTCGCATTCCTCTTCAAATGATCTCGTTGTTTAGAAAAAGGGCTTACCTGTCTGGACGTCCAGTAGACATTAAGTCTGCAAGTTTTCGATATACTTTGTGGACTGCATTTTGGATGTATGCCCTTTGATCAGCTGGGAACAAGATAAAAAAAAAATAGATCAATCACAAATTTTCGAAACAAGGACGTAAAACTGTGATGATATCGCACAACAAATTTGCATGTATATAGGTCACTTTGAAAACAATATTTGGAATTTAAACAAAATGGTTCATGGTATAACCAGGCTAGGATTTAGGCTTGCTGCCGCCTTAGGCCCCGTTCGATGCGCCACCCTTTTTGATAATAAAGTTCATTTAAATGAATTTCATTAATTTTGATCCAATATTTTTATTTTAAAATCACTTTATTTATTGAAACATATTTTTTTTAAATATAACCAATAAACATTACAGATAAATAAGTTATAAACTTCAGACAGATAAATAATAAATATTTTTTTTAATATGAATCAATTTGAAATTTTTTTTTTCCTGGCTTTGATTCGCGCAAAAACGTCGATTATATCGTCATAATTAATTTCTTGGACTAGTTGAGCTTCAATAGACAATATTATTATTATTTCACACTAAAAACAAGTTGAGAAGTTATTCAGATTTAGTAATTTCAAAACGCGTTATACACGTGAGGTTAATCTCACTAAAGGAACAGAAAGTAAAGAACATTACTCGACAAAGACTATAATTAATCTATTAAAAAATTACCATCTTACCCATACAGATTGAGAAGTAAATTAATGAATTATAATATATTCTATAGAACATTTTTTATAAGAACTAATCTGAACCAATTTTTGAAAATGATTGTCTTTATTTTTTTTTTTGCCTCTGAAATTTTGGCATTTCAAAACTTTTGCCGTCCTTCAAATTATGCCGCCCTAGGCCCAGGCCTCACGGGCCTAGGCGTAGATCCATCACTGGGTATAACGCCGCATTCCTGTTCTGACATAGGAATGGAGGTTCACTGAAGTCTAAAAACAAGAAAATGCAAATATCGTGGTTAGTATTGATGATATAAAATAAATGTATATAAAAATACAACTAGCGCATATAATTAGCAATAAGATTGCTTTTATACAATTTTTTGATACGACTTATAATAACGGAGGAATTTGAATTTTTCGAAACTCCCCCTTTTAAACTCCTCCGCCCTCTGGTCCAATTTAAACCATTAACGAACTTGGCCTTTGAATATCCCATCAAAAGTACCCCTCCCTCTAGGGAAATCTAAAAAATATTTTTCGAACACACGTTGAGCCATAAAAGCATATATTTCCAAAGTACTTCAAGAATGTGCGTGTGCGTATAATACTCTGAATTAAACAAGCGTGAATAAGAGGTATAGAAGATCTGACTTAGTCTGAGAAAGAAGACTGGAGTGGACGCTAATTAATTGTACAGATTTCCGATGATGAAAATGTTGTTCTGTAACGTATTATGCTGAATAATTTCCCATTTAGTTATAATATGTATAACATAAACAGACGTATTTTTTTAAATCAGTTTTTCACTCCCATTTAATATTGAAAATTAATGAAATCCAACGTTGGCAATGAAAATGAAACGACACATTAATTAATAAATATTGTATTGGAAAATAGGAAACAAATGTAATCGCTACATTCGTGAGCATCGAATAATTATTAAGAGATTTAAATTTAAAACAAATATATACTTCCAAATATATTCTACGGGTTGAATTTCCAAGTAAGTTTTTTTTTTATTAGGACCATGTCACAGGTTTCAGGATAAAATAAAAAAAAAATATATTAGTAACGTAAAGGATAGAAAGCAAATACACTAATTACCAAATTGATTACATAAAGTTGAGAAATTGTTATACTGTAGTCTTCGCCATTACATAAAAGAGAATAAAACCACATTTTAAAAAATTTAGACAATAACGAAAACAGGGCTTCGCTAACAGAACATGCATCCGAGAATCATAATCATTTTTATTTTGGGGGCGTAAAAATAGTCCCTAAAGAGAATAAACAAATTTTTAAAAGAAAAATGAAGGAGTTTAAACGTAATAAGAAATAAAAACAACGCAAAACTTTACTTGTATCTATGAAACGGAAAAAAAAATTAAACAACAATGATTTGTGTCATATGAGTTAATGCAAATAACTGTGCATTATGCTATTATTTCAATTGTGAGCTCTGGTTGGATTGGATTTTTGTTTGTAATTGCATACTCCTAGAAAGTTCATTTCATTATTCAAGCAATCGAACAAGAATGCTCCAACAGAATGGATATTTACTTAATGACGCATCCAAAGCTCTATGCTGAACAAAGTCGATTTTGATATGACTAAAATCTGAGGGCATAATATTCACGATTACTCTATCAAAAGTAATTTTCTTTGAAAATCTTTGCTCTCCACGGACATTCATTGAACAAATATTACTTCTGCATCTGACAGTGAAGTGGAAATTGTCTGGAATGCGGAGACAGGTGGAGAAGAGGAAAAGATAAATTTAAAATGACAACCCTTTCAAAAACTTTTTCCCAGGGCTCCGTCCGCGAAAAGGCCACAACAGTTTTCCCCGAGTTTCGAAATCTGACAGGCGACTGATAGATCACGATGAGATGCAAGGTGGCTTGCCCGGAATAAATTCCTCCTTGAATAAACTAACGGTAAATGCATAGAGCTTTGCCGAGACTCTGCCTCTAAGAACGTTGCACAATACCTGGAACAACCCTAGTTGGGGGGAAAAAAAACTGCATTGTCCCGACACCTGAGGCATGCGCCACCCCCACAACCTCCTGGAGGTGGGATGCCTCTTCCTCAAGAAATATGCTTGTATCATAAATTTACCCCTCTCCCCCAATATTTACGCCCATGGGAATTCAATTGCTAACTATAAATTTTAACTAGAAAATTGTTTTTATTTATTTACGGCCACGTATTTTTTAATACTAAGGCTAATTGGGATGGGCTATCTACAGGTTACTACCTTTTTCTAGCCAGGGAAGGACTAAGGATTTTATTTAATGAGTTCATTGCTAAATAAATTTCTATTTCACAGGCTGGAATATTTATTTGAAAAAAAAAAAAACTGTATAAAATTAAAAAATGAAACGAAACAAAATTAATTTAAACGAACATAAAACAACATGACAGAAATGTAACACGAAAAATAGAAAAACAACACGAAACAGAAATTGAACATGAAAAACAGAAATTGGAACACAAAACAGAAATAGGAAACAGAAATGGAACACAAAACAAAATGGAAAATAAAAAACAGATATTGAACACGAAAACAAAATACACAAATTGGAACACAAAATAAAAATGGGCTAGAATAGAACGCGCCATTCTATTTTACCATATGAGATTAAAGGCAACGCTTTAACTCACATGGATTAACTAGAAAAAGAGATTCACTACATCAAATATTCTGTTTTGAAATGTGTATCATACAACTCAGATACTGTATGTATCATATACCCAATACCGTTTTATTTATATATTTTTCCAAGGGTTCACTTTAAGTTCGATCTTCACAGGAACAACGTTACTTTATTTTTTGTGAATTTTAACCTTTCTCCTGCTGGAAAAACGTTTAACGTTTAGGATTTTCTGCAGGGTTTAGAACTATCTCGTCCATAAGTTTTCCCTTGCATTTATGTATTTTTTGAGGTTATTGCTCTCCTTGGCTGATAACCAGGAGAATCCCTTAAATCCTCGTAACTGACAGTCTCCCCATTCTGCATAGGAGTTCTCACATGTACCTAAATGTTTCCACAACTGCATACCTTTTGCTACTAAATTAGTAAAATTTTGGTAATTTGTGTACAACTAATATTATTTAGTAAAAGTTTCTTACTTTCAAAGTTTCTCTTCCTCCTCAGACATCCCCTCTACCCTCGGACTTTACAAATTTCAGCGAAGTCGCTATCGTTGATCGATCCGTATTTGGCAAGCTTTCAAGTCGTGGGTCTATATATTTCTTCCTAGCTATCTCTACATTGGAATCATCAAGTGTATTAGGTCTCGTGCTGAGGCATATTGCTGATCTTTATGGCAGGCGAGGATTATAAGTTTTCCTAATACAGCTTCCCTACTTCCTCACAAGGCCCAGGCGCGGAATTATATATTGCAGAATTTTCTAATCTGATCCATCAGATCCTATTATTGATAGTGTCGTGACACTCTTGTTCCCTCTGTATCTCGTGTTAACCAATATATGATTTTAAAAGGCCAGTAAATCTACATAATCTATCGAATATCTTGAGAAGATATCACGTCAACATCGTATTCCAGCAGAAATTGCAATGTTGTTTTTTTTTCCGCTGGCGCAACTCTGAGCTGAAACATAAAGTGCAAGGAATAGTAACTATGCAGACAACCTTATCAACAAGTGTAGAGATAAAGGACAATAAATATGACGACAAAAAATTTTAACGTCTGTAAACATTAATAGAAAAAACGATGGTTTAGTTCACGTATTATTTAATTAGCATTTATATAAAATTCTTAAAAGAAACAGAACTGAGTGTAGAGCAAACTTAACTTAATAAAACTCATCCCCAGTAAATATACATTTGTTGAACAGACTAAATTTAAAAATATCTATCATGTCAAATAATGCAAAGAATGCAATGTAAATTTACATCATAAAAATTCGATGTGATCGAAGTCTCATTTACGCCAGCTCACATAAACAAAATGTACTGATTTTTCTAGTGAAATGAAAAAAGGGAAAAGGATCAGGCTGGATGAGACTTGCGAACAATGACGAAACCAAGAAGATTGAGGTAAAAATTGTTATTGAACCTTTCCTTGGTACAATTCATTTTCTGACAGAGATTAGAATGAAAATACAAGGACTTTAATACATATTCAGTTCTCACCAAGTGGCAACCTATCATGGAGACATTAATAAAGGAAATATCAATTTTCGTGATTGGAAAGCAATATATTATACAATTTCATCCTTATACGAGGGGTGTACAGAAAGTTCTAAGCCTGATATATATATACAAATATATTTTCAACTTACATATTTTTATTTTTCAATATAGTCCCCCTCAACAGCAACGCACTTATTCCACCGCTTTTCCAACATCTGTAACCCGGTCAAAAAAAAATTTTGTCAAAACCTTCCAAAACAACCTTGACAGCTGAGATCACCTCATCGTCTGACGAACACACTCTCCCACGCAAATGTTTTTTCATATTAGGGAAGAGGTAGAAGTCTGAGTGGGCCAGATCTGGCGAGTAGGGTGGGTGCGGGAGCAGCTCCAAAGTTGCAGACATGTCTTCAAAAATTTCGTAAGCCACCCTGAAGTTTTGGAAGTCCTTTAAGCAGGAGCTGTAAAAACTAAGCAGATTTCCTGGCCTCTCTATCAACCTACTTCTATCTACTCTCCAAATTCCCCGCAATAAAAACTCTATGTAAACAGGAATTTAAATATAAAATGTACGTGAGACGTTAGCTGTAGAGATTCTCAAAGTGAAAATCTCATAAATAGTATTTGGGTTTTACAGAAGGTATAAAATTAAGAAATCAAAAATATCTCGGTTCACATCCCAGTTAGGAACGAAAATAAAATGATATGTAGAAAATTGATTTCACAAAATGAATTTTGATTTTACTCCATGTAACCCTTCCCCCCTCTAACAATGAAAACAAGACGCTATCTGACATATTGGTTTATTATAGATTTAAAATGAGTAAAATTGGGGATATACTGAAGGATGAAGTGTAAAAACCACAAATACCTTGGTTAATAGTAGAAAAAAAAGTCCGTCACGCAGGGGCTGCGTAAACTAAGCAGATTTCCCACGTGACGGTTTACAATAGAGAAATTTCACGAGAGGCGAGCAATCAATGAAACGGTCAAACGAGCTTTTGGCGAGAAAGTCACTCTCGTCCGTTAGCCGTCGATTTAATAGCAAATATCTCGATTAATATTCAAGATAGAGAAGAAATGTATATAACAATATTTATAGTAAATGTAATTTGCAATAAGATTGAATCTGTACAATTTTTCGATCCGACGTATAGTAACGGAGATATTTTGAATTTTCGAAAATCCCCTCCTCTAGTCCGGTTTTAGCCATTAACGAACTTGATCTGTCTTTTTACATAAAACGACTAAATATCGAGTTTGGTAACGATCAAACAAAAATTGCGACCGCTAGCGACCGCTAGAGCGGTAACAGACAAATATATAGATAGATAGATCTATATATATATATATATATATATATATATATATATATATATATATATATATATATACAGTTTTGAACGGACCTCATTTTCGTCATCTACTAGGTAGGATCGATGGACATTTGAAGAAAAATTTCGAAAATTCCATCATGAGTACAACCTCAATAGCTGATTTCCCTTAAGGGCAATCTGCTAAAAAAATGAGTGAAAAAGATAGAAGCGTAGGAAATTAATTTTGCAATTAGATTGGATAAAAATTGATTTCATTCATTCATTTAGCAATTTTAGAAAGCAACTTCTTTCCAGGCGAGTGGGTGTCTTCGCAATGCAGGGGAAAATTTGAAATATGCTTGATACGAGTCAATAAATTTTGGTAAGGTGGCATGCTTGTTAATTAATGGCCTATTCATTAGTTATTCTTGAGACGTGTGCGTTTTCATATTCAACAAGCTATTAAAGTGACAAAGGGTTTGTTTGCTTGTATGCCACCATTATTTTTGTAATGGCTATACATTTCTCACGCTCTGTCTACAAAGATTTATTTCATTGATAAGAAAGAATGACAACAACGTATACCATAGACAAAGAAAATTTCAAACTAAATCAATGAATAAAACAGATTAACGGAATAAAATCCAATCCGAAAAACTAATAAAGTGACATTAAATGCGATTTACATATTGTCACCCCAGTCGAAAAAGCTCCACAGGAAAAATACTGAAGGTAGAAAGTATTGCAATTTTAAGAATGGGTAACCATATATTTTACAATTAGGTAATGCAAGCGAAATGAACTATTAGTGTCACCCAGCTGTGAATCGACAATGCTTTTCATTTATTTTTTTTTTTTTTTTGTTCTTGTTCATTTCTCCTGAATGGAATATTTTTCCTTAAGAGAAATCAGCTATTGAGGTCAATTTTTTTTCCGTATTTCCCTTTAGAATTATCATGTCTACCCCATTATAATATTGCTATATTTTTTACACACACAAACCCTACACAAACAAGTAGGCAATTGTGATAGGCCAAATTTTATGAAAATATATTGTACTGAATAATTATTAATTAATGTTAACTAATTAGTTAAGTTAGGCAACTACTGTTGTTATTGTAAAATAGATTAGCTAATTTCAGGTGGGCGGCTTCTTCCCTCTTCCACGAAAGAGTAAAAGTCCGTCACGCAGGGGCTGTGTAAACTAAGCAGATTTCCCATGTGAAGTTTTACAATAAAGAAATCTGCATACTGGTAACAGAACACCACCATGATTAAATACAAACGGTAATGAGAAATCTTTCAGATAGTTAAAATAAATTCCCAACTGAAACAGCTTCTGAATTTTAAGAATAATTTATATTTTAATAACTCAAATTTTAGTAGTCCAAGAACTTAAGAAAGGGAACAGAACGTATTTGCATAAATCGCACAAACTAACGAAGGTAAGGCAAGGTTAGAAACGACAGGTAAGGTTAGGAGAAGCTTCCACCTGAGCCGATCAGTTACGTAAACAAACGACCTAATCTGAACTATACCCGACCACAGACTTCATAAAAATGCAAATATCTCGGTTAATATTCAAGATAAAGAATAAATGTATATAACAATATTTATAGTAAATTTAATTTTCAATAAGATTGGTTCTATACAATTTTTCGATCCGATGCATAATAACAGAAATATTTTGAATTTTCGAAAATCCCCTCCTCTAGTCCGGTTTAAGCAATTAACGAACTTGATCTGTCTTTTTACATAAAACGGTTAAATATCGAGTTTCGTAACGATCAAACAAAAATTGCGACCGATAGAGCGTTAACAGACAAATATATATATATATATATATATATATATATATATATATATATATATAATTTTGAACGGACCTCATTTTCGTCATCTCCTGGGTAGGATCGATGGACATTTGAAGAAATTTTTCGAAAATCGCGTCATGAGTACGACCTCAGTAGTTGATTTCCCTTAAGGGAAATCTCATAAAACGTCCGTCATTGAGGGGCGCAAACTATGAAGATTTCCCACATACAATTTTACATTTAATAAATCAACATACATATAACACTTAACACCACCCTGAATTGTAAGTGAACAAATACAAATGACGACGAGAAATCTTTTAATCAATTTTCGTTTTAATAAATTCCACAACAAAAGGTCTGAATTGTAGATAAACATGTAAGCCAACCCCTCAGTGCTGAATAGTTAGATAAAAATATTCTTGACCAGAAAGAAAAACAATTACTTATCGTTCAAATCATCAATCGTTCCTTTATGAGCAAAGAACTTCTCAATATCTGAATATAATATATTAATGTAATTGACGAAATATATGTATATAATACACATACATATATATATATATATATATATATATATATAGAAATATAGATATATATAATTTGAACGAACCTTATTTGGGGAAATTTTTCGAAAAGTCTTGAGGACATACTCAATAGCAAAATTTCAAACTTAGACAGTCAGAAGGGGAACAGCTATGGACAGAGAGAAAAAAATACATCAATCGTTCCTTTATGAGCAAAGAACTTCTCAATATCTACATGAGCCAATAAATCTCTATGGGATAGGTGATCAGCGAGTCTATCATCCACAATGGCCAATAATAATAAAATATGTAAATTCCAAATTAACAACTTTTAGTGGCCCTGATTATGACCTCCTACTGCTTGTATTTTGATCTAATGTGCAAGTGTTCTGGTTTGTAAATCTAAAAAGTCCGTCACGCAGGGGTTCCGTAAACTAAGCAGATTTCCCATGTGAAGTTTTAGAATAGAGAAATCGGCCTAATAAAAACTGTTGTAGTAAGAAACCTCTAAACCTATTCACGAGGGACGAATAGTTACGAAAACGGCCGCCAGAGTTCACGGCGGAAAGTCCGAACATAGATTGCTGCCGCAGAATACGAATGCAAATATCTCAGTTAATATTCAAGATACAGAATAACTGTATAGAACAATATTTATAGTAAATTTAATTTGCAATAAGATTGATTATGTAATTTCTTTCGATCCGACGTATAGTAACGAAGATATTTCGAATTTTCAAGAATCCTCCCCTTTAAACCCCCCTCCCACTGGTCCGATTTCAGCCGTTAACGAACTTGATCTTTCTTTTTACATAAAACAACTAAAAATCGAGTTTGGTAACGATCAAACAAAAATTGCGACCGCGTGAGCGGTAACAGACAAATATATATATATATATATATATATATATATGCAGTTTTGAACGGACCTCATTTTAGTCATCTACTAGGTAGGATCGATGGACATTTGAAGAAAAATCTCGAAAATTCCGTCATGAGTACAACCTCAATAGCTGATTTCCCTTAGGGGAAATCTGCTAAAATGCAGTTCCAGAGTAAATACAAGTTCGTCATGAAGCACTGTGAACACTAAGCAAATTTCATTTGATTGAACATTGACCAGCTTTCTCACAAAGTAAGAACACTATGAAAAAATAACCAAACTTTATTATTAGTATTATTTAATATCGTCCACTTATTGTTATTATCGCTAACTGGGCGACTGGGCTTTCTAGCAAGGGTAACCAAACTTTAAGCTAGGAATAACATACCCAATGACAAATTATTGCCTTACTATAAATAAGGTAATAAGTAAAGTGTAGTAAGATAACTAATAATATATTTCCGTACAATGGAAGAAAATGGAAGAGTAACGATTTTAAAATTTGCCTCTTTTTACCCCCAGTATTCATTTTTCATAAAGTTACGAGAAATAAAAGTCACTATTGGTGAATGACGTTCAAGTAATCAGAACACTAGTAGAGAAGAAGTAGTTCTTGCTAGTGCAAGACATGGCCATTCACGGATAACACACGAACACCTCATGACTAGGATTGAACCACCTTTACGTACACTGTGTAATACACAGTTAACTATCAGACAATTACTGACTGCAGACTAATAACCGACAAGAACATACCTACTAACTACTACATACTTTCCGAACTGCTACACGTCAACTGCACATACATTGCAAACACCTCCAAGAGACACGACTTCACAATGAAATTTAACACTAGAAGATTGAACGGTAGACTTTAAAGATTTGGCTTTCTGCTCCCATTAATCTCCACTGGAAAAAACGTAACCGTGCTTTTACCAACGACTGTAGATATTTTAACATATTTTTTTTATGATAGGGTAGCAACACTAACTTCTATTTTTATGATATGAGTCATTGTGAATCGCTAAAATTGCGACCAACCTTAAAAATAAGTAAATATTCATAATAATTTCAGCTGATAGCCATATTAGCTTTTACTCTTGCATGAAACGAATAAATTTTGACTTGGTCAGGATAATATCATAACTTCAATCATCTAAGGCTATCAGAATGCATAGGGGTATCTTGCTGTCAGATGCAACCCCATCTCCTAAGTTCTCCGGCCCAAAATTGATTTTAAGGTTTACTTTGACAACTTGTGTTTTTTTTTTTTTTTTAATGGTTTCGAGTTTCAGGTGGTTTTGAGGTGTATACAAATATAAAGAGATTGCGTTTTAGATATCCAACCTTATTCGGAATTATCTAAAATTATTAAAATGAAAATATGGAGTAATGGTAATATGGAGACTTTTGTTAGTAAGATTATATTATTATCTTATTTAAAAGTAAACATCAGGAAATTGTGTAATACATCATTTAAGTATAGAGTTGCTATAACGAAGTAAAAGTGCTGACATCAGTAATTGGAAATTTTATTATTTATTTTTTTATGGACATAACAGCAAGGGTGATTTGCCCTTTCAAAAGTCTGAAAGTGTACAAAGTTAAATAACAAAAGTAAAATAGATAATAGATAACAACAAGTTACAATAACAAATATCTTAACAACAAGTAACAATAACAAACACCAAGAAGCTATGGCAAATAACAACAGTGAAATAGATAAACATATTAAAAGAGAACATACAAAAATATAATATAAAAATATGATGATGAACATAGGGGATGGGTGAACAATAAGAAATGGATGAAAATGGAACTTTTGCTAATGATTGTCGTAATTTCCTCCTTCAGGGATAACATATAAGTAATTCGAAAAGAAAAATACTTAGGCATTTGACCTGAAGCTTTAAAGGGAAATGCTGAAACTGATATGAGGAGATCGGCGTCTTTAATTACATCAAACTGGCCAAAGGCTTGTCAAATCAGTCGGTAGAGGGAGTCATTATTGGCTCATTGTTTGGTACACATTGGCAGAGATTAGAATAAGATTGCAATTTGATGCTTGTCAAATTCTGTACTTCGATTGCCAGTTGTGCTCGATGGTGCGCAAGTAATAATGGCATGAACTGACATATTTGACAATAGTATCAGCATGTACTAGCGGAATCAGCAAATTGCTTGATATACCAAACTGTCAATAGGTCATGACCGATATTTTTATCACCTGAATGTAAAGGAACTGCGTATCATCCTCAGTTTGAAGGGTGTTGCTGGATCTATGGACGCGCACTGACGTCTCCGTCACGCTGCCGAAAGACCTAAAAGACCGAGAAAAAAAAATAAAGAAAACAATTTACGTTTTAGCCGAGAGTATTGCCTTACTGTCAAGTAATCCGAGTTGAGACGGAATGCTCTAGGTTGAACTACCTAAGAAATAGTGCTGAGCCCCTGAGAGATGCGACCTTGCAGTCTGCAGGTAGATTTCGGTAGCCTAACCTGGCTTAGCCACCTGAAGGCCGTGTCGTTTGACTTGCTTTCCTCAATGGCCTGTTCGTGGAAGGGCCTGCAGGTACATCCATCAAAGGGACCGACCTACAACCTCCTACCTTCCCCCAAATTCCTCAGGCTAAATCCTTCCCTGCAATCTCACTGCACTTAGGATTACGACCACATCCTAAATGTAAGTCTTTGTAGTCGTCGTAGTACCTGTACCGCTAGGAGAAACAGATTGTTCAGAAATAATGGTTATATTTAATTAATTAATTATTCATGTTCATGTTTCTAGAAATCATTACTTCCGAATTAATGTTTATCTTCCACTACATTACTTCTTTATCTTCAGACAGAAGACCTGAGGATTTTATAACATACAAAAGGATGTATGATCATTATATTTTGGAGGCATTTGAACAGACGCCTACATTGTTCCAAAAAAAAAAAATAGGACAACTAACCAAGAAGAAATATAAATTGCTAAATGTCAATCTTAGACTTAAGAACGCATTGCTATGACTTTATTTGATGTAACCGATCGTGATGAAGCTTGGTCTCTGAAAGTGAACCTTGCATATTAAATTACTTGTAGAGGACGCGGCTTTTTATTGAACCTGATTACTAGGTTCTATCTCTAAAGCCCAGCGCCTTGGGAGATTACTCCCGAGTTGTCGTGTTGTAGTTCGGAAAGTAGTAGTAGTTGGCCTGTATGTTCTTGTCGGTTATTAGTCTGCAGTCAGTAAGTAAGTGTTTGATAGTTAGTTGTGTATCACATAGTGTACATAAACTTGGTTCAGTCCTAGTCATGTGGTGTTCGAGTGTTATCCATGAATGACAATCTTTCGCAAGAGCATGAACTATTTCTTATCTTCTAGTGTTCTGGTTACTTGAAATCCAATAACGAATAGTTTCTTTTATTTCTCATAGCTTTGTGAACAATGAATATTGTAGGAAAAGATACGCAAATTTTAAAATCGTTACTTTTCCATTTTATTTTCCACCGCATTGAAACATATTATTAGTTATCTTACAATAGTTTTATTATTAATCACCTTATTTATATTAAGGTAATAATTTTTCATTGGATATGTTATTCTTAGCTTAAAGTTAAATTCGAAGCTCACGGTAGTTATATCCTATTTCTAAATTTTGTACAAAACACGCAATATTCATTGGCATTAGGGGATGCGTGTGTGTGTTAGCGAGAGAGATAGACAACAAGTGAGAGAGATAGAGATAAATTTACTCCTGTGACTGCTAAAGAAGACTCAAAAGAAATGTGAGATGGAGGGGGGTCATTTGAATCCAAGACTGATTCCTGACATAGGGACTTGGGGAATCTTTTTCCCTCGTTTTTGGAAAGGTGGATCAGGTAAAAAGTGGAATGCAAAAAAGGCTGAATAGAAACTTGCTGCTTTCCCATCTGTAGGCTATCTCAGGTAGCTTCTGTTTTGACTATTCTGACAGTTGATGTTCCTATTGTAGTTGCTTAAATGGTTATCTCCAGCAAACGCCGACATCCTCGTCATCAGATGAAGTCCTCAGATAGAACAGTGCCTTGAGACTCCTTTGAAGAAGATATTAACACTTGGGAGGCCTTCTCGACTGTTTGAGTTTCTTCGAGCGTGAACCATTTATTACGCCCAATAAAAGAAAATAAATCGTTCTAGGATTTCTTTTTTATGGACCACCCGAGAGTTTCTTTAGTTCGACGATCAGATAAGCCTGGAATTGGTTGCTACGAATGACTCAATTGGTTCCCTGTTGATAAATAATTGATTCTGAGTTGTAAAAAAGAATTGAGGACAGATTTGACCTGTCTTCTAGAGAACACCGTTCCTTGGGAGTGGGAAGGTCGTTATTGTTACGTGGTACACAGGTATTTCTTTACGTTTAGCTCACAATTTTGAAGATGAGTTTGCATGTAATGGTACTCTGCAAGAATTTGTTGGTATATTACGTTGGCTTCTTGATTTGTAAATAATTGGTTATTATTTTCGTTACAAAAAAAAGTATTTGTTATGAAAAAATAACACCCTTATATTTCTAACCATAATCAATAACTCACTAAACACGACTAATCAAATGAACATTATTTTCACAAAATGAATAACCATTTGCACTAGTAATATTATATGAAACACGAAATTAAAGTGAAAGCCACGGAAGGAGAAACTAATTAACAGTAAGTCAGATTAATGAAAAATACAAAAATTATTATATATGTATTTGCATATAAAAAAATTATTTTCCTGCTTTGCAAACAAACAACAGCACAACGGGCTGTAGTTTTATAAAATCCTGCTAGCTGACATAAGAAAACCTCAATGAAGTTAATTCCACTAACCATGAAAACCAATAAAAAGAAAACAATCAAGGAAGGGTTAAAATGACAAGATTTTCGAAAAATGTCCATCTGTTCTATTTAGGAGATGACGAAAATGACGCAATTTACTTCAAGCCTAAATACCAAATATTGGTCTCATTGAACTTTTACGTTTTGATATAATTGCAAAAAACTTGACGCACGTATAAATCTGGTTAGTTAACTTAGCCCCTACATGAATTTTTAAAGAGAGTTCATTAAGATTACTGTTCATGAACAAAAATAACAGCTTGGAGAGTTCGATTTCCATATTTATTTTTACATGATACGCTAAGATTTGAAACTTGGAAAAAAAAATATATTATCATTAGTATTTAATGCAGAAAGATGTCTGGATCTCGTCATCCTGATGCATTGGAAGTAAATAGTCGTATTTGCACAGCTACCGGTTTTAGTGTTAGGTATATGGGTCGCTATAATCAGGTTGACAAGAGGTAAGCTTATGATGACAATGTATCTCTTTTTATGATTTAATTCGTTGAAGTGAAGAATTTGTTAAAATATAACTAATACATATTAATATTTGACAAAATAAATTGTGACAGACGTAAATTAATTCTGTTAATTTTCGAAACCGGTGCATGTAAAAAACGTTTACAACATAACCTCGTTTCTTTAAGCCAGAACATTTCATTTCTGAATGATCATTTGTTATCGCTCGGAACAATCTTATGTTCTAGATATGTCTTCAATTTATTAAGGCCCTTACTTAAGATACTTGGAAACGTCTTTTCACTCAATGAACAGAAATGTCATTGAAGAAAGCTTTCGAACATGTGAAGTTAGGAAACCTTTTTTTTTTTTTTGTTCCATTGATGAAATATAGAAAAAAAAATTAGACAACGACATATCCTGTTTGGAAATAAAAAAAAAACAGGATAAAAGATTAAAGGAAAATAAAACTGGTGAGAAGGACTCTTGTTCTAGACACATCTGACAAGTGCCCAGTTTCGGCAGGTAAATTAGATTGAGTTCGACAAGACCCGAACTGGTGAACGGGTCTCTTTCCTAATGACCGTCGTACTCACATAAACATGTTCCAAAACCGCTACCGAAATGCCTTGTTCTTGAGCAACAACATGCTGTTACAAACTTACCACACTCGTATATAAAAGGGGAGAAAAAAAGAAAAGAAGGAATATAAACAATTGTGAAAACCGGAAAGACTGAAAACATTTGTTGAGAGGAGCAGAAATATTGCCCGATCGGGTGAAGGACAATTTAGAACGAGGTAATATAAGCTTGCGAAGAAGGAGTATTCGAGTGAAACTGAATATCACATTGTTCCAATGCAAGACTTTTATCGAAGGTTCGCGTGACTTCCTCAGCCCCGTAAACATTTTCAATTTACAGATTACATGTCCCCATTCAATCCTGTCCGGGTCGCCTTTCGTCTCCAAGCTATGCAAATGTGACTTTTAGTAGTTGCAGTTATGGCAATAGTAACACATTCAATTTATAAATTGTACTTGAGGTTCTTTATTTTTCTTCTAATGTCGTTATATAAAATTATTGTGAAGGGGCAATAGTTTATGACGGAATTCGTTTTAATGGTTTCTTTCCTTTTTCGCCTTGGAATGTCGGTGTTAGACTCAGGACAAACTATTAATATCTATTTTTCGAGCTATTTGTAAACGTTGAGATAGACAACTGGCCGCAATAACATGCACGACCTTTGTTTTGCAAAGAGACCCATCATCTTGCAAAAGGTTATTGTGACAACAATTCTTCAGCCATATTGGAATTTCATACAATCCAATCCATTGGGAGAAATTACAACTGCCCTGACTCCAGGATAAAATACTTATACGCTTCATACTGACCATGAAGTATATTAAGGACATTTTATACTTAACAGCTTTAACATCAATAAATATAAGAATAAAAAGTAAATGCAAGTCTCGGGCACAGGTTTTATAAAAAGTAAGTTCTAATGAGCCCCCTGATGAAGCATAAGGTGTGTCTTGCGTGTTACTGCGGTTCGTATATGCACGAGCTCTTTGATTTCAATAAATTTTTAGCCGCTGCTCGGAAAAAAAAGAAAAAAAAAAGCATTTCAGTTCAATCTCCTTGGCTTGACGTGCCAAAGTCTGATCGTTTTTAAGGCCCGGACAATATGTAGAAATACTTACATTAAATATGAAATATATATATATATATATAATTAACTGTAGATGACCCTCTTCTTAAATTTTTTAACTGATTCAAGAGGAGTTGATAAGCCAATGTTATTCGTCCAATTTTATTAATCATTGACTTTTTCTTATACAAAGAAGATAGATGTATAGTTATGAAATTTTAAAAGGTGACTGAATCCACCTGAATTTTAAATGTGGATGAAAAATTAAAAAAATGACAATGCTGTTTTGCATGTAGATAGTGGACATAAAACTAAGGTATTGAGGTATATGTAAGTAAAGAGATATATGCAAATTCAACAAAAATTTTAAATTGTATTTTTAGGTAAAAAGGAACCCCTTGATATGAATCTATGATCTTGAAACGCGATAGAAAATTAAACAATACAGATGTTTTCAGGAAGAAAAGGAGTGTTTATTCATTCACCCTATGTATTAACTAATTGTAATTGCTTTTGTAGCCCGATTAACTAATTGTAATATAATAAAAATCAACCACGCAGGGCTATGCAAACAAGTAGTTTTCCCACGAACTGGAATGGCAACTGATCTCACCATCTATTCTTTATTTCTCCCGATACAGAAGGAATCCCGTGTTAACAGAAATTGAAATGTAATCTGCAAATGAGATTTTCAGTGCTCAGAAAGAATTCATAACTAAAGAAAAATCCGACGATTTAAGTAGTCGTTTCCTGAGAGCTGAAAACGTAAAAATATACACTACTCGCTTTATAATCAAAAATTGTTTATTAAGAAACAATTGTAGAAAGTTGAAAGTTTTACAAGATTGGTTCTATTACTTTTTTTAATCCAACTCATAAGAAGTGATGTATTGCCAATTTCAAATCACCTCTTAACTTTCCATATTCCAATTTTAGCCATTAACGGATATTATCTTTTGAGAAGAATGACATAGTTAAATAACAAACATGAGCCGAAAATGAAATAAACATTTCGAGTAAAGAACATAATATCTTAATTGAAGACCATATTTCGAATTTAAGCTTAAAAAATCCTTTTCATGTTATATTGGTTTATTGTTAAATTGTGATGACTAAAAGTGGGAGCTAAAGGCTGAGAATAAAAAAGAATCAAATATTGCGGTTAGTAGTCGAGATAGAGAAAAATTGTATAGATCAATATTTATAAAAAATGAAATTTCCCAAAAGATTTGTTGAATAGGAATCATAGAATACAATAAAGAGACAAATAAAATAAACAACAATTCAAATTGGCAAACGAACAAAATAAAAAAAAATTCACATTCAGGTGGTGCGAAAACTAAGCAGATTTCCACTGGCTTTAATACCACCCTTAATACGTGATTCCACATTCTATTGCCTATTTTTCCAGCAATTAGAAACTCATTTAAACGAGAAATTTTAAGAGAATTTATTAAAGGGCATGAGATGTTTATTTACACGAACGGTTAATTTACGTGAGGTGGGGGCGTAACTAATTACCTCCCTAATTACTAATTAATTATATACAAATTATTATTCGCGTCAGAGAAAACATGTATTAAAAAACTGTTGTAGATTATTATATTTTTCGATACGGTTTGTAAGGAAATATTACGATTTATTATTTTATTCTTTCTCTTAAACCCTTTCCTCTTTGACCCATTGCACGTATAAAGGAGAGCAACCTTTGGTTTTTGCATGACATCATTAAATATCGAGTATTGTATAGAACAATTAAAAACTAATGATTCTAGAATGATACGTCACTTTTCAAATGGAATTCATCCACTTCTTCCAAGCAATAATCGGTATTTAGGTTTACTAAAGGCTGAAAATTAAAACATATACAAATATCTCAGTTGAGTTTCGTGATAGAGATAAACAAAATAAGAAAATTAAATTTGGGGAAAATTTATTTAACATATACTTTTTAATCCGAAAAGATATATTATATTATATTTCTTCATTTCAGCCTTAACATTACTTGATCTTTTGGAGATCATGACCAATAGAGGTACGAATTAAAAAACTGCATTTATGTCCTCTCCTAGTTAGGATCAACGGACATTTGAAGAAATTTATAAATTATATATTTATCAATTATTTATATATGTATACTCTGAAAAACTCTGACAGTCGCTTTTTATTTACCTGGTAACTAAAACGTGACATGCTAAACTGTAACCCATTAAATAAAATCCTTAGTCCCTCAGTGGCTAGAAAAGTGAGATCTGTAGATAACCGGACCAAAATAGCATTAGAAGCACAAAGTGGGCGTTAATAAATAGCAATAGTTCTTCTCTGTTTCGTTTTATCTTGAATATTAACGTACGAGTATATACACTTTGTTATTATATCAGTAAATATGTCATATACAGCTTAATTTTCAAATCATTATTACATGTGTTAGAATGGTTAAAAAGGGATAACAATGAATAGATTATATCTTTTATCCTAGTATGGCTCTGTTTGTCGTTATTAAACGTCATATCTGCTTCTGGGAAATGTGCGAGTGGATGTTTAAGCACGTGGCATTTTCCTTTTATTTTTTTGTTATGTATCCTTTTAAGGAGAGTTTACGAAACCTTGTCTATGTGTTTTGTTTTATTATTAATCTGTCGGAACGATTTGGCTTGATGAAAATTTAATTTGTAATTCTAATTTTCTTGACATTTCTTAATTTATTAACGCAAGGGAGGGAAACAAATTTCATAAATTATGTGGGTCAAGCATATTTGAAATGAGTTTTAAAAAATTGCGTCATGAGTAAAACTTCAAAAGCTGACTTGTCTTAAGCCAGACCTCTGCTTTAGTATAATAATTCGCTCTCTTATGGGGGAAAAAAATGTTACAAAGTTGCAGACCTGAAAACTACCCTTATTTATAGTAGACAGGTGATGTTTATTTATGTTAGGTGATCATTAGGTTGTGGACCTCCCAAAGGGCACGAGCTGTCGACGGCTGACCGGAAAGGGCACATGTCTAGGAAACAGATGTCAAACCCGGAATCGGAGTGCTCAGATTGCACTCCTGAGGTCACTAACTAGGCTAGTTGCCGCGCTCATCACCTGCTCATTACAGGCACCGACCGCTTATAATGGTAGAAGTGTGGCCAGCACTAACGATTTGCTACCCAAGGGACGACCACTCGAGAGAACCCATTCATTGGGGCCTGGTCAAGTGGGTACCAGGTCAATGATGAGCTGCTTAGCCACCTAATTTCTGGGTACTTGTCGAGCGGTACTCTCTCTCCACAGGAGCCACCCATGCAGGTGTAAGTAACACCTTAAGACGAGTGCCCTCTCATTGTTCCTCACAACGGTTCTCGCCTTAACACTTCCCCCCATCCACAGGTTCGTCTTAACGAGGGATGATACCCTTAAACCCTTGTGAGCTCCGTTGGCTATTCGCACCTTGGTCTTCAGGACAGTACTCAAAATCCTCTTAAGACCTCGGCATTTTACGATTATTGTCGAGGTGATCCACTCAAGTAGAGGAGTACCTGAACTCCGAACATCACCTTGCGTTCTCCGAATGCATAACTACCGGTGGGTTTAAATGCCCCTTACAGTAAATCGGATTTCACAGTAAAAGTGGTAGAGATTGAAGAAATGACCTGAATACATTCGGAAGAGAATGCGACATTCCAGGATACTTCAGAATATTGCAAAATAAGCACACGCTAATTCTTAAATCACAAAATTTGTTGAAAAATTCATGACTCAATAAAAAAACTCTAAACTGAAGTTGGGGATCAGATTTTTCATATGGGACAAGGGGCAGTTTTCTTAGTAAACTCTGTTTTGATTCCCTGGGGAGTAATAAGAATTTATTTGCAGACAATTTCCCCAAATAAAATCCTCAGCTCCACCCTGTCTAGTAAATAGTGGTGACCTGTAAATAACATCCAATTGACCATGAAGCATAAAATTGACGTTAATAAGTAATGTTTTTTAAAGATTAAGCTCTTTTTAACAGCAGACTATGTCTGGTGAATGAACCCGGGGAAATCCTGATGAAGTACAACAAAATGGTCAATATGACAAGCAGTGGTTTCACGTTTCCTCTGCACGAGTTCATCAAATAATAAAGGCCATTTCCCATCTGGAAGAACATTTTACTCAAATCAATGAATGCTGGTGTATTGGGGAGATCCTCATAAGACCAGTCTAGTAAAGAATGTTCTTGTCCTGGAGCCCGTAGCATGAGCTAGAGTGAGTGTGCAGACCTCAAACTTTATTATACTCTTCAGTGTTGCTCCCATTGGCACTCAGTTAGTGAGAAAGAAGAAGTCGATTATGTAGGAGTTGTTTTCAAATTACTTAATAGGGAATAAATTATTTTATTTCAAGATTGACAAATAGGTTTTATATTTGCAATTGAAATTTAGCGGAATGTGTCTATGCCACCTATTAAAATGTGTGGTGTAATTAATTGATCAGATTCTTGCCGTCAATTCCCATTTACAAAGAAATGAATTAATCTAAATTCCATTTAAATATTATTTAAAATATATGAATTGATTATACTTTTGTAATGATAAAGAAGCCTTACTTTGAATGATAACAATGATGGAGCGTCTGACAAATTGCTAGAGGTGTTAACTGACCTATCTCTTTAGATTTCAAAACCTACATTGGAAATTCAGAGTCTGATGATTGTGGGCGTGAATTATGAGTAACACGCTAAGAAAATTAGAATATTGTTGGAGTGAAAAGACGTTTCATCATGTACATATAACATATTCATGTGTTGCTACTCTCCATGTAAGAGGCGCAGCAAGTCATACTTTTCGAAATTGGGAGTACTTTCAGAGTTTCCTAGCTGTAGTAGAGAGAGATTTATTTTCGCCCGTAAGCCTAGAAGTGACTTGTGGCCTTTTGTATTTGAAAACAATTACCCACAAAAGTGTGTCAAATTGTAGGAGTGCGATGTCCCCCCGGGGGGTTGTTCTGGGGCAATTACATGCTCTCTTGGCCTAATTTAATTTAAAGCCCGGACTCCGAGAGGAGAGCTTGGAAATGAATTAGCTCGGCTGTGTGACCCCCGACCCTGGGTAATGGGGTTGCGACAGAACCTTTAGGGAGAGGCTGCTCCATATAGTTCTAGGCTTCAGATAGCAGCGGCCGCCTTAGACATCCAGGCCGGTTTTGAAACCTCCCCCGCCCATCTATAACCAGATCACTGGACCAATGCGCTCTTCAACTCCAATAGGTCCTTGGACTTCGGGAACTAACTCCCTGCGCATAACTAAAATAGAACATGTACACAAAAGTGCTTAAAAGAAAAACAAAACGCAAGAACTGCGTATCTGCCGATTTTTCTTAGTTGCCTTAAATTTATAGAAAATACCATGCCTTAATCTTTTGTCTATGATCCGGGAACAAGCTAAAATAAAATATATTGCTTAGAAACCCCTAGCAGAA
Source organism: Riptortus pedestris (assembly GCA_019009955.1). Taxonomy (NCBI): domain Eukaryota; kingdom Metazoa; phylum Arthropoda; class Insecta; order Hemiptera; family Alydidae; genus Riptortus; species Riptortus pedestris. The sequence continues at coordinate 49,276,074 of CM032229.1, forward strand.
TGTAAAATATAACCGTTCTAGGAACAGTAGTGGACCTGGGATAATTACTAAACTAAGTAAAACGTTTAAAGAAAAGAAGTCATTAAGTCCAGCAAAGAATATCACCAAAATATTTACTAACAAAATACTTACACAAAAGCGCCCACAAAAACATAAAAATAATTAGGTATATTTTAAATATAATTGATACACATTTACTTGAATTAAAAACATAATATTCACTCGTACATTCCAATTCGCAATCCTTTAGATCGTAATTTAGGCACTTATTTATTACGATTTTCGAATAACTTCAGAAGCTTTTGAGTAATTGTGTCGTGTGGACAACCAGAATATCTATTTCGTCTAGAGGAAACTCTTTAAATATGGCCATATCTCCTTAACGGTCAGACTTACGAACAATTTGCATAGGAAAATAGTTGTACAACAATTAAATTTACATCAAGATCGGCTATACAAGATTTTTCAAGCCGATATGCAATAACAGAAATATTTTGATCCCCAAGCCATAAATCCTTCCTCCGATAACAAACTAGACTATTCTTTTCCAGTAAAATGTTTATTTTGCCTTTCATTTTACCAAAATTTGCAGACAATGTTTGTATTATTGTAATTGGCGTGTGCCTGCGTGTGTGTTACGGAATATTATTATTTATTTGAGATGCCGCTACAATGGCGATTCATCTTTTGACATATTTGAATATAATTTTACAAAATTAGATAAATATTAAATATTTTACAATGCTAAATGTTACAAATGTGCAAAATAAATAGAACCATGCCGCTACAATGGCGATTCTTAACATTCTAAAATATAATTTCACAAAATTAAATAAATATTAAAATTTTTACACAGCTAACATTTACAAATGTATAAAATAAATAGAGTGGACAAAACTAAATATAAATTGTTACTATATTTACAACATAAGGAAAAAAACAAAATAAAAATAAAACAAACAAAAAAACTAAAAGAAAAACTATAAATAGATAAACTGGAAGAAGGCAAAACTTATATTCCACAGTGCTTGCTATATATAAGATTCGTAATTGCAGATAATAGCTTATATATTTCATCAACGTTAGGACCAGTGACACTGTCCGCTCTTAAACACAGGCAAATTTAAAAAGAGATAATTTCCTAAGAATCACCTATCAGCAGAATTTTTCAAAGAATGCTATATTTTTTATTCTCTTTATATCTCACTGTCTAACTAGATGGAGTCTCCGATCTTTAAGAAGAAAAGGTCAAAAGCCTTGAAAATTAAAATTAGCTAGTTAAGATCAGTGGATCTATTATGATTTTTTTTTAAATGAGTGCTTAGAATATCTGCTGGTGCATCTTATGAATATTCGACGTGTAGGAAAAAATCCTTGTCTTATAAAATCGTATTACAAATGTATCCAAAGTGACTTGCCCTTGGCGTACAACAACAAGAACAGTACTATACATTGGGTGGAATTCAATTAGAAGTAGATTGAACGTCACATAAACATCGAAGTAAACTTCAAAACCAAATAATATAAAATAATCCTTTTACCATAATTGACAATCCATGGGGGAAGTGTCAAGTACAGATCCGGTTACTGACCTTGAATCCCGCTTAACATGTAGCTTGTCCATACGTTATACTTCATTCAGAATCATTTGACATTAGTAAACTCATTAAACCTTTTTTATTTCTTACAATATCCTTTCTTTTTTTCTTCTACGGCTTTCATTCACAGATCGTGTAGGAGGAAAGAGGCGTGGGTGGGTCGCTGTATCCTTGACTTCAGCTTAAGTCTTCAGTCTCATTAGTAATTGGTCGTTTCCTCCGGCTAAGCTTTTACTTGATTCATGAGTGAAAGGCTCTTCGTTCTAAGGCGATACAAACACTTCAAAAGGCTGCTTAAAATTTCTCTGGCGTATCGTGTGTCAATTGTGAAATGGCTCGCATTCGAAGCAACCATTGGAGGATTTACAGTATTATACAGAGATAAGGATTAATGGAAAATCTCTGATACTAATTACTGTCATTTTGCGAATACAGGAAATACTATTAAGAAGTGAGAGGTTGACTTGTAAGTAAGTAATAAAAACATAGATTTATCCTTCTAAGCAGGCTGGCAGTCAGTGAACATGAGAATAGTGTCAAGTTTTTTTAAAACTTCTTAGATTCAAGTATTTCTTTAGTGTATTCTCAGTCTCATAGGTAACAGAATTAAAAGCATCCAGGTTAATTAATAATGGCTACCATAAAAACCAGTGGTGGCTATAAATTAAACCACAACCAATAATTTCCTAGTATAAATTTCTGAAATTCAAAATTATTAATACGTGAGTAATTTGGAAACACGCTTCAGTTGAGGGTGTTTTGGAGTCACCACATTGGATTTAATATTCAAAAATGTGATTTGAAAATTTTGATTCTTGGATGATTAGACCGGTGAAGTCTTTCCAACATGGTTTACGTTAGGTACAATTTTCCGTAAAGACAAATTAAGAGCAATAAAGTATACATAATAAAACAAAGTTAGATTCCAACATTTGCAGCATTTCCACTTCAACCTGCACTTAATTAAATGATTATGTAATTACATCCAGTGATCAAAAAAGAATAAGCCCAATAATACTGAACATTTTAAAGTACATGCTTCACATTTCAGTTCCAAAACAGCACGTTCAATTTCATAAAACAGTATTTGGAAAACCTACAGTTTTAATATATAATACCAAGAAAAGTACAATTGTGAACATATGATTACATTCTTGGCGAAAACATTGTAATGCTTGAGCTCCGTTGATCTGATACATTTCTGAGATCAGGACCTATCAATGAATAAATGAACAATATAAAAGAATTTTATTTTGGTTAGACGCTGTGAATATGCGGAAAACTAAATTACTAATTAAACTACTATAAATGATTTATGACTGTCCCCTGAAGGTTATATATCAAGAAATAGAGGTGTAGAATTCAAATGTATATATTCTTTTATATATCGTAAACTGTTTGTTCATGACAACCTATTCTTGTGTTGAAAACGTTAATTGGCATTATTTTAAAGTACGTGCTTCACATTTCAGTTCCAAAACAGCATATCCAATTACATAAAACAGTACAGTTTAAACTTGTCAATGACACATAGTTTTGAAATAATGCCGATTAACGTTTTCACAATAAGAATAAATTCTCATGAACAAACAGTTTATGATATATAAAAGCATATATACGTTTATTTGAATTCTTATCATTTAACACTCGCTACAAATATATGTTGTTGTTTTTTTTAAATGTACTACAGGATTTGTAGAATGACGTTTTAATCCGTGAAACTAGGTCGTCTTGCCTTCAAATATTTAGAAATCAATATATTGAGTGTTCTACATCCATATTTCTTGATGTAACCTTCAGGGGACAGTCATAAATTAGTTATGGTAGTTTACAGAGTAATTTAGTTCGGCTCATATTCACAGCGCCTAACCAAATAAATTTTTTATATATTGTTTATTTATTCATTGACAGGCAGTAATCTCGGAAATGATTTATATCAAAGGAGTTCAAGCATTACAATGGTTTTGCCAAGAATGTAATAATCATATGTTCGCAATTGTGGTTTTCTTGGTATTTTATGTTTGGCCTAGTGGGACTTCAACTATGTCAAGGCACTTGTTTTCGCGCATGGTTGCACAACTTAATATGTGAGTCCTGTCTTAATTTAGTCATACTACTCCGTTGTTCTATAATTTTTGAGTAGGTAGGACCACCTGTTAATTTTCACTGCTCCGGACCCCCTGAGTGAGACGTGAAGGGCTCTCCGGATATCCACAGCCTTGACGTACTAATAGTGGGTCAAGTGTGAAGCGAATGTTCCTGATTGAAAAATGATAGGCCGACGCTGAATGGGGTTTCTAATTAATGCTGCTCAAGTAGATCGGTACCAAATTGCCTGTTTATTCCGATGCTGTTAGTCAGTTCACAAGGATCACGACTCCTCCTGATGCTTATTAAAACATTTTCCCAGATCCCGGTGCGTGGCTACCTTATAATGTTTTATTTGAACAGCCCACTCATTATGCTCTCGGCCTTTTCGGGGTTATACAGTCCGGGGGATCGCCAATTTTATAAGTCCTCCAAGTGTATAACATTGAACAATTTGATAACCCATCTTGTCAATAATGCGCAATACATTAATTACACAGTTACGTAGAACAAAATATTCATGTAACACAGCTGATGTAATGATACTCGGCAAGGGGGTGAATGAAGTGTGTTTATTTCAAAACGTTTTGAAGGGCTATGACAGGCTTCTTCATGTACAGAGTTCTCCAGACAGACGAAGGTGAACTACATGGCACCTCGCTACGACTTATCACCTGAACAAGACTGGCAAGAGCAGTCAAAACGTTTGGAAATAAACCGACCTCCTTTTATAAGAAGAGTTTTTTTGTTTTTTTTCTTTTTTTTCCATCCACTGTTTCATCATTTTCGACTATTATCAAGATGTCATCGATCGAGTATACTACTCGCGACTAACCACTATCGTATGAACTACATTCACTTAACTGTGTATTCAGGTCTTCATTGTTTTCCCTTCTTTGATCCTGTAACACCCTACATTTTCTGCGACACTCATCCTCTAAGACAAAGGAACTAGTCAAATTTTCTACATAACCAGTTCTTAGACACTAACCCTGGGTGGGTGTTTGATCCTGCAGGCCCCAAGGAAGTTGCCCCTAAAATATTGTTTGTGGATTTATGATCGATATGCTTTTCGATTTTTAGTATAATTATTTTTATTTGAATATTCAAAAGCTGTGTTAAGAAAAAAAAATTATGAAAATATTAATTTCCTTGACAACATTGTGGTAAAATAATAGGCCTCTTTTCGAGTTTTGTAATTGTCATGATTGTCTAACTTCCTTTGGGATTGTCCTAGAATCAATAATGCCAGAGTTTCTACTGCCTACTTATGTCTTGCCACTTAGATAAGCTGTCTTCTTCTTCCGAATTGTTGTCAGCCACTGAGCACTTTGGATTACATCTTGACATTGACAGATGACTCTTACTCGAGAGAACATGCGGGAAGCCTTGATTTATTCGATTTTTTAAAGCATGCTATAGGATGTCACTATCCTAGTTAGGGAGGGAGGACTGTTGCTAGGCAGTGGCAATATGGTCGTCAGGAGGGGGTTGACAGATGCTCGGCTACACCTGTGCTCTACCGTGAATGGTGAGCCAGGCACCTGCAGGCACGCGACACTCAAACTCCGGCTAGCTCACTTCCTTACTCCCATAAGGTCTCAGGAGGAAGTCCTTCCCGATTCACAATTAACGGTTGACAATGGTTCTTTGGGAGGAACTGATATCGTCGGTGAAGGTCTGAAACGTGTGAGTTTGACAGGAATATGTGTTCCAACGTTAGCGGTTTTATACAACTGAGTTAAGTAATGTAGCAACATTAATACTCACTCCTTTTCGGGATATTGGTATCCGAAAATAGGAAAGCCACGTCCTGTACTACCAGAACCAGGTTCGAATATCCCAGGACTGGATAAGATACTAAATTTCAATTAGCTGCAAGATTAATGGGTTTTAATGTTGAATGATGAACTTCTAGTCGTTCCTCATAGATATGATATGAAGCAAAACTTGGGTTTAATTGGACTTACACCGAAGAGACTCTTTTTTACCAAAGGACCAGTGCTTTGGTTATTCATGAGCTGTCAAGTGCAATATCTTTATATTAAAAAAAAATAAATAATACGCTTCAAAAGTAAGCCACTCTTAAAACAATCAATGGAAAATAAAAACCACTAATTGGAATAATTTTCGGTACTTGAACTATATTGATTTATATATTGATACTCTTGAGCATAGCTGTATAAATTAAATAAAAGTACACTTACACTTATGAGAATCAAAAAATTTTTAATCTGCGGTGGTATTTTGGCCGGTGGAAGTGACTTCTAATTTAGGTAGATGAAAGAAATAGCTACACTTCCACTGTAACATTGTTAACATTTCTTTTATTAACCTACGTAAGAAAGGTTTAGTACTTGAGATTTCTGGAAGATTTCAATTCATTGGAATGTGGTTTTTAATGCCACAATTTCAAAATAAACACATATTTTCACATATTTAGAAATTATAGATGTTTGAGACTACAAATTTGATAGTAGAATATTTTTGGTCGTAAAGCACTCATGTTCCACAAAAAAAAATAATGCACTACCTCCAAAAAGCTTTGTTTGTTGAATTGAGACACGGGATAAACATGTTTGTCAATATTTAATGTCGTGACACATAATAGAGTTATAGACAGTTAAATGGGCTATATATTACTTCCTAAATCAATTATTTACATTAAATTTTGTCTCTCCGTTAAAGCAACGACAAGCATAATGTTTTATTTCGGCAATTAACTCCCCATAAATATGGAAATAGGTGATATAAATCTTAAATAATTAAGTCACAAAACTAAGGGATTTTTATTTATTTTTTTTTTTTTATTATCTCGCTCCCAAGGAAGAGATATAATGGGTCTATCTTGATTAGTTAATTCCATTCTACATGGCTTATTTTTCAAACCACGAATTATTGCCGCTCTCCGACGATACATATTTTATTCGATAACATATCTATTATGTAATTTTGATTCAATATTAATTGAATCTGCTGAGATATATATCAAAGATAAATATAATTAGGGTAGGCTAATAATTTATCATCAATATGAAATTCTTTTGACGATCCAAAAACCGGTAATTTTTCATTTGATTGGCACTTCGATTGCTTGAATTGGATATAAAAAAAATATTATATTTCCTTATCGATGGAAAAGATCGAACAATAGTTTTAAATTAAAACAAGAACCATAATTACATATTATTATATGCTGAGTTTCACCTTGGGCTGATATAGCCCGGGACCAGACAGATCGCTCTGTTTCCATTGCTTCTGTAACATTCTTGCTCGAAAGTCTTTCTTGATTTATAATTATTGGTTCTCTCAGATAGGAAAGCCTGTTCCTTTTTTGCCACCTACGTCCTGAGGGCTTAGATTTGGTCAGCAGAACAGTTTTTCTTAAATTCGACTTTTTCATAGATGCCATTACTTCTTTTTGTCTGATCTATACGATAAATGTGCCATTTATTATAGGTTGACATATTCCTACCCTGGCTTTAGGAATAAAAAAAAAACACTTGGAGAAAGTTATTTGACGAATTGATCAAGAAAATTTGTTAGTACGTCGTTTGTTAAACACGTTATCAGGAACAGGACTCTAGATGGAAAGATAATGAATACTGTAATTAAATCATAATTATTAATGAGACGACTTTAAAAACATGAATACAAATTGTAAAAATTATTGTAGTTTTTGGTTCACGTGCCTTAGACAATTTGTGAAAAACCTATAACAACTTGGACTTCAAAAATCACAGAATTTGATGCATAAATCTATGTACCAAAGCAGCTACAACGATTATATTGCATTACAAGTGCTGAAAACCTACCAAGACTGCAGATGACTGTCTCAAAGCCCGAAACTACTAGATTATTAACTTGTTTCTGGAATTTAATCCGATACTCAAATATTTTATTCCTAATTCAAAATCGCTCACTCTAACTATAATGTATCTCACAAAATCTCTTCATCTAACTATTGAGGGATTAATAAATTCTCAATATGACGAAAATGAATTTAGAACTAACGTAATGTATAACAGCTATTTAAAATATATACTATTAACTATATAGGAGAGTGTATTTCCATTTCTGCATCACCTATATTTTTTAAATAGGTTACTAAAGCTGTATAATTTAATTTAACCAAAATTTACCGGTTAACTACTTAATTAATTATAACCAAGTAGCCAAAAGAGTTGCGAGTACCTAGGTTAGCTCTTCATTACAAGAATATATTAAAAAAAAAACGGCTAAGTACAGCCTCAGGGTGATTTGCCATTAAGAAAATCTGTTAAATAACAGTACACATTAAAAAACCTTTAACTAGTTAAATGATTAGAGCAACTAATGAATTATAAGTACTGTCTGATTGTTAGACATTGTTCTTTTAAATTACCTAGTTCCAAGTTCATTAATAGACGAGGCGTAATTGAACAAGACAAGCTAACGCATTCTAGAAAGAATCATATCACTTTTCATATGAGTTACTGTTTATTTATTAATTTGTACTTATATATTTCTATTTGTGGACGAAGTTTCCATAAGGTTTACCTATTTTTATTTCGCTTCATTTAATCATACCCGTACATCAAAAACCTCTTCCCATTTTACCCCAAAGAGCTAAATTGAGAAAACCTATCTCCTAAGAAATACATTTTGTTCCGTAATTCCGGCCATGAAACATTTCTACTTGGAGCTCAGTAAAGACGTTGGTCTTAATGAACTTCGTTAGCCTAAAGACTTTGTAAAACTGTAGACTATTGAATTTTAGGTTAATAGCAATTTTCGTAAATATCGTTTCTTATCTCTTCCTGAAATGAGACCAACATTAACGAGCAAGGATATTTCTCAAAGGTAATAGCCATTAAACTGCACATGCGTGGCTGTAAGAGCATTGAGTGTATTTCGCCATAGAGGTCTTGAACTTAGCTACAAAGAGGTAACAACAACAAGGGATCAGCTTGCAATATCAATGCGATTCTAATCAGCATTGATTGCTCTTGTTTACTTACGGCCGCAACTACTTCGCAACGAAGGAAGGTAAGAGGACTGTGCACTTGCCGGCTAGATTGTGGCGAGCCGAAAGCGTGCACCTGCTCCTATCGGGCTATCTGCTCCCGATTATTGCGGACAATCATAAAGGGGCGTGCGTTATATTGCGTCATGGGCGCACTCTTACATCACGAGCGGGGGTGTGCCTTGCTCTCCAACCCGGACCGGATCTCCTGGCGACTAGGACCTTTCTCCAGAACATCCAGGGAACACAGCGTTCAAAACTCAGCTGACCGCTTCTTTAACAGGAAAACATCAACTCAGAGAAAGGTTTGAACTGAAGCAATAGGGAGTCCAATGATGGTGCCAGGAATAAACTCATTGAATTAAATTACATCTCCTCAGGAAAATAGAAATGAAAAAGAATAAATAAAAAATAACTAAAAACTAAAAATATTAATACCTAACAACGCCTCTTACACCTTTTGGTAACTGAAAAAAAATCTCTATTAACGTAAATTCACAAACTATTTTGAGTCACTTCACTCGAAATTATTTTATTTGAACGTTACGTTCTATATCTCCACTCCAATACATCTTATCAATAATTGTTGTAGAACCTAATTGGCATGTAAATAAGTCTTTTCACGATAAACCAAATGGTTATGTTGACATTTTTCGCATCTCTTATATGTACGGACCAATTTTCAAAGTTTTTATTTGAGGCCCCTCTTAAATATACCTCTCCCTTGGACAAATTCAATAAAAAGAGTGCTGTACTAGACTATAATACAACAATGAATATGAATTTCATCATTCTAGGAGTTTTCGTCTTTGAGTTATACGTATAGACCTCCAAAACCCAAAATAGAGAAAATGGGTTAAGGGAGGTTCAAACTGATAACTCCGTAATAGAAAATGAAAATGTTTCAAGATTGCATTCCTTACTTTACATCGTACAAGGAAATAAATATTAGGAAGAATAAACACAAATCTTAGAATGGAATCAGCATATGGACCACACGCGAAAATATACCAAAGCACTTGGATATATACACTACCTGGCTGTCCTTGTGGTTTGTAACATACTGGCAGATAAATGAACACAAAAGTAGCAGAACACAGAGTACTAGTAGGCCACTTTTGAATAGCTATCACATATAAAATTTGTTCAGGTCGAGGTAATTGTGAAAGTCCCTTCTTTCCAACAAACAAGCACAAGGGAAGCTAACAGAAGAAAACAAGTACCCATACTCGTCAACAAAGAAGATTGGTAAAGATTACGCAAACCTTGAAAGCCTAAGGCAGAGAAATGATAGAAGAAGGAACTGGCGCTGAATGAAATATCCCAGGCTAACAGGATGGAAATACGACCCGTGAGATATTGGGCCAGATGAATAAATGTATTGGGATGAATATAAGAAATTGTCTGTCTCAGAGGGAGAGTAAAGAACAATGCCAAGAAGAGAGTGGAATACAAGAACAAATTTTCGGCGAAACTTGGGTAAAGAATACAAAGACAATGAAAATTCGAAGTCCTCTACAGTTTATAAAACCATTTTTGCTATCTGTCAAATATAGTTCCATTTATTCCAGATATTTCTTTACTTCATAAGTTTTGAGATTTTTTCTGAGGCTCTGTCTCCATTTCAGTACTTCATCTAGGGGGAAAAAAATCAAAACTTGAAGTGAATTATTATTTATAGCTCACTCAAAATGAGCTGGATAAATTGTGCTCTCAACTTACACTTAAATTTTCTAATGAAAAATCCAATACATTACATTTACTTAATGATTCCCCACGATTTCTTCTTTGGCAATACAATATAGTGACTAACTCACTAAAAAAAATCCTTACTCCCACCCTGGATTGATAAAGGCTAGATACCAGTAACCTGTATATAACCAGTCCCATTTACCCTTAGCAGCAAGTGTTCAATAAACAGCAATTACACATCCGGGAAAGAATAATTTATTTCTGCCTGTCAATTCAATTGTTATTTAATTACTATTTTTACTTTATTGTAAACTTGTTCTTTTCAAATTTCTTTTTCTTTTTTATGTTAGGTCGTGATTGATTTACTACTTCTCTGGGAAATGGAACTTTTTCATGTTGCTGTAAATTAATAATGATTCATCTAAATACATAAACTATGTACAAATGTTATTTATGCAGCCGAACGGCTTAAATATGGCAATATGTAACAATTTACAAGTAAGGTTTTATGTTAAGATGTATAAGGCATAAATAAATTAATTATAATCAAGTCTCCGGCGGTATAACATCCTGAACAGATGTTTAAGGTGTTAACTGGTTTATACACAAGAAACCTGTTTTGAACCTTTCTCCTTCCAGGTACAGGTTGGCTAATGTAAAGCTATAATCAAAAACAAGTCATTGTGTACGTCACTATTTTCATTCATAGATAACAAACTAACTGGACGGGTTTTTACAATTTTTGTCGTAAGTCAGGAGGACGGAAAAGTAGTATGCGTAACCAAACCTTGTTCCATTGTGCTTGGGAGGAGGCGAAGACGTGAATCACTTTTTTAACTTGGCGATCCTGGCATTTATGTCCCGAGGGGTCCGTGCCAACGGTTTTCTCCATCCCGGCTTCAGAGAAGGTTTTATTTTTTCTGGCAGTCTTCTTCATCTCCTTCTTCGCCTGCTCGTCCTTCCCAGTTGTGCAACCCTGAAAAGGTCCCCCCGATGGGCTAGGATATAAAATCCATGTGGTGAATGGGGCGCAGGTAGAGGTAGTCCTTTGTGACGGGCCGGCTGTTTACGGTCTAGGCCTCAGGTGGTGTCCAGGATCATCTGCTCACCTGGGGGTTGGGGGCGCCTCATCCCTTCGCCAGGGTGCACTGACTCCACGCAATCAACCATCAAGGTCACACATGCCAAAATCACTTATTTCATTTCAGATTTATCAAGAAAACTATTTTTGTGCTTCTCACAATTATTTTTTACAAATATACTACTAGCACATACTATTCTACTGAGTATGTGACATCCCCCGCCCTCACAAAGGGTGGTAACCTCTGACGCCTCAGTAAGAACAATAAATATTTCATCAAACTCAATTAAATAATGAAAACTCAGAAGGTGCATCACATAAACATTTGAATGAACGATGCATTCATTTTTAAATATATCTAAATGTTTCACACTTCCAACATTCAAACCTCTGAACTAATAACAGAACAGTACATTTACATATATATTTACATTGCATAGAGTACCTTGCACTCTATGGCTAATAAAAGTCCGTCTGCTAGCCTGGGCTGCATTAACTAAACAGATTTCCCAAGTTCGTCACGTTTTTGCATTTATCTCAAAAATTAAGTTCAATGAGAACAATATTTAGTATTTAAGCTTCCAAATAAAGTGTTTCATAACATAATAGATTATTTGTTAATATGAGAGGAGTAGGGTTGGAGGTTATACTGGTAAAATACTTGATTTAAATGTGGAAATGTTTTTTGTGAAGTTTGTAAGTAGTGAAAATCTAACAACAAGAACAAACTGTTACTTGTTGTTGACATGTGTTATTTCTCATTTTAAACAATTATATTTGCGTCTAAAACCTTGTTTAAAGTTTCGATAAATATAATTTTGATGGTAGTGTGTGAATTTAATTTAATTTAATGTGTGAATCAAAACCCAGCAGCTTTCAAAATTTTGATCAGCAGAAATCTAGAATTAATGATAAACTCCAACAAAGAAACTATCAACTGGTGAGGTAAATATGCCTCAAAATTTCGAACAAAAACCCTGCAGTTGTAGAAATAGCCGAAAATTTTGTTGTTTGTTATTTTATAATTAAGTCAAGTATTATTAATTATTAGAAATGCAATTGAATTGTAATGCGCGCCTGTACGCTGAAAAAACTATATGAAGCGTGTACAACTTCAACATACAAATGAAAACACTGGAGAAGGCAGAATGGAAAAAAGGAAAAATCGAATAAATGTTTGGAATCGTCCTCACAAACATATGTTCTAAATATGGGTAAAGAGTATATGATTTGTCTGACTTAAATTGCATAGGAAGGGAAATATTTCTAAGTCCACTTCAGTCTTTGTATTTTCTTCTGGAAAGTATTTTCTGACATTCAAAACACCATTTTCAATCCTGCTTCGAGATCTTTTGCTGGTAGAGTATTATAAATAGAAACAGTAATGTTCTGCTAACCTTGATAATTTTCAGGATTGTATAAATAAAATTGTAACTACTTGTATTATTATAACATTAATATAATTTTTTACTCTCCCTTAGGAAAGACTTGTTAATTTTATCAATATAACAAAAACATCAGCAGTAATACTACTTTTCCAGTTGTTTATTTATGTTTTATATAGATTATGGAGTTCTATGAATACAATGTAAATATTTGTAGTGCTTTTCATTAAAAAAAACAAAAAAAAACAAAAAAAAAAAAACAAGTTGTATTATTTTAATTTGTTTCATGTAAGTTTTTTTTGTTATATCGCCCCACCTGTGATATAAAAGCATACGTTAAGATTTTTACTTTCTTCAACGGGTAGATCATTCACATAAGCACTCATATTGCCTAAGAGTTTATTTTGAAGAGCTCTACAGTTTCCTAGTTATCAGTAATACGTGTATGTGACTGACCGTCTGCCCTTCCAACAAAGTGAAGATGAATTCAAGGTTATCGTTACAAACGTCAAGACGCTTATCTCATGAATGAATCAGTGGCCGGAGGAAAATGAAACCCATTTGTCAAACAACTAAAAAAAAAAAAAAATGTCGAGCAGTGGCGAAAAAAAGCGTCTCGTCAATTATCAGGCAGAAATTAGTATCAATTTTACTTAAAAGGAATGATTACGATCTGACCACATTCAATTAACACTCACCTATTTTCTAATCATCTTTTTAGCGTGGCCCTAAGCAAGATATGTACTTAACTCCAACTGCAGTGCAACACATAATTTTGTAATCCGAAAGATGCCCCACTGACTCAAAGATTCCAGTTTCATCAATATTTCAAGAAACCTGTTAGAAGAACTTAAAAGAGCATTAAGGCAATCCTATAGTAACACTCAAAATATTAATTTACACGACATCTCTCATTGCCTGCAACAACATCATTACTCAAAAATAATTACATTTGGGTTTATCTCAAAGGAAATATGGTAATAAACGTTTTTTGCGTTAGTTTTTTTTAAAAGCGGTGAAACAAAAGCTCGTGAATAATTTGTGCCAATTCGATATTAAAGTTATAGTTAAGTATTGCATCTTCAAATCATTATTTCTGAGTTTTGACATTGTTCAGCAGATGATTCATGTGGGATAAATTAATATTTCGATTATTACAGTACATCATCACTGTTTTCAATGAATTCTGATGAAACTAAAATCTTGAAATGAAATCCACATAAATGTAAAAACCTTCTATAGAAAATAAGGATTACATATTGTTGGACAAATGAACTTAACATATTTATTGGATGAATATTATTGTCAAATGAAATGTAATATTATTCTTTATTTATGCAGAGTACTTTCGATCTATTCAAAAGACCATCTTATTTAAATTAGCCTTAGTTGCAAAAAGTGGACGTTAATAAATAATAATAATAATAATAACCATCTTATTATTCATCCTATTGAAAATAGAGATTGACGATGGCTCATACGTTTCAGAGATCTTAAAATATCTTAATTATATTTTTTGACATAGGCTAAATCATTGGTTTTCAACTCATTTTTAAAATTAAATTATTTATTATGGCCCACTTTTTACAACCTGGGTTAATTGGGACGGGTTATCTACAGGTTGTCACCCGTTTCCAGCCCGGGTGGGACTAAGGATTCAATTTAATGAATTCCGTCCCTAAAACAATTCCTTGGCGGGAATCGAACTCGTAACTCTAGATTTACCATGTGCGATTTAAGGCAACGCATTGACTCGTATGTCTTACCTGAGCCCCATTTCAACTCATGATATAATATTGTTAATAATATGAAACAATAATTAATATTAATATTTTCTTATCATATTTGAACTTTGAAAACAATTTAGTAAATAAAAGGTTAATATTCCCAATTCTAATTTTGATTTAATCTTTCGGTTATTACTTTATTTCATTTAAATTCATGAGTAAATTATCATGGTAGATCCAAATACAACAAATTAAAAATATGGTATCTGAATGTATTTTACTAATTATATTTTTGACGTATGTAATCACAAGGTTAGAGTTCAATATAATTTTTCAGCCAGATTTTAGTCCAGTTTGTAGGTCGGCCCTAAGATATGATTTACAACCAGATCAAGGATGCTAGATCCTGGAGAGAAGGAATGAATTATTGTTGGGAAACATCATTATTCTGGACTGACTGCTCACAGTCATGCGAATTTCATAACGGTTGAAGGCCAAAAAAAAATAATAATTTGTTAATCATTAAATGGCCAAAATAAATAAATGCTCTTGCTCTTCCAAACTGATTTGGTTCCTGCTCCGAACCGGGTTAAATCTAACGCTAACTACTTCCCGGTATTAAATATTACACAAATCCGTAAGGGCTTAGACTGCGTCCAATTAAAATTCTTTTCGTCTAAAATGCTCAGATATGTGTGAAACATTAGTTACTTTTTTTCTTTACTATAAGCCAGAAATACCTTAGCAACTGAGATTAATTTCGTAAAATATCTCAAACAAAACTAACGCCTAGCGCTGTACCGCATCTTTCAACGTTATGAACTCGGACTTAAACTGAAAACGTTCATTAAAACAAAATGTATGTTCTACCAATAGAAAATACTATTATAAATGACCGTGAGCCAAATTTCTTAGCAAACTTTATAAAATTTCAAATTTCACCTCTTTCAGCACTTGATATTTTAGGCGGAGAGAGTTTATTATCAGTTTCATGGATGTCTCTGTACTTGAGGGACGATTTTCCACCGGTAAAAATGGTTACTTCCTTGGTATCTTCTATATACATTTTTTTTAATTTCACAATTTACTGGCCAGATAACACGCTTGTATAACAGTATAGTGCAGTTGTGTAATTCTATTATTGTTTTTTAACTACCTTAAAATTATATATATATAAAATTGTAATCTCTGTCTGTACATTGATTTTTTTCGCGAAATTTCACGATAACTTTTCGTTTCACATGTCATAGACACCATAACTGCATTTTGTTCATTTGGTCTCGGTTTGTTTGTTTATTTGTTTGTTACCTTTTCACGCATAAACGGCTGAACCGAATTTTATGAAACTTGGTATGTATATTACTACTAACCCAACTTTAGGCTATATTAATATCCTCTGAGACAAACAGGAGTGGGGGTTATAGAGAAAGCCTGAAATTAAAAATAGCGATATTTCGTTTCCTATTGGTTTTTCGGCAAATATGCACATAACAAAATTTATTTATTTAGAGTAACTTTTGTGATATTCATTTTTGTCTTTTAACAAAGTATAAACGAGATATACACTATAATCTAAAGCGGGAGTCAACTATTTCATTGGGCGCTAACGGTTAAACCGAACTTAAAAAAAGTCGGTATGTCAATTAGCATTAATTGTTTCATGATTATAAGCTATATTAAAATTTTTAGGTTAGAACGGGAGTGGGGGTTATAAGGGAGGCCTGAAATAAAAATTCGCGATATTTCATTGTCTATTTGTTTTTCGACAAACATGCACATAACAAAAGTTGTTTACTTTGTTATTTAGATTAACTTTTGCTTTATACATTTCTCCAGGAACAATGTGTGAAGCAATTAATTTGCGTAGAAATATTGATATGCTCAACAATTCATTCTAATTTGAACTATAAGGTACCTCACCTGGAAAAATAATTGAAATCTTCGTTAATATTTTGTCCTTAATAACTGAAATCTATGCATATTGTAAAGGAGACGGGAAATATGACAATTTGGAGGACGGTGAAGACTTACATAAAAAATTTATTTTATTATTAACAAATGCCAACAACGGGTATTAACCCTAAACACTGGGCAGGGTAAATGTCAAATATTGTGCAAAGTAAAGCCTTGCCAAAAAAATAACACCACTATTCAGCCTCAAATCAATTCCCGAGCGAAGCCGGGTATCTGAGCTAGTATATATATATATATATATATATATATATATATATATATATTCCTATTAACGCACTAGAGGTCACAATTTTAGTTTGATCGTTACCAAACTCAATATTTAATAGTTTTATGTAAAACCAGAGATCAAGTTCGTATTAGTCGAAATCGGACCAGTGGGATGAGAGGGGGAAGTGCAGAATAAAAAATTTCGGGGAAGTGCCAAAAAAGGGAAGGTCGAATAGAAAAGTTCTATAGAAGAAATCTTATTGTAAAAGTAATTGTATATAAATGTTTTTATATACATGCTCTCTCATGAATATCAACGGAGATATTTGGATTTCTTATTTTTCAGCCATTAGTAAATCCCTTCCCCTACTCATGTCATATTAACAATAAACTGCTATTTCATGAGCCATTTCATTCCATGACCATTATTATGTGAGGTATATGCAAATTCGTTGTGTGATAACGTCGTCAATCAAGATTTTACGTTCTTGATTTGAAAATGTTTATTTGATTTATACCATAATCGGCATTTAACCGTTTCAGTCAGCACTAAACATCACATTTGTTTTTGGACTTTTTCATTACATGGATGATCATAATCATAGAAAAAATATTGTTAATTATTTGTATTAATTAAATGATCTATTTATCTAGCAGCAGTACCAAAATTCTTTAATGTCTAGTAGTACCAATATAAATAGTTACTGTTTGCAGTTGGTGTATGTTACTTGGCCAAGCGAGAATTATAATGACAACACTAGTGAAATAATATGCTCAGCTGGAGCCGCCAGAACGTAAGAAGGAGACGTTTTCCTGCATGAATGAAGCATAATAATAACTTGGTGTAATGGACTTAAGGCTCGTAACGTTTTAACATTGCTGAAGAGCTGAAAACTGATGAGAGAAAGCCTTATAATTACGGGGACAAAAAAGTACTTGGGGTATATTAGAGGACTGTTAATCCAAAAGTAATGGAGAGCGGGATGCCCAGGGCGATGTTCTTAATGGCAGAGAGTACCTGTCACATGCAAATCTGTGGAGTGTTTCCCACAGGCAAGGTGAAGGATCGCCCGGGAGGTCGTGAGCACCTCGTCCCAGATCCAGGCCTTTGTCAGCCCAACTCGGAGTCATGCGAGATCAATAGATTGCATGTTCCTCTTTGGAAAAAGGCAGCACACCTTTTCTTCTTCTTCCTCTTTGCCGGGCTGTAAAAAGGAAAGGGGACACACCACCAGCCAGGCATTCCGTTCCAAAGGGGATGAAAGAGCTGGATGTGACGCAGCGTGGGCTCCAACCCACGATATCTGATGAACTTTCTACTTCTTTCAGGGCTAATTGGGTTACTCTTTGCCTTTTGGAAATTAGTAATTACTTAGAGTCCATCATAAGGGAATTAAGTCTTTTCAACGAGAACTCATGACCTGGAGGTCAAATTTTAATCATGTTTCTCAATCATGACTGCCCTCTTATATTTTGACGTGTATTTCATATTTTTTTGCAATTTGATATCTTTGATCCTACAGTGTTTTTGTAATCTGTAAATAGATTGCATCAGTTTTTACATCATTTCAGTTGGGTC
Organism: Riptortus pedestris; assembly: GCA_019009955.1. Taxonomy (NCBI): domain Eukaryota; kingdom Metazoa; phylum Arthropoda; class Insecta; order Hemiptera; family Alydidae; genus Riptortus; species Riptortus pedestris. The sequence goes on from CM032229.1 coordinate 49,294,410, forward strand.
ATAATTAGCGTCGGACGTACACTGGATAAAATATGTTGCATTATTACTCTGGGAAAGGAACTCCATTTATAATATACAAAAATCTTATAAGTATCCTTTAAAATATACAAAACATAATTCGTCAAGCAGTCGAAGTTTCAAAAATAGGTAGAATAGATTTTTCTACTTCTCATAGTTATATTTATGTATATATTATTTTATTGCCTTATTTATCCATTTCTTGCAAGGGAGTCAACCTCATGCAACTATAGTATTTTACGTTTCATGATTGGTTGCGATCCCTTGCTATCATTTCTTTTACAAACTTATGAATACCCACTGTTCCAGCACCTTAATGGTACAATGTGATCACGGTGAAGTTTATGATTGCATAACAAATTTTGATTTTATTTCAAATGTATACATTCATACAGTTTTATTACATATGAAGTATTTTGTTAATAAGTATTTTTAATACTTTAGTTGAAAATAAATAAAATAATTTTAACACTGATTGATGTAAATACGATTTGATAACTGGTTATTTTTAATAGTTTCTTTCAATGATTTTGTATGTTTACATGCCCTGTACTCCGATTAATAAAAAAACTATAAGACATGGATCTCATGTATTTTGAGAATCTGCTGAATATGTATAACAATATATAATATAAGAAATCATAATATATAATTCTTTTGTGTATGCTTTTTAGACGTTGATAAACTAAATAGACGTAACCAAATAAGTGTAAAACGGCTTTTACAATTTAAAAGGACCGCATTATTGAGTGGCATTCATATTATATAGTAGAAATATGTTTTGTTTCAATATTTTAAACTATGACTGCAAGTTGAATCGTATCAAAAATTGAAATATCAGAGTTTACGTTGATTTTACTGTAGATAAAGGGAGTTTTTTTTTTTTTTTTTTTTTTTTTTTTTTTTTTTTTTTTTTTTTTTTTTTAAATTAATATTTTCTACGCTACAGAACCCCTGCAATACAGGATTTATTTTCCTATATAATGATATTATATGGATGTAGTGTATTTTTGTTATTTGATATCAAATCAAATTACATTTATATTTAAAAAATGTAATAGTGTTATCAATAGGTGAATAGAATTATTAATTTTTAAGTATAAATTCTCATTATTAAATATGAAAAAGTAATAATGAAATAGATACAGTAAAATAAAATTAATAAAATGGTTATTTAGGTGAAGAATGAAGTTTTCTTTATAGCTCTGTAAAATTGACGCTTTCAAAATTGTTAAGGTTTTTCTTTATATCCCCCCTTTAACATAGTAATAGTCTTTACTAATAAATTAGACGGAATTCCGTCTTATATGCAGCAATAAAGTCTCATCGTCAAATAGACTAATCATGTCTTGACATTAATTAGGTTGTAAATAAGCTGGTAATTGATTTTCTAATAGATAACAAAAGACTTAATGGACTAGTAATTATTGTTTATTCTTAGGGAAATTAAGAACAACAACACCACCTCAAATGATTTTTGAAATACTTCATGTTTTTATTATATTGTTACAAATAACTTATTCTGTACTTGTATAAATGTACAAAAACTAGAGTGGCATATTTACTTAAATTACTTCAATTGTATTTTTAGAAATTATTTTATTATTAATCAGTAAATTCAGTTAAGACCACCTACCATATCTACTATGACCTTGGTTTTAATACTCATGGTAAACCTAGAGTCACGGATTCTATTCCCAGGTGGAAAAAGAACATTGTTAATTAATAAGCTTTGTCCCACAGGCTGTGAGATGTGTGATTTAGAGCTGAGAACTTATCCGGTTAGCTGACCTAACACTACCAAGAACAAAAGAAGAAAAAGACATCTTCTAAATCATTTCTGTTAGTTAAATAGTCTCATATTTTGGTAAATAGCTCAAAATAGTAACTAAATGAAAATACTTTAATGTCCATGGAGAAGCATGCAGAAAATAAGTATCATTTCATACAGCTACAAAGGATATATATATATATATATATATATATATATATATATATATATATATATATATATATATGGCCCCGGGGGCCATGCGGGTTAAGACGTTGGTTCATCTACAGACAGTAAACTAAACAACAATAAGTGCAGTTTCAATATTCGCCAAGAGAGATTTGTTTCATGAGTTCGCAACCAGAGTGCACTAGTATCGTAGCACTTAAGGATCAGCGGGATTCTGACTAGTATATGTCTGACGGCTCTTCGGGATAACAAACTATTATGACACTCTTGGATTCCGTCTACTAGCTGGCTGCCACAAGGCGAACTGACCACAGACCTCCACGACCAACGGGATCCCTCAGTCTACTGGAGTTAACTCAATCCAGGTCCTCCTGGGTTCATGGAGGTTGTAGGTCAAGATAATCACTCAATACGTAAAACTCTGAACACAAACTCCTAGAGTCTCACCCGGGAGCAGCTAAAGATCACAAAGATCTACGGTGCTAAAATAAAAACTATATATATATATATATATATATATATATATATATATATATATATATATATATATATAGATTTATTGGGAATTGAACCTGTAAATATTAATTTATAAACCGTTACAACGTTTTACTAAGTGTAGACATTAACGGAGCTCAGGTAAATCGACGACTTTCATTGATGAACTAGTTTAGTTAAATATGAGCAGCACGATGAGTCGCTGGCATGTTCAGCAGTATCTGGTTCCAAGTAGTGTTGATTGATTAAGTATAGACTGCTAGTCTGCAGACAGACTGTACGGCAGGTAGCGAGGCGTCGCTTCTGTGTGGTCCTTTCGGCTTAATAACAGCCACGAACCACGAGAGCTTTTTCCAACAGGTCTTCTTCATGTCCTAATGAGAGTGACCAAGCAGTCCCGCAACTAGTCTTTAACGGTCGGATATATTACCCACTAACCTCTGCTCTTCATCAAAGCAAACTATATTTGCCGCACAAGCGGCAGGTAGAATATGCTAGGGGCAGGATGATCAAAAAGAGACGAACTAAACAGCGGAATTGTGGAAATGGTTAGGTTAAATCGTCAAAAAAATAGCCAATCAAATAGTCAAACGAATTATTTAAAAACTTTCTTTAAGTGTCCAAAGACCTTCAGCAGGTGATGACGTGTAAGAGCTTCATTCGAATTTCCAAGAATAAATTTTAACGTTCAATAAATCCTCTGGCATCCATTACGTTATTTGAAATATTAAAACAATATCTAAAGGTTACGCGCGAAATAACAAAACTCAGACTATATAGTATCAAAATTAATAACTTATTAGTCGTCTATACAGCCAGATACAGAAGTAGTTTCAAAAACTTCTGATTTCCGTCATATATCAATATTCATTTATGTACCGATTTCTTTTTTTCTTTTTGAAGGTGTTTATCTATAGTAATACTTTATAGAAAGGATGCCTGCTTCATTCTCTAATGAAGTTTCAAGCAAACATATATTATCAATGGAATTATTGTATTCCGATGTCTTTGTGTTACATGGTTTTGGATACCAACGGTCCCAGGAAGCAGTAACACATTTACTGTAAATATATAACAAGTACCAATTTCTGCAGTTTGTTATCACCTACTTCAGGCAGCTAGAAATGGAGTAAGCCCCCCCCCCCCGCCTCATGATGAAGGAAGGAAGATTTAGCTCCGTTTCAAGAGCGTTACAGTGGAAATGATAATCCGTGATAAGCCAGATGATATTTTCCCACTGTTATTCAGTCCTAGGCTACCATACAATATTTTCTGATTAATGTATTTTTCCAATTTCCCTGCAAACTATTTTATCGAATAAGGGAGGAATAATTTCTTTAAAAGAAATGAATCTGGTGTAGGCAAAACACTTTCTTATTGACAGATTAAATGAAAAAAACAAAATTTTCTCTGCAGTTATTTAAAATTACGACATTTGAAAGTGATATAAGATATCTACTTTGCAATACATGAGAAAACAAATGTTATGGAACATTATTTATAGGTGTTTTTAAGATAAACAATAAATGATCCTAAACAAATCATCGGTTTCTGTAATTGGTATGAAGAAGTTTGCATTTCTCCCACCCTCTTCCTTTATATTCTTAGTCCCATTTCATTTAAAAAAGGGGGCGCAGAGTTATGTTGCAAGAGTTATAAAAATTAAATTTACTTATTCAAAGGCTAGTGCTTTTAGAGTTTTGCAATATACGTACGTAAATTCGTCATGCCCAAAACTATGCATTTTAGTTGTATTGGTATTATACCAAAATTCTATATATAAGAGTATTATTTAATTTTATTTTAGATAAGGTTGTTAATTTTTGTATAACATTCTAACTCTGTAAAATGGGCGCTGTGTTCGTTTATCTCTCCAAATTGTATATTCGCCTTTAGTTTGACACATTATATCTTTCACACCCTACAGTTGAACGTCGTCAGTTTCTTATTAATAGATTTGATGGATTACTAAGTTCGCATTTTTTTTTTTCGCTTCCTTTATTTCCCCCGTTTCATTTTATTCAAAAGGGAAAGTGCATAACTAAAACTAAAAGAGTACTAAATATGAAATTCAATACATTGAGGCTAGTAGTTTTGCGTTATACGTGCGTACTTACTTCATACCCAAAACTAGCCAAAATTCATTCAAGAAGAGTCGTAACGGATAATTCCAATAACTTCGGTAGACAAACGTTTTTACGACGTTCCATTTATTTTGTACAATGAAGAAAAACTGAGAGTTATGACATTTAAAAGAGTATAAATAAAAATTAAATATTTAATTTAACAAAGTAATTAGTATATTCTTTCTCATTTTTAGATTTCTGGATTAAAAATGTTTGAAATTAGATTTTCAGGAATTTAGTTCTCCAACATACAAGTATGTTGAATGTACTCTTAAGTATTAGCGTTAGTAGCAGCAATGCTATAAAAACTCGAGTTATTTTATGGGGCTGAAACTCATTGTTGAATTTCACTCGAAGCCCAAGGGGAGGAGTTAAATGTTCCTTGTAGAAGCAGTATCCGCTTATTAAGAATGACAGGACATGTTTCCTAACATTCAGCCCCCATTTTTATTGCTGTACACAAACTAGCCAATAAAATCCAAATCAAAGCAACTTTACGGTCTGTGTAGTGTGTTCAAAGCCAGGTTTTAGCAACGAGGGGAAGCACCCAAGGATCTAAACGAGGAGTGTATGTATGGAGGGTAGCGAGAACATTAAGTGTCTAGTGTTAATTTATATCCCATAATCCCCTTACAATGTCCGTTTTTTAATAATACAGGTGACTTGTTTGTACATCCATTTATGGCGGCTGTTTGATAGTTTCGCGGCCTTATATCAATTCCACATAATGCAGAGGTGACATATTTTACGGCGATAAAAGAGTTATGTTTGTTCAGTTAGTGGCAGTTGTGTGGAGCATGAGAACCTGTCATGGCGGTTGGATGTGACATTTCTAGAGTGTAAAATACACCACACTATGGTTATTAATTGTTTCTTACAACAGAACAATTTAATAGCTTAGTCTTTTTGTCGAGAAAATTCTTTCGTGGCATTTTAACGTAGCAAATGATTGAACTATATTCAATTTGGAGTATTAAAACAGATAAACATTATGTACACCATACGAGTATAAATTGTTTTATTTTTTTTAAGTTTCAAACCTTGCATTCTTCATTCACTGTGTTCACTTTCATTTTAAAATTATTAGAAACGAATTATTTATTTTTAAGATTTTTTTTTTAAGTTATGAAATTAGTATTTTTCTTTCACCAGTGACATATTAAATTTTAACGAATCATCTTAAATAAATGTATAGTTACATTACTCATATTTACTTGAAGAGAGAAAAAAAAAACCTTCAATTCTTCACGAGTTTTTTATTTCAGCGCTTTCGAATACTATTGTCACCATCTTTAGAGCTACTTGCATGCACTTATAGTGAAAGACAGCAAGAATCACTTGCTAAATAATGGACTTATAATGCCGACAAAAAAAGATCACTTATATTAGGATATATTTTAAATGGAAGTGCATGACATTTCATTAAATCAATAAAATAAGAAATTATAATTGATTCAGCAATATGTTTTCCGATTATAAAACATTATATTTACATTCACACCACACTAATTAGAAGGTCTTATTTTGACATTTGCTCAAACTCAAAAGCTACTTTTTCTAAATAAAATAGGCTAAAACATAAAAACCACTGGTATCTTTTAAACCATTAGTCTTACAAAAACGTTGCATAGAACAAATGTTTTTGTAAATTAAATTAGGTACAAAATTGTCGTTTTCGATTTAACCCTCCTATAAACCACCATCTTACTCCTGGTCCGATCTGAATTCGGCATTTCTTTTTCGGGATAAAATTTTAAATAGACTGTTTGGTGTGAATATCTCAAAATTTGCTACAGCTAGAAAGAAACTCGAGACCAGACAAATAATCTCTATAAATACACCAAATATTTAAGTACAAACTGATCTTGTTAATGGCATTTATTTACAATGATTTGAAAGATTTTAATTTTATTTATGTGTAATTTTGTCATTTGTGCAACCTCAATAGCTGCTTTTTCTAATAGAAAACTGCTAAGAACCTAATTGCAAATATGAACAAAATGATGAATATAATTCAAAATTATAATACATAAATTACGTAATTTATAAAAATGATAAAAGTGAAATAAATAAAACATTTCCAATATTAGATATCTAAACATTTTTTTCATGCTCTTTTTAGACATTTCCAATAATTTTTAAAGTGCGGTGATAGCCGGTTGGTGTAGGGAATTTACTTTAGTTAAATACTGTTTGCTTTTGTGGAAAATAAAAAAAATTAAAGATATAGTATTCTTGGAAAGGATTTGTATTAGAACTAGTTTTTTTTTATTGGAAGACTCTTATAACCCTCCAACCGAAGGGGACGTGGAAATAGCGTTCTGCTTATTTGGTTTATTTTTGCGGGCCACGCTATATCCGCGTCGCACGTAATTTGTTTGAATGTAGTCAGCGGGAAACGTTTATTTACCGTCTAGACGTTTATTATTTATTGTAATGTTGAGTTATGTTTGGAGCCATGTTTCAAAATATACAATACGCAAAAAAAATTTTAAAAATACGTCAAACGCCTTTCCCGCATATGTATACATTTCATAAATAAATATTTCACTAATTCCAATTTTTTTTTAAATTTTTTTCTAAGTCTTTTTCAAACAAGTCATATTTTCAACTTAAATAATGTATTAAAATTGCCCGCATTTCTTGACAGAAAAAATGAAAATCGGCCCGCGACTGGAAGGTTAATGTTTTCAATTACGAATTCTGGTATATTTCTAGCCAAACCGTTTCAAATACAAAATTCACTTCTCGTCTGAGAACTATTGTAACATCAAAACGAATCTGTTTTGAATGTGGCGTCAGTAAGTAGATTCAGCAGATATGAAAGTGAAATGGAATCCAGATGCAGAACTGCATGTATCCCTTCAGTACCATTTAGCCGTCATTCAAACAACAAACTGGTTACGTAAATTGAGCCGAAGCGCTGGTAATGATCAATTTGGCATTCAAAAGGGAGCTCTATTTAGCATAGAACACTGTTTGATTTCCTAAAACGCCGGCAGGGCAGACATGAAGATGTAGATCTGCTGACAGAGGGCGCCATCGCCCAGCGGGTATGTGGGACATTGTGACTACAATATATTATACATTCTACCCCACCCATTCTACTAGACCACTGCCATCACAATAGGGGATATGCAAATAAGCCCTGTCTACGATACACACACTCACTCTTGGCGACATATTGATATTCCTCCTTTTCCGTCTCTTCCATGGAGGACATCTCTCCCATGTTTATTCAAGTGGTTGTTGCGTTACGCCCGCGTACCTGTGCTGCTACCTGGCGTTGTGTGGCTTCCTCATTGATCGACAGCCATGAATCACTCACAGCGCCATCCCATTCCATTCATGAAGACGTGTTGATTCACACCAACCTAACATAAATGTTTATTAAATTAAGGCTGCGTTGAATATACGCCTTAGAATGAAAAACGCATTATGATGATTTATAGCCAACAATTATTCTAATAGACTTCTTAACAGCCTCTTGTGTATATATATTGAATTTTAATGATCTGCCAATACCTTGAGAAGAAGAATATAAAATACGTCATAAAACTTAATGTTTCCTATTAAATTTCATGCTCGTGAGAAAATCAGTAGATACCAATTACAAATCATGTATACTTTAAAATTAATAACTATATTTTACACCCTCATTCATTGGAATTTCAAGGTGGACTAAACTTGTTCTTAGTAAACTCTAAACCCATAATGAAAACTAATATATAACGACACTGAAGCCATCAAACTCACTCAATAGATCATTTTTATCCGGATAACATCAGAAACATTGTTTGCCCTTTCCTCTTTCAAGAGACATTGTGAATGAAAAATAAAATAAATATTTGTTTTCGAAGAGATTTGAATTCACGACTCAAATAGCACCTTTCCTAGACCAAACCTTAAATCTGATCTTCCTTTATTTCTACCCGACTTCACGTCTAAACTCTAAAATATGTTATTAACCGTTCGTAAGCATATTTTACTCTTGTAACACAAAATGAATAATTTTACACAAATGTAAATGTTGATTCAAATTATTCTACTTGACAACTAATTTTCCAGCTTCTCTAATCAACTGAAACTTGAGGAACTGTCAAAAGTTGTGTCCGCAAGTCTATGATATTGCATTTCCAACATAAATAACCAAGCAGTACTTTTATCTTGTGAAATTCCTATTGAAATGTCTAGGAAGTCCAAACAAGACTTAGGGCGCTTATAGGATTTAGTCAAGGCGTCACTGGAGATCAACTCTTTGTGAAGTCCAGACTGACCAGATGATTACCAAGCTTCTAAATTTATTTATACTGTCTGTTTATTTATGAACTTATCATGAATTTATTAATAGGAAAAAACGAAATATTAATTAAACATTGCCTATTTCTTGCGGATACCTTTTAATGAAGTCCGATTTTATTAGGGGAACAGATGTGAATATATATATTATATATATATATATATATATATATATATATATATATATATATATATATAGAGAGAGAGAGAGAGAGAGAGAGAGAGAGTTTTAAAAGGATATTACTTCGTCATTTCCTCGGCATGTCGATGGACATTTGAAGATATGTTTCGAACATCGCTTCATGAAAAATAGTTCAGTAGCTAATTTGCCCTATGGCTATGTTTGTTGAGGGTTCGAATAATTCTATTTAGCTCCACGATTATCAGGATTTGGGGTTGGACATCTTTCGGTTAACTGGTGCACATTTAGCATTGTGGGGCAATTGTATAAGGAAGTAGAGATCCTGGCTTGTAATTCCTTAGGCTGGCCACTTGACAACAAAGATTTGTTGAGTCAACGACTTATAGTTGCAATCATACCGTTGACATCTCTCCTTCTTTTTAAGTAGTTCGATCACACGTTTACATCCCTTAACTTACTCACCAAGCTTCACATTGTATTTTAGAACTGGAATGTCCGATCAAGAATAACTGATAAAGGAAATTCAAGTAGGATAATGGCGTCTTTATTAATAGTGGATAAGAAAATGGCTTCATGATGGCTGGATGCCATTCCAATGGCGGAACAAGGGAAGATGCTAATCAGCGAGAGTAACAAGGAATTCAATTTCCCCGTGGTATCATGTTGCTCGCGGTTATCATGAGAACGGACAGACCTCCTAGTGTGAAGTGGCCCAGGAATATGGGAGTAATAGCTGGTGTACATGGCTGCACCTGGAGCATGGAGACCATTCCAGAGGTTGAACTACAATAGGGAAAGGGTGTTAGAGGATTAGGAAGTCGTGATCTGACTCCTTCCATACATTCCGTAGAACCACTGTCCTCCTAGCTCACACTTAGCGTCCCGTTCTCCAGTCACTGCTGCTAATTCACAACGCGTTAAACACCGCACTGGCCTCGACTTATTCGGATATTACAAGTCGTACATAAGGGAAGGTGGTTGATGTAAAGCTGTTGCTCGCGCATTGAGCAATGTAATTGCCCTTTCGTTTACCCGTAAGTGAATTATAGATCTACGCACATGAGTCGTTGTAAACCTGAGTAAAATTGCTAAATCAATAAATGTAACCTTTAGGTATAAATTCTTATACTTTCAAAGTCCAAATTCGAATGAAAACCCACCAGTTGCAAAACTATCAATGCCCAACAGATGTTAAAAGGTTCTTCCCAAATGAAGACTATCAACTTACATTAACAAGTCTAGGGCAACAAGGCTGGGATGTTGTATTTTAAACTGGATACACGTATGTTAGCTTTCTCTTTTAGGAACAGCACCTTGCAAGTGTTTCATTTTCTTCTAGGGAAGCTGGGAAGTAGAGGAGCGAATTAATCTGGATGTATACAGTAGGCCTGTTTTCCTCTACATTACTTGTTACTTTGACAGAATGCACTTTCATAGCTACAGCTCCATCTTCTGTGCCTTATTTTTGAAAGCGTTAGAGAGAACTTGCTTGTACAACGGCTGCCGGGCGACTCATGCTCGTAATGGGCTAGGTAAGATAAACATTTTAAGACCTTTTCGACAACACATATAGTTTAAAATAAACTACAACAAAGACCACAAATTTAAATCATAGTTTTTTAGCATTTCAAAAACTACAGTATTCTGAATTAGAGGTATATTATGAAAATTGATTTAAAAAATATTTTATTTTTACTTGTCATAACGCAACGGTTTACTACCTGTATTTGTTATTTCTTTATTTGGAGCTTCCCAACTGTGGCGAAGTTGCTCGGGGGGGGGGCTGTATAAAATTAAAAAGAAACAGAATTAATTTAAACGAAAATAAAACTACATGACGGAAATTGAACACGAAAAACAGAAATGCGACTGCATTTATTAGAGCTCTTAAAATCACTGTATTTGGAAACTACTGAGATTTGGAACTATTTGCACCTCGTTACTATTTATTTTGTGGGGTAATGTTGCTTCAGGTATTATTAATAATTAAAAGCATTGACCTAACTAAAAATTCTTTCGACAATTTGACTTTATATTCAAACCTCAAGTGAATCTACTATGTGTTTGTGTGTCGAGTGTGGATGCATGAATGCATGCGTTTGAGCCTAGAGTACTGTTAACTACGAGTGGGGCTAAAAGTCTCCAATTTATCGTATTTCTATGATCTGTGAGTGTCTATTTATTTCTAAATCTCTATATTGTTGTTTAATAGTGTCTTCACATTGTTGTTTTCTTCCTTGCATAGTCGTTTTTTCGTTACAGCTGATTATATAAACTTGATGGTATATATTAATTAGATTAAAAAATAGTAGGTGTCGTTTCGGCAATCATAGAGGCCATTTCGTTCTCTTTAATTGCTAATTAGGTAGGAAGAAAAATTAGCGAAAGTCTAGTTGCACGATTTTTGAAAATACCGACGAAATTCGCCCGTTATCTGTATCCCTAGAGATATATGATACGGCCCAAGGTCCTCTGACTTGGCATAGGAACAGTTAGGTGGAACCACTGTTGTAGTAGACAGCAAGATAGTGGAGCCGGGAGCTGGGCAATTAGCCGATACAGTAGGTCATTGGAAGCAGTAAATATCGAACAGGGTTGCGTCATAGGGCTTTCATAAGGTTCCGACTCGATCAGGGCCGGCCAACGCCTCTCTAGGGGCATGGGCTTTGTTGTTCTCGCCGTTCGACAGCTCATCGGTGACGAAAATGGAGAAAATTGGCGAATCCCTTCAAATGTTGGTCATTCTAGATCAATCGATGATCCAGTCCATGCAGACGACTCCCTGGTTGTTGTGTTTGGTCATCCATTTTATTGTTTGGACCTCTTTGTTTTCATGTTTCACGCTAACCCTGTTATAGGAGAAAATCCAAGAATTCTCGTTAAATAAACATGAGAGCAATATCTATATGTAATATCATATACTAAGTCGTAAATTAATTAAGAGCAAAAACCGATTCAAGTTGTCAGGATGGTTGTTGTCAACGTAATAATATTGAAGTACTTTACACACACACACACACACACACACACACTTATATATATATATAGGAAATCTATTCATTCATTGACGACGTTCTTCGTTTTAGGGGATTTTGGTGATAGTCTTCTGCTCAGCTGGTCGAGCACTAACCTGGTACCTTTTTCTCTCTTTCTTTTTTGTAAATTAATGAATACATAAATTTTTGTTCAAATTAGTATAAACATTTTCGGCAATATCACGTTCGTGAGGCAAATATAGAATAGTAGGTACTCAAGTGGTAAATAAAGTCATTTTTATGGGGTTGAATCTCTTCAAGCTTCTCCGTTCCACCAACATTCAACTGCAGACATTGGTTCATGGAATTGTATGAAGATTGTGTGATTATTTGTTTGTTGTGAGGTAAATAACTATTAGTACGGTTCGTACAAGCATCTTTCATTCAACCAAAAAAAGTATTTAATGGAACCCCCACTCCTTCCCGGTGTATTCTCACTCAAAGCTAATAAACATCTTGTGTGGATCTTTCAAATCCGATTTACACAGTCTTCTAATTACTGAAGGAAAGGATGCTAAGATGTCAGAGATACCACCAGCTCGTGGAATTGCTTACTTAAGGCAGATTATTCCCAAATAGAATGAATAATTATTCATGATTTTCCCTCAGACGTTCGGTCAAGGATTCATGAACAAATAGGCTTATGACATAAGAGTGTACTCTGATAAAAGAATTTGTCTTCCTATATTTGAAGTTGCAGATTATATGGGTTACATTATAATAGAAAATTGGCCTCTTTTTACAGATAGAAATCAATATACAAAATAGTTTTAGCAATAGATTACTCAGGTAATATCAATCTACCTGACAATAAATTCCATTCATGGATATATAGGCCATTGGGAATAGTAGAGGGCAGTAATTTTCAGACTGTAATAGTGTCCAAACAGTATGAATGGTAGCGATTTGGAGATCAGGAGGTCAGCCATTCAAGCCTTATCTGCCATCAGATCCATCTCTTATCTACGGCCTACCGCCTTGTCCAAAGTCAACCGTTTTGAATGAGAGAACGGTTCCCAGTGTCCGAAGGACGGAACCCGCCGAAGGGAAGACAATGAGGTCGTGAACCACCGTCGTCGTCGTAGGAAACGCCAGCTATCTCTCATCGCACGTTGCGCAAAGGACTCCGCTCGTCCGCTCCGGGTCCTTGAGCAGTTGGTAGCCTTAATAAAACAATTGGAGTACAATTCTCTTAAACGTTTTTGAATCGGGACTAGGTTGGGATTGTGAAAGTCGCTGGTGATCTACGGCAATCAGGGGAATGCCCTGGAGAGCTTTGGAAGGGATGTCTGTAGATATCGATAGTGGACAATTGACTCGTTGCAACAGAGGGCTTTGTTAGTACTCAACAACATCGATTTACTGGCCTTCGGGGCTGACATACCAATTCCAGCTTTCTCACAATCAATTCAGTCCAGATATTTTACTTTTTCAGGTGATTAATGGGTCCCGTAATTGCCATAATTATCCTATTATGGTCTCATTGTCTCAGGGCTAGATTTCTGAGTAAATAGCAACTTATAAGGTAACTTTAAAGTACATAAACTTACATTAAAGTTTAAGAGTCCACAACGGTTTACTGATAATAAATTCCCTTTTTATTAGGTGTTACACTCTTCTGAAATACCTTAATTAGTGTAATTTAGAAGAGCTTCTTCGATTTCGGTTGCCAGACACCACTGGGTCACCTAGAAGTCACCAAGCATTATTTTTTTGTGGTTTACTAAACACCATCTTGTAAGCTTGAAACAATATTTGTAGCATCTTACTTTATCTGATTGCATTTTAAGATCAGACTAATTGTAACAGATATATTCCTGATTGTACGTTTTACCCTTTCTCTGACGCCCTACTACCCCTGACCCTATTTCGGACAGTAAAGATCTCGATCATTAGCTTTTACATGTGAGTGAAAAATAACGAGCTGTGTATGGTATCAAATAAAAAATAGGCATACAGAGAGAAAAAATTCATTAATGCTGTCGACATCGAAAATATATCCTTATATCTCGCATAGTAAAGATCCAATAAACTAAATACCGGGTTTCAGTTCTTGTTGACATGATATTTTGTCTTATTATAAAAACAACATGATGAACGTGAAAATTCTAGGACTTCTTCCCATAGCTTACAAGATGATATCTGCGGCCAAATGAAAATATTTGCCACTAAGTAAAGACGTTTGAGATACTTCACATTGGAACTTTTTGCTCATTTCCAGCTAATTCCTCTCATATGATTTTTACAGAATCACTACCTGATTTTATAGAATGTTTTAGAGGTGTGAAAATACTACTTTTGTAATCATAACATTTCTTTGAATGATTATCGGCACATGACACGCCCACGGACGCAAACACACATATTTGTTAATGTTCTGGTTCCCGCAGTTTTGCTCAATTGTTTTCAAACTTCATATTTGAATGATTCATGTAAAACCAAAGATGAATAACGTTATATGCAGATATTGTAGTTCCCCAACCACTTTCTAATGCTGTATTCATTATATTTTGTTATATCACCATACATCACATGTCCAGCAAATGTTTTAAATCTTATTTGCATAGAGTCCTTAGATTGTGAGAAATACAAAAATGAATCTAAATTTGTCGCCACCCTTTTTGGCATGAGGCGATGTGAGTGTCATTACTGATCTGTCGGTGGAAAATTGGCTATGTTTAGGCAGCACCTGTGTGACCAGTTTCTATTAAAACCTCAGCCTTAGTTACAAATGTAATTAATGCTGTAAAATAAAATTACACAAAATATGTTTTTCCACTAGCCATTGTCAGTTGATTTATTCGTTTGACCAAATACATTGGATGTTGCGAGAACTGTGCTGTTAATACTAGGAAACATCTGACTGGAAGACTTTCTTCAGCATAAATCAGAAGAAAGATTGAAGAGGTTTCTCTATTAGATCATCGCTTATCCTTGAGCGGAATAAACTATTTCGAAGCAGTGGTCTTCCGTCTTTCGAAACCATCTTATCTGGAGTACTGGAGTATCGTAAATCAAACATGGGTAGGGAGAAGAACAAACGGCGCCGAGGCAACCAGATAGGAGCAACCATAGCGGGTAAAGGCAGTATTTCATGGAACCAGCCGGTGGATGGCCTTCCACCATGGATGACTATATGGGCTTTTAAATACATGTCAGCAAGACATGCTGTCAGTTAGTCAATTACTGAGAAAAACGTGCCCCGAGCCTCCCGAGATATAAGCATGGGAGCAATAAAAATCACCGATCACGACCCACTGTCCCATGGGCTCTTTTCTTATTCCGATCTTTTTATCGTCACGATTTTACTGTGGCCCACTTGCTGTGCGTAAATCGCAATTAAGCCTAGAAACTGTTGTAAACTCTATGGGTTTTACGGTTTGTTTGTTGATGTCACGCACTCCAAAGACTGAGCCTAGATTTAGTACTAGTTTCTAGCGTAGTGCATACACTAGGCCGGTGACTTTTACGTACTCCATTGCTGCAACACTTGGTACATTATAGCCCAAGTCTAGTAATTTGTGCCAGATGATCGCCTAACCACCTTCCCATACGATTTATATCACGGGTGTGGTGGTATTACCCGTTTATTACCGACACCACATTTCGTATTCATCATGAAAAATATATGTGTGTCTGAATATCGAGGTCTTCCTGTATCGAGCGTGTCTTGGTATCTGTCACCGTTTCGCTAGTTACACATGGCCCCTCAGCTGGGTATGAAGGGCCCTCATGTATTTATCTGTCATAGTGGATTCCGAGAGTGAAGTCGGAGTGCGTTCTGGTTTATTCATCTAGTGGCATACTTTCTGTTAAATCGAGCTCACACATTATCTGTGATAATTTTTTGAATAAGAGGTCTCCAGAATTAAAACCCATGAAACCATTGGATTACAACCCCTCAAATAGTCATAAAGTGATCATTAATAAAACTTTTATTTCTTCTATAGTTATTTAGACATTTTGCTACTTTAATTTCAACTATGATAATTCTCTCTGTTGTTCGATAAAGAGGTTCCTACTGTGCATGTCTCCAAGGGCAAAGTTTGTAATTTCTTATTTCTTCATGGATTTTGGACACATATGATTCTGACTGTTTTTCCTACATAATGTATCCTCCTAGTACATAATTTTCAACTATTTTAAACTATTTTTTTCCAATAAATGTTGAGAAATTATGCATTTTTCCATAAGCCCATAATTGCAGGTCATATTTTGTAGTGGTACAATCAGGTTCCGAAAATTGATAACATTATTAACATCTTTCCATCACGCATGAAATGAAACGTTTTTATTTCCATTAAATGTTAACATAACGTAATGGGATACGCCAAGAAGGTTTATTTTATATAATCAACCTTCTAACATTATTTCAATTAATTTCGTTACATATTATTGAATAACGTTTATACTTATATAATAGATTCGATATAAAAATAATGACAGGGAAGGTCCGGTGCGCCCCAGTGTCATGAAGCCAATGGTACTACCAATTAACCACAACAAAATTGTAAAAATAATGACAAATTCTCAGAATACATATTATAAAATCCATCTATTTAAATATTTGTTTACATTAAATTAATTTCGTTGACAATTTTAATACCACTCTAAATATACAAAATACATTTTTTAATCTATTGGAATGCATATATATTAAAGGATGTCTAGCATTATAAACTTAAAAAATAAGAAATTTCTTTGTTATAATTTTCCTTTGAATGCTTTCTAGAATTCATTTACAACTATTTCTTCGCTTCAGCTAATATTTTAAAGCCACTTTAAAAGTTTCTCTTCACTTTCCAAATTCCTGATCTTATCAACTCTCATACCATCAATGCTCATCATATTACTGGGTCACTGCTACTTACTCGGTCCGTCTCGACAAAGCCATTGAAGTTAAACTAGATAACAAATTTGTTTGTCGGTGAAATCTTTAAAGGATGGAAGGGGGGTTAGTCACGGCAAAATGAAAAATATCTCGGCTACTTTGAAACATATTTAACAATAGTATGTGACTCCACTTCTACTAATCTCACATTAACATATTAATAATTAGCCTATATATCATGAAACGTCTTATATTAAATCCTTCTATATGTGAGATACATACTTAGGTTCCATGAGTCGTCAATGAATTTTCCATGCTTTGGGGCATTTTTTACAACTTTATAATAATTTTACATATTTTACAGAATAACATATTTAATATATATATATATATATATATATATATATATATATATATGTATATTAATCTTTTTTAATTAAAATAATTGGTTAATCTATAGGTTATTTAAACAAAATCTGCCAAAAGTGAATAATTTTTATTGATTATTTACAAAAAAATACAAAATAAAAAAAAAGATAAATTAACACATTTAAAAAAAAAAATTATTCTTCATTTTTATTACAGTGAATGGTAGACTTCGCTACCCCAAGCGTTTCGGCAATGTAACGTAAGCTCCGGCCTTCCATCTAAGTTTGAAAGACCCATTATTCTGGACCGAAATAAAAATAAAACATTAATTAAAGAAAATGCTTGGTTAATAATTAAAGATGTTTAAATGTGCGAAAAACTACTTACAGTTTAGAATAGATCAACTTCACGACAAATAAATATAATCTGAGTTTTATCTAATTGTTTACTAACAAAAAAGTTAGCTTTTAATACGACAAATATGAAGTGTCCGGTTTTTTTTGCGGTTGAGTGTATATATATATATATATATATATATATATATATATATATATATGTATATATATATATGTATGTATGTGTATATATGGTGTTATTCTTTTTGGAGTTTTGGTCATTGTTGGTGAAAAAAATTTTAGTTTATGCCGATATTTCGAGAATCTTTATTTTCTCTTCTTCAGGGCAAGATTAAAGATACCTTAAAACTATTACACATGGTTATTGCAATTAGGACTAGGGTTATAGTCGAATATTGACCAAAACTCCAAAAAGAATAACAACACCATATATAAATATAACCTGGTCTAAAACATCAACACAATTATATATATATATATATTTCTACAATTTTCTCTTGGAGCAACTGAAATACTGCAAATCTCATGTACCACTAAAATGTGTTTTCCTGGTTATAAAGGCTTGTTACTACGCCATAATAGAGAAACGAAAATTACATCGTTTGTGTCATTCAGCATGTGACATACGTATGCGTAATATATATATGGACAGGACCTGTTTATTTTGGTCTTAGTCTTAAATATTAAACTTAATTCCAATGAACGTTAACCATATATTTTGGTGTGAGGAAGTGTGTGTGTTAATTTTACATAGATCAAATTCGTAAATATTTTACGCAAAATTTTACTTCACATTGCTACCACACTACATTGTTACTTCACCATTGTAACGATTTCTTTGGAGCCGCTTGTTCAGCACTTAACACAAAACAGTTTTATGCCCAATGTATAATATATGCAAATAAATCAATGTTTGTAGTATTGTTTCCTTTTATTTACATTTTTATTTTCTCTGTATTCGAGCTCTATAAAACTTAACAAAAGTACTCACAACGGATTAACTCGATTTCTTAAACAAGGTCGAACATGGATGATGTGTTATTCTATTTCTATTTTAGACTATTGTTAGAACTTGATATCATTTTAAAAGTTTCTAATTGATTTTCATCCGACAGATTAGCTTCTCAATTAGTATGACCTTGAAGAAGCAATTTGGATGAACCATTTTGCTACATGCAGACTAGTTTGAATTCTGACAGATTTCAATTACAAACCACTGACCCCCCAGCGAGTTTTATCATAACATGCACGTATAATGTCAGTCGGTGTCGCAAGATGGAGGCAGAATGACAGACATTATCATCCGGTGAGTTCAGGTGGCTCCGTGGGTCAGCCGATGTCTACGTGCTTCTCATACGTGCGTGTTTTGCACCTTGCACAACGCGGCCACTTTGATGTAAGCAGAACCAATTTTGATATACGGCCGTGCGGCGGTGGCAAATCCGTTCCCTTGGGAACAGTATCAAGAGTAATTGGAACCCGGGCCTGACAGGTTGTTACTCTATTTACATCCCGAGAGTAATTATTGGACTTTCCCTACTCCCACCTCAAGTCCTCCGCCTCTGAAAAATTGGAGTCGTTAGCCGAGCTGCTTGTAATTGTCCGCTAAAAAACTCCAATTAACCAATTAGTGTGGGCTATAAGATAACTGCTACAATCCAGAATCCCATTAACTACACGAGTAATTAGGATTTTTCTGTTAGGCACATTTTTATTCTGTCGAGCGACAGACTCTTCCGAAGAATGCTGGAACGACACTAAATTACTCTCGACAGAAATACCACATAGTTCGAAAACAATGTGTTAAATTGTTATGGGATCATGCGCATTCCTAACAGATTGCTAAAGTCTAAGGCTAACATTTAAGGAAATTATTTCTTTGGGCAATGCTATTACTTTATTGGAATAACACCATTACTTGAAAAATGAGGAAAGCTTCAGGAAATTTACTTAGGAATGTGAGGTAACCGATTGGCGTTCTTAAGGCCAGAACTTACAATATACTTATAAAGTACGTCTAATTAAAATTCAGACTTTGTGCTTTTGTATATATGTACAAAAACTCACCAATTTAGATTCAATTTTTGCAACAGCTGCCAGAAACGATCATTACTTTTCAAATAAAACCTGGAGTGGAGTTAAAATATAAAAATTCCGTCACGCAGGGGCTGCGTAAACTAAGATTTCCCACGTGAAGTTTTACAATAGAGTAATTTCACGAGAGTCGAGCAGTGAAGTAAACTAGCTTTTGGTGGGAAAGTCACCCGTTCTTTAGCCGCCAAGATTTAATAAAAAATCCAATATCTCGGTTAATATTCAAGATAGAGAATAAATGTATATATCAATATCTATAGTAAATTTAATTTGCAATAAGATTAATTCTGTACAATGTTTCGATCCGATGTATAGTAACGGAGATATTTTGAATTTTCGAATATCCTCCTCTTTAAACCCCCCTCCCACTGGTCCGATTTCAGCCATTAACGAACTTGATCTTTCTTTTTACATAATACGACTAAATATCGAGTTTTGTAACGATCAAACAAAAATTGCGACCGCTAGAGCGGTAACAGGCAAATATATATACAGTTTTGAACGGACCTCATTTTCGTCGTCTACTAGGTAGGATCGATGGACATTTGAAGAAAAATTTCGAAAATTCCGTCATGAGTACAACTTCAATAGCTGATTTCCCTTAAGGGAAATCTGCAAAATAAACTTAATTTCCCTAATCAAACAAGCATCACATCAAAAAGTGTTATATAATTAACCTATATAACCATTTGTGCTGGGAAGTGAACAAATTATGAAAGAATTTTTTTTCGAGTTTCGTACATAAAGAATATTTCGAGTCATATCTCACGTTAACAGGAGGCACACCCAAACTCATAACTTGTAAAAAAATAACTTAGAAAATATAGGTCCTGAGCGTAGGTACAATACGAATGACGATAATTACTTACCCCATAAGGAAATATTCTCTGAAAAGGAATTCATCATTGGCTTAATTCAAAACATGTTCAATGTAGCTGATTATAGAATGTGTCCTTGAGTTCTTAATTATCATGTGGATGCCTCTTTGAACGAACTACTTTGATAATGCCTCTAGGCTTAAAGTTACCGACAAGTGCTCTGTTTCATAAGTGCAATAATTATTAATTAACATTGTTTAGGGAATTTAACTATAATTAATTATTATTTTTTAGCGTCCACTTATTGCAACTAAGGCTAATTGGGGCGGGCTATCTACAGGTTACCACCCTTTTCTAGCCAGGGTGGAACTTACGATGTTATTTAATGAATTCCGTCACTAAATAATTTCCCTTCCCAGGCAAGAATCTCCCTAGGTTTACCATGTAAGGTCAACGCTTTAACTCACATGGCTAACAACACCTGCAATTTAACAATTACAATTTTTGTTGATATAAATTATGTATACTTATTTTCTTTGGTAATTTCTTATTCCACGAGTTGTTTCAACCCTTCGTATACATCTCATTCCAGCAATCAATCCATTAAACTCACAAAGGAACGAGCATCTATTCTTGTAATAGGAATAATCCTATATCAATATACAAGAGAATACACTCCGTCAAACAGAGGGAAAAAATTCGTTTCTGTCAATGATAAATGATGTGCACTAGAGAGAGGCAGGTGTGAATGGTAGGGAATTAGGGGAAAAAAAGTCTATTTATCACATTTGTTGATTTTCGCTTAAATAGCTGTGATTAATAGGATATCCTTGTTGTCCAAGTCGTTACGAACCGTGAATACTTTCCGATACACCATTGTGATGATGATTGATACAGAGGCTGAAGACATAATTAACAAGGATACACGTTAAGTCCTGCATTCTTCTTTGCTGTAAATCAGTCTGTCAACTCTATAAATAGCATATAAATTGCCTTTTTCTTATTCAAATGTATTCTGAATTTTGTCACTTGAATAAGTGAAACCTAATGAAAATATGTGAACGAAGATTGTATGTAAATCGATATTTAAAAAAAGTAAAATTCATTGAGTCTTTAAACTTGTTTCATTACCAAAAAAATACAAAAAAAAAAAAAAAACTCAGAAGAAAGCCTAAACTAATAATTAACAGTCATAAACTAACTCTGTTCATTCTCAGAGAAGTTCTGGATAAAAGACAATTAATATAGCGGAAATTTTAGAGTTAGAAAACAATGGAAATATGAAAATAATAATTAATACCATACTTTCGGCTACACAATTGCTTATTGCTAAACTAGCCAAAATCAAAACGCTATTTTTTTTTTCTTTTTCCCCATTTTTAATTAGGAAAGCACAAAAAAAAGATTCATGTTCATAGTTTGAAAAAAGATATATCGTACATTTTTCAATAATGTATTCCCTTAGTTGATTTTAGCGCAATTGCTCATTTTCTTCAGAATATCAATAAAATAACTTGATTTTAAGTTTGTTTCCCAAAATGAAATTTTCAACTGTTATAAATATTTGATTACATTTTATTCACTTAAGTATAATAATTTTAATATTTCTTAGCATTTTGCTTCTTGATTTTTGTGCATTTATAATAATTGTAGTTTTAATTTTATTTAATATTACATTTCAAAATATATAATTAAAATAATATGATTTCAATAGGTTTTTTGAACTATTTTCTGTAAGCTTATTTTTAATGACATGAGTAGGAGGGGTTTACTCAAGGCCGAAAACTAAAAAAAATGTGAATATCTCGATTTGTAATCAGGAGAGTGAAAAAACGTACATAACAACATTTTTAGGACAGTGCATTTTCAATAAGATACTATTTTAATTACGGAGATATTACGAATTTTTCAAATTTCCCTCTCTAACCCCCCCCCTCCCACTGGTCGAGTTTTAACCATTAACGATCTTGCTCTTTAGTTTTACATAAAAAGTTTAAATATCAAGTTCGGTAACGAACCACACAAAAATTGCAACGGCTAGAGCGTTAAAAGACACAAACACAATTATAAATATAGTTTTGAACGGACCTCATTTTTTTCCACACCAGTGTTTGTTGGAAGTGAAGAATATTTTTACTTGGAGAGAGAAAAAGACGTCCAATTCTTCACAACTCTTGTTCTCCAATTCTTGTAAAGAATTGGACCTCATTTTCTTCATCAACTGAGTATGATCGATGGACATTTGAGGAAATGTTTTGAAAATGCATCATGACTACGAACTCAATTGCTGATTTCCCTTGAAGGAAATCTGCTAAAACCAAGGGATTCAAGCCATGCATTTAAAATTGTTCGTGTTTTTCTCGCATAGTGTATTTAATAGTAAATATTGATGTTTATCAAGAATCAGTGTATTAGAAAAAGTTACGTCTGTTTTGGTAATGGGAAAATTCAAATATTGGAAACGCTTTGTTCAGACTTTCAATATATTTTCTGAGTTCATTTGAAAGTATATTCATCTAGTTACACGTACTTATTTCAATCGATATATTATTTTGAGTTTCAATTTCCTCAAGGATAAAGAATTGCATATATCAATAGAGACTTATTGTCCATATGATTCATAATTGATTTATCATCTGCTACGATGCACCCGACTATAAATAAAACTGATTACAACGCGAAATAGATTCTGTAAAGTATGTAGCCGTATGATTTACTTCAATGTGACGTGCAAGTAGTGAAATTGTTTCACAATTACTTTCCTTCTGATTTATTTTGTACTCCTCTTGCTCAACGGAGCGGCGCATTGTTCAACAAGTAGCGCCATTGGGCTGGCATGAGTTATTCCATTATATCTGTTTCCTGTATGATCGAGCAGCGACTAGAATATTCAGGAGCATTGGAGGCTGCGCATAGAATATTCTTCTTTCAGATCTTGCTGCGTTGTTGATTCGAGAGATTCGTGAATGGTCTACAGGAAGGATATTGCAAACAAAAAAAAAAGATACACGCAGAAACAAATAATTTGCATGAAATTAATTAATGTCCACTTGATGGATAGTACTGAGGCTAAGTGGGCGGGTTACTTACTGGAAGAAATCCCTTCTGTAGTCAGATTGGGACAAAGGACTCAGTGAGTTAGCCATTCATAAATTCCTATTACCTATGCGGGAATCGAACCCACGACTCTACACTTACAAAGTGCATTTAGACCAACGCCTTAACTCACTCGGCTAAACAAATTATTTCGTGCCCTAAAACAAATTATTTCGTAAGATACAGAAATGTTATTCCAATTGATGATTTAAAATTAATTATTTTTCAAACTCACATCCATGGTACAAGAAATGTTGTCTAATACATAAAGCCTTAAATGATGTCTCCACAACGAACGCATTTCAATATATCCTAAAATAGTAAATGTTCAATAAAAACATTATTTTAATAAAACGTTTCATGAAATATCCGTTTGTTGTTAATATGAGATGACTAGAAGCGAGGTTAATAGAAGACTAAATATTAAAAAATGCAAATTGATCCATTCATATTGGAGATAAATAAAAATGTATTCTTCTTATTCTGGATCCAATATTATTTATATATTCTTCAAATTTGATGATAAGGGTCTCCAATAAAGTCAATAAAGTTTGCACTGGAAAGAAATGTTTTTTATTGGAGACCCTTGCCATCAAATTTGAAGAATATATAAAAATGTATAGAATAACGTCTCATAGTTGCGTCATAGATATTTTGAATTTTCAATCCCACCTCTCTATACCTTTCCTCCCCCAGCAATTTTGCATAGCATATTTCTTTATTTACAGGCTGCAAAGCACTGCTATTTATATGTCCTTTTTAGAGCAACCATGGTGTTAGAGGCCCTTTCATTGGGGGTGATTATACTGAGCGAATTTCACGTTATATCATTACATGTGTAATCATTTCTATTGCATGTGTAAAAATAAAAAAAAATCAAATAAAGTAGTAAAAATGTACGTGAAACCTTTTATCATCTTGTTTGGTGTGGTTTAAACGATCAAACAAATTTGTGTCTGTTAGAGCATTTATAGATATGTATAGTTTTGAATGGGCCTCATGTTCGTCATCACCTGTGTAGGATGGATGGATTCGAAAAAAAATGTTTCATAAGTCGTCTGATGATTATAAAGTCAATAGTTTATTTCCCTTAATGGAAATCTGGTAAAACTCAATTGTAATGAACGAATATTGTATTTTCTCGAATATTGACTGTTACCATATTTATTTATAACCTTGAAGAGTGTAACAACTGCTCTTCAATATTTATCTCAAACATGAACATATGGGATTCGATTCTAGTATCAACATTATTATCCATTCGGACTCCGAAGATTCGTTGTCATAAATTTTAAGCATATATAAATTATGGATCACGCTCAGAGGATCATATGCTATTGGCTGGTATGATTTCTCCATTATATCATTGCCGGTCTGGTGGGCAATCCAACGACTTATTGGATGGTCCCAATACGATTTATGGTCAGGCTTGGCACACGCTCGACCAGTGAGTGGAACTTCTCTCTCTATATATATATTATATATAGAGAGAGAGACTTGCTGTATGTGTATGCTATTACAAGCGAGTCCTATGTGTATATTATTATATCGAAGAGTGTATCTTTGTTCATGGAGATCGTGACTTTCCTTAACAACTAGAAGCAACCCTCTGCTGCTATTGGATTTCAAGTACGTATGAAGTTTTAATTATAATTACGGATACGAAGCTTTATGCACTCTCTATCAAGCATCCTGTATGTAATTCTGCGCCGATCTGAATTCCCATCCAGAAAGGTCAATTGCTGCTTAAGTTCTGTATGAGGAAATCTAGTTCTTCCTTGTCTTGATCCGTTTGTTGCAATGACACTTCTACGAACATCTAAAACAAAACGAAAGTTCTTACATCTAAATACATAAGATTATACAAATAGCATAGAAAAGGTAACAAATTACTTGATGAAATGGTTAAGGGAGAAAGGATGTTCCTTGATAAGAGGATGAGCCTAAATTTCATGAACCATCTGCACTCTTATAAATCTACATGAATCTGTCCACGCGACAATTGAGGATTTCATAGCTAATGTACCGATGGTTCCTTGATATTATAAACACATTTTGAACAATCGTCTCTGACTGCAGACGAAGCATTTATAAAAGTATGTCATCATACTTCCCACATGGCGGCCATAGAGGCACCAGGAACATACAATTGTGTACCCTTGCACAACTTCATTAACAGCCATGTTGGAAAAAATGGCTGATAATTAACTTATCTACAGAAAGACAATTACTTTTTCTTGATATAAATGATGTTTATGGTGTTGTAATAATGATACATTACTCCTTAATTGTGATTGCATCAAGAAACTCAATCATCTGCAGTTCTTTTATATCTTTTTTTTGTATTATTCATTAAATACGTTTAATAACAATTCTGTACTGTTTCAAAAGTCTAAATATCTGTTTTTTTTATTTTACACCGATTTTCTAGATGTATGGATTAAGATATTTGACTTTTCAAATCGAATAATTAAAAATATCTTTTCCTTCAATAAACTATTCAATCAATGATATATGATGATATATATATATAAATATTATAGCAATATGTTACTTAGAAAACATATAATAGTTTATAACTACTAGAGCATGTTCGTTTCGCTGAGCTTCGTCAAGAGAAGTCCTTTGTTGTTAAAATATGCATGGATGATGCATGGAGTCTACGAAATGACTTGATCTACATAATAATTATATAATATTTTCTAATAAACCGCATAAAAATTAACATATTTTCGATTATACACTTTACCCAATGCCTTACCTCCACTCTTTTTAGAGTTAATTTGATATGAAACTCTAATGTTTCATAACAAATTAATGTGAGTGTGTGTGAATGTTAGTGAGTATAAATATTTGAACAGGCTTCATTTACGTCATTGTTGGGCGGCATAAAAAGGTACAAGTTCAATAGCTGATTTCTCTAAGAAAAATGCGGTATTAGCTTAACAACTGATTATCTAATAAAATATTAAAATACGTGCTACTGATTCCAAGTGCTAGTTGGTTTACTGAACAGAATCATTCATGCATAACGCACTGATTAGAGTGTAAACGTTTAAATCTGCAAACAGGATTAGTAATTGTTTTAAAAGCAGCTGATAATTTTGGCCATGAAGTCAGAGCGGCTGCTTCTGGCTCAGCCACAAACTGCTATTACAATATCTGATGGACACACCTGCAAACCTGAAAACTAACCGTGACATATCTGTATCCACCATCATCCCCGCGTCGTTACGAAACTACGTCATATCGCCCAAGAACTTACGCACACGCCCACATTAGAAACCAATATTTCTCTATCTTTACACCCAAGCGGCTTTATTGATTGCCTACCGTTTTCCAATACTCCCTTAGACAACTTTACGATCGAGGATAACAATAATAATACCTCCCAAGTCTGGCGAAGGCGGAGCAATGGGAAATATTAGCTAATTTCTCTGAGGCAACTGCTTCCTAACCCCCGTTCCTTTCGGATATACTCCTGATATTGTTACGCATGACTGCTATCACTTGCCTACTACATATATATTTATATACGCGTTGCTATATTAGTTATAGAATAACAACTAGCTCAAAAGCTGAATTAACATAAATATTATCTCGTAAAACCAAAAGACTTTTAAACGTTTTGCGTTAGACCGCTCTTACTATAGTACAGTTTTTAAGCAATGAATTTCCAATCTTCATTCCTCAGGCAGAAATGGTGCACCATTTGTTGGGACCTTCCTGTATATATTTGTTGTTTTGAAATTCCAAACATGTTCAAATAGACTGTCTCCATCCATTTGGGGTTAGCCATGTGAGTTAAAGCGTTGACATTAACCTCACATGGTAAACCTAGAGAGTTCGATTCTCTTCTGGGTAATAGGAATTTATTTAGTGACGGAATTCTTTATGTAAAATCTTTAGCTCCACCCTTGCTAGAAGGTAATGGTAACCTGCAGAATACCCGGTCCAATTAGCCTTAGTTGCAAAAAGTGGATGTTAATAAATAATTTCAATTCTCCATCCTTCCTAGGACACATTTTGGGAATGGTTTGCCTCATAGAAACATCCGCGCTTAACATATCGCTTTGATAATATGGCTCCATAGACTTCCCCTCTACTGTTGTTCGGATCAAGTCGCAATCACGGGACTATATACAGTCTCTGTATACATATAGTTCCCGCCTAGCAAAAATTTGAACTTCGAAAAGTACCGAAGACATCCCTAGAGGATAAAATTGGAGTTCTGTAGAGGAGACGACCAAAAGAAATTCTATGGTTACAATGGGCTACAATTATTCACAGCGCTAGAAACAAAGTGCTGAGGGGGTCCATCCAATGGTTAGCATCGTCCACACTTCGACTGATAAATGCCATCTCCCACTTCGTCAAGAAACACTTGACATAACAATGGTAAAATGAAAACATTCTTCTCCAAAATCCATGCGCAGACAGATAAATAGTATTTCTACTAAAGGCATCGTCCCCATGATCTACTCCAGTCTTTTAGTGTAGTAGACAAATGTGTATATAGATCATGGGGCATCCTTTCTTTATCTCACGGTACCACTATTAACTGAAGAAATTATATATTTACTAATATTAATATTAATCCCCAAGTATGAATACGGGATGATGTCAGTTCAACAGAGAATGCAGTTCGTTCTACTTTTTGTAAATACTAATATTTCAATACCCAATGATTGTAAACAGATACCTTCCATAGCGATATTTAACCCTTATTTTTAAAATTTCAAATCAATGATTTTCGCAAATTCATACTCCACTTTGATTCTTTCCCAGAAAAAAAAACAAAAAAAAAAACTGTTTTTCCAGGAGACAGATACGCTTTTCTTCAGCGAGAGTCCACCTCTCAATGTCAATGTATCTGATCACCAAATTGTAGTTGGGCACATGAGCATCTTGTCCAATTCAGTTTTAATGTCAACTCGTGATTTACCATAAAGCATGTTTATGAATCACAAAGTGAAAACCATAAATTAAATCTCTGGCAAAATCCTCATGTAAAACTATGTATTACATCTTCGAAAAACCGTAAAGACTGTCAAATGATTCCATTTAAACCAATCAAGAGTTGAACCATTAGTCAAAAAACAACATACTTGTGATGTGATTGAAAAAATAAACTGTAAATCAAAATTACAAAGGGAATTTATTAAAGCCATTTTCGCAAGCCATAAACATTTATATAAGGCAATGAAAAAACCTTTAATTTGAAGTATTAAATCCAGCAAAAGAGAGCTATCACAAAAAAATACAGTAATAAGATATCGTAAATCTTGATAAAACTCTGGTATCCACCTACATTCAAGTAATCATACCACTATCAAAAAAAGTGGCATAAATGTATAGACCAGCCAGATAGCCAAATACTAGTGTTTCAGCTCTACCGGCACCAATTCCTTGCTCTAAGTGCCTATTACTCGGCTATCAAAATAGCCCCAAGGTTAAAATTAATTTACAATATAAACAATGCTATCAGATGGCAATATATAAGGGTAAAAAAAAGTGGGCACTATGGGTCGTAATATAGTTGTAAATGAGTGTCCGTATCCTGATTGGGTGCTTTATCGTTGGTCAGTACGTTGGTCGTGTGCTTAAAAGCCCTGTTTGACATAGGAGCAATAAACGGCGCTCACAGGCTGATGTAGATAAGGGGAACGTTGGCAGGCCTGACGAAACTGTGGGATATGGAGCACGGGCAGTTGGGCAAGGTTGTCAATACTGACCGCCCTATATATATGTTCGAGAGGAGAGTCTACCGGAATTTTAATAGGGAGGTTCTCTCCCGGGACAAAGGTTACAGCGAGGGTTGCATCACTCATATTAGCTAATATTTTCCAATGCTCCACCTTCGCATTAAAATGGAGCTATCATTATTGATATCCTTTTATAAAATTGATATTTGAAGGGGAAATTGAAACAGATAAGATCAGCTGTGGTCAGAGATGATTGGACAAGGCTTCGGGGATCTGGAATTTCGAAAAGGAAGTCGGAAAGAGATTTCAGGAGTCCTGTTTAGCTCACAGAATGAGAAAACATTCCTAATATATGAAATACTGTCTCTTTTTTTTTGGTAAATGCTTAATTTGGCAAATTTGGACATTTTGCCCCCTCCATACCCATAGCAAAAGTAAACATGAAGCGTGAACCATTCCAGAAAACGGAATGGAACATTTCCATAACATGGTTTACATTGTTCTTCTTGAGGCTATAGGCTTACGAAAACTACGAGTACTTGCTGATATTCCTATTGTCATGATATCTACAAAAATCAATAGAAGAAAAAGCGTCGCAATAATTAGCATTGGTTTCGCGTTGATTTGTCGTATGAGACTACCCAACAAAATGCTGTCAGAAAAAGTAACTAAGTCATCTGTTCGTAGCCTTTACATTCTGACAGTTGAATGGTATTAAACAGTATGACCAATCAACGACCTTAATACACCTCCAGTCTTGACTCATTGAAATCCATCCAGGAATGATTAACTCAAGATAGATATAAACAGATTTATATATCTATATATAACATTTTTCTGGTGAAAGCATTATATAAATTTTAGCGAAATACATTTATGGAAATATTATTTAGTATTGCGCAATAAAATAGTCCTGCAACGAAACGGAGTTCAAAAAAATATTAAAACTACTTGGAATGATGACGTTTTACATTTATGTTGCCTGGTTAGTAGGTTAGGAAACTATTTAAATATTTAAAACTCTTCCAATATTTTGTGGTTTCATAATGCCATTTTGTTATGACGTCCTTGATTTATTACCGAAAACTGATCTAGGTGCTTTTTACTTACCTCTAGAGAACTAAAACTCTTACTATTAAGGGAATTTCTGAGAGAACAAAGCAAATGATAGTTCGGACCGAGTCCGGGCTATATGAGTTGTAGTTAAAGTCCAACAACTTTTTCCGTTTGGCCTTACACGTACGGGTATGCTTTCAGGCTTAATCGCGACGGAAAACAAGGCCTCTCCGATTTGTCAACTCAGGTCAGTTCTGGTTGTTTCCTTTAATCCGTATAACTGACTATATTAATTATCAGAGTTTATTGTATCATTGTTAGGCAGTAGGTCATAGAACTCAACACCCTTCCAATCATCAATAGGGAATACGCTTGAAATGGTTGAGAGCGGGTCACAGGAATAACCCCAAGATCGTTTTCACACAACATTATTTGGCACGTGGATATCTGGTCCATTAAATTTCTCTGAGTCAGTTCATTCGGCACCCAAACAGAAAACAAACTAACGAAACCAAGTCGAAACCAATTTTTGCGGGCAGATAGGAAATATGGTCATCGATGACCGCAACTGGCCTATAGGAGCGTCCTTGATCTTCAACATGTTAATAATAAATATTGAGTGGTAACTTTCGTATGTTTTTTTTTTTTTTTTATTTAAACCTATGATTAAATGTAGGAGTTTTCTGATTTATTGAAATGTTTCCTTCCTCAGATGAATATAGCGATTTTAAATTTAACGAACTTAATTACTTGGCAACCCCAGATTAAAGGGTTCGATTCCCGCTTGGGAAGAACGAAATTATTTTGTGACTAACGGTCTAAATAAAATTCTCAATCCTACCCTCACTAACAAAGAGTTGTAACATGGAGATAACCATTCCCAATTAGCCACAGTACCACAAAGTGGATATTAATATATAACAAGCTAATCAGAGCAACATGTGATATTCATAAAAACGTCCGTCACGCGTGAAGTTTTACAATAGAGAAATCTGCCTAATAACAGCTGTAGTAGTAAGTAACCTCTAAACCTATTCACGAGGAACGAATAGTTACAGAAACGGCCGCCAGAGCTCTCGGCGGAAAGGCCGAACATAGCCGACCACACGCAGAATACAAGTGCAAATATCTCGGTTAATATTCAAGATACAGAATAAATGTATAGAACAATATTTATAGTAAATTGAATTTGCAATACGATTCATTCTATACAATTAGATCCGACGCATAATAACGGAGATATTTCGACTTTTCAAAAATTCTTCCCTCTAACCCCCCCCTCCCTGGGTCCGATTTCAGCCATTAACGAACTTGATCTTCCTTTTTACATAAAACGATTAAATTCTGAGTTTGGTAGCGATCAAACAAAAATTGCGACCGCTAGAGCGGTAACAGACATATATATATATATATATATATATATATATATACAGTTTTGAACGGACTTCATTTTCGTCATCTACTAGGTAGCATCGATGGACTTTTGAAGAAAAATGTCGAAAATTCCGTCATGAGTACAACCTCAATAGCTGATTTCCCTTAAGGGAAATCTGCTAAAATCGTGCACCTCTCCATTAAATTCTGGGTATTTAACATCATCTTGAATCCATTTTTAACTAGAGGAAGAATATAACTATTAAAGTTAATTCCTTTTTAACTGTTGTTTTCTACAATATCTGAAATTTTGACCTTCTTATAGAGTTTTAGTTCAAAAAGTGCTAATCTATGAATTAATTGAGATTCGGTTCAGGTGTTTTATGCTATATATATATATATATATATATATATATATATATATATATATATTCCAAAATGTGTAATTAGCCTTAAGACCACAAGGGCAAATCTATCTAGTTAAAGGAAAAATAAGATTCTTAAACCCAATCTGTAGAATAGATTGACGAGTAAGTAAATTTATTAATTTTTATTGATTGAACTCAATTATTAAGTATTATGTACAAACTGGCATTTCAAATAAGCAGAAAATACCTTAATTACAGAAATATTCTATGTTTGGTGTTATCTCTTAGAGGTGTGACGTATGATGCAAAATAGAAACAAAACAATATGGTGTTTCCAATTAGTGGAAATTAGTTTCTATTTATGGTTTGAAATATATTACGAAGGTGGACTGAGATTTAGATCACTATTAGAAACAGCCATGGTATATAATTCATCAATTACTCTCAAAGAGTTAAGTTTCACAAGTTCTTAGTGGGTGATAATAAAATCGGGCAATTAACAATAATATATGGCTTGTTAGCAATTATTTTCGACCTTTCAATATATAAATTACGAGACAGGTCGCAGGTAAATAGCGTCAGGATATTTCGAATCTTCATACTGAGCAGACGTCCCGGCTCCTTTATTAGTGTAAATAACGATAGACAACACTTCAAAAGTGAGCGCTGAACTATTTTCCGTTACAAACATAAACTTGAGGCCGTTTTAATGGGGAAAGGTCGTATGCATTAGCCGAAGAGTTCACAGTGCATTCGTTATAGGTGAATAGGTGTAAGGTTGTTTAGGCGCATTGTGCTTGCAGATGGTGAATGTCAAACCCTGAATTCTGCTATTCCTCTAGTCAGTCACCTTTCAGTAATGAGATGTTTCTACAGCGGCTTAAACAAGCGGAAATGCTCGGGTACTTTAGAGTGTGATTTATGCTGCGACTCGCACTTAAAGTGTTAACCTGCTTGCTACGGTTATGACATGACCCGCGTTTTGCCGGCTGTAAATCAACAAGATCTCTCTTGTTGATAGTATTCGGTATGCTTAATGCTACATGATCATCTGAATGTCATTGCTAGATCTTATCTACTTCTTGTGAGATATATTTCAAACTTTCGATTTACATCAGAATGACACTGTCCAAATCGTAGTGCGGTTTATTGCAAGGATCAATGCAAGTCAAATCATCCAAGAGAGGTTGCTTGAACATTTTGATTATACTAGTCATATTTACAAGAAATACATACATCATGATTTCCTTATATTTTTATCGCAGTCTTTTGATTACGGCGCCCATTTTTGTTTTGCTTTCCACATCAATTAGTGTTATTTGAAGACACCAAAGTCAAATTCAACTGGATCAAAGACTGAAGATCACTGCAACAAAGACCATTTTACTCATAATCTCTTCATCTTTAATTTTTCAGTTTGAAAAGTCTTATTTGCAGCCTTATAGATAAAGTTGTTCCTTATAATTTAGTTATGATTTTTTAAATATTGGAAATTTTCGATTTTTGCAAAATTTGAAGCATGTCATTTTTGGTGTCATACGAGTGAAAAACAATTTTTTTTTACAGAATAAATAAAAGGTATGTACAGTAAAAAATTCAACTTCGATATTTGACTATGAAAAAAGTTAAACATATTCAAAAAGGAGCTGAAGAGGCGTTCCTGTTTAGTTGATTACATTGGGTTATGGAGCAATTACTGACTAATTGAAGTTTAAATCTTGACTGTCTTAAAACATAAAATTTCTATATTTGATTTTAGATATTTCATATATTAAAATAAAATATTCTTCATAGTTAACGAAAAGTTTTTTTTTTACGTCACGCAGACTTTATTCAACATTACCCCAACATGATTCGTGGCTTATTACCACTTCTTTAAGGGTCATTCCTTTTTTAACAAATAAATTATTTATTCTTGTTGTAATTACATTCCACGACTGGAACGATTGAGAGACGTGTCACTTAAATTCTTGTAGTCAGTTTATCATATTTACGGGAATATGCTCATTTTCGCAACTATTTTCAGTATTGATCTACATTATAGTTTTTTTTTGAAAATGTTATATTTCAAAGTAGTGCAAAGTCATGAGTAATTCAGTTGTGTGTTTGGTAGGTCTATGTGAGAATAATAAATCTATGTGAGAAAAAAATAAATCTTTTTTTGATTGCAGTGAACGAAATAACGAAATGTCTTACCAACAATGTAAAAGGCTTTCTGTTCGTTGATGACTTTGCCATTATTTGCCGATCGCAAAGCTTGGCATATATCAAAAGACAACTACAAGCTGTGACTCTTAGATTAATAGAATGGTCAAAAAAAACAGGTTTTTTGTTTTCCCCCGAAAAAACGAAGTGCATATTATTCTCAAGGCGCAGAAATTTAAATGATTTACCAGAACTCTATCTTAAGAACACCCTAATAGAATATGTCAACCATGCTAAATTCCTAGGTATGTCTCTCGACAGCAAACTGACATGGAATGTACATATAGACAAACTCAAAAAACGCACATCTGAAAGGCTTAAAATTCTTAAAGTACTTGCTAACACATCATGGGGAGCAGATAGGAATACCATGCTAACAATATACAAAGCTCTGGTATTGTCTAAATTGGACTATGGCAGTCTTGTATACGGCTCAGCAAACTTCAATAAATTATGCAAACTAGATGCAATTCATAATGCTGGGCTACGTTTATCCATAGGAGCCTTCCGCTCTAGCCCAGCAATAAGCTTGTGTGCTGAAACCGGAATCCCACCACTGACATTCAGAAGGCAAAAGCTGGCAGCTAAATACTTATCCAAACTAGTGACACAGAGAGGTCACCCGACATTTCAGAGTATATTCCACCCTCTCTACTCACGGCTATACGACCAAAACCCCACAACACCAAAACCTATTGGAATTAGGCTGAATAACATAACAGACAAACTATTACAAAACTCAAACAGTCTTAATGAATTCGACCCAACTCCTCCTTGGACAATTCAAGAAATATCTATAGATACAGGAATCACCAAACTCATAAACAAATCGTCTCAAGAGATCAACTATTGGAAAATAAAGGAAGCTTTCATTAATAAAATAGAAAAATATCAACACCCAAAGATAATATACACTGATGGTTCGAAAATTACCGAGTCTTCCTCCTGCGCCTACTACGAAGAAAATGCCTGTCAAAAATTCAAACTCAACAAATTAACCAGCATCTATTCCGCCGAACTATTCGCAATTAAATTCGCTCTATATCACTGCATTTGCAACCACTCAACTCAAGAAAAATTCCTGATTTGCACTGACTCGTTGAGTGCCCTATTGAGTATCAAAGATGTATTCACAAACAACCCAATAGTAAAAAAAATACAAAATCAAATACAAATGCTCCGAGAACTAAAAAGGGCCGTCTACTTCATGTGGATTCCAAGCCACGTGGGAATAGATGGAAACGAAAAAGCAGATTTAGCAGCCAGAGAAGCCCATCAACTCGACTCCATCACCCCAACAACAATTACATCTGCAGAACTCTACCAACCACTCAAAGAAGAAATTAATAAAAACTGGCAACACATGTGGAATGAAACCCAGAACAATAAATTAAAAACTATTAAAACCACCATCCGTCCATGGAAATATTCGACAAGAGACAACAGAAGAGATGAGGTTGTATTAGGAAGACTCCGAATTGGGCACACACGACTTACGCATGGCTATCTTATGACAAAAGGTCAACCCCCGATTTGTGAGAAATGTAACACAGAACTGACTATATATCACATATTAATGCAATGCCATAAGTACACAGATATTAGAAAAAAATACAATATTTCCAATAGTATAGAAGTGGCCCTTGGAGATGACCCGAAAGAACTCGATAAATTGTTTAATTTTGTAAAAAACACGAGTTTATACAAAGAAATTTAAAGTGCAATTGCTCGTATCCTCGTTTATATTGTTAAAATGGCGATACGGATGAGGATTCCAAAATGTGAATTATAAATATTACAGGGCGATGATAACCTGGTAGTTTTTCGCCCTTAAACCCTATACAACAACAACAACAGGTCTATGTGAGTCCTAAGGTAGCAGTCAGTAAGTATATGTTTTATAGAAAGTCTACAGTTACAGTGTTGGCAGTTGGATTCGTCTTCTCCAGTATGTAAGTGTGAGTCATTCGTGAATGGCAAATTCTTAACCTCGTTAAAACTACTTCTTCCCCATTCACGAAATATATGTTTCACTTCTGGAAGTTTGTTGTCAGTCGTGGCAAAGCAAGATTTTTGCCATGAATTGAGTATCGTATCTTTTCAACAAATAATCAATTGAATAACCCCCCTCCCTCCCAAATAATTCAAAGTTACATTAAAACATTTATAAAAGTTAGCTAAAATAATATATTTCTTCATTTTAACTACTTACTGTTGTGAAGTGCTCGTTCCCACTTGCACTCGTTCAAGTGAATTTTCCTCACTGGGGAGGTCGTTGAAACTGAGATTCACGCAGCAGGATATGTAAGCTGACATGAAATCGATTATTTTCACTTAAAATCGATTATTTCTAAAATCATCTTCCAAAAGATTCTTCTAATTCATTAGTATGATATATTCAAAGTTGGTTGAGAAAAAACTTGTCACAGTTAAGAGTGTGAGATAGGTGTATCATGACGGCTTGCGATCTAGTTAATATTCAGGAGGCGAAGCATAAAATGTATATGTAAGTAGATCTATTCGTTAATGAAGAGCACCTATATAGCTTGAAACGTAATCAGTGACTGAACAATGGATTAAGCTAGTGATGTACTTATTATAGATTAGTCAGGTCTCATTAGCACAGCTGTATGCTGATTCCACCCCGTCTGCATTCATAAAGATTGCTCAATGATCAACCAGTTCAGAGTTCAACTGAAAGGAGAAGACTTTAACTTGCATCTTATGATATGACCTCTAACTTCTTGATCGACATTGACTTAAGATTTTTTTTTTTTTTTTCCCAAGACACAGCTATGGATAATGAAAAGACTATCCTAGTAGACCTACAGACTAACCTTACTAATTAACTAACCTAAACTAAGACTAAACTAACCTAAGATAGAAAAAGATAAAGGCCTGTGCTTTGGCACAGTGCTGGTTGCACGGAGTGACTCCTTTCTCCTTCCTTTCTGATTTGTTTTATTTTTATTTTTTCTGTATTCTTTGAGGGTAGCTGGTATACTCCGTGGGATTGGAGGGTCAAGGAAAGAAGAGGGAATATTTTTATATTTTATTTTGTTTGTATATTATTTACACTTTGTTTATTTACATATTTACAGTTTATTTACAGCATTTTATGTACATTTTTAAGGGGGGTCGGCAAGTTCAATGACGTCGACCTGCTGTATGCCGCCTCTCCCTTGCCAGTTCTGTGGCAGTGGTGGGGGAATGATGAGTGTGTTCTAGAGTGGGTTGGGTAAGGCTCGGGCGGCGTCAAAGAACTTGACATGTCTCTTCCTTATAGTCTGCGCCACAGTGTCCAGTTCGAGGGTTTTTCGGATTTGGGTTTGAGGTTTGTTGATTAAGGAGGTGTGTCTGACAATCTTCCGGATTACTCCGTTTTGGAAAGATTCTAGACTGGAAAGGGAGGTTTTTGGAAGGAATTTGAGGAGGGGGGCTCGATAGAAGAGGGCGGGTTGTAGGAGGCCTCTATAGATAAGGAGTTTGAGTCTGAGGGTGAGGTTGGGGGAGAAGATGAGGTTTAAGGGAGTTATAGCGAGTCCGGGAGTGTTTTAACTTTCTTTGGACGTGGGTGGAGAATCGTAGGTGGCGCTGCACTTGGACCCCTAGGTAGGTGATGGTGGCTGCAATGGGAATTTGTGTTCCATTTACCACGAAGTTTTTGGGGGGGCGCCGCTTGTATTTGTAAAATGAGAAAATTAACCCGTCCGTTTTCGAGGGGTTCACAACTAGGTTGCGGGCTAGGAGGCGGTCTGCTATTAACATTTTTAACTCCATACATATTGCTTGTGTATAAAAATAATTTAAATTTTGTCCTGAATTACTAATTAACGAGGCTAGTCCTTATCAAGATCCCATGATTGTTTGTTAAATTTGGGTCAGTTCGATTTTATATAGATAATTAGTTCTATAATTAACTTTACATTTCTTCTGTAAAATTAAAACATATTCGGGCAAACCACAAAGACATTTCTTGATATACGTAGATTCCTTCTTCAGGAACTCAAAATGTCCGTCACACAGGAACTGCGTTAACTAAGCAAATTTCCCACCTGCTCATATATAATGGTATATCCACTTGAGATCTTATCTCACCACATATTCTATTTTTATATGCAAATAACCGATGAGTAGAAGGGGTGGGGAAACGGTTACTGAAGGCACACGATACAAGAAAGTACTAATAACTCCCTTAATACTAGAGTTACGAAATAATGCATAGAGCAACAAATGTAGACCTTCAATAGCTTAACAAGGTTGGATCTATAAAATTTTAAGATCTGACTCATAATAACAGAAATATTTTGAATTTTCGAATCCCCCTCTTAACCTCACTATTCCATTCATATTAATGCCAGTAAAAAATACGATGTTTAGTGGGTTTTTTTTTTAGTAAAGAGTGAAAAGTCTTAATTGATGACATAGCAGCATAACGAATTTGCATGTATTCCACAAAATAAAAGTTCAATGATAAGCATATTTGGTATTTAACCTTGGAATGAAGAGCTTCATGATATAACAGCTTATTGTTAATATGACATGGGTAGCAGTGGGGGTTTACATTTATGGAACATTACATTTGCAACATGATTGATTCTATACAATTCTTCGATCTGACGCGTAATAATAGAGATATTTTGAATTGTCGAAATCCCCGCATCTGTTAACGAACTTAACCTTTATTTTTACATATAACGTTTAAATTTTGAGTCCGGTAACTATTAAACAAAAGTCGCGACCGCTAGAGCGTTACAGACAAATATATAATATATATATATATATATATATATATCTATATTTATATATATAGTTTTGAACGGACCTGGGTAGGATCTATGGACGTTTGAGGGAATGTTTCGAAAATCGCGCCGTCAGTACAACCTCAATAGCTGATTCTGCTAAAATGTCTAACAACCCCACAACCTACTTTGGCATACTGGAAAGATTTTTGTTGGATGTTTCGTTTATGTAGATTCGTGAATGATTCGAGCCTTACCTTAGGAACTCGATAATCATTTTGATACAATGAAAAATGATAGCGAAATCTTGGGAGATGGGAACTAACTGGTGTCAATACACGCGGCAACTGGCCTTTCATCCCCTACGTTATCAGTTTTCCTAAAGGATGAAGGACTTGGTCCAGTTGACATATTTTCTAGTTAATTGAACAAGTTCCATCTGAAATTCTATGTCAATTTTTGGATCATGTTTGAAATGAAAAACATGTAGATGTAAAAAAGCCCGTCACGCTAGGGCTGCGTAAACTAAGCACATTTCCCACAAGAATGTATACAATAAATAAATTTACATACTGGAAAGACCCCCGTGAATATTAAGTGAATAAATGCAAACCGTAATGAGAAATCTTTCTGTCATTTTACAAGTTAATAATCTCTACTACGGAAAGCGCCTGAATTACAAACATACAGGTCAGACAATCTCGCAGATCTGAATAGATAGATAGAAATATACTTGACCGGAACGAGAAACAATTAATGAAATATATGTGAATATAACATACTAATTGTATGGAAAACTAATTAATCTATGAACAAAAGAAAGAGGGTGGGGGTATCTACAGAACTTCATTTATACACTCATAATATATGCAATGCATTTATAGACACGATTTACGCACTCTAAATATAGAAATATAATGATGAATTCTCTGAAGAATTGCAATAATCTCCATATTACTTGTCACTGGATTAAGCCCTTTTAAAATGCGCTTATCTTCAATTTATTCAGACTCCATTAATGCATTTCTCACTTCCGCATCATAAATAATGAATAATGCATTTTCTATTCTTTGTCTTCTATAGAAACTGGTAATCTCTTCAGCATTAATTATTTTGAAACTTGTCTCAGACCTAATGAATAAACAGTATCTATAAGTTAGCCATAGAACAGATGTTTGTGTTCTGGGACAATGTAATTGTATTTTACTGGAGTATTTCACAAAACAGGAAAGTAAACTAGAACAAAGACATTGAGACGGAGGAAAAGAGTGAGAGAGTAAGAAAGACAGAGAGAGAAAAAGAATTCCTTGCGTTAAGACTAATGATCTTTTGTAATAAACATGTTATATTACTTAAATAAAATACGACAGTGGGATATTATACTTTCTGCAATGTAGTGTGACTGTCTGCCAGAATTTGGCTAATTTTATAAATAAAAGCCTTTTTTTTTTTGTTTTTGTTTCGGATACCTAGTATTGCCATCACCAAGTACTACAAAACAAATAATAATTAAAACATTCTTATTATTATTATTATTGTATTTTTCGCCCTCATTTCAATATATAAAAAAATTTGGAACGTCTGCAAAACAAGTATTTTAATTTAAAAGTTAACTGTTACTGACTCAAGTCTACATTACACATTAGAATGTAGTCTTCAGTCCTCCCCCTCTCTCTTCCAATATACACTTTAAATAATTATTACGATTACTATTTATTAAAGTCCACTTTTTGCTATTAAGGTTGATTGGGACGGGTTATCTACAGGTTCACCCTTTTCTAGCCATGACTAAGTAAATTCCTGTTGCCTAAGCGGGAATCGAACTGGCCACTGTAGGTTTAACGTAACATGTGATAAGACAAACACTTTCAGTCACATGGCTAACCTTAGACATTTTTCATCTTATTTTTTTTTTATTTTAATTAATTTAAAATATTTGAGAACCACCAGAGTGAATATATTTATAAAGTGAATATTTTAACAGATGTACTGTAATTGTTGGGAAAGTGAACCATAGTTTCGACAATTTTAGTGCAATATTGAAACTTCAAATCGCGTGTCCTTGTGCAAATCATTTTTTTGAGCTCCCAGTTGTTACTGGAAACAAGGAATATGTTTAGCGCTAAGAAAAAAAAGTATTATTGTTGAAACATGTATCCTGAAAGGATAAAAATACCATTTTTTTTTTGAGAAACAGGACGATAAAATTAATGTTCATTATTTCATTCTTCGGGAAGCCGCGGTGTGGTAAAATAGCTTAATTCTACGCTGAGTTCAAACTCCTGGACCCCTCGCCTGTTGCCTTCTCAGCATCGAGAGGAAATGGAGTAGATGCTTTATTAAAGAAGTAGCTACCCCAGTACAGTCGTGAATGCGTCGAGTTGATCTCATGAACTCATATCAGTGCTGCCCACATGGGTTGCTAATCCGAAGTTTGTATTTGATTATTTTATTACTCACTAACTCTAGTAAATCGTTACGTATTATTCTTTAAATGACTCTAGTTTAAATCGGATGTGGCTATATACAAAACAGTCATCGAGCAGTTAGTTAAAAATGGCAATGTAACAAAGCCCCTCACCAACTTTCCTAGTGTTCTATGAGAGAATCGACATGAAAAAGATATTTGGTGCTGTAAGAGAGGAGCACAAATGATGGATTAATACTAAACATATGATCTTGGATGGTGACCCTCGAAGAAGGTAGGGAAGGTCGAAAGAATAAAGCCCAGGCTAACCAGGAATATGAATAGTACATCACGTGGAGCAAAGGGAAAATGTGGGACTTCGTAGTGGGAGGACTTGCGGAGACTGAGTACGAAATTGGAGGAACTCAATTTGTATTGTACTTTGAGAACTTGCGCCAGAGGCTCAAATACTAAAAGTACAATAGCGCCTAGTAATGGGATATTTATTTATTGAAGATGCTGCTACAATGGCAATTCATCTTAATATATATATACATATATATATATATATATATATATATATATATATATATATATATATATATATATATCGCCTTTCAGAGGGGACGTGGGGTGCTGGGCACCCCAGGCGACCTTTGAACTGGGCTGTATGTTTGTAAACAAACTGGACTGTCCTCCCCTCCCATGACTTTTCCTATTTCAGTGTAACCTTCCATATAACCTATCAGTTGAGATCAAACACCTGTGAGTTTAGGATTTATAACGTGATTGGGGTGCTGAACACCCCACGTCCTCATTGTGTCAAGGATTTTTTTTTTCATAATGAACCGGTCACGCGAAGTTTTTGATACTCGTGACCCCAATTTTGCTAACTTGATATTAGAAGAGCTTGTACGTTTGGACAATGAAGAACTCATTAATATAGGTGTTCAAAATGAATCTCGTTTTTGTCTGAACGAAGCACAAATTTCTGATATAGAAGATAGTGAAAATGAAGGTGAAGTCGATCATGTTGTGATCAGTGAGCATGAATCGGAGTCTGAGCAAGATCCACTTTCCTCAGATGATGAATCAAATGACGATGTCAATAGTGAAACAGGTTATTACTACGGAAAGAACAGATTCAAGTGGTCTCGTAATCCTCCCAAAAAACGATGTGGAAGAGCAGCAGCTCAAGACATAATGGTTCATCTGCCGGGTTTATGCCACGAAGCCAAGGATCTCGGACAGCATGCGTCTCCTGAGCAGGTATGGAATTTACTATTCAATGAAAATATGCTAACAACTGTAATGATTCACACTAATACCAAAATTGAATCATATAAAGAAGCATGGAAGAATCCAAATATTCCAGAATTAAAACCACTTGACTTCATAGAGATGCGAGCATACATCGGCCTTCTTTTATTGGCAAGCATTATGAAAAGCGGCCGTGAACGCCTCACCTCCCTTTTTGAATGTAATGGTCATGGTAGGGATATATTTAGAGCTACTATGAGTGTAAAAAGATTTTTTGTCATAACTCTTTGTTTGCGGTTTGACGATAAATGTACTCGGGCGGAGAGAAAAGAAGAAGATCCTACAGCTGCTATAAGCGAAATATTTTCTCAGTTTCTTTATAATTCACGCAGGGTTTTTTCACTTGGAGATACTTGCTGTGTAGATGAGTCATTGATTCCCTTTCGCGGCAGAGTAAAATTTCAAGTCTACATGCCCAACAAGCCTGCAAAATATGGCTTGAAAGTTGTATGTTTGACGGATGCAAGAAATTCGTATTTATACAATGCATATTTGTACTGTGGTAAGGGTTCTGATGGGATGTCTTTGCCCACAGAGGAGAAAAAGTTGCAAATACCAACACA
Organism: Riptortus pedestris; assembly: GCA_019009955.1. Classification (NCBI taxonomy): domain Eukaryota; kingdom Metazoa; phylum Arthropoda; class Insecta; order Hemiptera; family Alydidae; genus Riptortus; species Riptortus pedestris. Next base: position 49,337,789 of record CM032229.1, read on the forward strand.
ATCAGTCATTCGTTTATGTCAACCTATTTATAACACGAATCGTAATGTGACGTGCGACAACTGGTTCACATCGATGGAGCTGGTAGAAAATATGAGGAAAAGAGGGTTGACTTTAGTTGGTACCTTGCGAGTCAACAAGAAAGAAATTCCCCAAGAATTTTTGCCTGAAAAGAAGCGCCCTATTGGCTCTTCACTGTTTGGATTCACCAAAGATTTAACAATTGTTTCTTACGTAACACGAAAATCAAAGGCTGTCATTCTGTTATCATCTTTCCACCATGACAACTATTGTGATCCTGAAACTAAACTCCCGGAAATTATCTCGTTCTACAATTCCACCAAAGGTGGGATAGATAATTTGGATCGAAAATGTTCAGTCTATAGCTCTAAAAGGAGATCTCGCCGCTGGCCACTTACCATGTTCTTTGCGATTCTTGATTTCGGTACCAACAATGCATACGTTCTCTTCAACCATTTTCCGCAGAAGCAGAATGTCGATCGGTTTGGGTTTATAAGAATGCTAGGAGATAGCATGCTTGTACCTCATATGAAGAGAAGAATTTTGAATCAACGACTTCCTCGTGAATTGAAAGATTGTATAGAACGTGTAATGCCGAAAGAAGCCAACAATCCCAGGAAAAGATCTCGACCCCAATCTCCTACGCTCGCTGCTCAACCCAGCACATCAAACAATAATACCAATGCAACAGGCGTTCCGTGGAAATCAGCAAAAAGGGTGCAGTCCAGATGTACAACATGCCCTCGCAGCAAGGATCAAAAAACGACACAAGTTTGCGATCTATGCAAGTCGGCAACATGTAAGTCTTGTGCTAAGGTAGTGTGCAAAAACTGTTCCAAAGACTAGCTGCACGATTTAGTATAATAATTTGTTCATAGCTATTTTTTTAATTTTATGATACTATAACTAACGAATTACAATTTTTTATTCATTAGATGTAAATTATTTCGAGAAAATTATGTTTTTTTTATATTTTAATTCAAAATTTAGTATTTTTAATAAACTTTGTTTTTTTCCAGCAAGTAATTTTTTTCTCCTTATTTCATTATAATTGGTTTAACAGAGGTATAATAAGAATATAAAAATCGAAACATAATTATGAAAATTTGGTTGAATTTAACACGAAAACCGAAATATAAAATTGGGGTGCTCAGCACCCCACGTCCCAGTGAAACAAAATTTGTTCACGTCCCCTCTGAAAGGATATATATACACACACAAAGGAAAATTCAAAATATCAGTAAATTTTAAACTATAAGTAGGTAGAAGCGTAAGGGAGGTTACCTGCTTAATAGATAGTAGTTAGGGAGTATACACTCACAACTCTAAGAATACATTTTCCATTACTTTTCAAAATCTATATTTCCTAAACCTCTCCACTCTGCGATAGGCAGCCATTACAAAACGTTTTAAATCAGCATCGTATCCACAAAAAAATCAGCAAGTCATCATGATCTGGCAGCATGAAAATAAACAAGTCGTATTTTAGCATAATTGTTGGAGCAATTTAAAGCTCACAATCTTTTTCTCGATATAATCGATTAACGTCGATATAAAGGCAACGTTATTACACATATTAATTGGTCCAGCTCACAATGGAGCCTGTGCATTAACAAATCGCGTGGGTGACCAATCCTAAGGGGAACCCGACTTTTTATTGCCCCACTAAGAAATACAAACAAAACCGACAAAACAAAGTCAGTGTCAAGGCTAAAAGTAAGGTGTCATGCCAGTACTCCCACGTATATATTGAGACATATATACAATAGGGAGTCCCTCCGGGGCGATATACTTACACTAATATATTCGAATATTCATCAAATCCCTTTTTATTATAGAAACGAAAGAAGATATCTCAGGGCGATTCATATCGAGTGACAGTTTTATCAGCTGATCGCTGGGAAACTGTCTCCTTTTTTCAATGTGAGCCTAGAATTTATTTTTATGTTCCCTTTGTCGAAGTATGAGTGAGATCACTGATATTCCAATGCCGGACCTAATGGAGAAACTGTATTTTTATATATTACACACATTTCTGAACTGAGACGAACATCCATGAAATGCATTACATTTATTTGCAGTTTGAAATTAAACTGCAGTTTTTGCGTAACTGAACTAGTCGGTATTGAGTGAATCACACGACACATGATGCTCTCAATACCATATCGAAGTAGTATGGAAAAACTAAATATGTATTTTTGGGGATGAACATAATTCGAAGTTGGACCTAGACGAAATAATCATTTCGAAAAACTAAAAACACTTTTTGTTGAACGATCATTTACCCAAAAGTTTTAATAATTAGTATTAACGAACAGTTCCGTTATTTGAAATTTAAGTAGGTAATTTGAAAAATAGGACTGGCAAGTGATAAGGTTCACCATGCTGTTTCATAAAGTATAATTCATTCTTTATACTCATCGAATTAAGTACATTAAAAAATATGGTAATTACTGCAATCATCGATAAATGCATAATTACATAATACATTATTGGAACACATGTTCTTCTTAAAATGCTATAATCTTCATTTTTTAACATATATTTAAAAAAAGATGAGAACTTTTCAACAAGTTGAGGCAGTGCAGAAAACCACAAGTATAGTAACCATTTTAAGATTTTCTCCAAATATGATCAAACATTATTTTTATTCACAGAGCATTTACAACAAAATTTGTGTCATTTCTAGTTACGGTAGAGGGTTTATATTTTAAATTGAAACTGTCTACAATTGAAGCTTGTACAATTCCGAATGTAACTATGTTATTCGAAGAAATGGATAGTTTTCATTAGTACTAATATTTCCAAATCCATTAAAGGAATGAAATATACAAGTAATGATTTTTTTTTCTTAGTCAATGATTAGTAAGTTGAATATTATAATAATATTTTATTATTGTATAATAATATGATTTTAATTTGAGTTACGGTTAGTACCTTAGCACATATAGTATCAAACAAAACCTATTGGTTCGACTGTTATTTCGGATGTTGTATATAATCACTAGTACATTTTAACGGCAAATAACATTACAAAAATTATGATAGTGGTATTTCATTTTATTTGAATCACTAGTACTCTACCCTTAAGGTTAATACTTTAAAAAAACAAAAAAAAACAGTAAAAGCTTGAGATTAAAAGCAAAAAACAAAATACTTTGTTACTATTAGAATACCTATAAACTTTCTTTGACCTCAGAAACATTTGAAGCACTCAATACACTCTAGTATGGCATAAAAACCGAATTTCTCCCTTGATTTAGGGCTTAAGTGGTTAATATGCCCTGTAAAAGCACCATCAAGCTACCGGTTTAAAGTGGTGTAATGGTCGGATACCATCACGTCCGCAGTGGGTGATATGATGGTGAAATTATAAAGGCTTCTAAATGCTATAAAATTCTCTATAGCAGTTAATTATTTTACTGGCCTGACCTAAATCTTTGTTACCATGAAGGGTATGACTTCATCTGCCGTTCCTTTTAAATTAGAAACCTCATAAGTAACTGTCTACTGGAATGTATCTGAACTCAGATTAGAAATTAAGATAGATTTTCAATTTCTGAAGAATATCCAATCAAAACTTCTAATGCTCTTTATTTTTTATAAATACTATATATCGCTTAGAATTGCTTAATAAAACGTACCAGAGTAAAAAGAAAGAAACAAACTAAATATAATAGAGCAAAAACCCTCTTGAGTTAATACTGGGCCATTAAATTTAAAGGACAGCCAACTTATAAAAGTTATTTATAATAATGAGCTCAGATTTGTACAATGAAAAAATGTAAACAGACGAAATGAAAAAAAAATTAAGCATTTATTAACTTAATGTTAATATAAAATAACTCGTTGAATGTTATTACCAAGAATTTAGTGACATCTCTAAAATTTCAACACAGTAGATCTAATTGAATTGATGGAAGTCCCTTTCTTTCTGATCAAAATAGCACAATTCCCTTAAGGGGACCAGCTATTCTATTTTAATTTAATTTTCTGCCAACTGAAAACTATACAAATAAAAGTTGAAAGTTATATCTGATTTTAAATTCCATGTATTGTATTAGTCCTTAAATTGATATAGCAATTTATGATGAGACTCAATTAATGGAAAGGAAATGGGACTCAATTGATGAAGGGGTGGTTGTGGAGTAAATTTCTTGGCTGTTATTGTAGCTTTCGTCTATTCAGGTCCCTTTTTGAGAAGTTAATGTCGATCTTTTTTGGGTAGAAGACTAAACCTTAATATTTTTCTGCTGGATTGTGTTAGAATAATAGCTCTGTCACAGAAACGTATCTTTATTTCGGATAACAACTCGTTACCCTACCTTTCCTCAGACTTGTTCTTTAGTGCAAGAAGTAGGTTACACAGAGAAGACATTTCTCAAAGTTAAAATTTTTGTTGTCAGAATGATTTTCACTCGAATTAACTGTGCCTGTTTCAATTCCCATGTCTATTTTTTTCTCCACTTCCTCACCCAACGATGAAATATAGACCTACCGATGGAAGTATCCAAACTTGTTCTCTGTGCTCCGAACTACCTTCCAATGCTCAGCCCATTTTGTTGCTGCTGCTCGGGACAATGGTCTGATACGCCCTAATGAAGGTAATGGTGTGCCTTCCATTGTCTTTCACGTGGCTATTGAAATTATGATCCTTTTAGACCACATGAAAGAACTCTATTTGAGACACTAGAAGTATATAAGGTTCTACTTGAACTTATGCTCGTAATGGTATCTTTACTCAGTAAGTTGGCACCTGTTAGAATTTATTACCCAGTTTAAGTAATGTGACCGTTCAAAGATAAACAATGGAATCAAGTCCATATTAAGGTCCACTATCTGATCTCCAATCGAGCCACAAGTAGAACCGAACAAGATGAGCAGTGAAGTCCAAATTGCGAAAAGGCTCATTATTGCCTTAGGCGTAGACTCCAGAGTCCCACTAGATCGGCTATCTGCGCCGATATAAATGGTCGTGTGGAGATGCACACCCGGCGATAGACGCCGCGAAGAAGGAAGTTTTTGCCAGCATTGTCGCAGAGAGCATAGATCGTGAGAGAACCTTATCGCGAAAGACAGGATAAATTGAGCCATATAGAGTAAGGGAACGTGCCTTGAGGGGCCACATGTTCTTATCGGAGTTCAAAGTTCAAATGGACATAGTTTACCACTTCCACCCACACACCATATATCACCCGGGTATTCCAATAGATAGCCTCCCTTATAACCGGTAGGCCACCATTTCAACAATCCGCTTGTAATTGATTTATTTTTTAATTGCTTTTTACTGCAGTCTGTATTAATTTATTGACTTGTATGTTATCATCTCTGACACTGACCTAACCTCTGCTACCGAATAAATCACGAGGAAGAATTAGAGGCCTTTATAAAGTCGTTACTCAGTGGTAATGCATTTAGGAAGCAATAAGAAGCAATCTTTGGCTACCCCGATATTTATAATTTATACGGAATATCCCCTAACGCTGATACTGATATCAATAATCAAAACTATTTTAATTGCAGTGCATGATTTTGTATCCATCCAATGTGTGTTTTGGGTGTAATGTCTCCCAAGTATTTATTTCTCTAATCCAGCCATACCTCCTGACTTCATGAGGACTATCGTGATGAATGGTTACAAGAATAAAAAGAAAACTACTTATGCTATGAAATAAAGAAATAAATAAAAGTCGGCTGGAAGTCATTAGTACAAAGTTAAATAACTCATATTCCATCCTACGTCTTAGAACTGGTGGATGATAATCCCTCAAGAATGTTTGTTCTCTACACTTCTGTTCCTATTTAAAATAAAACAGTATTTTAAATACTGCTGTAGCCCTTGGAGCATTTTTTTGTACCATCTCTATAATATATTAAGAAGATTTTGCATTGAATTAAAATAAACATAAATTAATTAAGGGCAATTATAAGGAGCTTAGGTATTTCCTGAACTTTAGTATTTATAAATAAACATCTCGGTTTGCAGCGGAAATAGTTTACTTTATTCTTTTTTTCTATCTGCCATTTCTCACTAAGCGAATATATTCGAAATATGAAACTAATTAACAACCACGATTGGCTCAAAACAATAATTAAATACAAAAACTGAATGAATAAAACTCAAAGCAAAAAAACAATTTGCATGATGTTGAAAGAAAAATAGTTATATTTTTTTAACGATAAGTGCATTTTGTTTTAAGTAACACATTTATTAATTTATGTGTGTTTTACCTATATATATATATATATATATATATATATATATATATATATATATATATATATATATATATATATTACTAATCTGCATTTATGGAGATGAAAAATGTGTTTTACAATGGACTTAGTTCTGCATGAGAAAAGATGTCCTGTCTGGTCACTGAGAACAAGTTTGTTAGCAGTGCATGTTGAATGTTTAAGTCGTATATGAGTTTAGAGAGTAACCTGATTTTTTAAATTTATTCCAGAAGCATCTAAGTTTTTAAAGTATCGCCAACTTTAACCATATAAGTTAATTATTCGAAAATTGTGGTCAAGGTTTGTGATGTTTTTATAAATCATATAGAAGTCCGCTTAATCTAAAGTTCTATTCTGAGGCGTGTTTTGAGGGGAAAGCGAATATCCTTTTGATGAAGAGAGAGTACCACACACAGTTTTAGCAGTAGTGGAATCATGATTTAGAATTCATTGTTCAACAATGTAGGGACAGAACCTGTTCCGCTGAAATTTATATGCAATAATCAATAACAGAATTTATTTATGTTTGAGTTTATTATCCATTCTTACTGCATGAATAAGCCAATCCGAAATGAATGTATGCATAAGGTTCCCAGCGGGACATCCTATGCATCTTTCTACATTTATACGAAACGCATTCAATCTTGCGTGTGGTTGGGCCCTCGTGTCGACATCGGGTGGGGAAAATCACGGCTTTTGTGATTCAAATAGCCAAAGTGACAAATTTATGAGTCCGGTCCTACAATCGGAAGAGGATTGCGAAGATGAGAGAAGGAGTGAGCCTATTGTGGGACGACACGCGCGGCTCTTCTCGGGAGGGGATGTTCCTCTGATGGAGGCGGTTGTGCAAGTGATTTCACATGTCCACTTGTGTCTCTGCGGTCGACTTGCTCCTTCACAAAAGCCAAAGGCACTTCCTACATGCAATCGGCTACTTTTATTCTCACGCACTACAGTCCGGTCCTCAAAAGCCGGTGTCATATTCATCCCCGTGTGTGTGTGTCAACCTTTATTGACCGTGCCTAAATAGATCACTCCGACCAGTTCGGTATTAGTTTAAAGAAGGGCAAGGCGAACCCGTGTGACGAGTCGCTTTAAATAGGGCCTATAGCTCTTTAAGTGCATCTACATGGAAGTCTTTTGAAATTATTCGATTCAAAGACCTGATAAATTTCCATGCACATTGGCCATGTTAAAGGGACAATGACATTATGTTATGTTCAATTTCGAAATAATACAGCTCTCTTTGTTAATTCGCTCCATATATATCATTGTAATCCGCTAGAAATCAGACACTAAAAGCCATGATCTTATAGATATAAGTAGATTTGTCTGTTAGTAAATATGAATTCGTTTACAACACTTGAGAGAAAGTATGCTGCACTAAACATCCTCCAAGGGGTAAAAAATTGGGCAATACTAAAAACTGATTGAACGTATTGCAGTGGTTCTCCTCATGTATTTTAGATGCAATACCGTTGTTTGTTTGTAACCAAATGTTATATTATTAGTGTCGAAAAGAGGTGCACTTTGAAAAGCGTTTAAAAAAACAGCAGAACAAAATCTGATATATCTTACAAGATCCTCAAAGTTACTGTTCATCAAAGAATATTCCTTTTATGCTTTTTTTGCACATTTCCATTAAGGGAAATCACCTGTTTTTCCAAAAATGTCTTCAGATGTCTATCGATCCGACGAGATGACGAAAATAAGGCACATTTTATATTGGCCTATCCAAAATATAAATATTTATCATTGCCTTTATTTGGCAATGATAAATATATTCATTTGATCACTTTTACTTTTATCATTACCTATATTTCTACGTGTTATGCGAAACTAGTAATAGCATTAGGCGTGGTTGGAATCTGTCTTAGGGGGAATAATTGAAAATTCGAAATTTACTAGCTCTGTTATTATCATCGTACACCAAGGGCTCAGGTTAGCTAGTGGGTTAAAGCTTTGGCTTTAATCTTCGTTAATGACTGAAACTGGGGGTGTAAACCTGGAGGAAATCAAAATTTCCAAATATCTCCGTTACTGGTAGTCGGATCTAAATATAGTACAAAAAGTTTATTGCAAAGTTAATCAACAATAAATGTGTATATATATATATCTTTTTTTCTCAATCTAGGATATTACCTGAGATATTTGGATTTTTCAATTTTCAGCCTTGAGCCTATATATAATGAAAAGTCTTATTCCCAGCTTAAATACAAAATATTCTTTTCAACAAATCTTTCCTATATGTAATACATGCTTATAGGTTATGTGATGATGTCATCAAATAATATTGTATTGATTGTCCACTTCTACATATACACGAAAATTTATTTGGAAATAAAGAATATACGGTGTGTTGAGATCACTAATGTGCCGTTCCAAAATTTTGTTAATCTGCTTCGTTTACGCCGACCTTGAATGACGGACTTTCATTTTTGAAGTTGGACTCGATTTCAACATATGTGGGTTCGATTCCCGTGAGTGTTAAGGGAAAGCTGAAACACAGTACCAATTGTGGATTTTCAAAACAAAATGCCTTTTTCCTACCCTAGATATCCGTCTCTGATAGACATACTGGCATTAATGGGTCATTGGTTTTAATAATTAAATAACTGAACAAATATATTCACAATTATATGCATGAGGGGCGAATGCCTTTTTGTCTTCGGACATATAATCTATTCACTTTTAATACAAGTCTCTTTGAATTGAAGTTGCACGCTTTCTAGGACAAATGATGGATTGAATCAAGGATTGGCAAACGTTTATCAAATGATTTTTTTTTTTTTTAGATTTTTTAAATAGATTTTTATTGGCTAATATATACATATTTTAGCCTGAGCCTGGCCCATTTAGTGATAGGAATATTATTAGTAAAATACAAAAAGAAAAAAATATACATAAGAACTAGTGACATAATATTAACCTTACAATAAAATAATACATTTTCCATTTTTTTTTATTAAATGTTTCCAGGTACTTCAACTTCTAAAATTCTTTATAGTTTAATCTGATGAGTACTATTCAACATATAAGTATTTACTTTTGTTTATTTGTTTACTGTGACGCGTTATTTGACTTCGTTGGACATTTCTAAATTATAGTGTTTAATTTTCAAGATATTGGTATAAACTATGTCGTTGCCTAGTTGCATACTGCTGACAGGAATAAGTAAATCATGTTCAATTTATAAATGTCCTCAATGTGAAGAATATTTTCCAGTAACATTAAGTCATCACTTTTGGCTATGAACTTCTTCAAGTATTGCTCTCCGTATAGCTGTATTCCGAGCATTGCAATAATAAATGTTTTAATCCATCTGATATAAATTCCTAGCAGCATTCACAAATTTCTCCGGATTTTATTACTTTCATTTTTTAATTGTGATACAGCTTCAAGTAGTCGTTATTTGAAATTCTAAGTTGACTTACTAATCTTACTTTCTTCATATTCACTTTGAATTTAAGATAATCTTCGTGTTGAGGGCTGGTATAATGACAGACACTTCTATAAAAGGGATTCTATGATGTACTATATACTCTATTGATGTCGGTGGATAATATGTGACTTGTTGCTTGTTCCAAAATTTTGTTTTTATTTGCTAGGGAATTTTTTCCACACGAGATATCGGTAAAATACTCTTGCACATTATTTAAATTTGCTATTGCTTTTACTTGTGAGACCCAATTGTAGTTTGTATCATGATTACTGGCATCCAGTGCTATTAATCTAGTGAAACAATTTCTTACTATTCTATTCAGAGATTGACAATATTTTTATACAGATATTGTCCTCCCAGTTTCCAGTCTCACCATATAGTTTGGTGTGTATTTCGGCCAAAAATACAAAAATTTGAAAAATGCAATTGGAAAAATTTTTAAATGTGAATGTACAAAAAACAAATTCTTAAATTTTTCCTATTGGTTTATGCCCAGGATATAAAGGGATATCCAAATGGCTAAACTATTGCCATGAGCATGGTAAAGTTTATTCTTGACATTAATATTTAATATCCTGGAACACGGACAACAAAGCAAAAGTGCGCCATGATTCTAATCGCCCGACCACAATAAAGAAATACATAAATACTTCCTAGGCATTAGGACATCAAGGTTGAATATTCATAGCTAATCACGAATATTTTGTATCACGACATAGATCGGTGAGGACGTACTGCAGAATTACGTAAACACTTATAAATTACGTCCTGACACCTCTTCCAGAGTGTTTTAAAAGAAGAAATATACTTTTACGACAATGTAAGTATAAGGGAGTTTAAAAGGCAATTTTCCCTGTAACCCAACAAATATCTGCTAACAATATTCCTAAAATTTTTCCGAGGGTTCTTGGTTTCTGAACGTAGTGAGAAACTGAATTTGGTTTGGAGTCATTTCCTAGTTTTCATTCATTTACTTATGTTAAGAGCCTATTGCGAACTACTGGACGACAGTAGTCAATGTATAGATGATGTTTTTAAATATTTAAGAAATAATGGATTATTTGATGAAATATAAAATCTATTATTTACCATTATGAGAGTTATATGTAGCAAGTACTGTTCGTGGAATTTATCTATTTATCTCGTACATTTGTAAAATTTAGCTTTGTAAAAAGTTTAAATTCTATTTAATTTTGTAAAATTATATTCTAACATGTTAAAAGATGAATCGCCATTGTAGCGGCATCGTTCTATTTATCTTGTACATTTGTAAAAATTTTAATATTCATTTAACTTTGTAAAAGTATATTCTAACATGTTAAGAGATGAATCGCCATTGTAGCGGCATGGTTCTATCTATTTTGTGTATTTGTAAAATTTAGCTTTGTAAAAAGTTTAATATTTATTCAACTTTTTAAATTATACTTTAACATGTTAAGAGATGAATCGCCATTGTAGCGGCATGGTTCTATCTATTTTGTGTATTTGTTACATTTAGCTTTGTAAAAAGTTTAATATTTATTCAACTTTGTAAAATTATATTCTAACGTGTTAAAAGATGAATTGCCATTGTTGGGGCATCTCAAATAAAAAGTCCGTCACGCAGGGGTTGCGTAAACTAAGCAGATTTCCCACATGAAGTTTTACAATAGAGAAATCCACCTAATAACAATAGTAGTAGTAAGGAATCACTAAACCTATTCACGAGGGACGAATAGTTACCGAAACGGCCCGCACTAGCTCTCGGCGGAGAGTCCCGAACATAGCCGACTCCTGCCGATTACACACATACATAAAAATAAAAATATCTCGGTTAATATTCAAGATACAGAATAAATGTATAGAACAAAATTTATAATAAATTTAATTTGCAATAAGATTGATTCTTATCCAATTTTTCAATCCGACGCATAATAACGGAAATATTTTGAACTTTCAAAAATCCCCCCCTCTAAACCCCCCCCTCCCACTGGTCCGATTTCAGCCATTAACGAACTTGATCTCTCTTTTTACGTAATAATGCTTAAATATGAAGTTTGGTAACGATCGAACAAAAATTGCGACCGCTAGAGCGTTAACAGACAAATATATATATATATATATATATATATATATATATATATATATATATATATATATATATATATAATTTTGAACGGACCCCATTTTCGTCATCTCCTGGGTAGGATCGATGGAAATTTTTCAAAACTCGCTTCATGAGTACGACCTCAATAGTTGATTTTCCTTAAGGGAAATCTGCTAAAAATAATAGTAACTCCGTATTAGTAACTAAGAACAGATTTGAAGAATGCATCACGACAAATAAATTATGAGTGCAACTTTGAATGGGTACATAAAATCTGTAAAGTTATAAGTATAAAATCTGTTTATGAATGAAACGGAGTTCATTATTTCATATTTTTCTATAATGAGCAAATAAAGATTTAGTTTGGTCATTCAGACTTTTTAAAATTAAAGGAAACCACTGAACTTTTTTGTCTCGTGTTTGTGTGTTACTACTTCTATTGGATGTATTTAATTGTATTATTTACAGGTGTTGTTTCCGGTATATCTCCAGCGGTGTCTGTGATGTGGTGGTCCACGATATTTCGCCGGACTTCCAACCGGCTTCTTCTGGTGGTCATATTTTTGTCGTGCTTGTGGCAGCTCTTGTATTATTTGCCAGAGAGAAGTAGCTCACCATAAATAAACATGTAATTGTGGAGGTGACGGTAAATAACTGTTTACAAATATGAAAATAATATACAATAAGACGAAAGTCTGAGGCCTAATATTATAATTCGATTTCTTTATGAGCCTAAAGCGAGTTATTTATTTCAAGCTTAAAAATGACGATTAATCTTCTTTTGAGAAACACGTCACAATATTACTACACACTAGAAGCATTTGAGGCTGAACCGTAAGGAAGACGGAGTGACTAGAACGCTGGTATATGTGAGGAGGTGTGACACTGAGACTCCTCTGATTGTTTTATTATTGTTCCTCCTCTTTTTTGTGGGCTATGAAGGTGAATAAAAAATAGTAAAAGGAAGATTTAAAAGGTATTATCTTACAAACTTTATACTCATATCTTATTAATCCTGACAGCAATAAATTCCATTAATCAGAACTGGTAAAAAGAGATGAGTTGAACAATGAATGAATGTCCTGACAGTAGTGCAACAAAAAACAGAATTAAGAAAATTTGTTGACGTACCGCTTGCCTGATGCGTTCCATCAATCTTGTGAAACGATGCTCAGGGGAACCGTATACTCCTCAAGGGATTGGTGTGTGGATAAGCAGCTAAAGAGTGTCTGTTACACCTTGGGGGATGCTCTTAAATAACCGCTCCAAGTCTCTTGAGGTTTCGAATCCCAAGAGAATAACCCCGGGGACAAATGTGTTCTTCCTTCCTTGCTATTCTGCACCAACCAGGATCTTGTTGCCATTTTAGCAGATTTCCCTTAAGGGAAATCAGCTATTGAGGTCGTACTCATGACGTGATTTTCGAAAAATATCTTCAAATGTCCATCGATCCTACCCAGGAGATGACGAAAATGAGGTCCGTTCAAAATTATATATATATATATATATATATATATATATATATATTATATAAATATATATATATATATATATATATATATATATATATATATATATATATTTGTCTGTTAACGCTCTAGCGGTCGCAATTTTTGTTTGATCGTTACCAAACTCGAATTCACGAGTCTAGTTTTACCAATTCAGATTAAGACTAACTCCTTAACTCACTTGGCAAATCTGAGACCTTAAAGTTAATAAGTTTTCTTCTTGGAAGCTGGGAAGTAGAGGAACGAATCAATCTAGACTAACACTGTAGGCCTGTTTCCTCTACAATGCGTTTACTTAGACAGAACAACTCCCTTTCGTATTGTATAGAATAAATCTTATTGTAACTTAAATGTACTATACATATTGTTATATACTTTTATTCTCTAACTTCAATATTAACCGAGATATTTGCATTTTTCAGTTTTCAGCCTTCAGTAAACACCCCACTTCTACTCGTGTTAAATAAACAATACTCTGTTATATAATAAACCACATTGTTTAAAGCTTGAATACCAAATATTGTTTTCCAGAAACTTTTATTATAAGAGATGTTTTTTTGGAAAGATTTCTTATTACCGTTTGTATTTTTCATTTAATATTCACGGTGGTGATGTGTTAGCAGTTTATCTATTATTAAACTTCACAAGGGAAATCTGCTTAGTTTACGCAGCCCCTGCGTGAAGGACTTTTTATATTTCTTATCGATAACAATGCTCAATCATGGTCATTTGGAAAGCAACTTACAGTTGCTGAAGGTATACTTAGTACCTCTTCCTGACTGCTGATCGCTGGAAATCCAAAATCAGAGAGATGAAGAGATTGGGATCACGCGAGAAGCACCATAGAAGGAGCTGTCATTTGGAAATGGTCACGTGACTCTTTCCAACACCCCCTCGGGTGGATTCACGATCTAACTGTTCCAGGGGATGAGCGATGCCTTCTCCTCTAAGGGCAGGGATTTTCTAAACCCAACTCCCAGATTAGAGGCTGATACCGGGTTTAAGCCGGAGACAGGCAAGCACGAAAAGACGATGTCCGTCAAAATTTTCGCACGTTAATTTGAAGAGATCTAGGCCAGCTAACTCTAGAGGTGTTGAGAATGAGGGTCAATGTACACTTCAATAACATCCGTCTGGGAAGTTATATTCACTTGCAATACAAGTAAAGAAATTCCTATAGATGCTGGATGAATGTTGGAAAGTCACTATTCTCTTCATTAAATTCTTGAGACTTGAAGAAGTGCACAAAAGGAATGTTAAGCAAATAAATTTAACCTTTATACGATTGTTTAGACGCTTTCGAATTCGTAGAACAATAAAGGTTTAGGTTCTTAATCCTCAAAAGAACAAGATAACTATAACAAAACAAACATCTTTCACTTATAACATTCTTTATACTTCATCTGTGACAATTAAAGTTATTGTGAAACGTTTCTATCAATAAATTCAAAATTCGACTGTATTTTATTAATTACTGCATACGACTAACAGTATATTTACACTCAGTAGAAGAATTCTGGTTTAAAATCAAAATTTATATTGTTCGTCTTCAATCGATCAAAGCGGGGCGTCTTATTTTGAGTGTTTGTATCTCATGTCCCATTTAGAGTATTTCTAGTGTATTGGAAGCCTAGGATTTATTACAGATGGTGGAGTACATGGCTATTTCTACAGATTACTCGGATTTGGTTTTCCTCGGGATTTTGGTTTTCACTCTTAACAATTATTTTATTAAATGCAGAGTACTTTCAGGGTGACCCACCCCATCTTCAGTGCACTGTGATATAACAAATACATTTAAGTAAAAACATGTAGTTTAAATAAATGTTATAAGTTAATTAAAAGGTAATGTCAACGCATTTGAAAGTTAAAAACAAATATATATATATATATATATATATATATATATATATATTAAACATGCAAGGTAAAACTTATCAAACTAAAATATGATCTAATTAAATAACTATTAAATCAACCATGCAATAGAATGTACAAGAAATGGAGAGGAAATGCTGACCTAGAGATTGTCCCTAGGATGATCGCCCCGAAAGTACTCAAATTGTTTAGGGCGCAGGTGGTTTGACCTTTTTAATCGTTATGTTGATTTTTTTTTCAATTAAAAATAATGGAATTATTAGTTTTATTGCGGTTCGAAATAAAAAAAAAATAATAATATCCCTACTGGAAATTATAGAAATCCTCTCCCTATGGTCCTTTATAGAGGTTTGCAACCACAGACAACCTACTTTTCAAATGTACCTGAAGTATATGATTAAAAGAAGAGTATTTAAAAAAAATCGAATACTTTTTAATGTTCTGTGCACAATTAATATTAAGAAATATAATGCAAAATGGTCTGTTTTTTGCGGAATTAATTTTAAGAAATACAGTTCAAAATAAAGAATGTTATTTTAAGTCAATTTGTTTATCGAGAATTATCTTATTGTTCAGATAAAGGTGATGGCAAGTTCCCTTAGCTATATTACCCAAAGTCAAAATATCATATGTCTAAATGATAGATACAGTTTGTTGAAACGAATACCGAAAATGAATTTGGTACACATAACATTTAATATACTTCTTTTTGATCCTCTTGCAAAAGTTGGGCAATGAGCTGGCTGACAGAAGCTCCAGCCTTGGGAAACGATTGTAGCTTGTGAACTTTAGAATATTTTGATTAACAATGCCGGAGATAAACAACATTTATGCTCAATCAGCTATCCTTTCAGGGAAAGGTTAATTGTGGCTATTACTGCAAAATGTTAAACCATCTAAGTAGACGTTCTAATTTGGAATGGCCGAATGACTCTAAATTAATGTTGACTTGAACATTATCTGTTTACAAGACACATCAAAAAAAGGCAACAGCACTCCGACAATATACACGAAGTAAATATTATTCTCAAACTATCTGTGCTTGATTTTCTTGACGACCTGAGCCTTGAGTGCCAACCATTGTTTGTTTGTTTTTACTATGTACACTGAAACAAAAATAGTTAAATAAATGAGAAAGAAGACTGGATTAAAGAAGATAAGAATTACTCCGTTCATAAAACAAATATATTAAAGCACACCTTTAATAAATTGTTTATTAAATTTTGGATTTGAATAGTTCCTTTAGGCAGAATCACAAAACTTGGAATTCCTATCCTCTCAACACGTTGCCAATTTCAACTGCAGAAAAATAAAATAGCAATCAACTGTAATGAATTAGCTTTTCTTTTATAACATTATTTTCAAGTTACCCACTTTATGGACGGGAATAGAAAAAAGTCCGTCTCGCAGGGGCTGCGTAAACTAAGCAGATTTCCCACGTGAAGTTATACAGTAGATAAATCTGCCCAATAACAACTGTTGTAGTAAGGTATCTCTAAACCTATTCAAGAGAGACGAGTAGTTATGGAAACGGCCGCCAGAGCTCTCGGCGGAACGTCCCGAACACAGCCGACCCCTGCCGATCACACACAGAATACAAATGCAAATATCTCGGTTAATATTCAACATAGAGAATAAATGTATAGAACAATATTTATAGTAAATGTAATGGTTTTATACAAATTTTTCGATCCGATGCATAATAACGGAGATATTTCGAATTAACCTTGTATAGTAAAGTTTGTAAATAATTTTTAAGATATTGTCAGAGCAAAATCATGAAAAATTATCCTGCACATTATAGCTATCCTGTATATCTAGTCAAGGAGTTTATCTCTCAAATAAAAATTAGGAATATTAATAATTTGATACTGACAGTGTATTCTAAAACACAATAAAATTCTTCGTGCACGAGTCGGTGGTATAGTCCTAGAACCCACTTTATCGAGCAAGAGCCAACAACAGAACCAATTATTTTTTCAGTGGTTTCTATTAAATGCTACTTTTAAGTTTAAGGGTAAGAACTTCTTTTGGGTGATAGTTTTTGTTTTTTGTTTTTTTGGATGTTATGGACTTTCAATGGGTTAGGCCACCCTTATTATTTTTGTACGTGAATTATTATAATTCAGAGGAACTATTTTGTAATAATTGTTATTTTGTTTTTAGTATTTTTTATTGCATTTAAAACCCAAATAAACAAGCAAAAACGCATCCTCGTTACTTAATAACCCCCATTAATAGAATATATTATTTCATGCAGCCATTCCATTTTTGTTCTCTTGCTTTTCAATAGTCTTGGTACTATTGGTTAAAATTTTAAAAAAGGAGTCAGTAAGAACTGTCTATAAAAGCTGTAGGATTCATTAAGAGTGGTCTATATAGTACTCTAGGGGCAGGAAGAACTTTCTATATTGAACTATAGGAGTCACTAAGAACTGTCTATACAGAGCTATATGAGTCAGTAAGAACAGCCTATATAGAGCTATATGAGTCAGTAAGAACAGTCTATATAGAGCTATATGAGTCAGTAAGAGCAGCCTATAACGAGCTATGTGAGTCAGTAAGAACTGTCTATATAGAGCTATAGGAGTCAGTAAGAGCAGCCTATATAGAGCTATATGAGTCAGTAAGAACTGTCTATACAGAGCTATATGAGTCAGTAAGAACAGCCTATATAGAGCAATCGCTGTCAGTAAGAACTGTTTATATAAAACTATAGGAGTCATTAAGAGCGGTCTATACAGTACTGTAGGGGCAGCAAGAACTTTCTATATAGAACTATAGGAGTCACTAAGAACTGTCTGTCTATACAGTACTTTAGGGCAGCAAGAACGGTCTATATAGTACTGTAGGGAACGCAAGAACTTCCTATATAGAAGTATAGGAGTCACTAAAAACTGTTTATATAGAGCTGTAGGAGTCAGTAAGAGTGATCTATACAGTACTGTAGGGCAGCAAGAGAGGTCTATACAGTACTGTAGGGACAGCAAGAACTTGCTATATAGAACTATAGGAGTCACTAAGAACTGTTTATATAGAGCTATAGGAGTCAGTAAGAGCGGTCTATACAGTTCTGTAGGGGCAGCAAGAACGGTCTATATAATACTGTAGAGACAGTAAGAACTTTCTATATGGAAGTATAGGAGTCAGTAAGAACTGTCTATATAGGATATTGTAGACATAAGTAAGGACTCCTTCTATAGTACCTTAGGCGTCAGTAAGAACTGTCTATATAGTACTGAAGGCTAAAGTAAAATCTTACTATATAGTGCCCAAGGAGTCAGTAAGAACATAAATGTTCTAGTTCAATAGTATATTATTTCCTTGAAGTACAAACTTCCACGGAACAAAATCCAACTCAAATGTCTCTGCTCAGTATTTTTCTAATGCCCATTTCTGAGATATTGATTATTTGTACGTATCCTGATTATTTCTTTAAGCTAATCCATATAATTGGTGCAACGAAAATTGTTTATACTAAACCTTTTGTGATAAAAAGGAAAATGACAAAATAGAAGTTATTGTTATCATAAAATAGAATTTATTTAAATATATTTATCAGTTTATTGTGTAGCTATTTGAAACACAATGTCTCGTGATGAGTCATTTTCCATGTAATTAGGTAAATTAAAGGTGTCCAAAGGCCTGTCATCAGCACAAATAGTGGTGATCTCTATTGAAACACTTGATGATGAGATGTAATTATGAGAGGAACAGAAGCTGGCCTTGACTGAGCTGTCTGATAATAAAGATGCTTCGTCACCACTAAATTAACTACCTGGTAGACGATTATTGAAATATAATCTCTTGTCTCACACACCTCCGCCGAATCCTCTACAAACAAACCCTACTATCATCTTAGTTTTAATATCTCTGAGGTTCACTCTTTACCATCAGCACAATATTTAAACACTCTTAGATATAGATGTTTTAATCAAATCATAAATTTAGGCGAATCTTTTACTAAATATGGGCGACATATTTTATTCAATTTATTGTTCCTTTCCTCAAGACCAGGTATGGCCAACGTTTCACATGTTGTGGGCCAAACTTCGGTGTGCAAATACGTTCGTGCACTTTTAAAAGTAGTGCATTTTAAAGTAGTGTTCATAATTTTTACTGATAGATATTAGATGAAGTTATACGACAATGTAATTATAATACAATTTAGTACAATACCAAAGTGAAATGAAAATATATAAAGTCCATCACGTAAACTAAGCAGATTTCCCATGTGAAGTTTAGCAATAGAGAAATCTGCATACTGGTAACAAAACCACCGTGAGTAAATACAAACAGTAATGAGAAACCTTTCAGTTAATTTTAAATTCTCAACTGAAACGGCTTCTGAATTGTAGGAATAATTTTTATTTTAATAACTCAAATTTTAGTAGTCCTATAACTAATGAAGGGGGGGGGCAGATGAACAGAACGTATTGTATTTGCATAAATCTTACAAAGTAACGAAGGTAAGGTAAGGTTATAAACGACAGGTAAGGTTAGAAGAAGCTTCCACCAAAGCCGAACAGTTAAGGAAACGGCCGACTAATCCGAACAATACCCGACCACATATCCCACAGACTTCATAAAAATGCAAATATCTCGGTTAATATTCAAGATAGAGAATAAATGTATATAACAATATTTATAGTAAATGTAATGG
The DNA here is from genome assembly GCA_019009955.1 of Riptortus pedestris. Taxonomy (NCBI): domain Eukaryota; kingdom Metazoa; phylum Arthropoda; class Insecta; order Hemiptera; family Alydidae; genus Riptortus; species Riptortus pedestris. The sequence continues at coordinate 49,357,622 of CM032229.1, forward strand.
TTTTATACAAATTTTTCGATCCGATGCATAATAACGGAGATATTTCGAAAATCCCCCCCTCTAAACTCTCCCCCCCCTCCCTCTGGTCTGATATCAGCCATTGACGAACTTGATCTGTCTTTTTACATAGAACGGTTAAATATGGATTTCCGTAACGATCAAACAACGGACCTCATTTTCGTCATCACCTGGGTCCGATCGATGGATATTTGAAGACCTTTTTCAAAATTCGCGTCATGAGCACGACTTCAACAGCTGATTTCCCTGGAGGGAAATCTGCTAAAATAGGTACAACATTATAATTATAATCATAAAATTTGGAATGATTACTAACAACGAAAGTTAAATAGCGATACCGAAATCAATGAGACACGAGCTTGAATTTGGGAAACTAATCTATCTATGTTTGTATTCATTCCACTGATACAAAGAAGAAAAGGAGTATCCAAATCAGTCAGTGTTTTGATTAATTAACTTTCATCATTGGAAAGAACTGTTTGCAATTATAAGTACTGCCAAACGCAAAAATCTCTCTCATCATTCTCATTTGGAGTAAGTAGTGTAATATTATTCTTCCATTGGTTTTTCCAACATGTCTCGCGGGCTGGGGGGGTTGCCCACATATGCTCTTGACGAAGAAGGCAGTTTAGGGGGTCCGTCCAATTGTGGGAGTCCACGTTTCCTGCTATAACACATTTACGTACATCTGAATAAGAGTTACGTAGAGCAATAGTAGTCGGAGCAGATGCAAAACACAGAATAGTCGAAGTAACCAGAAACTGCTTCGCACTGCAAACGGCTAGCTGCATTAAAAGTCCCTAAGAAAGACGAAGGTGCTTATTTACGAAGTGGTGATGAGACCAACAGCAATATATCTGAGAGAAACCATGACTCGCTCCAAAGAAAACCTAAGATCCCTACATTCTGGCCAAGTAAATGTTGAATGGTACATCAGGTAGATCGAGTAGGAGAGCCAGCCAGATATAGCTGGATGGTCTGATGAAAGACTATGGGAATTGGTGAATCTTCGCTGAAGACTGCATAGAATCGCTTGACATGTAGCAGAGTCTAGGGTACTGTAAAGACTCAAGTGCCCAGTAGTTTGATTCTATAACTAATTGTACGTCGTAATTTTGTAGTAGCAATAACCTAAATATTTATTTCATTATGAAGTACTTATATCACAACCTTATACAACTAGAACAAAGTCCGTCACGCAGGGGCTGCGTAAACTAAGCAGATTTCCCACGTGCAGTTTTACAATAGGGAAATCTGCCTAATAACAACTGAAGTAGTAAGAAACCTCTATACATATTCACGAGGGTCGAATAGTTACAGAAACGGCCGCCAGAGCTCTCGGCGGAAAGTCCGAACACAGCTCCTGCCGACCACACGCAGAATACAAATGCAAATATCTCGGTTAATATTCAAGATAGAGAATAAATGTATGTAACAATATTTATAGAAAATTTAATTTGCAATAAGACTGATTCTGTACAATTTTTCAATCAGACGTTTAGTCATTAACGAACAAAATACTGAATAGTCTACTATAAATATTTATAGCAAAACATTGAGCGAGTTCTGGTTGGTTTCTTAAAGCTAAGCCATGTAGTTAATTACTGAGTGAACAGACCAAAATCAAAGCCCAGTTACAGAACAGCTTAATAAACTCTAGTTGTACCTAAAATATAGTGCGCCTCATAAATAAAGTAGTTCAGATTAAACAAACAGTTACAAGTAGGTACCTGAGATTTTTGATATTGTATGTCGATTGCGTCGAGGCTTTAAAATCCAATTTTAGGCTCAGTGAACATCATAAACTTACATTCACGGAAAGTGTAATTAAACCATGGAGTAAGAAAAAGGCACAGCCAAAATGCAAAGACATTCATTCGTTAAATCTGCCCTTAGTTCTTCATACGTCCATTTCATTCTGTCTGTCTGTGTCTGTCTCTATATATCTGCCTCTGTCTATGTCTCTCTCTCTCTCTCTCTCTCTCTCTCTCTCTCTCTCTCTCTCTCTCTCTCTCTCTCTCTCTCTCTCTCTCTCTCTCTCCCTCTCTCTCTCTCTCTCTCTCGCTATACACAGTGATTTTTTATGTATGTTAGTGTATACAATATAATAAAACACCAAGAGTGAGCTGCCATTATAAGCCGTCGGTCCTGCCGGAAGATGGTAGAAGCAAGAAGGTAGAGATGGTGAGGAGATGCTATCAGATTACCGTTGCTTTCTAGCTAGCAGCTATACAGCTTCTGGTGACAGGTCCTCCAACTCTGCTGACCTGCACTAGTGACGTGTGGTCACCGCTAAGATCGAATGTCACTCTTTATTACCGACCTCATTAATCCACTTCCAAGAAAAAAATGCCACTTTTTATCGTAGGCGTGGGATAAAAACAATAATGCGCTTGCACATATTTCGCTGGGTCCGTATGACGTATTTTAGTTTTTAAGGGTAGCAATGGTGTGGCTTACTTGATCATTGGAATCAGCCAATTTAAGAATTGTTAAAGGTGGAATGCTAAAATGATTATTCTTATTTATTAACGTCCATGTTTTGCTACTATGACTTACTGGGATGGAGTCCATCACTAAATAAATTCCTTCTGCTCAGGCGAGAATCTAACTCGCCACTCTAGGTTTACCTTGTGAGATCAAGACCAACCCTCTAACTCACATGGCTAACCTGAGTCCCTCTAAAACGATTATTCTCTCCAGTATTTGGGTTTGGAAAGTATATTTCTTACTAAAATTGTTAATATATTTTCTTTTCACAGAAAATGTTCTTCGAGGCCCTCAAAATTCTGCTCCTAAAAAAAAAAAAAAAAAAAAAAAAAAAAAAAAACCAAAAGCTGTGTAAGAAGTAACTACAAGAAAAATAATATCATAAACAAGAGCTTAAAAAATGTAATTATCAGAAAAAACGACATAAATAAGGAATGGTAACTATCTAAAAATTAAAACGTATAACATGTAAATTTAGTGTAATGTAGAAAATTATAAATAAATTAAAAAAGTATATACATTATAAAATATATGTATTGTTAGAGAAAAAAATATCAATTTTTACACTAAGATTATAGCAAGCGGTGATGAGAAGTATTGAAAGTACTATGAATTTTTTTCTTTCTAAGCAGATTGCCGGTGGACAAATGGTTATGTTTAAATGTTAATTAATTAATTCCCTTAAAAGAAATTAACTATTTAGATTATGCCAACCACACGTTTTGTCAATATTATGTTATAATGTTTATCTGCCACTAGATAACTAAAATGATAATCTCACAGTACTTGGTGATATTAAACTGTTCAGGTGGTTATGATGTTCTGTTGCAACGGTCGCAAATGCATTTAAGCCGATTTAGCATTCTTAATACTCATTTTCAGCAGGCCAAATTGCCTAAGAAAGTCGGATCCAAAGAAGTTAATACCAAGAGATAATGGGTCATTATGTGCAAGAAACTACAGAAAATAATCAAAAGTTAAAAAAGGCGACTAGTTGAATATTGATATAACAGATTTTAATTAACACAAAAGGATTTTTAAGATTCAAGAACTAACAATCAATAAGGATCAATAAGAAGGCCAAGTCCTCTACTCTTTTTTAATATAATGCAGAGTGCACATTCGGAGTCAACGCTCCATCCTCAGTGCCTGCTGACAAACACAAACCTCGAGTTAATTTAACATTCACAGCATGGCCAAAGGCAAAATAAACAACAGTCATAAAAACAAACACAAAATAAAGTGTAAAAACAATGGAAAATCTTAAAACTAGTCAACTAATAAAAATATAAAATCTAATGACAAGTTAACTACTAAAAATTAAAGAAGCAAACAACGATAAGCATATGTCAAAACTATAAATAAAATTACAAAACTAAAAAATCTACACAAATTACAGATGTATATGGAAAACATATCACAGAACTAACAATCACTTTGTTTATTTTCACAAATGTAGCATTGAAGAGTTCGACCTCTTTAATCAAACTAATAACAGACATTTATATATAGCCTAAGCGATGCCAATTGCAAGAACTATGACTATTTTAATCAATGGTAAATGTTTGGTCCGTTTAGAAAGTCCGTTTGGAAAAATGTTTGCTCAGTTAAGTTTAGAAGTAATAAATGCACTAGCTTATGTAAATGGACTGATCCCATTAGCGATACCTGGAAATGTTTTGTAGATTGATAATTTGGCTTCGTCTAAATGAAATCACAAGTACTTATTTCTTTATGATTTATACCAATAATTTTCATTTTATTCAGAAATGGGCCATAATATATGCCGGTAAGTATAGGGAATATGAATGGCTTCAAGGGAAACGAAAATGTTTAAAAGCAACGAAAAGGCCAACGACCATTACTTTCACCGGTCGTAAGCGTTTGTTTCCTTTTTGACAAATGTCCTGTCAGCTGGGACTACTGAAAAAAAGAAATGATTGGTTATAAAGCTGGGACAAAATGCACTAATACAGGATTCAAGGAAACGAAAGCAAGCTTTAAGACAGGGGATGATCTATTAGTGTCATGAGATAAACTGTTAGTGGATATATCAGGCACCCACAGGCTTATATGATATGCATGTATGATCAGCCGATTAATGCATAGAGTAAAGCCCTCTGACAAGATAGGAATTCAGGATCAAGATTAAAAGTCACTATTACTAAGGATAACCGATAGAATTTTCAAAAAACGACCGATGCTCGTCGACTTGAAGAGCGCCACCTGGCGGAACGCTGACGCGATATTAATCGAGTTAATGCGATATGGCCGCTGGAGCGTAGGCGTAAACCGTGCTCCTTCCATCCGTTACACGGCCGTCCGAACGGGAGCTCATTCATATAGGAATAATGTATTCAAGACTCCTAGTGGAAGAGCGGGCAAAAAGACGAATCGAAAAAACGAGGAACGCACCCCCTTTTGCCGTTCTTAATGGCCTTCCAGCTCTTCTAAATGTGTGCCCTTCTTCAAAATTCAAATCACGGGTAATTTATGGCGCCAAAACAGGTTTATTTTTGCGGCATAATTTACTTCCCCTCGGAGAGCAGTCCAAAGAAACAATAGATTCGAACATAATATTTTAGGTCTGGAATAAAAAAATGTAAAAGCGGTGTGGGCGAATGGCTCGCGAGGCCGACCACTGTCTGAGACCATGCTCTGTGAACCGTGAATGAACTTGTGCATTAGCTACTTCAGCAGCTGTAAACAGATTAATTCAGGAAATACGTTTAGGGCTTTAATGCGACCTTCAACTCACGTCATCTTATCGGTAAGTTGCTGCTGTATCTACACGCTACAATGGCGATTGCAAGAAGTCCTGATTTCCAAACAATACTGTCACCCAGGTACAGCGTAAACTACCGATTTCCCTCCTGCTGCAGTCCACTCTTTATGCCTACGGTAATATGAAGTTTATGGAAAAAGGAGTTCAAAATACCTAAATATTCAAATAATTCGGTCAGTAGTAAGTTAGTGAAAAAAATTATAGGACTTTCAACTTCGTCATTTCCTAAGTAAACAAGATTGTTAGTCAACTGAAGAAAGGTTTCGAAAATTGCATCTTGGGTACAACATCAATAACTGATTTCCTATAAGGGAAATGTACTAGAAAAACAAAACAAAAACAAAGAAGGGAGAGAAGAGTTTCACAATGACATGAGTAGCTTCCTGTTCTCTTCTGCACTAGACAACAATAGTAGCCCACTTTCTGTTCACGACAGGTGTCCTTCCAGGCACTTCTGAATTTTTGTGACCAATGAAGTATCTTAAATAGGATACAATTCAATAAATGATTGTATCATTCACATTCAGTTTATTTTTCACCATAAGTACGTAAGTATCCACACAACGCCCCCACGAGACATTAATATACCTGAACACTGAAATTGGAGGAATGAAAATATTAATATGGGATTGATTCTGCAGAGTGTAAGTTCAAATTGATCTTTATATTTATGCATATTTTTGTACTTGCGAAAGATATATAATTACAAATTTTTACTTAATATATCAATCGATTTTTTTATTTATTAATATACAGTCAGATGATGAAGAAATCTGGATTTCAACTACAAACCCCGTTTTTCTCTGGCGGACTCTCTGATCATGCAAGCATTCTTCCATCAATGCTGTCTCTCAATTATTTGCCAACCTGTCTTCTGGCTAACTCCTTTTGTATTATTTCACATCTATTTGGCCAGCTTAAAATATACATAATCATGCTTACAGTTGCACGTTCTGTGCCACATATTGATGAATTTTAGCAGATTTCTCTTAAAAGGAAGCAGATATTGAGATTGGTTGAGGTGATGTGTGTGTGTGTGTGTGTGTGTGTATAAACTAGTCTGCTGCCGCTCTAGTGTTCGCAAATTGAGTTTAATCGTTAACAAACTCGATATTTAAGCGTTATATCTGAATTAAAGATGAAGTTGGTTAATGACTGATATTGACCCATACTTTTTTTTCCATAACTAGAATTTATTTTTACTTTGAGTAAATAAGTCATTGAAGAACTCAATGTACAACACATAATACATATTGCAACGGGAGAAATAGAGAATAGATTCTACGATGAAATTATAAGTGTGTTATCCAATATCTCAGAAATCTGCTTAGCTTACGCAGCCCCTGTATGGCAGAATCTTTGTATGTTTGTGGTTAATAATTTCCAGGCGAACAGTACCACAGTGACGGTTTACGTTCCATTGCTCTTCCTGATCACTGTTTTATACATCGATTAGTTTGACGCCCTTGTGAAATTCATAATTGGATTCAATTTTGTAATGCATGCATGGATAGATTTTAGGCCGGCGGTCATTCAAGCCCTACAGTCAGTTTTTATGTTATAGGGCTCCGAAGCTAATGTCTTAAGATAAGTAGATAAATAATATGCAACTAGGAATCCTTCTTCAGCACCAGACAATTTTTCTACCAGCAATCCATTCTGTAGGATTTGTTTTTATCTTATCTTAGTCTCTCTTAAAGACTGCTCCATACTGGTCTTGCCAGGAATTCCTTACTTGCTTCATCCTCGCTCCCTTATTTTAATACGATTGGTAGGTTCAACTATGCGCTTAATACTATATTAAAATATTTTCCCAATGGAATGTAAGTTATCTATTGTGCAGAGGAGAAAACCTATCAGGTACATTCTTAATATTTTTTCCTTTCTCGCCGACGAATGGATCTCTCAGATTGTTTTAGCTTCCCCTTTAAACGTGATTTTTTTTTCCAATCTGGAAGTATTATTCGTTCAATCCATTCGTCCCATACAAAGTAACAAGCCTTTATCTTAGTATTTTCCTCTGCATATTTAAAAAATCCTGGCAAATCAGGTAAAGTAGGAATGCTTAAACTGTCAACAAGGTCATGTTGAAAAAGTTTTGATTTGTTTACTGAGTTCAGAAGTTCTTAGGGTACAACTTCAGTCCCATGAAATATAACTATTTCTCAAAAAAACAGTATTGGTTCTCTTCCCGAGTGAGGTACAATAATGTGTTACACATTTAGAAATATTTTCATAACATCTATTCGTCATGTATATAACTCTTCTCCATGGACGAATTTACGGTAATTAAATTATTTTAATAACGATATCTGTTTTGATAACAGACCATTTTGTAGGAAAACGCAACTCACCAAAAACCAAAAAAACACCGAAAAATTACAAGGAAGAAAATACATATTTAATTTGGCAACAGGTTGATACCAACCGACACTGCTTTCGTACTGTAGTTAGATTCTACTCTAGATTGCCCAACCCACCACTTTGCTCAGCGGCCTCCGAGAAATACAGATCGGGAAGGAAAAAAAAGAAAATGAGACAGTGGTTTAATTTTGATTGAATTAGGTTTTGAAAGTGGTGGTATGAGAGCGCTCGGATACCAGCCGATCTCTTCTGATAACAGCTGACTTTACGCGTTAATTTGTCCGGATCCTGTAATTTAATTACACGATACCCAAGGGAGGTTATCGATTTTAATTTATCGAATACCCTTCGGCCTCGATTTATGTCTTAACAAATCTACTATGTCTTCACGATATCTCCACACTTGCGTCTATCTGGTGCAAGTGTTTCTTCAGCGAATCCTTGGAATTAGTTAAATAACGCGAAAACTAGACAGCTTACTATCATATTTGATTGTCTTCTTCCAATCTACCTAATTGATTATTCAGAATTTGTAAACAAAAATTGATGAAATACAACTACTCTTCGTATATGCTCATTGTATCATATTATTTTTGTTACTTCATAAGCCTCAAAGACATGAATGCAGTGTTTGTTGCGGCGACATGGAAACTACGAACGAGGAACAGGAGCATCATTCCAGAGTCACAGAAATCAAATCTGAATATAAACTAAAATAATGTATGTTGATGAAATGTTGATCACGCAGAAGCTGCAAAACTAAGACGTTTTCTCACAGAGATGCTTGACTGCCCCATAAATGCCATATCAAATATTCTGTCATTCAATCTCCATATTAATCACCCAATGTATACATGAAAAGGCAAAATGAAAATTAGATATAGTATCAAGCTTAATATCAAAATTTCAGTTTCAAAGTTTCGGGGGTTTTCTTGGTAGATGAAAGGGAAGAAATATTTCAACAACTGAATCAAAACCTTTTACTACAGTAAATAACTTGATCAAAATGATTTGGAAGATGTTTCATTGCAACGCATTATTAGTTTATTTAAGTTACTCTAAAACTCGACTCTTCCTAATCTGATTTCGATCGAGAGAGAGGGAGAGAGAGAGAGAGAGAGAGAGAGAGAGAGAGAGAGAGAGAGAGAGAGAGAGAGAGAGAGTGTGTGTGAGAGAGAGAGATGTGTGTGAGAGAGAGAGAGATGAGAGAGAGAGAGATGTGTGAGAGAGAGAGAGACAGAGAGAGAGAGAGAGAGAGGAGAGAGGAGAAGAGAGAGAGAGAGAGAGTGTGTGGTGTGTGTGAGAGAGAGAGAGAGAGAGTGAGAGAGAGAGTGCGTGTGAGAGAGAGGGTATGTGAGTGGGAGAGAGAGAGAGAGTGTGTGTGTGTGGGAGAGAGAGAGAGATAGAGAGAGAGAGAGAGAGAGAGAGACAGAGAGAGAGAGAGAGACAGTGAGAGAGAGAGAGAGAGAGAGGGAGAGAGAGAGAGAGAGAGAGAGAGAGAGAGAGAGAGAGAGAGAGAGAGAGAGAGAGAGAGAGAGAGAGAGAGAAATGAATCACAGCCGCATAACCACTAAACATTAGTCCAATAACTTACGAAATTAGCCCTGTTACCTATTATAAGTACCTATTAGGTAGTTCAATGAATTCCTCCAAGTCCCTCCTCTAGTAGTCACAGAGCTAAGTCGTGGATTAAGAAGAATTATTAAGAATATTGAGTGACGGATGGTGGAGTGCTTAAGTACTTAGCCGGAGAGTTGGTCAGTTAAGCCTATAATAAAGCGATAAAGTCGGTCAGCTGTGGTTATCCTTCGGTCAGGACTCCCGTTGAACTTTCGCACTGACACATGGCCTCAACGGTACCAGATAACCAATCTGACTTGCTCACGTCTGCGGGGCTCACCAGTCATTCGTCCCTTGTACTGAGTATTTAAGAGCCTGCTTTTCTACAGTTTATTTAACGGCCTTTGCGGAATGAGTAACGTACTACGAATATGCAAAATAACACAGCTTAAGCGATTAATCGGACACTTGTACGGGTTCTAAGCGTTGTTGAACCCCTACAAGAAATTATGTGGCTTCGTAGGCTCTCTTGTAACTTTGCACTTCCTTATTTTGTATGTTACACAAAGTAAAACAACGAGTCAGAAAATCTAATCTCAGACCTTACTTCAAACTTCAGACCAATGCCATTGCCATAACATATACCTAGTGTTACTTGCACCTGTGCGTATACGAGTTTATATTCACCTCCTAATAATTCAATTAAAAGGCGGAAAAACTATCAGGATTGATTTTTCTGGTTTTCTTCATCGTTATTAAAAGCCTTATTAGAATATATTAAATTGCTTCGACAATTTAAACAGTGTGACACAACCCACTCCACAAAACATTCATCACGATCTGTGTTGTCTCAATGGTTCATAATATAATCATCAATGAAGATTCCATCCAAGAAAAATATACCAAAAGAACAAATAATCTGGAAGTATTAATAACTTATAATAATTCATCCAATAACAAATAATAATTACATTTCATCACCGAATCTTAAAGAGTAATAAGGTTACACCTAGCTTGATTTTTTTGTCATTATACTTTAATTCGGTTTTTTTTTTTTTAATAAATTTTTAGTTTATTCTACTAAATAATTATATATTCAGTCTCCTACTTAGGAGGCAGCATTAGGTAATACAGCCTTAATTATATTTTATTTTCGATTTTAGTCTGTTCCCAATAGTCTCCTATTTAATTTCATATTTGAAGTTAAACGTTGATATTATATTTTATTTTTATTGTAGTTTGATCGTGTTTTTGTTCTTGTGCGAGTGCGTGTGAGTGTGCATTCTCTACGGTTGAGAATAAATAGTGGTTACTGCCCTTCTGTAGTATTGCGTCATATGTATTACACTTATCAACTTCCACATGCTTGATAGCAGATATATGACAAACAAATCATTTTTAAGGAGGCTATCCAGTGACTGTGGTACGAGCTAATTACGGAAATAAATGTACTTAATTACAATAAGAACTACTTGTAAAAAGGAAGTACCCAAACGAATGTACAACAATCGCTACTTAACAGTTTTCGGTACTTTTGAGTAAAATGTTGAGTAGCGTTCTGTAACTTAAGTCATTTACATATTACTTCCATATTTGTAAAAGTTCCCTTTCAAAACTCGTACGACATTCGTGTCTTGTGCACATTTTTTGGGATACCTGATATTTTTTTAATTCCTAAAAATCAAACTGAAAAAAAACCGACTGGTCAGAGGTTAGAATAATGTTTTATACCATCCAAGAGACTGATTTAAAATGTTCATGTGAATTCATAAACTAAAAAACCATTTTAGTTAGGAAAGCACGTATATAGTTCCGGGAGGTTCAAAGCGAACTTTACTATGTAAATTCCAAGGCGAATCCTCCCATTGAAAAGTTCACAGAGGTTTTTAAGTTTCTTCAAGGTGACTGATAATGAGGTGTGACTTATGAGATCAACTTCTCCCGACAAACTGGTCCAGTTGCCCGATAAAGCACTATAATTGGGGCACTCCGATTTTCCGGCCCTGCCTTAGTTCACCTGATACAAACCGGGAAGGAATATTTATCGAAGCTATAACGGTGCGCACCTTGAACCTACAACAGCCTTGATTATATCTCCCTACGACTACCAAAGAGAATTTCATTTTTATAAATACCATCTCATTGCAAATATAATCTGTTTTATATTTCTTGAGAAAGTAAGCAAATACTCATTTTTATTATTACCACATTCTCGGGACTGCAGTCCACAAGGGACCTGCTCTACCCGTCTTAGAGTGGCGGTAGTCACTCATGATTTTAGAGTTAATATTTCATATGTCGTTTGGGGTATTTATTTGCATCTTTCATGGTCATATATGAATAATTTTTCTTTTGGTGGTGGTTACACAAATTCATTGCCATGTATATATAAACACAAATGTCACTTATTAACTTTGCTACTACAGCTAATCATCTTGCTGGATGGGTTATTTACTGGTTGACACTTTTATATAGCAGGGTTGGGAACAGGGATTTTATTTAATGAGTTGATCACTAAATAAATTACTGTTTCCCGGCTGAGAATCCAACTCACGACTCTAGGTACATTTAGACCAATAGCCTTACTCTCATGGCTAACCAAATCCCCCACACATTCTTAAGAGTTTAAAGTAAATTTAAAATCGATTCAGTTGGAAGTTCAACCCACCTAAGATGCAAAATTGCAGTATTGGAAGAGCTTCAGTCTTTGGAGTACCTTAGCCTCTGTCTGCATCCATCTTTTGTGACCGTTCCAGGTTTCATCAAATACGGATGCCCAGCCATCGCAAGTCCTCTACCAAGCCATTAACATTCTAGGGGTAATGTCATCTTCTATGTTACCTTAAGTAACACGATAAATATCAGAAGACCTTCACTTTAACGTCGGGTAGTTAATCAATAAATTATTTTTTCATTTACTTCCTTTTGGTTTATTGTGTATCCTCATTAAATGAAAATAGTGGAAATCGTCATTATTTAATGAAAAAAAACACTATTTAACAGATAAAAGTCTATTCTGTATAAATGAAATTAAAAAACAATAAATTAAATTCGGGACACACCAAGATTGTACCTCCAGTGACGCGAAAAAACACTTATTTTAAAATGTGTGTTATCCTGAGAATGTTCTCTCTCTAAAGAGGTGAGAGACAATGGCAGGAACGCGGGATGTTTTAAATCGTTGAAGAAAAAAAAAAAATTAAAAACAAATAAAGGAAATTAATTGGCCTGACGGTATTCAGATAATTCTGGATTATCTCGGGAATTATAAATGTTTTTCGACCATTACCTGGAGACTTAAGAGAAAAGCTGTGTATTGGGTTTAGAAAGTGTAGTAGGTTAGGGAGCTAATTGAGGCTAGGTTGTTAAGTATTTAGCAGGCTAATGTCAAGGGAGTTCCAGTCAGCAGCCCTTGGCCTCTACACTCGCAGCTGCTCCAGTACTGGCACAAACAGTGCAACAAGTTACTCAATAAGCTGTGCCCAATACGCATGGATAGACTGTTATTAAACAATTAACTATTGTCTTTAATTAAACACAATCTATCACTCCATTTGGATATGAAAGTCCCAATTCAGGGATAACTAACGCCGTAAATAAAGCTTTTCTTGGTCATTATTTCATTTGGTGGTTACTGATAATCACTCCAAATTTTATGAAGCCTACAGCAACAAAGAACGATGACGATTCAATGAACGTTGATTTAAAATCCAGTTTCATTTATATAATGTGGAAATGCGTTATAAAACATATTAATACTTTTATTACAAAATCATTAATAAACGTTGTTTGTTAGAGTTCTTTTGGATTGCAAAATTAAACACACACAAGCTTATCAATTTTTATCACTGCACAATTTATTTAACAATGCACTACACACTTGGTTAATTATTCTTAACTACTAGTCACATGTTCTTGTTATTACACAGTCCAATAACTCACTCACGATCAATGAAGTTCACAAAAACATGGCACTGTCTTTAAAACTGCACTATACTGTTCTTTACAGAGTCACGACACAACACTGTTCTTCTCATAAAACCCTGTACAAACTAACTAACTTGGTTTTTTTTTCTAACTCGGGGCAGGCTACGTCCTTTTTTCTAGCTTGTCGGAAAACATCATTGCGGAATTATCTGGTCTCTGCTAGATCTGGACTGCTTTTGTCGAGGACGGGCGGGACCATAGGCGGCACCTTTGATCTGCTCCGTATTTTCCAAATACGTGACTATCTTTGTTTAATTTTTCATGTATTTAATTTTCACGACAATATTTTCAAATATGCTTGTATATATAATCTCCCCCTTTTTCCGGAAGTACCTATAAAAAATCGGTTTTACAACTTTTACAATTTCCTAACATTCGCGAGTAACTTCCTGTAGTCCACTGTGGCTTATTGCATTCATTGCGTTATAATTATTCCACCTCAATTTAGTTTTTTTGTCCAATTGTTTTGATTTGGAGTTTTTTTATTTCGTACTTCCTTTGTTTTTCATTCCCCATTTTTGAGTTATTGTGTATTCTTGTTTAGCTCATTTTATTAAATGTAGCACTAATTTTGTTTCATTTATTCAAAAAATCGTCAAGCTGCGAAGCTCCAAATAAATAAATATTTTAGCAATTTCAGAGAGTTTATTGGCCTTTTCAAAGCATTCCTATTTGATATTTATTTATAATATACTTCCTATATCAAGTGGCAGAAACATTGTAGTCCATAAAAAAAAGTAGATGTCCCAAATATAATTTACAAGTTATTTTTCTTGATACTTTACAAAAGCTATGCAAAGCCTGTTGAACCACCTCAATTATCTCTGAGAATAATTTCAAATATTTTTTTATTGTTTTGGAGAGCAATAAATTATTGTACAATTATTCCAATCACAGTATTGTTTTTCGCAGTATTATCACAAGCTTAGAAGGCTGTCGGCTCAAAAGCTAACTCCTCCTCTTTGCACAAATTTTTGTCAAATTATATTCTATAACTATCGTACTTGTGGTTTAAAGTACGGTCAATTTTTATTGCCTCGACCCATTACAATTTAGTGCCACAAAAATAAATCTGTAAGAGTTCTTGAGTATTATACTCATAAGACATACTGGATAATTGACATTTTGAGGTAGATGCAGGTAGATAGATAATAATACCTTTGTTTTCACTGCAATTTTTTAAATGCCATTGAGGGTCATTAAATTTATGAGGATGCCATCCTTAAAAGGAGAGATCGTTTGTAAGCTATTAACGCTTAATAAATTGTAGTGAAGGAATAAGCCTTATTTTTTATGTAGCAGAATCCGATGTCCTTCACTTTCAACACATCTATGTATTAAATTACGTGAAAGACTCATTTCTTGTCGAGGTTTCAGTTTCGTCATTAGAATGACTACACATGTTGGCTAAAAATGATATAATTTTAAGTGTATTTCCCTTAGTGAAACCCAATGAAAGCACAGAATTCGAGCAATGCGTAGGCATTTAATCTTGGTTGGGAACATTTAGTAGGATTGGTCCTCGCATTATCTATATATATATATATATATATATATATATATATATATATATATAAAATTGTAACCTCTGTCTGTACATTGATTTTTTTTCGCGAAATTTCACGATAACTTTTCGTTTCACATGTCATAGACACCATATCTGCATTTTGTTTCTTTCGTGTATGTTTGTTTGTTTGTTTGTTACCTTTTCACGCATAAACGGCTGAACCGAATTTTATGAAACTTGGTATGTATATTACTACTAACACAACTTAGACTTTAGGCTATATAAATTTTCTCTGAGGTGAACAGGAGTGGGGGTTATAGAGGAAGCCTAAAATTAAAAATAGCGATATTTCGTTTTCTATAGGTTTTTCGGCAAATATGCATATAACAAAAGTTGTTTATTTTGTTATTTAGAGTAACTTTTGTTATATACACTTTTGTCGTATACCGAAGTTAAAAAGCGTTATACGCTAAAAATTATAGCGGGAGTCAACAATATTATTTGCCAAAAAAGACTCAACCGAACTAAATAAAACTCGATATGTGTATTAGCAGTGAGGCCTTCATTATAATAAGCCATACCAACATTTCTATGGACGGGCAGGAGTGGAGGTTATAAGGGAAGCCTGAAATTAAAAATAGCGATATTTCGTTTCTTATTGGTTTTTCCGCAAATATAAACATAACAAAAGTTGTTTATTTTGTTATTTGGAGTAACTTTTGTTATATACACTTTTGTCGTATACCTAAGTATAAATGAGTTATACGTTAAAACTTTAGCGGGAGCCAACAATGTTATTGGGCACTAACGGCTGAACCGAACTTAACAAAGCTCGGTATGTCAATTAGCATTAATTCTTCCATGATTATAAGTTATATTAACATTTTTAGGTTCGAACGGGAGGGGGGTTATAAGGGAAGCCTGAAATAAAAATTCACCATATTTACATGTATAAGAGACGGGAAATATAAAAATATCGAAGACAGTGAAGCCTTATCGAACAAATATTCTATTATTAGCAAATCCACGGCAACGACGGGTATCAATCTTAAACACTGGGACGGGTAAATGTCAAAATATTGTTCAATGTAAAGCCTGCTAAAAAATACTATCACCATTCAGCCTCAAATGAATTCCCGGGCGAAGCCGGGTATCTGAGCTAGTTATAGATTAAGAGGAGGATTTATTGCAAAACAGGTAGAAAGAAGTAAATGCTAGAATACAACATCAGGACGTGTAATGATTCAATTTAATAACTTTGGAATTTCGGAAGCTGCGCCATCAGCTAAAAGGGATTAAGGAAGCAATCTTGATTTTATAAAGTAAATAACAGTCCAGGGTCATACTAGTTTATACTTATCTATTGTAAAACTTTGGAGAAGGCAGGAGTTTGCAGTAAAAATAAATTCAAGAACGAAATTCTGTTCAATGATGCGAATTATTATTATTTATAGTCATAAAAAGGTGAAATCCCTTTAGAAGTGAGAACACTTGTGACTTAGTGTTACCAACAGTTTTCAAGGAGATCTGTATCAGGCTAAATATAACAGCAAAGTTGAACGGAATAAATGGATTCCGAAAAAGTGATTTCCGTTTTGCACTTTTCAGCATAATGATATGACATTTTACTTCGTTGGATTCTGACATGGATAACTCATGGTGGATTAATAACGTAAATCAGCATGAAGAACTGCATATACTTAGCAAGCTTTTGAGATTGACGAGGACGAGAATTTTCTAAGATACAACCGCAGTCAGTTTTCAATTTTGGTTTAGGTTAGGTTTACCTTATCTGTTCATACATAAAATCGGGTTATCTGCAGGTCACAACCTTTTCCCTTATACTGGGACTAAGGATACTATTTCACGAGGTAGTTACTATATTAATTTCTATTGCCTAAACCGTACCATTGTCAAGTATATTAATAACTTAGCCCTGAGCTCCATGATGGCCTACGACAAAGAAAAAGGTTGTTGCCTATTCTCTTGAATATCCCTCTGAAAGTACTAATCCTTAGTAAAGAAAGATACACGTAATTACTAAACTGCACCTGATTGCACTATATACAACTCGACTAAACATCTTCCATAAAGGCTGCACCAACATATTATTATCATTTAGCCCAAAACGAGGGAACGTCGGATCAGTCCCAAGTTTCCAGGTACCTTTTAAGTACATGATAGGTGAAGTGACTAGGTCCGATAATATTCTAGAGGATAGGGAAGAGCTTGCAACTAGGTGCCTCTATGCCCCGTAAAATACTCTAAACTTCAAAGTAATGTGTAATTAATATAATGGTCACAAGTGTTACATTTAATAATTTACTCTAAAACAAGGTTTAGCTTGTTTGGTAGGTAAATGTCGTTTGAGAAATATCGTGAGACGTTAAAGAGTATTACCTAAAAATAAATCATTATTTTGTAAATTTTATACAGTGATCGAAGTCAGAGTATATTCAAAATTTGCAAAAAGTTCATGATGTTTATAATCAATGATTAGAAAATCAATTGAATCACTAAACAAACCAACCATGACTAGATGAATAAGGCTTCTTGAATATAATATTCAGGTTTACATTAGTGATCTAATGTTTTCCTGTTCATTAACTCAAAAAGAATATTGGCATTCCTTGCTGGTTATTTTCTTTGCAATAATATTTTTGATCCTGTGATCTATCCTCCTTCCTGGAGCAATACCGGTTGCTCATAATCTATTTATGAAGCAAGCTATATAGGATGCCTTGACCTTTAGCTGCATCAGTTCTTCCAGGCAGTCAAGAAGAGCAACCTAGTTCTGCAAGTGCGCTATTTGTGGCCGACAGCGGTGCATTGATTGCAATGAAATTAGGAATTAATTGAGGCGAGCAGGTTAGTTAGTTGCCGGCACAACATCCAGCGAGCTACAGGGCCTTGGCCCCACTTTCCTTCCTACTTCAGCCTTCCTAGAGGAACTAAAGACAGCATATTCTTTCGGATTGAAATAGCTGCAATTAATTATATGTGTATATGTGCATTGTGTGTTGTTGTGTGTTTATATATATATATATATATATATATATATTTCTCTCATATTTACTACAGATATGTCAATAGTGTCTCTCTTCTCCTTTTTTGATTCCTTTTTCTTTTTACATGGCAAAAGAATCTTTGTTAATATGTAAACCACTTATGGGAATATTAAGAAAAAAAAATATACACATATATATTTTAAATCTCTATAAAGTTTGTAGACTTTCGCAAAGAGCAGTTATAGAAAATTCAATGTGTACGTACACCGTAAACGGAGCAGTCTACTCTCTTGCTTCAACAGCATACGGGTTACGTCTTATAATGTATTCCTTTTGTTCTACCACCACTAGGGAATTCGGACTCATGCCTCAGAAATTGCCTATTTTTCAATATATATAACTAAGCAATGGTATGGCTTGGGGCGTCTTTACATTTTCTCTGTTTTTGTTGGGATAAGGACAGTTGTGTTCTAATAATTTGCCACCGTAGTTATGGTTATATTTGTTTAGCCCTATCTAAGGAAGGCTCCAATAAGGCGTATAGTTATACTTAGCCTTTTCTCATTTTCTCATTTTTTTTTTTGCTGTGGACAGTCGTATTCCACGTTAATGACCCGAGACGGGCACCAATTTCACTCTGCCATCAAGAGCGTCAGTGAAGGTTACCTCGGTGCTATGAAACAGGTCACTTCGATATCACTCCCCGAGTACCTGTGAGGTTCTAGCTAGAGCACTCATAGTCCATTGCTCAAGAGAAAATTGGGATGCCGAGATGATTCTCCAATCCAAGAAATATATGGACACATTACCTACTACAGCTCTCCTCCTTGTCTAAATTCTCACTTACGACATGTCAGTGGGGCAAGACTGGAAAGCAAATTAAAGTTGTAGTCTGCATAATCATGCAGTCAGCTTATGCAGGCTACAGGCTACGGAGGTATGGCTGTCTAACAACTCTGGCCTTGAATCTAATTTTCTCCACTCATGCCTTTTCTGATGTGAATTAAAATTTCTTCATGATGCCTTTATTGCTGGATGGTCTGATGCAGAAGACAAAGGGAAACCACTGCATGTTCTTGTGACCCTTTAATCCCTTGTTCGGTTCCATGAAAATCAAGGTTACCTGTTCACGAGACCAATTACCAGGTGTAGCCTGTAAATACTACATACATACGTACTACAGCACATATCATACTAGACTGCATCTGTAACTATGTCATTCATGATCATCAATATGCCTACCTAGACAGCAAATGTCAATAATTGCAATATTATTATTATTATTGATATAATATTTCGTTCTTATTTTATGTACAATGTAGTCATAATTATTCTCATATCCGTTTTCATTCTAGTACCATCTTATTATTACAGCCTATTTAAATTCTCTATAATGGTCCACTAGAGGCAATTATCATTTATTTAATCATTAAACGTATTAAATAAAGAAACAAGGCCATTTATTACTATCATTATACATGACCGATAGAAGCCTCCGTTGTGTTCTTCTGGTCCAAATCAGCTTACCCATATCAATTGGCTGGGACGAACGAAAGTATTGTAATCGTGTTCTCGACGACAAGATAGTAATGGTGACATTTATCAAGTGGTATGATATTAATATTACACTGGTGAAATCAACCCTCTACTTAATCAGTTATTAATAATATTCTATACCTAAAAATAGATGATATCCTGAAGTTTAATAAATGCAATATGAAAATTTCTTAGATCAGGGAGTTTAGAGTTTTTTCTTTAAATAGTTTCAGCTTTTATGTCAGTTATGAAGTGCCTCTTCGTAGGAATCTGTTCCTTTTCACTGTTTTCGGTTTTGGTGTAGTAATTAAGCCCGGATACAAGGCAGTTACCTAGTATAACTAATGCGGATTGGTTCTGTAAAATTTGGTTTATTCCAAAGTGTATCTAAGTTTTTTGAAAGTTACTCAAAAAAACTCAGATCCTGGCTGTATAAAAAGCGAGCGGACAGGTGAATTCTCGACTGAGCCGAAGCGAGAGAGCCCTCGCCAGATTGGAGAAAGAGTTAGCACTTGTGCCTCAGATGCAATTTCAGATAATAGACGGGCAGCAGGTCCAACTAACAAGTTACCTCGGAGCGATCCTCAGGGGAAAGCTGAAATTGGTTATTTTCTGACAACCAAGCCAGCTGATATACGACCACCTCTAGGCCACTCTAGCCAACTCCTAGCCAAGGCATGGAGATAGCCCCACATCGAAAACAGTGACCAGGTCTATATTGTTTTCAGTATTCTCATAGCAAGTGCATCCACCTATTCGATGCACATTTTTTATAGTGAATTTGGTAGGAATAAATGCATAAAACGGTAAAGCATATTATGTTTAATTTTAGGAATGTTAGATAAATGAAAGTTTAGTAAAACCTAACCTACCACATTATTGTTTGTTTCATAAGTGTTTAGGGCGCAAAACTATTCAAAACTATTAGGTTATATCTATCAATTCCCGGTAATATCTATTACTCTCGTTTTTTATAAGTACCTGAATTTTGTAAGTAAATTGTGTTTAAGTAAGTTGTGAATATTGTTATAACCTCATTTATATCGTTATATCCATTTATAATTTAACTTACATCTTAATTTTGATTTATTTGCCAACTGGCAATTCTTACATCTATTCTTAGTTAATTTTATGTTGGGGCTCAAGATAGCTATGTGAGTTAAAGCGTTAGCTTTAATCTCAAGTGGTAAACCTAGTGTGGCGAGTTCGATTCTCGCCTTGGCAAATTGGAATTTATTTATTGACGAACTCATTAAATAAAATCCTTAGTTCCACCCTGGCTAGGAAAGGGTGGTAACCTGTAGATATGCCTTCCCAATTACCCTTAGTAGCATAAAATGGGCGTTAATAAATCAATTTTAAAAAATACCCTTATGTTATTAACAATAGTAGGAAGGAATTTATTTTAATATATATATATATATATATATATATATATATATATATATATATATAGGGTGGTAACCTGTAGATATCCCATCACAATTACCCTTAGTAGCATAAAATGGACATTAATATGTACTTTTATTACTTCATCTGGATACATACAAGAACTTACACTAATATATACCTATTTACACATACTTATATACATCACATTTTATGCCTCATGTAGACATAAATTTTTTTTATACGAATTTGTAATTTTCATAAAATTAAATAATTTTATTTAGCTATTTGGGGTCATCCTCAAGGGCAACTGTCCTTAATAATATTATTGGAAATATTACATTATTTTCGAATATATGTATACGTATGGAATTCCACTCACATTTGGTATATAGTTAAATTAGTGTTACCCACATATCGGTAAAAATAAAGGTAAAACTATAACACTGCAGTGTTGCATTAAAAAATTTTGGTTTTCATAATTTAAAGGTTTTACAAAATGATCCAATGTCTGGTAAGAGAAAATTCTGGAAGCATATCCTAGAAAATGCAGTTAATTTTAAAACTGACGCGAACAATTTTATCATTGTACGATCACCCATCATTGCATTTAACGATTCATAAGAAATGCAAAAAAAAAGAATACATTTGGCCCAGGCCCTCATAAAATGTACTCATCTGTATTGGAGACTCTTTCCTACTATATCCCCCCCACTACTCTTTCTAAAGATATGAAAATTAAATAATACTATGAGTTAGCAGTTTTATATAGACTTAAGTTGCAAAAGCTTATAAATGAAGTGCACGCTTGCATTTTACTTAGCCTGCAATAATTGAGTTCAAAATGACCTTTCAAGAACTCAGCTTGATTGATCGGCTGCAGTAATTAAGTAAAATCTTAATTCAGTGAGACGGTGCTTCTAATTAAGTTTTCAAATGCACTTAGTTTCATCTTGCAGTTTTTCTCTGAAAAATCCTAATTTTCAGGAATAATTTTGTAATGAGTAAGACGCAGATAAATAGACTAATTTTCCCTAAAGCACGTCTCCTCATGTCATTAAGGAAACGAAGTAATTACATATAATTGCATAATTTACGAATTAACTAAAATTCTATGTAGCCATAAAGAGATCCTAAGTGATCAAACTTAATGGCAGAATAAATCATTTCGTCAAACGTTTATTTTCTTGATAAATATATGTTACTTCATATTTTACGGGAAAATGAGAACATAAAAGCAGTTTCTGCAAGTTATAGCATTTAAAAATGTGAATGTGGTTCTCAATGGTAGCTTAAGAATTATAAACATGACTGATCATTTGAAAAAAATAAAATGTGGCAAATTTAAAGAATTTGATATCGACTATTGCTCAATTGTTGCGAAAATTATTGGACTACTGTAGTGATTTATTCAATGAATTTCTTCTAAAAAGGAAACAAAACTAATTGAAAAAGAAACAAACAATAACACTGAAGCAGAATCTAAAAAGTCCGTCACGCAGGGGCTGCGTAAATTAAGCAGATTCCCCACGTGAAATTATACAGTAGAGAAATCTCCATACGAGAGCCGAACAGTTGCGGCCGAACTAGCTTTTGGCGGTAAACTCATTCGTCTGTTATCGGCCCACATTTAATAAAAATGTAAATATCTCGGTTAATATATAAGATAGAGAATAAATGTATAGACCAATATTTATAGTAAATTTAATTTGCAATAAGATTGTTTCTATACAATGTTTTGATCCGAGGTATGGTAACGGAGATATTTCGAATTTTCGAAAATCACCCCCTCTGACCCCCCCCTCCCTCTACTCCGATTTCAGCCATTAACGAACTCGATCTGTCTTTTTGCGTAAAACGTTTTAAATATCGAGTTTGGTAACGATCAAACAAAAATTGCGACCGCTAGAGCGTTAACAGACAAATATAGATATAATTTTGAACGGACCTCATTTTCGTCATCTCCTGGGTCATGAGTACGACATCAATAACCTAATCCCCTAAGGAAAATCTACTAAAATGAAGGATTAAAAAAAACAATTAATATAAAATAAGTATCAGCATGGACCATTAGAGTGTCCTAAGTTAATAATAACTTTCTAAAATAAGATTTTTTTTTTATAAAATAATAACCACTTAAAACGATTATTGAATGGAACTTATAGTACTTCTTTGTTCTGAAAATTTATATAAACATATAGCAGCAGGTGTGTTAAGGAACAACAAAATAACATATTTGGCTCAGCATTTTCGCTGATTATAGTTTGCGAAATTCTATGTCTTTACAATATTTTAGATCAAAAGGACCAAAACTACGATTCTATTACTCTAATTCATAATATTAGGGCTGATTCTGGGCCAGGTGACCTTTTAGAAGGAAAATATATAATTACATAACTCAAACCTCCTTTTATGTGCGCAGAATATTAATAATCTCCTACTATAATTGAGCTATAATTTTGAGTCAAACGGCAATTTTCAAATAATGTTATGATTTATTCAGAACGATCGGTTACGAGTGATTTCTAGTTACTGAAAGAGGCTAATGCACTTTTGCAAGACGTGGTCACGTATCTGATTTACAAAGAATATCACCCACGCAAAACTTGATCACCTTATATATATTAGATATCATTTAATAGATCAATTTAATGGGGCAATATCAATACAAATAATACTGTTAAAACGGACTATTTACTTTCTAATAATTATACAGCTAATAATATATACAGCCAAGTAGCTGTATTTGTTGTTCACTGGACCATGACAGATCCAGTTTTTTAAATATGTTTTAATCTAAAATATTTACACTTAGGAAACGTGTTTTTTGCTTAAGACACTCTTAAATTTTGGTAATGTTTTAATTCAAATTCCATCTAATTTATTGAGTATGGACACCCAGTGTGGTAATTAAGTTATACATAGCATAAGACATTTTGAACCTACGTCGTACCACTGGAGCACGGCAGATGATAAATGGAATATTTATGAAGGGAAACATTTCCCCCTTATTCGGATTTTATGGAAAAAAATCATTGAAAAAAGGCTTGAGTAACGCAGAAAAAACGTGGAAAAGGCTGTTGAGCCACATTCACCTGACTATTTTCAATAACAGTATCTAAACGAGGTAAGACTCTGGCGATGACTAACAGCGGAAGTAAAAAATCACGGAATAAAATATACTTATACTTATACGTTTATACTTGCATATACACTCCTATCTGCATGCACTAGGACTTGAGTAAAATAGTTTAGCTTTTATAAGTAATTTTAGTGAGGTCGACAAAGAGCTGATGCATGCTCCTCATAAAGAAGAAAATTATTTAAGTACTATAATATAAGGTAGAGTTTTGACAATCTTCATAGGTTGTATAGTTTTATGTTGACCGAATAGTAATATTGAACTAAATAAAAAGTCCGTCACGCAGGGGCTGCGTAAACTAAGCAGATTTCCCACGTGAAGTTTTACAATAGAGAAATCTGCCCAATAACAACTGTAGTAGTAAGGGATCTCTAAACCTATTCACGAGGGACAAATAGTTACGGAAACGGCCGCCAGAGCTCTCGGCGGAAAGTACCGAACATAGCCGACTCCTGCCGACCATACAGAATACAAATGCAAATATCTCGGTTAATATTCAAGATACAGAATAAATGTATAGAACAATATTTATAGTAAATTTAATTTGCAATAAGATTGATTCTATACAATGTTTCGATCCGACGCATAATAACGGAGATATTTCGAATTTTCAAAAATCCCCCCTCTAAACCCCCCCTCCCACTGGTCCGATTTCAGCCATTAACGAACTTGATCTTCCTTTTTACATAAAACGATTAAATTCCGAGTTTGGTAACGATCAAACAAAAATTGCGACCGCTAGAGCGTTAACAGACAAATATATATATATATATATATATATATATATATATATATATATATATATATATATAAATATATATAATTTTGAACGGACCATACTTTCGTCATCTCCTGGGTAGGATGGATGGACATTTGAAGAAACTTTTCGAAACTCGCATCATGAGTACGACCTCAATAGCCGATTTACCTTAGGGGAAATCTACTAAAATGTATTAGAGGTGAAGACCTACATATTTGGTTATTTCTTATATGGTCTACAAATTATACAGTAATGACATACAAATATAAATATATTCATACATTTGAACGAACTTCATTTCAGAAGAAGAGTTTTTAGCAGATTTCCCTTAAAGTTTTCTTCAAACGTCCATTGATCCTACCCAGAAGATAACGAAAATGAGGTCCCTCTAGCGGTCGCAATCTTTGCTTGATCGTTACCAAACTCCATATTTATACGTTTTATGTACAAAGAGAGATCAAGTTTGTTAATGGCTATAATCGAACAAGTAGGGGCGGGGGGTTAGAGGGAGGATTTTCGAAATTTCATAATATGAAATTTCCGTTCTCCGTTACTATACGTCGTATCGAAAAATTGTATAAAATCTATAAATATTGGTTTATACATTCGGTATCGTGAATATTAAGCTAGATATTTGGAGTTTATAGTTTTTGACTTTCAGAAAACCCCAGTCCTACTCATGTTACATTATTAATGAGCTGTTATATCATAAAGCATTTCATTGTTTTGTTGTTGTATAATATTATTTTTGTTGAACTTTTATTTTGTGAGATATATGCAAATATGCTCGTGGATTAAAAAAGTTTTAGTGTTTGAGATAAAAATTATTCTGATTCATTGCAAATTACACTAGCTATGTTAAATAGTCTTTAATAAAATTGATGTGTTACATTCAGATATATTTCAGTAATTATTTTTATTTCTGGTCTGAAATGTTTCTATCAGTTAAGCTCTCAGAGGTTCGCTGGCCTGTTTGTTTAAAATTCGTACGCTTGCCGTTGGGAGATTATTAAAATAAACTGAAAGATTTGTCATTATCCTAATCCTAATATTTACGGTGGTATGTTTGTTACCAGTATGTAGATTGGTTTATTCTAAAACTTCACGTGGGAAAACGTGGGTTACGTTTTAACGCTGCTTAGTTTACGCAGACCCTGCGTGACGGACTTTTTTGGAAATTGCGAAATGAAGACATCCCCTGATTTCCCTTAAGATAAATCCGCTAATGACCATTCATGAAGGAGGAAGCGAATAAATGGAAGGATTCTGTATTTGGCAGTAGAATGCATTAATGTTGGCATGCTTAGTTACATCTATCGTTAGATGTAATCTGACGAGCAACAAGATAGACGGGAGAGTCTGGCTAGAAGATAAACATAGACACCTGGAGCTGAGACTCATTACCACGGCACTGATTGTTCTACTGCAGAGTCATCTAGGATTGTGAAACAGACAGCCGCTTTCGAATATGAGTCGTGTCGCGGGCAAAGGTCCATAGTCCGATACCATCTCGGCTATCGTCCCCAGTGACGTTTCGCACTGAATCATCGGCCGTCATCAGGAGCCTTGTTATAGGCCCCTTTCGACACGACACCCTCGCACCGCCTATAATCGCTGAATATTCATCCTATTCAGAGTCGGGACTCTTCGAGCATATGTGAATATGTATTCCCTCGACAGACGTCTTACTATTTCGTGGCCCGCTGATTAGTATCATGCATGAAATCACTGACCGAGAAATTTGAAAGAAGGTGAGTATGGTTATAAATTTTGCCCCACTCACTCACAAACCTGAATAAATATATTATATGTTGTTCCCCCCGGGTCAGATGGTTAACAAATGTGCTTATTGTATGTTTATATTTTATACACATAATCTGTATAAGGTTTCTTTTCAACTTAAGAGAAGAAGGATCACTGAATAAGAATCTGATAATAAACGATAAATCTTTCTATATACCTTGCTCTTTTATGTTGAGTTCATTCATGTTTTGTGTAAATAAAAGATCAAGGCTTTGCCGGAGACTCATATATCAGTTGATCAAAATATTCAAATGCAGATATCTTTTCACACTTCATAGACATGTTAATACTGCAACATTATTTATATGATAAATAATATGTGAACAGGTATGGGCAACCACAATGAGAGATAACTACATGCTAAACTACACGTGTTTTATCAATACTTTCTGATTTGGCAACTACTAGATTTTTCAAACTTAATTTATTTTGGAGAAAATATAATTTTTACAAAGGTTTTAGCTTTGGCAGTTGGAAATTTATCTAAAGTATGATAAAGTAGCAACTTGTAGTTGTTAAGTAATAAATGTAGATGCGTTTATAATCTATACCAATAATTTCCCATTAATTCAACTTCTTTCTTATTAACGATAATTTTTTTTTATTGTAATATAAAAAAATGGAGGAACCCAATATTTTTGGGTCTATTTTTTAAATGAAATTTTGATTTATAATAAAAATTATGTATTTATTGTGTTATTGTGTCACATAAGCCAAGAATATCAAATCATAAAGGGTACATAATTGACCTAACTTCGTATTCAATAACTTAGTAACCTTCAATGCTATCATGTATTTTTTTCGTTTTCATCGTGCATTTTGATAGTTATACTGGAAGCCAACAGTTTATAAAAAAAATATTTTTACTTTTATCTGTAACTCTTTAGTGATTGAAATTCCTTAGTTCATTCCAATGTTGAAGCCCTGAAATTAAATCTAGTGGTGTTCTTAAAGTCCGTAATTTGAAAAGGAGTTTCATTCATGTGTTAGCTCAGATATGATATTGATTTATAATTATATTTTATTTCCAATATTTATTTTGTTTGCATTAAATGTTACTGGATTCAGGTTACCCACATGATTTAAATTGTTGGTCTTACTTACGCTTTGTAAACCTAGAGTCAAGAGCTCGATTTTCAACTTAGAAAATATGAATTTATTAAGCGGAAAGGAGGTATAAAAAAGGATGATTCGAAATACGTAAAGGGTGAATAAGAATACACGAATAAGACGATACCAAAGGACAGATGTAGGAGAGCTGGTAGCAATATCACAAAATACTCATTGCGAAATTCAGGATGTATGGCAGTTTGATTGAGTTGGTTCGGGGTTTTTTTTTCAGTATAGAACCTTGAAAAAGTATGTAAAAATCAGAGGAACAATTTTTGTTTTAAGGCTGAAGGCTAGTCCTGGACATGCAAGTTAAGACGTAGATCTTAATCTCACTTTGCAACCCTTGAGCCGCGAGTTCGATTCTCACCTGGACAATAGTACCTTATTTTGGTGACGAAGACATTAAATGAAATTTTTAGTCACACCCTGACTAGAAAAAAATGTACATAACCCGTCCCAATTAACCTTAGTAGTAGTAATAAATACATTGTTTTGTTTTTTTGTTTCAAGAGAATAAATTGAAGAAGTCAACAAAAAAAAAGTCATTATTTTTTAATATATGATTTTAAAATTTTGAAAACAACATACTTTTATAAAAGCTTAATTTAAAAGAATGTAATATAACTCGCTTTGCTAAATATCGTATAAGCCCCATAATATGTTCGCCCAAAAAAAGAAAATGGTCTTCTTGGTGCTGCCATATTTCTGTTCTGAAAAAAAAGTTCTAAATTGTTTTAATCATTAATTTTGGTATAATATTGGTATTATATTTAAAAATTGCCTCAAGACACTGCCGCTACTATAACACTGCCAACGTAATGTAAAAACACCACATTTTGCATAGCAACCACAATTTTTAAATAGCCGGTAAAATTGCTTAATTATATATCTTCGAATGAAATTTCGGGACTTGTCTGGAAATACAATAAACATTCTGGAAGCGACGTTGAAACAATTTCTCTAACTACTAGTTCATGAAAAGTCATGAATTTTGGACATGAACCCAATCAGCCCCACTGTGGACGGCAGGAGAAACATTTATAAGGCCCCTAATAGGAGATAACGGATATTCAGTAATGTAGCCAAGGATGAAATTGTTTTATTTGGTTTAGTCAATTATAATCCAGTAATTTAGACGAGATAATGACCGACCTGTTGAATATCTGACATTGAATAGAGCGGACTTATTTATAACAATCTATACTCGATTAAAGATAACAAATCAAATTAATTAAAAACCCTGGTTGGAATTTGTTAATAATGTTGGCCCAGAAATTTGGGTGGGACGACCTGTTTGATTGTGTGAGATCTACTATCAGTTTGAATTATCAGGAGCTCGCTGGAGACCTTGCTGTTGGCCAATATGTCCAGCGGTACCTTCCAAACGTCTTAATTTAATTGTTTTATCGATCTTATTGATCTTATCAATAGTCGATTTAAGGCTGTAATTCCTTCTTTAAATATTGCCTTTATCGACTCAGAATCGAAGATGGCAACGAGCTGATTGTGCACGCGAGCTGTTTTTGATTTGTCTTAAGCCACACATTGTTTATGTCTTAACTTCGTTTTTTTATCGATTGCTGCAGCTAACGATCGGTCTCAGGGTTGTTCCGATGTGATCCATTGTCATTTCTGTCATTTTTTTATTATTTTTTTGTTCCCGACACCCTTGTCCAGTCGATATTATCAGTTGTGAATGAGTGGGACAACAACCTAACTATACTATCTCTCGAATGCTGCATTTCATTTTCACGTCTACAGCTTTGTTTTAGTAGTATCGAGAATTAAGATACTCTTGAATCAAATGACCCAGTATCGTGGGAAGAGATTGTGATAGTCGAAATATAGATGACACATTGAAATATGAATCTATAAGCATACAACAAATAATGGAAAATCTTTTATTTCTTAATCATAGGAATGATGACTAGTATCCTTAGGTCTGCTAGATGGGAAGCCTAATATAGCAGGAATTTGTCAATGAATGAGAAAATACTGAATCTAAGACAATAGAAAAGATCTGGAGTTTTTTTTTTGTTTTGGCTACGTGCACTAACAGATTTTTGTTTGAGAACAGTACTTGTCATAGAGGGTTAATAAAACATGCTCCTACAGATGAAAACCCGTTGGGCGAATTTCAAGGTTTAGAAATTTATGCATTTGTCTTTTTCACTTTTCTAATATTTCTATAATTGCATATATATATATACATATATATATATATATATATATATATATATATATATATATATATATGCAGGAGATTTACACTGACCATTTATTATTTAAGAATGTTCCTTGAGCCATAATGGCAGAAAATAAAAATTCCTTCATATAAAAAATTGATATCATCCCCAACGCATTTCGAGTGTACCACTCCTTCTTAAGGGGTTATTTAACCATTCATAAAAATTAAAAACAATTCTTATATTATAATATAAGGAACTATAACTATAGTTGTCACGCTAAATTGATTTAAGCGACGTGCTAAAACGTTTTTAGCCAATTATATCACTACAGACGAATGTATTATATAATTTATTCCATATATTATAATATAAGGGTTATTTTTTAGTTTTTATTGATGTCTATTTAACCCCTTGAGAAGGAGTGGTGACACTCGAAACGCGTCGGGGATGAAATAAGTTGACTATATGAAGGAATTTTTGTTCCCTGACCTTCTGTTTCAAAGAATATTATTTTATATATAAAGCTTTTATGGCTTTTGTTCTACGTGAGACTCAACATATCAAAGTTGAAGAACATAGCATCGGTTTATGGGTGGAAAATTGCTCAACGATTTTCATATATTCGTGTAAAGAGATTTCCACTACTTCAGTTTTCAAGTTTTCCATTGTACGTTCAGTTTCGTAAATATAATGGCATTGAACATTTTAGGCACTATCGTTGAAGTTCTGCACGAAGATGTGGCAATATTCTTGCATCTGCTCTGTGTCACTCTGCAATAATATTCCCATTATACGCCGTTGTAGAAAGCGCAGTTGGCTTTATCGCCTAGAGCTTCTTATGGGAGAGAAAGTCCAGAATCCATAGATAAGTATAGATTAGTTGGGCCGTTGACGAAGTGCGTACGACTCGACGAGTCTCATTGTCTTAGAATAACGCCTACGATAATCGTCACCAGAGGGAGCGATAACTAAGTCCTCTCATAAGCATAATCCCAGACAGCCGCTCCTTCTATGGCGCATAATTTAGAGGTCGGAATAATACATTTTAATATGGCCGGCAGGGGCCTATCCTGCGTCGCTGCTAATGGTCTATGCGAGTTTGTGAGCTGCGTATGCGTGTTTGTGCGCGAAGCATTCTCCTACCAGGAGTATAGGTTGTCACTCAGGCAGCGTGTAGGCGATCCCCACCCCTCTACCCAAGCATTGTCAACCTAATCCCCAGCATTTATCATACTTAATATAAACAATAAGAAACGGACTTATGTTTACTACTACACAACTTTCCCTCACAATAGACCACCGGATTGTCCCCGGCACACAGATATTTTTTATCCAATAAAAACCCGATAGGCAATGAGCTCATAAAATAAACATAAGCTTCTATTTAGTCTTGAAATAGACAGAGGGCAGGTCTATTGTTCTTCAACCGGTTATAACTTCACCTATATTTTCGGGTATGGGGCCATCATCTTCTGGATACAAACAATATCAATTAAAATTCATGTTGAATGAACAATCTGAAATGCTCAAACGAGAAAGTACTACGCTACCTTTCTCATTCACCCAGATCATAGGCTTTTGCCAAATCTGATTTACACCATTATTGAGTAACAGAGCTCAGAAATGAATTCAGTATCTTTTTTGAGTATTAATCAGGGCAGCCGTAAGGCCCGAATTCGAGTTCCGATTGATTTACACAAGTTGTCTCTCATACAGGAAGTATTGAACATATAAATATATTCCCACTTTGTATTTCGTCTTTTCCAAAAAATAAATAAATAATTAATAGCAATAAGTGTTTACAGCTTCTAAAAGGTGGAGTAACGTAATCCAAACAATTGCAACTTAAAGAATTAATTGTCTTTATTTGAAAGAGGTAAATTAATAAATCTTATTTTTTTTTTAATTACATATGAATAGTTTTTGCAAAGAGCAAATTTCAATGAAAAGGCAAGGGAAAGAAGGTCATAAGAAAATTCAAAAGTCCGCTATTTCCCCATAAGGACGAACAATAAAAAAAGCATAAGAAAGAGTAGGGGACTCACTTGGGGTAATTGTAGGGGACTTTCAGGCATGGGCTGCATAAGCGAATTAATAGTTATTGAGAAAATGCACTTTTTGCTACATTTAAAGTGTTTTGGGTGGTTGGGTTTATAAACCTCATTACCATGATAATCTGTTGGGTTTATAAACATCATTACCATGATAACCTGGACTCCAGGGTAACAAATACTATTAGCAGTCTGTAGATAAAAAAAAAGCCTAATAAGTCAATCGAATTCCAAATCGATTAAACATCAATTAAAATGTTAATAAATATGTTTTTATTTAAGACAAAAGCTCAAAAAAAGTGCTATTTTTTTCCTTTTACACGACATCAATTCAATGAGAAGAATTACACGACAGTGTCTGGAAAATCCAGGAAAACAAGGAATCTTGATATTTTTTTATACCTGGAAAAAATATTAACATATTCAAAAGACAATAAAATTAGATTATTTCAAGATAGGACAGCAGTATTACAGCAAATGAGTGAATATTTAATTAACTTCCATCGTTCGCAGGTCTGCAGCAGCTTTAATGTCCTTCTGAAAGCCTCTTTGAAAATCTGATTTGCTTTTTACAACTTAATGGAGAGACACAATTTTGTGTGAGCAAGGCATTCACATCTAACACACATCACCAGTATATATTGAACAACATTACATTCAATAAGGATTTG
Organism: Riptortus pedestris; assembly: GCA_019009955.1. NCBI lineage: Eukaryota > Metazoa > Arthropoda > Insecta > Hemiptera > Alydidae > Riptortus > Riptortus pedestris. Next base: position 49,389,995 of record CM032229.1, read on the forward strand.
ACTAAGAAATCCTTATTCAATAATATTGATAGCTGGGAAAACATGGCTAAGGCTACTTACATATGTCCCTCTAATGAATTTACCCTGGAATTCTAATAGATAGTTATCTTCGGCCCAAAAGATATTCACAAAAATTATTAAAAGGGATGTTCAATGAATAGAGGTATGAGTCCTAACCTAGAACCTAAACACCCCGACGGTCCCATAGTGCGCAGACATTTTTATCACGAAAACGTCCGGACCCAATTTTCGGGCAAATCTCTAAGACTTCCAAGGCTTTTCCTGTGCCAGTAGTAGCGTTGTTATCCCATGTTGCAAGGCAACCCAATCTATGTTTTGATGTTTAGGTTATTATGAAACCATTTATCAGCACTTCGCAGTACAATCATTATTTCTATTCTGGTCCAGTGGTGGAGTCTTCTTGTGTTTCTTGGTAAGATCAGTGTATGATTCCGACGGTCAGAACAAATTGGTTGTGTTGTGCAGTTCTCTTGTGTGGATTGCAGAGGGCTTAAGAATTGTACATTGAAGGAAATATCGACCTTTTTATAAAGTAAGCCATATAATATGAGTAAACGTATATAATGGAAACTATCCCAGAAATATTGTCTCACTCTCTCATCCTCGGCTTTACATGCTCTCTTCCTCCCTCTCTATCTCCCACACACACCCACGAACACGTACCCACACCTTCCTTCGACGTGAATGCGTGCCTATCAAATCCAAGACCTTGAAATTAAAAGGCAAACTGCTTCGCATGGCTACCTGATACCTTGCGTGCACCCATTCGTGGCTTCCTGACCTGCGTTACCAATTGGTTTCCCAGGGATAGGCAATTACACCACGTTAAAAGTATAAATAGCTTACTAAATGAATAAACTCTTGGCGTTTGAGTTGAGGTAAAGGTTAAACATTAACCTTAGAGATTCTTAACAGCATTCTGTGTCACAGCTCAGAATGACTCTCCGAATTTATAAACAGACTACTTTTCTGATCCTTTCTGTTTTATGGCGCTTTTAATTATTTAAATATTTTGATTAAGGTATTCTAAGTTAGTAGTTAGTATTTTAATATTGAAAAGGGTTCACCTTCCATCGTTAGGAAAAATGTACATTTTGTTGTGCAGGAATAATATTGTGTCCTGGAGTGGGTAGTTACTCCAGTTCTAGAAAATAATATCCAGAAACTCTGCATAACGACCTCAACTTTCCTTTTGTACATACCCTTGCAAAGTTCCGATGTTAGAAATTCCACTCTCTTCTTCCCGCACATTCTAATCCTTTAGTCGCATCACTTTCATCTACCCATATTCCAGAAATCCCAAAACGAGGTCTGAAGCGTGGCCAAGAGATCCTATGTAGTGCTTAGTATAACTCCATGTAGTACAATCCAATGTTCTCTCCAATGTGGGTATTGTCAATGGACAAGTTCCCACCTCAAGTCAATAATCAAACCAATTGTTATATCATTCATATCATTTGCTTGTAATATTCATGTATGTTGTTGGAAATAAACTAATAAATATATATATTTTTTTAAATACTGAGAGAGATACGCTGTGATTCTTGAGTTGGCTTAAAATCATATTATCTAGTAATCATATTCTGTTAATAAATAAACGAGCACGGGAGATGAAATTCACCGTGTATTAGTGTTGAAACCAGCCATTTATTTACTGCGATATCCAAATTAGTCTTGTTGGAAATGTCTTAATCCTGGCATAAGGAACACCGTCTTCTCGCCAGACCCCTAGAGTAATGAGCCTCAACCATCAGCATACCACTGTCAGGCACAATACTCTCGGGCAGCCTTCACACTAAGACAGAGAGCTCTCTCAAAGTTCACACCGCCGAAACGGCCTGAGGCTACGTTCGGGAATTGTGTTTGAGGCGAGCCGGTAAGATCTCAATAGTTGGTATTTGGTTTCCACCTTTTCCTGGACGGGGCTTTGCGGCCGGAGTAATCTGTTGGCTTTAGTAGGAGTGTCAGCTGTCATTGGTCTCCTAATGCTCTTGCCACGCTTGTCTTCAACAGCATCTATAACTCACTCGCTTTCACCCTCCATCCATTTCACTCATTCCTGACATAATGGGAAAATATAGTCAACGCTTCTTATTAAAAAATACTTTCAGAGAGCATTATGTATAATTGCAATTAATAATGTTATTGTGTATAACTAATCAATCAGTCGGTATTCAGTATATCTATAGTTTCCTAATTGGCCTCAGAGAATTATTACCTTAATTTTTATTCTTAGACTTTAGAGAACAAAGTATTATTTCTTCTTTAGCCATAGGTAAAACGTCCGTCACGCAGGGTCTGCCTAAACTAAGCAGATTTCCCAAGTGAAGTTTTACAATAGAGAAATTTCACAAGAGCCGAGCCAGTCAAGGAAACGGCCGAACTAGCTTTTGGCGGGAAAGTAACTCTCGTCCGTTAGGCGCCCAGATTTAATAAAAATGCAAATATCTCAACTAATATTAAAGATAGAGAAAAAATGTATATAACAATATTTATAGTAAATTTAATTTGCAATAAGATTGATTCAGTAAAAATGTTCGATCTGACGTATAGTAATGGAGATATTTCGAATTTTTGAAAATCCTCCCCTCTAAACCCACCCTCCCACTGGTTGGATTTCAGCCGTTAACGAACTTGATCTTTTTTTTTTACATAAAACGACTAAATATCGAGTTTGGTAACGATTAAACAAAAATTGCGACCGCTAGAGCGGTAACAGACAAATATATATATATATATATATATATATATATATATATATATATATATATATATATATATAGTTTTGAACGGACCTCATTTTCGTCATCTACTAGGTAGGATCGATGGACATTTGAAGAAAAATTTCGAAAATTCCGTCATGAGTACAACCTCAATAGCTGATTTTCCTTAAGGGAAATCTGCTAAAATTACATAAAATAGCGGGGCCCTAAAAATGTTGGACGAATATTAAATCTTTCTAGAACACAGCTTAAAACATGAAATCTTATTTCTTCTAAGTCCCTTGCAAGGGTGTGTTGAAATCCTAGAAGATGCCAAAAACTTCTATGATCATCGAAAATGTTTCATGTTTTCTGTGTGTTTATCAAGACATCATATCATACTACAAATAAAAGCGCTCCAGTCCTCCTGGAACCGGACCTCTGCCACATCCGCGGCTAGGTTTCTTGAACTCCCGGTGTCCAACCACCGCAGGTTCTCTTCCAAGTCAACTTAGCCCGTCCGTTAGCTCCTTTTCTACTTACTTCTGGTGTACATTGATGAATTGTCTCAAGCAGTCTCAAAATTTCCCAACTTTCTGCCTTTTTTTAATACAGATTGTGTTTTTGCACTTCTGAGTCTTCATTCATTCAAGGAAAGTTTAAAATCAAACAATAAACAACTAACAGAAAAGAATTTATTCGCCTTCTCAGCATAAAAAAAAACTTTGGTTCAATACCAAGGCATGAAATACTTTGCTGTGAGGTCCTGTGCACAATTTAAAGATTTTAATATCGTATAGTAGGTGTTTAATAATAAAGATCGCTCTCAAGTAAAGTAGCATCTCTTTACTGTAGTAGTTTCCGTAGGGAATAAGGGTCCAAGTCCCAGCATATTCAAAACATGTCCGTCACGCAGGGGCTGCGTAAGCTAAGCAGATTTCCCAGTTCCTGGTATAACCCACTACTGATCTGAGCTCACATATTCTGTATTTATATGAAACAAAAATCAATGACCAGAGAGGGGGGGGTACTAAAGGTAAGCAAGAAAGTACGAATAACTCATCTAATACTTGAGTTACGAATTGTAGATCATTATTAGTATTTAAAAAGGTAGTTTTATAATATTTCAGGATCTTAGTAACGGATATATTTTGAATATTCCAATCTCTCCAGCTCAAAACCCCTACCATTCCAAGTCCAAATTTAGTCAATAACAAATATGATCTTTAGCCTTGAGTAAATAGATTAAATATCGGGTGTGTTAGAGATTTTATTTCGTCATCTCCTGGTTAGAAATCACGTACATTTGAGGAAATGTTCCGAAAATCGCAAGATGAGTACAACTTCCTTAAGGGAAATCTGCTATTGAAGTCGTACTCATATGCTAATTTGTCCAAGGGAAAAGATTTTCCGTTCCAGCCGGTGCCCACACCTGTTGCTTTGTCGATTAAAAAAATGTCTGGCCTACAATTCTTGGAGAATGTAAATGCCACTCGTCTCCCAACGTTACGTTAATAATCATCATTAAAATAGATGTGTCTGTTATAATTGTGAGGTGTGGGATTATTAACTAATGTATTTACTTTTACAGGTTGTTTTTGAAGTGAAAACTTCTTTAGGCACGTTGTGCACCCCGTAAGGAAGCATTTGCGGGAGAGGAAAAAAGTATGAAATCGCGACACCGCCACCGCTAGTACTCAACTCAAAGCTAAAGGAGCTTCTTTTCTTCATAACTCCTGAACCAAATTAGCTAGAGTTTTCGTTCGCATACCATTTTAAAGAGGACAAAACCAGCATCATTTCTTTCACAGATACTATATATCTACCATTTTTACTTTCATAGATATTTTAATCCGAAGTTTAAATAAATTCGAATATTTAAATAAATAAATTCGAATATTTAAATAAATTCCGATATTTAAATAAATTCGAATCAAAACTGTTTGTATCCTACTTTAGCTACCATATACCGATCGTATCACTTTTAGAAATTGGTGATGATGCTGGCAGTGATGATGGTGCAAGAGTTGTTGAAATTATGGATAGAAATTGATTTTTCTGAGTGTACTTAACTTATTTTTGTAAGGCATTTTTTTTTTATCACTATTATTTTTGTCATTTCATTTTTTCATGTAAAATAGAACATAACTGTTACTTATTGATAAATAACTAAAAATATTTTTAAAATAAGACTTCGTAAAAAAAATGTCTCAGCAATGCCAAAATTGAGCGATCAAAGCTAAAGGAGTTTTCACTTCTACCGGCAGTCCCCTGACTGCTTTTTTTGTATATTTTAGTTTTATTTTTAAAAATATTTATTTTATTATACATTTTTTTTAGAATTAAGGTACTCTCTGTACTATTACGGCTAATCAGAACGGACAATCTGAATATTACGTCCCTATTCTAGTCCAGAACGGAATTAAGGATATTATTCAATGAATTCATCGCTAAATAATGGGAATCCAATCCACGACTACATGGTTTACCAAGTTCATTATGACTCACGCTTAATTTACACAGATAACATCCTCAAATTAATGTATTTCTGAGTCAGTTTACAGAAAATTCAATAATGAAAATATATTTTCCTAATTTACAAATTTAGCAATACTTTCCAAATTTTAAGGAGTATGCTATTTGAAAACGTACTGAAAGACATACATAGTTATTGTACCCACTTAACGTGTTTTAAAGGTTTTCTTAAACAAAAAGAACTCACAACATTTAGTATAAATCATTTTTAAAAAAAATTATACATGGCTAAAGGAAAATAGAAAACTATTAATGAATATACATAATTAATGTTTACTCCGTCAATTTTAAAACATCCAAATAGATGTCGGATTCTTCATTTACAACCTCATTAGCATCAAAATGTTGCTGTCTTCTAAGGGTCAAAGGATCGATCTAGTTCATTTCAATGATAGACAGCTAAACACGATCATCATTAGTCATTCACTTTCACCTTCGTGAATCGATAGTTCACTTTAGCAACCTCTGCACTGTAATCCTTATGTCACTGCCTTCTTCATGAGTTCTTCAAGATTGACATCAGTTAAAACAAATCCCAATTAACAATAATAGATAATTAAACCTATGTTCTCAGAAATAATTATATTTTCTTGATTTCTTATCCCATTGATTAATATTATATTTTTTTACTTTTATGTTATTAATAATTACGTTGCTTCTTATTTCTTTTGTGTTCCGTTCCCTTAGTTTTATTCTTTATATTATTTCGTGTTCCATTTTTTGTTTTTGTTTTGTTTTCCCCCATGTTTAAGAAGAGCCAAGTCGCCATAGTTGCGGAGCTCTACATAATAAATAAATAAATAATATTTACTTGGAGTTCCAAAGTACCTTATTAATGTAAACACTCTACAGCCTCTAAAACCAACTGTCGAGAAACTCCAATAGATAAAATATATTAACCATTAATTAATTCATGTCTGCCATTATTATAATTTACGACAACCCTTCTTCTGTTATAAGTTATCAATTTTAACACTTGAAACAATTACAGTGACACAGGTAGTCTCAACAATCAAGTAACAAGAACAATACAAGGAATGTTTTACTAAAAACAGCTGTGTAACAAAACCAGAATAAATCGAAAGTTCTGATCTTATGACAGCGAGTTTCAATAAATTCGATATATAATTTTGAGCAATATTTAAATTGAATCTGAAATAATTTATACAAGTCTATCACACAGGGGCTTCGTAAAATAAGCAGATTCCCCACGTACTGTATAATACGCTAAAATCTAATCTCACCATATATTTTCTACATCTAAATTAATATTCTCTGAGAGGAATTGGCAGTTTAATGAAGTCTGAAGAATAGAGAGTAGGAAAACTCGCTTATAATATTCAAGTTACTAAAAAATATATTGAACAATTTGTAGAGAATCGATAGTTTAACAAGATTAGTTCTATAACAATCTTCAATTTGACTTACAATAAAGGAGATATTTTCAATTATCGAATTAGTTTATACCACTATCAGCATTGATTGAAATGTTTAAATATCGAGCAAGGTAGTAATCAAATAAACATTTTTGAGTCATAAACGTAAATCTTAATTGGCAAAGTCATCACACAATGTATTCCATTGAACTGAAATACTGAAGGCTGAAAATTAAAAAAAAAAAAAAATATTCAAAAAAAAGAGTAGAACATTTACAAAAAAAAAAATAATAATAAATAAATTTACAACAAGAATTGCGACCAACAATTTTTTTTCCAGACCCATAGTATCAGAGACATTTTGAAATTTCGATTTCGCTCTCTAAGTCCCCCCCCCCTTTCCAAGATCATTTTTAGCCGTTAACGAATTACAACATCAGATCCGTGTACATACATTCATATATATATATATATATATATATATATATATATATATATATATATATCTATAAACACACACATATCATTTTGTACGGATGTCTTTCTCCTCATCATAGCCGTGGACAATTATTGTATTTTATCAAAAAATCGCATCATAAGTACAATTTCAACAGCTGATTTACCTTAAGGGAAATGCATTTGAATACTTTATTCTTTATTTATAATGTTTATAAAGTGATTGACTATCTCAAAAGCAATACAAGGACGATCGGATAAGCGATATTCAGCACCTCAACGAATTGATTTAATACAAAAAGCGTCCATGACAAGTGTAATTCCCTAGACGCACTGTCTCTTACTAGAGCCTTCTTTGTGAACTGCTACTATTAAAAACAAGCAACATAAAACCTGCTAATGCTCACTATCTCATCCAGAGGTCGTTTCTTTTCGCAGTCAGATATAGTTGTCGTGAGACGAGTCGGTAGGGCGATTCGCTACGAACTATAAAGCACGTCAATAAAGCACCGGATTGAAGGTCCCGCGGAAGAGACAACGCATGAGGAAACGAGGAGGCACTCTGAGACAGCCATCATATCGGCTGACACGTCATGTCACGGCGGATAAAAGCGTAGCAGGTACTATCACAGGCTCGGTGATCCGTGCAACGTCTTCATCAGAGCAACGTAGAACACTAATAGGCAATTCCACTGTCTCCGTCGACCTTGTAGCATCAGTTTTCTCCAATGAGAGACTTATCATCTTTAACCTCAACTGGCAACATACAAAAGTAGTACGCTAAGGAGTAACACAAATCTGACAGACGCACCTCTCTGAAGTTGGGCGTTTTAAGTATTTTTAAGTACATAATGTAGCTTCTAACAATTTTATTCATTTATTAAAATTAATAGTAACATTTTACAAATTATTAATAGAATCAAATAAAAATTGAAAAAATCAGGGTAATTAGAACCAACACTGGGAGAAATAAAGTTTTTGATGTACACAGTAAACGAACATTCATTTTATTTCTTTGAAACATGAATTAATTAAACAGTAGCGAGTTCAATTCTCGCCTGGGCAATAGGAATTTATTTAATGACGGAATTCATTAAATAAAATCCTTAGTCTCAGTCTGGCTAGAAAAGGGTGGTAACCTGTAGATAACCCGTCACAATTAGCCTTAGTTGAAAAAAGTAGACGTTAATATAAATAAATATTAAACAATTTATAATTAAGTTTCAAATGAAAAATAAATCGTTAAAGTATAGTAACACAAAAATACTCTGTAAAACATTATGTGCCCACAGTTTGTATGACATCAGCTGCACATTCATTACAAACTTTTTTTGAGCATTCTAGCAAACGGGGTTCCCACACTTATAAGAGGTTTACCTCCTTTTTTCGTACGAACAGTACCTACGAGATTTTCTTTTTGGAAGCTTGTCAGTTATTTCCCTGTTTGCAGGCACTTGGTCTTCAACAACCAGAACTTCTTTAACAAGCTTTTTAAGGAAGTCGGGAAGGTTTGGTATAGTAATTCTTCGTTCTAGCTGTTTCGTAAAAAGTATATTTACGAGTTTATGGATATTATCGAATTGTTCAAATATTGGCGTGTTATCAAAATTAGCATAGATTATTCCAACATACTAGTATTTTTCGTTAAAAGAATCATCTGAATTGAAGTCTTGGTCACTATGTGCTTCCTCATCATCTGGATCAAAAATATATCTAGGAATCTTTGATGTATTACCGGTATTTTATGTATAATACAGTATTTCAAAATTATATTTTTAATTTTATTGTGAGGAAAATAAATAAAGCCCACAAAATATATTTTTTTCCAAAAAATTAGACCTATTCTTTGGAGCGCGTCTTACACGGGATGTTTACCTTTCAATTCATTTGAAAACTAAGTCTATAAACCATTGAATTAAAATATAAACTGTGAGGCAACAAAGAATGTGCCCTTACATTAAAATGTTCAATCAAAATACCTATATAAAGTATCGAATTACTTATTAAGCGTGCTATTATGTAATCACTACTGAATAGAATTCAATTCTAATAGTAATATTATGAAAATAATATTGGTAAATAAATGTGACGACCAATCAAAAAACCGTATATAAGTAAATAAAACTATATACGATATAACGTACTGGACACAAAAATAAAAAGTAGCCTTTCTCAAGAGTGAAAATTTAGGCACTTGAAATGGTGTCATATTGTTACTTGAAACATGATGATCGGAGATTATAACATTAAAAATGTATGCATTTTCAGTATACATACCAAGCATAGTACTACATTTTCGTATTCTGACAGTCAAATAAAAATTACTTCTTTGCCATTAACAATTTATGTATAAATGTCCTTTTTAATTTGTTCAAAAACAGCCTTCCTTGTGAACAAACTATGAATACCAAATAAAGCAGAAAAGAACTAAATATTTAGGTGAAACAAAGGTAACTTATTGATTTATTTCACAAATGAGTGATAATATATTCAATAAGTAGTGGATCGTTACTGAAGTCATTCCTACTAAATGCATACATACATAAATTGAACTAAATGCACATAAAAGTGCATAATAAAGCGACAGTCCAAACATGGCTATAGACGGTGCCAATCCTGCAAAATATTGGCATTTTCGTGTACAGACATTACAGGTTAGACGGGCGCCATACAGCCCGAATCGGAGTTGAATGAGAACCTCCTATAAATATGTAATGAGGCAAGAAAGATTCAGTTTGAAGGAAAGATTTTAATCCGCGTAAAACTGTGCTGTGGTCTAGACGTCCCCAATACATAGCAAGTTCTCCGAACGGCCTACGCTAAATTTCAGTTTCAGAAACTCATTGAAACAAGCTGAGGATTAATATCACATTTTACAAACTCAAGAAGAATTTTAATGTTCTTCTCAATTTCACACAAAATTGGGTAGTTCTTTTGTAAGTTGGTCTACTTTTCTTTTTAAAAATAAATGAAAAAAAAAAAACCCTTAACTATTTTGTGATCCTTTGCTCTGCTGCAGTTATCATTGAACTCCAGGAGTGTATAAATGTATGATTATAAATAAACAAGTAGGGCGAAAAAAATTATATATATATATATATATATATATATATAAATTTTATTATGTTTTACTTCTTTTATTTTTAGATCTTCCCAACTTATTGATATTGCATAATTAAAAATTAGAAAATACTTAAAATAATATACAAATAAATTAAAGTAATGATACAAAACAATTTTGAAAAAAACTCAGAGCAGAATGAAAAATTAGAAGCAACAAGAATAAATATATTTAACATTAATAAATCGATGATAAAACATTATTTTAGAAAAAAGCAATTGAAATGTTATTAATATAAAAAGTTAAAATAATTTTCGAAGCATATAACATTATAGATAAATAATAATGCATTTATAATTTCCAAATTGTGATAACGCCTCTCTTAAATATCAACATATGTATACACAAAGCACACATACGCGTACACACGAAGGCGCATGATACGTGTATCTATAGGGAATTATAAAATGGAATTTTAATGCAGTTAGGCCAATTTTAAATTATTTAATGAAAGTAAAGTAGAGTTATTTGGTATTGCTGGAAATACAACCGACGACGAGAACTAGAAAAATCAAGTATTTCTTATCCGCATTTTAAATTCATCAGCTATACGTCAGAGTTATTCGTGAAAGATGGCTAAAAGTTATCATCTTCTTGTTGTATTTTACCTAGAGACTGCATCTGGCGTGTTGAATCCGTCTCTTGGTTCGACGGAAACGTAAAAATGAAGAAAGACATAGAAAACCATTTTTCTTGGTTGCGAGGACATGCAGTTTTTTCTGATAGTATTTTCTGTTCCAGCAATAATGGCTTCAACAAGATAGGAAAGACATCTACTTAAGATAGGAAAGACTAATTAGAAGGAATTCTCTCAGTAACCCATAACGCAATTGAAAAAATTGCGAAATACTCGGTCAATATTAGGGATACGTTACGATAAAATATGATGGTATTGAGCCATTTTTAGTTATCACTTGTAGGTCTTAAAATTGAGCTCAAACGTATCTTTTTGTTCCTTTACAAAAAACGGAAAATTCTCGATTTTTGTTTTGTAGCGTTCAACACCACTGTCTATATGGTTGGGAACTGCACACAGCTTAAGGTAAAGGTGCTCGAATAATTAAAGATGTCTAGCAAATACGTTTCATTAGCATAAATATAATATTGTTGACATTACATTTACATTTGTGAATTTCCACCTTGCCTATTAAAACTATTTGCTCAATGCACATGGTTTTTTTTACGTTTCTTTTTTTTTTTATATCAGTGAAATCAGCTATTGAGGCTGTAATTATCACGCTTCTTAAACAATTGATGTTCTATAACCGTTGTTACATACATTTATCGTAATTCAAATATTAAGCAAGTTGTCAGTCTTCTTTAAGTACCATCTTTTAATCAACGGATTCTTATTAAGATGTAGAGGATGTTTGTAGTATGATGAAATGATATCAGTAGTAGGAAATCTGCTATGTTTACGCAGCCCTCCATGACGGACTTTTTAATTTCATTTATGAGCTGTTGTCAGCAAGAAAGTAACAGATGTTGTTTCATTCATTCGATAAGGCCTCCTACGAGCTTATTGCTAATTTTCCCGGGATTTTTATGCCCCCTCTAATTCTCTTATTGGAGACTTTACAACTCTTTCTTTAGGGTTTTATAGGCTTCCATCTGATATATAGGGGCCTTGCATAAACGTGACCTATCATTCAACCATGGACCTGATCTATTAAACCCACAATAAAAATAATCTGTAAACTACTTCCTCGTTGAGCGCATTACCGTTTCGATTGACGACGATGTGATACAAATCCCATATCTGTGCTTCACCAAGGCTCTTAAAGGAACTTTCTAGACGTGGTTAGATATTATCTAGACTTGCATATTATTTTCTCACGTCTAAAAACGTTATAATCTCCTCATTTTCAATAAATATCAAGAGAAAAAAAGGCTTTAAGGTCATATTAAACTACTAATGAGCTATAGTGATTTTGTACATGTAGCAAACCTGTTACGGTGAACACGTTTCTCTGGCATTTTCTAATTGACGTTGGAAAGTACACTTCATGAGATTTTCAATAACGTCCCGGCTTATGATATATTAATTATAATATGAATCATATTCCCTTTACTGAAATGAAATAATGAAGTCACGAATATGAAATAACACAAGTAAAACCTCCTTTAAATAGATTAGTGTATTCACTTAAGCCTATATGTAGTTGTTGAAGATTATTACTTCCAGAGCTAGCTAGAAAAATAAAATCTTTTGCACAACAGCCCTTGAAGGGCCAAGACCTGTCACACGGCTTTGGAGATTCACGCCTTCCCTACCCAATTGTGGTAGGGACCAATAATAATTGGTATATTTTATTCAAGTAGCTACTCAATTTCCCCACAGTACTCAGCAGCCACGGAGGGTTCAAATAGAAGTACACCTTAAGAGCACATGATAGAATAAGTAAATAAAAGTGTAGCCAGCGATCCTAGAATTTGAATATGGAACCTGTAGCACGCAAGTATGCCTGGTCTACAGTCGTCCAGCATAATATTTGCTAAAACATTCTCGAATAGTTGAAATTTACTCACGCTTGGGGTTAATACAGTGGTAAAAATGAAGATGGGTACAACTTCCGGATTCGTTATTTCGTCAAATTTCCTCAATACCGACGAATTGTAGCATACTTTACTTAGAGGAAATCATCTATTAAGGTAGTTCTCATATGAGATGATGATTGAAACATGTCTTCAAATGTCCAACGCTCCTACCTTAAGAAAATGAGGTCCGTTCAAAATTATATGCACATACACACTTTTCTTTTACCACCCTAGAGGTGGAATAGGTGGAATTTTTTTTCATCGTTACCACACTCGATATATAAGTGTCTCATGTAAAACTAAATAACAGGTTTGTTAATGACTAAAATCGAACCCGGAGAAAATTGGGGGATTAGTGGGGTATATAATGGAAAATTGAAAATGTCAACGTTCCAAAAAGCCGGATTGAGAATTGTATATTGCCAATATTGTTCAAATTCCATTTTCTATTAATTTTGTTCTATACACATTTTCTTTATTTTGAATATTAACCGAGATATTTGCATTTTTTTTTAATCGACGTCTATATTAGTAATCACACGTCTTATAATAATCCAATATATCATGGAACGTCTGGTTTCAAGCTGCAAATATGTTATAATTGTAATTTATTATCGTCCGTTTTTTGCTACTTGGTTAAATACATTGTATGATAACTTCACAAAAAAAGAGCTTACGTTCTGAACTGGAAATGTTTGTTTGATTCATCCCATACTCGATATTTTGCTGTTTCATTATATTCTTAAGATCATATTCGTTAATCACTGAAATTTGGCCCAGAGTTATTTACAAATACAAAACATCTCCGTTATGCTAAGCCTGATCCAAAAGTGTTATTGAACTAATTCTATTAATCCATTGATGCTCTACAATTTGTGTTCTATATACATTCTCGTAACTCAAATAGTGAGTCCGTCACTAAATAAGTTCCCACAGCCCAGGCGGAATTGAAGCAACAACACTAGGTTTACCAGTCAATTAACATCAGCACATTAAATCACAAAGCCGACTTGGGATGAAAAAATATGCGCAAAGTGGCTGTTACGCCAAGAACATTTTCCTTTCTCGCTCTAAACTCTGGTATTTTATGTGACTATACTCAGAAGTAAAAAATATGAAAATGTATTTTTTTTTCAATACTGTAGTGGACAAAAAATGCCGTATATTTTGAATACAAATTTATAAAAAACAACAAAAACAAATGATCAGCTATAACACACGAAGTTAAATGTAGAAGTAAAGGATCTAATTCACGTAGGCAATTCAAGAAACGGAGCGTACCAAATTTTATCACAAAAATAATAGCTACAGAATTAGGTATTGCTTTCTGTCACTAAAATATGGAAGCAATTAAAATCCTGTTTGACAATTGTCAAGCTAAATATGTTTATTCTTGTTTTATATTCCAAATAATAACTTCTAAATTGTATTACAACTTCCTTGCTCTTCATGTTTATTATTAATTGACTAAAAATAAAATTTAGGGACCCAGAAATATTAACCTTTCATTCAGATGACTTTATTAATAATCGTTCTAGTTTTTTCCCCCGTAGATAACCATTTATCAATTTTCTTTGTGAGTTATTGTAAATCTAATTGCTGTAATTAATTAAAAGAACAAAAAAAAAAACAACATATTTTTCACCCCACTTGAGAGCTAGTATTTTCTACTCGTATATCTTGAAAATGAGAGCTTACAGTCAAGAGGAAAGGACTGAACCAAGAAACCTGTTCCAGGTGAGGCAGGCCTAAAAGTCAAACTGTACATGATTTGATTAACACCAAGGCCCTAGGAGTAGGTACCCATTCCCAAGAAATCATAGATACGTGAAATAATTCAAACTACACGGCCGGTGCTAATTTCCCAGCTCAATCAGTTTCATGTTTATATGACCTTAATGTAAGACAAGTCCAGGAAAGGTGTTATTACGAACAAGTGTTAAAAGCCCCTTTCAGCGCTGAATTAGCTCTCTATGTACTCGAAATGTTAAGGGTTGAATATGCACTCAACATGCACTTTAGACGATATTATGTCTAATATCGTAATGATTCTTGGTATTTCTATGCTTCGGTTGGAATGAAGTTATTTTAGATATTATACACCACATGATTATACTATGTAAAATCCAATCTGAAAACAATCATAAAGCCACATACTTAAATATAAAAATAAATGAATATTGAGGAGTTATGAAAGTTGCTAAATACATTAATTATTTTCTTCACTTAATTTTTTATACACAGTTCTCAGAATATTCAATTTTTTTATGAGTTGTTCAACCTACAACTAAGGAATATAATGAAAATTGATACCGCAATATTTTAATAGCTAACGGTTCTGGTGAAGGTGAGGCACATTATCATGTGGTGATGTCTGAAAACCAGATTGCCTCCTGAACGCATCCGACGCTTACTTAACTCAAAATAACGGAGCTCGAGAACACTGGAAGATGAATATTGGTAATTAACAGAAATACTCAAAATGAATAAAGAAGATATAATGAACCACGGATTTTCAAAATTAAAATGGATAAAGATATGAAACTAGAGGTCACAGAAAATCAGCCCTCCCCCCCCCTCCCCACCATAACCTTATATTAAGGAATAATAAAATAAAACAGTAATTGGGAAACAGGTCTCAATAACTCGAAGTCTTCCCACCAATTCTGAATTGGGGGGGGGGATACATGCTATTGAGACATGTTTCCCAGATCTGCCTTCCCACATCCAGCAACATAATTATGAAAACAGAAATTCTTCTGAAGAAAGAAAAACCCCCAAAAAATGTCACCTGTAACAACATTAGCCCAAGCCAAAGAATAACCTGAAGATGTGAACCCGCAGAGTATTGTTCTTATAAATGTTATACTTATAATCCGGGGGTGTAAAGCCAACAGATAACAGTTTTTGGCGCATCAACATGTTCCACCCCCAAAATAATCTAAATCCAAGCCTTTTGCTCTTTTAATTAAAACTTGTTTCTTTCGGTTCATCTCAGAAGTCTTCATAAAATAACAGACAGTTAGTTGTCTTATGTTGGCACCAGTGAGAAAGAGCTCAGCATTAGAATTAGTTCCATTGAAGTGAGTTGTAGACATATTCCGTCCAAAATGCCAATTCCTACCCCAAAACATTAACCATTCGGAATACATCAATCGTAAATTAACTGCAAAAACTTAATGAAAGTTTTCTAATCCGAACATTTTTTTACAAAAGTATTTCTCAACTCATTCAGAACTGAACGCAATGCCTAACTGTTCTGTTGGCCCTCCAATCTGTTTAAAATGTATCAGAAAAATTCTGCTAGAGGGGCTCAGGTTAGCCATGCAAGTTAAAGCGCTCGCCTTAACCTCACATGACAAACCTAGAGTGGCGACTTCGATTCCCGCCAGGGCAACAGGAATTTATTTAGTGACGAACTCGTTAAATAAAATCCTTAGTCCAATCCTGGCTAGAAAAGTGTGTTAACCCATCCCAATCGGCCATATTACCCAAAAATTGTTCATTAATAAATAATAATACTGCTACATAGCCTTAGACATATAATAAATTTATTTAACAAGCATTACACATCAAAACACAAAATAAATGTTGAATAAATAAAAGAAAAAAAAAAAGAAGAAATCTTTTTTATTTTGATATTGACTTTTGACTCTTAAAACAGACTGTTCATCATTCAGGCTTAATGGATCAAGTACTACGCTTGTACGCTGTAGAAAAACTATTTCTTCCAAGTTAAAAGAGATAGTTACTCAATCTGTACTTCCAAGATACATTTTAAGTGAATTTCCAGTATGATAGAATTGCAAATAATACAAAG
Source organism: Riptortus pedestris (assembly GCA_019009955.1). Taxonomy (NCBI): domain Eukaryota; kingdom Metazoa; phylum Arthropoda; class Insecta; order Hemiptera; family Alydidae; genus Riptortus; species Riptortus pedestris. Next base: position 49,406,564 of record CM032229.1, read on the forward strand.
GGGAAATTTTCTTTTACTCTGTTTTTAAGGAGAATGTCGCTATTTAGTGGTGAATAACCTGCTTAGTCATTAACCTGGAAAACATTTGCGTTTGTTGTTCTTTAAATAGGAATATAATTACAACAAGGAAAACTTGAGACTCGATTTTTTTTCTTCAAAATCTGCTAAAATCCATTTTTTTTACATTTTGAGTTACACAGTGATATATTGTAAACGCTTACTGTCCTCGTAAACATCTTTTTTGATAGAGAAAGCAAAGTGGAGGAGATCCGAATATTCCAACTCTGCAGGAGCATAATTCTAAACAAGAACGAAAATCTATAATGAAAAGAAGTCACATGTTTCCTTGAAACGAGTCAACTGCTGCACAATATGCTACATGACAGAACTCGAATTCACTACTTGGAGCATACGACGAACTTTGAGGAATGTTTAGTTGGCAGTAAAGAGCAACGCGAAAAGTGGTGAAGCCTCTATATCCTAAATACCATTTCCGTCAAGCCAGAGGTTCCGCAGCAAGAGCTACTTGAGCTAGAAGAGACCTAAGAAAAATATTTAACACCACTAATGTGAAATATTGTTTTGAACATCACTCATGTATGTTCAGAAGCGACGGCCATCTAATAGATTTTTAGAGCAAGCCTGATTTCACACATTCAGACAATTAAAAATGATAGATTGCGCAGTTAAGATCGGTTTAAGAGATGACTCCGAGAGTTTGCAGAGGGAAAAGCTCTATGGAACCCTGAAAGGAAACTTAGGAGAGGATGGCGGTGGTAGAGATGGCTGGATGACCTGAGGGAGGAAGTGCCGTGTGGAGGAGTCACCGGTCTTAGTATTGTAGTACACAATCATTAGTTATTTCGACAACGAATAACTACGAACTCTACGAAGATAAACGAATCGTGACGCCATTACTGCAAAATATAAATATTGATCAATTCTCATTACCATCTCTACGATCACACCCTCAACCCATTGTCAATGACTAACTAGACGTCTAATAACGACTCTAAAATTATTAGAACTTACACACACACGTAGGAAGGGTTTTAATTCCATTAGGCCTATAAGCACCTCATCAAAACACAATGAAATGCTTTATTAATTACTCATTGAGGTAGATAATGCACAAAAGACCATTGAGGAGGCATAGTATAATGTCTATAATAAAGAATTTCAAATGGTGACCCCATCACATGAATAAACAGGTGGGGCGGATCAGCCTGAATAACTGTACTCTTAAATTAGCAGATCAGCATACTTAGATTTCGGGAGACCGTCGGTTTTGAAACTGGTAGAACATAAATTATAGAGCAATTTCAAACAGTTAAAAGAAATAAAATGGGTGTTAAAACCTCTAACATAAAACCCAAAAGCTCATTATCTAGGCGTTTGCTTCATTATTTTAGCGTAAATTACCTGTCATAGAAACATTAATTCCTCTTCTCCTCATTAACCAATAACGTCCCCAATTTTCTATTTTAATAAATAGGCAAATTTATTATGTAATGGTATGCGAAGTTGGAAAACGGAAATTTATGAAGTGCTAACAATTTCATTCATAAACAATGTTTATGTCATGGGAAAATATATATAAAAGTGATAATTGTAAATACGCTTTTGGTTGATATGCGTTTTCTAAGCTACGTTATTCAGTTTACATTAGTTCTTTAACAAATGTAAAAGAGATGCGCCCCATTAAAATGTGCGATATAAGTGTTAAAAGCTCGTGTAAAAGTAGATTACAGTAAAATAGGCTTTTTATTTTGAATGACTGATATGGAGAGTGGAAATTATTAAATTAAACATTATATGGCTTAAAAAAATGTGCTAAAGTGGTAAGAGACTTGAAATACCATTTTGATGAATACAAACTATAAATAAATCCAAGTATAGCTTTACTTAGTTATTAACATCAACTTTACGACTAATTGGAACAGGTTGTCTACAGGTCATTGCTGTTTTCTACCCTTCATACAACTAAGGATTTTATTGAGTAATTATGTCTCTAAATAAACTCCAATAGTCCATACGGGAATCTAAACCATGACTAGGTCTCCTGTGTGCACTAAGAACTGCACCTCTACAAACGTCAATAACTTGAGCCAGTAAACCTATTAAGAACTGTTAAAAGCATAGCCATGCCATCCAAATTTGAAAGAATAAGTAGTTTTCTCATCAAAACTCATCATAAAACAGGAAAATGATTACGCCTCCTATAGCTAAAGTCGGTAATTAAGTCTTTCTAAAACCATTAGAAAGTATGAAAGTATGCGCATTCAACTTTTCTTGATAATGACTACTTATAATGAACTGCACCCCCCCCCCTCACTTCACATTTAACTGATGTAAGTAATTTTTTGCTTACACTTGTATTAAGGTTGTTTTATTCTCAAAAAATTGATATTATTATTTGAATAGTAGAATTCTTTTATTAAAAAAAAAAAATGAATTTTGTATAAAATGCGTTAAGAGTGGATAGATGGGTGCAACAAGTGTACAGATTTCAGGGTTAATTAAAGGTACATGCTTTCAGTGGTTATGATTTGCATGATGACAATAATATTTCAAATAGTTAACAGGAATTTATTAAGAGCAAAATTACGTATATTGTTCGAGTATCTACCATAATACAATGTTTTCCATAGTTCTCAAAGAGGTACTTTCCAATTCTGAGTCGAGAAATTTAAAAAGACTGTTTGTAGTAAAAATTCTTAATGAGAAATTAGTCAAAATTAGGTCTGGTAAGGCTTCTTGGGTAAAGATTGATACCTCGGCTTGAGTTTTAAAATATTAATTTTCTTGTAATTTATGCCTGAAGAGAAATACATTTATTCGTCAGTAATGCAAGATTTGTTCAAAGGGACTCAATGAATTTTTCTTTTGGGTTCGAAGAAAGTTTTACATAAGAAGGCTTTGTCTCAACGCGTACCTAGAAATGAAAATTAAATGCATTAGGACTGAAGACAAATGCTTTTCAAATCAAAACTGGCTTGTAACAGAATCTGCACTAAGGCGGGAATTATCAGCTTTGGAATATACATCAAAGAAAGAAAGTTAAGAGAGAAATCGTGCTTTGGCAACAATTGTTTTTAATTTGCAAGGAAAAGGCGCAGTAATATATATTCCATTGTGTGTCAGCTGGTCGCATACGGCTGTCAATCACCTGAGCGCTGATAAATCCTCTCGAACCATTCTGGGGGAGGCGTTGTTTCACAGGTTACAGGAAAACAAAAGAACACAGGGATCTCAGCCACATTATGAGGCGTATTCATGAGAGGATGTGGAAAGCGAGGAAATACAACCGCACAGCTTGATCTGACAAACTGCTCATGCTAATGTGTAACGGAGCGGAGGTGATTGGACGGTAAGGCACCGGCATATCACAGGTTCTCCGGCTAATCGGCGATAGATGTTTCCCCCAAAATCGCCGATGGACGGATGAAGGATGGAGCTGCCCACGAGTTGATTTGCATCAGCGATTACAGCTGTGAGATAGGGGTACTAAATCAGACCTGCCGTGGGCCGCGCGGGGGTGTGGGACAGACCGGTAGCTTGCACAGGTGGAACTCACGTCTCTCACACCTACCTCCTCCGTCTCACTATTATCTCTCACATGTCCGATGTCGGGAAGAATACTACCTGTTGCTCGTACGGGTATGTCACACCATTGGCTGGCCAAAATGGTACTTACTCCATTGGACAAAAGAAAATTTAGTTAAAAGTTATCAAAAGTATGATAAGTTAGCACCCTCCCTAACTAGAGATCCGTTAAACCAGCTGAGCAGAAAGAATGCTAGAGCTCTTCACACAAAAATCATTACGGTTATACATGCTAAATACGACCCGTATTCGTGAGCCTGGAAAGATCACTTTTCATTTTTTTTTTTTTTTTAGCAGATTTCCTCTAAGGAAAATCAGCAAATTCGAACGTATTCATGAAGCGATTTTCCAAAATAAATTTCAAATTTCCATCGATCCTACAAAGTAGATGACGAAAATGAGGTCCGTTCAAAATTATAAATAAACATATATCTATCTGTATACATATTTGTCTGTAATCGCTCTAGACGACGCAATTCTTATTTAATCGTAACCAAACGCGATATACAAGCGTTTCATTCAAAACTAAAGGAGAAGTTCGTTAATGGCTGAAATAGAATTTTTGCATTTTTTAAGTTTCATCACTCAGTAAACCCACACTCCAACAATCATATCACCAATAAGCTATTATATTTTTAAATATATTTAATATACAGGGTCATTCAAAAAGAATGAACTGATTTCAAAGCTTTATGGTGCTTTACACCAGCATCGCAGCAGAACACGTTGTGATGCGATGCTGGAAATGGAACATGATGATGATGACACCATAAAACTTCAACACCGGTTAAATACATGTGTCTTTATTGCAATCTTGTATTACTGTCTGTTAATAAGATATAGCTTAATGAAATCGGTTCATTCTTTTTGAAAGACCCTGCATTTAACATTTGAATTAGTTTTACATATTTAATATTGTTGATGCTCTACAATTGTTCTATAATTGTTTTCATAACTCAAATAATCGAGTTATTTCTACATTCTTGTGTTGTGGGGGAGCCTTTAATACCTCCCCCTCTACAACCCTTTTAATCACCAGGTTTTTTTTTAAAAAACAAAAAAAGAAATAGAGATTGAGATCACAAGGGGAATCTGCATAAATGGGTTATTCTATTCTTGGTAAAATAATGAAAGCTAGGCCAACAAAGATGAGTATTTTGGGTTCAAACTTCAGACTTCTCAGAGGCATACTTGTTACGACAATCTGCAAAAGAAACATTATGAAGTTAATACAAATTATTGAAATTTGTTGATACGTGTATAAACTCTGACTCAACTGTTGGCGTACATTTTTTGGAACTTTTTTCTTGTTATATTTTCGACATGAAGTAAAGCGACATCTAACTTAACCAACTTATCAGTGAAAAAAGAGTGTATACTTTGTTTCAATCCTAAAAACGAAATATACATGCACCATTAATCACCTTGGGCGTTGCAATAGTTTTGGCAGGAAGTAAAGTTCACGCCGCCACTTGCAGGCAGTTCAAAAAGTGTCATGCCTCCCCAAGGAAAAACTGTAGCAATAGCAAGTGTTAATTGGTGGGAGTACAATGGAAACAGCAGGTCATGATAATTAACAACCTGATAACAGCCCCAGCTACAGACTAGGTGTATAGGAAGTGAATCGGCCATGGCCCACTGGCCTTGCGGGTTTAAGCTGTCACTGGTGAACCAGGCGTTGCCTCCATCGACTCTAAGTGAACTCATGAAAAATTATTCAATATGTCGTTCCAATGAGGTGTCAACCTCAATCTCTAACCTACAGCAACGATATCGGATGTGAAGGACTAAATGTACTTGCTAAATTTAAAATTAGATTTTGGTTAAAAACTGTTCAAATAATAAGTAAAGAAGCATTTGAACGTATTTATATAAGACGGCAATAGTAAGCCAATTTAGTTTAAAAAAATATTTTGTAAGATTTAATACAAAATTCAGAAAAGGTACTACCCAGGATCAGAAATTCTTTTGAGAGACTAAAAATAAAGCAGTAAAATACTATAATTCGTATTAAAAACTTTGCCCAAAGTACAATAGTAAGCATCTATACATAAGTGTAAAAAATAAAGTCTTCTGTATTAATTGGTCACTGACAATGATTCATTCCAAAATATATAAAAATCTAGGATTTTCAGGTTTTTCATTAAAATCCTCAATTATGTTTGGCAATATTCATTAATTTACAGTAATATTAGATTTATCTGATTACAGTAATGATTTTTTTCGATATACTACTCTTTTCGAATATAGTATAAAATAAAATAACTTTTTATTTTAAATTCACGAGTATGTCATTCACTATATTTGTTCTTTATATTCTATTCGCCGAAATACAAGCTAAATTACAATTATAATAAGTTATAATTCAGGTAAGACATTTTGAAGTCTAATAAGGTGTGTTTTAAGTGCATTTGCTCATTATTAATTTTGTATACATAAAACTTTTATTTTATTTTTTTTACATTGGATTCACAGAATTCAGAAATTTAAATTGTTATACCTGCGGATATATATAGCTAAAGTCCATATATACAAAGCATAAGTATTTTTATCTCTACATTTTCACGTAATAATTAGAGAGATTTAATATAAATATATTCTATTAAATAAAAAAAAAAACACACGTTTAATTTCAGTTTTTGTTGTTCTCCGTTAATGTTTTTTTGACAAGTTTTTTGACAAATTTCCGAATTCATATTAGAATTTTTTACTCTGAAATATACATTTGACACGTCCTAATATTCTAATTCTCCTATGGTTTGCCATTATTCATTATCAATATTTCAACCGGTTTAATTATTTATCTTAAACACTTAATAGATATTAAATTTCTCTACGTTCGTTTCTAACTGGTGGAAGTGACATATATGCTGCAGGTATGCTGTGGCAGGGATTTAGTATGTTGGCATTGATTCACACTCAGTAAATTAAATGTTTAGTCTCAACCTGGCTAGAAATAGATATTATCCTGTACGTAACTCGTCACAACTAACCCTCTTAGGTTAAAATAGGTTTCTTAATTAACAGAAAATATAAAATATAGCATGCCAAAAGAGAAGACTTCTTTCAATTACTTCAGTATTGAAAAATTCATTATTTTAATGTTTCATTATATTTATGTTAATGTATGTCATTGGACACTTCTACTAATATTAAGCAATTTTATTTCACCATTAGTTTCTGTTCCTTTTGATGCATAGGAGGATCACAGTTGTTATTATCATTACATTTAAACTACACTAAATATAATTTCATGTACTAGCCAAAGCATGCCAATACAACAACTAAGATTATTTTGGTATTTCATGTTACGTTATCAAACTTACATCCAGATTAGGAGTATAAATTGTTTGTCAAAAAAAAATTATATAAAAATTGATAGCCAATAACTGTAATATATCGATCAGGTATAATCTGTCGGCCATCTTTCAGTGAATCAAAATAATTAATTCTTATAATTAGTCCAAAAATTCTTCTTTTCATAGTGATAATAAAAAAGGTGGAACCAATGAAGTATCAAATCGAAAAATACATATTACTTCTTAGTAATATGAAGTTCTAAACTAATAAGACTGTATTTGCAGTTTATACGTCAATGTTTGAGACTCATAAATTAAATCAAGGAATATTAATAATATTCCAGGAAATTTGATTGCATAAATCAACATCATCAAGATTGTGTGTGTGGAGTGGCACAGGTGTTCCCCAGGATCAGGAGGAAAACTGATTTTAGTAGGCAGTAACTCATGAAAACACTTGATGAACACCTACAGGTAATTTAGCTGGCCCACTCTTTTTACCAAAAGCGAAACTAAATATTATGCGCTACGTTTTTAATGTAATAAATAATGCATTTCCAAAGTCAATCATTTTTTGTCAGATTAAATATCCTATATATTTGCATAATAACTTGAGAAAAAAAAAATATGAAAAAATATTATACTGTCCTTGGAAATAAAACTGTCTTATAGATTCGTTTTATTATTATTTGCATTGCGTTTACTTCTGGAAATTTTGTACTCCAAGGAATATGGAATTATGCCCGAATTAGTTTTCACTGACTTTTATTTTGTATTGTTCTGCCCAGCCAAAACCAATAAAAAACCAAAGTGAGTGTGCGTGGATTACTCTAATCTAGGATATGTTTTCTATTTTTATGAATTAGTCAGAAGTAGAATTCTTCATTGAAAAAATAAAAATTAAGTAATAGATAACTCAAGCTCGAAATAAATGAAGAATTGGCCATAATAAGAGAATTTTGTAAATGAATCGGGAAAAATTGAAAAAACAGGATTGCTTTATTTTATAGGATAAAATACAATGCCTAGGATGCAGGAATAAAAAATAAACGAAAACGTTTTATTCTAATTAAAAATAAAAATTGTTCAATGCAGATATTCACCCCTAGAAAATTATTAATTGTTAACCACTTCAAAATATAAAAATGAATGAATTCAAAACTTAACTTCTGATCAGTGGCCATTTACATAACTAAAAGGGACCAAGCATAAAAATATTACAAAGTTTACAACTAGTAAGCACTTAATCTGCAAAGTATTTTATTTTTGTTCGTTTACCAGCAGCTCAGTTCATTTTTAAATCAAATACTTTAGTTCTATATTTGTTATAATAAAATAATAATATTAATGAATGAAAGCACTAATGATAGGAATGCAAATGTATCATATATGGTTACATTTGTCGTTAAATATGCTATACGATTCATTATAAAACAAATTTAATACATTTTAAAAACTGATGGAGGTGTTGAATACTTTTGAAAAAATATGGCAATAAAAAAAAACGGATTGCACACTTTTAAAGTACATTAAAAACAATATAAATCTCAATTGAAACGTTTTTTAAGGTTTTTTTTTTTTTTTTTATTACCGTCTTAATAATATTTGCTCAGAAATTTAAAAACCTGTGTTTTTCAAGGGTGTTTTCCCTTTCAAATCATATTTTTGTGTTACGATTGAACTTATGTACTTGCACATTAAGTCACAAAATATTTTGAATTTTCGGGTTCCCTAACTTCCTTTGTGAGTTCTCTTAGCTCTGTCTCATAATTCGGCGCATTAATTTAGGCTAAGTAATTGTTAATACATAATTGCATTGTGTTATCATAAGATAATTCATTGAAAACGTTTTCTTGTTCGTTATTGCATAACAGTTTTAAGGGAATAATTCCTGGATTCCTTAACAACAGGTAATTTCCAAACAAGACGAGATTAGGTGTCAAAACAACGCTCATAGTGGTGGGTGCTCTGAAGAAGTGGAGACGTACAGGCATAACTTGTTTCATGTAAATGAGTAAGCATCAAAAGCGCCATATTTCATCGAATCAACAAGAATCGAATATGAGAATAACTACCCGACTGATGAGACTGTTACAAGCATTCGAGTTAATGAGACAAGCATGTCCAACGGGATTCATCTCTCCCCGGCCCACGCGCCTGCGCTCAACGCTCGATCATACTTATTTATATGTTATGGTTGCAGGCGTTCTCAGAACGTGAAAGTTAAAGAAGATAAGAGTTTTATTTCATTTTCGAATTGTTAGTGGCCCCTCCAAAAATGGAAGGCTATTGTTCTTATGCTAAATCTGCCCTGTTGGTCGCGCACGCGTGTGATAATATCACGCGGCCGAAAATCCTCGCTGACACTTCGTAAATCCAAACTCTGCATGAGAACAAAGGTTTTGGCTTTGATCAGATTTGTCTCGGATATTTGCATTGGGGAAGATTTTGGAAGCTCAGCGCAATTGGTTTGCAAATGAATGTTTCACTACTTGCATGAAACTGGTTCTGTACAAGAAAGTTCAACATGAAAAAGAAGTAAACACAATGGAAAACACGTTTCGAAAGTCGAGGAGAATGAAATAAAACACCCTTTTGTGGCGTCTTTGAAACCGGTATTGAATATTTGAGAGAGAGTGAGGAGGAGGTTACGTTAGTTTAAACTATGATAAGAGATAATAGTCTACTGAATTAAAGAACTAAACTATAGAATATGTTAAATTGTAGATATTTGTCTAATCATTGACTACATTCCTTATAACAGAGCAGGATAACTTCTTTTTCTTTCAAATTCTGGTTGTATATTAATATGTAACATTAATGAATGAAAAGTTCGTTTACTAACATATATATCAGTAAAAATATTTCGGTTTTATAAATGATCCATCCAAGTAAACTTAATAACCACATATAATAACCAAAATAAAACTTATAGTTTCTAAATGTATAAATACAAAGGGTGGTTACGCTCAATATTTAAGTAACAATATAAGAAATAAAATAAAACAGGTTGTACCTTGTAAATGCAGAAAAAACACATATAATCTACTTACTGATTACAGGAAGGAATATAGATTTGGGACGGCCTTCACCACCAAAGACTCACCGGAGATACTGTGTGAGTAGGGATCATCTTAAGAACACCGAAGATGGGAAAGGTTGACTCAAAAGTACTCTTCCAGTACTAAAAGGTATTTTAATTTTTAGGTATTGTTAGCGAATGTGTGTGGCATTTTATACCCTTTCTTTGACAGGAAGAAATGGCTAGTTGTTGCATAATACTGTTCCGTCCGAGTACGAAGTAAGGAAACTGTTGACATAGGTCGCACACCGTTTTGGGAGATTTTGCGGTTTCTACTTAGGAACACTTAAAGTTCTTGGTTTTTAAAACAGAGGAAAAAACGTGGAGCTGATAAAGAAGCCACACTAGTCACAAGCACCTGTTGTTGCTATGCCTCTCTGCACTTTAAAAGCTACCACTAAATAAAGTTGTAACAAAGCTGAAAGGATGGTGGTGTTTAGCCCAACCGTGAAGAATTGTAAAGATATTTGGACGATGGACTAAAATCTCAGGTCAGTCTACTTTGATGGTACTTGGATCAGTTTAAGAATTAATCAAGGAATATACGGCCAAACATTCGCTAAACAATAACGGAACTCGGATAACTAGAAGCCAGCCTGAGGTAGAGTTGGCTTTTTATCAAAAAAAGACTTGCAGAAATTCTTATTAAAACACAGAAATGTCACAGAAAGTTGAAAGAGATAATAATAATAACAAATATAATAATAATATAATAACATGGATTATGTTTACATTGAGCTAGAATATAATATAACATATTATCTATCATTCGTAAGCGTGAATATTGTTTGTTTCATACGTTTAAAGAAGCTTGGAAAAACTATATAAGAGTGGATATGTAGTTTTATTAGAGGCAAAATGAATATAGGTCCATAGAAGAAAAACATATGAAATAGCTTCCACATATTTAATCCTTACTCTAAATGTTTCACATCCTTTATGACGCTTTTTCGGGAGATGTCCATAAAATATAAAATGATTCAAACTTACTACCGTTAAGATTAAAAGATGGAGACAAATCAACTGGTTTATTCGATACATTAAAAACGATAAAGAGTTTAAAAATCGTTGCAGAATTATTGATATAGTATAAAAAATCAATTACATATGAAGCACAAACACAATTGCATCTAATCGACTTCATGTTTATTAAATATTTGATAATTATGTTATGTACAATTTATTTCTCAGTTTTCTTCACAACAATCTGTTTGTTCTTCAATATGCTTTTATTTTATTTTATCTCCCCTTTGTTACTTTCTTGTCTAAGAAAAGATAGACAATTAACCACCTGCAGGTGTTTCACTATCATACTGTTGACCATTTTTAATGTGTCGATGTGATTACAGTTGATTCACTGATACTTTCCTCCTTGTTAGTCTTTCAGTGACCATCTCAGAGTTCAGATCCAACAATTTTATAATATATGTACAATTTCTACCATAAAGGGAAGCAGAGAACAAATATAAAGGGAGAGCAAGGAATAGGCTCATGAGATTCCGCCAATTTTCCTTCAATGAACATTGGATTAAGACCAAATTTCGATTACACGAGGTTTTCAATATATAACTAAATTAAGGAGGAAATATTATAACATAACCTTTATCAAATGTCACAAATCATATAGCCCAAAACTATGTTGTTTTTTTTTGTTTTTTTTTTAGATATTTCCTTTTATTTTTGAACGAACGACTATGTTTATATTTGTCTGTGTGATATGGAGAAATTCTGGAAAATGCCTTCAAGTGTGATCAAGCTACTAAATAATGAAAAATGTTCCATTCCACTCTACGTCGAAACACTTAAGTCATTCATAATACGAGTAGAATTTCTGTGCCGTTAATAAGAAAGTCTTCCACGTTACAGCTAAGTACCACTAAACTTTGAACAGATGCAATCCAAACTTTAAAAGTACAAATTAATGCCTTTTTAATGAGAAAGGTTAATAAAGAAAGACCTCATCGGCTCATAACTAACTTCCATACATTTTCACAAACTACCGGCTGTTAATATTAATAACTCTATTTAGAAGAGTAATAACCAATGAACTAAGTAACAACTTTATTTATCGGTACTTAGAGGACTTATTAGATTCAGCACTAATAAGCGGAGGAGAAGAATGAAAACTCCCTTGGCTCATTAAAACGTTTAAGCATCGTCTTAGAGCCATATTTCATACGAATTACCGCATTTTCCCGCTCGTGGTTAAAAGGAACATTAAAAAAAAAGAAAAGAAACTAAATCAGCACATTTCTTTCTTGTGCCGACGGTCGAATAAGAAGTAGAGGAGATTTCTCGAAAAAGTTGGGAAAATAAAAAATCGAACTTACCGTTACCGCCGGGAAGTTTAGAGCCGTTTGTTGTGCACGACGGTTCTGAAAATTGCCTCTAATACCAAGGATAAATTGACTTATTAATAGATTGATTCGCAGGTCAGGGGTTGGCCTTGGACGATTATACCGACCGAGGAGTAGTTTTACTTTTAACATTTCACATAATCGAGTTATAATAGCACAATAATGAGCCTCGGACTATTATAATATAGCTCTTCACGAGTTGTGCCGAATAATTTAAGAATCGTTACATACTTAAGATGCTTATGGGGTGAGAGGCCAACCGGGTTTTTTAGTTGTTTTATTTTATTGGATAGTAACAACCTATGTTTTCGGCAAGATAATATAACGACTCTTGTTCAATATAAGTGGTTTGTCCAAGTCCTTGACTTACTTATTTTGATACTTTTACATAAAAAAATCCTGCTTATGCAACTGCTGTTAAATGACTGTATAGGCATATGGCACCTTCTGCGATTCTCGCCAACAACTGATAATGATAAATTATGTAATTAAAGAGAAAAGACATCTTGGCAGACTGTCTGGAAAAACCTAAGATGCTGTCAATTCGTGGCTGTACAGTGTCCATGAATCTGAAAGAAATGGTAACTGACAGTAAGAGCTTAGCAGTAGATAGAAGAGCCAGAATGGAACCTGATGCTTCTACTTTGTGCCCTTCAATGGTTCACGAAATGACAGGGCCATTTCCTGGTCAACAACCCAGGACATTGACAATACTGTCCCCAGTAATAAATCAGTTTCAGTCTTAGCACATAAGGGAAATAAGCTGTTAAGGTTATACACATGAATCATGAATTTTATTTCTAAATAGAGAATATGTCCTGAAATGAGATCACTAGTGTGTCTAACCAGAAACTGGGAAATCTGGTTATCTTACGCAGCCTCTGCACGACGGACTTTTTTATCTAGCAGTGACGAGATAATGGAGAATTTTTTCTGGTGATTTTCCGTTGTTAAATACCTCAAGCACATTTTAGACAACACTTTAGAATTCTAAAATAAATACAGAATTGTCAGTTCTGCTCTACGAATGTGCTATAAGTTCTCCAAATCCAGAGTTTCACCTTTTAAGTCGAGCCGCTTAAGTGTCTTAAGTAATCCTCTGAAAAGGACCGTCAAAGGATCACTTTAAAGGCCTCTTTAATTTAAAGGCCCCTTTGAAATAATTAAGGATGATAAGAGCACACCCAGCTGGATGGTAATTAGGTTGAAATACTGATTAGAGCTAACCTTAGCCTGTCACAGGTTGGTTATCAACCAATTCAGATTACCGGCGGTAGTGATAAAAATTCATAGGCCAGTCTCTTATCAGGCCTAAGAACCTTCCAAGGTGTTATCGTAATCACAGCCTTCACCATAGAATTTTTGATAAGAAAAAAAATTCCAAATGACTTCATTACTTACCCAGATCTTTTAATTCCATATTAGTCTGTTGTATCCAATACATTTTTCAGGCTTTTAACAAAACTATCCTAAAAATTGAATAATATACCAAAGTAGTTTAATTTTTAGTAATATTAGTTAAATTTATTAATAATATTATAAAGTGAGGATTTATGATGGCTATCTGAGCGATAGTGGCTCACCACTCTTTGTTAAGACTGTCAAGAGTTTGTTTTCGTCAAATTATTCAGTGAATATGTACTTATGAACTCATTTTTTTCCTTTGGCATAGCGATATTTTGCATTCTTTGGCAACCTGTTTACCATATGGATGTTTATTCTGGAAACATCGACCGGGTTATGGCTACTCCACCTCAATACGGATTCTGGAAATTTCATTTTGAAATATTTGTATGCATTAGATGTAAAAGTAAATGGGAAACATATAAATAATAACACAGTGGCTGAACTTAGTCACCCTGAAGTTTCATAAAAATTAAAAATGTGCCAACATGGGTCCCAAAAGAAAATTAGGAAACGGAAGTCCCTAATATACTTTTTGTCGGTTTGGGAGGTAAAATCACAGTCAAACTAAAGAACAATATGAAACTTTTCTGCTGAATTTTAATAAATGAACATATTATTATGAATTAACGTCAACTTCTTGCTACTATGACTAATTGGGACGAGTTATTTACGAACTACCATCCTTTTTCACCAACTAATGCTAAGGATTTTATTTCCATCAATAAAATAAGCATATACATTGTGATACTCCATAGAAACATAAAAAATTGTAACAAAATCTAATAAAATAAAGAAAATTAAGTAATATATAGAAATTAAAAGTTGACTGGGTATATGAATTAATGTATTTGTAATAATAATACTAAAGGAATCATCTATAATAGAATAGTTGCTCAAAATGACTCCAACATTATAGGTTAAATACATTTTTTCCGATTCACAGTAACCGAGATAATTTGAATTTTTAATTATTCCTCTCAGTACCCCTCCCCCACCCGGAGTCTAGTTTTAGCCATTATCAAATATAATTTTTATTTTTCCATGAAACGGCTAAATATCAAGTGTGTTGTTCATCAACTAATAATCATGTAGTTTAGAACGTTAAATCTTAAATGATGACTTCTCAACGGAATTATTTGCACATAACATAAATATTTTAATGTTTCGAATATGAAAGTTCGATATACTCGTAAAAGCTTATTGTTAATATGACATGTGTAGAAATGGGGCATTTGATTTACTTGAATTTTTCATTAACCTTTAAAAATGCACCTGAAAACAGGTAGTTTAATTTTTGAAGTTAGTACATGGTCTTGGTATGGACTGTATAAATACTTTCATGTATTTTCATAAAACACATTGTCAGAGTAAGTTGGGATTAATGAAAACATTAAGAAAAAACTCTATTTCTGTGATAATCACACGGCAAAGAAATGATCCTTGAAACCATGTATACGTTTGTTTTAAGTGGGTTGTAAAGTGGGCTGTGGGGTGTTATTAAGTCATATAATTAGACAGTTGCTGTTTACAGTAAAAACTTTCAGCGCTGAAGAGATTACTAAAGTTTAGATTGTGAATTTTGGCAGCCAGGATTTAGATAATCTTCTTCCTTCTCTATTGAAAACATCAGCTAATCCTACGATTTCTAAAGTTTGATAAATATATATTTGATAAAAATATTATTCATAGTTTTTATTTTTCAAATTTATTTATAAAGCTTAAAAAGCTGGTACATTCTTGATATATTTGGAAGATGTTAGATTCTATTTGGGATGTGGTATTGTCCAAGGATGTCTGTTTAAACTTTCAATGAATTCCTTGTCTTATATTAGAGTTGCTTTCTTTCATATCTCTTTGAGCATTGTGAGAATGAGGCCCCTTCGAGGATAGCATTAAAGGGATATTTTCCCTTTTCAAGCATCTCATTGAAGTGAAATTATTTTAAACAAGTTCCAATGCCAAAACGTTTATATTAAATTTCGCAGTAAAATGTTCTACTTGTTAAGATTTAATTGAGAAGAACGATTAAATATCCATTTATCTCAAACATTCTTAATAAGACTCTTTTGTTTCATGCTTAAGAAAATGAATGGTTCAAAGGTGGAGTGAAAGCTTCAAAAATCATTACCAAAAACTATGTACATTATGTTAAATAACTTCCAAATAATAAAAATGCTAGTCTTCCTGTTTTTTTTTTTTTTTTTTTTTTTTAAAAAAAAGGATTATAGAAAAAGATATGACCATATGAGGATAATCCATATGTTTTAAACCGTTGACGTTTAAACACTGTCGTACTTTCGGTGTCTTCAATATTTTTCCGGTATTAAGAACTACTCGGTCGGCCATCACCACATATTTCAAATGTGGCTTTAAATATTGTACTGAGTTCCACTATGAATACGGCTGGGCTGATTACCGCCCGGCATGTCGGTCCTCATTTTTATGGGTATTTTCACATAAAAGGAATATATAAATATATATATATATATATATATATACATTTATTATGCTTTAGTAAAGTCCCACTTTTAGTAATCGGGCCTTAAAAATAAGCGAATATGCCATGAAACGACTTATTCCAATATTAAAATCCTAAAACCAGTTTTCAGTAGATCTTAACTACTAGAGATAACTGCAAATACGTTGTGATATGATGCCATTAATTTAAATTGTATTCCTTGGTTCGAAAATGTTTATTTGATTTATACCATACAAATAAACATTCGATATTTATCTGTTCCATTCATCATATTTGTTAATGGGCAAAATCGGACCAGGAATAGGCGGGGAGCCGGAAAACGTGATATAGCCAATCTTGTTAAACTATTGATGCTCTACATTTTTTTATTCTATAATTGTTTTTTAACTAAAAAATACTGGAATAATTCGTTTGTTTTTTTTGTTGGTCTTCATTAAACCCTCACTTTTACCAATCGAATGTTTATTTAGAAATAGAGAATATTTGGTGAGATGAGATCAGTAGCGTGTCATATCAATCTGGAAATGAAGGAAGTGACGGACTTTGTTTTTGTTTGAACTTTGAAAGCAACACGGGAAATAACTCTTCCTCTTCCTCTTTCCTCGTCCTGGCTGTTCTATGAAAACAGTTAGTTATTTGCCGGCGCCTAAGTGCCATGGTCTTGACATTATCAGCGAGTGCAGACTGGTGGTCGGCCGGTGGTTCGAGTCCCACGGTAGGTTTTCCCACGAGAGAAGGCGCGTGGCGGCCACCATATTGCGCCCCGGCACGCGCGCCTCTTCCCATGACAGCAGCTGGACCGTCCCTCACTAATCCTATTAGAGCCAATACTCCGATACACCCTCACAACCCCGTATCTTCCACCATCACAACAGGGCAGGTTCATTGAACGGCCGACCATAAGTGAGCTGTTTATTATTTCACCCAAGTACCATTCAACCTCTCAATGAGCGTGGGAAGCTGTAAGGGTTTGAGTAACGACTCCCCCAAGAACAACATTTATCTAAAGGCAATTGACCTTTCAATTAATTATAATTAATGAAATTTTAAGTAACAAACAACTACTATATCTATATCGATTTTCGTTATTGGTATGGTTCGTTATTAAATAAAAAAGGCGCAACATGAGTTTAGTACTTAAAAATATATGATTAAAAACGGATTCCCACATAAAAATTCGAATACTGACACCACTGGAAATACTCATACAGATGACAGTACTTTCATTTCTTCCCTTTAGAGAAATCATCTATCGAGGTTGTATACGTAATACGTATGTATATACATACGTTATATACGTATGTATACGGGGATGTCAAACCACAATTTAAACGCGTTGTTTGTTTTTTTTATGCAAAACTAAAGATTAAGTTCCTTAATGGCCAGGGGTTTAGAGAGGTCGGAATTTCGAAAATACTAGTTTTACAAATATGAGCTTCTTGGTAGCGATGAACTCCTTCTAGAGGTGAGATTATTGTGTAGATAATCACACAAGATGGTAGAGAAGAACTTCCTTGTTGAGATGAGCAAGTTTTATGGATGTGCTTCTTTGTTGAGATGAACTCCCTTGTAGAGATGAGCACTCTAATATAGAAGAGGTTCTTTTAGGGATAAGCTTCTTTGTTGATATGAACTCCCATGTTGAGATGAATTTCTTTGTAGTGGTGAATTCTGTTGTTTACAATAGCTTCTTTTAGGAATGAGCTACTTTGTAGAAATGAAATTGCGGAGATGAGCTTTTATTTAGAGGTGAACTCTCTTATATAGAAGAGCCTCTTTGTTGGGATGAACTTCCATGTAGAGATGAACTTCTTTGTAGAGGTAAATTCTCTTGTTTAGAGAAGCTTCTTTGTAGGAATGAAATTACGGAGATGAGCTTTTATTTAGAGGTGAACTCTCTTATATAGAAGAGCCTCTTTGTTGGGATGAACTTCCATGTAGAGATGAACTTCTTTGTAGAGGTAAATTCTCTTGTTTAGAGAAGCTTCTTTGTAGAAATGAAATTGCGGAGATGAGCTTTTTCTTAGAGTTGAACTCTCTTATATAGAAGAGCCTCTTTGTTGGGAAGGAACTTCCATGTAGAGATGAACTTCTTTGTAGAGGTAAATTCTCTTGTTTAGAAAAGCTTCTTTGTAGAAATGAAATTGCGAAGATGAGCTTTTTTTTAGAGTTGAACTCTCTTATATAGAAGAGCCTCTTTGTTGGGATGAACTTCCATGTAGAGATGAACTTCTTTGTAGAGGTAAATTTTCTTGTTTAGAAAAGGTTCTTTGTAGAAATGAAATTGCGGAGATGAGCTTTTTCTTAGAGTTGAACTCTCTTATATAGAAGAGCCTCTTTGTTGGGATGAACTTCCATGTAGAAATGAACTTCTTTGTAGAGGTAAATTCTCTTGTTTAGAAAAGCTTCTTTGTAGAAATGAAATTGCGAAGATGAGCCTTTTTTTAGAGTTGAACTCTCTTATATAGAAGAGCCTCTTTGTTGAGATATACTCCCTTGAACAGATAAACTTCTTGGTAGAGATGAATTCTCTTGTTTAGAATAGCTTCTTTGGAGAAATGAAATTGCTGAGATGAGCTTCTTCGGCGAAATGAAATTTCGGAGATGAACTTCTTTGGAGAAATGAAATTGCAGAGATGAACTTCTTTGGAGAAAGAAGGGCTTTTTTTTAGAGATGATCTACATTTTAGGGGTGAACTCCACTAAATAGAAGAGTTTCTTTGCTGAGATGAACTCCCTTGAAAGGAAGGGCTTCTTTGTAGTTATGAGCTTTTTTATAAAGAAGATCGTCGTTGTACAGAAGGGCATTTTTAAGAGATGGTCTTCATTTTAGGGATGAACTCCACAATATAGAAGAGATTCTTTGCTGAGATGAACTCCATGTAGACACGAGCTTCTTTGTAGTTATGAACTGCTTGGAGAGATGAACTCCGCTCTAGAGGTGCCAAGCCGGAAGACAGTAATGGAAGTCGAGTCACTTTCCTTTGCCGCCCATTCTGAATCACAAAACGAACTGGTTATTGCAACTCCCACTACATGTGGAGAAACCATAATCCGTCTGTGCCAAGACTTCCTTGTGATGTTAGCCTTTAATGATCTCAGCCGTAATGTCGTAAAGGCGATCGGTTCTCCGAGCTCTTATATTAATTGGTTTATTAAAGCAGACATTAAATCTCAATGCAGTTGTCGCGGTAGTAAAATATTTAATGTCATTGATTTTCAATGATGATTTTTGTACTTTGAATTTTAAATGTTTCTTTTTATACTTCCTCATTTAATTTTTGTTTTTGTTATTATAGCATTTTCTAAGTCATATTAATCCTTTTGAAATGGGGTTTTGTAAGCTCTTAATTAAGAATAACAATTCATCCCTTGTTTAATCATTATTAAATAATTTATTTTTTGTTAATACTAACTTATACTTTTTCTGATTTTTAATATTAATAAAATATTGAAAATGATTAAAAATAGTTTACAAAATAAATATATGGTAAATTAACTAATAATTATACACTACTAGTCTCTACTAAGTTTTATGATAATTTCGTAAATTACAATGAGCCGACTACTATGAAATTCCAATTTAATGAGGCTTAAAGTCCTTTATTGAAAGTACTTTTACTCTATTGAGGATCACCCAATTTAAAAGATTATTCGTCTTGCAAAACTAAATAAAATAACGCTGCATAAAACAAAATCAAGCAGCCCGGAATTAATATAGAAAGTGTCAAATTATAAAACTTTAAAAAAAATATATTCCAAGACATCTACACAATACTGACTGTAATTACAGACAATTCTTATTTTCTGCGGTAATCTTTTTTTTTTTAATCCATGGTGAGGGTGATGAATCAGGTTATTTGGAACGCACTTTTGTAGCTCCTCACAATTTATTTTTAAAAAACGCCTAGCGCTTTCAGGAATTTACAATTCCATCATCAGTGCTTCGGACGTACCTAGAGAGATGCTACTGGGCTGAACTCTTGAACTATTGAGTGCATCCGCAGAACTCAGCCTATGAGCATATCTCAAGACACGTCTGACGCTGTGATAATGGGAATGTAAATTCCTAAAAACGCTAAGCGTTTTTAAAAATACACTGTGAGGAGCCACAAAACTATGTTCTGAATAATAAGTAATTTTAGGAATCAACAACAGGACAACCCCCCCCCCCCCGATGGTCGCCCGGCGGTTGTTGTCCAGACTACACTGCTATAAACACTCACTGACGATGGAGCGCTGACTTCGAAAGTGCACTTTGCATAAAATTAATAACAATAGTAGAGGACAAGGGCATTTTATTGACCCTGACACTTAAAAATTGTGTTACAATGATTGGTATTTTTGTCTATCTATACATTCACATGTATGTGTAATTTTGTTTTCCCATGTCCCGTTAATGCTGGTGTTAAGGCAAACTTTCTAAATTTTAATTTGTATATGTCCTCTAGTGATTTTATGTATCGTCCAGTTCGAATTTAATTTCTCTGTACTTTTGAAATTTTTATCTAGTTCATTGTTATTAGGACTTCGAAAGAATACAGTGGATACCTGAGGAATTCAGGAGTTTGATGAGTATTTTGAAGTAATAATGCACCTGAAGTATAAAAACAACCGAAATTAACAATAACTATATTCTTTTCTCTGTGCTGGGAGTATTGTGTGAGCTCGGGAGAGAGTCATGAGAAGAGGTCTTTGTTTTAATTTTGATATTGAAAAGCCTTATGTTAATTCAAACCATTTTGTCAATTAATAATTGATAAAATGACATGCGTGGCCAATTTTCATTATTAATAGAGCTGAGAGTGACTAAAGTTGAAGGTGTTTCGAAACAATATCTCCATCATTATCACTTGTTGCGGTATGTTATTATATGATAATTAAATAAAAACAGCCCTCAATCAAACCAGCTGCCTAAATTAATTTCCTCGTCACCTGGGCCTACGGGATGACGTAATGCTTCCCGTGGAATATCAATCACCCCAAGACGGTGAATAAATAATTTCCCTTTTGACATAAAGTATATAACATCATCATTAACACATGATAGGTACCGTTGTACTTAAGGAAAGTGTACTATGATACACTTCTGGAACGCTTCTACGCCACAATAATTGGAAGTTCTCCAAGTAATGTCATATGAAAACAACTTTTTTTTATATATAGCCTCGTAAGTATGGATACCAGTCACCATGGTCACTGAATTTCCTTGTTGTTGAATTAATTGGTGATCTTACAATGCGCCACCAAGAAAATTATCCTTTACCACTAAGGAAGTAGTTTAAATTTAGAATAACAATAATAAAAAATCTGTTGTGGGCTCAATAACTTCCTGAATTAAAAATTAAATAAATAAACTGTTTTGCTGTACTTCAGCTAACATCATTTATTTTCTGAGTGCTGTAAAATAACTTTGTTACAACGAACCATACAAAAATAATTGACTTTCTATTTTAAAATCGAAGACAAAAAGTTTCCCTCCTTATGTCCAATAGTTTGGGTGAAATTTAGAAATCATATTTTTTTCTACCTCAAATCACTGTCTAAATGAACCAAAAGGAGCCGTGAAAACCACATGTAACGATATGAAACCATTCCTAAATATAAACTTTCATCATTCTGAGGCAATTTGTTTAAGCGTTATGCGAGTTATATCCATGCCTGCATATATATATATATATATATATATATATATATATATATATATATATATAGATGAATACGAACTGTTTATACCATTTTGGAGGCTCAGTTAAGTTTTAAATCTTGCTTTTAATATCGGCACGAAGGAAATCTCCTTGAACCTAGAGTCGTATGTCGATTCTCACTTGGACAATAGGAATTTATTTAGTGACGAACTCATTAATTAAACTCTTTAGTCCTACCCTGGCTAGAAAAGTGCGGCAACGTATTGAGAACCCGACGCAATCATCCTTAGAAGCACAAGTTGGCGGTTAATAAATAGAGTAATAAACATCTCTTATTTTAACAAAAAACAGTCTTCAGATTAAAATAATTATTTCTTAGAAGAATTTATTTGAATACTATTTTTCTGGATACTTTTCATAGACATTTCCACTTTGTTTTAATTAAAAAAAAAACTTCCCAAAACAGACATTGAATGGATGTATAAAAGGGATCAATTGAAATTCTCATAAGATGTATACTTTAGTACGGATTGTATCGACACAGGAACGAATACACTCATTCTTGTCGGCCAGGTAACTACAATTGTTCTTAAAATTGTTTCTCCCTAACCTGCCTTCAGTAAACATCCACTTCTAATCTTGTGGTTTTCGTTTAAAGTTCTTATATAACTAAAACGCTTACACCTGGCATTCATTTATCGCTTTGCTTCTGTGAGATTTTCCTATGTGTATATTGCTATGTATGTAATAGACCCCAGAATGTAAAATGTTTGTACTCCAGTCTTGTCAAGTGTGCTTATTTTATTTATTTATTTTATAGTAAATAGGCACCGAACTCGGGAGAGTTATTTTGTGCCTAGGTGGTCGAAATTCTATTTTCATTTTCCATCTTGTTGTTCAATAGTCCCTTTGTTCAGATAAACCATCCACTTCTCAGCCCTCCGGCATCCTCGCTCATGTTGCATCTCCTGTTTTTTTTATCCCCGATTCTGTGACAAATAACAAAAAAAAACAACACAACAGTATTTTTTTATAATAAATTTGATATATAAATACTTAACTCGCTGCCTTGTGTGCCCATATGTTGAAGTCCTATAATATTATATTTCTTTATTTAAACCAGCAATTACTACAAATTTTAAGAGTTTTTTTATAGAGTTGCAATCATCCCCTAGTATTTCGGACAGTACTTCTAATATACGAAGGGACTTTCTGATGTCCTGATACCTTCTACACTCTGTAAGTATGTGTGCAACTGTTAGGCCTACTCCACAAGCAATGCAGGTTGGAGGTTCTTCCCTTTTCATTAGGTGCTAGTGTGTGAGCCTTGTGTGGCCAATTCTATGGCGGCATATTAATACTTCATCCTTCCTTTTATTGCTTGTTGAAGTACTCCAGGTGTACTTAGTTGACGTAGCACCTGTATGACGGGCTCTTTTGGCACCTTTCTAAGTAGGCTTTTGGTGTCGATTTCAAATTGTCTTTATTAATTTCTGCGTCGTAGGTATTAAAGAAACAGATGCTTTACGGGTTAAAATGTATTTTCTTTGATAGATATAAAACGCTTGTTCATTTTGGGGGTGTAGAGTAATTATGTTTTTTTTCTGGTTGAATTTCTGCCATATAGAAGTATTTTATGTGTCTCAAATGAATGGACCTTGTACACGTCCTCTCTTTGTCATTAAGCCCCAACATAAAGCACAGCAGGTTGGTGATAACTTGCGATCAAGCAGCCAAATGATATAACCCAAAAGCGAAGGGCCATCAATTAATGACAGTGGTATATGGGATAGATGATAGCCTAGCAGGGGGTGGTAATAGAGTAGATTAGTGTTGCCAGCTGCCGGCAGATGCAAGGGTGGGTCTCTGGTTTCTATTCCACCCCACAGCTACATGTGGGCGAGGCTTTTTTAATGTTTGCCCAGACGATTGTGTCAATATGTGTTGAGAGCGGCAATATTGCTCGCTTATGGTCTTCAACTGACTGGCTGATCTCTCTGGGGAGCAGTAACCCGGCCCAGCACATGCCCAGTATTTAAAGCTCCACCTGTTACTATTTGTCGTGGTGTTTGTTACATATGTTATCTTGTGGTAGCATTTGTGCTAATGAGTCATCTGGTGGTTTATTGGTCTGCGAAAACCGGTGGCGAGGGTTGTGCGTACTCCTTCCTTAACATAAGGGTAGGGATAAACAACCCCATCCCTTATTTTCGATCAATAATAATGATACCATGATTATTATTGCATAATCCTGCCGACTGAGGTGACTATACCTGAATGGAGTTATTTGCTGTATGTTATTTTATAGTGAACTTTATGCTACTAACGCTAATTCGTACGAACTACCTATACGTTATCAGCCCTTCCAAATCAGGGTAGGACTAAATATTTTAATTAATGAGTTCATCACTGAATGAACTACTATTGCCCGGGTGAGAATCCAAATCAAGACAATTTCCAAGAACGGCGGGCATGGTCTCGGACCAACTCCTCAACTCTCATGTCTAGCCTGGGCCCCAGAATGGAATTAATAAAATTCCGTCACGCAGAACTGCGTTAACTAATTACATTTCCCATGTGCATCACGTATTTACATTTATCTCAATACGTAAAAATCCAATGGAAACAATATTTTGTATTTAGGCTTCGAATAGAGTGCTTTATATGACATGAGTTTATTGTTAATATGAGTAGGTATGGAGGTTTAGTGAAAACACAAAAAAATGCAAATATCTTGGTTAATAATCAAGGTATTGAAAAAAACGAACATAACATTTACATAAAATTTGCAGTAAGATTGGTTCTATACAATATTTTATCCGATGCATTAAAAACGGAGATATTAAGAATTTTCGAAATTCCTCCCTCTAATCTTTTTACATATTTATGTATCGATTTTGATAACGATCAAACAAAAATTTCGCCAGCTAGATCGTTAATAGAAAAAAATATATATACAGTTATGAACGGACCTCATATTTGTCATCTATTGGATAAGATAGATGGACATTTGAGAAAATATTTCGAAAATCGCGACCTCAATAGTTGATTCCTCTTCATCGAAATCTGCTAAAATAAAAATTTATTAATTTGTACAATAAAGTTAATAAAATAAAATGTTATTATTATGGTTAGAATGGAATTAATAATAGAAAAGGTTATTCATTAAGGTTCTTTATTCAGTTAGGAGTAACCGCACTTTTCAAGACATTTTTGGAACCAAACGTTGATTTCAGTGATTTAAAAAATAAATAAATTCAGGTACACTGAGGATGGCAGATTTTTTTCAATAATTAATAATAGCCTTGTGAAAATTCAAATGTAATAAATTTAAGTATACACCCTCGGGACTCCATATCATAATATACTAACATAGCATATTGAATAGACATTTCATGTGTTATCAAAGCCTATAATGTCTTTTTGAAAGGTTGTTTGTAAACAGCCACCTGGTGAATAGGACTTTAACAAGATTACATCCAATAGCTGCAATTTTATAAACAGGAAAGTTTCCTAGTTACTAACAGTAGTATCTCCTAGCCTTCCTAGTGAGCACTAAAATTGCTAGAGGGTCATCTCTCAAGAAACATGCATAAACTTACTAATGATGTGGATTTCCTTGTGTGTATGTCAATATACCCACTCTTATTGCTTCTGTCTTGATTAACGTGGTGGCCACTTAAGCTAGATAGGGATCCACCTTTTTCTTAATAAAACTCTTTGAAAGAATGGTTAACGTTACATGCCATAGGACTATACGCCTAAAAAAAACGCATATCAGGCAAAGTGTACATGCTTTGGGTCAAGAACGTGATGCATGATATTTTTTTCGCTTGAGAAGTGCTAACTGTCTTGAAATGTTAAAAATATAATGTGTGAAACAACGAACTGCATCCATTATTGGTGAGACATTTGAACTCTTCTTAGATCAAAACTGGGTAAGAAACAGAGAACTAACTTATCAGCTTAGCAATGGCGAACAGTGGCCTTTTTTTCCACTACTTGTAATCCTCGTTTCACAATGCCGTTCGTATCGACTGATCGGCCGTCCATGTAGAGCGAAGCACCTAGTTTTATTATCGGCTGTATAAGAAGATATTGTCCTATTGTTCGGGAAGGATACACAGGAGTGTGGGCATCCCATAGGCACACCCTCTGGATTTTATTGCGCACGTGTAGGCGTTACCATTTCAGTATTGTACCTAATCTGCAAGGATAGGGTCAGTTACCAAACCTCTGCGTAGTTCAATTTATCATAAACAAATCAATCGCATAAACTCTTCTTTAACGATTAGTGTTACAGGAGGGTCCGCTAATGAGCGCAGTCATGCTCATAAGCAACGACCGAGCCTATATCGTATTAGAGTACTTCCACTGGAAATAAACACATATGAAGTAAATGTATCACGTTTCATAAATAACTCCGTCTCCCAGCATTTATCCAATATCATCAATGTTTAACATGAACATTGAGAAGAACATATTGGCTATAAAGGAAACCCTATTTATCGGACTGACTGCTTACTCAGGCTGCAAACTGGAGTAACACGTCGCAATGAATTTCATACTATAACTGCCACTTTAAATATTTTGGACTGGAAGGCATTTTGATTATTGAGGGGAATATTATCAGATCATATTGTCCCAAGTGAATGTTCTGTGAAAAAGGAAAAGAAAATCGTAAAAATGTCTATTACTATAAACCGTATCAGAAAATAAAGTCCGTCACGAAGGGGCTGCGTAAACTAAGCAGATTTCCCTGGTGAAGTTTAGTAATCGATAAATCTATATACTGGTAACACAACACCACCGTGCATAAATACAAACGGAAATAAGAAATGTTTCATCCAATTTCAATAACCTGCAAATGTAAGCAAACGGGCATCCCCGCCTCACACCGGAAAGAAATACAATTACTGAAATATATCAGAATATAA
Source organism: Riptortus pedestris (assembly GCA_019009955.1). Classification (NCBI taxonomy): domain Eukaryota; kingdom Metazoa; phylum Arthropoda; class Insecta; order Hemiptera; family Alydidae; genus Riptortus; species Riptortus pedestris. Next base: position 49,433,379 of record CM032229.1, read on the forward strand.
CATATTAATTTTATTAAGAACTATTTACTATACTATATCTGGTACTGTAATTAATAATGAGTAGGAATAATTGTTATCTCAATCAATCAAATTTTAGTAGTCCAAAACCTTAAGACTGGGGGTGAGGTCACCAGGACATATTTGCATGTATCTCGTATAATAAAGGCCTCTTGAATACAATTTTTTGTATTTAACCTTCGAATAATGTGATTTATTATTTAGCAGAGTATTGTTTATGTAACATGAGTAGAAGTGGCGGTTTGCTGAGGACTGAAAAATACAAATATCTCGGTTAATATTCAAGATAGTGAATAAATGTATATAACAATAATTATAGTACATTTAATTTGCAATACGATTGGTTCTATACAATGTTTCGATCCAACCAATGGTAACTGAGATATTTCGAATTTTCGAAAATCCTCCCCTCTTACCCCCCCCCCTTCCCCCTGTTCTGATTTCAGCCGTTAACGAACTTGATCTTTCTTTTTACATAAAATGACTAAATATCGAGTTTGGTAACGATTAAACAATAATTGCGACCGCTAGAGCGGTAACAGACAAATATATATATATATATATATATATATATATATATATATATATATATATATATATACAGTTTTGAACGGACCTCATTTTCGTCATCTCCTGGATAGGATCGATGGACATTTGAAGAAAAGTTTCGAACATCGCGTCATGAGTACGACCTCAATAGATGATTTCCTTTAAGGGAAATCTGCTAATAGTTCACAACACACATAGTAGTAATGCTTATAATAAACAAGAAAGGTCCTATACAAATCTACCATTTCTCTTATAAACTGAGAAATGTCTTTATATTAGTTCCCGTATAACCCCCCTCCCCTCCAAAAACTTCAAAGAGTTACCCTGTTTCAGAGTACATGTATGTTCCCAATCTTGTATGAGTTTGATAGAACCTATTCGAGACCATGTGATAGCCTTTTCCCCATTCATTGAACATTTTGTGATTTAGTTATTGTTTAATTAGTTATGGCAGTTATGTAACTATTACAATGTACATTTTGAGATCGGCTGCTACATGTTGACATGTAAACCAGCGTCTTAATCCTATGGAATGTCTTGAATTGCTAAACCTCTAATTTTGATAAAAAATTAACTCTAATTAAACATTTTTAGCTCGTAAACCTAAACTCTGTTGACCCTCAATTTTTTAAACCAAATAAAAACACAACAACATAAAACCTTATGACCTTAGACGTCTTAACCATTATTAGGCATTAGCCCACCTACAAAGACGAAATTCTAATAAAATAACCTTTTTCGTGTGAAAGAAGGTTTCCCGATGGATAAATTAAATTTGTTACTATCGAGAAGTCTAGAAATATGTATGAAAACCAACCATCTGTAGTCAAGATCTAGCCCATTATGAATTTATACACTTCTTAAACTCAAATAAGTGACAATAAATAAAAACCTTATATGAAACAGAACAGAGCATTAAATGAAAATAAAAATTAATAATTAACTCCTTTAAGCAGATTTCCCTTAAGGGAAATCAGCTATTGAGGTCATACTCATGATGCGAGTTTCGAAAAATTTCTTCAAATGTCCATCGATCCTACCCAGGAGATGACGAAAATGAGGTCCGTTCAAAATTATATATATTTGTCTGTTAACGCTCTAGCGGTCGCAATTTTTGTTTGATCGTTACCAAACTCGGAATTTAATCGTTTTATGTAAAAAGGAAGATCAAGTTCGTTAATGGCTGAAATCGGACAAGTGGGAGGGGGGTTTAGAGGGGGGATTTTTGAAAATTCAAAATATCTCCTTTATTATGCGTCGGATCGAAAAATTGTATAGAATAAATCTTATTGCAAATTAAATTTACTATAAATATTGTTTTATACATTTATTCTGTATCTTGAATACTAACCGAGATATTTGCATTTGTATTCTGCGTGTGGTCATCAGTAGGCTATGTTCGGACTTTCCGCCGAGAGCTCTGGTGGCCGTTTCCATAACTATTCGTCCCTCGTGAATAGGTTTAGAGGTTAGGTTAACTGTTTTTTGGGGCTAGAAACTACTGGGTTATTACGCCCTAAATAATGTTTTAGGTTTAGAGGTTTCTTACTACTACAGTTGTTATTAGGCAGATTTCTCTATTGTAAAACTTCACGTGGGAAATCTGCTTAGTTTACGCAGCCCCTGCATGACGGACTTTTTTATTCAATTGAAGACCACTGAATGTTGTACCTGTAGATGACATTTATCAGCCAAATGTATTTGGCACCGACACCGTAAAATATCTCTTCCATAAAATGCATAAATTGCACTTCCAATTTTCTCAACGGGAATTCAACTACATGATATTTAAGGGTTTTAATAGTTAACAAAGCAGACTGAAATTGAAAATTGAACTATTTCAATATCTTCTAAGGTCAAATTTTCTTCTGATCTAATATTATTTTTTTCGAAAGATTATGACAATTAATTTAGATTAGCCTCTCAAGTAAACATTTACTTTCATCCGTGTTGCATTTAATTTGAAAAGTAAAATAACGATCTCACTTCACAGTCCAATTCTATTTCGTCACTTAAAGTTTCCAGTGTTTGTCGTTTGTATGATCAAACCTAGAGTGTAGAAGGTATGAGGACATCAGAAAGTCCCTTGGTATATCAGAAGTACTATCCGAAATACTAGGGGATGATAGCAACTCTATAAAAAAACTCTTAAAATTTTTAGTAATTGCTGGTTTAAATAAAGAAATATGATAATATAGGACTTCAACATATGGGCACACAAGGCAGTGAGTTAAGTATTTATATATCAAATTGATTATAACCAAATACTGCTGTGTTTTTGTTATTTGTCACAGAATTGGGGATAAAGAAAACTAGGAGAGATCCAACAGAAGCGAGGATGACGGAGGGCTGAGGACAATTGATTGAACAACAGGAAAGAAAATGAAAATAGAATCTAGATCACCTACGCACAAATAACTCTCCGGAGTTCGGTGCCTATGTACTATATAATAAATAAATAAATAAACCTGGAGCACATCTATATACAGTTGGGAAATTCATATTACTTGAAGATTACAATTACAGCATTCTTGCATCACTGTTGACTAACAGAATACTGACAAAGAAAGCCGCCATGGGGTTTCAAAACAGCTGCTGCATCATATAAGGAAGACCGTTGCTCACATTTAAAATAGATAAAATCAACTGATCGGAAACCTTTGTAGATTTCATATCTCATATATTCTAGCAATATTAATAAATTTAAATTATCTAGCCACTAGAATGTCCTCAAAGCCAAATAGGTTTATCATGGAAATTGCATAAGATATCCGAACGAGACAATACCCTCGTAAAAATAAATTTTGCCTACATAATGCGTTCTCGAAATTTGATATTCTGAAATATTATTCTGTTTGGAAATTTTCATCTTATCGATATTAATATGCTCTACTGCAGCTAATGAATGAGACTGAGATTGTTAATGAAGTATGTTCTACTTTATTAAACCACCATATTATTAAATCTAGATAACTTAATACGTATCCAATATAAACAAAAGTCCGTCACGCAGGGGCTGCGTAAACTAAGCAGATTTTCCATGAGAAGTTTTACAATAGAGAAATTTCACGAGAGCCAGCAGTTAATGAAACGGCCGAACTAGCTTTTGGCGGAAAAGTCACTTCGTCCGTTAGCCGCTCAGATTTAATAAAAATGCAAATATCTCGGTTAATATTCAAGATAGAGAATAACTGTATATAACAATATTTATAGTAAATTTAATTTGTAATAAGATTGATTCTGTAACGGAGATATTTCGAATTTTCGAAAATCCTCCCCTCTAAACCCCCCCTCCCACTGGTCCGATTTCAGCCGTTAACGAACTTGATCTTTCTTTTTACATAAAACGACTAAATATCGAGTTTGGTAACGATCAAACAAAAATTGCGACCGCTAGAGCGGTAACAGACAAATATATATATATATATATAGTTTTGAACGGACCTCACCTACTAGGTAGGATCGATGGACATTTGAAGGAAAATTTCGAAAATTCCGTCATGAGTACAACCTCAATAGTTGATTTCCCCTAAGGGTAATCTGCTAAAAGGCGTGGTGGTAGTACAGTGATAAACATTGTGAACAAAAATAGAACGATTCGTAAGGAAAAATAAAATATTAATTGAACTTAAGTATGGCTGCAAGAAATGGTAAAACTAATGATATAAAGGCATTTTTGAATAGTGGGCTGTTTTTGATCAGTTAATCTGAAATAATTTTAGTAAGTTGTAAATTACTACAATATTAAATATTCATTCTCATAAAAGAGGGAGCATATACATATGGTTTCCATAAAAGACCCCAACCCAAACATACTACAGTCTCATTGCTGTTGCCATTCTTTTGAAAATGCATAATTCATTTTCTTTATTGACCCTGGAATATTCATCGGGTGAAAATGTTAAAACGTTTCACTATTAAAAACATGGAGCCCTCTTACTTTGATATTTTCAAGTCTGTACTCACTATGGTTGTCATCTGACTGTTAATAAAAGAAAAAAATATGTCATATTGAGGTATTTTCGTAGAGAGGCTACAGATTCTATATACTCTAGGATGCTAAGAAAATGCAATTGTCTCTAAGTGATCCCATCATAATGACCCTATAACACTAGTCTGATTCCTCTTGTAGCCAGAGGGTCTTAATAGAAACTTGGAACTATTTCTGCTTCATTCACTTTATTATAACTCTAGATGTTTTTCACTCTTTACTTAAACTCCTCGTAAGGAGCACAATATCTCTCTACAATCATGACCTAGAGTAAGAAGATCTCTGTGGGTATGGAGTCGTTGAAGTAAAACGCGAAAAAAGAGTTACTATAAAGTGATTGATTGTGAAATAGCTTTTCTATAAATGCTGGCACTTTGGCTGCAAGTGATATCAGGTTATTTGTCGCGGAATACATAGGTTTATTGAGAGCTACTGATTTTTTAGAGCAATGGACCACGATCTTATGGTGTATTGCATTTTACTCCATGTCTTAAATATTTGTAACTGTAGGTGGAGGTCACAGAGCTCATTACAGACAGGCAATTCGACTAAAATACTCTTTACTGAAGAGGCCTAATTGTGAACTAGTAATGTTGAGGCAGAGTCCATAAATTCCACGATTGTCCAACCCATTTACCATAATATAGCAAAGCAGGTTTTCCTCTTTTAGCATAACATAAACATTCGCCTTCATTTTCTCATTATTCCAAACTGTTATTGTTTGAAGTAACTGCTTGTGTATGGTTATTTTCGCAAATGGGTTAACCCTCAGAGGGCGATTGCAGAAAGAGACCCTTGGCCTCTAGAATACCGACAAAGACCTCGTATCGATAGGGCCTCTGACTACAGAGGTTTCGACACCCTTCCCGCCACATATATGGTAGCTCATGGCTCACATTTAGCCATATGAGATATAAATCTGGAGAGGAGCTGGCGGTGGCCCTTGCTGGTGGCCAGATAGCGCTCGGTGTGGACTGCACGGTCGGGGGACATTATAAATTCAGATTCGACCGTGGACTTGGCTCTCGACCACGATCTACCCGCCCGTTTCCCAGGCAACCTGCTCGAGGGTCGTGCCCCCACCTTCCGACGAGATGGGTGATTCGCCGGGGAAACACTAATGTCCAAGGGGATGGTTTAGTCTGCTTTTGTAATGCTACTCCTCAGGCACACCCGTCTCTTATCAAAGATGAACTCTTGATCCTGAGAGCATTTCACTTCAAAAATCCCGAATAGCATTGGAAAGAGCAATGTCACTTTCTCTGATAGCGAATGTAAACAAATGTCGGTTTATAACACTCGTAAATAATACATTGCTGATCGTTATGTACTTTACACCTACTTGGCTCCTGCTATACCACAGCATTAAATCGTAAAGTAACATATTATGCACACAGTTTGGCCCCATATAGTATTCGAGTACATATGTCAGGTAAGACATTGGTCTTATTGCACTTGGTAAACCTTAAATAATGGGTTCGATCCCTACAAAGAAAATGGAAATTTATTTAGTAACTAACTCACTAAGCAATACCCTTAGTTCCAATCTAGCAAAGGAACCCCTAGAAAAGGGTGGTTAGCATCAGTATTACAATATGGAATTTGTTTTTTTTTAAGAGCATGTAAGCTTCCCTTACACTAGGGGGTGTAATGATCGAACATTCCGCGGGGCAAGCCGTAATTGGAAATTTAAAATAGTCGTAATTATGGCAGTTAATAAATGACAATATATAATACAGAAGAGGTTTTGACACCCTTCAAAGATTATTATGGAACATAATAACCGTAATATGGAAATGAATAAATAACATCTCTTCATAGTTTTCATAAGCTATAACGTCACGTACATGTCTCATTAGTTTTATTTATTTCACTTGCTTCCTTAATTTACACTTCGACCAATTTCTTTCCAAATTTCTTTTGTCTGTTTTCCTTCTTAATGGTTCTAAGTATTCTGGAGTCATCACTCTTAGTCTCCTTTTTGTCTTCCACCTTCAAGCAGGACTTTAGGTTCGTATTTTTGGTTGTACGTACCTAAGAAAGTACTTATCCCGCGTATCTCAAGAAACTTTAAATATTGAAATGTTATGTTTAGCACACTTCTGTTATATATTTATGAACTTACCGATCTGATAGAAATCGACTACGGGGGTTTAGGGTGAAAGAAAATAAAAAATGGCAACTTGTTTCGTACCTGATTGAGATTGAGAAGATTTGCAAAGTATATTTTCTTATCATAAAAAGGAGAGATCAATTTATTGTGTTCTATAACATTTTTTGAACTAATTTTTTGGAACCACAGATAGCACAAGGAAGTCATGTGGCACCCACAGCATATTTTTCTGATAGTACCGATGATGGGGCTGTTCCTCTAAAAGTGCTGTTTCGTGAAGATGATTCCTTCTTCTCGTCGGCTTTAATTGATTAAGCACAATGAAGTTCCCATTTTCTGGAAGCCAATGTATTCTTGATACGCCACGAATAGCTTTGAACAGTGCTCACTTCGCATCCCATAGGAATAAACTCGCGAGCGGGCAGTTAAGGAGCCTATGGTGGAATGCCGACGCTCCGACCTAGGAAGGAGTGTTATCGACCCCATGTGAGGAAGGTGCAAGAACGACTCCAAATGACCCCCAACAAATATATATATTACTCCGTAGGGAAGACCGACCGTCCGGCTAGGCCTAATTCGAGGGTTCGTACGAGCTGTTCAAGTACCTACCGCTCAGAGGCAGATGCACCTCCCAAACCACAGGCGACTGTACAGTTACACACGCCTCTATGCTCTCTACAACGTGTAATTTGGAATTATTTTTCGGGTACCGTACTCATTTCTAGTCTCAGAGCGGCATTACTTAAATCGTTTGTGCTATTATGGAACCGATTTATTTTTTACTTTTTGGTCTATTTCTATTTTGATACCTCACTCCGTTAACCAACATATTTATCTATCCTAATAATGGCTTATGCTTAACAGTCATAATGAATGCCGTAGCACGCGCCAAGGGTGTACCTTACACAATTAGAGCTGATAAAATCGAAATGCATAATCGTAGGGTTTATCAATCTTTATCTTTTTATTTCTTGGATTGTTTATTCTTTTAAACTTACTAATAATAGTTTGCTGCTGCTGTTTTTTTTATAAGTTGTACTGATGGCTGAAAGTAGTCCCGTCTTGCAAAATAAGATGTAAACTTGTATAAGATATTTGCCAAACTTTGGTCGGTTAGTAAAGAGTTGAACGCCAATCAGTGCAGGATTATCTCAATAGACATTTTTTTGAAATCGTGTATGGCATATATGTTGTCAACATTTATTTATTTGTTCAATTCTGTAAATAATATCATAATTCCTCGGCTACATTTCCATTTCGTATCTTGTTTTATATCATACGTAACAATTCGCTTTTATATAACGCAATTTTCACCCAACATCGGTACTCAATAAATAACCAAACTTAATAATGTGTAACCTGAGAAAACTGCCTAGCAAATATGTTGCATATACACTATTGTTGCTACAATCGTGTATCAATAAATAAATTTATGCATTTGGCTTTGCCCGATTTTCTATGAATACTCATTGTTACATCAAATATGAATTCTTTTGAAACGTAGCTGTTATGTACAAGAGTAACCGCTGATTGAGTTATATAATTTTCATTCGGTTCCTGTGAATTAAATAGACACTGTATTTTTAATAAAAATTGAGATATGTCTGTATAATTAATTATGCTAATTTAAAAAATGTCCTATTGTTTCTAATAGTCTTACGTCTGAAAGACAAGATTAATAGTAACTTATTACGTTTGACTGAAATAAATTGTTTCTATCAGTCAAAGTCTACTAGTTCAGTTATGTCATATTATGAAATAAACATGAATGTGATATAACATCAGTTAGCGTAACGCTTATCTTCCAGTATTTTTCAAAGTTCAGCTACCGCCTTCAGGTTGTGATAGTGACTGTAGTTCTTAATAGAACTTGAAAATCGGCAATGGTGTATGAAAACCCTGATGTACTATACATGTATACTAACTTTTATGGCAAAATAGAGCAGTTATTCTAATGACTTGGTTGATATTCCAAAAGATCACGTTTTTACGGAATTAGATTCTTGACAAGTAACTAATGCACAAGCGACCAAAATAATTCGTCCAATTTTATTATTGTAGGGGTGGGGGCAATTAAAGAAAATAGCACTCATAAGACCTGTCTGTTGCGTGATTCTGTACGAGGTGAGATAAATTCTTGACAGTCAGTAAACGTCTATCGATGTTAGTGGTTCGTTACAATATCATTAATGGGCGTACATACATTTCCTTTGTACATGTACAAAGTATGTTTTTATGGCCATATTTTGGATGATTATTTTGGCAATTCTTAGTTACTAATTATTAATAACCTATTCGGCATGAACCACTGATCTTGCTATCTCTTTAGTATTTCTGTTTTAGTACTTTGAGGAAATTCGTTGCGGCAAGTCTATGTTCATTTAATCTATCAGATTTTCCTTAAGGGAAATCAGCTATTCAGGTTGTACTTATGACGTGATTTTCATAAAGTTTCTTCGAATATACACTAATGTCATGAGATAACGGAAATGAGGTCCGTTCAAAGCTACATATATATAAATGTATGTTAATTACGAGTTGGATCGAAAAAATATATATAACACAATCTGTGGAAATTCTAATGTTATGCTACTATTGTTCCATATGTGTTTTATCTTATTCGAACATAAAGTGTATTATTGCATTATGAAATTTTCAGCCTTTTGTAAACCCACACTTCCACTTCTTCGATCTTCACTTTTAGTACCTCAGTCTCTGAACATCTAAAGCCCTCCTAATATTATAATCCCTGTTTATTTCGGATACTTACCGCTGGAAAAATACAGATTAGATGGTAGTAATAGATATCAACCTATTATATTCCAGTGCGTGGGAAATCTTTTGAGTTTACGGAGCACCTGCGTTGACGTTTTTTTTTTTCTTGACGCTTGTTTTTCCAAGTGAACATTTCAATAAAGTTATGAATGCTAGCATTAATATAAATCCTATATAAACGAATATTTTGCAACCGTGGCATCTGCCCATCACGGACGTTATGATTAGTAATGTATTATTAATTTTATGAACATCCTCCAACTATCAGGCTGTTTCCTTTATTAATTTTATTCTTGCTCCTTTCATTTCAAATAGTCTCTATTGTAGAACTCACTTTTATTTCGACATCCGTTTGTGTTACTACGAAGAAAAACTAAAGACTATTCCTGCACTATATTATGTTTATTTAACAACTACTTAAAATTACAACACTTACTCCTGTATTTGTCTATTATTAATACTTTGATTGCGGAATGGTGATCCACAATTCCCGAAGATAGCAAATGAGGACTCTCAAGGACTTGCAGAGCTTTACTGTCGGCGAATTCTTAATTCATAAAAAAAAAACATATAAAGTATAATATGAAATCTAAAGTTGTCTTGATAAACATATCGAGTAAATAAACATGTTTAATTCGGACCCGGTCCATTAAGTAACGCCTAGGTCAAGCAAAGAGAAACGTTTTAGGTTTCTTTTCAGAAAAAGAAAAACTATAAATTGCACAACATCTGCAAGTGTGCAATACTTCCGACGGTTACAAAACAGACTTGCCAAACGATTAAGCCATGACTGTTAATACAAGAGGGCAAAAATGATATTTCTCAACCAATGAGAGTCTGATATTGCAATGAGTAGGTGAGATCGTTTATGGAATTGGCGGAATGAACAGCTTTATGATAAAGTTCAGGGGCGATGAAGGATGATGAGGTAGGCTTGAAGAGTGGTCTATCTCTCCTTGCCGGCGATCTGCAAGGGCTTGCCCTCATCCCCTTATCTGCCTGAGGAGATCTTGCCTCACTAATGTCAGGGGTAAGATCGCCTCCCAGCCCCCAATACTTGCCTAATGCTATTCTAAACAGCTCTACGTGAGACATGAGCCTTTTTGAACACCTTTCCTGCTATTAAGGGTTTTATTATATCGGTTTACAAGGCTGCATTATCCCCACCAACAACAAGATACTTAAGACATTCCAACAAGTCTCTGGCTTATTATAAAGGCAATGTGCTCCGATAGAACACTGATTCCAGTAAAGGGGAGAGAGTTTAATTTTTTCTCCTCGTTCTGACCTATTTAGAGCTTATTTTATGCAAGCATTGGACTCTATGCTTTTATATGTTATCCATATTTCAGCGCTGTTGCAATGGAAGTTGGCCAGCATAATGTCTTTCTTTGTATTTTGTCTCTTACAATGAACTTAGAATATTCAAAAGGTCAGAACTTGCTACATCAGGCCTAATAAAAACCTACTGGTTTAAAGTAAAAGTGACTTTACTTAATCTACTTTGTAAACTACAAGATCACAGCTTACAATGGCCCTACAAAACCATTAAACCACTTTAGTATGTTAACATCATACTGGAGCTTTTGATCTGGTGTTACTAAAAGTTTGGAATTTATTCTAGCAATTTTCTATTTGTTTATGTAAAAAGAAATTAAACTTAGTTATGGAACTGCCCTAAGACATCCGTGATTAATATATATTTACAAAAATCCCAGGTGCTGCGTAAAATAAACAGATTTCGCAAGTTTTGCGATACGTTGCGATAGGTGCCTGCTGGAAATGTCACACTCCGCATTTATCAGTAACTAAGGTTTGATGAAAACACTACTTCGTTTTTGATCATGGAATCAGACGTTTTAATATAAAATTAATTAAAAAAATTAAAATATTTGTTAATTTTAATCTGGGATTACTACCATTGAGCGATTCCGTAGCCCTGAAAATTGAAAAACACAAATAACAACGTTATTTTTGTGTTAGAGAAAAATATATAAAACCTTTGTAAGCCCCATACTCCTACTTGTCCCAGGTGAACATTAAGGCAGTGTGCCACGAAACGACTTCATATACGCTCTAATATTATGTATTGTTTTCTTTAGAACTTCAATGTCTAAAAGGTCCATAGCTTGGTGACATGACGTCAACGAACACTGTATAATCTAGTGGTCCCCATTTTTATTTGGTGGTGACCATACTGGGCACTTAACAGCTAAAACCTGTAAAACTAAAGAATAATTATCTCAGGTATTTCTTTCACAGTTTTTTATTCTTTAAGACAGGGTGATTTCATCATCATCAGTGCCCTGCTGGCAAACATTTATCATTAAAAACAATGAAAAAAAACAATTGAAGGGTAAGTATTAAAATAAGAACATGAAGAATATTTATGTTAATGACCTAAGTCGGGCGAAGAGGAGTGTGAATTTAATACTAAAATGAATTTATTATTATTTATTAACGTCCACTTTTTGCAACTCAGGCTAGAATGAATTTAAAGTAGTTCTCAACTAAATAGAATTTAAAGGCGTTAAAACTAAATAAAATGAAATCCGTTATTATGCATCAAATCTAAAAATGTTATAGATAAGCAAAATGAAATCAAAGTATTACATCAACCTTTACCTACTACTCACGTGATTTCTATTTTAGGTAACCTCTATCACTGGATATCTCGTGTACAGTTTAAATTTGAAATTCTGTTTGAAAGGGTTCTCATCACGCGAGACATTGAGAGTGAGAAGTTGTCTTTAGCGTGGCATTCGAGCTCGCTGGATATCTTATTTTGCGCAGCGCGCTGCACTGTGTCGGGTCATTCAACATTAACAAATATGCTACGTATTCCCAGATACTCATTGCTGAATCGAATAACTGCACAAAAAGAGATATATAGCTAGATATTATAGGAGTTTCTGTTTAAAAATAATTTGTGGGGACTCAGGGTAGTCGAGCGATTTAAGACGTTGCTCTTAATCTAGCTTGGCAAACACAGACGGGTTTGATTCCCACCAGAAAAGTAGATGTTTACTAAGTAAGGAACTCATTAAATAAAATAATTGGTCTCATTCTATTACCCCTGTGGGCCATAGAAACAATTGGATGTTGAGAAATAAAATTTAAAAAGTCTGTAAAGCAGGGTTACATAAACTAAGCAGATTTCCCTTGTAAAGTTTAATAATAGATAAACCTCCATACTGCTAACACAAAATCACCGTGAATATTAAGTGAATAAATACACACGGTAAGAAGAAGAACATGTTTACATCTATCTCGTATGATAGAGGTCTCAGGAAAACAATATTTACTATTTAAGCTTCGAATAATGTTGTTTATTATATAACAGAGTATTGTTTATGTAATACGAATATAAATGGTGGATTACTGAAGCCTGAAAACTGAAAAATGCAAGTATCTCGGTTAATATTCAAGATAGAAAATAAATGTATATAACAATATTTATAAGACATTTGATTTGCAATAAACCCATTCTATACATTCTTTGAATCCGACTTATAGTAAACGGAGATATTTTGAATTTTCAAAATTCTCCCCTATAACCCCCCCCCCTTCCTCTTGATCCGATTTCAGCAGTATTGATCGGACTTCATTTTCGTCATCTACTAAATAAGAAACATTTCGAAAATTGCGTCCTCAACAACAAAATAATCTATGGAAAGATAGGAAATGTTATTGCCAAGGCTAAGAAGCATAGGTTAAATGACCATTATAACTTATTTACTTGATGAAATTATAATAATTCACATTCGTAGAAAATAGTAATGAAAATTTCAAAGACATTATCTTTATAAAAAGTTTATGAGAGGCGTCTTCACAGTTAAAACCTCTTTTTTCGTCTCCTCACAAAAAATGAAATACAACTGGCACTGAAAGTGCTGCCTGCATATTCCAATCATAATTAATTTTTTGTCTGTTTTCACATAAGACAAAAAAATCAATTAGTATTTACGAATGCAACCATTAGAATGAACTAGATCTGAAAGCGACCCTGAATGTTTTTACCACAGCACTTTAATTTCTTTTTGTAGTGTCACTATAAAACCCGTTCGGTATTAAAAAGAAAAGAAGAATCGAAATAAATAAAAACTGCCCGAGAGAGAAACGGTCCGTGATTTAGCTGAAAGGGGGTGTACTTAAGGTATTAAGGGAGAGAGAATGAAATAAACAAGGAGCTAACAAGAAATAGCAGGTAGAGAGAGATCTGATGTATCCCCTGGATGGAGTATATCGTCACGTTTGGCCTCCACCTGTACCAATCTGCCGGGGATCGGAGAGTCATAACCTGTTATTTGGGAAGGAAGTCCCAGCTACTAATGCCACACTCCGAAGGGTATCTATAAACTGGGATTCCAGATCTACCAGGATGAGAATGGAGGAAGGTCAATTCGAATATCTCATCAAATGAAATCTAGTCGAAGTATTTAATTATAAGGGAAAGAAAACTAATAAGTCCCGCACGCGGACGCTCTGTAAACAACGCGGATTTTCTAGTCCAACTTTACAATTTAAGTCTTTTAAAAAGGTACAAGGTGACAAAAAATATTTGTAAAATTTTCCAAATATTTGTTTTAGTCTTTTGCAGTTTTTCTTTGAAAGAAGTAGATATTTCTTTTGGTCACATACAAAATTACGCAAAAAAGTCCACCTAACCTTCACGAGTCATAGTAAATGGACACCAAATACAAGATCAGCTTCAAAATTAAAAGAAATGATGTGTAGTAGGGAGTAAAATTAAAATTTGGAAATAATGACTGTAGTTATCCAAACTAATTAATGCACCTATTCTCTAAAAGATCCCTTTTCTCTGGATTTAATAATATTGGAAACGCTGTTTCATTGGTCTAATGAGATTCGGTTTCCTTTTTTTATCTTCAAAAAGAAGGTAATTTTGAACTTATCTAGGTTTCTACCCCAGCGATAATGAGCCCATAATTCCTGGTGTCTTATTTAAAATAATTTGGCTATTTAAGATTCAAGACTAACTCTTGTATTAGGTCCACAATTTTCAACCATCTTCTCTAGCTTCTTCTCCGATTTCGTCTGTTAATAAAGCAAAACCTTCTCTTCAGTATCAAGGTTTTCAACCCCTTAAGTAAAAATTACAGCCGCTTAGTTCGTTATTAGGTAGAAATATTATATTTTTAACCCTCCGTCGGGCGCGTGATCTCTCAGATTCAAGGTTTAGGTCAGTAGTGTCACTGCGTTTGATGGAGTCGTGTGTTTCACCTGTCATTCAGTTTTATCTCCTAGATACCACGCGCCCGATATCGGAAGTTTTTTTTGAAATCTGTATATCATAAATATATACATCAATTAACTTTCTCTTTATTGAATGGAATTATATAAACCAATTTTTCTATTATTTTGCTCATACATGAGCATTCAGAAGAACTTATTCAAGAAAATATTGTATGACGCAGTGACAACAGTAGACGTTTACCAACCGAACTAGGGACAAAACTTGACGAGTACAGAGACTCATTGGACGATACATTGAACTCAAGTACAGAGCAGCATAAAAAAAGTCCCTCCACTACAACGAACAAAAGCAAATGATGTGAACCAAGAAAAACTGAAAAGAAATGTAGGTTTACTCATTATTCTTGGGAGATTTGCAAAAGCAAAATTTGTTTACAAAATAGTTCCACACCTTGTCCTAATTGTAATGCAGCTCTGCAAAAGAGATAATAATTAAACTGGTAGTTTTAAAAGGATTGGTACATTAAAATTTAGATGATTTTTAATAAGTCTTATCTAATAGTGATTTCGTGGTACTTATTTTTGAATGAAGTTATATTTAGATATTTTGTTTATATTGTTCACAAACTGAAATGAATTATGAATAATTAAGACATGTGCATTTAAACTATTTCTTTTGGTATTTGTATGTTTTAATTATATTTTAAAAATTATCGTCCACGGTTTTAATAACAATAAATCTATAACCAACTTGGTTATATTATCTACCATGATTTTTTTTATTATAGTACGTGTCAATTTTGAAAATTGTTTACTTATTTCAAACAAATACTTCCTCAGATATGATTTCTAATCACACACTGGACATTTTAGTGCAAAATATATATTAAAAAACTGTATTTCCGTAAAAACGGTTGAGGTTGTATCTCTGAGATACACGCGCCCGAAGGCGGAATATTCTTGACGCGCCCGACCGAGGGTTAATTAGTGTTGTAGAAGTGTTTGTAGGCCCATAATATCTGGGGCTTGAATTAAGTATAGGCTAGTCAAAGAATACGAGAAGCTCTAAGCAGACTGAGTAACAGATGGTTTTTCCCGATTTCCAGGCCAAGAACATTCCATTAGCTGGTAGACAGAAATACTGCCCTAACATAGACAAAATAGAACATGGGTCTTGTAAGTTGATTTCCCACGAGCTGGAAAGAAAAAGCCACAGATGAAGTCAATAAGTCCTGTATTTTCTATTTCTCCTTTAGTAAAAACTGCTTTAAACAAGGCGACATTTGAACTGAACATGAGATAGTGATGTGTAAGTCTCATGAGTAAGGAATTGGAGATAATTCAGGGCAGTTAACAAAAATATATCTCAACAGCAAAAAACCGTTATTCTCCGTGAAATTTTAGTTTAAATGAAATTTTCAAACGATAACATCTACATTTTTTTTATTTTTTTTGTGAATAAGACGTTCTATCCTTTTAGAGAAGATAATCAAGTTATGGGACATACTTAGGGGCGAGGGAGTTTTAGAAGGAAGTACAAAAAAGAAATTAATTATATCCATTTTTATGGGTTAGATAGATACATCTTATAAAGGATAAGTTGTAGTAAAATACAATATATTGTTATTTTGTATATTCGTCTCCTCTAAACCCTCGTCTACCCTTGTTCTCGAATCCTATCGTAATTTCCGATCTATATATTCAATGTGATAGCGTAAAACGCTAAAGAGGCATATACTATTAGCAATTATTCTATTAATATTCGATTTATCATCAAATGAATACAACAAAATTAATGAATAAATTAAGTGAAAATTGTAATGCCTTCTTAATAATCAACATTTTATTTTTATTTATTAATAAAGTTAGTAATAATAAAAAAAATTATGTGACTAACAACGGGAATATTTGAGAATTTATATTCTACTAAAGTGATAAATCCCTAGTCTCTCTTGTTCAATTTCACCAAACTGTCAAACTGCAACTTGTTGCCTCCCGGAGTATGTTTATGAACCTCTTTTTGTGATCACGTAAATTTAAATTCACTTACAGATTTGGGAAAAGAATCTACTCCTGAAACGTATTTACAATGATACCTAAACATATATAAAATAACTTATGTCATCCCTCCATTTATGTTTTATGGCGAAGGACGTTTACGAACTAAAGACACTGTACTCTGATGGTAGCTTTTTTATATATTCGAAACTCCAGTGTTGCCTCGAAATTTTACACTTATAATTCATTTCGTAGTAATGAATAATTCGTTTCTTCAAGCATAAAATTTGTCGCTGTACCGAGAAAATGAATGCCATTCCAAATGAGGAAAGCTTATGAAACTCAGGATCGTACAATGATGACAAAGCCGAAGCTGCTTCCTTTTGGTTGACGCCATTTCATCCTTTATAAATAAGATCAGGTGGGCTCCTATTGTACTATAAATAATAGTATGAATGGATAATACATTTCATGAATTATTGATCTGGCGTTAGGCGAAACTCTCCCTACATGTGCCTTTTACTAGGCACTATTTCTTGATCTACTACTCACTTCAAATATATAAATCAGTGAGGTTACATTAATGTTAGAGCTGCAAATGTGAATCGGATCTTATACATCAGCTGTTGCATGTTAAAAAGTGATGATTTCATACTGGGTATCACTATCGAGGCCATTTTAATCAATGCCACAGCTAAAGCTGATGATATATCACTAATATTATGCCGGGGGTTTATATCATCAATATGGCGGGGAATAGCTAAACAACACAATATGGATATTATTGCAGTGGCTTCAAGAGTACACGGTGGAAAAAGAGCACGCATAACTGTCAAAAGGCTCG
This sequence comes from Riptortus pedestris, assembly GCA_019009955.1. Lineage (NCBI taxonomy): Eukaryota > Metazoa > Arthropoda > Insecta > Hemiptera > Alydidae > Riptortus > Riptortus pedestris. The sequence goes on from CM032229.1 coordinate 49,450,884, forward strand.
TTTTTTTGATTAATGATAGGAAGTTGAATACGTAATGGGCGCGAATGCTCCTGAGGATATCAATAGATAATGCTCTATGCCAATAGGGTAGCATAACTGAACGCGTAAATTATAATACCTAACTAGTCTGCGTTCCAGTCCAGAATAATCATGTAAACATATCATAATTGCTGTATTGATATAATAATAATCAGCTCTGATCTTGAAAACATTTCTAATGAAGTTTATTTCTGTCCTTGTCACTCATAGAGGTTTTTCCTGAAATATACTACTACACACAAGTACTACTGCATTAGGAGAAGAAAATATGTTTTGTTAAATTATATATTTTACGTAACTCTTATTAGATTAAACGAAATCAAAACGAACGTTTCCAATGGTTCTGCATTTTAGAGTGATAGTCGATTCTGCACATCTATTGAATCACAATGACCCCCCCCCCTCCACTCTAAACAAATAATCACCATGTGTGATTTTCTCAGACATATTCTGTTTTTTGTTGATATTGTTTTTCTATTTCTGTTCTGTCTTTAATATGTCTAAAGGGAAATCAGATGTTGAGTTCATGACTACTATTCATGACGCGATTTTCCGCGGAATATTTCCTCAAATGTCCATCGACCCAATCTAGTAGATGACGAAAATGAGATCAGTTCAAAAGTATATATCGAATCGTTACCAAACTCCATATATAAGTGTTTTGTGCAAAACTAAAGACTAATTTCGTTAATGACTGGAATCGGATAAGTGGGAGGGAGGGGGTTATGGATAGAATTTAGAAAATTCAAAATATTCCCATTATTATGAGTCAGATGGAAAACTTGAATTGATTAGATAGAACCAACCATTTGAAATTTTCATTTTCTATAAATTTTATTACATTGAACATGAACCGAGGTATTTCGATTTTTTAGTTTTCGCCCTTCTGTAAACCCCGACTCCTACTAATTTTATACTACAAATAAGCTGCTTTGTAATGAATGTTGAGTAAGTTATATTTTTTTGTGTACATTCAGTTATTGACTTTAAATGTCAAGTTTCATGACAAAGGGGCGTCCGGATCATCCGTAGAAAGCACTCTCCAAGTGACAGAAGATGCCTCTGTTATTATGGGTTCAAACATTTAGATTAAAATTATTGTACGACTATTGTGTCTTTTTATTTCAATTGAGTAAATACAAGATAGAATACGTCATATATCAGGAAAAATAATTGAGCGTGCTTTATTAATTGACCTGCATTTATTTACTTAAGATACTATAAGTCGTATTTATAATAATTATTCCGATTTTAAAAATTACGTCCTTAATAAATATATTTATTTCTTTATAAAATATATTTTAACGTTACTTAATTCTAATCATAATGGATTATCCTACCTGTTACCACCCTTTTCTAACTATGGTACTATTATCGATTTATTTAGTGGGTTCTTTACTAAATAAATTCCTTCTTCCTGAGCCGGAATCCTCCTCTGAACTTCTAGTTTTATCAAGTGTATTAAGACCAACGCTGTGACTGTAGTGGCTAACACGAGCCTCAACAAATAACTTCCCATATACTTCAATGATTAGGCAATCATACGTAATGTTATTCAAAACGGTAACGTACACGACGTTTTTATCATCGGTATTCCAAGCACATACTATGAAAATATTTTATTAGATGTATTTATGTTTGTTTATGTATTTCTTTAATGACTGGAATCGGACAAGTGGGAGGGAGGGGGTTATGGATAGAATTTAGAAAATTCAAAATATCCCCGTTATTATGAGTTAGATTGAAAACTCGAATTGATCAGTTAGAACCAATCTTATTGAAAGTATCATTTTCTATAAATGTTGTTACATTGAATATTAACCAAGATATTCGGACTGTTCAATTTTCTACCTTCAGCAAACTCCGACTCCCACTAATTTTAGATTTCAAATAAGCTGCATGGACCGTTTTATTGGAAGCTTGATTTAAATAAGCCTGAATTAAATATGAAATATTTTTTTCATTGAAAATTTACTGTAAAAGTCCAACATATGTAATGTGAAGTCCAAAATTTGTTGTGCGATTACGTCATTTAAAATTAAGATAGATCGTATCATTTAAGATTTTACTTTCTGAACTGGAACAGTTTAATTTGATGTATACCATACTTTATATGTATTTGTTTCTTTCAACACTGCAGTTTATCGTCGTTTATGACTAAAACCGGACAAGGAATGTAGGGGGAGGTTTGTGGGAATAAAAAATTCCTGTTAATAAGTTGTATGGGAAATTATTATTGAACAAAACAGGTAAAACGCCTAATGCTCTACAATTGTAATTCTACACATTTTTTGCAGCTCAAATATTGAGCGAGTTATTTGCAAATTCTTGTATTCAGACTTCAAAAACCCCCAGTTCTAATCAACGGATGTTCAAAATTTAATTGTCCAATAGTTGAGGACTTGATATTTCTTTTTTATGATTCACCAGTCTTATTTAATTTTCGACTTCTTCGTATACTTAATTTTTAATTGGTATTTAGAGAGTGTCCCACATATAAACCTAGTTGTAAATGCAAATAAGAAATGCATTTGTTATTTTTTTGAGCGGATAGCATTATTTTTTTTTTTTTTGGAATTTATATCATTAAGCAGACATTGGCAACAGAGCAAAAAGCTCTTGAATGAGCTTTTTAAAACAGTGAAGAAAAGTGTTACTATCTCTATCTGCTAACTTTTATTTTGGTTTCAAACAGTTATATTATGCCATTTTAGTTCAACTGAGTTAATACAAGATAGACAAATATAGTATTATATCAGGCAAATTGATTGACTTGCATTTATTTACTTATGAGACTATAAGTCGTATTTGTAGAAGTTATTCCAATCTTAATAATTACAGCCTTAGTATATATATATATATATATATATATATATATATATATATATATATATATATATATTGTTTTGTAAATTATATTTTAAGATTATTTTATGCAAATCAGAACGGATTATCCTGCCCGTTACCATCCTTTTCAACGAGGTTGGTAATATCGGTTTTGTTTTGTATGTTCGTCACTAAATAAATTCTTATTTTCTAAGCCGGAATCCTGCCCAGAACTTCCACCTTTATCAAGTGTATTAAGACCAACGCTGTAAATGAAGTAGCTAACACGAGCCCCAACAAATAACTTCACATACACTTTAATGATTAGGCAACAACACGTAATGTTATTCAGGACGGTAACGTACACGACATTTTTATCATCGGTATTCAAAGCACATACTATGAAAATATTTTATTAGATGTATTTAAGTTGTTAATTATGTCAAAATATGTTATACTAAGCCTACCGCCATGTTGTCCGACCTTATAAATCAAGTTATAAATACACACTTTCTGATTTATGCGATGTCTTCCTAGTAATATCTGGTCACGTCGAAAATAAATTCGTACTACCAAGTCATTATGCATGCAAACAACCAGACGTTCTGTTTGGCCGAATGCTCAAGATATATTTAAAAATAAACGAGAAGCGGCCATGTCGCATTTGCGCAGAATGCAGAGGAGCCCTATTATCGTTGCGACAGGACATTATCACTTTGGATTAAATTTCCAAACAATCACGCCTACACCAATCCTCGGGGTCATGTGAAACACCTCTATCTATCGTATAAATTCCAATGCCATCATTAATGAAGAGATAAAAGCGCAAATTACTTACCACGCATCGAAAGTCCTGATGTATGACATCAAAGAATTTAATTTGTAGGAATTCGTTGGAAATGTCAGTTATCCCCAGCAGCAAAACTGCATATCAAATTACCATTATCTTGTGCACTTAATTTTTGCTCTTCATGAATTTATTTGACTCTCATTAATGTTAATTGAGTCAATTATATCTTTACGCCTGTCTAATTTAAGTACTTCACTTCTTTTTACCCAGTGTGAAAACCAGTCAGAAGCATTTATATATAATCTTGAAATTGTTAAGTCAAGTACTTGTAAACTGGTTCTATATTTATTGTATAATTTCTATTCACAATTTTTTGCTTAGATTATTCTTTTCCAGTGCTTGCTGTCAGCTTTAGCGGGTTTATTACTGCAATGTTACTTGCTTGAATGTTAGTTTTCAGCGAACTTCCTGCTGCCGCTTTTTACAAAGCCTCTCTCGTTGGAATATGATTGAATAGGTTATAATTATATGCCAAAATTCCCGTACTAGTTCTTGGAAAATTCATTAATTCTCATTCTGCAGTAGGCCAATTTACTTTTCTCTATCTGAAGGGAACTTGAGAAAAGACATACTGACGTATTATTAACTGTAGATAACGGAATTTCACTAAATTAAACTTAAATTATCTGGTATCATTAATAGTCTTCATGCGTCTCTAGGAAGGAGCATTTTATATTAATTTTATTCTTTTGTTAACATTAAAAAAAATCATAATATTTATTCTGTTATTTAACATAGCCAAAGGGATCTTTGATTCAAACCAGCAAATACATGCATGCACTCCATAAAATATACACCCACATTTAGTGAAACTCTACTCATATAAAAAAGTCCGTCACGAAGGGGCTGCGTAAGCTAAGCAGATTTCCAATGTGAAGTTTTACAATAGAGAAATCTGCATACTGGTAACACAATACCACCGTGATTAAATACAAACGGTAATGAGAAATCTTTCAGTTAATTAAAATAAATTCCCAACTGAAACGGCTTCTGAATTGTTAGAATAATTTATATTTTAATAACTCAAATTATAATTGATGGCGTCATCACAATACTCGCATATTTATTCGCATGTATTTCACACACTAAACGTTTAATCAAACCAATATTTCGTATTTCAGCTTAGAATAAAGTGCTTCATGATATAGCTGATATATATATATCATCTCACGCGAAAATCGGGTCATGAGTACAACCTTAATATCTGTTTTCCTATAAGGAAATTTGTTAAAACAATCAGTAATTTCAAAAATTTGTATCAAACTATTTATTGACAAACTTAATTATAAATTCCTGTAGTCTCAAACACGGATCATTGAATAAATAGGTTTAAACATTCTGTCTGTCTGTCTGTCTCCTGATATATACTTCAGATTTTTTCGAACTAACTATTGGTAGAAATACTAATTAATTAATTACAAACTCTTAAAAGAGTTCTCCTAGACTTGACAGTGTAAACTTAACCCTAACGTGAATGATTGTGCGTCTCTCTCTTGAAAAAAAAACGCTACGTGAGTCCGAGTGGTCGTACGAGCGTAGGTGGGCGACGTCAATCGGAGGCAATAACGGTTTTGACTCGTGCCGCTGTCTATCAGGGAACCTATTGACGTATCGCTTAGTAATTTCGAGTCAAGTCAAACAGTTCGTCTCACCTCAAGCCAGCCCGCTTTCTAACAAGCCTTTTTTTGAGGCTTGGCATCTCATGGCAGGTCTCCATTCATAATCAATTTGCATACTCATACCGCACCACTCTAAATGCCATTATTACTGGTAAACTGACATTACCAAATTCTTTCATTACCTCAGGTGTAATTATACAATATTGGACGCCATTGCTCGACACCTGTCCTCATGCATATTGCTCTGTTTATATATATTGATGTTATTTACTGACGTCAATGCCAATAATGGCTTCAATCAGTCTCCGGCGTCAAGAAATTCAGACAGAACACAGTTTTGTTCCTTCCATACATTCTTCCTAGGAATCATAGAATCAGTTTTCTGTAGTCTCTAATTTAATTAAATAGGTTTGTACTAGCTGGACTAAACTTTCCGCTCAAGATAATATGAACCATTTTTCAATTGACTCATCAAAGATGCACGTTTGTTTAATTGCACACAATAGAGGAAGCACTTACAGAAATCTCTTAAATAATATATCAACAGAACCCTCCAATGCTGCAAAGTTGCTAACAGTGTGTGCCAAAGTTCTTTGACTATCTTCTTGCATAAGTTACTGCATGTCTTCACATTAACATGTCGACTGGTATTCTTAATTAACGTAATGCCTCAAAGAACATTAACCTCATCATTCTGCCTTTATCCTTCCAGAATCCAGAGGAGAGCCCGTTCACCCGTACATGAGCCCGATCTGTGTACGCCTAAAGGATAAGTTGCTGTAGTTAACATTTCCGAGTGAAAAATACTTTGGTTGTTTTCTCAAAACTTTTATGACTCTCCAATAAAAAATCATGAACATGATGTTTAATGGACATCCAAAAGAGAATCCCTTGCATCTTTAATTTTCACGAATAGATTTTCGCCCTATAATTACCTCTATCAAAACATTAAAATTTTTCTTTCTCCTTTTATAGAATGTTTTCGATTCAGGATGAAATCTCAAGGAGGAGGTGATTTTTTTTTCTAAGACAGGTCAATAATTGATGACACAGCTTCAACCATATCTGAGAGTCGGGGGATATCTGCTCCAATGGCAGGATTTGTATAGGAAACTCTTATTTTTGATGGTTTTCGATCCGTTTCTTTAGGCTACTCAACTATTAGGTTTTAGTGGTTTGTGGTTGGGAAACCAAAGCAGTTGTACATTTGCCAAACACCGGCCGGGCTTGGTATGGCTGGAGAGCCATCGAAAATTAGCTTTGGCATGAAGCGGACAGCTGGGCAGATACCTGACTACGGTTTTTCCCGTTGCTTTAACAAATAGATGAGCATCATAACCAGACAAATTATGGATAAATACTGGAACAAATGAAGGATTTTGATAATTCAAATTACAAGTTTCATGAGCTGGATCTATATTTACCAGTTAAATGATCATGATCTCTTACTTTCTTTACTTCTATATCTTTATCACATATATGACAAATATCAGTTTTCTGAAAATCCTTTTCATCTTCATCACTCATATTGAACGGTTATCATCATCATATACACGTATCTCCTGAATATTTTCAACTTCTTTTCTAATCATTTCTACAAATTTATCAACACAATCAACTCCTCTATATATTACAGGCGGTTTATAATCATCATTTTCATATTTTACCTAATAACAAAAACAGTTTGGTTCATGCTTTTGATATTTCATAGTATAGGATTGAGTTGGATCGGGTTGACAAGTATCAATTTTCGTTGTGAAACATTCAAGATCTGCATATATAACGAAAGGTACTCTCAAAGATTTGTTATAGTTTTTAAAGTATAAATATTCATTTTTCCTAGGCATTTCAATTTTAACAGCTGCTTTATTTTTACAATCAACTTCCTGTTCCTGCAATTTTTCAGATGAATAATAATATGTTAAACATCTTTCACATGGATAAATTTTAACTTTCTTATTAATTACTTGCGCTTTTACTAATCTAGAGAGATCCTTAATCCAACAATAATGATCACATTTTTCATCTTTAATATAAAAGAGATTCACATGTTTGTCTAATTTATTTTTAGTAATTCTTAGAGGATGAATAGATTCTTCATATCCATAAACATTTATAGATATATTATTAAGTTTTTCAAATTTACTAATATCTGCAAAGGAAACGGGAATGTTTATTCCCTCAAAATTCAACTTATCTTTAACTGATTCATGCTTTGTAACTCTTTGAGGATGATCATCTGCTGGATAAATTGCTAATAGAACAGACCACATAAAACATTTATTATCATTATTTTTTACATTAATAATTGCTTTCTTTGATTTTATCGTTTCTGGTTTTTCCTGAAATGTGGTATAAAACGAGAAAATGTTCAACCATGGTCTATTGTGGTACTTAATCTAGGGTAAGGAGTTCTACTGTTGCAACATTCGTTATAAATCATAGAAGTTACTGGAAAAGCCTTCTCTTAATTTGATTAGACTCAAACCGTGTATTTTTTGGTAACTTCAAAATTCCGAACTTTTAATTGAACACTTATATATTATTTTGCAAAACATTATTAAATTATAAGGTCCATTCCTTATGTTTTTCTTTTCACATTCAAGTTTTGTATTCTACTTAATAATTCTTTTCCCTGTCCCACTTTCAGCCAAGTCTTTTAAACCCCTTAAGGTAATTTATTACAACTAATGACATGTTTAATTTAAAAAGACTATTCTTTAAATGATTGTATTAAGCTATTCATTGGAGTTTCTCTCTACTTTCAAATTCTACTTTCGCCTTACTCACATTATTACTTAGTATGAAATATTTTCATGAAACCAATTTGTTCTAAAGAAATACGCAAACAGTCCCAAAATGTCAAAAACAATATTAACTCCTCATAAATGAGTATTAATCAGTGAGACTGTTGTGCCTTTGGATATCACGTCAACAGTAAAAAATAATATATAATGGAATAAATAACAAATTTTATTATAAACCTGACCGATCTTGTCTTAAACGTAGCTGGAAAGGGTGTAAGCTGGCAAGGGCTAATCGAATGATTACCTGTCTGCTAATGGACAGACTTTTTTTTTTTCTGTCCTGACCTAGTTGTAGGGACTACTATATGTTTTTTCTCCCGGGATTTTTTTGTTGTCTTGCCAGAGAGCGGGTCTAGGGCGCGGTCTGTCTGTATGGCGCAAGAACTAGGGGTGTGTGGGCGACTGCCTGTTCTAATAGCCGATATGTCTCATTTCACTGTTATTAGTACACCGTGGGACTTATCTTTGATGATCCCGATTCGCTGGTCACCGCCACCCGCTACTGTTGCAATATCCTACAGACTGCGCACAGGGGTTGGAGTATATCTGGGCAAATACAACTACCCCAGGAAACTGGTAGCTTATCGGAATTAACGGACCGGCAACCTGTGGTTAGAAACTCAACCGGATTTCTCGGAGCAGATCTCTTTTCCTAACAGATTTGGAAGTAATTCTAAATTTACACTTCCCTATCAAGATTTAGAGCAAGTTAATATCTTTAGTAATAATAAGTATGAACGTCTACACTCTATCAAATTGAGATTGCCTAATTATACCGGAAGGATTTCAAGCAGTATTAACTTTAATTACTACATCTGTGAATAAATAAATTCTTCATTCCATGATTAGAAAAATTCAAAACAAGAAAAAAAAAGAGTGTCTTTCTTTCTCCTTACGATTTTGAAGAGTCTCACAGAAAAGTTTATTCAAGTGCTAAGCGCTTTCAGGTCTGGACTACTCGCCCAACACTAAAACCTAATTGTACACTCAAATAAGAATCCCACAAGCACATAAATAATTCAAAAATTAATTTAATTTAAATATTCGTTGATAAGAAAAACTTTGTTAAAATCTATTTTCATGAAGTCGTAATTAACTCACTAAGTTGAATTAGAATATAAATATATTTGTACAAGACATATTTACATTATGTAGCACGAGATTTTGATAAGGTGCGGTATGACGGCTTGCTCTATGAGCTTCCTTCCCACCACATTCTACCTTATACTCCTACCTTTCCAACAGAGTTTTTCGAGTCCGCCAAGGGAATGAATACTTAGACAACTATCCTGTGCTTGCAGGAGTTCCCCTGGGCAGGGGCCTAGGACCACTACTGTATCTCACATTTGACATCCCTACATCACCAACAACTCTCCTAGCTACCAATGCAGATGACACAACAATCCATTCATCCGATCCCGACCCTATTACTGCTTCGAAGAATCTCCATTTTCGCTTAACCGAGATTGAAAAATTGTGCAATGCTTGGCGCATATAGATAAACGAAAGTAAATCTCACTAAATCACCTTTTTCCCTTCGCCACAGTTCCTGTCCTGCACATTTCAACAATATTCTTTCACCACCAGCCGATTGTGTATGCTACTTAGGGTTACGTTTGGACACCAGCCTTACTCGGTAATCCCACACAATAATTAAAAGACAGGAACTTAACAGAAGATTCGGACAACTGTACGGACTGCTAAATAGAAGATCTCACTTGTCTACAGAAAACAAACTAAGAATATACAAGTTACTACTTAAACCAATATGGACTTACGCAATAGAAATGTGGGCTACAGTAAAACCTTCGAACATCAGACGCATCCAGATTTTCCAATTCAAAGTCCGGCTTAACCATAGTAGATGCTCCGTATTATATTTCAAACCACACCCTTCATATAGATCTTAATACCCCATTAGTAAGGGACCTAATTCCCTTAAGATTCAAAAATTTTCACAGGAGGCTACGCAATCACCCTAATCCAGAAGTCATAGCCCTTTCTAGTACCATTCATCCTTATTCCCCTCCACGGTGCTTCGAGAGACAATGACCCAAAAATCTCCTATAGTTTCAATATTTTAAAATCTGCTGCCGAGGGAATAGGAAGAAACTATATATATATATATATATATATATATATATATATATATATATATATATATATAGAGAGAGAGAGAGAGAGAGAGAGAGAGAGAGAGAGAGAGAGAGAGAGAGAGAGAGAGAGAGAGAGAGAGAGAGAGAGAGAGAGAGAGAGAGAGAGAGAGGGAGAGAGAGAGAGTGAGAGAGAGGGAGAGACACAGGCGAAGATTTCAAGGAATTTTGTGTAATTTTGCACTTGTGTCTAATTCAGTAGCTACTTCTTCTGGGCGAAAACTGCAGAAACTTTTTATTTTTAGTTTTAAGCACCTTTGAAACGAATATTACACAATCCGTTAATTATACCGTATTACAAATATTCTAACAAATCATGGTCAAATGCAAATGAAGTGCTAATAATTTCCTCTGATGGTTTTGGGCTAGAGAAAGGTTGAGTGGTTGAGACGAGACACGGCGTCTGGTCGTGCTGTATGGTCGGCTGACCACAAGCTTGACAAGTCCGCTCAGCAGCCGTCAACCTGTTAAAGCACGCCCTTTCTCGTACCGTTAATTCAACTTGTCTCATTCCACGCCTTTCAACCGGCTAACACAATGGCCAATGCCTGTCACAAGTATTACAGCGAAGGCTAATAGCTCTCTCTGATGGCGCATATGATACAATTACATAATTACGCTGATATGATCCAGCTAAACGTCACTATTAGTTTTTCTTGGTCTGGTTCATACGCTATCTCCATTTAACATGCAGTTTTCAATAAGAAAACTTACAACCCTACAACCTCGTATTCGAACATTAGACCACTTTCCTCCTTTGAAGGTTATTTCCGGATAAAAACGTTCCACCTTCTACATCCTTTTCCTATATATAAAAAAGTAGTAATTAAATAATAAAGTAGTTAACTCTGATACCTCCTCAGACTGCCTAGGAAGAAAATTAGAACTGCAGTGGTAGTGATCTCGCGGCCCTGGAAGGCGCATAAACACATGTTAAACATCAAACTCAGTGAAAATCAAATAGGGTGAGTCACGGGAACCAAGTGATTTTGAAATAATAATAAAATCTCTGATTCTTATCTAAGTTAAATTTTATTAATATAATATCGCACCTAAGAACATAGCATTTTAGTTTTAATAAATTTCTTCATGAACGGAAAATTACCTCTGGCATGTGTTGGCCGTTTTCATTGATGCATTGTTGAAGCCGGTAAATAAAATTAGCCTGAACTGGCCCCTATTTCTTTGAAGAAAATGGTGCTACAGTTACAGTAACTTCTCAGCGTTACATTAATATGGTGAACACCTTTTTCATTCCGCAGTTACGAAGAAGAGGTATAGATCATGAACATTTATGGTTTCAACAAGATGGGGCTACGACACACACCGCCAGAGCGTCCATGGCGGTTCTCCGCAGTCTGTTTCCTAACCATCTCATTTCAAGACATGACGACGTTTTATGGCCTCCACGCTCACCTGACCTGTCCACATGCGATTTTTTTCTGTGGGGATTTCTTAAGTCACGTGTCTACGAAAGCAAGCCTTGTACTTTAGAAGAATTAAAGGAAGCGATCCGTCAAAAAATCACTCAAATCAATGCAGACCTGCTGGAAAGAGTTCAGGCTAATTATATTTACCGACTTCAACAATGCATCACTGAAAACGGCCAACACATGCCAGATGTAATTTTCCATTCATGAAAAAATGTATTAAAACTAAAATGCTTTGTTCTTAGGTACGATATTATATTAATAAAATTTAACTTAGATAAGAAACAGAGATTTTATTATTATTTCAAAATCACTTGGTTCCCGTGACTCACCCTATATTTAGGTGCTGTGGAGAAGAGGAGGAGGCTTTCCACATTGTGCTCGAATGAGGACTTTTCGATTCAGGTACTTTGGACATGGATATTCTAAGTCAATTAAAAAAGAAGCCACTGGTAAGAAATACTTTAGTTTTATAAGGAAAATAATGCTATTCTGAATGGAGACTTAAGGCTAGCACAGTAGGACCTCGAGAACTTCAGTGCCGTCCCTGACAGACCAAAGATAATCTATATAAAGCCATATGATAATATATCTGATACATCTGACAAACACACGAGAGCATCCCTGCGACCAATGTCCTATCAACCGAGTGCCGTTTGGCATAGATTCATACTCGTAGTTTACAGAAAGCCTAATATTTTCATAGTTTTATAATATTTACCTTTACTTCTACATGTCGCTGTGTAATCCATATTTGCTTAAGAAAACGTTAAAGAATTTTTCAAACAACGTATCAAAACCACATAAATATCATTCAGAAACTTTTCTTCTCCTTGTGAATTCAATGCGCAATATAGTAGCTTGAAATGATCGAAGCCATTTTCATTATTAGATTGACTTGGGCATAAAAATGATTGACTGTACAAAACATGTCCGTCAGCTGAGAAAATTGATCAGAGTTTACTCTGAAATATACATGTATTTATTTCTTCTTCCATTCGTTCGCCGTTCCTATAGAAAAACTACGATCTGCCATAAGAGGTTCAAGTTTTTATAAGAAATATTGTTTAAAGACAGAAACTATATCTAGTATTGTAATTATTAATTAGTCAGAATAATTGTTATCTCAATCAATCAAATTTTAGTAATCCAAGACATTAAGATGGGGAGAGGTGACACCAGGACATATTTGCTTTTATCTCATATAATAAAGGTCTCTTGAATACAATATTTGATATTTAAGCTTCAAATAATATGGCGTATTATATAATAGAGTATTGTGTATGTAACATAAGTAAAAGTGGGGGTTTTCTGAAGGCTGGAAACTAAAAAATGTAAATATCTCGCTTACTATTCAAGATAGAGAATAAATGTATATAACAATTTTAATAGTACATTTAATTTTCAATAAGATTTCTTCTACACACTTTTTCAATCCGACGTACAGTAACGGAGATATTTCGAATTTTCGAACATCCTCCCCTCAAAATCCCCCTCCCACTGGTCCGATTTTAGCCGTTAAGGAACTTGATCTTTCATTTTACATAAAACGACTAAATATCGAGTTTCGTAACGATTAAACAATAATTGCGACCGCTAGAGCGGTAACATACAAACATATATACAGTTTCAAACGGACCTCATTTTCGTCATCTCCTAGGTAGGATCGATGGACATTTGAAGGCAAATTTCTAAAATCGCGTCATGAGTGCGACCTCTCTTCTCTTAAGGGAAATCTGCTAAAACATTGACCAAAACTTATTATGGGTCAATTTTTTTTTTGTTTTATTTGCCGTTTCATTTCTTCATTCATTCTTCATATTAGCAGATTTCCCTTAAGGGAAATCAGCTATTGAGGTCGTACTCATGATGCGAGTTTCGAAAAATTTCTTCAAATGTCCATCGATCCTACCCAGGAGATGACAAAAATGAGGTCCGTTCAAAATTATATATATATATATATATATATATATATATATATATATATATATATATATATATATATATATTTGTCTGTTAACGCTCTAGCGGTCGCAATTTTCGTTTGATCGTTACCAAACTCCATATTGAAACGTTCCATGTAAAAGTAAAGATCAAGTTCGTTAATGACTGAAATCGGACCAGTGGGAGGAGGGGTTTAGAAGGGAGGATTTTCGAAAATTCAAAATATCTCCGTTACTATACGTCGGATTGAAAAATTGTATAGAATCAATCTTATTGCAAATTTAATTTACTATAAATAGTATTATATACATTTATTCCGTATCTTGAATATTAACCGAGATATGTCCATTTTTCTGTTTTCAGCTTCTGAGATGAGATCGGCTAACTTCGGGTCTAGTCGTGAGTTTCCGTCAAGAGCTAATTCGTGCCGTTTTCATAACTGTTCGGCTCTCTATTCTGAAATTTCTCTATTGTATAACTTCACGTGGGAAATCTGCTTAGTTTACGCAGCCCCTGCGTGACGGACTTTTTTATTTACCACACTAACAGCGCAGAAAATTTAAATTCAAGGGAAAAAATAGCAGGTTTATGCCCATTTACAAATATTACAAGTATTTCTAATCAGTTTGTGGAAAACCCAAGTTGACGTTCCTGATAGAGAGTTACTAGGTTATGCTGCTTCCATCTATGTCCCATAGTTCTACGAGAAATGTTTGTCAAAGGATGGCACATTCCTTTGGCCAGTGACTGGTACACTTGTAAAGTGTGATATAGCAATTAATTTGAAATTTGTTGGCCCGTTTAAGCAGGCCATTAGTGTAGGAGAATCGTGATCCATGACTCACTGGGAGAAGGGCCAGGATAAACAGGTGACCTCCGTAACCTCCCTCTGCAGGTCTAAATCGATTTTCGGGGGCAGATGCTCCCTCTGAAGGTCATTAGCTGAAACCCACCACAAACTTTAATTAAAAACAATTTGTTTTAGTCCGTGCCATATGTCCGCGCGCTATCCTCCCCCTTCTCAGGGAATTATGTGAACATTTGGTATCCCGAAAGTTCTCCCAGGATGTGTGTGTATATATTTACCTACTAGATTCGTCACGACTCTCTGCGTTACACTCCATTTGATACGCCTACTTAGCAGCACGAGCTGCGTAGGACCACAAAAGGTTCCGCTTATCTATACTTCTGGCATAAATGTCCTTTACATATGTCAGAAAAGTGTCCAATGAACGCGATTTTGTGAAAAATATTTAAAAAAAAAAATCATCAATCATAAATATTGTCCAATTCTGCGGAATATTTTCTCCGGAATAAAATAATATTTATTTGATTTAAGAGGGACCACAACAATAATTCAAACAGATAATTTTCGTTAGATTTCGGTCAAAAGATATTCAGCTTTGAAGGCGATTCCGTAAAATTGATTATCATTACCAAGCTAATACATACAAGCAGAGTATTCATATAGTTCTCTAGTCTACTTTCAAAAAGCACTGCTGCATTTTACAGGGATTTTTTATTTAACAACCGATAACGAACTGATCTTACAAATATTTCAGACTTTCTAGGTGAAGTCAATAAATTTTAACAAAAATGTATTTTTTATAGTTCAAACCCCTTTGCGACGGAAATCCACTTTAATGTTAAAAATTATGTATTACATAAATCCCCTCTTCTGAATCGGGCTGTATTATACATAAGAACCTTCATTGGCAATAACCAAAGGTATCTATAACATACTAACTCGGCAATAACTCATTTTTAATTCAACATTTTTGTACGTGTAGTTATTTTAACTTATATTAACTGTATTCTAGAGGTTTATAATGTTTTTGCCAATAAAATATACAATATGTTTTTTGTTTTTTTTTTTTGTTTTTTTTTTGTTTTTGTTTTTTTTTAGAAGAGAATCTATTAGGTTACATTCCCCCAAGACAATAGGAATTAAATGAATTACGAATTCACTAAAAAAATCCTTGACCCCCAAAAAACGCTCATTAAAATATGCTGAAGCTGAAATTGTCGATAGAATTTTAAATAACTTCCTAAACATATAAATAAGGGTACTACTTATTGTTGACCACTTTTTATTCACGAGAACAACAACTAATAAAAGAATGAATATTGTCCAGTATAACAAGCTAAATTAAAGAAATATCTATTTATTTCTTATATTAACATTCATTTTTTGTAATCTTACAGTTAGCATTTTATTAAAAGCTACAATAAAGCATATTATAACAGCTATGTATTTAAAGAATACCTAGAATACTAGATATTTCATAAGTATATTATTTATAGGAGTAGGAAATCAATAATCAAAATTAAATGAAATAAAAACATAATAAGAATAACACATAATAAAATTAGAAAGCCTGTTAGGAGTGAACAAATAAACTTTTATTATAAATTTCATTAAATATACATGTTATTCAAAGATAGTGATGCATGGAGTTTATGTGTAAGCTGTCATCAGGTAGTTTCACTTATTTCATGTGGTATATTCAATGTCTTCCGTTTTTCACGCTGAGATTAAATGAAATGTACCAACCATAGTATTTCAAGCGTTGAAGAATCTGGCTTTTTAATTGTGACATATTTCATTCGGGATAATGTACAAACCTTACAACGCTCTCTCTTTGAAAATAAATCTCATCCGAGCTGAATGGCTGAAATATTGAGCAGTAATGTGAGAAGGTTTAATGACTTTCATTATTCGACCTTTTCAAAAGTCAGTAAAATTCAAGATATGCGAAAATAGATGGGACACGCAGTGAGGCCACAATGGGCAGATAGCATCTGTGTGTCAGGCTCGGTGTCGAAGGAGGGTGTAATTATTAAACTCTGATTATGATAAATGTCTTCATGAAGAGAACGCCTCAATGGAGGCCAATCGAGATGGCTGTGAATTTATAAATATAGTTAATAGGGAAGCGATATCTCATTCCGTATGCATGCCGGGTGTCTGACAATGGTCAGGGGGTTATCGCGAAGTTGGACGGCTCATGAACTAGAAAATATTGTATACCAATTGACTGCAACATATACGCCAATTATAAAGAGTGCAAATTACATGTAACATATTTAAAATACAAGGCTAGATTTTAATTGACTTATCACATAAAAAAAAAAGCAAAACATCCATTGAAGGGAAATTGAGAGCACAGAAAAACCAAAAAGTCTTCTTACATTCCAAGAACGTTTCTCTCCTGTAACTTAAAGCTAGTTTTGGAATCATCTTAGACAAACGAAAATACTCATTTTGCGTTCCTCGCAATATAGGTGCTTTTACTGTCCTGTAAAAAGAAAACTAAGTATTGTGAAATCAAAAGTATTCGGTTTTCAAATGCCACCGGAATTATCCACTTTGACCCATCCAGCGCCCATTTTGACTAGTTGCGGCGTGTCAAATTTATGTATCTTGTCTATTTAAAAATATATTTGCAGGGGCGGCTTAGAAGGTGGAATATGATGGGCTGGTGATTTCAACTATTCTCTATCTCTGTAATTCTCTATTTTCTCGGTAATACCAAACGTATGTAAATATTAATAGAAATAAAAGGTGGGTATAAGACGTTTAGTGTCTCAGTTACTCAAAGAGAAAATCGTATGAATAGAATTAGGAATTACCGAGACTGAGTACTAAAAAAACTCACATATTTCGGTGAATGTTCAAAATTTAGAAACAATTTATAGAAAAAGTTAATCGGAATTTAAATTTGAATTAAGAATGGTTATAGATCCACCCGAATCACAATAACTAAGTCATTACGAAATTCGGGTTTTCTTCCCCTCCAAGCCCCTCCTCCGTCTCTGGTCAAATTTCAGCTATTAGCAAATATGATATAACTCTTTGCATGAAACGATTAAATATAGTATTGATTTATTAGAATAATATACTATATAATTTAATAATCATGTTGCCTAGGATATAAAGTATTAATTTATGAGGTCACACATAACACATTTCAGTTTATCCCACTTAGTAAACAATTAATAGAAACAATATTTTATATTTAAGCCTGGAATTGAACGTTTCATGAATAATAAGCTGATAATTATTATTAATTTAAAATTAGTAGAGTTGGCAATTTATTGAGGGCTGAATACTAAAAAATGAAAATATCTCCCTTAATATTTGAGATTCATAAAACATGTACAGAACAATATTTATACTAAATAAAATTTGCAATTAGATTGGATATGTACAATTTTTCATCCTAATAAACGATATACTCCGAATATTCAAAATTCTCTCCCATCTGGTCAGATTTCAGCAATTAACAAACTTGTTGTATTCCATAAAATGTTTAAATATCGAGTTTGGTAATAAAACAAGAATTGCGACCACTAGAATGTTAATAGACAAGGATATAAATGTGTGTGTGTGTGTCTGTGTGTGTGTGTGTGTGTGTGTGTGTATACAAACTATAATTTTTATATTTTTGAACGGATCTCGTTTCCTTCATATTCCAGGTGGGATTTGTGGTCATTTGAAGGTATCTTTACAAAAATTGCATCTTGAGTGAGGGTGGGGGAGGTTTTAACCTCCTCATAAAATGCCTTAGAATGTTCAAATTTCATGTTAAGATATTATAACAGATGTTGAGCAGCCCTTTTTGATCAAAGTCGTGTAATAGGAAGGGTGATAGGGGTTAGAGGTGGCGAAAGTATACAATTTCAAATTTCTCCGTGAGTAGTAGAGATACAAAATATTTGTATAAAATCTTTTTTTTTTTTTTTTGGTCTATAAATTATTTTCGGATGCGATAAAATGGAGATATCGTTTTTGCTTTTAATTGATATTTTTAAAATATGAAATGCAATCAAACAGTTTTTTTTGTATTTAATAGCAGGACAAAGAAGATATGTCAGAAATAGTGTTATTATTGTCACCCAAAATAAATGGATAAATTGGGATGATACCTTCCTTCAAATGACTCTTCGATCTTATTCTCAAGCTATAACTCACATTGCTATAAAGGAATATAAAGGCACATTGTTATTGGTGTATACTGATATATGGACTGCATCAATAATATGACTACTGATACTCTAAATTATTTACGGTGGTTTACTGTAAAATTGATTTAACCATATTCTGAAGAAATCCTTGTGCTTAGGCAGGAATCTGGATATTTGAACTTGAAGTTTAAAATCACATGATTAGAAGTGGAGGAAAACTAATGGCTTAAACTAAATAAGTCAGTTCTTTAGAGCCTTTTTTTGGGAAGATAAAAAACCTGGCAACCTATAATTCACTTCTAATTAAATTATTCTAGTTGACCTGTGAAAGAACTAAACTTGGTTTACAGTCGTATATATAATAAAGAGATTATTATATTGCTCAGGCTGGAAATGTAAAATAATAATTAGCTTTTCTAACAATATTCAACCGAAAAGAGACGATGAAAGAGCCATAGCTTTAATATTTTAGGAATCCTCATAAAAAATAACAATTATAATTTTATAATGCTTACTTTTCACTGTGGATGTAAATCCGCCAAAAATAAAATTATTATGCACTTATGATGACATCGGAGCCAGTTTTATTTTTAGCAGATTCCCTTAAGGGAAATCAGCTATTGAGGTCGTACTCATGACGCGATTTACGAAAAATATCTTGAAATGTCCATCGATCCTACCCAGGAGATGACAAAATGAGGTCCGTTCAAAATTATATATATATATATATATATATATATATATATATATATATATATATATATATATATATATATATGTCTGTTAACGCTCTAGCGGTCGCAATTTTTGTTTGATCGTTACGAAACTCGATTTTAACTGTTTTATGTAAAAAGACAGATCAAGTTCGTTAATGGCTGAAATCGGACCAGAGGGAGGGGGGGTTTAGAGGGGGGGATTTTCGAAAATTCGAAATATCTCCGTTATTATGCATCGGATCGAAAAATTGTATATAACCAATCGTATTGCAAATTAAATTTACTATAAATAATGTTAATACGTTTATTCTCTATCTTGAATATTAACCGAGATATTTGCATTTTTCAGTTTTCAGCAAACCGCCACTTCTACTCATGTTACGTAAACAATACTCAGCTACATAATAAATCATATTATTGGAAGTTTAAATACCAAAAATTGTATTCAAGAGACCTTTATTATACGAGATACATGCAAATATTTCCTGGTGACTCCCCCCCCCCATCTTAAAGTTTTGGACTACTAAAATTTTATTGATTGAGATAACTGACTCATTATTAATTACAGTACTAGATATAGTACATAGTTCTCAATAAAATTAATGTGTTATATTCTTATATATTTCAGTAATTGTTTTTCTTTCCGGTGTGAGGCGGGCCGGTTCGTTTGTTTTCTATTTCTAACCTAACGCTTCCTGTCGGCAGGTTATTGAAATTGGATGAAACATTTCTTATTTCCGTTTGTATTTATTCACAGTGTTGTTGTGTTAGCAGTATGTATATTTATCTATTACTAAACTTCACGTGGGAAATCTGCTTAGTTTACGCAGCCCCTGCGTGACGGCTTTTCTTAATATTAGCCAAGTGAACTGAAGAAAAGAATTTAAAAATTGCATTACAGCATTTCATATTTGTTGCAGGATTTTGAAATCTATAGTAATAAAGAAAATACTTTAGCGTTTACTACTTATTTAGTATTCAGTAACAATGCTTAGAGAAAATAAAAATAAAAAATGCTTGAAACTAACTGTGAATTAAATACTGACTCATATTCTGCTTCTGATTTACACTGTTGTAAAAACGATTATCTTTTATGACATAGCATAACTCATAAGTTAATGAATGTTTTATCCATAAAAGGACCATATCTAACATTGCCTCAGGCTGGCCAATTACAAAAAATAAAATAAAATTTAAAAAGCAAAATATTCTTTCTGGAAGCACCTTGTCGCTATCAGCGTGACCTTACATAAATCACATTCCAATGGAGATAAATAGATTCCTTGAGATCGGCGTTGAAATTTAATAATATATATTGGAACCTTTGACCCAACACAAACTAGATTATCGCCCGGTACAATGTCGTTGAAAGGGAAGTGTTAAAATTAGCCTGGAATGAGGAAGGACTAAATGAAAGATGGCGGATTAAGTATAACTCTCAAATAGTCCTGTTTAATCCTCCACTGCAATAAACGGTAAAAAATTACCATGTAAAAAGCACCAAGTGTACCATATCGTATTTCACTAGAGTTACTATTATATCAAATTGCAGCTTGAAGGCCCAAGAAAATTTGTTGTAAAGGATTGCATTTTATTCACTTCATAAATTATTTTACTGCCAAGAAAACTTATGCTTATCAATGTATCCCTTTACACTAGAACCATTAAAACAATATATTTTAGATTAATTCAATGTAATACAGGAGAATTTACCGCAGAGAGAATAGTTCCATTTTACTACCTATTCTTTCTTATTGTTTTTACAAATTACTATTATTCAAAAGATTTCGCCATACGATATAATTTGTCAAATAAATATGTGTAACTCATTATATTATTATTTATTTATTAGCGTACACTTTTTTGCAACTAAGGCTAATTAGGACGGGTTATCTACAGGTTACCACCTTTTTTTTAGCCATGGTGGAACTTAGGATGTTATTTAAGAAACAGTAGTTAAGTAAAGAAACAGCACAGCTGAGAGCAGTGTGCAAAAATACTTCCATTCTCCATTGTTGTTGGTAATACCTGAAACGCATCTATTTATGAAAATTGGCCAGGAACTTTATTGAGTCGAAGTTCAGGCAAAGGAAAACGCATTCTCTTGATGGTGTGAATATGCTGAAAATGTCTAATGTGAAGTTGACAGTTATATCAGTTTTGCCAATATCCAAAAATTATTCTAATATTTTAATATTACAATATAGGCTATTCGCATAACTTAAAGTTAAGTGATTGATGTTGCAAGATTTAGCACTTCAGGATAAGAAATATGTCCATTTCCTTCTTTAATATTTTATTTTACCACAAGAGCGATGCCGTCAACAATGGCAAATTTAATGTTGTGTGATTTTGCGCGATGCATTACTTCAGAAAAATATAAGCCTCAGAATACCATTGATGAGGTGAAACCGCTCCTTTTTTGCAGGATCTTTCTTATCCTGAAAATACATATTGTACACACCAAGATATTCAAGCCCAAGTAAAACATATGATACTCAATTCATGACAGAAATCTTGGTTTGCCACAACTGACAACAAACTTAGAGAAATGAATCATATACTTCGTGAATGGTCTTCCTCAAAAAAAAAAATAATAATTAGAAGAGAAGAAGTAGTTTTAACGAGATAAAAAATGGGCCATTCACGACTTACTGTAGAAGAAAAATCCTACTGCCAACACTGTAACTGTAGACTTACTATAAAACACTTACTGACTGCTATCTAAGACTCTCACAGACCTAACATACACTTTGACTGAATTACTACATGACCGTAGCCAATATATAGACCGCGTGTTACACTACTTTTTCAAAATAGTCCGTCACGCAGGGGCTGCGTAAACTAAGCAGATTTCCCACGTGAAGTTTTACAATAGAGAAATCTGCCTAGTAATAACGGCAGTAGTAAAGAATCCAATTCATGAGGGACTAACAGTTATGGAAACTGGCCGACTTCTGACGACCACTCACACAATACAAATACAAATATCTCGGTTAATATTCAAGATAGTGAATAATGCGTAACAATATTTATAGTAAATTTAATTTGCAATAATATTGATTCTATACATTTTTTCGATCCGACGCATAATTACGGAGATATTTTGAATTTTCAAAAATCCCCCCTCTAAACCCCCCCCCCTCCTACTGGTCTGATTTCAGCCATTAACGAACTTGATATTCCTTTTTACATAAAACGATTAAATTCCGAGTTTTGTAACGATCAAACGAAAATTGCGGCCGCTAGAGTGTTAACAGACAAATATATATATAATTTTGAACCGAACTAATTTTCGTAATCTCCTGGGTAGGATCAATGGACATTTGAAGACATTTTTCGAAAATCGCGTCATGAGTACGACCTTAATAGCTGATTTCCCTTGAGGGAAATCTGCTATAAAAATAATACAAGACAATAGTGAAAATATTTGTAGAAATGAGCATACTTACGTAAATATAACAAAGTGATTATAGAAATTTAATTGATCGTCTGTAAATCATCCCAGTCGCGAAATGTGCTTACTGTAAGAATAAATAACAAATAAATTATCTTATTTTAATGGCACTCATAGTAAAAAAAAATACTATTTTATTGTTGGTTATATATTGCAAAGTACAGATATTTGAGTGAATGATAATCGATCCGAAGATGATAGACTTTGGATTCCGGTGTTGATTATGAACCAATTATTGTAAGATAATAGCATCCAAGTTGAAACGTAACGAGAATTCTTTTTGGATTTGTAAAACATCCTGTTTGACCATTCGCCACTTTAATGAAATTGTGGACACAACGAAATCAAACAGCTTGGTTTTCTTTTATTTTAGCATGCCCAAGACATTTTGTCCATTCACAATATTCTTTCGGTGAGAACTCATTCATTAGAAGATATATCTTCTTGCGTTATTCACTATCCAAATGTTCACAGACTAGTAAGCTAGCTAAGATAATAAATTGTAGCTCACTTGTATTGAATTTTGAAACGGCATCTATATTTGGCCAACAAAACCTTGAAATCGTTAATTGACACGAAAAATACATGTAGTAAATTGACTCACTCCCCTTCTAAGTTGTTTGGCACCCACGCAACGAGTTAGGAACCATTATTTTTTAAATGTAATCTAGACATAATGAAAATGAAGGAAATGTTTTGAGTCTTAACGTTTGAGCATTGATTTTATTGGTGCTTTATTTGCCGGAATGATTAGTGGCCCATATAGAAATAATAAAAAGAAAGGCTAACTTACGGCCAATAAATACCAATTTATTTTACATGCCACTCCCTAATAAATCAGTGTAAGGTTAGCCAGTAGAGGGTAATGTCGGTTTGCGCAATGCTCTCAGCGAGGTGTTAGGTGGATCTCGGCTTCCGCGGCCCATCGTTCACGGCAGCGAGAGGCCAACAGATAGATAACTAATACTGTTTTGCGCAAGGGGGCGCGCACTTGCGCGGGCGGGGCAGCCCCCGGCCACGATTAGGCCGGTAGCAATTATTTCTGCGCCGGCGGTGATTTACCGCCATCTCAAGGGGGCACTGCTCTCTCTCTCACTCTCTCTCTCTCACTCTATTTCTCACATGCGCTATGTCTCTCTCTCTCTATCTCCCAAGGTTACACTTACAGATATATCGGCTGCGCAAGGACCGGTCGCCGAACCGAAAACGCGCCTGAAATTTATTATAAATCATTTTCATTTTTCATAATGGGGGCATTGTGTCGTGAACTGGTAGCGGGGTTAGTGTTGGGCAAAGCCATGCCTCCATTGTAAGGCCTCTTACTCACTCTGGCTTGATTTAGTTGTAAGTACTGGGTCATGCACTGCTTCTCCGGGTCTCCTGTCACCTTTGGAAATTGATTCCCTACTCTTGGTCCCATTTTACCTGTCTCCATTATAGTCTATCCGATGAAGTCTCTATTTCAACATAATAAGGATCTGACATCACGCTAAGTGTCCACAACAAAAAAATTAGGTTTCCTTCAAACCAGAATAATTAGGTTGTCTAGTTTTTAGTCGTACTACGTAACAGAAATTAAAAAAAAAGTAAAGAAAACTATATGAGATGTAATAGTGATATAATTAATTATCTTGAAATGGAACCTACGCAGCATAAAAAAAATAAAGTATAAAAAAAAAGGTAAAAGAGAGAAGAAGAAGAATAAAAATAATAATAATAATAAATAAAAAAAGTTATATATAAATATAAAAAAAGTCGGCCTAGCATGAGTGTTTCTGCGATTTCCCATATTCGGGGAATACTGTCTGAAGAGTGTTCGGCATTGATGACCATGATGTTTTTTGTCCAAAATCAAACAAACAAAACAAAGCATTTAATCAGAAATGGGACGTCTTCTGATTTGAAAGTCTACTTCAGAAACGGTACTACAAAGATACTATCAGTGTATCTAAATACAAAAAAAAGATACCAACTATATGTCCTATACTATCATAGAATTGAAAAAGAGGTCGCGTGGAAGTATTCAGTGTCATACCTAAGTAAATGTTTCTGAAATGTCATTTTTGTAACCTTTTGAAGTAAACTCTCATTTTAAGTAACATTTTCTTCTGAGTATTTGGTCGATAATAACTATTTATAAAAACTTTTTTAATTTATAAAAAGGTTTTATTTTACTATCAAGTATACGAATGACAAAAAATTTTCTTAGGTCATTTATGAAATAGAAGGTTTATTTTGATTATAAATGTGATAGCAAACTTATAAACTACATAGCAAACTTGTTCCTTAATATAAAAGTAATATTCTTCAGGGGCGGAGGAAAGGACCTTTGTATTTAAATATTGAGATTTTGTGGAATTAATTATAGCTGCAATTAAGAATTTTATTATACACATTCCGTTAAATAATAATGTATTTCAATATAGTCCTAAAAGTTCTTTGACAACAAAATATTTTAAAAATATAAAACCTAATTTTACCCAAGAATTACAGTGTTCACTGTTTTTACCAAAAATGTTTAGGTTCGTTCATGTTTAAAGAGATCATCGGGAACCGATTGGCAAAGTCATTGCAAAGATGACGTTTTCAGATTGCGGTGATTCGATTTGCGGGTGCTCCGATAATACCGCTGGCGTAAGGTTCGCCATGTTACCTTTGCACTATAAGGTTATTTTACCTTTGAAGTGGAATCGTACCAAAGTTCGTTTATCTTACTTGAGGCAAGAATTGCCGAAATCTCGAATCTTATGAAAAGATGATGAGCAGCAAACAGAATTTGTAAACTAAACCCACTGCATATAACGTAGAAGAACCGAAAAAATCGCACTCATAGTTTGACTCACGAACACCAACCCTCTGGGTACCAAGGAAGATGGGCAAGAATAGTCATTAGCAAAATAATTTTACTAAACACTGGGAATAGGCAGAGTGTTATTATATTCGTGCATTTATTTTTCTCGTAACAATACTCATATGAGCGCGCATTTTTAATTAAAATATTGTTCTCTTATGTACAACAATAAAATCAACAGATGTAACCAGCCCTCTCTATCCTCTTAATATAGGTAGACAATGAGAGAGTGTTGCAGACAATATTATTTATTAATAATTCTTATCACATTGTGTATAGGTTTTAGCCAGTTTCAAAATGGGCCGAAAAAACAATTACTGTAAAAAATATAAAGTCTGAGTCGATATAAATTGACGTGCCTTAATTTATGGAAGAGTGAAGGGTGAATAAGGAAATGAATAAGATTACAGGGACTCCTAGAACATTTCTTATGACGTTTATAGTATTGTCTGTGATTTAAAAGAATTGATTGTCAAGAGAAGAGATAATAAAATAAAATATGGAAGCATTCCAGTCTAAACAGAACTTCAATAATATAGGCTGAGAGCAGTAAAGTCTGTTTTGGTTATTTAGAAAACCATACTTATGTTAATATCCATTGCTATTCAAGAAGGAGTTAGGTAGCTCGCAGAACTATAAGACCCTTTATAATCGTTATTTTGTTCTTCCTAATTCCTTTTGATGGCTTTATGCCCTCGAAGCGGTCGTAACTATGGCCCAAGACTGGTCTCCTCTAAGAAGCCGACGAGATGTTTATGAAAAAATAAAAAAAATAAAAGGAGCTCTTCTCTCGAGTATGATTTGCTGCATAATGAAATCTATTTAGAGCGGCTTATATTTCTCCACACTGAAATCAGATTGGCTGCATAAATCAGTGACCGTTACCAACGCAAGGGCTTCGAATCTATTTCTTGTAGCCATTAAAACTACCGGCAACCTACGAATTACACCTTTAATTTATCGTAGCGTCTCAATTTCGGCTTCAACATAGCTCTTCTCCCCCGCAGACCTGCACCACTACTGCCAGGGCTCTGTTATCTCTGTCTTGGGCAAGTGTTAAGGATTCTGCTCCCGGCAGTTGGAGCCCCTATCTGGACCCCATCCTGAAATAGGAAGCGCCGCCTCGTGGGTATTCCTCCATCCCAACAGCTGTAAAACACCACCTACCTTCAAATGTATATCTCTCTCAAGTACTACCGACTTCACTTCTCGACCACTCCCTTATCTAGTATCACCTCTAATAGGAATGCATGTATTTGCCCGCACTGTAGCTATTAATGTAACCAGTCTACAGTTGGGCTATTATCTCAACAGAGCAGGCTAACCTTGGAGAACGTAAAATTCGATATATTTGGGCTACAGGATATCAAACTCATCAGCCCAAGCTGAATTTATTTCTGCCCGTTATCAAAATTCAGTCACAAACGAAAATAATATGTACTAATTATTATGTATTTACATTATTTCTCAAGGGAAATGATATCGTCTAAGCCTCATTAGCCTCTTCACTTCTTGATGAAATGGGGAAACATACGATGAAAGTGTATGAAATATGGAATGTGCTTATTTCCAATAAATAATCAACATAACACAATACGTCAAATAGTTTAGTTTTCTACGTACAGTTTTCTAATATTATGTCAATTGATTTCTTTCCAAATTATTGAATAACATTTATACCTTATACAATACATTCTATATAAAATTGGGTCAAATTCTATGAATACATACATCAGTTTAAATAATTATATACAATAAATAATTATGGTAAAAGAATCTTAATACTGCTCTAAATATATAGTATACATTATTTAATTTCTTGACATGCAAATTTATAAAAGCATAAATAGCTTTATAAACGATGAGAAACTATTCCCACCTTTATTAATAGATTTAATAGACAGAGCGTTAAAGAGTTTTATTCTTGAAAATGGCATGCTTTTCTGGAAATATTAATGATTGTTGTTGTGAGTTTAATGTATATTCTTGTATCTTCTTTTAAGGTTACAAGTTACACAATTTTTGTAACACAAGCTCCTTATTTTTTCTGTTATCAACTACTTAAGAGTTATCAATGAAAAATTACACTTATTGCTGAACTTGACAAACCTTTCTAAGACCTTCTCCGGAAAAGAATTTTTCCATAACACTCTATATCGTTAATTTTACTTCTCTGTGGAGTTGTGATGGTTTTAAAGAATAATACATGTTCCCTAACGCATTTATTAGGCTCTGTTCAATTCTGTGTTTTTAATAGAATTGTATGATTTTTAGTTCAACAGTATGTGCACCTATATTTGCCTAGTTACTCTAAATATCTTCATTTTGCGCAAATAATATTTGCTATTGATGGTATATTAGCTTTTTATTAAATTAACCAGGGAATAATAGCATTAGAAGCATACTTAAACTGTATTTTTCGATGAGCAATGGTTTTTTGGGTGCGAGAGAACACCATATGTTGATACTGTCATATCTGACCTTTTATAAAATATACCACATGACACACATGCAGTTCAGCTACATAGTCTCATGAATGAGTTTAAGGCAAAGACGAACTTCGTTCTCTCAAGGGTCATGGGATCATTTCGCAGTGGAGGTTACTAGAATTTTTATACGAGCTCTAGAATCCCTGGAAAGAAGAACATACATTCAATGTTTTATGTTCGTGTGTAAGCTGAAGTTTATTGATGTGATTCGTTAGCATAACAGTAATTACTTTTTTAACCTGGTTTATGTCCTGTCACTAATGATCAACTAGCATTAGAAACTCTTATTCCGTCCGACGTTTGTGACTATTTCTAGACACAAGTAGTACTAAAAGCAGTATAAAGTTTCCCAAGTGGAGTAAAGAATTTTTAGTGTCATTAAAATATCACCTAACACAATTTTCAGTTATTTGTGCAACTCAACGCTTTCATAAATCAAGCCCGAATGATTTTCCCCGTCCTGACACCATCCGGGATTCTGAACATAATGAGCAATAACCTGACAAGCGGTAACAATTTTCTAGAAAGGAATCCCTGGGTAAAATATCTTGTCAGAGTGTTAAGTCTCTTCAGGAGACTTTACAGCCAGAGAGCGCCATAAAATAGCGTGAGGAGAGAGGGCTGAGCGCTAAATTGTAACAATTTAAGCGTCGTACGATTAGCGCAGAGCACGAGGGTGATTGAGACTAGCGTGGGTGTGGTGCGCAGCTTGGCTATGAATCTGTCGAGATCTCCGGCCAAATTGCTCTGATCCGGGGTAGTCTTGTCATCCGATACCAATCTCCATGACACCGGCCAGACAGCCGGCTGTATTTCCCAACTCGAAGACATTAAAGCCCTATTTGCCATGTCCCGATAGCATAATTACACTAACTAGTCTGATTCGCCCAAATCACCTGTCACATCTGAAAAGACCGTTCTTTCTTGCATGTTTGTTTGTTGACCTCCCGACCAAATGCTATATCATGTCATCAGGCTTGGCTATTAATCTCAATAAGAGATATCATCCATATATAATAAAACTACAATAAACTAGAAACTTTCTTATAATTTATAAAAGAAATATGATAACACTAAATCACTATAGCTAATTTTACTTACGCTTCGGGTGTAACTTCTCTTAAATCACTGATAAGTAGTCGATAACAGAATAAATGTAGTAGTGATTAATTAAATTAATAATCATATACTTATGTAGACTAATAGTAATCTAATATCATCAATGCTATGGCTAATAATACAATTCACTTGATTATCACTAAAGATTTTAATATTAGTTCATAAGCTAATTTAGTTTTTGTTACTATCTTAATTTTATCATATATTATTTTACATATGTTATTTTTAAAATTTTTAATTATTGTTATATTCTTTGTAAGGTACTCTGTACATGGTTAGTGCACTAAAGAAAACGAGGGGATGAGGAAAGAGCTCTTATTTCCGTTATAATTTCTTTTAGTTATTTGTTAATTCAATGGCATAGCTATAAAGATACATTAATCTCTTATCTAAAGGAATTTTGAGATAACTATGACAAAAATTGAAAGGTTTTTTTCACTTTCCCTTATATCAATTAATTAATTTAATATATTATATCAATACACTTCTAAATCCATTGCTGGACTTCCTTGAGGAGGCTAAGTGCAATATGTATAGGTGTTAATAGAGCTATTGGATGTTCAAAATAGGAGAGACTACCATAGGCCATTTCCTCTATAATTATAAATTACAGTTCCTCTAATATTATAAAATACTTTTTAAAGACACATACATGTTATTAAAAAAATAGGTATAATAAAGTAAGGACAATCACTGCTACAATTCCTTCATAATATCGTTTTCTTATCTATCCAGCTCTGATTAAGAGTCATGAATTCGGAGATTTAAATCTGCAAGATGGAACTGAACATTAGTTTTGTGAGAGCACAGTTATACAGATAAAAAATTATTTAAAAATGTGAAAACTAATTCTAAGGTTGTTCAATTAAGATAAAGTATTACTTTATTTATTTTTTATAAGGAGTTAAACGAGAGCAACTTGGATATCGTGTCCAGTTCTCTACTTTTTAGCTACTAGCATAGCAACAAAGCGTACAAAATCCTTTCAACTCTATGCCAAATACAATGTCCCGCGTCATGAATTAAGGACCTCAAGATGGAAACTTCTAGTAGTTGTAAACATTTAGTAAACTGAAAACGTTTTTTAACATTTTCATGATAGTCATGACTTAATAAACCGTCAGGAAATGCAATTATTTTATTGTTCGAGTGTAACATAACCAGCGCCCGTTGGAAGTATTTCACAGATTTCTGGAGGGTCCTAAGAGGAGCCAGTAGTAAGTAGCATATCGAATATATCTTATAGGGTGCTAGTGGTAAGAGGGTAAAAGTACTATACCAACGCTCTAGGGTACTGATTCAAGACCAGGGGACATCCCCAACAGCTGATTTCGCTTACTTAAAAGATATTCTTCTGGAGCCCAGATATCATAAATGTTCACGATTTTTTCGGTGGTGATTTCATATAGATAATCACTTCCAAGCATCTTCTACTCCCGTAGAAGGCTACCAAGACTGGAAAATATTTACTTAAAGTACTTTTACCAAAACGAAAATGCGAAGTGAATCACTTTTAATAAAATTACTCTTTAATATGAAAGTAAGAAAGCTGTTTCCCTTAAGTTATAAGGAACAGGTGGACCAAATTTGAGATCTCGAGAACCACAGCGTGTGAGAATTAATGATAAGTAATTCAAAGCGTCCACATTTATTCAATTAGAGATACAAAATTGCCCATAGCAATGGTATTTCCGTATTACTTTACAATGTTATTAATCACACAAGATTTAGCTTTTTTCCAGTTGAAGTTGCTCTAAAAATAATTGCCACGAAGCATGAAAATTAATCCGTCCGACTCTATGAACTAAATTAATTTCAACATAATGTCCAAAGCTCAAGACTCACGGGCGGAGAGATTAATAACCTCAGGCGTTCCGCGGACATTGGAGTCATTTTTTAGCCAAACACATTTAAAGCGCGCACTACCACAACAGTCGGACCATTAATCAAGTGGTACGGAAGCAGCGTTTAAAATTCCCCAAGTTGCCCCGGCCGTTAAAGGGCTTTTATTGATGTCATTATTGTATAATAGTGGCGATTATAGATAGTATCTGTGTATTGTGGAGTCATTGAGGTGTGATATGGTTGTAGCTAATGAGCAGAGAGTATGTTAGGCAAGTATGTGATATATGCCTCTGCTATAAGACTGCTTTCTCTACCCCCACCCTACCGACTTATCAGTCCCAAGGGAAAAATGGGTCGCCCCAAGCTACTGCTCAAAGCCGTTATTTAACCAATATACCAATGGGTGGGGACGCTTATTGCCAACTGAGGGCCTTTCAGTTTTTCTTTATTTATTTTTTTTTTCCATTTTTATTTATTTATAGCTGCCACATTATTTCTCAAGATGTTTACTGCCAATAGGCTACCTATACCTAAATAATATAATTCAAATAACGGACGTTCTATAACTCATATGAGTTGGATATTTATTGGCTGCAGACTAAGTCACATTTTCCTATTAGGCTGCCAATGGAGTGACTGCTTTAGCATATTGCATATAGCCAAGCATATATATACATAGCAAATCGGCAACCAACTACTACTTGTCAAAACTTTGAATAATCTGACTTCCAGTCTCGGAAGTCAGAGGTTAAAAATTAAATGAAACTGAAGATTCTAGGAACATCATATACCTGCTGATTGCATAAGGCTCTTTATTCACCATCATTATATGTAGATAATAACGATTGACCTTAATATTTGAATAAAAATGTCACCAGAGTGGTGGTTGGGAGAAGGTGGTGACTAAGAGAACAATGATTCCTAGCTTTACATGCCGAGTTCAAAGCTGGTGGTTGAACCTTCATTTATATTTAGGTGTGCAGTTACGGGACTTAAAAATAAGGCTTATGTGTGACAATAACACTTCCCTGGTGTCAATATTGTTACTATATACCTCTTTACCAGAGCTTTTTTTTGTTTTATTTTATAGTTTATAAACATAAAAAGGGCTGAGGTTAGCTCCAAGTGAGTTAAGGTGTTGGTCTCACTAGTTAAAAGTGAATTCGATACTCTCCTGGACAATACGAATTAATTTAGTGAACTCATAAATAATACCGTTAGTCGAACCCTTGCTAGAAAAGAGTGGTGGGTAACCTATAGATGTCTCATGACAATTAGCCTTAGTAGCACTAAGTGAACGTTAATAAATAACAATAATTTATATCTATAGGTACTAGTATAAGAAGTCTTAGCGAGTTTCATTAACACATCTTACCTAGAATAGTTTTAACATTATACGTATTAGCATGAGCTATTATCTTACTGCTACAACGATTAAATTTTGAAACTTCTACTAGCAGTTCCGTTCCGGAAGTTCCGTTTTTGAGAACATAAAACTTCTCATGGATTTCAGTGGTTATAGTAATACAAAAGATCAACTTCCGAAATAGCCCAATTTTCGTAACTTCAAGGTGAAGCATGAGAACTTGATTTTGATTATTATATCTTAACTAAATGAACAAACTGTAAATATTAAGTACTTTATAAGTAAACTTTATAGCCAACTTATCTCTTTCTCTTACTGGTTTTCTTGTTTTTACATGAAATTTCTAGATTGAAAAGGCTGTTTTTCGAAATATACAACACCTCTATAAGTTTATTTATTGACAATGTTATGTTTAGCCATTTGAATCCTTTGTTAGCAAATTATTACTTATTAAGATACCTTCTATAAAATCAAACATTGGGGCAGTAAGAAGAAATTGTTATGAAATGATTAAGCTAGACCGAAGGCTCATCTTCCCATGGAATTTATTGGTGGTAGTTCTACTATGAGTGGCAAATGGTTACTGCCCTGAAAACCTTAAGAGTAAGTATTTTGTATTAGAATAAGTGAGTTTAAAAATGTTGATAATGTTTTTATATTGGTCGCGTTGAATAAATAAGTAAGTTTTCCAACAGGTTTTAATTCTCATACCGTAGCTCAGCCAAATTGTATCCTTATCTTGGAGAACTACGATTTATATTGTACAATATCGGTGTTTCCAGATAGAACACACAAGACAGAACATAAATATATTTCTGCCCGCCCGTGTGGGATGCTCCGAGCATTTTTCATTATATTTCTCCCGGAGTTGGATGACAAAATATATATCTTTGGAGGCAATCTCGGGGCTATTTGACTCTCGCATTACGGCGCGGCCGGATCAACAAAGCCATCTGTTAGAGGAGCTGATTTATCGGCGATTCCCTCTGTTCATGTCCGCACGAGCGAGGAGAAGCCAGCGCCTTCCAGGGAATGTGTAGGCAAAACAACCTGCTGCCTCACCTTGCGGTAGGACAAGTTCCGGGTTCACTGAGCCAATTTTTGGAAAAAAAAGGTTAAAAGAAAGTGTCTTATTTCTCTACCATCCAGACCCACACTTTTAGTTAAAAAAATACACATTCCCGGTTTTTCTGTAAATAAAATCAAATATTAGTTCCTTACATGAAATAGGTAGTTACCATTGATGTGGTCTCAAAATATGAACGCATTTGTAAAAATGATTAGTATTGAAGAATAGAATAAGCATAGTTTCCCGGCCTAAGCACCCGCTAAAAAACTCAAGAGTTGCCACGTTATCCATAAGTAGACTCGCTGAGGCGACCCTAAGAATTTGATGGCACGCAAGTCACCAGGACATTAGAGTCCACATATTTATCTGCTTTGAGTAGAGCATATCCCCTTGGGTGACTTTGGTCTTGATCAGATTCCTGAACTTCAGCTGCTCACCAGGTGACGGAGGAAACATCGTCGTTCCAAATCAATATCTGAAGGAATATGCCCAAGATAACCAATTTGCTCATAAATTGATCTACTTTCGTTTCTTGGTGCAGGAGGACTAACGAGTCACTCAAAATCCAACGTGGTGAAAATGCAAAGAAGTACAAACTATCACGACTTGAAACATCAGACCGAGTAAGCGATAGCTCACTATTAGTAAAGATACCTCAATGAGTATTGTGCTTTGCAGTGCAGAACGGTAAAGACTTTCCTTGGATTCAATATGGAGGAGTTTGTAGTATACACTTTGCTCAAAAAAATGTTGTTTGGCGATCTAGTCACCTATGTCCAAATGGTTCGGTTATCCTGGGGCTAGCAGCATAACGGATTCATCGGTCAGTGGATAAGTCCGGTTTACAAAGTTAAAAAAGTGTTAGGCAATATGATGTTGCTTGCTCCTAATGGTATACCATATTCCAGTAGAATGGCTACTAGTTCATTCATTTTGCCATTATCACACGAGTCTTGAATCCAAAAATAAACTAAAGGTTTGAGGGTTGGTGTGCAGCGCGGCACTTTAATTGTGTGTTTTATGCTCATTCTGACAACAGATTGCTCCATTTATTCAAGTTCAAAATGTATTATGAACTGTCTCAATTGAGTGTCGATCAAAGTAGTAATCATTCTCTTCGACGATCTATTATTAAGTTTAAGGAGTCCTTGAGGAAGGGATGTGTTAGGGTTAGAGATTTTGGAGTTGCTCTTAATTGGGGTTTGGCCGTAAGTCTCGCTTTAGATATGTGATAGAAATCTCTAGTTACAAAAATTGTGCATATTTCGGACGGAACATTCTTACTGTCTTATATAATTGTTTCTTGTGTCATTAATTGAATTAGTAATATATTTAAGTATAATAGATGATTTACATAGATTTTTTTTTACTTATTATTTTTTGTACCTAGTCAAATAAATATATTAAAAGCAGTGGCTGCATAAACTAATCAGTTTCTCCACGTGCTAGAACGACTCACTAGTAATGTCCTCTCAACGTATTTCCAATTTCGAAGTAAATATCAATTGAGTAGTAGTGGGGGTTACTGAAGTCTGAAAACAAGAAAGTACAAATAACTCCCTTAATATTTGACTTATGACAAAATGAATAGAACAAATAATGTAGTTCAACAACAGTATAACAAGATTGGTTATATATAATTTTTCGATCCGACTAATAAAATGGAGACTTTTGAATTTTTGAATCCCCATCTAATCCCCTCAGTACTCGTCCTGTTTAGCCGTATACTAGCGTAATTTATAAAATAAAGGAACCTCATTGTTTTGTTATCTTCTGGTTGGGTGATAGATACGAAGACATTTTTCGAAAATCGCGTCCGAAGTACCACCTTAGCAGATTATTTTCCTAAAGGACAATCTGCAAAAATACTACTCACTGCATATAGGGTTTAATTTAAGTTTTAAATACTAAATCTAAGACATTGGTCAAAGTCATCTGTTTTTGTATATAACTAGATAAGTAATTGAACTTGTTTTTTTATATAGCCAAAATATTAATATTGTTGATTATGGATATATAAAGTAAATAAATATTTAATACCCTCTTTATGTAAAATTTGAACTGCATTTGCGTGTTTTTTGCGATGCGTATGCACTTTATACACGTTCATACATTTTTGTAGCTCGTGATTATCCTTCGGGTTTTATTCGTCCCAAAGGAGCATGGAGACCTTTCGCCAGGGGACAGACCGAGAAATATCGGAGAGAGATTATTCAAATTAAAAAGCCGTGTTTACACATGTACAGATGAGATCTGCTGTAGAGCCAATGTCGCGAGCCTTGTTACAACCCGGCCAGCTACTAATGCCGGCCTGCATGCACACCTACTAACCGCCTCTTTAGGCCCCACTAGTAATTCTATACCTTAAGAGGGATATTTCCATACATTTAAATACATGTATATATTTCTCTACCTGAGGATATGTTGAGCGGAAAGAGGGGAGTCGGAGATGCGTTCGAGGATTAAACTGTCAACGGTGGACGCTCGCGGGTAAATGATTGCACCCAGACCTGTCGACTGCTGCGGTTCTTAGTTCGGTCTGAATTTAAATTGATTTTAAGATTTGTTTTACATTAGCAACACATAAATCCAGAGATAAATAGTAATAACAATCAGCATGTAAAGCTGCTTATACACTTGAAGTCCGGTCCGAGTCGGCCCTGAGCCGCTTTTCCCGCGTCTTTCGTTAAGCCCCGTCAACCTGTTCTGAATTAATGATGCGCAAGTGAAAGCTAGCTCATTGCAGTGCAACTCCGAGAATAAATACATGTAACATAGCAGGAATACATTTCCTTTAGCAACCTTCACTTGTGCTCAAAGCAATGCCGTGGCAGTCGACATCCCATTGCCTTGTCCTGAGTTCGTCACCCTTTACTTTACCATATCCCCATTCTTACATATCTCAATTGTTCATTCTTTTTTTGATCCATCGATTTGCTCAAGACGATCTACTGGAGATAAATCATTCCATGTCTACCTTGGTTGACGAGGCTTTATGTCGAGAGACTCGCTCACTGTCTCAAAATCACGATCTTGAACCGCATTCGCTTGGGCTCTTGACTTTAAGGTCTTGTGGATTTAAATTGTAGATTGAGTAATATTTAATGACACATTAATACCACGAGTTGTGTTTTAGTTGGAGATACGTTAATGTGGTATTTATAATGGTGAGGGCATGTTGAAGACAAGGAGAAAAACCTGCATCCCTTGTGACTCTCTTCTCCAGATAATCGCAGGGAGTTTCTTCATACAGAAATAGCTCCAAGATTAGTGTTTAGTTACAACAACTACAATAGTATCCTTAACGTAACGTCAGTCCAGAACCACTGAGTAATATTTCATGGAGCGCTGGTTGGAGGTCCCTTATTAAGAGCTACTAATACTGTCATGTTATATTTTCAATTTGTATGACAAATGTTTATTTTGCCGCAGGGAATCAAAGAATATCTGATGGTTATATATACTTTAGGTTTACATCCCTTTTTTGAGGGATATTGAGGGTGTTTTGAAATTTTAGATATTCTGAGGTGTTTTAGAAGTAGCCCAGAAGCCGTTTCCCTTTTTGAAGGCAATTAAGACATTCCAAAATTTTTAGAGAAAAAAAAAGTAGCTGGAACATTTAAAAATTTTTATTAACTTGCATGGATTAGAATTTCATATTAACCAGAAAAAAAAGAAGTAACTGAAACTAGGTAGGTATAGTGAAGGCTTCTTACCTATATGAAATATGATGAAAATTTATTTTTAGAAAATAATACAAAATTTGAAAAACGTATAGCTGAAATATGACGAAATTTGATTTTTAAAATAACTGATGGAGGAAAAAAACAATTGTTTTTATGGATTTTTAGAAATATTTATGTGGTAAAATGTTAGCTAGTTCATTTCCCTTTTTGAGGGATTTTGAGGGTGTGTTCCAGAAACCCCCTTTCATATCTACTTCTATGCCAAATAGCTATGGAAAATGTCAAAATATTTTGAATAATAATGGTACTAAAATCAATCAGTCAATCCGAGTTCCACTCCTCATACATTGATCTATGGTCTTTCCAATCCAAAAAAAATTCACAAAAGTCCAAATAAAAGGCAAAGATAATAAATACTTGGGTAAATATAGACTGATTTTATCGCTGTCATATAAAGGCAAAATAATTGATTAAATTATAAGGCAATTATAAAATAAATAGCATATAATAAACTACTCTCAATGCTCTCTCTCTCTCGCTGTTTATCTCAGGTAATTGCCTAACAATTCGTTTTGTTTGTAAAGGCCTATTGGTCCAAATCATGATCAAATATATATATCCGGAGTTGCACACCAAGTGATTATCCATTATCAGAACAGACATTAAAATAGGGGTTTATTATAATGGAGGCTGTGTTTTCCTGAAACCTTGCTCGTGCTCCAGTTACAGCGATCGTTGCGGAATTCAGCAGGCCTCACAGCACTGGCCTCCGGGGTTAATATTTATATGTGGTAAAGTTCAAGGAGATGGCCAAATAACTCTGAATAATATGGAGGTGCTATGTGTCGCGGGGAGGCCGACAAAGCCGAGATCTAAAGTTCAAAAAAATGTCGCCGGGAGAAAAATAATTGTCTCCCGATGTCACCTACATTAGGTTTCACAATGTCTGTCCAGAGACCGGACTGATTAATGTATTTGTAAGGAGGTGCTAGGGTTCTTTATGTATTCTCGTGCCAATCGAACTGACCCTCATATGAACATAATATATATTTACTCTGACATCTTTGACAATATTATTTACCTATTATTAACCAGTTTATCATCTGTCGTGCGAGATCTTCCAGCCACGCAACGTTTACTTTCTCCTTTCCATTTTAAGAGCGGTTTCAAAATTTGTACTTTTCGTTCAGTTTTAGCAGATTTCCCTTAAGGGAAATCCGCTATTAAGGTAGTACTCATGACGGAATTTTCGAAATTTTTCTTCAAATGTCCATCGATCCTACCTAGTAGATGACGAAAATGAGGTCCGTTAAAAACAGTATGTATATATATATTGTCTGTTACCTCTCTAGCGGTCGCAATTTTTGTTTGATCCTTACCAAACTCGATATTTAGTCGTTTTATGTAAAAAGAAAGATCAAGTTCGTTAACGGCGGAAATCAGACCAGTGGGAGGGGGGAGGGCTTAGAGGGAGGATTTTCGAAAATTCGAAATATCTCTGTTACTATACGTCGGATCGAAAAATTGTTCAGAATCAATCGTATTGCAAATTAAATTTATTATAAATATTATTATATACATTTATTCTTTATCTTGAATATTAACCGAGATATTTGCATTTATATTAAATCTGGGCGGCTAACGGACGAGTGACTTTCCCGCCAAAAGCTAGTTCGGCCGTTTCCTTAACTGCTTGGCTCTCGTGAAATTTCTCTATTGTAAAACATCACGTGGGAAATCTGCTTAGTTTACGCAGCCCCTGCGTGACGGACTTTTTAATAGCCTTTCGGGTTCGGTATAAGTTTCTATCGCTTGATGGAAGTGTGATGCGGTTTTCGAAAAATGACTTCATATGCTCTAAGACCCTATCTAATAAATATCTAAACTTCCGTTGAAAACAATACTTATAGATAGATCAGCTATTGAGGTCGTACTCATAACGCGATTTTCAAAAATATTTCCACAAACATCCATCGGTTCTTCTCAGGAGATGACGAAAATTAGGTCCCATGAGAACTGTATATATATATATATATATATATATATATATATATGAATCAGAGAATATATAATATTTGAAAAGAAACAATATATGAAAGCTAATGGTGGATGCGACCTCCCTATACGATAATGTCGAGTAGACAACCAGAAGGACCAATTATGACAAACCTCATGAGAAATTTTCCACTTAACAAAACTAGAACATTTTCCAAGCATTATTTTCTTTGTGTATTTAATCAAAAAAATAACCGTCTTCATTATGTCATACCTCACGGCAGTAGTTAAGAACCCAATCTTCAATGAATAAATTCAAGGTTTATACTGTTATGAAAAGGACCACACTCTTAAGCAAAACCATAAATAAATAGTCAGTAAAAAAAAAATAAAATTGTGTGAAGGACGGCTTAAGATATAAATGGGTAATAGAAGGAGAAGAAATCGCTGCTTGAGTGGAATTTTGAAAGAAAACAAGCCCATATATCAGAGTGCCCCCCGGCGTTCTTCCAACTAATCCCATAAAAA
The DNA here is from genome assembly GCA_019009955.1 of Riptortus pedestris. Classification (NCBI taxonomy): domain Eukaryota; kingdom Metazoa; phylum Arthropoda; class Insecta; order Hemiptera; family Alydidae; genus Riptortus; species Riptortus pedestris. Next base: position 49,490,641 of record CM032229.1, read on the forward strand.
AAACCCCTTCGCCCATAATACTACTAAGATAGGAAATCTGCTAATTAACAATCTACGACAGGATAGGCCGCTAATATATCATCTCTTATTCAGCTCTATCTGTAATGGCCTGTTCTCTTAATTTTTTTGTTAGTCGCCTTGCGTATGTCTCGTTTTCAAAAACGTTACACAACTAGGGCTTAAGTTATCTTGTTGTAAAACCACGTGCCGTATTAACAAGACGAAATTGTCCATCATAGCCACAAAAGGTTTAACAATTAAAAAGCCAGTGACATTATTCATTGTGGTGACTGGTCACTTGGATGTCAGTGTAATAAAGTAGAACTTATTGTCAAATACATTAAATGTTTCATCATCGCACCCCCTTTTAATTCTAATTAATCGTCTTCAAAAAGCTCTCCAGTAAATTTCAGATAACCAATATATCATTGTAAATATTATTTAAAATTCAAATTGTTGCCACCACAATAACTCATTGACGGTAGAGTGGACTGAATTTAGAAATATGGAAGAAACAATAAAGGTGAAATATTCAGTAAAACTGTCTGCACTCTCATTAATTTCTGACAGTGGTCTGACTGAGTACCGGAATTTTCAATGCATAAAATTCAAATTGAGGTCACCACAATTATTCGTTGGCTGTTTTGTGAACTGAATTAGAAACATAGTAGACCGAAAAAGCGTTCTTAAATCCTCTCTAATAAAATGATCTTGTGCTTCTATAATATATATGTCTAAAATTAAAATTATTTATTCTTTAATGACCGTACCTGCAAAAATGAGTGAAATAACCTTTATTATGCTATCATACAATCTATAAATAAAATAAACTTTAACATAAGAAGAATAACAAAAAATATTAACTTCTTATTTTTCTTCTATATACATTTTTGAAGTGACTAGTTAGTTCGTACAAGCCTTCCTACATAGAGGAGTAATGGCCTACACTTCTGGAGACCAACCTTACTGGAAAGCGCAATTTTAAATAATTTAACCTAAATAAACATTATATATAATATTTAAACATCATCAAAGTTGTTCACTTTATTTCTAAAGTCTATGTGACCGACAAGCAAGATTGGAAATATGTTTAAAATTCAAATAATGCCCACCGGAATCATTAGTGATAAAAAAATACATAAAAAAAGTTTTGCTACCTTTATGGTAAAACTTTAACATTTATCCAGAGATAAAACCTAAACAGAAATTTTTTATATAACTAAGCTTCACGAAGCCATTATTTATTGTTCCAATTCACAGTTTATATTCTTGTCGTTAAATTATACGCTAATATTTATCGCTATGTGTTATAAAAATATTTCCTTTTAAGACTCGAATAATGATAAAACATCCCGAAAAAGACATGAACATGCACTTTTCAGATCAACCCAGTAAAATGAATTATATTAGGTTATAATCTTACTGAAAAGAGAAAAAAAAACTGATTTAGTTTCGAATAACTTCCTTGTACTTCCAACAAATTAAATATACAAAACGTTTGTTGAACTTATTTGAATTGATTTCATTTAAAAGGAATAATAGATATCTCCGTTGCAATGCAACGGACGAAAAAATAGCAGCGACTCATCATCAAAATGAAAGAGAAGAAAAATTATAAAAATTCGTAGTTCAAGATACGTGAGCCCACGCGTTTATATATTTGCGCGTGTGTGTGTTTGATCTTGTAAATTCTTCATAGTTTTAGATTAAAATAGAAACTTGGTTGACGGGCATTTCGCAAGAGTTATTTCTTATGATAAGGCCTGTTATATCAGGTAGAATGTATGCTATCAAAGATGGGCTTGTTGGTACACACAATAGTTGTACTTCGGACACAACTAACGCGGCCATTAAAGGCAAGCTAGTAGAAAATTACACCTTATAGACGGATAACAGGGCAGGAGGCATAATTCCTTGGAAGTGGCATATAAATTGAGTTGTTAAAGACACGTGAAGACTGGAGCAGGCCCATAAGTGCTCCTTGTGTTTCACAACCACTCAGTTTCGCTTTCCCGGGAGTTGGGACAATAAAGCACCCACTACACAACTCACAACAGTGCTCACCGAGCAGGGCTTTCGTGACCCAGTCTTAAACTGACCAATAAATCATCTCTTCAAACACTTACTAATGTCTGTTTAGACCGGCCTTATGTGAGCGCAGTCTTGTATTTTAACCGCTGAGCCTATGAGCATTCTGTCATGGAGTAAAATTTCTGACTACGCTTCAAGGAGGAAATTAACTATGCCTGAGTCTTTCGAACAGAAATTATCAACTTGCTATTTTGCCAGAGGTCGTATAGGTCATGATCGCATAATGAAAGCCTTTCTTGGTTACTTTATCGAACAATTATCCTGTCGATATTTTATCTAAACCACGGAGACGAAATTAATTGACGTAATTATCTGAAGGAATTCATATCAAAGCAATCAGAAACTGCTATGGGCTATAAAAAATAAGTTACTGCCTGAAAAAAATAATTTCAGATCAAAATAACGATTTGATATGGATTCCTTATATATATTTGTATGTTAGCGCCCAATTGTAGTTCAATCAACATCTCGATTTATTAGCACCTCATATTAAACTAAAGATGAAATTCATTAATGGCTGAGCGGACCCGATGAAGTGGGGTTTAGAAGGGGGAAACATCTCCATTATGATGGGTTGCCTCGAAAAATATTTAATAACCAATATTTTTTCAAATTTATTTTTCTATAAATGTTGATCTAAACAATTCTTTTCTAGCTGAAATATTTAACAAGTTATACAGTAAGTTGTATTCTATCATTTTCAGCCTTCAGTATACAGCCACATTTGGTCTTCGCAAGTTACAATAAAAACATGAAACGCCTTATTACAAGCCTAAATATTAAATATTGATTTCAACAGGTTCAACTGATGGATTCTTTTTCACAGCAGTGTTGTTGGAAATGAAGAATATTATGTACTTGGAGAGAGAAAAAGAAGTCCAATTCTTCACAAATTTTATGGGTGGATTCTTTATTATGGTGAGATTGGTGGAACACGTCATCATTTAAAATTATAAATTACTTCAAAATATTTGTTGAAATATACCATACTCGTCATTAATACCATAAATGGTCATACTCGGGAGAGTGGAATGTGAAAATTCAACACAGTTCTCAGTCAGTTGTCTGACTTATTTTGTAGTTGGATCGAAAAATGTTATAGAAACAATCTTGTTAAAATGGTAATGCTCTACTCACACTTCTTTGTGTTTTTATGTTGTTTTTTTTTCCCAGAGCAACGTCGCCACAGCTGCGAAGCTCCAAATAAATAAATAAAAAAAAATAATTTAATTAAAACCCCATTTCTACTCATCGGATTTTCAGTAAGAAATAGAGAATATATAGCGTTACTAGTTAGAATCGGTGGACATTCAAAGAAAGTTAAATTTAATTTCATGTAAAACTATTGAGCTTGAATATAATATTCAACACCTCCGTTTCAATGCACAGGATTAAAACATGTCTTAAACATAGTTTATACATTTGTTTAATTTTAATCAGAAAATAACCAATACGAAAATTCTGTGTCCTTAATAGTTTCCGTGGATTTCAATTATTATTAATTTTCGCCCCCCCCCCTTAACCCCCTTTCCCTTAGTCGATTTCGAGGTTCACTATCATATGTTACATCTGTTTAAACTAAGATGTTTTATGGTTAGTAGTTTTTGAGTTATACAAGATACGTACATCACATAAAATCTGGAAACCGGTATTGTTTGCAATTAAAATCAACCATTACAAGGAAGTAAAATAGAAAACAAATTTGCACTACATCCTTACTGTGACCAATAAACGTATTTTAGGCACCAGAAAAGAAGGATCTTTTTTTAGTGCCTTAAAACAGTTTTTATTTACAAGAAAAATGTACGGCAGAACAAACAACACCCCTATCGTGTACATTCAATGCACTCTCATTGGTTGTAATTAACGACAGGGTAAGAATGTTTTACCTTCTAATTATTTCTTCAAGATCACTTAGTCGAGATAGGACCAGTAACAGGAGCAAGAGAGAGGTGACCCTGATGGCCTAGGGTACTAGCGCCGCCGGTAGGGGATATAGCAACCAGAATATGGGGCTACTGCTCCCTAGATCACGATCTGGTTGGCCATGAACGCCGAGACTTGATGAAAGCAATGGATATTGATTGTGTTGTACCTGAAATGGAGGGTTTTGGACTCTTTTATCAATAACTACAAATGTAAAAGTGAAAGCAAATATGAAGTTAGTAGAGGAAATAAGCAATAATCAGAGTGGTTTTATAGATCACCCCTTTTGCTCTGCTAAAATTCAGCCACGCAGGGGCTGCGTAAATTAGCAGATTACTCAACTCACACTACAGACACAGCCTGTCCTCTATTTTACCTGTAATAAGAAGCATATCTGAACTGTCCTTGACATTTGAGCGGGACATACGATGTTTAGTGGATCAGGTGCTCTAAGTAAAATTTATATGAGTTGGAATGGGGGGGGGTTAACTAAAGACTCCAAACTAAAAAATAAAAATAACTTGGTTAATATCAGAGTAAGAGAAAAAGTATATAAAACAACAATTACAGAATATTACACTTCCACAAGGTAGGGACTTTTTACACACATTTCGTTTCATAATAACGAAGATATTCTGAGTTTTTTACTTTACCGATAAAAACATCAATTCGTATTTAGGAGTTCAATTCTTTGGTTCATATTAAATTGGCTTATTGCTTATGAATGATTACCGAAGGCGGAAAACTAAAAAATAAAACATCTCTGTTAAATATTAGGGGAATTTATTGCAGAAAATTCAGTTTTCAATAAAATAACTGATATAACATTTTTTGAAATGATTAATAAAGAAGGCACATGTCTATTCTTTTAAACTCACTTTTTTCTAGCTAAAATTACAGGTTGAAACATTGGTTTTACATGAAATGCTTTAATATCTACTTTTTTAACGATCAAATAAAAACTTTTACCCTTAGAGCAGAAATAGGCATACACATACATATTTGTTCTGTTTCGAAATTTTCATGGTGAGTACTAACTCCTTCATAGCTGGTTCCTCTTAAGATTAATTTGCTAAAAATAGAAATAAACCTGTGCAAGAAATCAAATTAAAATTAAATTGAATGGAGAAGGACTAAGAAATTAAAGCTGACCTCAGGTCTGTTATGGCGTTGGTCTTAATACACTTGGATATTCGGCGTGGGAAATAGGAATTTATTTAGTGATGGTCTCGCTAAATAATATCCTTAATCCCTCCCGGCTAGAAAAAGATCGTAACCTTTAGATAACCTGTCATAATCGGCGTTGGTTCCATTTTGTCTTATTTAAAATACAAGATTGTCTTAAGCATTATATTTTTTAATTAAGATTAGAACTTCTTTACGATGAGAGTATCAATTAGAACACATTTGACAAAGAACACGTCAAATATTTGAAGTATTTTGAAGCCAAATTCTGAATCATCAAACCAAAAGACCAAAACAAAAAAGGACGGCCTTAGCTCAATACCCAATGAAGGACCAAGTCCTGTCACACGTCTTTTGAGTCGTGTCGTATGTATGGTGGTTGCATAACCTAAAGCATAACTAAAAATTGATGATATATAAAACCAATGTCTGAATAAAAGGTATTTATATTAATAAAAGGTAGCAGTATTTTGTTGAACTATGTAATCATCTTTTTGAGTAAACATTTTGGACCAGCCTATTATTATTTATTGACGTCCACTTTTTGCAACTTAGGCTAATTGGGACGGGTTGTCTACAGGTCACCTCCCTTTTCTAGCCAGGGTGGGATTTTATATCAGCTATATAAAAGGCAGTGAAACAAATGTTATAGGAGAGTTGAATGAACTTATAGTCCACACAAGACTTACTCTTAGTTATCTTATGACAGAAGTGACCCGATCACTCAGCGGGGTGTTGACCCGATATGTGGGAAGTGTAACACAAATTTAACTATCAACCGTATATAATGGAATGCCATGTGTCTATATAATATTCAGATATTATATACGATTGCAATATTTCCTATAACATAGCAGTTCCCCTTGGGGATGACCCCTAATGAACTAGATAACTTATTTAATTTTATGAAAATTACAAATTTGTACAAAGAAATTTAAATTACAAATTTATATAAAGAAATTTGTTCTATCCTCATTTATATCGCTCAATTTTAAATAGCGATAGAAATGAGGATGTACCAATATTTACAATTTACACAAACAAAATTTAATCACAAAATGCAGGTACTTATCCAAAACGAGAGTTACAGATATTAGTGGATGGTGATAACCTAGTAGTTTTTCGCACTAAAACCTAAAAGAAACAAACAAACAAATATTATAGGTAGAACAGACTTTCCATAATGTCGTTTTCTATGTTTGTATAATGCTAAACAAGATGAGCTGCCTTCAGGAGCTCTACCTCTTTGTCATTCAACATTGATTGACTCGTGAGTGAATGAGTTGACTAGCCAACACAGAGGTAGAGGGAGGTTGCACTGCAGATAGCAATGGGATGAAATACAATCTAGTACAGGGAGCCTGCCACCAGCTGACGAACCGGCCTCTGTTCTAATATTTCATATGACATGAAATAATTCAGTGCCTCCAGCTCGCCGGTTGACAGAACCAATCTAAACCCTGGTTCATTCATCAATCAGCCAACTGCTTCTATCTGTTCGGTCATCTAGAGCTGGCTCTACAACTGGTCCAAAGCCTTGGATGTGGTGGGGGTTCTCTTCTACTCTGCATTCCTATCGCCTGAATCCACACAAAGCCTTTGCTAAGATACTCTCTTTAGCAATAATTAGAACTGTATCATTATTTCTTTTTGGTCTTTATTAGAGAGTATATATAAAAATGTCTCCCTTTCGCATTTTAGCAACAAATACACCAAGAAATTAAATGCATATAACATTTATTTATTTATTTATACAGGAGTACCCGGAACTAGGAGATTCAGCTCAAAATTTAACAGTGTAATAAAAACAATATAATAGAAAAATAACAAAAACTGCATCAACAATAATAAAAATTAAACACGATAAATAAACATTAAATACAAGTAATTAAAACAACAATTATTATACTATACTACAAATATTACATTAAACTAGTATTAAAGGTAACAATTTAAAATGGTTTTATTATTTAAAAAAAACAACATAACATTTAAAAACTAATGAATATAGTAAATTTCAACTAACCAGATAATTGAATAAAAGCAGGAAATTAATCTTCAAAATAACATAGCCAAATAAAATAACTTAATATTATTTTTTCACTAGGTATTGAAAAAGTTAAATGACCAATCAGGAAATAATTATTTCTTCAAAATATATATAACCTCTAAAAAATACAAAATCATCAAACATTCGGGTTCTGTTCGTCTTGTATATATTCATTAACCATTTTCAATAATGTTTTGAATATTGGAGTCGTAAATTATATTTAAATTAGTTTATTATTAATGTTTTGGCATTATTCCATTGTTCAATGTAACTGCGTATGTATAGTCCATCAGTCTTTCCGCAATTTGTATTTTCCAGTTATAATATTTGTTTCTCTTCATTTCAGGTTTAGTTTAGTAATTAATAGTTATTGGCGTATCTTTTAATATCTTTTTCCTGACTGTTTTTTATACGGCCTCGTGTTTGCACTTTTTATCCATTCTAAACGTACTCCTGTTAATTTGTTCCTGTAATCTAAAAACTCCTTTATAATTCTTCTATGATCACATTAAGAATTGTATAGTTGTCAATTTTTCTATTGGGTATTATATAGTCTTCATGATTACAATTTATTCATTTTTCAGAAGAAATACACCGTCAGTGAGTAACAAATATTTTAATTAATTGAGGCAAAAAGTTTTCGTACCAGACATGAGTCGGACACGTGTATTCTGCATATTTCTTCTTCTCCACAACGATTGTGCTATAGCGTCGGTTATCAACTCGAATGAAAAACTCTGTCATCCGCAATCGCTAAATTCCCTAAATAATAATCGTCAATAAAGGGGCTAATGAAGGTTATCGCATTATGCGTAAGCACTGAGTTTTATTGATGCATACTTCAAGTTTCAAGGATTTCCGCGTTAGACGTTTGCCATGTACGATAAATTATTCTCATAAAAAATAACTAAATTACTAATTTCTCTCACTCTCTCTCTATCTCTATCTCTCTCTCTCTCTCTCTCTCTCTCTCTCTCTCTATATATATATATATATATATATATATATATATAAAATTGTAACCTCTGTCTGTACATTGATTTTTTTTTCTCAAAACTTCATACTTTTTCGTTTCCCATGCCATAGACATGACAACTGTGGCATTGGTGTCTGTTTGGGTGTTTGGTACCTTTCCACGCGTAAACTACTGAACTTAATTTAATGAAACTTGATACATATATACATGTACATATATTACTACTAACCCAACTTAGACTAGACTACACTAATATTATATTATTAGACGAACAGAAATGGGAGTTTAGTATTGGTTTTATGACAAAGATGCACATAACGAAAGTTATTTATTTTGTTATTTATAACAAATTTTGTTATATACACGTTTGTCCAATAACGAAGTATAAATGAAATATACTCTAAAAATTATAGAGACAGTCAACATTTTTTGAGCACTAAAGGCTGACTTCAACTAAACCAAACTCAGCATACGAATTAGCTTTGACTCCTCCAAGAATATAGGCTATATTAAAATTTTTAGGGATGAACTGGAGAGGGGGCTCTATGGGCAGTATGAAATGGAAAATTGCATGATTTCGTTTCCTATTGTTTTTTTATCCGTAAACATGCACATTACAAAAGTTTTTGTTTTTTTTTAATTTAGAGTAACCTATGTTCTATGAATTTTTGTTGAATTACAATTTATAAAACACGTAATTTTCATGAACATTTGGTTATAGTTACCAATTTATTCCCATGTATGAATTTATTCAAATTAGTATCTCGATAATTGATCAAACCTTTTTGAACTTCGCAAATCTATATTCATTTATTGAAGCCATTAAAAGGTTGAAGAGTAAAGTATAATGCTGTGCCCTCCCCCATCATCCCAAACAATAATTAATCAGAAATATTTGTTCCTTTACATCTATCTAATTATTAATTTAATTGAAACAAGAGAATCAATTAAACATATACTTTGTGTATTGTGATTATAATTTAATCGGAATTATTAACATTATTTAATGTAAACTGAACTGAAATCTTAAATGAGTGGGAAGTTGGCTTGACTAAGTGGAGGTGGGAGACTTCCTTTCTGTCTTCTCACTGCTTGCCTAACATTACAGTGAGTTGTTTAAGTTATTAGCTTTTCCTGATGATTAAGATTACTTTAATATTCTGCGTGCATGCATAAAACTCTTGAATTTTAATACTGGAAGGATTTGATGTAAGGAAAAATTATGAATATACAGTTTACACTTCATACATACAGAAGAGGAATTTTAATAGTGGCTATTAAATAACATAAATACATAAATCAGCTGTCATTGTTGTGCTTTAGATGGCTTTTGGGGAAAGGAACTTTTATTCGTACATGGTTCTGAATAAAGAATACTTTCTATGATTATGAATTCTATTGTCCATTATATTATAATATAAAATTATAGTGAAGCCATAACAATTACTTTTATTGTTGACATATCTATAGCAATACAGCGTACTCGGGTATGAACCCTAAACACTAAGTAATGCCTTGACAAAAAAAACCATCATCATTCAGCATCAAATGATTTCCGAATACCTTAGCTAGTTATTTATAAGAAAAGTAAATACATTTCCTGAAATCGACAAAATATTACAAAAACATATTTCACAACGTATTTCACACGTAGCCTTGAATAATAATGCTCTGCTTATTTTCTTCCTTGGTATTGCATTAGTCGAAACGAGAAGAAAGCCACTGTCACTCCCCTGACCTTTTCTTCCTTATGCCCATTAGGGGTTGAAAACTCATGGGAACGGCCAGAAAAACAGCGCCAAACCAACATGGAGTCCATCCCTTTGTTAAGGGAGCTTGTTGAAGTTCATTTGCTGGCTAGGATCACGCCTTGTCCACTAAAGCTCTTTCGTAAAGCTCCCATGAAATCGGCACCTCTTTTTATACTACATTTGTTCGTGTGATTCCCTCCTGAGTCGAGTTATTATTATTATCATTTGGAATACAGTGCAATTTCGAATACGATAGTATGTATAACAAATCTAAACCTGAATAAAATCAAGAATCAAGAATCATTAAGATATACGGTAATTTTTCAGGTCCTCTAAAACTAATAAAAACAACCGCATGGAATAAGGGGACGTCCTTAGCTCAGGCAAGTTTCGTTTGGAAAAACGTCCCCAGGGAAAGGATATCTGTCGTCTAAGACAAAGTTATTTAGTTTGCAATCGCCTGAAGCATCGCCAGAAAGACCCGAATCTAGTAGAGTGAAGGCGAATGAAGATATTCTTAACTGGTTACTATCATTTCGCTTCTAGTCATATACACATAAGACATAAATTACATTGCTTTTAATGGATTTACTCCTAAATATTGAGGTGTTGAAATTCGTTGATGACGTAATTCAAGCGATGAGGTCATTAACTTTTCTGGTCCTTCTTATAAGATACTTTCATGCATTCTGTAGCAAATCACTAAGAGAGGATTAAATCTATTTAGGTATCCAGAACACACTAGCGATAATAATATTATCATATTTATTCTTCATAGTTTTATGGCAAGGGTCAATAAAACACATTTTCTCGCTCGAATTTCATGCACTATTCATACTGCCCTACATATTTCGTGGTTAACACAACACCTCTTCAGGGGCTACCCATTTCTGAAATGCTCGTTTCCGACAATGTTCGTTGTGACTGTCCTCACGGGGGAGGTCGATCAGCTATTGAGGTCAAACTCATAACGCGATTTTCGAACAATTTCTTCCGATGTCCATAAATCCTACCAAGGAGATGACGAAAATGAGGTCCGTTCAAAACTATATATATATATATATATATATATATATATATATATACATATTTGTTCAATTTTTGTTTAATCGTTACCAAACTCGATATTTATCATGGGGGAATTTCAAAAATTCGAAATATCTCCGTTATTATGAATAGGATAGAAAAATTGTATAGACCTAATATTATTGCAAATTTAATGTTTTATAAATGTTGTTATGTACGTTTTTTAACTATCTTGATTATTAACCGAGATATTTGCATTTTTTAGTTTTCGGCCTTTAGTAACCCCCCTCTCCTCCTACTCATGTCATATAAACAATAAGGTGTTATATTATGAAGAACATTATTTGAACCCTAAACACCAAGTATCGCTCTCATTGAACTTTTGCGTTTTGAGGCAAATGCATATGTGTGACGCACGTGGGAAATAAGCTTAAGGCAGCCAAGGGGTGACGGACATTTTATATAATTTTTCTCTTGTTTCGGTTAGTCCCCTCCTTAAACTCACGCGTTTTGAAATAACGGCACCTCTAAACATCTCATTCACAGCTTAAATTTCAATCGTATTAGTATATCATTTCTGTACGTGTGAAATTGGCGTAGATTATGCGGCGCCAAAGTGAAGGACTTTCTTTTTTTCAATTTTTGACATAAGTATTGTGTAGATAATGCAGTTAATTCACTACTTTCCATGACGTTCTGATATAACAAACTTCAGTGAATTTGCTCCCAATCCTTGGTTGCGATATATCCCTGAGCATTGGCAACCTGTTTGATGCTGCAAAGAATCAGTTACAGTTTCATTCACTACGTTCAGAAAAGCAGAGTAGTTGCTGGGGTTTAACCTGCTGCATTAGGCCCAGATGGCAGGTTGAAAGCTAGTTAAAGCCCCATGTACATCCTTCATAGGGGTAAAAAAAGGAGCTAGAGGAAGTGAGACTGGACGGATGAAAGGTTCTCTTCTCGTTAGAGGAAGCTGACAATAGATTTGCAGCACGTGTCAATTTGCAGAGGCTGACTGGCGGCGTGTAGGCGGCTCAGCGCAAATGAGTCCAGCAGACAGGGGTGCTATATCTTAGCCAGGGGGAGGTGAAGAAACCAGCGCCCTCTTTAATGGGTACCGCTCGCTGACCCCCTACCATTGCCCCCTGCTCTACAGCTCCTGATACTGGCCAAAAAGAAAACCCGAAACACAAACTATATCCTGTGATTTGCAAACATCTTCCAAAGATGAGGTAAAAGAATTAGAACTTCTTTAAAATATGTGTAATTAATTAGCTAATCGATGGCAGAAGGTCAACGACAACGAAATACCTCAAATGTTTACATATTTCTCATCGAGTCAACGTGTATCAAGATAAAATATAATACAAAGAGGTAACTAAACTAACGGCTACTGAAATATCCCACTTGATCTGTTTTTCAAAAAAGTCCGTCACGCGGGACTGCGTAAAAAAAGCAGATTTCCCACGTGAAGTTATACAATAGAGAAATCTCCATACGAGAGCTACAGTTACGGCAACGGCCAAACTAGCCTTGGGAGGGAAACTCTCGTCCCCTATCGGCCCATATTAAATAAAAATGCAAATATCTCGGTAAATATTCAAAATAGAGAATAAATGTATAGAACAATATTTATAGTAAATTTAATTTACAATAAGATTGATTCTATACAATTTTTTGACCCGACGTATGGTAACAGAGATATTTCGAATTTTCAAAAATCCCCCCTCCCACTGGTCCGATTTCAGCCGTGAATGAACATGATCTGTTTTTTTTACATAAAACATTTAAATATCGAGTTTGGTAACGATAAAAAAAAATTGCGACCGCCTCAATAGCTGATTTTCCTTAAGGGAAATCTGCTAATAAAGTTTTCAAAACTCGCGTCATGAGTACGACCTCAGTAGCTGATTTCCCTTAAGGGAAATCTGCTAAAAGTCCGTCAAGCAGGGTCTGCGTTAACTTAACAGATTTCCCACTTGCATCACGTATTTGCACTTATATCAAAACTTAAAAGTTCAATGAGAACATTATTTGGTATTAAATATTCAAATAATGTCCTTCATAATATAACGGCTTATTGTTCGTATGACATGAGTAAGAGTGTGGGTTTACTCAAGGGGGAAAACTAATAAATGCAAATATGTCGGTTAATAATCAAGATAGTGAAAAACAAACATAACTGCATTTATAGAACATCACATTCACAATCAGATTAGTTCCATACAATTTTTCGAACAACCGCATAACATAGATATTAAGAATTTTCGAAATCCCTCCTCTAAGCTCCCCCTCCCACTGGCCATATTTCAGCCATTAACGAACTTAGTCTTTAGTTTTACATAAAACGTTTAACTATCGAGTTTTGTCTTGTTTTGAATGGACCTCATGTTCGTCATCTTCTGGATAGGATGGATGGACTTTTGAGAAAAGTTTTTAAATCGCGTCATGTGTAGGACATCCAATAGCTGAACCCTTAGTGGAAATCTGCTAAATTCCATCTCGCACAAGCTTCAAGACCTAACCAGAATTCCCAAGTGCTGCTATGCCACACAACTAATCTCATCTCAGCACATATTCTATATTTCTAAGTGAAACTTATTTGTTACATGAGATTCAAATAAAGTGTTTCATTACATATCAGAGTACTGTTTATGTGACATGAGTAATAGTGGGAGTTTCATAAAGGCTTAAAACTAAAAAATACAAATAACATAGTTAAAGTTTGAAGAAAGAGAATAAATGTGTACAACAATAATTATAGTAAATTTAATTTGAAATAAGATTGGTTCTATACAAGTTTTCAATCCGACTACTAGTAGTGGAGAAATTAGTTTTTTTTTAATTTTCTCTCTCTCAACCTCCCCTTTCTTTGGTCCGATTTCAGCTATTAATGAACTTGAACTTTAGATTTACATGAGACGCTTATATGTCGAGTTTGGTAACGATAAGACAAAAGTAGCGTCTGCTAGAGTGGTAACATACAATATATATAGATATATACATAGATATATCTATATATACTTATAATTTTGAACGGACCTCGCTTTCGACATCTACTAGGTAGGATCGATGGACATTTGAAGAAATGTTTCGAAAATCATGTGTACTACCTCAATAGCTATTTTCCCATACGGGAAATCTGCTAATAACTTTATAAACCATTATAAATGGTTCAAATCCATGGCATTGGAATACATAATATAATTACAATTCATAAAATAATTATGTATTTCCCTTAAGGGAAATCAGCTATTGAGGTTGTACTCATGACGGAATTTTCGAATTTTTTCTTCAAATGTCGATCGATCCTACCTAGGAGATAACGAAAATGAGGTCCGTTCAAAACTGTATATATATATATATATATATATCTATATATATATATATATATATATATAATCAATATATCTATCTATATATTTATCTGTTACCGCTAGCGGTCGCAATTTTTGTGTAATCGTTACCAAACTCAATATTTAGCCGTTTTATGTAAAAAGAAAGATCAAGTTCGTTAATGGCTGAAATCGGACAGGTGGGAGGGGATTTAGAGGGGGAGGACTAATTTCGAAAATTCGAAATATCTCCGTTACTATAAGTCGAATTCAAAAAGTGTATAGAATCAATCTTATTGAAAATTAAATACACTATAAATGATGTTATATACATTTATTCTCTATTTTGAATATTAAACGAGATATTTGCATTTTTCAGTTTTCAGCCTTCAGTAAACCCCCACTTCTACTAGTGTTACATAAATAATGTTCTGTTCTATAATAAAAAATATTAATTGAAGCCTAAATACCAAATTTTGTTTTCATTGAACTTGTACTTTGTGAGATATATGCAAATACGTTCTGTTGATCCCCCCCCCCGTTCTTTTGTTTTTGGATTACTAAAATTTGAGTGATTGAGATAAAAATGATTCTCATTCATTACAAATTACACCACTAGCTTTAGTAAATTGTTTCCAATAAAATTAATATGTCTTATTCAAATATATTTCATTAATGGTTTGTCTTTCCGGTCTATCTATGCAGTACTACGCGGTTGGCTTGCCTGTTCATTTACAATTCAGCCTTGTATTGTACATTTACTGAGCGTTCACGGCTGTGTTATCTGTATGTATATTTATCTATTGTAAACTTTCAGTGGGAAATCTGCTCAGTTTACGCAGCCCCTGCGTGACGGACTTTTATTGTTATCAGATAGCTCAAGTGTCACATCATGCATCGAAACGGCGAGACTAAAACCTTTCTTGCAATGAGTAGTCTTTCTTAACAATCAGTGTTTGAAAGCCGTTGACTTTGTTATTTTTGACTCATACAATACTCTGCACTAATATTTTTTAATTCGGTTTTATGAACTATTTTCCAAGCTCTAGTAGGTTCATCAAATTCCTCCAGTTATCTTCTAGCAGACAGCCTTTTTTGTTTATTTATTAATTCAAATTAGTTCCGCAACAGCGGAAATTCACTCATTAATCAGGAGTGCAGCACTAAATTGGTTAAAGTTACCCGAAGTGGATTACTTATAGAAGGACACATAATGAATATAACCATTTGGTTGACAATTCGGTATGCCACATGCTCCATGGTTTAGCTGACAGCATTGGACGCCCTTTTCGTCGTTGTGCTGGCTCTAACAAATACTCATTCCATATGGAAAAGGCCTGACGAACTGGTGAAGGTGTACCATCTGATGAGACCGTGTCACGATGACATATGGAGTGTGTAATTCAACACGACGACGGTTCTATCTACTGTTCTCGTCGGCCTGTATATAGCTAACCCTGTTCTCGAGCCCTCCATCCGTCATAGTAAAGAACGCGGCAACACGTCCGGGGCGCCTAGCGACTCCACCTAAATCATGAAATATCCAAATCATATGTACAGGCGAATACCAGCTGCCCGCTCTACCTGTACGCCTCCTTTTGAATATTCAGGATAGTAAACCCGTCTCAGGATTAATAGAGCTAAGTGAAAGTCATAATCTAGTAATAAAAGTCCCTCATGCGAGGACTGCGTAAGCTATGCTTATATTTTGAGATTTCCGGTTAGAGAAAAATAGGAGAGATGCAACATTGGCGAGTATGACGGAGAGCTAAGGAGTGGACGGGATCTCTGAAGAGAGGGAATACCAAACAAAGGAAGAAAAAAGAAAATTGAATTTTGACCACCTAGGCACAAATAACTCTCGTTAGTTCTGTGTCTATTTACAATAAAATAATAAAATTAATAAGCTTATATGCCAACTGCACGTATGACACACAGGTACAACTGATATACTGTTCTCTACATATTTTTTTATTCCAGCAGATTTTTCTTAAGGGGAAGGTATTTAGGTTGTACTCATGACAGGACGTAATTTTCGAAATACTTATCCAAATACCACTCTGTTCTACCCCAGATATGATGAAAAATGAGGCCCAAACTGTAAATTATATAAATTTATATTACTAGTTATATAATTATGATTATATATATGTATATATATATATATATATATATATATATATATATATATATATATATATATATTTGCCTGTCAACGCTCTAGTGGTCGCAATCGTTACCAAACTCGATATTTAAAACTAAAGATCAAATTCTTTAATGGGTAAAATTGGATTTTGTACATGTAAACACCTTTTTTACAAAATATTCTGCTTACACATGAAAAACTATTTAATTTAAATAGTGATACTATATCTTCTATCTCATAGAGCTCTATATTTCGAATGTTGAGATAACAAATGGAAGATGGTGGTGTTAGTTGTTTCGAAGTTCCAATGAGGTTTTTAATTCAAATGTTTGGAGAAAAACACAACATACAAATAAGCTGTAAAAAAATGTTATATTCATTTTTTTTTCTTTGGGCAATTTCCTTTCCCATTTATTAAAAAAGAGAATTCGTTTTTAATAGAAAAGAAATGATTGTATGAATGTATAAAGCAGTAATTTTAGAAAATGAAATTTCCAACTAGATTGGTTCTATTCAATTTTTGATCAAACACATAATTACAGAGTTATGTTGGATTTTCGATTCCTTCCCTATAAGCCAGTCCAATTCGTTTGCCTCTTTCAGCCATTACCGAACATAGTCTTTAGTTTTACATGAAACTGTTAAATATTGAGTTAGGGAACACAAAGTTTCTAGGTTAGGGTCTGTTTTACATGAGTTAGGCAAGCATAGGTTCATCACCCCATCAGAGTGTAGCAAGTCCAAAATGTAAAGCGGTTTTTTTTATGTATGCCAGTGAAAATATATTCCCTTGAGGGAAATCAGCTATTGAGGTTGTACTCATGACGGAATTTTCGAAGTTTTTCTTCAAATGTCCATCGATCCTACCTAGTAGATGACGAAAATGAGGTCCGGACGGATATGGAAAACTTATGTAATGTAATAACTTAGAGCAAATAACATTTTTATATAGTTTCGATAGAAATTAGAAGTGTATAACCATCGCGTCAACACTACAATAAAGGGTAAGGAGTTTGTGCATTGAAGATTATCTTTTAAACTGCTAGTGAGCCAAATATTCATTTCACAATAAAGAATGTTTACAGCTAGCTTTGAATGTTTAACGTTGGCTTCAAAGAGACATTCATTCTTGATTAATTATTGAGATTTCCTATAATGCACTCTCTCATTAATACTTTCCAAAATTGGATAAAGGCGTGTTTTTCAATTTTAAATGCGCTATAAATTTAAAGAAAATATTTCATAAGACCACTGTGCGTGATCTTTGCCAAAGAGATAGCCAAAATCTACATCAGTGCCAAAGAAGCAGTCATAACTCATGAATACCCATTAGGCCATTAATCGAGGCAATTACTACTGTGGAACTTGTGACAAATTAAGTGTTGTTTCTCATTACACAGTTCCACAAACAGTAGCCGAATTCCCCCAATTACCACTGGAGTTGTTCGGGCTGTATTTGGAAACGACGGCATTTTTAAGGCCGACTTGCTCAGCGGACAAGTGGTACGAGAAGGGCTTTGGGAACAAAGCCATTTAGGGGGTGCTGGAATTAATTTCAGGATCTGCGAATACATGGAATTCCAGTCATATGCCTTATATATTACATTTAAAATATAATGAATGATAGGCACAGAAAAGGGAAATTTATTTTTCCTCCATGGAGTTATCCTTATGAAAACAACTATAGAGGTTGTTCTCATGACATGCCTTTTGAAGCATATTTTTAAATATGATCCAATCCTACATACTTGATGTCGCAAATCAGGTCAGTTCCATTTCGCGTTTGTGTGGGTTTGTTGTATGCACGTATATATATATATATATATATATATATATATATATATATATATACATATATAAACACACATATATACTGTACTCTGGAACACTGAATATTTTTTGATATATTAATTATAACCGGAAATGCTTTGAACTAGTAAGTAATAAAATGTTAGAAAACATGGTTCAAGTGTAATATTAATATTGAGAACTAATGGAGAATGAGAGAAAAATTCATTTTTATATGAACATTTTTACTTCATTGACAATACGTCTCCATCTTATTAGTTTAATGTCAATAGTAATCAACTAATATAAACTAGTATGCTGTCATGACTTTTTTCCGTTATAGAAACGCGTGAAGCGAAGAAAAATGTACTCAATTACTATAATTTTGTAAGGTAGTTCCCTCATTCCGTTTTAGCTTCTATTGAACAAGAATGTTGACAAAGGAAACATTTAAAGTAAGGGTGTAGACAATAGAAACATAGGACCGCTCCCTCGAGAAAACAACAGAAACATTGTAATATTATCATTGTAACATTGTTGTCTATAGTACAACTCTAGTCGGCTTGAAGATGGTGTATTTGCGTCGAAAGCGCTTGCCAACTGTACGCGACCTACAGCCAGTGACGACGGTATACACCGACAGATATGACTACAGCATCCTCCATAATGGCGGTTCCAAAATTATTTAGTTTTATGATTGTCAATATTAGAAACTAAAGAATATGAAACATTATTTAAATGGAAGGTTCAGAATTTCGGAAATACGAGGAATAAGAGATGGGAGAAATGAAAAGTGTAATCTTGGAGGAAATATCCAAAGCATGTTGGAAAGCTGGTCACGTTTCCTCGATAACACCATTAATGCTGCACGCGATATAGAAAGCAACCAACTAAGAGAGGATTTGGCTGATAGCAGGGAAGATTTAGGTACTCTGGTAAAAAGCAATTGTCCACAGCTCAAATGCAGCGAGGTTATCACAAAGATTTAGATTAATAAATGTTGTTATTTGTTCTTCCGCCCAACGGGAGCAATGTGCTATTTATTAAAAACCACTTTGGGCTAATAAGGCTAATTGGGACGGGGTATCTACAGGTTACCACCTTTTTCTACCCATGGTGGGACACACATTTTTATTTTAATAAGTTGGTCACTAAATAACTTCCTACTTCGTTTCTTGTTAGCTTGAAATTACTAATCGTTTCAAGTTAGCTTGTTAGCTTGAGACAACTAACCGTTTCTACTTAGCTTGAGTCAACTATCCGTTTCTACTTAGTTTGAGACAACTAACCGTTTCTTGTTAGCTTGTTAGCTTGAGACAACTAACCGTTTCTACTTAGCTTGAGACAACTATCCGTTTCTAGTTAGCTTGAGATAACTAATCGTATCTACTTAGTTTGAGATAACTAACCATTTCTAGTTAGCTTGTAGGTTTGAGACAACTTACCGTTTCTAGTTAGCTTGAGACAACTAACTATTTCTGTTTAACTTAAGACAACTATCCGCTTCTAGTTTGCTTGTTAGCTTGAGACAACTAACTATTTCTGTTTAACATAAGACAACTATCCGTTTCTAGTTAGCCTGAGACAACTAACTATTTCTGTTTAAAAGACAGACAACTAACCGTTTCTGTTTAAATTAAGACAACTATCCGCTTCTAGTTTGCTTGTTAGCTTGAGACAACTAACCGTTTCTGTTTAAATTAAGACAACTATCCGTTTCTAGTTTGCTTGTTAGCTTGAGACAACTAACCGTTTCTGTATAACTTAAGACAACTATCCGTTTCTAGTTTGCTTGTTAGCTTGAGACAATTAATCGTTTCTGTTTAAATTAAGACAACTATCCGTTTCTAGTTTGCTTGTTAGCTAGAGACAACTAACCGTTTCTGTTTAACTCAAGACAACTATCCGTTTCTAGTTAGCTTGAGATAACTAAATCGTTCTACTTAGCTTGAGACAACTAACCGTTTCTATTAAGCTTAAGACAACTATCCGTTTCTAGTTTGATTGAGATAACTAATTGTTTCTACTTACTGAGACAACTAACCGTTTCTTGTTAGCTTAAGACAACTAACCGTTTCTAGTTAGCTTGAGACAGCTAACCATTTCTAGTTAACCCAAACCCAAGGAGGTCCTGGATTAGAGATAACAAAATTTTATTTTTCCACACGACTAATAGTAAACTGTTCTTGACACCACTAGCTGGGCTTTCTTCTAACCCCCAAGACAGTAGACTAGGTTCTTGAATATCTTATTTATGCCGTTTAATAATAATATAAACTAATTCTCCATCTCCATGTTCCTAAAATATTAAAGGATAGCTAGTAGCAAGCTAGTAGAGGATTGTTGGGTGCCGGATAAAAAATAGTTTGAGTTGGTATTCTGACAGGTGGAAGTGACTTCTAATGTATGTAAGATGAAAAAATTGTTGGCTACACTTCCACTATAATAATTTATTAAAACGGCAAAGCGCTTTCGATGCTGCACAGCAATAAATTATTATAGTGGAAGCGTAGCCAACAATTTGTTCATCCTACATACATTAAAAAATAGTTTCTTTATTCTTCTTATCGAGAATTGTATTGAAAGGTCTTACAGTTTTGGGCTTCACTTTTTCAGACCAGTTACTCATAGAGGAAGAGCAGAGAGCACAAACTGCATTCGGTGGAGACTACATTGCGAATATCCTAATATTAAAGGACAATTTAAAGGCAATTTCAATTTACATATTTTTGATAAAAATTCCAAAATAAAGTGATCATGAGTGAGAAAATCGTGTGTGTCAAACGATATACAGTCTATTATGAATCTAGACCGCCGATGGCCAATACACTTGTGTTTCGTCAGAAGGATTTTTCAACACCTAACCCTGGACTAAAGCGTTAACTAGATTGGCCCAGGTGAACTCAGGGGTACCAGCAAACCTTCCCGAGAGCTTAGCTCTGCGGTCAGAGGCAGTGTTTGCTCAGAGATCGCCCCAAGCTCTGGGAGCGGAGGTCAAGGGTTCACTTAGCAATCACACGCATTTCAAGCTCTGATCAGCTAGGTGAAGTGATATTTATCTAACCTCTTTACGTTGCTCTTGTGTAGTTGATCATGATTTTGCATACATTAGTGAAATAACACTGCCTCCCCCCCCCCCCAACTACACAATCTAGCATTATTATTTTGAGAAAATTGAATTCCTATCTCACTGACTAAGCTAATGCTCTCCTGTATGAAACATATTCACCAGAAGTTTTGACGAGTGTCAGAAATTACTGGCTGTCAATAGAGCAAGAAACAGGATAAATAATCGTGAATCGTTATTTCACCATCGGCAGTTGCAGTACAGTTTATGGTACAGTTCTGTTGACCTGAAATTCAATGAAAATCCAAAACTGATAAATATAATAATAGAAATCAAAGATATATCCATAAGTTTAGTTTTATTTATTTGAGAACTAATGCCGATAAATCATTAAAATTTCACATGTGATTTACCTCAATAAATTGTATATAAACATTAATTAAATGTGTATTAATATATCGAAAATGTGTATTATATATATATATAAATACATATATATATATATATATATATATATATATATATATATATATATTGTTACGTTTATTACAAAATCAGTAATAAACGTTGTTTATTAGAGTTCTTTTGTATTGCAAAATTAAACACACACAAGCTTTAGAGTTTTTATCACTGCACAATTTATTTATCAATGGACTACACACTTGGTTAATTATTCTCAACTTATACTCACAGTGTGCACTTATAGCTTCACTGTTCTTGTTATTACACAGTCCAATAACTCACTCACGATCACTGAAGCTCACAAAAAACACGGCACTGCACTGGGCTTTTAAAAGTTAACGGCACTGCACTGTCCTAAACACGGCACTGCACTGTCCTAAACACGGCACTGTACTGTTCTTTACAGAACCACGGCACAACACTGTTCTTCACATAAAACTCTTTACTTCACTGCAACTAAGTCGTACTGTTTCACTGATGATCATTTCAAGACAGCTGAGAACAAACTAACTTACTCCGGGCAGGCTATGTCCCTTTTTATAGCTTGTCGGAAAACATCAAAGCGGGATTGTCTGGTCTCTTCTAGATCTGGACTGGTAATGTCGAGGACCATATGGATGCACCTTTGATCTGCTCTGTATTTCCAAAATACGTGACTATATCTGTTTAATTGTTCATGTATTTAATTTTCGCAACAATATATATATATATATATATAAAATGTTAATTAATGATAATGCAATACAATTGAAAATGTAGAATTACTATCTAATGTTAGATCCATGTTTATTTCAGATCTTGCTAAGTACCTCAAAAATTTGCGCGAGAACTGAAAGTATGATGGATTCCATTGCTGCCAAAAAAAATGAAAAGGTCGTGTTATTTAGAGAATATCTCGACAAATTTATTCCTTTAATCATGGCAACTTGACTGATATTATATTTATTTGACATTACTTCACGTTGTATCGCCGACATTTTTGTTTAGGGGAAGAATTGAAAGAGTCATACTTTCTCAATAATTTTGCATTACTGAATTGGACATTCCTGATGGAGGCTATGAACCCTTTCCACAGATAGTAAACACTCTGTAACTATAGAGTTTCAGAGAATTCTTGAATTAACGGTCATGGTAAGGTTTAGACTTCTATGGCAATGTCACTTCTTATTCTAAGTTATCCTACATTCTAGAATTCATTTACTAGAATCTTGATGCAACAATTTGTAAGATATTAAATGCCTTGATCTCAGAAAACACACTTTCATCAAACCAAAGAAATTTTCCTGATTGAGTAATTAGCCATATCCATGGTAATGGCAAATGCCACCAACCTTACCAATAAAGAATATGGGTTAATAGAAATTTTGGAAACCTAGAAAAACGTAGATGTTGCCCAAAAACATTCATTGGATTGGAATGGAGGGAATCCATACAAATTATTCTTCACATAAATTGGAATTTATAAAGCGCAGAGGATCTAAAATTAAACCAAACCTTGCTTGCGTAAGCATTTCACGTTCGTGTGTCCTATCCTCGCAGCTTCTGGAAATTTATTCCATCCAGCCTGGATAGTTTCTAGGTATCGAAAATTCCCACTCACTGAATTTCATTGAATATTAAAAACTGTTAGAGTCAAAAATATAAATTATGTAAATATAACATCCTGAGGCAACTTCTAAACCAATAAAAATTCTTAGGGAGTTCCGCTCCTAATGACGCCACTGGCATATTACTAGGGTCAGAAAGTATTTGAAAAATAACGTTTCAGATAATATTTATTTACAAGTTCGACGAAAAAGTAACTTGGGGTTTCATTTATAATACTATTTAAGTAAACAGAATTAACTTACAAGATTATTAAAAGAAATAATGAATATTTCTTTATTATATGTTTCACTTATATTTTCAATTATTTCACCAATATTCAATTAATGAACTTGTCAATAGAGCTTTACGAGAGTCATAGCTGTAGAAAGACATATCATCTCTGATCATATTGTTTTATAAGTTTAGTTTTCATCTTTTGGGATTGAGCTATCACATATACGTCTCGTTAAATAAAAAGGTGGCCTCAGTGTTTTATTTAACTGTACTGACATCATTTCATATTGTAAAAAGAAATTTGTTTCCACTAAAATGACAAATTGTATTTTTTGTGGCATAAGGTCAACGCACAGAAGTAGTTAGGACTCTGATGCTCAAATTAGATTTCCTTCCTGTAAATAATCTTTGAAGACCCACCTGAAGCTTACAAGTCACAAGAAGGAATATATTTTACATATTATTTATCATCCTTATTGCGAGATTTCTGTAGAAAGCCAATTCCATGAAATCAACTTAAACCCAGAAGGCTCTAATTTTAACATCTTCCTAGTTTGACTCATTTCTTATTTTTTGAAACAGAAGTCATTAACTGCAAGTCTTCCAACCAATTTCTTTATTTAATCACAAGGCCTTTCGGCACTAACGTGCCGTCACCTTATCTTTACAAACATGCTTGCCAGATTCGCACTCCCACTTCCATCACCAAACGAATTGTAATTCATGTTTATGATGCAGAAGAAGGTGAACGATAGCGAAAAATACTTTTGTCGAATGATTTTATGCAACCGATCTCTCATGAGAAGTTACTGGAGTATTTAGGTAGCGATAGTAATCAATTTTTCTTGACGAGATTTGTAATATCTTGAGTGATTCATTCCAGAGAAGATGATACCTTCAGGCGTGGTCATTATAAATATATCAAAGATGTTGATACATTTATAAAGGCATGGAGCATTATACATTTATTTATTCTTGTGTGTAATATATAACAGTGTATTTATAACATATGCCAGTATTTGGAGATAATAAATCACGACAAAGTCTTTTCTGGTACTGTGTTTTAACAATGATATCACAAAACTGAATTGAAAGTGGATGTCTTGAAGCCGTATGTAGAATCTGAGGCAACTACCTTTGTCCTTTGTGTGGGAGTTATTAAACCGAGAGACTGCAACATGAATTGAAAATATCGAACTAATCTATAAACTGACATTAGTTGCGAACAATAGTTGATAGGCGAGATGAGAGCAGGCACCATAAGTCCCAGCTGATAGGATCGGCTTGATTATGCAGGCAAACAGCCTAACGAGTCGAAACAGAGCCACGTTGCAACATGCATTCTAGCCCGATTATACTCCATTTGCTCCCGAATGGAAATGTCCTCCGACACCCACATTTTCAACCCGATACTCCAGTATTTCTAGATCTGTTGCTAGGGTCACGACCCGGCTTCCTCTCCTCGATAAGATCTCAATCTACAAAAGATTCGTCCCTTCCCCTAATGGTTCTCCCTGTCCCAGGCGGTTCGCATCCAGTGGGCGGGCTTGTCTCCTACTCGCGTTTCCTCCTCGCGGAAAAACCATTTGTCGACCTGTTACCTGGAGAGATAATCTTTTTTTTCAAGAGCTCATTGACAGCTGAGAGAAGGCGGTGGCGCCTTCAGCTTATTAGGCAAATGCATATGTAAATCTCTAAAGGATTACTTTATCATTATTTCAATTTATAATGGATAATCCGTTGCAATTTTCAGTCTTTTTACAGGCTTTTGCCTTCACAACTCTGCGACCTTTCTCATTTTATCTTATCAGCTTACTCTTAAATACCTATTTAAGAAAGTTCATCGTTTTGTAGCAAACGCTCCCACACAAACATTAGACGAGTTTAAGAAATATAAACAGTGAATTATCTTCATTACTTATTTGAAAGTTAAATAAAAAACGTTGCCGAATATAGCGTTTCCCTTATGACTAACAAGAACTATTAACAGAGAGGAGCTAGTAAATTACTTTACCTTTATTTTCATACCTGCATGAAATTCATATTTTCGACAATATTCAACCCTCACAAATTGTAGAAAAAGGTCTTATAAATCTGAAAGTCTTCTCATCAATTTGTTTATATATACGAAAGGCCTTTTGGTACTAACATATCAACATCAATGTATAACAATTAAATTAAAATTTTGAAAATAATTAAATCATTCAGAAATTTCCAAACAAAAAACACTCCAGACTTAGAAAAGCATAGATCGTTATTTGTTATTACTTTATATCAACTTCGGCTCATCACCTAATTAAAATGAAACTATGAATCAATAATGATACGATGCAAGTTTAAGAGAAATCAGCTATTGAGGTCATACTCACGACGCGATTTTCTAAATTTTTCTTCAATTGTCCATCGATCCTGCCAACTAGACGACGAAAATGAGGTCCCTTCGAAATTATATATATATTTGTCTGTGGCCGCTCTAACGGTCACAATTTTTCTCTTATCGTTACCAAACTAGATATATAATCATTTTGTGTAAAAAGGAAGATCAAGTTCGTTAACGGCTGAAGTCGGACCAGGGTGGAAGTATTTCGAAATTCTTTGAAGGATCGAAAAATTCTATAGAACCAATCTTATTCCAAATGTAATATTCTATAAAAATGTTCTAATTCTCTAACATCAATATTAACTGAGATATTTGCACTTTTTAGATATCGGCCTTCAGTAAACCCCTACTCCTACTCATGTCTTATCAACTATAAGCTTTTATATTATGAAGCACTTTCTTTGAAGCCTAAATACCAAATATGGTTCTAATTGAACTTATAAATTTTGAAATAAATGAAAATAAATGACTCACGTGAAAAATCGGCTTATTTTACGCACCCCCTGCGTGACGGACTTATTTTTATTTTCAGATGGTGCCGATGACCTTGAATGTAGAAAATAATTTCTTAACTTTTTTTTTTCTAATTGTCCAATTGTTAAAATCAATTTGAAGTCATTATATATTTTAGCTAGCGTTTGAGCGTTTTCTGTTTAATAGTGATATTTAGAAATTTTTATATACTATGCTTCAAATTAAGAACCATTTTGCAGCCAAGATAACGATTATATTTGAAGTTAATATATAGCTAGTTGTAAATAATCATTATTTAAGTTAGTTGTGATTCATCAAATAACTATGTGTTCACACAGGTCGAAAATTAAATCTGAATGTCAGTTCCTGCTAAACAACCTACACTTGTTAATTAATCATCCTTGCAACTTTCCATCAATCATCAAAATAACTTTTAAATAACATAAATTAACATAACTAACTCACTCATTTGAATGTTTATAGCCATGGGGCCTTTTGTCCTTTTGTCGTAGGAATATTGGATTTTCCCGTCGAGCCTAAAAGGACACGCTACTCTATAACTACTAACAGTCCTTTTAATGAATAATTCATATGGCTAATTAATTTCAAACCCGATAATAAACCCTATCTCTATGCACAGAAACCTTTGAACCTTCATGTTATTAAAAATGAATGACTAAAGTTGTCTACTGTACTGTAAATTATTAGAAAAAGCACAGAGCAATGAATAAACAATAATGTTTTGATTAATGTTTGAACTTTTGTATTAATTTTTGTGGAAATTACGCCAACATGATGCATTTATCTCAGTGAATGTTCTCCTAAATTTACCAGTTTCAATACATCAAAATTCTGAATTTTAAATGAATGCAAATTAAAAAGGTATATGTGTATATATAAGGTGTTGTTTACATGAATACTAAAACATGAGACTGCCATAAATAAGTGGAGGTGGTTGTCAAAATTATATGTATTTACGAATATTAAAATATATCCTTTTCTTCTTGCCCAATGAAGCTCCTTATTAATATATTTCTTTATTCCTGAGCTTTCTTGATCAATCTTAGCATTCAGGAAATTCTTTTATTAAAATTCATTACTTCAATTCCGAGAGATGAAATAGATATTATTGAACATTTATTATGCTAAGACAAAAGTTACAAAGAGAAGTCTTGAATCAGAGGTTGCTATAATACTCTCTTCAAATAACTTCATAGACATAAGACTTGATAAGGAATGACGCTTCAAAATATCCAAATATATTATACGATTTGTAATTCACCCCGATATTTCAATGCTTAATGTGACCTATGCGGGGCAGATATGATCCCATCTGGAAGGATAAAGTCAACCCTTGACAAGTTGTAGAATAAATAACAATCTCGTCAGAGGTTTGAATAACTCTCGGGGGTCCGAGTGGGCGTGCTTTTGAACATAACCCGAAGTGAAAAGGAGTTAACGAATACACGAGCACACACAAACGGGGGATTGCGCCTAATGCTGGCATTATTCGTCCTACTCGGAGACATCTGTGGGTAGCGCCGCTCTAAGCTCGTACCGGCTTATCGAGAATTACTCCAGTCAATCCGCTCAAGGGGACGCCATTTTCATCGAATATGGCAGTGCATCTTGGAATGTGTCAGCCAAATCCGAAATGATTCCATATGCTGGAATACCTGAATCGAAATATTACATTGCCATTTATGGTTTCACTAAAAATCTCATCATAATAGATTTAAACTCTGCCTAGAATTTATAGTATTCAAATACATGAAAACCATTTTGCATTTATAATAAAGTTAAAGTATTAAAAAACTAAAGTGAACATTACCATGAAAAATAATTTATTTGTTTTAAAACGACAATTAATATACAAAAAGTCCGTCACGCACGGGCTGCGTAAACGAAGCAGATTTCCCACGCGAACGTTTACAATAGATAAATATACATACTGGTAACACTGCCGTGTCTCTCTACAGCCAAAAGCTGCTGATATGTAAACAACAGGCCAGCCAGCCCTCGTAGTGCTTCATAGATTGACCGGAAAAAAACAATTAATGAAATATACCTGAATATATCATATTAATTTTATTGAAAACAATTTACTAAAGCTAGTGCTGATATTTGTAATGAATCAGAATTAGTTTTATCTTAATCACTGAAATTTTAGTAATCCAAAAACAAAAGAAGGGGGGGGGGGTCAACAGAACGTATTTGCATATATCTCACAAAGTAAACGTTCAATGAAAACAATATTTAGTATTTAGGCTTCGAATAATGTGGTTTATTATATAACCGAGTATTCTTTATGTAACACTAGTAGAAGTGGGGGTTTACTGAAGGCTGAAAACTGAAAAATGCAAATATCTCGGGTAATATTCAAGATAGAAAATACATGTATATAACAATGTTTATAGTAAATTCAATGTTCTTTAAAATTAGTTATATACAGTTTTTCGATCCGACTTATAGTAATGAAGATATTTCGAAGAAAATAAATCGAAAGCTTCTAAACCCCCCCCCCCGCTCCCTGTAGTAGTAATTTCAGCCTGTACGAACTTGATATTTCTATTTATTTTAATATCAAGTTGGTAACGATCAAAATTAGCTGGGCATTAAGGAAGTGCTCATTGATAGGATATAAATATATATATATATAAAACCATATATATAGTGATATATTTTATATTTAAACACAGTTTTGAACGGACCCAAACTTGAATCCTGTCATTATAACATAGTAAGCGAGGACATTTGAAGAAAAAGAGCTACAACTCAATAGCTGATTTACAGAGTAGGTCTGATTTCTTCCTCAGTGGCGAGTTTATAATACCAGATCCTCTGTAGGTCAGGAAAGCAAATCTATTTTGTACATCCAGATTGATTCGTTCCTCTACCACCCAGCGTCTTTGGAAGAATTACCTGCAACTAAAGAAAAAAAAAAGTGCGCATACACTGGGCATAAAAAAAAACAGAAAGGCTGGATAAGGTGGATAATGTCATTGCTCACCATCGCTTATATATTGGTAGACAGGGAATTTCTCCTAATATTAAGACTCAGAAGGAATGCATCAATTAATGGGAATTGTGGTTTACGAAGGCACTCAACTCAGTGCGTTGAAGTTAGAAGATGAAAAAAATAACGCCGTCTTCAAAATAATGACTGTGATGAAAGCCCATCCATGTCGTGGCTTTATGTGGGGAGAATTCGATAACACTTGGTGGCCACAGATACTATCCGCTCAGAAAGCAGAACACTAAAGCAATATGTTTCCTTCAAGTCAGAAGGGCGTGCCCTAGGCTGAGTGAGAACGTGAAGACGGCCGAAGAGGTTACTAAAGGCCATCCACAGGGTATGATCTGGGGCCAATATTGTGGCTGTTTATGACCAATGAAAGTTCTGAGAGATAAAAGGTATTTGATCCTCTGCTTACGTCGCGGCCATCAGGGTCAGTAGTTCATCATCGGAGATAAGGAGACTCCAACGGAGGTCATAGATCACCGGGTCGGTGGTGGTGGTGATAATAGTGAAAAGGAAGGAAGAAGTTTTTAATTAGGGTAAATACCGAACACTAAACGTTCGAGAGAAGACTGACCTCCTGTGCCAGCAGTTCATCCATCAGGAATGGGAAATTTCATAAAATGATTCACACATTCAAAACTAGTTCAAAATAAATAATAGTTCCTTAGTTGTTTTATTTGCTATCAGATGAGCTTAATAAAAAAATTGATTCAGCTATTCATATAGTGGAATGTCAACAAAAAAGATAAACATCAAATGGTTATGAAAATCATTTTAACTTCTTAACTGTCCAACTCAGGAGAAAATTGAACACCAAGAGGTTACGTACAATGACTACATCTTTACTCAGAACCCTCCATTAGCTGTGTCAATCTGCGTATTAAGTCTGGAGAGTCAAATCAGCTGATATATATCGATCATTAAGATACCTCAAATATCGATTATCCTTAATGAAGTGTTTCCAGAAGAATATTATAATTGAAAAAACAGAGTTTCATAGCTTACCAAGCGGATTTTTATAGGTAATTATTTCAAAATCGAGAAACTGATTTTTCAATCGCCAGTCTGATAGGGCCCCGCTTACAACGGACCCTAAAAACAAAGCATAAATCTTTGAATACAAGCAATAAAATAGAGAACTCTCTACGTCAAACACTGAAAATTAACTAACCCGGAAAATTTGCATCCGGGTCAAGGCTTCTTTTTTTCCTAGACCAAGAAAACGTCATTAAAAAAAAATGCAGTTGTGCAGTAGCTCAGCGTGGGAACGGAAAACTTCAATCGTCTACACGCACGTAGTACGTAATAGTTTGAAGCCTAATTGAATGAAAGTGCTTCATATTAACGGGATTGGCCTTTTATTAAAGCATTCCATATAATTTCATTTTCATGGATATCTGTGTCGAATATTGATGTTCAGGTTTACTTCGAAACAGTTTTTCATCTATGCCGTAGATGTTCGGTTGATTTGAAATTGTTTAATTTAGCTAAGTATGAGAAGAAATGAGTTTATGAAAACATTAAATAAAAAAAATGTTGTTTTGCTATAATTAGTTAGGATAAAAATGAAACGAAGGTTTTCCCAGGCAATGGTGTGAGGTGAAGTGTTGTTGAAGCAGAAAATCAATTTTCTTCATCAGATATGGATTAAAATACTTGTTCCAATCAGTTCTGAAATTTCCAACACCTGAAAGAGATATAATCCCACCGAAGTATACAGTATAAACAGGTTGGAGATTAAGCAGTCTAGCCAAGTTTGCAGGAAGATAGTTTTGATTTATTTTTTTATTGTTCCTTAAAAAAAACCATCAAAAATTAAATGTTAGTTGTTACTTTAAATATATAATTACTTTTATTTAGACGTTTAAGTAATTAACAATTAACATGAACGATTTATTCGAACACAAAAAAATTACTTCTTTATTTATGTAATATTAATAGTTTTTATTATATTTCCCAAAAGCGTCCACATATTTCGAAAAGCCCTTTCACCCAGGGGCTGCGTAAACTATATAGTTCCCCCCCCCCTGCTGGTGTGACACGTTAGAAATACCATCTCGCAATCAACTAATAAAGGTGCAATGTTATCTTTTATTGAGACTTTAGGCAATTACTTGGACTAAATACTGTTACAACTTATGTTTGTCTATTAGCATGATGAACAAAACCCGTTAATTATCCTACAGTATAGTCATCATAAATGGTGGAACATTCACTTCATGAAACATCTATGAAACTTCAGGAAATGATTTCATGTCCTGAAGGACGATGTCGCACTTAATACACAGAGCTCAAATAAAACAGTCCTAGTCTATAAGACGATGGAAGCAATCAATGTTTGGGAAATAAAATAAAATTCGATTGAATATTTAAACGTAAGACGATTTGTCTTTACCAGATAGCATCATTATTTTCTTCATGTGCATAAACACTGACAGACTGCAATATACTGATTACAAGAAAAATAAAGTGTCCACTGTAAGAAATTCCACGTTAAGCTTCAGTTTTACGTCGGTTTACTGAAAAAGTAAATTGGCATTAATTAATGAATATGTTATCATGAGCCGTCTCAATGAACTCTTTTCGATAATGAATAAAAAAGAAACCGTCACGCAGGGGCTGCGTAAACTAAGCAGATTTCCCACGTGAAGTTATACAGTAGATAAATCTGCCCAATAACAACTGCTGTAGTAAGGTATCTCTAAACCTATTCAAGAGAGACGTGTAGTTATGGAAACGGCCGCCAGAGCTCTCGGAGGAACGTCCCGAACATAGCCGACCCCTGCCGATAATACACAGAATACAAATGCAAATATCTCGGTTAATATTCAAGATAGAAAATAAATTTATAGAACAATATTTATAGTAAATTTAATTTTCAATAAGATTGGTCGATACAATTTTTCGATCCGAGGCATAATAAGAGAGATATTTCGAATTTTCAAAAATCTCCCCTCTAAACCCCCTCGCCTACTGGTCCGATTTCAGCCATTAACGAATTTGATCTTTCTTTTTACATAAAACAATTAAATTTCGAGTTTGGTTTGGATAAAACACAATTTGCGACCCATGTGGCGGTAACTGACATATATATATATATATATATATATATATATATATATATCTATATATAGAGAGAGAGAGAGAGAGAGAGAGAGAGAGAGAATTTTGAACGGACCTCATTGTCGTCGTCTCCTGGGTTTGGATCGATGGACATTTGAAGAAATATTTCGAAACTCGCTTCATGAGGACCTCAATAGCTGATTTCCCTTAAGGGAAAGCTGCTAAAATTGAACATGTTGAAAAGTATCACCAATTAAAATGATTAACTTAAACTAATCTGCTTGTTTTGTATTCGTATGAATTATGGTGAAATAATTTTTTCATGAAAAACGAGCCACCTAAACAGTCAAAAATGTAATAAAGTGGTGCTTTTAAGGAACGTTAGATTATGATGAAGCATCATCATCTTTAAACACTTGCTGTAAAATAAGACAAAAATTACAGGGTTGAGGAGTTGCCCTTGAACCTCTCCCGAGGTGTTTAATACTCTGCCTCGTGAGCTATCATCCATCACAAACAATGGATATCAGTGATTTATTAGACTCGTAACGGGAATGCTGCCTAAAACCAGGTATAATTTTCCTGTCTTCCTAGTCGCGCCAACCTGCAAGGAAAGAGGACTCAGGGCGAAATCAAGCTTCAGCACGATCTTGCATCGTCCTTGCGATCAAATATCACGAAGCAAGGTCTAAATTATTATTTTAAATAAGTAATACCACCTGAAAATTATTTATTGGACGTTATCAAATGAAGTTGAAAAGGAGAGGAAAGAAAAAAAAAAGTAGTAATAATAAGCGTTCAACACTTACATTCCTTAACTTTACTAACTGTTCGACCTTCAAGATAAAACTTTAAATTTACTTTTAGACTCTCCATGTCTCACTTGAATTCATCCCGTTAAGTTATGTGGTCTAGATAGTTTTCACTGCTAAAAGAATTTTCACATTAACTTAATTTTTACTGCATCTAATCCTTACTGAGACCAATTAATGTATTTAGGGACAAAAGAAAGGATCTGTAGGTCTCAAAACAGCATTTCTTTACTCTTTTACTTCAGAAACCAGACGTTTCGCCCTCCTGGACGTTATCAATGCTTTTAAAAATATTTCTCTCAGTCAATATAATCCTAATAAATCTCCACAGAATATAAACTCCGAAGTCAAACTGCCTTACCAAGAGGTAATTTGTCAAATAATATCTAATCTCATGACTAAGATCTACTAGCTAAGGGATATCTAAAGAAATAAAAATCCTTTCTTTTGTCCTGAAATATTTTATTATTACTCACAATTCTATTTCTATTAAAGACAGAAACTCAATCATACAAAATTAATCAAAATAATTTTCCTTATTCGTCCATAGATCGAAATACAGCATACTTTCTATAAATATGAATTATGTGGTCCATTATGTTATAAAAAAAGCTACAAGCACAGGAGACGGGTAATATATTGTGAATAGTGAAGCCTAACATATCAGATACTTATGTCATTATTATATCCACATCAACAGAGGGCACTCAAGCATAAACCCTAAACACTGATAGGGGGAAAAGTAAAAATATTGTGAAAAGTAAAGCCATGCCAAAGAAATCATCATTATGCCTCAAATGATTTCCCGGGCGCTGGGGGACCGTAGCTAGCGTCTTATAAGATTGCAACACCATATTATATTCATATTAGATACGAGAATACTACCTAGAGTATGAAATACATTTTCAAAACAAGATAATCATGGGAGCATCAAAACACTTGGGGACATCATGGCCAAAGAAAATTACAATTCCCTGCGGACCCATTTTAAAAATTAATGTAAAATCAAAATAAGTGAATTTCTATTAAGATTTATGTATCAATTTTTATGAAATAATTGATAATGTAAATAATTTCACAGATATTCAAAGGGAAAGTGTTGGAAAGAAAGGAATAAATTCTTAAAGAGATTTGTTCATGTGATATGAACTACATGAGTCTATCCTTCTCTTGAGAGATAATAATTCTGATACCGAAAGGGTTATTATTTATCCATTTAAGAATAAGAAGAAATGTTGAATCTAAATTCATGCTCCCCTATTTCCTAGAATTCAAACGGCCATAAGGAATAACATTTTTTTTCGTTGATATTTGTGACGTTTCGTAATAAAATTTCCAAAGGAATGCACCCTTAAAAGAGGTGAGAAGACAAATTAAATAAACGGCTTAGAATGTGTGGATGTAACACACTTGAACTACCAGCGAGATAAGAGATAATAGCCTTGAACGTCTCAATCCTGGATGGGCGACAAAGCGCCAAAGAAGATCGTTTCTACAGATTATACCTCTTGGGCCCTCTACAATAACTTTCATGCGTCTAGGAAAGCCGTTAGCCCACTGCCTACGTCATTAACATGTCTTCATGATTTTCATTACTCCTACATGCATCGGTGAGAAACTGGCATGTTAACCTGGGGATTCTCGCATAAATAAACATAACACAATGGGAAGTGTGGTGTGTTACTTGGAAGGATTAGGATTTAACTTTATTGAACTTTCTAATCCAGAAAAATATTTCCAGCCTTTTGAAATAAATTATTTTTACCCAGTAAAGAGTTAAAACTGCTTATTCAAGAATTTGATTATATCTAGGTACAAATTAATTAGAAATACTGTGACCATGTCGGGGAATATTTCACTTTCATTAAATGAAATACTTCAGTCAAAAATTATTTCTAATCTCTGGCCTGGTTCAAGAAAAACAAAAATACTTGTATACTTAACGTGTGTAACTTTATTTCAGTATCTCAATTTAAAACAACTATTTTAGATACAACCTTTTGAAATTGTTGAATCCTCACTACTAGTCAGCACTCTGCTCCGATACAAACAATATTTTGACCAGTTACGATGTTAAATTAATGTTAACTAAACTATGTGTTAGTTCATTTTACTAGATTTCCACAGAATTATTAACTCCTTCTTTACTGAGAGAAAAAAGTATTAATTTGTGGCAACAGAGATGGATCATACAGATAAAGGATTACATCTAAAATTATATATCCCTGTTTTAAAAACCAATATCTCACTATCGCAACATACATTTTATCTAACACAAGTACTGTAGGTTGTGTATTCGCAAACTCTTACTTATACAGATTCAAACTTACTGACTCAAATAATTGTAAATGCGACAGTTACACTGAACAGACATTCACCCACTTGATTTATGAATGTAGACGTCAGTCATTAAGATATACGAAGGCAGTTAAAGACTCATATTCCAGCATGGCCTATCATTCCGGATATTTTATTTTCAAAACATCTAAATTTATTAAAAGCAATAGCCTATCCTTAAGCTGAGGAAGGAAAATATAATATAAAATTAATATTATGTAATTTTTTATTGGTTTTTAATTGTATTAACGAATTCTTCTATTTAAGTTTTTTTGTTTGTTTTTTTACTTTATCAAGATTAATTTTTATAATCTTATTTATATTTTTAATATGTATACATATTATTATATAAAAAATTGTTAAAAGTTTTGATAAAATGCACATATAATGAAAATATGCATCGGATGTGCCGAAAAATAAAATCCCTCCACATAGGGTTACTATATAGAGGAAAAACGTAACTCCCTCAAGATGACAAAGAATGCAGTATTTTTACTCAAAATATACATAGAATGAGAACTACTGTATAGAGTAGACTCTCCTTAGAAAAGCTGCCCAAGACCAACTGGAATGGAAAAACATAAAACTCAACTGTGTAGAGTCATGGAGTATCTGTAATCTGCTCGAAAATGAAACACTTCAACAATTCATGATTCGCTCCCTAATGTATAAAAAGTATTTATATCAACATACATCAACGCCACACACAATCACAAACACACATCTGAAAAACTGGCTAAAAATCCAAAATGAATCCAAGGCCTATACATGTATAGATGCGCAAAAACTCTCACAAAATCCGTGCATTCATAATGTTGGTTAAGTGCATTTTTTAAATCTATTTTATATTTTTTACTTTACTATATTTTGAAGATTGTTCCAAAATAATTTATTAAATTTTGTTTATTTTATTAGATAGTTGCTTTAATCTTGTAATTTGTTTATCTGTTAGGTTTTACGCAAGGATTAATATCATTTTTGCTATTTTATTAAATTATACATTATAATTTCTCTATTTGGATAACAGTAACATTGTCTATCTACCTATCTTGTCTATATTTAATGCGGAAAAAAAATCTTTAAATTTAAAATCCAGAATGTTTGACCAATATCAAATGTTTTTCAAAAATCTTTGTAAATAAAATATTTGTTTCCATTAAATTTAAAAAAAAAAAAATAGTTATGTCGAAAGTATATGTGGTTGCTTTAACAATGATATACTAAATTAAGTCAATTATGATGAATTCCCTTCAGGTTCATTCATAGTAACTTTATTATTATTATTTATTAACGTCCACTTTTTGCAACTCAGGCTAATTGGGACGGGTTATCTGCAGTTTACCACCCTTTTCTAGCCAGGGTGGGATTTTAGGATGTTATTTAATTAATTTCCTTTGCCCAGGCGAGAATCGAACTCGCCACACTAGGTTTGCCATGTGAGATAAAGTTCAACGTTTTAACTCGCATGGCTAACCTGAGCCCCATAGTAACTTTAAATAATACATCAGTTGTAAAGAATACATTTTCTAAAACCTTACTACTTTTTCAAGAATTATATTAAATTAGTTAATTTTCCTAAGAATCAGAACTTTGTAATCATTTTCAATTTACTTAACATGCTTTGTTTATTAATTTTAAATTACTGTATGAGTACCACGATTAATGAGAATATTCCATCTTTCTTAAGGGACAATATATCTGATCATATATTTTTGCTGGCATATATTATTTAATTAGTAAAGTATTATGTAATAGTTGCAATTAGCCAGATTTGTTGACATAATGAATGTAGTGCAGACGAGAATTATCTAAGACATACGCATGCTACAACTGATGTGACATGCAGTAAAACATAATTTATAGAACTTTTTATGATCAACTAAAATTGTGACTTGATTTGTACTGATTGGGCTTGTTATGAAATTTAGGCTTCCCTACAATATTGTGCTGAATATTTAGTGGACGAAGAAAATATAGCACTGTTTGTTTTATTTAAACAATCCTTTTCTAAGTATTGTTTTATATAAGTGATAACTAAAGCATCATTAAGGAGGTGGTTATTTTTAACCAATCTTTGAATGGCCACCAGCAGGTGACTATCCTGATTTTGTGTTGGGATTCACCTTGGATTTCGAGTAGTTCTTCGTGATTATTCTGTTGCTAATTAATCAGAGGGACCCAACTTCGGTTCTACCTTTTTCCAAGAGCCTTTCTTTGAATATCGGTTGCTCCTCGTTAACGAAAACAGCTTTCTTTAAGCGTTGAAATAAATCAAATCGAATATTAAGAGAAAGTCTTGTAGGACCATTTATACAAAGAATATTTCAAGACGTAAGATTCAAATGTAACGAGGAACATGATTTTGCCATAATATACGCGATGTAACAGCCTAAGTCATGTTTGCGATTTGCACCTAGCCTAAAGTACTTACTTGAAGATATCGCCCGAGGAAGAACGATCTGCTTTCTCTCGAATCAAAAAGATTATCTTTTACACGACCATTATGTAAGATAAGCGATATGGTGGCCCGTAAGTTAGCAAGCAACGCTTCAAGATAACGGCCGGCTGGTTTTAATGAATTTTTATGAGCCCATAATAGAAAGGCAGGTAGTTGTTTGATCGATCAGTGAACTTCACTATGACGTTATAGTGAACTATCTATCTTTCACTATAGTCTCAATAGTACTTAGCAACTCCTGCTAGAATTATAGTCGTGAATTCTGCTCCGATCTGATTGTATTTTAGTGCCAACTTTTCACTGAGATAACATTTCCCATCTCAGAGCAGGCTGGGACTTTAGAAAAGATTCACGAGGTGAACTTCTTCAGCAAGGGTTATTGAGAAACAATACGGCTATAAAAATTAGTTTCATGACCAGTCATGATGATTAATAAAGATACGGTATATTACAGTCTAGGGGATTTGGCGATGTTAGACCCACTGGTGAAACTAGCAGGGAAAAATTAGATTGCGTAATATAAGGAAATCTTGGGCCAAAGCCCACCACACAGCATGAGCCTTGCTGGACATTACTGACCTATGATCCCACTATTTTGTTCAAGTAGTTACTCAATTGCCTCACTGTCCTGAGTAGTTCTCGAGGGATCGGAAGAACTCCGATCTGGAAGCAAGTTACTCGGACCGCTTGAAAACACTTAGCGTACCTCCCTTAGTGTGTCCCCTTCAACCTGAAAACTCAGTAAGTCAGTATAGTGCATTTATTCTCTAAAACCTCTCCCCAAATGTTCTGTTACTTGAAAAGAAGAATGTCCAATCTCATAAAAGAGAGAATGAGCAATAGCCCCTCAGTTAATGACTCAACTACACCATAATCTCATACAACTGATAGGCAATGGGTCAGAATTTAAGAAAAACTACTGTAAGAAATATTCTAGACTACTTTCTTAGTGTAATGATTCAAGTAATCCAGAAGAGGAGCACATTTTCAATCATGTATGTGTTAATAAAATGAATTTTATATAAAGGTTGTTTTATATATAA
Source organism: Riptortus pedestris (assembly GCA_019009955.1). Classification (NCBI taxonomy): domain Eukaryota; kingdom Metazoa; phylum Arthropoda; class Insecta; order Hemiptera; family Alydidae; genus Riptortus; species Riptortus pedestris. The sequence goes on from CM032229.1 coordinate 49,529,854, forward strand.
AATTTAATTTTCCTATGTTGCACAGTCGGACTAGATCATGGTCCTTAGACTGAAAGCTATACGCATGGATGAAGCTTTGAAAACCCTGATTGGTTTCTTCTGCTCTTATTTCATTTTCCCACAATACACAAATAGAAATAACACGGGAAGGATAATAAATTCCAGGAAATGAAATAAAATAAATAAGTTATAAAGGAGAACCATTTTAATTGTGTGACTAGCCGAGCGGCGAGAACTGGCGAGCGAGTTGAGTCCCATCCTTGAGAAGTATAAAAATGTACAATATGTCATAACATCGTTTATGAAAGGGAAGACGTTGGAGGCATGCGACACCTTCCGGGAGAAGGACGTGAGAAAGGAAGCATAATACTGACTTTATTTCTTGTAATTCACGGCTTGCTCAGCCATTTTATACGACTTTAATTTATTTTTAATGATTGTATATAATATAATAGAAGAAAACGTCTCCTTTATTATCGAATACAGTGATTGCTCCTTTGTATGGCTGTGATGTATATATATATTATTGATATCATGTATTTTCATTAATTTACAATCAAATGATTATAAATGATTGTACTTCAAGATATTGTGTCCTCGAACATTCTAGAGACATGCTCCTCCCCAAAGATACATGTCAAGCTAAACCCCATAGCAATCAGGGACTTAGGGTTTAATCTCGGAAATTGGAGTAATGATTTCATGAATCCGGCTTTGTCTCCAAAGCAGTCTGTGATGTATAATCTGCTGTAGGCACCAGGGTATAAAGATCTTGTGCAAGTATATTCTACTCACTTCTCTAGACAGAAGAAATCTTTTGCAGTTGTACGGAGCAAAATGCGTAAGGAGATCGTTTTGATAAAATAAAATTAAAATTCTTATAAGCACATGCAAGAGTTTAATATTTTGTTTTTATAATTTCTGCCAACTCCAGTTACCAATTTAATTCACCAAACAGCTTTTCCATTCGTTTATTTCATAAGGATTTAGGGCGAAAAACTACTAGGTTATCATCGCCCTGTTGTTACATTGGCAATATTGTAATTTTCGTAAATTTGTATTGTATTATCCTCATCCATATCACCATTTTAACAATATAAACGAGGATACAAAAAACTTGTAATTTTAATTTCTTTATACAAATTTGTAATTTTAACAAAATTAAACAATTTATCTAGCTATATGGGGGGCTCCAAGGACCACTGCTATATTATTGGAAATATTGCATTCGTTTCGAATATCTGTATACGTATGGCATTCCATTAATATGTGGTAGATAGTTAAGTCTGTGTTACACTTACCACAAATCGGGGGTTGATCTTTTATCATAAGATAACCATGCGTAAATCTTGTGTGCCCTATTCGGAGTCTCCCTAATACGACTTCATCTCTTCGGTTGTCTTTTGTCGAATATTTCCATGGACGGATGGAGGTTTTAACCATTCGGTTTTGCCATATAGAATTTGCTTACAGCTACGCCTTTAGTCATGTTCAGCAACCGGACAATACTACATTTCTGTCTGCTACTTTATTTTATCTTCCAATATAAGATGCTTAATGGGAACACCGTATTCTTCTTCTATCCAAACCGGCTTTCTTCTCCAGCGGGTTTCTCGTCACGCTTCTCTGTGCAAAGTTTCTTCTTCTTTAGGCTATACTTCACCACTGTTGTTCCGGATAAGTAGAAGTTGCTATGAATAGCCTGAAAAAGGTACCCATAGAGCTACCGGACGTTAGCACAGTCAAACGTGACAAGACCGTTGGAATAGAAAGTCGGTTTGGAGAAGAAGATCATTTAGCAGAATTCTAAAAAACCAAACAACACGATATTCAGCGTACAAGCATGTCCACTAATTTCTTTATTGAAAGCTAAGGAACTTTTCATTTGTCATAGATTTCCATTCATAGGGTTGGAGATATACGTAGTTTCAGCTTAGAGGTTTCAGAGCCTTGGCCTTCATCTACTATTTAGCTCTGAGGAAAGTGGTCTAACACCGTCCGACGACCATCTATCAATGAACATAATGCCAGACTGGCTTGTATTGACATTCACCTTTACCACCACATGGTTTGAAAGATACACACACAAATAAGTACTCTCCATAAAATGATAAAGTGTAAAATCCTATACGTAACCCTCGAAACGTTGTAACCTCGTATTGCACACATTCACTAATAGCCTAAATAATATTGATTAATTAATATATTAAAAAGTCCGTCAAGCAGTGGCTGTGTAAACTAAGCCGATTTCCCACACGAAGGTTTACAATAGATAAATCTACATACTGCTAACATTACAGTGAATGTTAAGGGAATAAATTCAAGCAGTAATAAGAATTCCTTCAGTCAATTTACAAGTTAATGATCTCTACAACGGAAAACGGCTGGCTTGTAAACAGGCCAGCCAACCTCGTAGCACTGAATAGACAGATAAACCCAAAGGAAAATAATTAATGAAATATTTCTGAATATAACATTAATTTTATTCAAAACTATTTACAAAAACTAGTGTTATAATTTGAAATGAATCAGAATCATTTTTAACTCAATCACTCAAATTTTATTAATCGAAGAACAAAAAAAAAGGGGGGAGGGGGAGATCAACAGAACCTATTTGCGAACATCTCACAAAGTAAAATTTCAATGAAAACAATATTTCGTATGTAAGCTTCAAATAATGTGGTTTATTATATAACAGAGTATTGTACATGTAACATTAGTAGAACAGGGTGTTGAATGCTGAAAACTGAAAAATGCAAATATTTCGGTTAATATTCAAGATAAAGAATAAATGTGTATAACAATAGTTATAGTACTTACATTTAATTTGTTGATTGTTTCTATACAATTATTCAATCTGACCTATAGTAACAGAGATAATTCGAAATTCATCCCCTCTAAACTCCCCCTCTCCTGGTCAGTTTTCAGCAGTTAACGAACTTGATCTTTCTTTTTACATAAAACGACTAAATATCGAGTTTCGTAACGGTTAAACAATAATTGCGACCGCTAGAGCGGTAACGGATATATATATATATATATATATATATATATATATATATATATATATATACAGTTTTAAACGGACCTCATTTTCGTCATATCCTAGGTAGTACAAATGGACATTTGTAGAAAAATTTCTAAAATCGAGCCATGAGTACAACCTCAATAACTGATTTCTCTTAAGGGAAATCTGCTAATAATACTTTTTAATAGGGTTAATGAACATAACTACTTGTGGTTGACACGCCACAAATGGAAAACAAAATGTGCTCCTGAATTGTTAATTAAGGATCTGACATATGTTAGAATAGCATTCTATGTGGTATACATGAAAGGTGGGGAAAGGTCGTAGATGAATACATTTTATTTTATAATCCCATGTTGTTTTTCCCCCACCTACGCACTAAAAGAGTTAATATTTCTGACCATAAAAATGAAGTACAACCATACCATGAGCCTCTCTGTTCATACTCCCCTAAAAAGTTGTAGGTTCACCCCCTTTCGCTTTACCAACATCTCAATCACGGGCTAATTTCCCACCACTTAGCTCGACTACTTACCCAAGCCCGTGATGGCCATTACTCTCTGCTAATATTCACTAATCGATCCATCGTCCAGTTCGAGCTCATTAGTAAGAGGAACCGGCGGCGATCTGAAGGAAACGTTCGGCTAATCAATAATCGATGTGAGCGCCAATCATCTCTACCTGTTCCCAGTCGATGAGCATATTGAAGAGCCTTTAGACAAACTGACCTATTACCTGTAATCTGCAGGGGAAATGAATTTAAACACCCGTCATCTATTATTAATTCCAAAAGTAAGCCGAAGCATTATAAAATGTAGTGCTCCTTAAGAAAAAATGGCCGCTCTCACTCAGTTATATTGAACTACTTCATAACGACAAATAAATAATCTTCTACCGCCGGCATTTTGTACCAACCTCCTCCCCTTAGTCAAATCGCTGTAAACTTTTCCCTATTCCTATACTAAATCCTTCAGGATCATAATCAGTAAATGTTAAAAAGAAGTCCGTCACGCAGGGGCTGCGTAAATTAAGCAGATTTTACACAAGCTGGGCAGGCAACTGATCTGCCCCATATTTGCTGTTATTCAGGATTTAAGCACGGCATGAGGCGTTCAGTGGTTCAAGCCCTCAAAGTGGAAATCATGTTAGTAGTAGTTGAAGTTTAACGAATTCCGATCTATGAGTTACACTGCTTACATTTACATCAGTAACAATGTGAAGGAGATATTATTTTTTGTTTTAGCAGATTTCCCTTAAGGGAAATCAGCTATTGAGGTCGTAATCATGACGGAATTTTTCGAAAAATTTCTTCAAATGTCCATCGATCCTACCCAGGAGATGACGAAAATGAGGTCCGTTCAAAACTATATATATATATATATATTATATATATATATATATATATAATATATATATATATATATATAGACATATATATATATATATATATATATATAGACATATATATATATATATATAGATATATATATATATATATATATATTTGTCTGTTAACACTCTAGCGGTCGCAATTTTTGTTTAATCGTCACCAAACTCGGTATTTAATCGTTTTATGTAAAAAGGAAGATCAAGTTCGTTAACGGCTGAAATCGGACCAGTGGGAGGGGGGGATTTTCGAAAATTCGAAATATCTCCGTTATTATGCATCAGATCGAAATATTTTATAGAACCAATCCTATTGCAAATTAAATTTACTATAAATATTGTTATATGCATTTATTCTCTATCTTGAATATTAACCGAGATATTTGCATTTTTAATCTGCGTGTGGTTACTAGTGGGCTATGTTCGGACTTTCCGCCGAGAGCTCTGGTGGCCGTTTCCATAACTATTCGTCCCTCGTGAATAGGTTTAGAGGTTAGGTTAACTGTTTTTTGGGGGCTAGAAACTACTGGGTTATTACGCCCTAAATAATGTTTTTAGGTTTAGTGGTTTCTGACTACTACAGTTGTTATTCGGCAGATTTCTCTATTGTAAAACTTCACGTGGGAAATCTGCTTAGTTTACGCAGCCCCTGCGTGACGGACTTTATTTACTTTTCCATAACTTCGAACCCTCATTTTCTTATAAATTAAAACCTTACTTAAGCGTCAAATAAAACGCTCAGTTATATATTGATTCATAACTAATATACGAAAGCAGGAACGGAAATTCACTGAAGGCTCAAAACTAAACATTAAAAAATTCAAATATCTCGGTTAATAATGGTGTTCACCAAACCATAAACCAATAATTGTAAGTAATTAGGTTCGCATTAAGATTATTTATACAACATTTCTCAATAACGGGGATATTTCTAATTTTAGCTCCCCCCCCCTTTAACACTCCCCTTACTAGTCAGATTTCAGCCATTAAAAACCTGATATTAGTTCTTCCCAAAATTTTTAAAAACTGAGAAATTTCGATTTCCCCCCCCCCTCCCTGTAAATCCCTTTCCTATAATCGATTTCGGTAAAAAAGGAAGGTGCACAACTAGGTGGCATAATAATTGTAAAATATAAAATAACAACACTCTAAGGCTAGTTATTTTGATGTATGCAAGATACGTCACGTCGAAACTAGTCAAGACGGATAATTCCGTACAAATCAGATAGCCAACCTACAAGGATCAGATAACTTTGTACAAGGAAGTGAAAAGTGCTTGAACTTCCTACTTCGAGCTCCAAATGTTGAGTAAAAATTTCTAATCATTATAATATTTGTTGAAATACAATGATGGAGACGTTTGTTTGGGCAGGATGGGCATTTCCTCGTCTGGAATTTACTATGGGGTGATGACAGTGCGGAGTGAGATCGTGCGAATAACATGATAAATACACCCTGTCTGTCAACTCCAATCAGGGAGAGTTTCATATTTGATCGAGAGAGTGCGTCGTGTAAAGGCTCATCGCCCAGACAGCTCTGACATATCGTCCGTCAGTCTTTCAAGACCTGTTCAAGATATCCCACTGACAGTCCGATTCGTCTGGGAACGCGTGATCGTTTGTGATATTCCGGGACAGCTAGCAAAATAAACCTTGACAGAAAGGGTCTAAACGACTCATTAGACTTAGCTTTGAACGATCTACGAAGCCTATATTGTATCAAATTACCTGAATGGAAACTCACGTTTATTGTCATGTAATGTTCGGTTCATCAGGCCAAGAGTGTGTGAAGCATTCCAGAAAGTCGGTTACGCAGACCCTGGGTAAACTGAGCAGATTTCTCGCTTGCTGAACGGGCAACTGATCTTCAGCTGACCCCAAACATCTATAATCCATTTTTGCTGTAATAAGAAACCTGTGTAAACAGGACATGGAATTTAAGCTGGACATGAAATCATTAGTGGCTCAGGTACTTGAAGATAAAATAGTGTTACGTTTTTATTACCAAAACCAGTAGTAAACGTTTTTAATAAGAATACTTTTGGATTGTAAAATTAAATACTCGCAAGTTTCACAGTTTTTTATCACTGAACAATACACTAGGTAATTATTCTTAATTACTACTCACAGTATACACTGATAGCGTAACTGTTCTTCAGATTACACAGTCCAACAATTCACTCACGGTCACTGAAATTCACAACAAGACGGCACTGCACTGTCCTTGACTTTGCGGCACTTCACTGTTCTTTTATTCGCGGCCCTGCACTGTCCTTTACTTCGCGGCACTGCACTGTCTTAAACACGGCACTAAACTGTTACTTACAGTCACGGCACAACACTGTTCTTCCTCTAAAAACACTTTACCGCACTGCACTAAGTCGCACTGTAGCACTGATGTGAACATCAAGATCGCTGAGGATATAACTGACTCGATCGCGGCTCGCTGTTCTTATATATGTAGTCGTCATACTTCAAAGGGGAATTGTCTGGTTACTTCGACGCTAGGCTGGATGAGTCTATAAGGAGCTAGAACGTTCTGTCGGCTTCTTTGATCAATGTCACACTTTCCAAATACGCGACTCTCTCTCTCTCTCTCTGAAGGATTATTCATGTATTTAATTTTCGCATCAATAGCATTGGTAGGTGTAGGGGTTTCCACTACACTGAAAACTATAAAATTGCAAATATCTCGGTTAAAATTTCAAAATACTTATCGAACAACAATCGTAGAAAATTAAATTTTCAACAATATTAATTAATTTTTTTTTCTCTTTGATATATGGGGGTAATTGTTAACGTGAAATGAGTAGGAGTGGAGGAGTTTTCGTAATTATTTGCAACTCGTTTTTAATGACTAGTCTCCGTAAGCCTTCCTACAGGTAATCAAATCTATGTTGGTTAGTCAAAATTTCATTTTTACTGGTTCCTTCATTAGGAAAAAAGAGAAAAAAATGTTTCTAACCTACAAAGTTTCATACTTTCCATCATACCCCCTTCTAAAACCAACTGAAACATTTTGTCCTAGATGATAGGTCCGAAGAGTCAAGTACGATTTTTCATACTTCAATCAAACTTTTCTCATACTTTTTTGTCGACATTTCATGATTTTCTTAAATCATATGGCTTCATTTGCTCCCTACAGAGAAAGAGAGAGAGAGAGAGAGAGAGAGAGAGAGAGAGAGAGAAAGAGAGTGAGTGGGCGAGTGTAGAATAAGAGTAAAGGTAATCTTTTTTCAGAAAAAAATACTGCACCATAGTAGTATATACCATAGTTTTACAAGATTCATAACTAGTTCAAATAATAGTTCTATTAACAGCTTCCACTTAGAAATTTAGGTTTTATCTTCATCCCTAAAACTACCAGGGAAAAGTACTTCTGACTTATGATGATATTAACAAAGTGAGTAATTTATTCAGAGTACAACATTTTGAGCGTATTTCCATCAAATTGTATTTCCTTTAAATGTGAATCATTAAGTTGCTTGTTTTGTTTCGATCCCTGGAATTCTTAGAAAATATTTAAATTCAAAGCTAAGCGATATTAGGTTATATGCCTGCGATCAAATCACTAAATCAAAGATAGTGTAATCTTTGCATCGATGGACGCCCTTATAAGTCTGTGTTAACAATCCTTTAACCAGTTTCAGCAGAGCCTTGACCAAATGCGGCTACGGCGCCATGATGTTGAGATAAGTCACACGTCTAATAAAATATATTTTTTTTTTTTATCAATCTGTCACAGATGAGAGAGGCTTCTACATATCTGTCAACAAGAATGCTGCAGGTTTGTATCCAGTAACCCAGATTTTAGGTGTATACTGTATAATAAACTGACTATGTTCTGGTTAAGAAAGAAATTTATATCAACCAGAAAAATAAATGAATACATTTTCAGTTTCCATAAAATAAAAAATATTTTCATAATAGTTTCTCGATATGGCCCTCTTATTTATTTATAGCATAGAGACACACACACACACACACACACATAAACACATACTTATATTCAAAACAGACTAGGTCTGACTATGGGAACAAAGAAGCGACCAATAAACATCATGGTAAAACGTTTGACGTGCTTGAAGATGTTGCCATCGCATCGAAAGCGCTTGCCAGCTGTACTCGATCATCAGCCACTGACGACGGTCTCCACCGACAGATATGACAACGCAATCAGATTATTTTCAGGCAAACCACACTGTCTTGATATATTTTTGTTAACAAAGAATTATATGTAATAGGCATATAAATAAACGTCTTTTGTGTCCGAACCTAAAAGTATTTTAGCCTTTGAAAATGGGAATAGAGATACTTCAAAATATAATTATGATTTCTAAGGACAGAAAAAACTTTCTTCCAACTTTCCTGGAGACCCAATATTCAAATATTTCTGGTGGGGGGGGGAATAAGTTAAAATTCGATATATTTCCGTTACTTTGAGTTGGTTTGAAAAATTTACAGAATCAATTTTGTAAATCATTTATGTCCTACAATTTTTGATCTATATACTTTTTCTCGAACTTGAATATTAAGCGAGTTATATTTGGCTTTCAGCTTCCGGTTAACCCCCACTCCTACTTTCGCTTATAGCAATTGTATAGAAATCATCTCATGCCCAACTTAAATTTGAAGTTGCGGTAACATAGGCCTCTTATTAGTAGAAAAATAGAAAATCAAATTTGAGTTGAGAACATCGGATTGCCATTCCAGGACGTAGGCACCTGTGTGGCAGGCTTTTATAAGACTCGAGAATTGGTGAGGTAGGTGCCCACATCACCTGTTGAATAAACATTGAGATTAAGTTTAAAAGTGGAGGCAATGATGTCTGTGGCTGTTTACTATACTTTCTTGGAGCACAAATATTCCGAAGAGAACAGGAGCTCAAATGTCATATTTTCTCCAGCATTATGCACCACCACAATGATCAAGCAGTATCAGTTCCTTGCTATCTTTTGAAATTAATTAAATAAAAGTTTGTCCCTTAAGTATTATTTATTGTGTTCCTTTTCGGTCCGGCCAATTTCATATAATGAGACATTGCCCTGAGCCTTGCTGCTCACACATGACCATAAAGGCGCGTTATAATTATTTCGAAAGTGTGCCCCAGACAGAGGCATTGTGTTGCCGATACGGATCTGCAATGGCGGCCCTTGTGAAACCTTTTTAATAACAGACAATTAATTCAGGAATTATAGAGTCACACCCCCCGAGTTCGGGTTGGCCATGAACCCTCTGGCAGTGGGATATAATGCAGGACTTCGTTACAGGCGTCCCATTAATGATGACTGATGACTCTTTGGCCGAAAACCCAATCCGACGACAAGGACCGGGAGACAAATAATTGTTTATTGGGAGTAATCTGTCACTCGACAAAAACATTTATAGGTCAATATTAGCAAATTTGTGTCTGTTAGTATTCTGTGTCACTAAAAGAACGCAATTCATCATTCAGAAGTGTGTTCATTTCAAACATAAAAACACCTTCTGATTTCACAAGGAATTGTCATTTCTCAGCTCCATTCTCAACTGCAAAGTCCTCTCAAAGGCTATGAGAAAAACATTATAAATCTATTTTGGCACAATATATCTCTTAAATTAGTAGTTCTAAAATATAATAAATTGTATGCAAACAATATCTTCGTTTATACTGGAACAAAAAAAAACATTTTATACATTCAATTTTGGAAGTATAGCATTGAATAGCAAGGGACAGGATTTTCTATACAATTATTTTAACCAAAACGACTTATTTAAATCCCTTTCTACTTGCAGCATTACAAAATAGTATAATTTATTAAGTGAATGTTGAATATATTAATGTGCTGTTACATTTTCCCCATTTCAGGTGTTTGTCACATTCAGGTGATATTCACCTATATTCAGAACTACGTGATCGCTAAGGCTGAAGAGGGAACAATACTTACAAGGGGAGTGCACGGCTTTCCCCCACCGATTTGAAAAAAACTTTTTCAGTGTGTAGTAATTAGTAAAACTTATGAAAAACCAATTCGGTTAAAGCGAGACAACGCAAATTTCAGCGTTTGTCTAAAAAAAAAAAAATGGCATTAGCCTCCTTCATCTGCCGCTCCTGCTTGAGAGTTATCAATATTCTTCTTCTTAAATTATTGATCCACATCATTTGTCATAATATGCATTTATTAAAAACAGTTAAATATGCACTTATAAAATTAATGACATCCGCTATAGTTTTAGCGTAAATACCGTGTCTACTTCATTTTACGACAAAAGCTACTCTAAATAACAAAGTAAAGAACTTTTGTTATCTCCACGTCTGCCAAAAAAACACGAGTTTTTCTTACAGATGTCTCTTATAACTCCCACTCCCGTTTGAACCTAAAGATTTTAATATAGCTTATAAGATTGTCTGATAGTCTTGAGGTGTTGTTAAGGTAAGTACTTAAAAAGGAATCTGAGCCTCAGTGGTAGCGTCTTCTTTTTGTAACCACAAGATCTCGGGATCGAATCTCGCCGGGAGTGACTATTTCTAAAATAATTACAAATAAACGGGTAAAGCTAAATAAAACCATTTAAAAATATATCAGTATCGACATTATTATTGATAATAGTAATATATTTATGTATTCAATTAATAGTAATATATTTCTTGTATAATATTAAATATTTCCTTATACATATTATATTTTGATAGAAAGCATTCGAATTTTCTTTAAATATATAAAAACAATTTTTGATTTATTTATTAATATTAAATAAACGCCCTAGAAACAAAAAGTAAAAACAAAAATAGTTGCTCCTGACGAAATTCGATCGCGTGATCTTTTCATTAGGATTTCTTACAGACAGAAAAAGGTTTGTTCAAACCGGTGGGGGGAACGCCGTGCACTTCCCTTCTTAGTGCTATTCTGCCCCTGTGGACCGTCTAGGAATCTAAAAATGAGAATAGAACTTTAAAAGCAAAGAACAAAATGAAACTTGTGATGTAAGTGAAGTTTTACGTTTGTGTTCCCCCGACATCAATCGTTTCCTTCTCACTATCTTCAAGGCGTGGTGGGGGAAATTGGTTGAGGCACGTAAATTGTATCTAGAGTTAAGTTCATTTCTGTAAGTGGCCAAAATATAACGTTGTACCAATTAATGAGATTCTCATAGTACGGGTACTTATAAGTCTTTGTGGTTGTCCAAAATATAAAAATAAAATAGGCCACTCTAAATACATATTAACATTTGTTTTATTTTACCCACACACTTATTTCTATTTTTCGGGCATACATGGAACCTTATGCTAAGATTCGTCCCTTTTTCCTCCAACTTAACCATCCTCGGGAATATGTAGTCATCAATTGAAAAATCAATTTCTGGACCAAATGTTTCCTTGTTTGAATAGGTTCTTTCAAGTTGTTTTGGAAGCTAGAAACCTCAGTGGATCCACCTTACCCTCATGTAGGATATGATTGAAGGAGCAGAGATAACGAGTAGATAAGAGGACATGGGTGGGTTCATTGAGTGATAGGAGTCCTCGAGAGACGTTTGGCGGTCTCTGAAGAAGGAAAGTGTCAATCAGTAAGGAGTGCAGTCGGATGTGGCTCATCAGAGCCGTGGTTACAGTCGGCTGGCTGTTTCCTCATTAGGTCACCACAACCAGATGCAGGGTGTTTCATTGACAGTAAGAGGATCACTTGTCAAAGCACTTGCCGCCCTGTCAAGGCAGTCAAACAGAAACATGGTGAATATGAAAGTTTTAACGGAGCAAAACTGGGATGCCTTCACGAAAGTGTTAATTAAATCTCGATGAGCACTGCTTGAAATATTCACCTCCCTCAACCAGCTGTAATGCTACAGATTTGAGATGTTCTTTACCACCCCTACTTTTTTATGGCTCTTGCGGTAAGAACTTTGACAGTTATAACTAATAACTTATTTTGTAGTTTTAATGAAATTAATTTTTTAGTTATACAAGAAACAAACTTTTGAATACTAGGGAATAAACAACCATGAATTTTGACTGAAAGCATGCGTTTAAAAAGTGGTATTAACGTATATAATGATGTTTGAAATTTAAATGTAATATAATAAAGAAAGCTAGCCATTATGAAAAGACTAATTTTAAACTCAGGAATTGGGCTGGCTGGTGGTGGTCCATCATCAACGGAAGGATAATAAGGTCAAAACCTCCTCTTTTAACGCCTCTTTTTTTAAAAACAGAGGTCTCGCCGAAAATGTCTGCTAAGTAGCGACCAGCTCTAGAGAACTGAAGATGATGCGGTTCACCCCGTAAGTAGTCGGTTTTTAATAAAAGAAGTGTTAGGAATAGAGGTTTTTTTTACCTTCCTTTGCACATTTTAAACTTCAATATTACTACTAGACACAACAGTCCTTTACGTAGATTTTCTTTAACCCTCCGTCGGGCGCGTGATCTCTCAGATACCCAGTTTCTAGAAAAATATTTGCCACTCCTCCTAGCAGAGTGGTGGTGTAGTGCTCCGAGTTATGTTCTTTATAGGTCTCCCCCTCAAGGTATGTTGTGTCTCTGTGTTTAACGGAGTCGTGTGTTTCACCTGTCATTAAATTTTATCTCCTAGATACCACGTGCCCGATCTCGTAAGTTTTTTTGAAATCTGTATTTCATAAATATGTACATCAATTAAGTTTCTCTTATTAAATGGAATCATATAAACCTATTATTCTATTAGTTGGCTCAAACTTGAGCTTTCAGAAGAACTTGTACAAGGATATATTGTAGGACGCAGTGACAACAGTAGACGTTTATCAACCGAACTATGGACGAAACTTGAAGACTACAGAGACTCATAAGACAATACATTGAACTCAAGTACAGAGCAGCATAAAAAAAGTCCCTCTTCTACAACGAACAAAAGAAAATGATGTGAACCAAGCAAAACTATTATTCTATTATTATTATTCATATAATAATCGCATTTCGCAACAGGGGCGATTTAGCGACGAATCAGTTATTTAATATACAGCATAATAATTAACATATAACATATTTAACATATAACCTATTTAACATATAATCTATAACATATTTAACATATAACCTACTTAACATATAACCTATAACATATTTAACATATAACCTATTTAACATATAACCTATAACATATTTAACATATAATCTATTTAACATATAACCTATAACATATTTAACATATAACATAATCAACATATAACCTATAACATATTTAACATATAACCTGTAACATATTTAACACATAACATATTTAATATATAACATATTCAACACATATAACATATTTAACCTATAACATATAATTATTATATTTACGTAAGTATGCTTATTTCTGCAAATATTTTCAGTATTGCCTTACATTATAACTTTTTGAAAATATTGTTTTGTTTCAAGTATTGTAATACGCGGTCTATGTACGGGCTGCAGTCATGTAGTAATTCAGTCAAAGTGTATGGTAGGTCTATGTGAGTCCTTAGATAGCAGTCAGTAAGTATATGTTTTATAGTAAGTCTACAGTTACAGTGTTGGCAGTAGGGTTCGTCTTCTCTAGTAAGTAGGTAAGAGTGAGTTAGTCGTGAATGGCCAATTCTCAACCTCGTTAAAACTACTTCTTCTCTTCTAATTAGCCTTTTTGAGGAAGGCCATTCACCAAGTGTATGTTTCAGTTCTCGAAATTTGTTATCAGTTGTGGTAAACCAAGTTTTCTGCCATGAATTGAGTATCATATGTTTTGCTTGGGCTTGAACATCTTGGTATGTACAGTATGTGTTGTCGTGAGTTCTTTTTTGAGTAGCTGACTTGGCAAGTTCGTCTACTTGTGTGCTTTGTTTAATGTTTGTATGTCTGGGTAACCAGTACATAGTTATTTTTTTGAAGTTATTAATTATTAATAGTTATTTTTCAGTTTTGCTTGAAAAATCAAGCAAAACTGAAAATAAATGTAGGTGTGCTAATTACTATTGTGAGATTTGCAAAAAAAAAATTTGTTTACAACATAGTTCCATGCTTTGTCCTAATTGAAATGCAGCTCTGCAAAAGAAATAACAATTTACCTGGTATTTTTAAAATGTTTTGATGATTTTCAATAAGTCTTATCTGAAAGTGATTTCGTGCTACTTATTTTTGATTGAAGTTATATTTAGATATTTTTTTTTAAATTGTTCACAAACTGAAATGCATTATGTATAATTAAGGCATGTGCATTTAAACAATTCCTTTTGATATTTGTGTTTTTTAATTATATTTTAAAAATTATCGTCCACGGTTTTTTTATATTACAATACTTGTTAATTTTAAAAATTATTTACTTCTTTCAAACAAATACTTCCTCTGTTATGGTTTCTAATCACACACTGAACATTTTAGTGCAAAATATATATTAAAAAACTGTATTTCCGTAAAAACGGTTGAGGATGATCTCTGAGATACACGCGCCCGAAGACGGAATATTCTTGACGCGCCCGACCGAGGGTTAACGGGAATCAACTGTTAATGTTCTACTCATGACTCGATTTTCGAAAAGTTAAATCAAATTTCCCTTGGAGATGACGAAAATGAGGCCCACTCAAAATTATATATACACTTGTCTGTTGCCGCTCTAGTGGTCGCAATTTTTATTTGATGGTTTCCTCACTCGATATATAAGTGTTTCACATAAAACTAACGATAATGGTAAACTTAGAGTGGCGAGTTCGATTCTCGCCTGGGCAAAGGAAATTATTCAGTGACGGAAATCATTAAATAATATCCTGAGTCCCGCCCTGGCTAGAAAAGGGTGGTAACCTGTAGATAACCCGTCCCGAATAGCCTGAGTTGCAAAAAGTGGACGTTAATAAATAATAATAATTATAAAGATAATGTCCATTGAAGGCTGAAATTAAGAAAGGGAAAGTGTGGGATTTATTGGGGATAAATTGAATATTCAAAATATCTCTTTTTTTTTCTTTTTTTTTGATTCAGCCTTTTGTAAACCCCCTCTTCTGCCCGATTTTCACTTCAATTGCTGCTGTTACTAAAGCTCTAAATTCTAACTAACATTTTAATTCCTGTTCGAGATAAAGGATAGGTGATGAGATGAGAAGTTCAGCGTGTCATATTCCAGCAAGTGGGAAATGTGCTTAGTTTACGCAGTACCTGAGGACGTTTAGGTTCTGGGAACGTGAGAGCCTACTCAAAGCGGTCAGCTGCATCCAGGATATGATCCTCCTAATGCGGGCACTCCTTCAGCTCATTAGACCATATCTGTATGAGACCTTCGTATCCTTCCATCCAACAGATCATGTTTAAGCAGCCTGGTGGGTTCCACTCTTAAAACTTGGTCCAACTCGCATTTTGGTAATCCGCCAGTTTTGGATAGCACAGTTCATATCAGGGACCTACAAATACAAATCTTTTAGTTCGCTTTCTTATCCGACAGTCATTTTGTCCTTTTCTTCCAAGGTTCGAGATATCTTTCTCTAGCAGTTCTCTTTTAAACCAGGAGGGCTCTAATATTTTTTGATTTTTTGTCTTCACTTTACACTGTCCTACATAACTGACGGCATGAGGACCTGTTTCGATTTGGCACCTTTTTTTTTTCTTCATTGAAGACTTCATGAAGTTTATCTTCTAGGCAAGGAAGCATCTGATGCTAGTGACCTATCTACGCGTTGGCACCCCCACAGTTGCTCGTCCTCTAAGGTGCTAGAAATTGCTAAGGCTACGTAGCATGGATGTGATGGTGCGTATCTATTTATTTATTCCTCCAAATAACCGACCATTAGCCTTCATAGGATTTGAACTCGTTATTGATAGTAAATGCGACAGCATCTTTGATATATTAAATTATTTGAAATAAAATTAAGAGATATAAATTGGCAAACAAAACCAACCCCAATGAAAATAAAGTCTACACTCTCCAAGTCTCATATTGAAAGGCAGCGCACACTCAGCGAACCGCGTGGCGATAGCTCATCCTTCTTATCTGGCTAATAGGGCAGAGATTTATAACCGAGCCGACAGACTCGAGGGTAAAAAAAATATTAACCCCTTGTCGGTGATAGGATGGAGAAAAAACAGTTCCAAAAGATCCATGATGCGCTTGTGGGTACAAAAAGTGAAAGTGCGCGCAGGTGCCCTTATAGATAGACATCGACAATCTGCCCTTACCTCTTTCGGAATCAATAACCCGTTGAACAGAACTCAAAGGGTTCTGGGTTAAAGGGAAAAAAATCCATTTAGAATAAAAAAAATTAGGGCACGGGCCCAGCTACCTCGATGGCCCACATATAGGGTTGGTCACACAAATCACCTACCTCGTTGTAAAGGGCTCATCTTTATTTTTTTATATTGAAGGGCCCTAGTTATACCTAATGGCTTCTGACAGAAGTGAAGTGTCCTTCTCCAACTACATAGAATTACAACACCGTTAGGGTGTCTCTTCAATCGGCCTAACAAAAGTACCACTTGCCTAACCGTACCACTTAATTTTTTTAGATGCAAAGATATTTTTTTCGATTTGGTACCGTTGGGTAATATCTTAGAATTCCTATCATCAAGCCATAGCACTCATCTTCACTAGTCCACTTCCTGCTCCCATGTCAATATGCAATGTCATATCAATATGTAATGCCATCATCAGTAAGGCAAAAATGAGGCCTGTTTAAGGTTATTAATACATACATTTCCTTGATTATCAGCGACAGGTTTAAATTTGTTCTTCGTCGTACTGACAGTACGAACGTTTCACAAAAAAACAAAAGGCTAAGTTCATTAATGGTTGATATCGGAACAGCAGAAGTAGACATTTAGAGTGGGCATATTGATTATTCCATAAATAAATATAATATTTATTTAAGAAAATAAGACATTAATGGATGATCTATGGGATTCAAAGGCCCGATACTTGCAGTGGAAGATAGGAAGAGCTGAGGTCTAGTCATTCTTATTCCGGACGCTCACCAAACCACATATCGAAAATTCCAAATATCTTCGTTAGTATACGTCCGATCGAAAACGTTTATAAAAATATTTGTATTGCAAATTAAATGATCTATAAATATTGTTATATGCGGTTTTTCTATCAATTGAATATTAACAAAGAAACGCATTTTTTTTTTGTTTTGTTTCGGCCTTCAGTAAACCCCCAGTCCTACTCATGTCATATTAACAATAAGCTGTTTTACCATAATACACTTTATTTGAAGCTGAAATACCAAACGATGTTCTCATTGAAATTTTACTTCTTGAGAAAATATGTCCCTGAGTGTCGGCCTTTTTTTAATTGGACTCGAAATAACTAAAATATTTCCAATTTCTGTTTTCACGACCTTTCCTGCCCAGCCTGCCACCTCATAGGCCCATATTACCCCTGACCGAACTCCATGTTTCATTCGATGTGAAACATTTAAATATTGCGTTCGGTACCGATCAACCAATAATTCCGACCGCTAAAGCGGCAAAATCAATCACTCACACAAACTTATATGTGTGTTTGTATTTATATATACAAATAAAAGTTTGTAGGAGCATCATATTCTTGATCTTCTAGTTTCATTTTCCAAACCTTCCAAAAACAAACAAATCCTCGGTAATTTAATGCGAAATGGTCTAAAATTCTGATTATTTCGGAATAAGGGAATGGTACAGTTTCCTACGTTCAGGTTTAATGTATAACGGAGACATAATTTTCCGTGAGAGAAATCCTAATAAAAACCACTCAGGAATGCAGTTTCATGGACGAATCAATGGTAGCAAATTAATCCAATAGAAAGGATACACAGAGCTAACGATGTATAATCAATAGGATATTCAACAATTCAGACTCACTAGTTTCTCCTTTTGAGGCAAGATGTTATTCATCTTCACGAGAAAAGGCCAGTAAAAAAAAAGTCAGATTTCTTTAATTGGGAAGAATTCCCTTAATGGGAAGAAATCCATTTAGGAAACTGAATAAAATGTTAAAATTATTCAAATTAGATATTTATCATGTTTTTAATCATTCGTTCCATTCATTCAATAAGAAAGGGCAGCATAAACTAAGCAGATTTCCTTCGTGCTTGAATATGACCCGTTGATGATCCGATTTTGACATCTATACAATAATTCTTTGGTAATAAAAAACGCCTCGTTCCTTCACTATTCTTTATTCGTTGTGACAGAGCGCTTTCAGAGCATACGCTCCATCATCAGTGCCCTGCTGGCAAACAAATACCATAAAAACGTTGTACAATATGTCATTTAATTAAACAATTTAGAAAATATATGTACATGTCGATGGTCAAGAGTTAAAACAGTGAATATTTACAAAAACAAGAAAAACTATACTATCTATACATTAATTCCTATAGTAATAAAAATCCTATGTATACAGCAAATAACTCAGTGAATTTTCGAGAAAGAGAAAACATGTACATACCATTGTAAACAATTAAATTTTCGACCTTGTTCGTCATATAAACTCTTTTGATCCGATTTATTCTGTCGAGGGTATTTTGACTTTTTAGTTCCCTCCCCTCCGCTATCCAGACCACTTTCTGTCATTACCTGAGAGATCTATAGTTTTACATGTAATGACTGAATACCAAGAATGGTATTTATGAAACAAAAATAACATAGTTTAGAAAGTGAGATCTTAAATGATGAGGTCACACCGAATATATTTTGGATTTAAACTTGGGATATAATATTTTTAAGGTTATAGTTCATATAAGATAAACAGAAGTGGCGGTTAGTTGAAGACTAAATACTAAAAAATGCAAATATCTCTTTTAATATTCGAAATACTGAAACAATATATAAAACAACATTTATGTTACATCGGTAACAAGATTGGTTACGCGATTTTTCAATGCATCACATAATAACGGAGATATTTTTAATTTTTGAAATTTCCCCTATAAACCCCTACCCTTTTTCCCTCTGGTCTGATTTCAATCGTTAACGACTATGATCTTCAGTTTCGTATAAAATATATATCAAGTTTGGTAACGATCAAGCAAGAATTTGAAGCCCTAGAGCATCAACCGACAAATATATATCATACTAGCTAAGGCTTCGGCCGGGAATTCATTTGAGCTTGAATGAAGATGATATTTTTTGTCAAGTCTTTACTTTCCACATTATTTATTCCACAAACAAAAGTTACTCCAAATATCAATATAAACGACTTTTGTTATGTGCATAATTGCCGAAAATGCATTAGGAAACGAAATATTGCTATTTTTAATTTCAGCCCATCCTTATAACCCCCACTCCTGTTCGTCTCAGAGAATATTAGCATAGCCTAAAGTCTAAGTTGGGTTAGTAGTAATATACATACCAAGTTTCATAAAATTTGGTTTATGCGTGAAAAGATAACAAACAAGTTTGGAACACTCAAACAAAAACTGCCCGTACGCGACCGCTAGAGCGGTAACAGTCAGGTGTGTATATATATATATATATATATATATATCTATATATATATATATATATATATATATATAGATTTGCGGACATTATTTCAGTCTCCTTCTTTCTAGAATCGATGGGCGTTTAGAGAAATTTATCGAAAATTAAGCCATGAGTACATGCTCAATGGCCGACTTGTCTTAAGGGTAACCTACTTAAAATTGTTGATGTATAAGGTTCTTAAGAGAAGAATAAAAAATGAGACGACGTCATCTGTGTGAATTAGTGACCCTTCCCCCATTAGTCATAGATATTTTTTGATTTAACACACCAAGGGGAAATCAATTATTATTATTCTTTATTATCGGCCACTTTTTACTACTAAAACTAATTGGGACGGATTATCTACAGTTTACCAGGCCAGGCTGGGACTAGGGATTTTTTTTTCCAATATGTTCGCTACTAAATAAATTCCTATTGGCCAGGCGTGAATCGAACTCGCCACCCTGTGTTTACCAGCTGAGATTAAGACCAACGCTTAGAAAAGAAGAAAAAACCTTATTGATTTGAATTTATTTCCAGACGATAATATAAACTTTCAGCTTATTTTCCGACATAAAAATGAGACCGAAATGCACCCTTGAAAATAGTGGTAAACTATCCTGGGAGAGAGGGCACTGCATCCATGTGAGAGACCCCTAGGGGGTATTGCCTGTAAGGTGTGAGATACGAGGGAATGGAATGCCGATAATTGCCGATCATAGCCGAAGTCCACCCCCCTATTAGGTGGCCTACAACCCAATATTAACCCCGCGGCCATCACACCCCCGACACCGATTAAAAACAATCACCCCCATACATATTCTAACTAGATAAATCAGTGGAGTCATCCATGACAGGTGTGTTGCCAGTACCTGCTTATCCTTCATACTCATATCCATCACTTGGGGAAATCATTGATTCTTTTTTAGGTTATTTACATTTTTTTTTTTGTTTTACTTGAACAAGCTTTTAACCTTTTGTGAGCACTTGAGTTCCAGTCATATTATCTTACAATGTCTGGGCTTAATAACGAAATCTTCCTCGGCATTCCTCGTGTTTTGTGAAAGGTTTGAAATCATTGTAGTTTAGTTTATCTCGTGTAGGCAGTATTTAATTTTTGGTTTATTGATACCCATTTTATCTATATCTTCACAACGTAAATTCGCAATTAAGCTCAAACCTAAAGTTTCTGTCTTTAAGATGATATTCATTCTTTTCTATAGATAATCGTTTTCTGATACAGAGAAAGTTTGAGATGAATTCTGAAATTATGGAAACTTCACTTCTCACAAAAAATCAAGATCCGATTGAAATAGCAAGACATCTATAATATCTGCAGATATTATTGACACAAAACCAGACATTATACGAACGTCCACCCATCATACCCTGGAGATAACAAATGGACCGTACAACGCTCAAATACGTGTATATTTATCTGTTCACATCAAATTGTTTGATCTTTGCCATATACGATATTTAAACGTTACACGCCAAATTAAACCAGACTCGAAAAAGTAGGGATTTAGAGAGGAGGAAATAAAATATTTGGATTATCTTCTTCATTGTGACTTGGATCAAAAAAGTTAGATAACCAATCTTGTTGTATTTTTTTTTTTGGTAAAATTGCAGATGAAAGCATATTAAATGAGTTATTTCTATTCTTTATTTTCAGCTTTCCGTGAACCCCCATTTCAACCCTTTTCACATTAACAATGAGTCAATATATCATGATCTTGAACAGTAAATACTGACTTCATTGAACTTAAACTAGTTAAGATATCTCGAAATAAGTGGATTTGACTTCATGAATTAACATTTCATACTTTGTACTTGATTATACCATACTTGACACTTATCCGTAGTATGCAATCCCATAGATATGTTTTTTAACTGAGATCGGGCCAAGAAGAAAGAAAGGGAGATAGAAGAAGCGAAAATAGGAAATTTCTCTGTTATTATTTGTATGACTCGTATTGAAAATGCCCATGAATTTTTTTCGACAACTAGTGCCAAACTGTTGAGATCGTGCTCATGACGCGAGTTTCGAAAAATTTCTTCAAATGTCCATCGATCCTACCCAGGAGATGACGAAAATGAAGTCCGTTCAAAATTATATATGTGTATATATATATATATATATTTGTCTGTTAACGCTCTAGCGGTCGCAATTTTCGTTTGATCGTTACGAAACTTGATATTTAAACGTTTTAATGCAAAAATAAAGATCAAGTTTGTTAATGACTGAAATCGGACCAGTGGTAGGGGGGGGGGGTTTAGAGGGGTGGATTTTCGAAAATTCGAATTATCCCCGTTACTATGAATCGGATTGAAAAATTATATAAAATCAATCTTATTGCAAATTAAATTTACTATAAATAATGTTATATACATTTATTCTGTATCTTGAATATTAACCGAGATATTTGCAGTTTTCTGTTTTCAGCTTCTGAGATGAGATCGGCTAACTTCGAGTTTAGTCGTGAGTTACCGTCAAGAGCTAGTTCGGGCCCTGCCCGTACCTGTTTGACTCTCTATTCTGAAATTATATTGTAAAACTTCACGTGGGAAATCTGCTTAGTTTACGCAGCCCCTGCGTGACGGACTTTTTTGTTAAACAACTTTGTCCGTGGCCCAGAAAAAAAAAAAGATCCTAAGTGTGAAACCATAAAAAAAAAAGAATTAACTTTCCTATCATAATGAAACTAAATGTTACCAATATGCTTAATTTTAATAGCATGATAACGTTTCTATCACTTACAGTATATATTCGGCGTCATACCTCATCCGTACCCTCAGTACAAATGAAGTCGGTTTTGTCAGAATAGAGAAGTTATAAATTAGTTTAATAATAATAATGTTTGACAAACAATTCCGATTTCTGCCTCTGCTATCAATGAGTTGCGATTCATTCCACACTCTTCAAAAATGTGCTTTACCAGCAACTTACTAGCGACTACAGAAATTTCTATCTGCCAATAACAATGACAGCAATACTCTCCAAGTCTGGTACAGGCTTCTCCAATTGCAGATGCTCAACCATCGCAAGTCCTTATCCCTGTTCATTAAGCCACAGTTTGGCCGCCTGATGGGTTCCATTCTTTCAACGAGACACCCACAATCTGCTTTCCCCAAACGCATCATTACCAAACCAAATGCAGTGCAGTACATTCATTAAAGCAACACTTACAGATTTAAAGAAAAGAAATACAGCAAAAACACCTATTAGGAGAAGTGAAACTCTTATTGAAACAAGCCTTTTCATCAGTAAGTAGTATGTATTGAGACAATTCTTCCATTGTCCAACCGCTAAATCATATTTGGAATTAAGATTCCAGAAAGAGATGTCGAAACGCAAACAGTCTTTATATCCGGAGCACAAAAGGCTTTAAAGGACTCCCTTGTCAGATAATCGTAGGATTGATGACTCTAAAGGCCCACCGGGTTGGTCGTCGCTAATTCGGCATTGAGCACCCGTCGAGCACTAGTCAATTAGCCATACGCTCCAGCGTGGGCTTGATTCTCATTCAATTCCGGGGCTATTATGGCATTAAGTTTGGAAGGACTGCTTGGAACAATGAAAGGGTGTGGCACGGCGCCATCTCTTAGCCTTGTGACCGAACGCTTTTTGACCAGCGCGCTCGCGTTTTACACACATCACGTCTTTATTTTTCTTCCTCTCTTCGGATCAGTCTAATGCAGCGTTGAATGAATACCTTAATGCTTCATGGGCATAATTAAACGGCAGTAAAAGTTTATTTATTATCAATTTATTTTTTTATTTATATACCTCTGTTGTTTCATCGGCTGGTACTAAAATTAGTTGGTCGGCTACAATATGATTAAAACAAAACGACTCTGAGATTTAATACCTATTCAGCTCAGCTTATGGCATTAAGGTTGGTTTATGCCCCAGGGCTAAGCACATTACAATCACAAACACAAACACAACCTTCATTGAACAGTTCCCAAAAAAGTAGCCTTCATGTTCGACTACGTACCAAAGTGCGTGTCCATGAGTGAGATAGTGGTAATACATTACATAACTTAAGCGAATGCTAATAAATTATTATTTAAGCATTTGCTCTACATTCCGAAAGGACTCAAGTTAGTCGTGCGTGTTAAGGCTTTGATCTTAATGCACATGAAGCACTTTGATTCGTGGGCTCGATTCCCGCATGTGACAAACGAAATTTATTCGTAATCTCTATATAAAATTCCTTTTCTCAACCAGGCTAGATCCTCTAGCGGGATGGTCCTGTACATTACAGATTACTGTCAAGTCCTCAATCAGCTAAGTTGCATTAAGAATATAAAATTTGATGAAATAACGAAATTATTTAA
This sequence comes from Riptortus pedestris, assembly GCA_019009955.1. Taxonomy (NCBI): domain Eukaryota; kingdom Metazoa; phylum Arthropoda; class Insecta; order Hemiptera; family Alydidae; genus Riptortus; species Riptortus pedestris. Next base: position 49,553,999 of record CM032229.1, read on the forward strand.
AAAAATATCAAACATCTTCCATATTATAAGAAGTACGCAATATTGTCAGATATAATCTTGTTCATTTTTAATTTATTCTTAATTTTTAAACTTCTTTTTAGCAGATTTCCACAGAAAGGGAAATCAGCTATTGAGGATGTACTCATGACGAGGCTTTCGAAAAATTTCTTGAAATGTCATTCAATCCTAGCGAAGAGATAACGAAAATGGGGTCCGTTCAAAATTTATAATTTACAAATGAGTATACAATATACCACATCCAAAACTAGATAGTTATGGGGCTTCTGTTCGGTTCAAGAGGAGTCCTCCATCAAAAAACCGTCAAGACATTAATAGAATATGGGCTGACCAAAGGTGACCTGAAGGACTTATCCTAAAATCATCTATAAAAATTGTGAATCATCATATATATAAAAAATAAAGCTGAAATATTATGCTGCACTCTCGCCAGAGGCACCTCCCAAATTTCCTCCATTCATTTTATAAAATTTCAAATTCCCATATACAATATAAACAAAATAAAATTTAAAAAAATAATAACATTACCAAGAAATTGGCAGATTAGGAGGCTGAACATACAGGTAACCTCAGAAAGAGGGCAGCTTAATTTGTTTGTGTGTGTGTGTGTGTGTGTGAGTGTGTGTGTGTTTGTGTATACATATATATATATATATATATATATATATATATAAATATACATATATATCTCATATTTATTTTTAACTGGTGATGAATCAGGTTTATCAGAATTCTTCTTTGTGGCTCCTCAAACAATTTATTTCTTAAAAACGCATAGCGCTTTCAGGAATTAAATTCCCATCATCAGAGCGTCAGAGCCAAAAAAAAAGTGTTCTGATTAACCTGATATATATATATATATATATATATATATATATATATATATATATATATATATATATATATATATATATATATATGTACTCAGGGGCTTCCCCGGCCTAATACATTAACATTAAAACAATCTTTGGTGCTGGGCCGTGTTATAGTGGTACAACATGCCAAACTTTCGCTCAACTTACTGTGCGCTTCTTCAGGGCTTACGAAAGACTGAACGAGAAGGTTGAGCGGACTATACATGTGAGGGAGGGTTCGATGAACGTAGTCGGAGCTTGCCTTGCCATTGGCGTGTCTACAGTACTAGGTGGGTTAATCCGGGCTCTTCCTGTGAAAAGGATATGCCAATTTTTACTGAGTTTATACCCATCTTCTCTGTTATTGTTGTTAGGTTGTTTGATTATTTCTTTTGCTTCACGAATGGTCCTCTGGTGAACAGTTACAATTTATCCCAAAATCTTGGTGTCTTTAAATTTCATTTACTACAGCAAACATAATATCAAATTTGAAGAAAACAAAATTTTGGGATAAATTGAAAACATTTGTCAGAGACCATTCGTAAAGCAATAGAAATAAACTAACAACCTTTTATTTAATACGTTTGATAATTCATCAATAAATTTAAAATACAAACAAAAGATTTAAGCTAAAATACAAAATAAACTTTCCGTTGTGGAATAAATGAATTTCCTCATATTCTGTTAGTTTACCAGCCTAAAGTCATCAGTAGATATTGAAGGAGTCTCCAGGCTATACGTTACAAGAACAATTAAAGGAATTTAGGAGTGCATTGTTTCTTGCATAATGCATTTATCTGCATTGCGACAACTACTTTGTTTCCTGGCGTTATTTTGAGAGTAACTATAACAAAAAAAATGGAACTTTATTTTTTTCTTGACACTTAAGGTATCTGTTGACCTCCTAAAACATGTTTCAGTTACTTTTCTTAATTTCCCATTGGAACTACTTGTTCCTGAAAAATACTTGTGTGAAGCAGCAGTGTATTGCAGGTTGCCGATATACAATAAGCCAGGCGTAAACATTCAATATCTGCAACATTCGAAATGAACAAACCTAAACATCTCTTAGCGCAAATAATACTATACTTTCTTATATTATGTAAAATAGAACTGGAGAAACTTTACTCTCACTAAATTTGGTGTTCGGTGTGAAATTACAATTGTTTAAATGACACATTCGTGTGCATGCATATCTCACTAATATGAGTAAGTTAACCTTTAATATTAAAGCACCATTTAGAGCAACTTTTTTCGAAGGTTGGGTTCTTCATCTGTGGTATCATAAATCTACCATCATATTTCCATAGTAGTATCTGTCTTAAATGATTGGCTTGATCTGAAAAAAGAATAATTGTCAAAGTTTTATTATAACACTAAAGTTGAGGAATTATCGAAAGGAGCCCTTAATGAAGAGTGTTAATGTACAAATTTTGATCTGAACTTAATGTAATTCGTATACAAATAGGGTTATCAAGTTTATTTAAAAAGGATGATCATTACCCTCCCAAAAAGAAAAACTTCAAAAAAAATACTGATTGGGACAGGCTTTATGGAGATTATAAAATATTGTATTCTATGTTTCTCCCTTAATGAGAGCCTTATGTAATCAATACATTAAATTTGAACTAGGTACGAGGTTATTAGCGATTTAATAACTTTAACTGAAAATAGTAAATGTAAAACAGGTGGTTAGCTGGTAATTCAAAAATAGAACCAACTCAGCAAACTTGTACAGTGACTAAACTGTTGTGTTGCCATCCTACGGCTCAGAAACCGGGTATCCTAGAGTAGGGAAACGTTTGGTAAGCCTTTTTCACAAACTGTGCTAATTCAAACCATCCTACTCCAGCCAAAATAGCTTGTAATTTAGGATAAAAATTAGCAAACAAAATTAAAATTTCCAGACAACCATTATCTAGCTCTCTTGGTGTCGAAATTATAAAAAAGTCTATCACGCAGATTTCCCACGTGCCCCACATATTTACATTTATCTCAAAACTTAAAAGTTCAATGAGAACAATATTTGGTATTTGAGCTACAAATAAAACTCTTTATAACGTAATAGAATATTGTTAATATGAGTTGAGTAGGAGTGGGGCTTTACTGATGACCGAAAACTAAAAAATGCAAACATCTCGGTTAATAATCAAGATAGTGAAAAAATGTATATAACAACATTTACAATAAGATTTGTTCTATACAATTTTTCAATCCGACACATAATAACGGAGATATTAAGAATTTTCGAAATGCTCCCCCTTTAACCCCCCCCCCTGGTCCGATTTCAGCCGTTAACGAACTTGATCTTTTTGTATAAAACGATTATAATATATCAGGTTTGGTAACGATGCGACAAAAATTGCGGCCACCTCATTTCCATCATCTCCTAGGTAGGATCGATGGACATTTGAAGGCAAATCTGCTAAAATAGCCGTTCAAATCCAAGATAGAGTAAACAGCATTGAAACTATTGCAGAGCATTACTATATTAACAAGATACGTAATAAAATATATTTGCGATTGTCCATTTTACCAATCCTGTAAAAAAAATTTGACATAGTTCAATTCCAACATAAAATTGTTTATATATCGAATTTGGTAAGCACACAGACTCTCACACAAAAACAAGTAAACTAGGACTGAGCCAACATTATGTACAGTGTGTAATACATAATAAACTATCAAACACTTACTTACAGACTGCAGACTAATAACTGCAAGAACTTACCTAGTAACCTTTCAGAACTACTACACGTCAACAGCCCAAAAATACATTGACACAATCATAAAACATCTCCAACGAGACACACATTTTTAACCAAATTAAACTGCACTCGTCGCTAACCTTGTACCGCTCCAATTACTATACACTGTAGAAAAAGTAGAGTTCGATTCCGGCCTGGACAATAGGAATTTATTTAGTGACGAATTCATTAAATAACATCCTTAGTCCTACCCAAGGTAGAAAAGGTTGGTAACCTGTAGATAACCCGACCCAATTAGCCTAAGTTATACAAAGTGAACGTTAATAAATAGCATTTATATTGGTTAGAGGCAAGAAACAGTTCGAATAGTACAAATTACGACAAGGCTAAATAAATATTATATCATACGAGAAGAGACATGACTTCATCTCCTAGGGAGGATTAATTGACATTTGAAAAATAACTAAACACACCTGCTAACAAGCAAGACTAAAACTATCAGCTAAAACTACTTAGTGCATCCATACAATGGCGAGACTAACATCTGTGCGGCAGCTGAAATCCCTGTTCGTCTGGTGTCAGGTACCCCAATACTATCACCTTGCCTTCTGATTAGTATTCCACACCAGCACTCCTGGCTCCGTCAAATCCACGCCCAATCATAATTGTTAATTAGAGAAACAAACATTTTATCTAATTGAAAATTCTTATCATAACGCAGTATATTTTTTCCCGTTGATCAGAATCTGAAGATTGAATTCAACCTGTTATTAAATACTGATTTCTATCATCGCCCGACGATGATAGAAAATATGATAGTCTTGTCGCCCCATCATATTTTTATATTTAATTACCAACATCCTTATTTTTTTTTCTTTGTATTCAGCCACGAAGTAACAGATAACATCAAAATAGTAACACAGTGGCTAATGCACTAAATGAAGAGTACGCTTCAGCCATTTCAAAACATAAGTCCCCATATTCCTCTTTGTACTTCCAGCCTCTCATAAGTGAAACTGGATTTATTGAGTTGAAAATATACAAGAATTTGATTTCTTTTTTTTTTTTTGTGTGTGTTCCTCATTCTCTTATGTCAAATTCTTAGTTGATTTTTTCCTCAAAACGCTACAAAATTTCTTCCCAATTAGAAAATAACTTTCTCTCTCTCTCTCTCTCTCTCTCTCTCTCTCTCTCTCTATATATATATATATATATATATATACATATATATATATATATATAATATATATATATATATATATATATATATATATATGTAATTAAAGAGAGAAAGATTTGTCTTTTAACGCTCTAGCGGTCGTAATTTTGATCCTTACGAAATACGACATTAAAAAGTTTTATGTAAAGCTAAAGATGAAATTCGTTAATAGATGACATCAGACTAGAAGTACGGTGGGGTGGATATGGAAGGATAGAAAATAATTCAAACTATCTCTTTTACAGTTGTATCGTAAATTGTCATATAACGACCCTTTTTGTGAATTTAATTATCTGTAATCGATACTCAGTACGCCTTTTCGCTAGCTCTAATATTAACCGACATACTTTTTTTTTGCATTTTTTGTTTTTGCGAACCTCCACTACTTGTTTTAAATAGTAATAATGTCTAGCATAATTTCTGATTGCAAGTTTCAAGACATATTGGCTTATTGTTAATATGAGTTGAGTAGTAGCAGGAGTCTACTGAAGGCTTGAAACAACTAACGTAATATTGAAGACACGAACAAAATAAAAATAAATATTTCATTCAATAAATGTATAGAATAATATTTATAGTAAATTTAATTTGCAATAAGATTGGTTCTATAAAATTATTTGATCCCACGTATGGCAACGGAGATATGGAGATATTTCGAATTTTAATCTCCCCTCTAAACCCCCCCCCCTCCTACTTGTCCGACTTCAGCCATTAACGAACTTGATCTGTCTTTATGCATAAAACGTTTAAATATCGAGTTTGGTAACGACGAAACAAAATTTGCGACTGCTAGAGCGTTAACAGACAAAAATATATATATATATATATATAAAATTTGTAACCTCTGTCGTGTTACATTGATTTTTTTTCGCGAAATTTCACGATAACCTTTTCGTTTTTCACATGTCATAGACACCAAAACTGCATTTGTTTCTTTTCGTGTATGTTTGTTTGTTTGTTTGTTTGTTTGTTTGTTTGTTTTGTTTGTTTGTTTGTTTGTTTGTTTGTTTGTTTGTTACCTTTTCACGCATAAACGGCTGAACCGAATTTTATGAAACTTTGGTATGTATATATTACTAACTAGCCCCCAACTTAGACTTTTGGCTATATTATTATTCTCTAAGACAAACAGGAGTGGGGGTTATAAGGAAGCCTGAAATTAAAAATAGCGATATTTCGTTTTTCCTATTGGTTTTTCGCAAATATGCACATAACAAAAGTTGTTTATTTGTTATTTAGAGTAACTTTTGTTATATACAACTTTTGTCGTATACGAAGTTTAAATGCGTTATACGCTTAAAAATTATAGCAGGAGTCAACAATATACTTGCCAAAAAAGACTCAACCGAACTAAATAAAACTCGGTATGTGTATTAGCAGTGAGGCATTCATTATAATAAGCCATACCAAAGTTTCTATGGACGGGCAGGAAGTGGGGGTTATAAGGGAAGCCTGAAATTAAAAATAGCGATATTTCGTTTCCTATGGGTCTTTTCCGCAAACTATAAACATAACAAAAGTTGTCTACTTTGTTTATTTGGAGTAACTTTTGTTATATACACTTTTGTCGTATACCTCAAGTATAAATGAGTTATACGTTAAAACTTTAGCGGGCACTAACGGCTGAACCGAACTAAACTCGGTATGTCAATTAGCATTAATTCTTCCATGATTATAAGTTATATTAAAAGTTTTAGGTTCGAACGGGAGGGGGGTTATAAGGGAGGCCTGAAATAAAAATTCACCATATTTACATGTATAAGAGGCGGGAAAATATAAAAATATCGAAAAAAGGAAACTGTGAAGCATATCGAATAAATAATTCTATTATTAGCAAATCCACGGGAAAGACGGGTATCAATCCTAAACACTGGGACGGGTAAATGTCAAAATATTGTGCAATGTAAAGCCTGCTAAAAAATACCATCACCATTCAGCCTCAAATGAATTCCCGGGCGAAGCCGGGTATCTGAGCTAGTATTTATATATAATTTTGAACGGACCTCATTTTCGTCATCTCCAGGGTATTATCGATGGACATTTGAAGAAATGTTTCGAAAATCCCGTCATGAGTACTACCTCAATAGCTGATTTCCCTTAAGGTAAATCTGCTAAACTGGTATTTCTTACTAATTAATGGGATAGTGGGGGCAATATACTTTGAGTGTGATGCAAACTGCTTCATTTGTTAATAATTTAACATTTAATTGAAACTAACACATTTTTGTGTGTGATACTTTATGAAGGCGAAGTCCAATTTTAATAAAATCAAGTATTTGAGTGATTTGTTGAAAACCTTAAAACCCCTATTCCCATCACTTTTTAAGTTTTTTAATATACCTTATAATCTAGTTGGAGTAAGTGCTAACTCCAATACTGTGTTTCGTTCAATCATTTGTCCCCTTTAAAATTGTTTTTCCATGTGCAAGTTTGAAAAAAAAAGAAGAAAAAAAAAATGTAATGGGGAACGAAATATCGCGAATTTACAGTTCAGGCCACCCGTACAACCCCCCTACATTCGCATACCGATATCAAATTACACTAAATTTTGTTCAAGTTTTAAAAGTGGACAAAAAAGAAAATAAATACCAAAAGCAAAAATAATTTTGAGTCCATGTAAAAATGAAAAAGTATAATATCCCAAAGTTTTGAGAAATAAACCAATATATGGACAAAGTTTCAATTTCATACACACACACACACACACACACACACATATATATATATATATATATATATTTGAACGATTTCCGTAAAACGCTTCAGGGTAAAACGTAGTTGTGAATATCTCCATTAATTCAGCTAGAATAAAAAAATCTTACAGAATCCATCTTGTTGATAACATAATGTACTGCACTAGTGGATTTATACTGATAACTTGACTATTATTTGAGTTATTCGTAGTCCCTGTTCATGCGATCACCTCATGTACAACTGATATTTGAAGTGATGTTAACATACGTGTAAGTGAAAAACATATATTAAAATACGCTAATGACGTAATCTTTTGTCATTCCTGCAAATGAGAATTCAGATGATAAAACCACTCAAAAGTTTTAAGTTCTCGCTAGTAGAGGCTGGTGTATAGATGAGGTATATATAGAGGGAGGGAGGAGAGGCAGGCGGGAGGGCCGGAGTCTCCAACAGTCTCAAACACTGTGATCTCGTCTAAATATGATTACTTATTAAGTTGTAAATAGTCTTAGCTTGTAAGATACGAGTCACTACTGTTAGGGGACGGCTTTGCCCTCCTTTTTTTGACTTTTTAGCAGTTTTCCCATAAGGGAAATCACCTATTGAGAAACGTACTCATGACGCGATTTTCAAAAAATTTCTTCAAATGACCATCGATCTTAAGGAGGAGATGACGAAAATGAGGTCCGTTCAAAATTATATATATATTTGTCTGTTGCCGCTCTAGTGGTCGCAATTTGTGTTTAATCGGTATCAAACTTGATATTTAGTCGTTTTATGTAAAAATAAAGATCAAGTTCGTTAACGGCTGAAATCGGACCAGAGGGAGGAGGGGGGGGGGTTTAGAGGGGGGAATATTGAAAATTCGGAATATATCCGTTATTATAAATCGGATCGAAAAAATGTAGAATCAATCAATTATAGCAAATGAAATGCACTATTAATATTGTTATATACATTTATTTCCAGTCTTGAATATTAACCGAGATATATGCATTTTCCAGTTTTCAGCCTTGAGCAAACCCCCACTTCTACTCATGTTACATAAAGAATACTCGGTTATGTAATAAACCACATCATTCGAAGCTTAAATACCAAATGTTGTTTTCAAGAAACATTTTATACAAGATACATGCAAATATTTTCTGGTAACCCCCCTTCCCCCCTTCTTAAGTTTTTTGGTCTAATTAAATTTGATTGGATGAGATAAAGGTTATTCAATATAAATTACAGTACTAGACATAGTAAATAGTTTTTAATCAAATTAATACGTTATATTACAGTAATTGTTTTTCTTTCCGGTATGAAGTTGGCAGAACTGTTTGTTTACATTTCAGAAGCTTTCCGTCGGGAGGTTTCTTATTATAGTTTGTATTTATTCACTTAATATCTACGGTGGCGTTGTGGTACCGGTATGTAGATTTATCGATTGCTAAAACTTCACTGCTCAGTTTACGCAGATCCTGCGTGACGGACTTTTACTGTCTATTATTATCTTTGCATTTGATTGTTTTATTATTATTATTATCATAATATTATTATTTACATTCTTTTAATTTTTAAGAAGATTTCCCTTACGGGAAATCAGCAATTGAGATCGTACTCAAGACGAGATTTTTCAAAACAAAATTCATCAAATGTCTATCGATCCTAACCAGGCCCGTTCAAAATTTCACATGTATTCGTCTGTTAACACGAGCGGTCGCATCATTTTTCTGATCCATACCAAACTCGATATTTAAACATTTTATAAAAAGGAGGAGGACGTTTTGAGGGGGTAATTTCGAAAATTCTATATAACTCCGTTATTAAGCGTCGGACCGAAAAATTGTATATAATCAATCTTATTGCAAATGTTATGTTCTATATGTGTTGTTATGTACGTATTTTCATTATCTTGATTATTAGCCAAGATATTTGCATTTTTTTGGGTTTCGGCCTTCAGTGAACCCCCACTTCTAACCATGTCATATTAACAATAAGCTGTTATATTTGGAACTCCATTATTTAAATCCAATATACCAAACATTGTTCTCATTGAACTTCTCCTTGTAAGATGTATACAAATATGTACTATTGACCTTCCCCCTCTTCTTTTGTTCTTTGACTACTATAATTTGAGTGAATAAGATAAACATTATTCTGATTCATTATAAATTACAGTACTAGCTATAGTAAATGGTTTTAAATAAAATTAATAGGTTATATTCAGATATATTTCATTAATTGTTTTCCTTTCCGGTTTAGAATATTTCCACCTATCTATTCAGCTCTGAGAGGTTGGCAGACCTGTTTGTTTAAAATTCAGACGCATTCCGTTGGCAGATATTAAAATCGACTGAATGATTTCTCATTACTGTTTGTATTTATACCCTTAAAATTCACAGTGGTGTTACCAGTATGCTGATTTGTCTGTTGTAAACGTTCCCGTGGGAAATCTGCTTAGTTTACGCATCCCCTGCGTTACGGACATTTTCATAATGTAGACATTTTCTTTTATCTTCTGCTTTTTTACGTTTTTGTCATTATCTAAAATTTCTACCTCGTGAAAATTAAATTTTTTGCTTAAATGTCAAAGAATGGTAGGCCAAATATGTTCTTTTTTCTAAATTATCAACATTTCTACAATCCTGTCTCAATCTTTTTTAGCAGATTTCCCCTAAGGGAAATCAGCTATTGAGGTTGTACTCATGACGGAATTTTCGAGATTTTTCTTCAAATGTCCATCGAGCCTACCTAGTAGATGACGAAAATGAGGTCCGTTCAAAACTATATATATATATATATATATATATATATATATATATATATATATATATATATATATATATATATATATATTTGTCTGTTACCGCTCTGGCGGTCGCAATTTTTGTTTGATCGTTACCAAACTCGATATTTAGTTGTTTTATGTAAAAAGAAAGATCAAGTTCGTTAACGGCTGAAATCGGACCAGTGGGAGGGGGGGTTTAGAGGGGAGGATTTTCGAAAATTCGAAATATCTCCGTTACTATACGTCGGATCGAAAAAGGTAACAGAATCAATCTTATTGCAAATTAAATTTACTATAAATATTGTTCTATACATTTATTCTGTATCTTGAATATTAACTGAGATATTTGCATTTGTATTCTGCGTGTGCTCGGCAGCAGTCTGTTCGGACTTTCCGCCGTGAGCTCTGGCGGCCGTTTTCGTAACTATTCGTCCCTCGTGAATAGGTTTAGAGGTTTCTTACTACTACAGTTGTTATTAGGGAGATTTCTCTATTGTAAAACTTCACGTGGGAAATCTGCTTAGTTTACGCAGCCCCTGCGGACTTTTATGTTCTGTGACGACTCCCCTATATAAAACTTGTTGTATTTTATAATTATTGTAATTTGTTACCTAGTCTTTTAGTTTATATTGTAGATTTATCTAATGTAAACCTTCAAGAGGGATATCTGCTTAGTTTACGCAGCCTCTGCGAGACGGACTTTTTCTTCTACAGAACCTCTGGAAGGAGTTCTAGAACGAGGCTAAGGCTTTTTAGCATATTTTCCTCAAAGGAAATCAGCTATTGAGGTCGTACGCATATATTGTCTATTATTACCAGCTGGGGCCAGTAATGACTGTCTTTTGAATTATGAATTATAGTTGTACCTTTTGGAAAATTTACAATGTTGTAATAATCCTCATGACAGAAAAATCACAGAGTTAGGAGTCATGCGTTGGTTTTTTTTTTGTTTTTTTTTTAATATCTTGTCATCAATATATTTTGGTTTGAAACCTCTGTTTGACAATTAGGTATTTTTACTGTTGAGTATATCGTTTGACCACAGCCTTTCTCAGAGTTCACTGTTACGGGGATCCCCTAGCATTGGCATTTAATCAATATTGATGAGTAGGGGCAGGGCTGTGAGAGGAGGGAAAACACGCAGAACCCAGGAACCTCCTACAGGTTTAAACTCAGCCAAACTATGCCCTTATCGCTAGAATTACAACGAGCTACTGATATGAGGGAGAGAGGGTGGGGGGCCATTATCTCCTTATCAACTCATTCATTGATAACAGATCAACAGCTGATTAAAGTAATACAAACTTGTAAGTTCTCGCTAGTTGAGGCTGGTGTATAGATGAGGTATATATTGAGGGAGGGAGGAGAGGCAGGCGGGAGGGCCGGAGTCTCCAACAGTCTCAAACACTGTGATCTCGTCACAAATCCACTTTAGTACTTTAAGATGTAAATACTCTTAGCACGTAAATACGAGTCACTACTGTTAGGGGACGGCTTTGCCCTCCTTTTATCTTTTTAGCAGACTTCCCCGAAAGGACGTCAACTATTAACCAAGTATATATGAGAACTTTAAAAATATTATTTCAATTACCGCTGACCAAAAGAAATATATTACGAAGGTCGTATCGCTCCATGTTTGAAATTTATCCTGTTAAATGTTTTTTTTTAATCACCGAACGTCAGAATACAAAGTTGTAGATGGTCACATCTAGTTTCACAATGTAGGATTATTTTCTCTGTCGGGTTACCTAAGTCAAGTGTTGCGCTTCCTAGATTTCCACCCACTTCTTATAAGCTCACTCAAAATCTCTAAACTTTAAAATTCAAAATACCCCATTTATATTAATTTTAAAATACACAATTTTAACCATTTCAAAACGATATTCACCTTAGGACTTTTTCATATTTCTTTTCTGGAATGACTAACGAATTACGCCATCTCACATGTCACTGCCCTATGTCCATAGAATTTGCCATTAAACTAAATATAAAACTGGTAGTGATATAAGAGTTTGAATTGGGTATCCCATGCGTAACCGTGGGAGTATACTGAAGGATAAAAACTCCAAACAAACCTTTAATGTTTTAATTTAAAAAAATATTAATAGAACAAAACTTGTAGCTCTGGAAAACGTGAACTTCGAAATTGGGTTTAAATACCATTTCCAACCCAGGCATTATTGCACAGTCTTTATGAGTGTACGTTTTAAACCTCCACTCCTCCTAGTCCAATAAATATAAATTTGCTTTGTGATCTTTAGCTACCTCCGAATGAAACTCAAGGGATTCGTGATCAGAGTTTTTAAGTAGTTAGTGGCCAGCTCAAGTACAACCCCCGTTAACCAAGGAGGACCTGGAATGACTTGTTTCAGTAGACTGACGGACCCCATTGAGCCTGGGAGGGCCAGTGGTCAGTTGTCCTTGTGCTAGCCTGTTTGTGGGCAGGATCTATGGGAGTCATAATCGTTAGTCATCCCAAGAGACTGTCAGACGTATATACTCGTTAGAATCTCGCTGATCCACAAACTCAGCGACACTAGCGCTTTATGACTAATGTTCTCTCTTAGCTTGATCGTACACTGCATCTGCTTTTACCTCAAGCGTTCTGAGGGTAGTGCTATACGTAACCACACCACAATCCACACGACCACCGGTGCCCCATAGATAAATATATTGACATAGAAGCTTCAGTGAACTTCATCTTAGTCTTCTAAAAGGTGGAATCAGTAGGGATTTATAAGGTTTCTCTTACACAGTTATGTAATAATCACAATATCGATAGATGAATCCCTTTAAGGGAACGCTCTTAACGTCGATACACTGGTTAATAATACGGATGAGTTTCGATAATAAATCCCAATAAATACACTTTTTGAGCGTATTTCTATGGGCAGTTCAAAGTTCAGTGCGTGCAGCCTATAAAAAGGACCCAGACGCGAAGGATTAAGATCAGTTATATCCGGCATCCTCTGGAGGGGAGACCCTTGTCGGTGAGACCCCCAGCTAATCCTTCAGCCTGTTCCGGCCTGCTTGAGCCAACCAACTTCTCGCCTGTACTACCTCTCACGGCTAAGTCGGCACTTCTATTAAGCAAAGTCTTTAGTGTAGTATAGCATAAGTAGAAATAAGTGTCCCCCATTATAGTATTAAAAGGTGGCCCTTCGTTTTCATTTTAATAATTATTATTGGTGAATATTTTGAATATAAATACATTTATATATATTTGAATTTTGACTTGAATCGATTGTTGGTGGGCCCTTCCTAGATTCTTGTTAGTAGTTTGGTTGTGGATTTTTTCATTTCTTTCAGCTTCCACTGCCTATCGCCGCAGCCAGATCGCAACACTTGTATTTTTCATCTTTTAACATTCCACATTTAACTTTCAATGAAAATCACTCTAGTTAATTTCTTAAGAATTATAGGTTTTACTCATCAAAATTATTGCTTGCCTTCATAAAAATTAGCTGCTATAAGCACAGTATAGTTCTAATTATAATTTTACTTGGTTTGTGAATTCCTAACATAGGTACCAAGTGTAAAAACTTTGGGGTTTTATTGAACGAAACATGAATACATGGTCCTTTGTGATAACCGTATCATGTCGTTAATATTTAATTCTGTAGTGAAGGTGTGTTCCGAATTGTCTTTTGAAAAGATACTAAGGATATTTAGTGCAGATCGTACGAGGGAAATCAATATATTTTACCTATTGGTAGCTCAAAGGACTCCTTATGTTTGGGAAATCATTCCCTAAAAGATGATTACATAAAGTTTTATTTTTTCTGAAATTATTTTAATGTGGCTTTCGATTTGACTAGAACCCATGAATAGTGCGAAGGTATAGTTTACAGCGGCGTAGCTATGTTTTCCGCAAGGTGTAAGTTCGTTCAACTAGGAGAGAGAGAGAGAGAGAGAGAGAGAGTGGGGGACCATTATCTCCTTATCAACTCATTAATTGATAATAGATCAACAACTAACAGCTGATTAAAGTACTTCAAACTTGTAAGTTCTCGCTAGTAGAGGCCGATGTATAGATGAGGTATATATTGAGGGAGGGAGGAGAGGCAGGCGGGAGGGCCGGAGTCTCCAACAGTCTCAAACACTGTGATCTCGTAATTGAAGGTAACATTAGAAATAAGTTGTAAATAGTCTTAGCATGTAAGATACGAGTCACTACTGTTAGGGGACGGCTTTGCCCTCCTTTTAGCGTAATTTATTTAAGGGTAATCTGGTATTGAGGATGTACTCTTGTCGAGATTTTTGAAAAACCTTTTCAAATACCACATCAAACATATTATACTATATCACATATATTGAATTAGAGTGACGCAGAGGTTTATATTATAATTTTCCTTAAAGGGAACGAGCTATTGAGGTAGTATTCTGTGGAATGCGATTTTCGAAAAATCTCCATCGGTCCGACCTAGTAGATGACGAAAATGAGGACGTTCAAAATTAAATATATATTTGTCTGTTACCGCTCTAGCGGTCGCAACTTTTGTGTGATCGTAAATAAACTCGATTTATAAGCGTTTCATGCAAAACTAAAGGCCGAATACGTTAATGGCTGACATCAGACCAGTGGAGAAGGGTTTCCATTGCATTTGAAAACTTGAAATATCTCCGTTGTTTTGAGTCGGATCCAAAATAAATTTTAACATTCTAACACTGTTCATGTCATCTCGTAACACTATAGATTCTCTTAAGAGAAATCAGCAACTGTGGTTGTAATCAAGAATTGGTCTGCTAACGCCTTAGCGGTCGCTATGTTTGTTTGATCCAATTCTAGTCATATGATACTCATTCCAGATCTCCCAGGGTTAACGGGGTGGTACGTATAGTTGATCTGACTCCTAAACCCCTTGGGTGGGGGAGGGGTGGAGTAAAGATGTCCAATGCCTACAATCCCATCCAAAATAAAATGTGTGTGTGGTATGTATATATATTTCTGTATATTGTCTATGTTGTTCAACTGAAATTCAAATAAATTACACAGAGACAGTTGTAATTATTCATCTTCAGTAAACAACACTCCTTGCGGTGCCATTTTAACTTGTAGCTTGCTTTATCTAAAACATTTCGAGCCCACATACATTTGGAGTTGTTTAAAATGGGACCTTTCTAACGAAGACAATATATATCCTATATGTATTTTTCCAGTAAGTTGTATATCGGTTTCAATTTACGGGGAGCTCGCTGTACAGTATTTTACAACCTTGTACGACGCGAAGTATTTTTATCGGGAAAATTTGGGGTTTTCAGATCTCAATGAAATAATCTGCTTTGACCGAACCGGGATCCGTTTAGACTAGTTTTTCTGTACGTTACTCACATAAGTCCAAAAGTCTGTCACGCAGGGGCTGCGTAAACTTAGCAGATTTCCCACGTGAAGTTTTACAATAGAGAAATCTGCCTAATAATAACAGTAGTAGTAAGGAATCTCTAAACCTATTCACGAGGGACGAACAGTTACGAAAACGGCCGCACTAGCTCTCGGCGGAGAGTCCCGAACATAGCCGACTCCTGCCGACCACACACACAATACAAATGCAAATATCTCGGTTAATATTCAAGATAGAGAATAAATGTATAGAACAATATTTATAGTAAATTTAATTTGCAATAAGATTGATTCTATTTTTCGATACGACGCATAATAACGGAGATATTTCGAATTTTCAAAAATCCCCCAACTAACCCCCCCCCCACCTCCCACTGGTCCGATTTCAGCCATTAACGATCTCGATCTTTCTTTTTACATAAAACGATCAAATATGAACTTTGGTAACGATCAAACAAAAATTGCGACCGCTAGAGCGTTAACAGACAAATATATATATAATTTTGAACGGACCTCATTTTCGTCATCTCCTGGGTAGGATCGATGGACATTTGAGGAAATTTTTCAAAACTCGCGTCATGAGTACGACCTCAATAGCTGATTTCCCTTAAGGGAATTCTGCTAAAACGGCAAGCCTCAGACTGCTAAAATTTCATATTTAGAAATGTTCTGGTTGTGCAGAGGTGGAAGGAAGGTTTATTAAAGGGTGAAAATAAAAATCATATTATATTAGAGATAAAAAGAAGTAATATATATGACCTTTTTATATCATATGGAGGTCTATAAATAATTTCTTTGACATTTTTCGATCCGATGCACTGCATCGGAGAGCGCGTACATCACTTTTAAACGAAATAAGTTTAATGATTTGCAACAAACATTTTTATTTATTTTATTTAATAAGCATGCAAGAAAGTCATTCAGTGTCCACATCATATATTTAAAAATATTTTTGAAAAAAAATAATATTATAAATAAAAATAGTCAAATATGAAAATATTCATTGTAGATAAAGTATGCCTTTGTTTTTAAAACCACCGTCATTTTTGTGTGTTTTCTGTAGTTCTTTGGGCAATTTTAAGACAGATTAAAATTACCCCACTACATCCTAACCCAAGATATTCAATATTTCTTTAGTGTTTTAGACAGAACGCCAATTAACGGCACCCTTCACTTTACTGTACTGCTGGATTCGCGTTATTTCGAAGCCATATCAGAATTTTCATCTGCATGAATACCTATTCATCTAAACATAATTGTGCTATTTACTGCCAACAATTATTATTATTATTATTTATTAACGTCCACTTTTTGCAACTCAGGCTAATTGGGGTGGGTTATCTAAGGTTGCCACCCTTTTCTAGCCAGGATGGGACTTAGGGTGATATTTAATGAATTTCGTCATTAATAATTTCCTTTGCCCAGGCAAGAATCGAACTCGCCACTCTAGGTTTACCATGTAATATTAAGGTCAACGCTTTAACTCACATGGCTAACCTGAACCCCGACTGCCAACTATTAAGAAATAATAAAAGGAATGATTGTTAATCGTGGTTAGCTGCTAAAATCGGTAACCCTAGCAACATCACTTGATTTATCATCACCAGCGTTAGAGCAATTAAGAGTAAAAGAGAAAGGTATGCACACAATTTTGAGAAAATGTTGGCATTGAGGTGATATTTCAACCAACAAAAATTCGATTGCTTTCACAGTAATAATTTATATTTTCATTTTTATAAAACAAATAGTTTATATGAAAATTTATTTATTAAAATAGTGATTTTTCATCCTCATCGTAAAAATAGTTTAATAATTTCAAGGTGCATAGCTTATATGCACTAGAATATAAACTGCTCAGGGACTGAGCAACAGGTGTTTAGGGTTCATTCAGTTATTTGTATTTCCATTTAATAATTTAGTATAGAGACAAACGAGTCTCGTTTTCATTCACGCTGTAATTAAGTCTTTCTTTAACTTGTGTTTATTTCCGCCTCCTCCCTCCTTAATCGATTTTAGCAGAATTCTCTTGAGGATGATTTTCCTTATTCGAGGACGTACTTCTTGACGCGATTTTCGAAAAGTTTTGGCAAATATCCATCAATCCTGCCTTGGAGATAGCGAAAGTCCGACTTCATAAAAATGCAAATATCTCGGTTAATATTCAAAATAGAGAATAAATTTATATGACAATATTTATAGTAAATTTAATTTTCAATAAGATTGGTTCCATACAATTTTTTGATCCGATGCATATTAACGGAGATATTTCGAATTTCCCCCTCTAAACCCCCCCTCCCTCTAGTTCGATTTCATCCATTAACGAACTTGATCTGTCTTTTTACATAAAACGGTTAAATATCAAGTTTCGTAACGATCAAACAAAAATGCGACCGCTAGAGCGTTAACAGACAAATATAATATATATATATATATATACATATATATACTTTTGAACGGATCTCATTTTCGTCATCTCCTGGGTAGGATCAATGGACATTTAAAGAAATTTTTCGAAAATCGCGTCCTGAGTACGACCTCAACAGCTGATTTCCCTGGACCAGTCGTAATTTTTCTTTTTTTTTTTTTTTTTTTTTTTTTTTTTGTTTTTTTTTGAAAAATCAATTTCGTTAACACCTGAATTTGGACTGAAGAGAGAGGGTTTAGAGGGGAGAATTTTGAAAATTCTAAACATCTTCGTTATTATTTGGCGGATGGAAAAGTTTTATAAAGCCAATCTTATTACAAATTTAATGTTCTATAAATGTTATTATATATATTTGCTCATTTTATATTCTGGATTGTGTTTATTCTGGGCATATTTTCATTTTATTCAGTTTTCAGCATTCAGTAATCCCTCTCACTATATTAGCAATAAGTTGTTATTCCATAAATCGCTTTATACATTCATACGTGTAAATACGTCATTCTATGTCATCAAATAAAATTTTACGTTCTTAACACGAAAATGTTTATTTGATCTTTACCATACTCGATATTTAACTGTTTCATTCAACACTAAATGTCATATTAGCCAATGGCACAAAACGGACGAGGAATGAGGGAGGGGGTTAGGAGAATTTGAACATTTATAATATTTCCCTTATTATGAGTCGTGTTTTAGAACCAAACTTATCACTTTTTTGACGCTTTACAATTGCTGTCCTGTATTTTTTTCCCGTAACTCAAATATTAAGCGAGTTATTAATTCTTATTTTCCATTGTCAGTAAACCCACTTCTACTCACAAGATCTTAGACATAGAGAATATTTGGGGACTAGTTATAAATATTACTCTAACCAGCCAGTGGGAAATCTTCTTAGTTTACGCAGCCCCTGCGTGACGGACTTTTTGATCAAAAAGGGGAGGTGCATAATAAGACGGTACTGTGGCCCTAAATGTGAACTTTCAACAATTATCAATTTCTTTTCTTGTCCCGCCAGAAAAGATCAGATGTGGCCACCACAAGACTTACTTGTATTGATATTAATTTAAATAAACAAAATGTTTTTGTGTCCTTCATTTAATATGAATCCATTTCAAAGTTATAAACGATATCTCCGCTCCAATACGTCGAATAAAAAATGTATCATAGTTTATAGATCTTTTAGGAATTCACTAAGTGACTAACTCGTTAAATAAAATGCTTAGCCCCACCCTGGCTAGAAAAGGGTGATAACCCATAACCTGTAGATAACCCATCCCAATTAGCCGAGTAGTACAAAATTGGTGTTAATCAAAAATAATAATACTTCAGAGTTAAAGTGTATATAACTTTCTCATTAACTCTTTAGTGTTATTAGGAAGGTTATGTAAAGGGTGAAAAAAAAAATGCAAATTGCTCCCTACATATTAGAAATACAAAGAAGTTATATAGGAAATTTTTTATTTATCATGAGAAGGTCTATAAATGATTTCATTTAATTTAGTGACGAACTTATTAAATAGAATCCTTAGTCCTAACCTGACTAGAAAAGGAGGTAACCTGTAGATAACCCCTCCCAACTAGTCATAGTAGCAAAAATTGGACGTTAATCAATTTTAATAATAATACTTAAGAGTTAAAAGTGAAAGGTGTGTATTGACCTTATGCACAAAATTTTGAAGCACTGCCATATTTCTACAAACAAAAAATTCGATTGCCCTCACAATAATAATCAATATTTTCATTTCTATAAAATAAATAGTTTGTATGAAAGAAATTATTTTTAAATAATGATTATTCATCCTCTTCTTAGAAATAGTTTAATAATTTCACATGCCTTATTTATTTATGCGTCATAAGAACAAATGCTCTATGAGAAAGGAATCTCGTTTTCATTCTCATCGATTCGGCACTGTAATTAAATTTTATTAATAATATTTTTATAGATCGTTTTGTTATAAATAAAAAGTGGTTATAAATACATTTTTGTAAGTCTAATAGGTACGGAAAAATTTTCATTTTTTTTTTTATGCCTCCTCCCCCCCCAAAAAAGCATCCCCTACATCTTACTTTATTTTGACCAAAAGAGATGCTTAACTAGACGGTACAACTCCTAAATAAAGTTTTTGAGATATGAATCACAACGAATTGACAAAACTGGTCAAAATGAGTGCATCGAAGGCCAAAATGAATAATTCCGTGGAAATCTGATTAATTAATTTTCGAGACTAACAAGAATTTCTTTATTTCGTACAAGGAAGTAAAAATTATTTACATAGAAGTAGAATTATTTTCTACTAATTGAAGATTATTAATTACAGATATAAAGCCGATGTATATATATATATATATATATATATATATATATATATATATATATATGTGGAATATTTTGGTACGTTACTAAAGTGGTTAGAAATAACTTTAAGGGTAGAAACGCTGAGATCTAGTGTCAACTTGAGCATCAATTCCAAGATTAAAATAGTCATAGCCTGTAATATAAGAATCACTACTGTCATAGGAAAGCATTTTCATCCTTTTTAGCAGAGTTTTGCTTCTTGTCATCGTATTAATGATGCGTTAACTGTTCATGAAAGTGATTCAAAGTTTAAAGTTCTCGCTAGTAGAGGCTAGTGTATTGACGAGCTATATGAGGGAGGGAGGAGAGGGCGCGTGGCGGGAGGGCCGGAGTCTCCAACAGTTTCAAATCTGTGATCTCGTGACAATTTGAGCATTAGTTCAGTAAGTTGTAAATAGTCTTAGCATGTAAGATACGAGTCACTACTGTTAGGGGGCGGCTTTGTCCTCCTTTTGGACTTTTCAGTGCTGAAGTCAACTGGTGATCAACGGCACTGAATTTGTGAAATATTAACTCAAAATGAATGTACCTCAAAGTGGTCAGGTCTCGCTAATTGTTTAGCAGACAGAGTTGACCAAAATATAATTACCATTACTTATCATTTTCCACAACCCACCTGGTACCAACAGCTGCTGGGTCACATACACCCAGTGTTCCATTAACCCCCCACCTCACATCTCACCAACACCCATTATGATGGAACAATAGTTCAGTAGAATGGGAACTATCATTCTCACCCCTGGTAGGTGACACCACCTTAATACCATCCAATCTGAACATTGCTGGGTTTCAGACTAAAAAGAATATATATTTTTCTAAATTATAGCGACCCTGCTTTCATCATTTTTTTCTTGCCTCCTTTCTCATTTCTCCTACCATATCGCCTATATGGTACCACCGGCTCCCAGGTCATAACCTATTTAAATGGAACTAGTTCAGTAGAAGGGGTCTAATAAATCTACACCATATAGATCTCATATGGGCTTTATTCCTTTGCATAGTAATTCCTGTATAAGACTGGGTCGCAGATAAGAATAAATATTGGCAAAATTACAATTACCATTGATAATTTCAATTACTTTGTGATTCCTTTAATTGTAACTGCTACTTTTTGATCCAAGCATAGTTTTTGATCCAATATAATTGAATTACCAATTACTAGTAATTGTAATTGCCTAACACATGTGTCTTCTTTGCTCACCAACTAAGTTAAAGCACAACAAAATTTTGGGTTGGATTTCATTTGAAAGTGATAAACAATACCTCCATCCCGTTTTATCGAATCAAAAAATGACATAGGACATAATTTATAGATGTTTTCATGAACTACAAAAAAGGTCCTAAATTTTTTTTCTTTCTAATACCTCTACAGAGGAATTTATAATTTTGTTCACTTCTAACCACTCCTCTCCCCCTTAGTTGATGTCAATCCAAAGGAAAGATGCACCACCATACCTTGCAACAATCCCAAATGTGAAATTCCAGCATTCTAAGGTGAAACATTTTTGAGTTATTCGTGATGCATACATACCTACAGATGCCAGGCAGAAACTCAAAATTCAGTCAGTCAAATTGGTTCAGAGTGGCCCCAAATGGATTATTTTGTTGAAAACTCAAAATTTTTGTTATCACAACAATTTCTTTACTACATACAAGGAAATAAGTAAAGGTTCATATTCAAAAGTAAGCAAAAATTATTTAATTGTTATGAATTATTCATAACAAACATTTTTATTTTGAAAATTGAATTTACAGGCAATGATGTTTTTTTAATATTATTTTTTTTCCTTTTATTTGTAGTTCTTCCACTGTAACTACCACTACACGTAATTATAGGTAATTGAAATTGCAATTACTTACTGGTGAAAAGTAATTATAATTGAGAGCCTCAATTACAATTAGAGAATTGAAAAAACGTTT
Organism: Riptortus pedestris; assembly: GCA_019009955.1. NCBI lineage: Eukaryota > Metazoa > Arthropoda > Insecta > Hemiptera > Alydidae > Riptortus > Riptortus pedestris. The sequence continues at coordinate 49,576,307 of CM032229.1, forward strand.
ATTGCAATTACTTGCAACGATGGCAGTAATTGTAATTGGATTTTACAATTACTATAATTGTTCATTGCAAAAATTTATTATTATATTGTTGACCATTTAAATGTTTACCTACTGAAAGTATGGTTCAGTTGAATTAATTTTGTCCAACTCTAAAGGCATCGTGAGAGCATTCCTGAGAGTGTAACTCACTAAGAAAAAATTGTTCTTAAGGTTCAGGCTAGTATGTAGCCGTTAGTTTATATTGTCTGTATATAAACATACCTTTCTCAAAAATAATAGAGGGTGTACAATTACACACAGAATAATATGCACGATTTTTATTTAAATCATCTTTCCATACACTACTCAACAAAAAATTGTTAGAGCAGATGATGGTAAAAATAGATAGTCCCATTTGAGCCAAAAAATGGCTGACTCCTTGCTCTGACTCATCTAGTCATAATTTGAGCACTACATGTTGTCCTAAAAGGGGAAGGGTTAATACACTAAATTACTGTCTCAGAGGTTCCTGTTTCAAACATGAAGTGGCTAACTAAATTTTAATAAAATCCTTAGTCCCACCCTGGCTAGAAAAGGATGGTAACCTTTAGATAACCCGTCCCAATTAGCCATAGTAGCATAAAGTGGACATTAATAAATAAATAAAAAAATATTTAACTGTGTGACTGAGAAACCCACTCATTGAAAAAAAAATCAATAAAGAATTTGCTATTTTTGTGCTGAAGTGGCACCATTGAACAGCAAGGAATATATCAAGATGACCACTTGACCATCGCATCTAATCCATGATTTTGGCCATGGCCATTCATGTACTGTAGAACCAAGATTTTATTTATTTTTCTTCCGGGCCTACACCCTACAATCAGTCCTGCTTTCAGGTAGAGCTCAAACATTGTCTCGATAAACTAGGAATGGTTATAGGTAAAAATGGGAGAGGTTAAAAATAGACGAGTGATTTTGGTATTATGCCATGTTTGTTTAGCCTTGCTAGTACTAAAGATAAACTTTAAAGGTTGAAAACAAATGTCAATGAAAATAATATGTAAAACACAACCCCTCTTTTAAAAAAATAAAGAAATCCACATCATTAATAATGACAACATTCCAATAATGTAATATTTATAAATAAAAAAATGATTTTGAAGAAAATCATTTTAAAATATATATTTTGATTTATGTTATCAAAGGCTTTATTGAAAAAAGAATGTTTTGTTTATAACGCAATCGGGGCTCAAGTTAGCCATTTGAGTTAAAGCATTGACCTTAATCTCACATGGTAAACCTTGAGTGGCGAGTTCAATTCCTGCCTAGGCAAAGGAAATTATTTAGTGACGGAATTCATTAAATAACGTCCTTAGTCCCACCCTGGCTAGAAAAGGGTGGTAACCTGTAGATAACCCACTCCAATTAGCCTTAGTTGGAAAAAGTGGATGTTAATAAATAATAATAATATAATGCAATCATATTTTATAATTCATAAGGTTTATTCTTTCTGTGGTTTCAGTTTTAAAACATCATTACCTCAGTGCGGCGGATAACATATGCCAAATTACTTTTTTTTTAATTATACAGTTTTTTATGATATAATATTACTTGATCCTCTTCCTGCTTTTACTATCAATTTACTGATCTTCGTTGCAATGATTCAGCAACAAAATCTAAAATTATCTCTTTTCCTTCGACTATTAGGTATTGTTAAAAAACAAAATACAAAAAAAGGTTGCATGCCCCCGGGGGCATGTGCCGCCTAAGACGAATACTACCGGGCATGCCCACGGGGGCATGCAACCTTTTTTTGTATTTTGTTTTTAACGCAGTTAACGTGTTAATCAATATCCACATTATTAAGTTGTAACTTTTTCCATAAGAGTTAGGGAAAAAGAGATTTGTATAGATCCTTTTTTCTTGATCTTTAATTTACTTTCAGTGGTATTTTTTGATCCGACTCAAAGGAATGAAGATATACCTATCAAATGAAATTTCAGTCAAGCAGGGGCTGCATAATCTAAGCAGATTACCTACATGTTGGTATGACACACCTCTCATCTCACTACATCATTTCTATTTCTAACTAAAAATCCTATGATTAGATGGAGAGGATTAATAGTGTTGAATGAAACTACCAAATATCGAATATGATATAGATCGAATACACATTTTGGAATTAAAATCGTAAAGGATGAATTGATGACATCATCACACATTGTATTTGCATGTATGTCACACATATGGTCTCTTGAAAACAATATTTGGTTATTAAGTATTGAATATGATGTTTCATTATATATGTGTTTATTATGATTATAATGCATTAAAAAAGATTCTATTTTTTTCCCCCCCATTTAATAGGAAATATATACTTAACTTTTCTAAGATATACAATATTTTAAAATAAATTAGGCGGAGAATGCATCAAAATTATATATCTTATATTCATAATGTGCTTCAAAACAAAACCAGAGAAATTAATAAAAAAATTACAGTTTAAAAAGTCTTAAATTGTTAAAAATAAGTTGTTGTTTTTTCCACATTTTCAAATTTAATCCACTCAAAGCTGGCGACATTTACTAGGGTTATTTTCACAACCGTTCAAAAATAGTAATTATTGAATGTTCTTTTTAATGGAATTTGGTCATTAATATTTTTGGTGTTCTTGGAGATCAGAACCAATTAATTGTAAATTAATTTTAACTATCAATGATTGTAAAGGAAAACACAAATAAAGTAAGACATTCCAAGTGCTTTTATTTACGTAAAAATAACATTTATTTCATCTACTTAATCATTTACACTCATTAATTCTAATAATAGCAAGATTTGTTCTAAAAATAGCTAGACATTTTCTAGCTTTCGAATAATACATGTATATATCTAAATTCAGGCACTTGTGTAATGCCATTATAATTTTATTAAGTAAAAAAAGTTAAATTAAAGCAAATTTCAACATTCAATTTGTATGTACAAATAAACCTACAAATTTTATTCATGCATTTCAATGAGGGATAGTCGTATTTCAATGAAAGCCTGCTAAAACATTATACAAACTTCTAAGCAGTAGTTGCACAAAAACATCAACTTTTTAAACAAGCTACAACTGAGATACAAAAATAAAAAAATTATTTTTATAAAATATTATAGTATTATGATAAAGACACTATCTCACACAAAAACTTGAAGTGGCATTTTGCTAAAGATCAATAAATATAATCAATTATAATATAAATCAGATGCTCCTATTATCTTTATATAATAATATAATAGCCCCGGCTAGAAGATGGTGGTAACCTGTAGCTAACACATTCTGATCAACCTTAGAAGCACGAAGAGGGCCTTTCATGTCATTAAAATAATCTAGTTAATTTCAGATTACTGACTGGTTGGAATAGAAATATTTAGCTAGAGAAATATAAAAGTTGTGAAAACTAAAGTGCTGTGAAGCAAAAATAATCACTTTATAGTCACTGTCTCAAAGGACCTTCACTGTCTTCATTGGAGGAATATATATAATATAAGAAAATTTTAAGGAGGATTTTCTTTCCAAAGGTTTTGTCGTAGTTGTTAAATCACACTATTAACCCACATCAAAATCTAAACTACTGTATTATAAACCCCTTTTGGTAATTAAACTTATCTTAACAAGAAAGAAAGTGTATGCTTCTTATAAGGTAGCCGTACTCACTGTAGTTTATCAAAACTAAAATAGGATAATACATTTTATAATGAACTTTTATTTTAAGCCTATACTGTCAATTATTATGCTTTTTGTAATTTATATAAAAAATAGTGTCCAGAAACTCGTAATAATGACATTACAATTCCCACTCAAAAATAACATATAATTCAGAAAAATATGCTCCAAAATAATTTGCCATTTAAATTTTTTTATAAAACTAAAGACAACATAGAAATTGAACAACCAATTATTTCATCTACTTCAAATGTAATGGCACTGTGGATTTTACACCCCCAAGGACGCTAGCAAGGTCTGCTTAAAACATGTTTGTGTGAAAAGAAATATTGGCAATTGTGAGAGGCATAGTTTTTTTATTCTACAAACTGGCATATCATATAACATCAAAAAGAATTAATGTTTTTAACTTCCAAGGGAGCCCCACCCCTGTTAGTGCTAATAAAACAGAATAGTATAATCATGTTATATTACTCAGGATAGATATAATACATTATTCTAATAGATTTTTCCACTCCTCCTTGGGCCTCAGCAGATTGTGAAAAATAATTCAGATAGTAACTCTGCTAAACACTGTTAACCCCCATGTCCAATTCTGGAAATTGGTTGTGACCATCCTAGTACTATCTATTCCTGCTAATGTCCCTATTAACAAAATTACCCTATTTCCATGAAAACAAACAAAGAATGGGAGTTGCATTGGGTCCCCATTGCTTTCAGCAAGAGACTATCAAAAAATAAGATCATCCGAAAGTACTACTATATTGAAGCCAGTATTGTTTGACAGTCATTCCTCCATACGTCCTCCTGCTTAAGCTTACCTATTATAATCATAGGCTTTAGCCAGTAAGGAAACACAGACTAAAACTTTCATGTGCATCTGCTTATGTGCTGCTGTCAGGGGCTAAGAAACAAAAAAGAAACATGTTAAGGGCATGCAGTAAAAACAAACAATCAAATTTAAAATCTTAAATATAATTAAATCATACTGAAATATCCTAACTTTAAAATTGTAGTCCAGCATGTAACAATTAATAGATTATAATTTAAAAATAGATTTAAATTTTTAACGTATTTAAATCAATAGATGTGATTTCAATGAGGAGCTTTTTATGCGAATGCTCCTTTAAGAAAAAGATTCCAGGAACATTTAATTAGAAAAAATTCTACTTCCTCCAGTACTTGAGAAAAGAAAGACATAAAAATTCCCTAATATGATCATTAAAAAATCAAAAAACTTGAACCTCTTCATATTGAGCTTGAGGAGCAAGGGAAAATCTGCTTAAATTTGGGAATGAAAGTGCAATCCTTTTTAAGTACGCCTTCTCCCTTTCTGCTAGTAGCCAACAGTAAATATTAAAAATTGTATATATTTGATAATTTTTCATGCTAACAATAGATCAACAGTGTTGATCAACGACCTCGTATGTAAAAAAAAAATTAATTTTACTGGAGACATAAAAAATTGATTATATCATTCAGTAAATGAAAATATTGATATATTTCATCCAATTACTTCTAAGTACAGGTGAATAATATAAAATAATTTTGAATATAGCCTCGATACAGAAAAACAGGAACGCAGTACAATCAATGTAAATATGCAAAAATCAGGATATATAACTTTTTGACATATGAGGCTGCTGATCAACACTGTCGATATATAGCATGACTATTAACTATTTTTAAATTATAATCTATCAATTCTTACATGTTGTACTACAATTTTAATGTTAGGATATTTCTGTATAATTTAATTATACTTAAGGTTTTATATGCAATTGTCTTCATTGCATGGCTTTAACATATTTCTTTTTTAGTTTTTTAGCACCTGAAAATGGCACGTTGGTGCCAATCAGCATTGTTCTTAAATAAACATTTTGCTGGGAAGACTTCCAGTTTATAAGACCTGTTTCCCAGGTCTGTATTCCCATAGCCAGCACCAAATTATAAATAAATACAGATTGGGGAAAAGGAAGATGATTACTGACAACATTTTTAATCCATGTTTCAAGTGCGTGGGTGAATAGAAGTGAGATGAAGAAGTTGTCTTGCCCACGCCAGGGTTGATGGAAGGCTTGATGAGTGGAACAATCTCAGTAAGGGCTTCACTGCTACAGGCTTGTCTAACTTTGTAATTGATTTTATTATTTACCTGCCATATTTATAAAATGGAAGTAAAATAAGCATGACCCTTAAATATTATTGCAATAGAAATAATTTCCCTATACCTATATAATAAAAAGACCTACTTAATAAACATTAGCATGGTATAAATCTTAGTTTATAGGTTTAAAAATAAAGAATATATAATTGTTCAATTATATGATAACTTAGAAATATTGTGGGTTTATTTGTTATTTTACTTAGCACAGCAACTACTAACTTATATTTACATAATATTTATATTGCTCTGTTGGAAAATACTTAATTTCCTATTCATAAAAAAATATTATGTGGTACAAGAATAGTTAAATAAAGCTCAATAATATATTACAAAATGTAACCTCAGAATATTAAAAATGTAATTTTAATTTCAGTATTACTGGAACAATATATCCATATTGTTTACTGTCTGCAAAAATCACTAATAAAGTCAAAACAAAGGACAATCCCTTTTAAATATTATTTTAATAATCCGAGCTTCACAGATTGTTGAGAAGTCAAATATTGTTTAAAACAAAAGCCTTTAAACTTACTTGTCATGTGCTGTAAATATTTCTTTGATAGTCTATGGTTAAAAAGTTTAAAACATATGGTTACTCATTGGTTGCCTGTTTATACTATCAAGAAAGTTGTTGGGTGAAAATGATATTGATATTCATGAAAACAACAATGGGCTTTTTATGTCAATAATTAAATGTATTATTTAGGTTTAATGATTATTTTGTCGCAATTTAAAATGTAAATCTGCTCCTCATTGGTGTGAACAGTGACATATTTCTCACATTAAAGAGTTCTTATTTAAACAGGAAAGTTTTATAAGTAAAGAATATGTCCCAATTACTTGATAAAATCATTTTACATCAACCCTAATAGTATAGGAACATTTCCCGTGCATAATCCTGAAATCTAGGTTGTAATCACACTTGATTTTTGGTGGTTGGACTAAGTTTACAGAATGACTCATAAATTTATACTTTCCAAAAATGTATTTTATGCTTGTCTTGATGTGATGGAGGGCTTGTAGTAGCAAATTATTAGTTATTGAAGAAACTTAACAATAGTCCTTGTGTATGGTTCAGGGTGGTGGGAGATCTTTCATGATCTACTGCACAAATTTATGTGAGGATAAATTTCACTAAATGTCAAATTATATTCTCACATGGGAGAAATGAAATTTTTGGGGATTGGGTAATATCCTGACAAAAGTAACACCCTTGTAGAAAGAAGCACATTTATTACAGAATGTTTTGTCTAAACTTAGCAGTCTTAGTCAGCTAATCATTTGTATAGGAAAACCATGGCATGGATTAGATATTAAAAAAAAAAAAAAATGTTACGCATAATTTGTTAATGTGTAGTCCATCTCATTGGTCTTTCTCTACAATTAATTACTTGAAGTCTGCTAAGTATAGTCAAAATTTTCTATTACAAATGTATTTCTTTCTTCAAGAGTGTTACTTTCATTGCCGTAATTGCTAATTACCTACTATTTCATTCACCCTGTAGACTATTCACAGCTACTATCATCATCTTTTATATTTCACTAAAAGGATGTTAGCGATATAGTGCTAAAACTACTTCAAACTCATCTGTACAATAACAAAAAAGAGAAAAGAATATTTGTCAGAAGTATATCACATGAAAAAAAATGTTTTTAGATCGAAATAAAAACTTAAATCTATTTAGAATGACTAAATTATGCAAACAAAAATAATAAACTTAAAATAATAAAATAAAAGTAAGCAATAATCCTTACATTTGATCCACAACTTAATAATTAAGTGCTTTTAGAAAGCTATGTAATCTCCAAAAATATTGTGATCAGATTGGTGTGTGAGTTACAGAGATACTCCTAGACTTGGACTATATCCGTAGCCTCCATGCTTATCTTGTAGCTCTAGTCCTCAACATGGAGATGTAAGCTACCAAAAAGTGTTTAAACTATAAAATAAAACTTTATACAGGGATCACAATTTTGAATTTATCAGGACTGTACTGCCTCCTTTGACATCCGCATTAGAAAAATACTGAATAATTTACATCTTTTACTTAACACTTTAATTGAAAAAATTCACCACATTAATGTATTTTTTTTTATTCATAATAGACTAATTAAAACCTAAAATAATATGAATTGTACAGAGTTTTGGTAAATTAATAATGCATAGAGTAGTTTCTCTTTGAGGAGGAAGATCTGAAATAGAAGCCAAAATTGTTAAAGAACAATTTTCAATTTTACCTGGCTAGTGACTCGCATAAACCAGTATGAGAACACAAAATATAACTTATTCATCCTGTCTTGTCTGACCAATTTGAGTCAGTAACAGAGATTATAAGGTGAAATAAAAGAATTTGAAGATTGTTCTTCAGTAGCAATGCTGCACTAGAAGAGTAAACAATTTTATTTATTCATTTATTTATTTTTTTTAGAAAGCATTTGATTTTTTTGTAATTGGATTATTTAAAATAAATATATTTTAATATTTGAGAATTATTAAATAATAAATGAATGGATATAATGAACTTTATTTAACTATTCTCTTAGTGATAGAAAATAAACTTGAATAAATACAAAACCAAATATAAATTTTGAAAGCTATAAAAATATAATTTCTTTGTATACAATGTTTAATGTAAGCATTCAGTTTATGCTTGAAGGATCAGTGGGGAAACAATAATAATTCAAATACATTAATTTTTCTGTGACAATTGAATGAAGTTTAGCAAGAACAGTTGTAAGTAGTGTTTCATTGGAAGTTCTTATGAAAATTAGCATAATAACTCTGACAATGCAATTCATAATGTATCATTTGTATTAATAAAACAAAGGAGGTGATAAAAATTCAAAACAATGTATGAAGAGTAATTATTATTAACTATTTAGAACATATGCCAAATAAATATGTCTTCCAAATTTGTACATTTAATAATAATAAATTTAAAAAAAATAAAAATAAAAAGCCTTCTTTTTTTGTGGCGTGTTAACCCACAACATACATGGTCATTAACGCCAGACCGTATTTATAAATTATTAATTTCAGAATATTTTAATATGTATTATTTCATTATTTTTATCAGGCAATATTATTATTATTAATTAATGTTTGCAATACGAGGTATACCATGTTGGGAGGGTAAACAAAAAATGTATGCATACAAGTTAAGGTAAGTAGGATCTAAAACTGTAAAATATGAATTAGCACATCTGTGAAAAATAAAATGCCCAAACTATGTGAAAGAAACTTATGTTTTAAGAAAAATTAAATTTTCTATCAAACCAATAATTTTAAATATGATTATGTTAATTCAAATAATGTTTAGTAATTTATTCCTTTCATAACAACCTCTTTGGAGGGTTAAATCTTCACACAAGAGAAGTGCTTGTCGACATTAAATCTAAATATCGAATAGATCCTCTTGCCATTGACCAGTCACATTCTAAAAACCATTATTAATTAATTTTTAGTATGTTAAAATGTCATTACAAGACTCAATAGCAAGATGGTTCCCTCAATAGTTTTAAGGTCAATGAGCATTTCTCTAGTATGAAGATTGGAGCTTCTGAAGAGCTGGCACATACAACGGAAAGCATAAAAGGGTGAAAGTTAATAAACAGATGTAAGGGCCCTGCCAACAAATTTATAAGATAATGTAACCTTTGTTTTATAATATTAATAATTATGCTATCAATCTGTATGAAAAAGGATAAAAAAAAAAAATTTGACAGGGCGAGAAAAGAAAGATGTAGTCTTTCTACATAAAATCTTTATTTTTAACAACTGATTTCACTGCATCATTGGCATATTCAGGTTTTTTTTTTTTTTCAAATAGAAAAACCTAATAATAATAGAATGACACTATAAGAGTAGATTGGCAGGGCTGTGATAGCTGCCTTATAAACCGCTCTCTAGTAATTTTTTTATACTTTTTGGTTTTACTTTCTTTTTTAAAAAAAAAATAAAGGGCCAAAGTTGCTGCTGATTTGATGAAACCAAAGATAAAGATTTTATGCAAGAAGCTTACATCTTTCTTATCCTAAAGTCCTAGATCCTGCATCACCAATCACTGAACATTATACTGAAAATGAACACATAATAGAGATGTGCCAGGTTTTTCTATCACATCCTTCAATTTAAATTGAAACCTACACCTGAGAAGAAATTCACACATTTCATAGAGAATCTTGATCAATTTTATATAGACTACAAACCTACTTGGAGTTAAGCTTCCAACCCTACGAAGGCAATTACAATTAAACATTGGAGTGCTCTGTTTTACAAAATATTTTTCTCCATAATTTTAAATAGTGCCTAAATAAGTATTATTTAAAAACAGAAATCTTAATTCTAAACAGTACCGATTTTTTTTTTTTAAAAAAAAGGATTATTATTGTTATCCATTATTTAAAACCGTAAAATGGCATGACTTTTAGAAAATTTGAATGGTGTCTTGCTTTGGAATTAGGTGTTCAGCATCTCACATTTTTTTCAGTTTTTTTAGTTCCCAAAATACACATAGAAAAGACGTGTAGAGGCCAGAAAATCCTTAATAATTGTCCAAAGCTATTCGACTAGCTGATTTGTAGGTGCTATTGGAACTTATTAGATCATTTTTGTGTATTTTCCTTAAAAAAAAGTCAAGTTTTCAATGAAAGGCCAGTCCCCCTGAACTAATGAAATATATTTCAGTTTTTGACTGTTGTCTGAAGTCCTGATCCAACTCCTCCAGAAGTTCCAGGACTAAGGAGACAAAATATTCATCCCTCCCCTCTCTCTGATACTCACAGCCTTTACAGACGCAATGGAGGAGCTAATAATTCAAGGAAGTAGATAATGATCCTTTCCTAAAGTGCACTGTTTTAATTCTGAAGATAAATCCTTTATTGCTAGATTGCCATAAATATGCCTGATCAGAATTCCAGTCATCAACCAGCTAGATTCGAGCTAACAGCTTTGAACCAGTGAGTGTCCCCATACTCTAGTTAATCCATTGTTATTTTTTACCTATTCTGTGGAAATTAGGTTTTCATCGAGAGTATATATCTTTTTTTTTTTCAATGCTGTTAAATTGTGATTTTCAAAATCCATTTTAACTATTTAACTTATTTGTTTTTATTAATTATTCTTAATTTACTTATATTTATTTGTTGTTTTAATGTGACATGAGGTATGTAACACTTTTTTAAATTTTGTTTCTAGCAAAATAAAGTTTTAATATTTAATATGCTTTGTAGTGTGGAGTGTTTTTGTCACAATGAAGATGGGATTCAGCACTGAAAGAACTATGCATTAAAATATATATTTTTTACGGGAGATACTAGGCCTTTATTCATTATTATCAGCTCCTGTCATCCAGCCATAACAAATGAGTAAACATCCATGGTACTTTTTTTTTTGGGGGGGGGGGGTATTTATTTATTCATGTTTGTGTCTTTATACATTTTAAATAATATAAGAGTAATTTTTGTTTTTAAATTTTAAGTTGTTATGATTAATTATACTGCTTATTCCACAAAAATTGGTTTAATTGCTATGACTTATGTTATCTTTTTAAAACTGTTGACTGTATTTTTCTATTTTGTGTGTTATGATTTTAACAGAGCACTGATGATGAGGCTGAGCCATTGAAAGCTAGCTCTAGAATACCTAGTGGAGGTGTTGAATGTTTCTCAACCATGTATGCATTGAACCTCAGCAGCCAGGAGATTCAAGTTGTTCAATAAGAAAACAAGTTGACCTGCTCAACAGTCTCTGCTTAACAGAAAAACATTGTACGCCATCACAGTCTATTATCTTAGCCGAAAGAACATAGAGGGGTGGACTTAGTGAGAGGCTTATCTGTGGGACAAGTTGAATTTGCTTAGTTAGTGCTCAGTAAGAGAACTTGCTTCACTTAGAGCTTGGCAGGGAGGAGTTGATGGGAGATGAATCAGGACAAAAGGCTCTGTCTGCTGCTTGGATCATATAACAGGCATCGAGGGATGAACTTCCTTACTAGAACTCACTTAAGATAATTTAGTGGGAAGACTTATTACACAGAACACAGAGTACCAATCTACATGGTATAAATTAAACTATTTGATTGTCCTTTTAAATTCAGTAATGAACGTTATTTTTGGTGACAATTGGCCTATATATTTACTAATTGATAGATATTAGAAAGGTAAGCAGCTTAAAAGACAATTACCCTTGAATTAAATACCATAAATGAACCTCTTCAATTATCAGGGGTTGAAGGCAATAAAAATAATCATCATTCCCACACTGATCCTTCAACAGTAACTGCAACTGGAAATGCAATAAATTCAAATATCACAGATCTCTTAAAATGTAAATGTAATAATTAGTATAATCCTGTAAATAACTTATTTGGGACAGTTTTCATTGCTAAAAATGATTTTCTAATATAAACATATAGGCACTAACTTGGGAGTTGTATTTCCATTCTTTCATTTAGGTATTAAATTATTCTGTTCAGATTTATTAGCCAAAGTTGGTAAATACTAAAATTATTCAATTAAACTATTTATTTTTTGCATGCATTGATAAAAATAAATTTTCTCCTAAAATATTCTGGTATATATTTTACCATATTCTCATCTATTTTTCAAATACAAACATTTTAGTACAAAAACTACATTATATTAAAATAATTAGATTGACTAAAATTACTCTGTAAGCTGCATTGAGCAGTTACATAAATAAATGTCAGGTTAAAGTTCCACTGTTGATGGTTCACGATGCATACTCTCAATCAATAGCCCGTTGGTCTGAAATAATAAATAAAAACATTTTAGTGATTTGAAAGAGTACAATATAATGCTGAATCAATCTTATAAGCTTTCAAATCCAATTATCAGTGTCTCACCAACATCGCTATCAATCCCAGGATCCTTTAAAGAATAATTGATCAATTTAGAAAAATTTCAAACATACCAATGAAAATTACAATTCTTAAATTTACCTCTCCATTAAAAGCTGGGCTTCTCTTCAGTTTTTGGCGTGCTTTTGCAGATTGGATTCTTTGATTCAAAATCTGAAAAACATTTAATTCACTTATATGTGGGATGTTATAAAATTTAGTTTATGGAGTTTTTGGTCAATGCTATAAAAACTAATAAAAAAGGCTTCAAAAGGATTTAAAGCCTCAACGATCAAATATGGCAGAAGTATTCAGGTGTGAACAAGAGAAGCAGTGTGAAAATGCTGAACAAGAGTAACTAGATCTATCAGTGTAACAGATATTTATTGAGGTTAGTTGGCCCATGGGACAGAATTAGACCATTATTTACAGTGCTTCAGATAACACCTGTGATAATTGAACACAAAATATTCTACTCTATTGACTATGTTCTTACAACTTTTATTTTATCATATAGTTGCTGAAGTGCTGTTCAGCAAGTAGGTATTTCATCAATGGGAATCAATAATAATCAGAACTGATTATGCCTCAATTGTTTCCTTGAATGGTTTTCCTGTGTTTAATAGTGCATAATCATGAAGTAAAATTAATTTTTGGCAGCCTTTTCTGATATAAGTGTTTTTGTTTTTTTTCACACAATGCTTGATTCAAAACGATTTTGTTCTTGGTAGAATTCAGTATTAATGGTTTTAGTAGTTCGTACTAGATCACACCCTTTTACTCCAACAAAAATAGAGCTTGTCTTCTTTCTGTAGTGATTTGGTTATGCAATCAAAGTTGATGTGTCACTTGGAGAAACCGAAAATCTTTTATCCTTAAAATTCTTAGAGTATATACATTTTTCATCATCTGTCACAATTTGAAAGATAAGTTATTTCCTTTTGTATCTGCTGAGCAACAATTTGCCTGCGGTTTTTCATTTTTTTGCTTTCTCCTTCATTTTGTGAGGAGCCCATTTCCCCGCTTCTGTGTGTTTCCCATGACTTTCAAAGGTATGGAGACAACTTCTAGTATTATATTTAATTGATCCATGAGTTATTGCTTTTGAGCATCATCAACATTTTTAGAACCACTCAAAACATTGAGATTTATTTAGGGAAAGCTCATTGTAAGCTTTGACACAATACGATTCTGCACCAGTTTTCACTGAGTGGTAACAGAAAATTAATACTGTCCACAAATCATAGTAATGCATAAATAATTCAATATTATTAAAAATTGTGCTCTTGGTAAAAATAGCTGTGAACTGAAATTTCTTTTAGCTTTTAATGAAGTAAAATGGTGCCCATGATGTGGTTTGCCAGTAACTAAATTGACTGTAAAGGTAATATATAGGTAACTTCTAGTTTCATATTTACATATTTGATTTATCATATCACAGGTTTTAAGTCTAGCAATTTAAATTGGACTCTTTCTTGGATCTCTCAGGGAGGTCCCTGATCCACCCAAACTTTATAGGTATCTGCAAAATATTTACATTTTTTTTTCAATTAATATGGTGTGTACCTGGTCCTCAAGAAACAAATCACTGAATTGTTGTTTGGAAGCCTTGCAAAGGCATCTCAAATAATCAATGACCACTAAAAATTGTCCTGTAGAAGTATGTACTTCTGTCACAACTGCCCAATAGCAGAACATAAATATCGTTTCTGAACAGTCAGTGTTTTTGAAAGCTCAATCATATAAATGGTAAGTATGAAACTGAAAAATATTGCAATTACTATGTTTTGGATTTTTCAGTGGCTGTTCTATAAATGACAATTATTCTGTTCTCCATAAAGAATGAGTATAGGTACAAATGGAATGTTTGTTTCTATGATGTAAAAAAAAAACTGTTACATTTAAATGTTTAAACATTTTTATTGTAGAGCTCTTTATTATTCTATATCTATCTGCTTTAGACAACACTGATAAACAAAAAAAAAACTTTCAGCAGATATCTTGGTATCCAACACTTGTTTTAACACAATTCAGACATGCTGATTAAAATTATGCAAAACGTTTGACTCTATCACCCACGGTTTTTGAGATATCAGACATTAACCATTTATATCTGTTTAACATTGTATCTAACAACTCGCAAACAAGTTACAGTAGAGCACATATTTTTGAATAGAGTACTAATTAACAAAAATTGTATAGCATCATTGAGTTTAAGATATAGTACGCATATAAAATACATAGGTATAACATAAAGTTCCTTAATTTAAAGTTAGTTTGGTTTGAATTTCTTGGCTATAGACTTGTGTTTGGGCTGAGCATTTGGGATGTGAAGCTAAAGCTTCCAGCAGTAGTCAGTCAACATCGAGAGCTCCACTCCATCGACCCTGATAAAGTGGCTCCATCACTAAGATGTCCTGATGGAAACGTTAGCCATGTTCATCACTAACCATGTTCTAGGGTCTCGGGAAAGAAGTCGAGGAGATGAATCTTGAGGGACATGTTGTAACCCATCAAGCTGTAGACACTAATACAATTCTGTACAATATTTACAGTCAAGAGATTTATAATTTCCAGGAAAATCGGCTACAACAGACATAAATGCCAACAATGCATCTTTTTCAGAATTGCTGAGTAAGTCATCGAAGTGACTGTCTGCAATGATCTTCTTTATTTGTGGACCTATGAACAAACCTTTCACGTAACTCAACTCTCAAAACTTGTTGGATATGTATAAAAAAGCATCTGAGTTGTTGTCTAGTGCCTTCACAACGTTCTACATGAGTCCCAGCATTTTGGAGATGCACTTTTCAAAATCAAAATTTTGAGTTTTGGAAAAAAATTGTTATTATAACCTAATGTGTGTTACATGCCATATGAGAGGGTCATGCTTAACAGAGTAAAATGACACTGTTCCCACCTTTGTAGCACAATTAGAAAAGGGTCTAGAGCGATCCCCATACTTTATTAGGGAAATTCGGCGTAGAATTAAAAAAAAACCCTGATGTGATAGAGAAAAACAGTTTTTAGATTTGTAATCATCATGAAAAACTGCTTTAGAAAAAGTAAACATCATGCCAGATATCTATAGCTTATTTATCAGTACAATCAGAGCATCCTTATTATAATAATGAGCCTAATTTTGGGTCTAAACAAATTTCATTATCAAATATACTTTTAATCCTTTTAACAAAGCTCCTTTTCTCCAACTTCAAAAATTAAGACATGGGAATATCCCTTTGTTAATGTGATTCATCAAGAATTAAATTTAAAATATCACTTTACCTAAGGAAATACACTGCTTCCATAGTTATGTATTATTATATAATGGCTGAAAAACGTGTTCAATAAATTTCACTGAAAGCTTCTTATATATCTTTCATTCTAAAACGGTGTTATACCTACAATGGCAGTTGATATGAAATGAGTACACAGGGTAGAACTGACATAAAAGTCTTCATTTTTTTCAACTGAAGATGCTCAAATAGCCTGATAAAGTAATAGCTAACAAAATGTTTTAGTGCACTATTGAAGTTTCTCTAATTTACACTTTTCTAAAGTGAAGTAACTGTATATTACATTTTAAAATTAGTATACCTGCATCCTCCTTTGTTCAGCTTCAGCCTGCTTTTCATCCAATAGTTGATGAGTTAGAGGTGGCATTTGTTGGTCTTCAAGGCGTTGAAGCCTCTTGGGAGGGTGTTTCTTGATCACATTATTCTCATCGTCATCATGGAGAGGGACTTCAAACGCAAGGCTTTTAGCTAAACATTCAAATATTTCATTGTAAAAAAAAAACTTTGTTCATATATAACAAATTAATTTCTTACAACATATATACACCTACAGGAACATTAAAATGTATATGTTAATATTTTCAATAATTTATATTTTAAAGTATTTATTAACGTCCACTTTTTGCAACTGAGGCTAATTGGGACGGGTTGTCTACAGGTTACCATCCTTTTCTAACCAAGTTGGGACTAAGGATTTTATTTAAAGAATTCCGTCACTAAATAAATTCCTCTGCCCAGGCGGGAATCGAACTCGCCACTCTAGGTTTACCATGTAAGATTAAGGTCAACTCACATAAATACTTTTAGTGGCTCTAAATTATTAAAATATTTGATTGGACCCTTTTATAGACATAAAAGAACTATATCATAAAAACCAATTCACTGAAAGGATCACAAAAAGGTCTTCATGTTTCACAATGATATATTCTGACAGGGCACTTCCATAGTTCATACTTAAATAAGCCGAAATATTGCACAGCAAAGAGTTTGATAGAGTTTAATTCATTGAAACTCAGTAAGAGAGAAGGAATGGTGAAAAACGAAGTTATTTGATATACTTCTTCATTGAGGCTTAGGTGCAATTAAAGTCATATAACATAACTTCTCATGTTTCATGCCATATATTTAGTACTTATATTTTCATGAACTTATAAAGTATATTAAGCAAACTGTTAGTATCATGTTCGTTGAAGTTGTATGGTTGTTTACATTGAAAAAAAAAATAGATTCATAATAATGCTAAGTCATTTTTATAATCATGGTTTTTGAATATTCAAAACTAACAAATGGCTGTTCCAGCTATGAAATACACTTAACACAGAAAGAAATGTATTTTTATATAGTTATACCATTATTATGTTATTTGTAGAGGAATATATTTGATATTTTTTGATTTAAAAAAAAAATTAAATCTAATTTTCTTTTTTAAAATACAAACTATATAAAAATAATAGGCGAACTAAAAGTATTATTTAAAAAGAGAGACTGTGCTATGCCTTTTTTATATAAACATTATTTTGAGTGTGTAGACTATAGTTTATACAAGATTATTTTTATTACTATTTGTAAAGGCAAATAGTGATACATTATAAATATTTAATGGATACTAATTTTACAAAATTAAAATATATTTTTATTGGATTCCATTTGATAAATAAATAACGAAGTTGAATGAAGAACCAAACATGGTTTAAAAGAAAAGTGTTCTGTTTAAACCTGCTAACACTAATCTTTATTAAAGCAAAGATTAGTTTATATTTTATTTAACTCCAATTGGATAAATCGTATTTTAGAATCATTAGTTTAGGAAAATAAGAGATGTACTTTTATTTTATGAAAGCCATCCATCATACATTAGCATTTTAACCTATATCTCCTGGCTGGTGGATCGAAAAAATGGTCATCTCTTCAACTAGATTTAAGTCTTCAAGGGTGAGCCTCATCTTTTTTAGTGTTCTTTCTAAAAATCGGCGATGTGAAATCACTCTGATATAGGAGACATATTTTTAAATTGGAATGAAAACCAAGTTTATCCAAATTCAAGTGTTGCTCCACCTCATCCCTTTTTTATCTTCCTCCCCATGTTTAATCAAAGCGGTTTGAAAAAGTCCGTCACGCAGGGGCTGCGTAAACTAAGCAGATTTCCCACGTGAAGTTTTACAATAGAGAAATCTGCCTAATAACAACTGTAGTTGTAAGAAACCTCTAACCCTATTCACGAGGGACGAATAGTTACGAAAACGGCCGCCAGAGCTCACTGCGGAAAGTCCGAACATAGACTGCTGCCGAGCACACACAGAATACAAATGCAAATATCTCAGTTAATATTCATGATACAAAATAAATGTATAGAACAAAATTTATAGTAAATTTAATTTGCAATAAGATTGATTCTGTAATTTTTTTTCGATCTGACGTATAGTAACGGAGATATTTCGAATTTTCGAAAATCCTCCTCTCTAAACTCCCCCCCCTCCCACTGGTCCGATTTCAGTCGTTAACGAACTTGATCTTTCTTTTTACATAAAACAACTACACATCGAATTTGGTAACGATCAAACAAAAATTGCGACCGCTAGAGCGGTAACAGACAAATATATATATATATATATATATATATATACAGTTTTGAACGGACCTCATTTTCGTCATCTACTAGGTGGAGGCCGGTTTCGAAGTAGACGTAAATGCCCAGCTTTCAGGTATCTTGGAGGGGCGTTCTGCTGATGCGATTAATAGAGCGAGGGTTAAGCCGGCGTATAGGGAGTTGATCCGGAGGATTGGGGACGACAGGAGGACTGAGGGGAGCCCGCGGGGACCGGCTGCTGTTGAACCTGGGCGCGAATGTGGCGAGGCCCTTCGGTCGGCTTAGCGGGGATTGGTGGTTGACCTCTCGGGATCACGCACCACCTTGTGTACTGATCGACTGTTGGCAGTTGCTAGCCGTGCTCTGGCGGGGGCGGACGTTAGTTCTTGTTTGGGGGAATGGATTTCGGTCCACCTCGTGGCGGGCGCGCGGGTTGAGATTTCCCATGATTCAGTCCGGCATTCGCGCCAGTGTCCCAGGATGGGGGATATACGTCGATCTAGGCGGGAGAGCTATCGCCGAGTCCAGCGGTTATGGAAGTTTGATCGGGCGGCAGCGGCACGGGAAATTCTGGATGGTGGACCTGCTGTCCCCGGACATAGCTTGCGGGAATTGGACGAGTTTTGGCGTCCCATTGTGGAGGAGCAGTCCCTTCCCTGGAGTGGCGAGGAGGTGCGTGGGGAACGATTACATGCCAGTACGAATGTGTGGACTCCGGTAACAATGGCAGAGGTTACTACCATGTGCCCATCAGTGGGCTCCACGCCTGGGTTTGACAGGGTTTCTCCGGCTGTGTAGCGGGGGTTGGACTGGCGGGTCCGCGCGCTCATTTTGAACATACTTTTGCTTGAGGGTCGGGTGCCAAAAGAGCAGTTGAGAGCCAGAGTGACAATGATACCAAAGTGTGAGAGGCCCGGGAGCCCTGGCGACTATAGACCTATTTCTGTGGCATCAGTAATTGTAAGACACCTCCATCGTATATTGGCTGCACGGTTGGAGTCCGTGGTTCCTCTGGTGTCCCAGCAGTTTGGATTCAGGAGGGGATTTGACGGCGTGGCTGGCAATGTTTTTCTGCTGGACGTAGTCTTGAGAACCGCATGGAGGAAGAAGAGGAGTCTCTGTGCGGCCTTTCTTGACGTGAGAAAGGCGTTTGACAGTGTCAGTCATGCCGCCTTGTTTCGTATCCTGGAGGAGCGGGGTGTACAGGGGGAATTCATTGATTACATCCGTGCAGTCTACGGTAATGCTACGTCGCGAATTTGAATGACTGGGGAGGAAGCTGCGGAGATGCACCCGTCCAGAGGAGTCCGGCAGGGTGATCCTTTGTCTCCAATTTTGTTCAACATGGTCATGGATCACGTAGTGGCTGGCCTTCCAGGTGAAGTGGGATTTCATTTGGGCGGGGTTCGTTGTGGGGTGCTGGCGTATGCGGATGATTTGGTTTTGCTTGCATCCTCTGTTCCTGGTCTGAGGTGTTTGCTGAGAGCTGTGGCTGATGGATTAGGTGATTGTGGGCTGGAGCTTAATCCTGCTAAGTCACGCACCCTGACTGTTGCACTGGAGTCTGTGAGGAAGGTGGTCTGGCTGGAGACCGAGGTCCGTTATATGGCCGGTGATGCCGTCATCCAGCCCGTTGGTCTTAAGGATTCTTGGGAGTATTTGGGGGTTAAGTTCTCTCACTCGGGTGTGGTGCGTGACCATGTCGATGTAGGGCCTGGGCTTGAGAGGATCTCTAGGGCTCCTCTCAAACCACAGCAAAAGATGAAGTTCCTGAGGACTTTTTTTCTTCCGGGGATGTTTCATAGGGGTACATTTGGTGTCACCTATCAGTACACATTGAAGGCCATCGATGTGGCGGTGGGGTCTGTTGTTCGGAGATGGCTGAGGCAACCTCACGATACTCCGTGCTCCTTTTTTCATGCTCCGACTAGATTCGGTGGTCTCGGGATCCCTCGGTTTGAGTCATTGATGCCTTACTTTAGAGCAAGGCGCTTCTGCGGGGTGGGTGATGCTCTGGAGAACTGTGGGGTTGGCGATAATGTCCGAGACGCATTGGGCTATGACTTTCCATGCCATGGGGAATGTCCTCCACATCCAAAGGGCCAAGAGATTGAAAACCTTTATTCCACAGTTGATGGGCGTGACCTGAATGGTGTGGAGGAGGTGGGGGCCTCCTCGGCTTGGTTGGTAAGGAGATCCCACGATATGTCGGGGCGTGACTACGTCCAGTACCTGAGGATGTACGTGGGAGCACTCCCTGTCCGAGTCCGGTTGTCACGCGGGATTGGCAGGAGGACGGATGGCTCAATCAAATGTAGACTGGGTTGTGGAAGAGATGAGACACAAGTTCATGTGTCAACCACTGCCCGGCAATGCGACCTGCGGTCACGTTAAGGCATCATGCAGTAGTGAAGCTTCTTAGTGAGTCCTTGCGGAGGAGGGGATGGAGGGTCTTCGTGGAGAAGACACTCGTCAGGGAGCAAGAGGAGGTGTGCAGGCCGGACATTATTATTGCCAATGAGGAAGAGCTGGTCATCTTGGATGTCACGGTCGTGACAGGGCTCATTAAGGACGAGACCTTCAGTCAGCTGAAAGTGGAGAAGTATGGCAAGGAGTGGGTGCTGAGCGCTGCGGCGGCCGCCACAAGCAGCCTGGCGAGGAGGCGTAGGGTCATTCCGGTCACTGCTACATATAAAGGAATTTGGGCCAAGTGGACTGCGAAGGAGCTTAGGAGTATTGGCGTGGGAAGCCGAGTCCTGCACTGGATGACCCTGCGGATACTTCGGGGTGGTAATAAGAATTTTGGAACTTTTAAGAAAATGGCCACCCTGGGATGCAGTCGTCGGCGTGGAGTGCTCCCAAGGACGTAGCCCGGGGTAAAACTGGACCACCGCTGTGTGAGGACCTGGTTTGTTGCCTTATAATCCGTAATCAAGTTAGGGTTTTTATTTTGACATTAGGTTTGTGTTTGTTCTGTGTACGGACTGGCAAAGCTCTTATATTTACTTATTTTCTGTTACGGAGTTGTGTTTTATATTTGCTTATTTCTATTATTTTTTTTTCTTGTGTATTTTGAAGTAATATTATCTTCATTTTATATTTTGTTTTTATTAATATTTTTATATTTCTTGTTTAAGTCTAGGTTAGGGTCTGTCCTAGATGTGTTAGGCGATCTTAGGCGAGTCACCCTAGCAGGGGGTAGGCTCACAAATTTTGACCCATGTGGTCAATCTTAAGGGTGTAGCGAGCCCAAATGTATAGACGCTGCTTATATGTGTTATTTTGTTTATGGTTGTTATGTATTTGTTAATGGAGTATTTGATGAATTGTAATAAATTATCGCAAATAAAATATTTATATAGGATCGATGGACATTTGAAGAAAAATCTCGAAAATTCCGTCATGAGTACAACCTCAATAGCTGATTTCCCTTAGGGGAAATCTGCTAAAATGAAAATGAAGGGGCACCTTTTAATACTATAATGGGGACACTTATTTCTAGTTATGCTATATTACAACTAAAGACTTAGCTTAATAGAAGTGCCGACTTAGCCGTGAGAGGTAGTACAGGCGTGAAGTTGGCTGGCTCAGGCAGGCCGGAACAGGCTGAAGGATTAGCTGGGGGTCTCACCGACAAGGGTCTCCCCTCCAGAGGATGCCGGATATGACTGATCTTAATCCTTCCTGTCGGGGTCCTTTTTATAGGCCTAAGCCAGCACTGAACTTTGAACTGCCCATAGAAATACGCTCAAAAAGTGTATTTATCGGGATTTATTATCGAAATATATCCGTATTATTAACCAGTGTATCGACGTTAAGAGCGTTCCCTTCAAGGGATTCATCTATCGATATTGTGAATATTACATAACTGTGTAAGAGAAACCTTATAAATCCCTACTGATTCCACCTTTTAGAAGACTAAGATGAAGTTCACTGAAGCTTCTATGTCAATATATTTATCTATGGGGCACCGGTGGTCGTGTGGATTGTGGTGTGGTTACGTATAGCACTACCCTCAGAACGCTTGAGGTAAAAGCAGATGCAGTGTACGATCAAGCTAAGAGAGAACATTAGTCATAAAGCGCTAGTGTCGCTGAGTTTGTGGATCAGCGAGATTCTAACGAGTATATACGTCTGACAGTCTCTTGGGATGACTAACGATTATGACTCCCATAGATCCTGCCCACAAACAGGCTAGCACAAGGAGAACTGACCACTGGCCCTCCCAGGCTCAATGGGGTCCGTCAGTCTACTGGAACAAGTCATTCCAGGTCCTCCTTGGTTAACGGGGGTTGTACGTCGAGCTGACCACTAACTACTTAAAAACTCTGATCACGAATCCCTTGAGTTTCATTCGGAGGTGGCTAAAGATCACAAAGCAAATTTATATTTATTGGACTAGGAGGAGTGGAGGTTTTAAACGTACACTCATAAAGACTGTGCTATAATTCCGGAAATGGTATATAAACCCAATTTCGAAGTTCACGTTTTCCAGAGCTACAAGTTTTGTTCTATTAATATTTTTTTAAATTAGAACATTAAAGGTTTGTTTGGAGTTTTTATCCTTCAGTATACTCCCACGGTTACGCATGGGATACCCAATTTAAACTATTATATCGCTACCAGTTTTATATTTCGTTTAATTGCAAATTCTATGGACATAGGGCACTGGCATGTGGGATTGCGTAATTCGTTAGTCATTCCAGAGAAGAAATATGGAAAAGTCCTAAGGTGAATATCGTTTTGAAATGGTTAAAATTGTGTATTTTAAAATTAATATAAATGGGGTATTTTGAATTTTAAAGTTTAGAGATTTTGAGTGAGCTTATAAGAAGTGGGTGGAAATCTAGGAAGCGCAACACTTGACTTAGGTAACCCGACAGAGAAAATACATTGTGAAACTAGATGTTACCATCTACAACTTTGTATTCTGACGTTCGTTGATTAAAACAAAACATTTAACAGGATAAATTTCAAACATGGAGCGATACGACCTTCGTAATATATTTCTTTGGGCCAGCGGTAATTGAAATAATGTTTTTAAAGTTTCTCATATATACTTGGAAAATAGTTGACGTCCTTTCGGGGAAGTCTTCTAAAAAGATAAAAGGAGGGCAAAGCCGTCCCCTAACAGTAGTGATTCGTATCATAGGAGCTAAGAGTATTTACAACTTAAATGTACTGAAGTGGATTTATGACGAGATCACAGTGTTTGAGACTGTTGGAGACTCCGGCCCTCCCGCCTGCCTCTCCTCCCTCCCTCTATATATACCTCATCTATACACCAGCCTCAACTAGCGAGAACTTACAAGTTTGTATTACTTTAATCAGCTGTTGATCTGTTATCAATCAATGAGTTGATAAGGAGATAATGGCCCCCCACCCTCTCTCCCTCATATCAGTAGCTCGTTGTAATTCTAGCGATAAGGGCATAGTTTGGCTGAGTTTAAACCTGTAGGAGGTTCCTGGGTTCTGCGTGTTTTCCCTCCTCTCACAGCCGATCCCCTACTCATCAATATTGATTAAAGGCCAATGCTAGGGGATCCCCGTAACAGTGAACTCAGAAAAGGCTGTGGTCAAACGATATACTCAACAATAAAAATACCTAAATGTCAAACAGAGGTTTCAAACCAAAATATGACAAGATATTAAAAAAAAAAAAAAAAAAAAAAAAAAAAAAACCAACGCATGACTCCTAACTCTGTGATTTTTCTGTCATGAGGATTATTAAAACATTGTAAATTTTCCAAAAGGTATAACTATAATTCATAATTCAAAAGACAGTCATTACTGGCCCCAGCTGGTAATAATAGACAATATATGCGTACGACCTCAATAGCTGATTTCCTTTGAGGAAAATATGCTAAAAAGCCTTAGCCTCGTTCTAGAACTCCTTCCAGAGGTTCAGAAGAAAAAGTCCGTCTCGCAGAGGCTGCGTAAACTAAGCTCTTGAAGTTTTACATTAGATAAATCTACAATATAAACTAAAAGACTAGGTAACAAATTACAATAATTATAAAATACAACAAGTTTTATATAGGGGAGTCGTCACAGAACATAAAAGTCCGTCACGCAGGGGCTGCGTAAACTAAGCAGATTTCCCACGTGAAGTTTTACAATAGATAAATCTGCCTAATAACAACTGTAGTAGTAAGAAACCTCTAAACCTATTCACGAGGGACGAATAGTTATTAAAACGGCCGCCAGAGCTCACGGCGGAAAGTCCGAAGAGAGGTGCTGCCGAGCACACGTAGAATACAAATGCAAATATCTCAGTTAATATTCAAGATACAGAATAAATGTATAGAACAATATTACAGTAACGGAGATATTTTGAATTTTCGAAAATCCTCCCCTCTTAACCCCCCCCCTCCCACTGGTCCGATTTCAGCCGTTAATGAACTTGATCTTTCTTTTTACATAAAACAATTAAATATCGAGTTTGGTAACGATCAAACAAAAATTGCGACCGCTAGAGCGGTAACAGACATATATATATATATATATATATATATTTATATATATATATATATAAATTAGAATTTAGATAATGACAAAAAGTCCGTCACGCAGGGGCTGTGTAAACTAAGCAGATTTCCCTCGGGAAGTTTAGTAATAGATAAATATACATACTGCTAACACAACAACACCGTGAATAAATACAAACGGAAATAAGAAATGTTTCATCCAATTTCAATAACCTGCCGACAGGAAGCGTTAGGTTAGAAATGTAAACAAACGGGTCGGCCAGGCTCAATAAAATTTTAGTAGTCCATAACTTTAAGATAGGGGGGGGGTCACCAGGGCATATTTGCATGTACCTCGTATAATAAAGGTCTCTTGAATACAATTTTTGGTATTTAAACTTCCAATAATGTGATTTATTATGTAGCAGAGTATTGTTTACGTAACATGAGTAGAAGTGGCGGTTTGCTGAAAACTGAAAAATGCAAATATCTCGGTTAATATTCAAGATAGAGAATAAATGTATATAACAATAATTATAGTTTCTATACAATTTTTTGATCTGATGCATAATAACGGAGATATTTGGAATTTTCGAAAATTCCCCCTCTAAACCCCCCCTCCCCCTGGTCCGATTTCAGCCATTAACGAACTTGATCTGTCTTTTTACATACAACGGTTAAATATCGAGTTTCGTAACGATTAAACAAAAATTGCGACCGCTAGAGCGGTAACAGACATATATATATATATATAGGTAGGATTGATGGACATTTGAAGAAAAATTTCGAAAATTCCGTCATGAGTACAACCTCAATAGCTGATTTCCCTTCAGGGAAATCTGCTAAAAAGAAAAATGACAGAATTTAAGCAGTGTATTCCAGCTAGCTTTAAACAATTTAATTAATTTTTTCTGTAATGGAGAAGCACATTGACAATATTCAAAGTACAGGCTTCATGGTATAGAAAATAATACTTTCCATTGAGAATGAGGAGATGGCTGAGAAAGAAAATTTTTGACTTAGTAATTAACCTACTTCACTTTGTTATAACTCAACAGAACCTTACCCAGGCAATCAAAACATTTATTCTATAATATAATTAAAAATAAAATTTCACTTTTCAAACTTTGTTTGGCAGAAGGTCTTTTCATGATTAAAAATGAATAGACATCTAGTATTTTTAACCTCAGTACAACATAAATTACGCCCACTTTATCCTGACAAATTTATTCGAGATGTGTTTTCTAAAGGTTACCATCATTTCTAGATGGATAGAATACACGTCAGTAAATATTGCTATTTTTTATATTAGGAAAACATGCTCGATGTTCATGGGTATCTATCTATATAATAACCCAACCAGGAGTGATAAGTAAAAACTATTTATAAATATGTATAAACTTTATTAACTTAGGATTTGAGATGGCTGGTGAAAGCCCATCATCAACGGAAGAATAAAAGAGTCAAACACCTTGACATTTAAATTAAGAGTGGAGATGTGTGATCTTATCCTTCCATTAACATTAATAACTGTATATATATATATAAGAATTATATTTGTAGAATTTTTAATGGAAATAGCAGCAATATTTTTTTCAATTCAATAAGGTTAAAGAAGCATGATGTTATTATTATTTAAACATTCCAACTGAATTGTCAATAATTCACTTACGAGTTCTCCCAGTGACATTATATTCTCCGGGAACTCCAGGATTGTCTGGGTTCTCAGGATATCCTTCACCCATCTCAGGGATGACTCCTTTGCTTGCATTGCATCCCATCCTGGCTGGAGTTTCTAAATCTCTAAACAAATGCATTTCAGCATTAAGTAAGTACATTTTAACAAGAAATACCAGATTTTACAATTAGTAATTGAAAAATTGAAGTTGGCATAGCTGTATTCTTTGTTAAACCATGTGAGTTATTACCAGAGTATTTGACTCACTATAACATTAGCTTTGCACAGTAACAGTCCATCTCACTTTTTAGGGTTGGAGGGCGCTTATTGTATCGTCATTCTGTCTGTCCACTTGTCAGGCTTTAATGTCTATAATAAAAATACAAGACATAAATTCAGCTTAACTGAAGCTTATTGAATCTATGTTTATAGTCTTATTTGCACTTTTAGTCTATCACCCCCATGCTCCAAATGAAAAAGACGATACATTTTTTCGTTGTAAAGATTTTTTTAGACAATCATTAAATAAATCATATCATGAATCATTAAACTATCAAACTGAATTTTATGAAACTTGGTGCATGAACGGGAACTTAGGACCTCCTGTATGTGTATGTGTGTGGTGTGTGTTGTGTGTGTGTGTGTGTGTGAGGGTGTGTGTGTGTGTGTGTGTGTGTGTGTGTGTGTGTATAAGCAAGAGAATAGGTTGATATGTCAGCTGTAACCACCCCGCTTTTATACTGTGTTGTTCAGCATAATACTAATGATGATAATTGTTAGTGTGGTCAGTCTTCCTTCCGTCATAGCTATTTCACGAACAGATGCACTCTTATTATCTTTTTTTTTTTTTTTTTTTTTTACTCCAATGAGTATGAGGATTCAGAAATTTGACTATCACAATTCACTATGACATATGAGCTATAAAAATGTTGCATTTTACAGTGATGATGTAGGTTGGATGATCTGAGGCTAATCAGCGTGCCATTCTCATGCCAATCTTTAGCCTTCAGTATATCAACTTCACTTTTCCTGTGGTAACATGATAAAAAATGTATTATCATTCTTAGGAGCCATTGTGCAGATGTCAATGTACATTTTTGCAATTTTAAAAGGAGGTATATTTGCAGTGTGTAAGTGAACATGCAATGTCTCTTTTGTTTTTACGTTAGCATTAGTCTATAGGAACTATAAAATTCTTCTGGATACTTAAGTGTTGTAATAAGCCCAATGAACTATTGTGAACATTGTCTTATTACTTATTGTATGCTGTAGGGCATTACGGATGGTAATAAAAATATTAATGTAGGAAATAATAATATTAATGTGAAAACTACAACCATTCTCGACCAACAGTATGCTTATTTTATTCTTCTTACTCACATTAATATGGCATTAGAGTAATTTAACTAAGACAAACCACAGTGGCTTACTATTTCAATCCCAAATGGTTTTAAAAACCATCAAATTTTGTTTATTAATTTTGTACATTCCCTTGTACTCAGTGCCTTGACTGGCATCGTGTGTACATCGGCTCTGTTACAAGGTTATTTATTAGTGGTACAAAGTGCAGTAATTAAAAAATAATTTGAAGCCTCAAGTTCGTTAGTTAGTTTCAAGTGTAGTGGTGAAGTTTGAGTGATAAAGGTGAAGCGGGATAGGAAGGAGATCGGTGTAAAGAAAAGGTGTTAATGAGAATAGGTAAGAGTAATTCTTACATCTTACTAATTCATTGCATGGACTTCTGTTGCGGAAATTGTGAAGAATAGCAATGTTATTAGTGCTCTCTCATTCATTTGTGTTTTATATGGTTCTTTTTTCCATATTATCCAAATGGATAATAAGTGGAAAGAAGATATGTTGAATCCTATGTATATATTGTCATCGACTTTCGCACCTTGTTTAAATTCTCCCTAACAACAAGTAAGTGAGGCAAAAGTGGATCGTTGAGAATAATTCTAGTCTGCATACTCCTATTGGCTAATGCTTATCATTAGTCCGCTTGTGCTGGCCTATGTGCTATAGAGGGTTGACCTACTAACACCTCTTGCTTCGAGTGAAATTCACTCCACTCACGACTTCATTGGTTTTATTGGAACTTCCCTTATTTATTACTGAATGGCCTGGTACAGAAGTCATTAGAAATCTTTGACCCTCTTGTTCATACCACTGGTAAACAGGATTTCTTTCTCATGGTAAGAATTACCAAGCATATCCTGTAGAAAAAACAATTGTCTTCATCCAGGGCCCTTACAGCATTAACATTGTGTCTGTCCAAGCACACTGTGTCACAATTAAATGTACATTCAAAGCTTTGACACCTTGTTATAATCATTACCTTCCGCAAAATTGGGTTGCATTTGGGGACTTAAAACACTTTGTCAATGACCTCATACTGTACTACATAATTGGAACAATGTCATTGAATATTATTCAAAGCTAGAAAAATTTGAATTTTAAAATAGCAGATAGATGAACAGTCAAAGTTGGCACTCTCCTAAATCCTTCTTTTTGGAACTGGATAATCAGAGTAAAGCTTATACTATTACTTCTACTGAAGTAGACTCACACAATAGAAAAGTAGCACTTTCAAAGAAGAAAAAAGAAACTTGCAGTCACACATACACATACTCATCAACATATTCACTCTCAAAAGTATCTAAATGGGTTAAGAGGGTTAATTAATCAAAGTTATTTCTATTAATAATATTGTAGAACAGGGACAAATATATTGGCTATCCTGCTTAAAATTTATGGAATCCCCTACCTGAATGATAAATATGGTTTCATAAGACCTGAGTCTACTTTAGTAGGTCTAATAGTACTAGTTTAATAATCTCGTTCATCCAGTTTCAATGGCTATTTTGGATTAATGTTGGTTGGGGGTGCCCCTGCTGATCTGCCCATTCTAAGGTTTCGTAACAAGTAGTTCACTATGTACTTTTTATTCTTGAATAATATTCATTTTTTCCAGCCATTTTTTGGTTTGGTGGTGACCAAGGTCCACACTAAAAATTTCAAATTGTGGATATGACATTTATTTACTTATCCATTCTATTATTTAGTTTATTTACTTAGAAACCCAGGGCAACCAGCTCTCCCTGTCCCAAGAACATAACTATTTGAAAAAAGGTTATGTTCTGTGAATAGTGAAATTTCGAGAGTTTAGTACATTTTAAGTTGGTCTGTGAAGGTCAAGCAATCATCTCAGGGATTTATACTGAAGTAAGTTAACAACTTGTGGTGTTCACAGCTCCTACCCAACATTGGTGAATGTGAAGTAAGTTCTTTTGCACACATCTACAAATGCATAATTCAAGGAGTTTGATCAATCACCATTTGAGAAAAAGTGTTGTCAATAGCTGATCACTCTATTCTTTACAATGAGTTGTTAATTTAATTCTCGCATAATTGTCAGCTTTTATTCATGAATAGCCAATATGTTTATGGCTTTAATCTTTCTTCGCTGAGAACAGGATGAGTACTCAGTTGATGGCTTATCTGTATGCTGATTAGGTATGAATATCTGAACTCCTTTTAATAAAAAATAATAAAAGATGGATGACAGTCAACGCCATAAGGAGATAATAAGCAAAAGATTGTAGTTAACTCATGCTGGTAAAATGACAAACTAAAAAACTACAATAAGCATCATGAAGATTTGTTTTAGATTTTCTTCTAGGAAAATCAGCTGTTGAGACTGATACAGTTTTCAAAACTCTCAACTTGAATAAAATATTTCAAGGAAATTCAATTATTCTCATTCTTTAAAACATTGTCATCACAAAAACATTTGATTCATATCACTTGTTTATTCTTATCATTTGTTTATTATTTCTTCTTCTTGATTCATTATTTGTATTTTATTCTTTTCATTATTAATCACTTTTTAATTAACTGCAGAACAAAAAAAAAATATAAAGATCCAGTAATTTTACATCATATGATTTGTATATCAAAAATGTTATATGTGAAAAAAATCATCTTATTTCACAGACAGCACTTGTAGTAAGTGAAGTCCAGTCAAGATTACTGTTAAATGAACACATAAAATAAATGTGAAAAAAAAGAAAGAAAAAACTTTAAATGCCCAGCAAATGTAGTCTTTAGATGGCAAAAATGACGTCTCATAATTTTTTTTATAGTTATTTATAAATATACCTGTCAGATAACATTGTTGCTGCCCCAATAATTATTTGATCATTGATGAACTTGATTCTTAACTGTTCATGTCAAACTAAAAGCCAAAATCATACTTGAAAAATGTTATAAAACTAATCCTTAATCCAAGTCATTTTCTATATTATTATTTTGTAAAACAAATAACATTGATTGAGTTATTTTATTTTTTTGTGAAATAATGACCTATATGTCACTTAATCCATCATACAGTGGAAGGAACTTTCTGGCATATGGCTTATTTTCAGTTCGCTAATATTTTTGTTTTTGGACATAAACCCCACTAGTACTCATGTAATATTCACAATAACCAAATATATCATGAAGTATATCATACCCAGTTCAAATAATGCTTAATTTAGACAATGATAATATTGCAATATTGAGGGGAAATGAGCATAGAATAAGAGATGATGTCATTCTGTCGTTGCAGCGATTGGAAAATTTATTTAATTTACAAATATCCTAAGAAAAAATAAAAACAAGAGGCTCACAATTATTCTTCTAGCTCCTAAGTGTAAGACATTACTCTTGATTTTTCTTTTTCTTTATCTTTTTTTTTTTTTTTTTTTTTTTTTTTTAAATTTGGAAAATAATATTTCTAATCTGATACATTACCTTTAGTCTTGTTTATTTATTTGCTATTTAAAATTGGGAACATTGCCCAACTTAATATAAAAGCCAAAAGTATAAAAATAAAGTAATATCAAACAATTAGATGTCAAATTCAACTTCCTAACTGTAGAATTATTTCATAGATGGCATAAGCTTCAAGAACCAGTATGATTTAAATGCACTTCAATGAATGTAATAAATAATCATTTAGACTTCAGTGATTATTTATTTATTTGTTTTTTCTTACCATTTATTGTTTTTATGACTGGAATATATATGCCTAAATTATTTAAACTGTAGAGCCTCATTATTTATCTTGTATGACAATCTTAAATATTTGTGAATAAGATATTTTTTATTTGGTTTTAAAAACAATGGCTGCAGTTTTATCATTTATTTTAGCAAATGAAATAAGAGTTACGAATTGTTTTGTTTTTAGCAGATTTCCCTGTAAGGTCAGCTATTTATTGATAGTTAGATTTTGTGTATTATTTTTCCTGATTCTAACAAAAAGAGCTGATTACAATTGAACAGTATAAACATTTTTTTCTTGGTAAATTTAAGTAAAACATTTTATATTAGTATGTTCTTCAAAATATAATCATGAATTTCTCATGACTTGAATCTACTGGCATCCCAAATGTCATTACAATTATTCTAAGGTTGGGCAAAGAAGGTCAACAAACACCTCCACAACAAATCTATTACCATGTTTAGGCTAAATATTTAAATTCGTCAATAGAAATGTGGATTGAAAACAGTTCTCAGTATTAGTAAGCTTTTTAAAATTTGACTTCCAAAATCAAGTTCCAATGTTCAGATTATTTTTATATATTTTTTAAATCTTATCAATTTTAATGTTTATTACAAATGGACCGTCTGTTTCTGCAAGCCCACCTTCATGCCATCGTGCCCTTCTGCTCCATTAGGAGGTGTGTACAACTGTGTTTCTTTGGCCAGATTGAAAGTCGACCCAAAACACCACAGACTAGTATTGCTAATAAAGCAGATGAAATCATCTATACTACAATTGAGAGAGGTCAGGGTTTACATAGAATTAAAAACATATATTCTTCTATATCTTCATTAATATTGGTTTTATCGCAAAAAAAAAAAAAAAAATACACATTAAAAATTGTGCTAAAAAATATATTTTCCACTTGCAAAACATTTTGTAAATTTATAAAGTTGTACTTTCTGGCTCCTGACTTCCTATCCCCAAATAGAATTTATTGGTGTCATTGGTCAAGAGAATACCTCATTATATTTGAGAATTTTTTTTATGTATGTATTAAGAGAATGGATATTGCAATAATGTATTTTATCACATTTTACTTCACTGACAAAAGTACAGGTTTACTTCGAAGTCAAAACACACATATTGGTTAATATCTTCATTAATAATGGCTTATCGGATAAATATAAGTAACATATTGTATTTAGAACATATTTGTCAGCATTAAAAGCTATTTTCAGCTTAAAATAAAAATATATTCTTTTGCCTTCCAGTCACTGCTGCTATTTTACAAGAAGCCTGAAAAGAATTTTTTATTTTTTTCTAATGCTAATATAATCTCACATGGTAAACCTAGAGTGGCGAGTTCGATTCCCGCCAGGGCAGTGGAATTTATTTAGTGATGGAATTCATTAAATAAAACCCTTAGTCCCACCCTGGCTAGAATAGGGTTAGGATGGGAGCCACAAGTATTTCAACCCATTATTATAGATATCATACATTCTGAACATGAATTCTTTATCTCCCTTCCAATCGCCACCCTTATTTTCAGGTTAAGGGCATTTGTGTTATGTGATGAAAATGAAGGGCTATTTATTAAATAAATCAATAAAATATTTATATTCAAAAGAGAAGCCATTTCTATTTCAACACATTAGCAATGGTTAAGAAACATTATGGCAGTGCCGTAAGAACTTGGACTTCAATAAATAATCTCACAACACTTCTCTTCACAAGACAATCACACGGCAGTGCCACAAGATCTTGAGGCTTCAATAAATAATCTTATTGAGGACTTTTGTTTACAAGGTGAAAGACAGTCCAATAAGATCTTGTACTTCAATAATCTTACAAGACTTCTCTTCACAAGACTGCCATCCGGCAGTGTGATGGGGTCTAGGGCTTTTATAAGTAATTAGCAGCCGTTATTGCTCAAGATAATGTCAACCTAAAACCCTTAGTACAAAAATCATGTATTCCAATAAGAGCTGGCATCAATAAAAGCCAGTTTTTCATTATGGACTGATGTTACACCACACCAAATGTGAATAGGTCACTTTGCAGACAAACACTCCACTGGGCCAAAGGGCACTGGCATCACACTGATCTAGAAAAGGTTGGTAACCTGTAGATAACCTGTCCCGTCCCGATTAGCCAAAGTAGCATAAAGTGGACGTAAATAATAGTAAACAAACAAACATGATCTATTTTAGAGCATGAACTAACTCCGGAAGAACTGGAATATATGGAGAGGTTTAAAAATGTCTTGAAGAACAGAAATGAGTGTCGACAAAACGAATTTTTGCTGATCTATTTATTTTTTAATCAGATGCAATCACAACACTAATGACATGCCAAGTATTTTCAGAAGGTCATGCCTCCATCCAGTCCCGAACGACGAACCCTTTCCTATTTGGAGCCTTCAGGGGATCACTAGATAGATGCACGAGTTTCTTAAAGTACTTGCTCTTGTAATAAATGTTTGTAAAAGCAAATAACATTGATCACTAATTGCTTTATTTATGACCTTCCAGCACAACAGAACATAGCTGTCTGTCCCAACTAGCCATAGTAGCATAAAGCGGATGTAAATAATAATAAACAATCTCTCTCAGAACATAGCTGTATACCAAATATTGTTTATAAGATCATTAATCGGAAACAGTATACTGTATCTAGCCGTCCAAAGCCTTGACTTCCGATCAATTTCCATTGGTTAAGGTCTGGATTGTTTGTGAGAGAGGTTGTATTACGGAAGGAAAGGGCTGTGTTTCCGTGCAGGCATGAATTAGAGTGGATCGATTCTGATTGCTGTCAGTGTTGGGACAGGCTTGACCGGTCAGTCCATCTTCGTTAGGATCAATACAGCAACATACAACCTACTTTGCTTTCATATTACCATTTGGTCGAAAGTGGAGCACATTCAGCTATAATCATAGTCAATGCTCGCACCAACCCTGGTCAGTTACATGAGGTAACTGCGTTGACTTCTATTGCTTATTGCTAAAAGCTAACAATAGTCAGTTAATTCAGGTAACACGATTTCTTCCTGAAGAATCTATCCTTAATACCACTTTCACGTTTTGCTGTACAAACGGGGTCCATCATTGAGAAACATACATCTGCAAATCCAGCATTCGACGATTCATCAAGCCGTCACTATGGCCAACACAAATACAAATTGTATTTTTAGCCTAAGATTCTCTAGTGTGTGTATTCATAGCATATTTTATATTTACATATATAATATGCCATTACATTTACGTGTGCCTAAAGTAGTGAAATGGTAGGAATGATTAAACTGGAGTTGGCCTGTCCTAACTGCGGCAGCTACTCATCCCAATTTTCTTGGGACTGCAATCATAGAATATCTCTATTTAGAAGTAGTAGTTTCCCAAAGTTATCTACAGATTAAGCCAGTAAAGAAGCCCAATTATAGGAGGTTCACAACAACCAATATTCTTCTTTGGCTTGGTGCTAGTTGCTACATATCATCCACTGTTTGTGCATTGCTTCTTTGAGAGTGCTCCTTTTCGAGGAAGGAAGGCAAAAGAAAATTGTCTTAAGCTATTTCCATCTTGGATGGTGAAATAGTCAGTGAGCCCACATTTGATACTTTGAGCTAGGCAAGTTATTTTATTTGCCACATTTTCACTAGCTCAGATCAATTCTTTAGAAGTTTACTTATGGAAGATCTCGCTGAACTGGGAAGCTTTATGTATAAATTAAGCCGGGAACTGAATAGACATACAAGACCTGGAACTCCTCTCATTTTTAGTTTTTTAATTGTTGTAATTTTTACAGATTGGGGAGGGGTTTTTAAATACCTTGAAATCATTTTCAGAAGTGGGTTCCATTGTCACGTGTGTATTTGAATTTATTTGTCGACGAACACATCAAAATCCTTGGTACCATCGGGACTTGAATAGGGCTGATAGCCTCTAAATTAAATGGCCCAGACCTTAGTAGAGTACAGTAGATGTAAGTTTCAAAACTAAATTATTGTGCATATAACCAATTCTCCAAAATGAGATGCTTTGTGACCTAAAACTGATTGGGTTAAGCTGGAATTCTAGAATACATGGTTTCTACACTTTCTAGCCAGGGTGAGACTGGCTATAAATTCACGTTAAAAGCCATATTGTTTTTACAGAAATGTGCCACATTATCCAATTTTAGTTAATGCACAAAGGGATGCATAAATAACTGAGAGAAAGCAGAATGTAAGTTTGGTTTGTTCGGAACTATTTAACATCAAAGGGCCCGAATTAACGTGTATTTAAGGCTGCTTTGCGGGTTATGTGCTCAACGTCACACTGTCTATATGAAGGGTAAATGGAATTTGATCAAAGAGATCGACGGGAACGTTTGAATAATTTATATCTGTTCTAGAACGAATAAAACGAAAGTTTTGAGTGTCCGTATCTATTGTTAATTTGAATATCGTTAAAAAGTCCTCGTCGTTGGTGCTGCCTAAAGTAAGCAGATTTCTCATATGGTGCAACATCACTCTGATGAAGTACCCACTTTCTATTCTCTATTTCTCCTGTATATAATGCACATTTGTACGTTGTAAACTAATGTCGTAGTTCAGGAGTATTTGCCTCTAAACAAAAAAATTACGTCACACAATGGCTACGTTGACTAAGCAGATTTTCCAAGTGTTAGTACGAATAAATTGTTTAATATTTGAGTTACGAAAAAATGCATAGAACAACAATTTTAGACCATCAGTAGTTTAACAAGATTTGTTTTATAACATGTTACGATTCGACTCATAATAAATGAGATATTTTGAATTTTAGAATATATTTGAATGGCAAAATGTAATTAGCAGATTTCCCTTAAGGGAAATCAGCTATTGAGGTTGTACTCATGACGGAATTTTTGACATTTTTCTTCAAATGTCCATCGATCCTACTTAGTAGATGACGAAAATGAGGTCCGTTCAAAACTGTATATATATATATATATATATATATATATATATATATATATATATATATATATATTTGTCTGTTACCGTTCTAGCGGTCGCAATTTTTGTTTGATCGTTACGAAACTCGAAATTTAGACGTTTTATGTAAAAAGAAAGATCAAGTTCGTTAACGGCTGAAATCGGACCAGTGGGAGGGGGGGGGTTAGAGGGGAGGGTTTTCGAAAATTCAAAATATCTCCGTTACTATACGTCGGATCGAAAAATTGTATATAATCAATCTTATTGAAAATTACATTTACTATAAATATTGTTCTATACATATTTTCCGTATAATGAGTATTAACCGAGATATTTGTATTTTTTGTAATGCGCTCCGCTTTCAGTAAACCACCACTCCTACTAAGGGACATATTAATAATAAGCTGATATCTCATGAACCACCTCATTATTAGGTTAAATACAAAATATTGTTTTCAACAAAGCTTTATTTTACGAGGTACAAACAAATACGTTCTGTTGAACCCCCCCCCCCTTTTTTTTCTTGGACTACAAAAATCTGAGTGATTGAGATAGAAATCATTTTGATTCATTTCAAATTACTCCACTAACTATAGTAAATAGTTTACAATAAAATTAATATTTTATACTCAGATATATTTCTTTAATTGTTTGTTTTTCCGGTCTATCTATCGATACTGTGCTACAAGGTTGGCTAACCTGTTTGTTTACAATCCAGCCGTTTTACGTTGTAGGGACTATTAACTTATATTGCAAATTCACTGAAAGATTTCTCATTGCCGTTTGTAATTACTCACTAATATTCACGGAAGTGTTACCTGTATGTATATTTATCTATTGTAAACCTTCGCTGGCTAACCTGCTTGTTCCTTAATCATGTGAAAATCTCATAACCGTCTGAATCGTATTTTGCCCCCCCCCCTTCTATTTTCTTCCCGGATTCCTAAATTTGGAATGGTTGTGATTAAAATTATTCTGGTTTATTATTAATTACAGTACTAGATATTATAAATAGCTATGACTAAAATTTATACTTATATTCAAATATATTTCCGTAATTGCTTTTATTTCCGGTAAAAGCTGGCTAACCTGATTGTTTACAACTCAGACTGTTTGCTATCAGGAAGGTTCTTACCATTTGGCTTGCCCTTTATTTGTTTACTTAATATTCACAGCAGTATTAAGTCTTACAAATAATAGATATTCAGTGGTACTATTTAGTGTTGGTGTAATAAGTGTTCAGAGCGCTGCTATCATTAAAGGTAAGTCCATCTTTTGTGTTCTTGTCCTTTTTTTGAGATTGAGTTGTTTTTAATTTAATCTCGGAGCCTAACGGACGAGAGTTACTTTCCCGTCAAAAGCTAGTTCGGCCGTTTCCTTGACTTGGCTCTCGTGAAATTTCTCTATTGTAAAACTTCACGTGGGAAATCTGCTTAGTTTACGCAGCCCCTGCGTGACGGACTTTTTTAATTTAGAGTTAGTCCAAAACTGGACAATATCCCGGAGTAGCGGGATAAAGCGGTCATCCCCGGCCGTCGTTTGCAACACGAATTCTGCAAGGTAGATAGCTGTCCAAGTGGTGAATACTAAATGGTCACCAAATGGTGTTAATAAACGATTCTCATTTTCTGATAACAAATGAAACAGAATGACTAAGATAATCTAGTCAAGTATGAACAGCCTAAAGAGATAGTAATAACACATATACCGTATAGCGATACGCGGTTTTGAAACAGTAAATATTTTATCTGTGAATAATGAGTGGCCTCCCGTTAACCATTTTGTCATTTATAAATTCTGGGAGTGTTATTTTAAATTATAAAGTGATTTTCTTTTAATTATGATTTAATAATCGTCTTTAACTGGCTGGCCTCCAATAACCGATGAGTACCGCTATGTTTAAGAAATCTCCTAATCATATTGCAGAATTAATCAGTTAAAAAAAAAAGTATTTAAAACTTCTGATAGATGATGCTCACTCGAGTTGAGGGTTGGAAGTCTCCTATCGATTATTGATTGCCTTATCTGCTTGGTCATTTCCCTGGCCCCTCTTAATTGTACCGGAAAATATTGCAGAAATGTATTTATTTTATCATTTCTTTGATTCCATAAAGATTCAGCCAATGCACATTAAAGAAATATGTGAACAACATTTCATTTTAAAAAAAAATTGAATTCCATGTTCTGCTTGTGTGTTAGCTAAGATTAATTCTACCGATGGCCTTCTACAAAGTTTTAAGTTTTTATGCTACTTTAAAGGAAAAAAAAAGATTCTTATTTAAATTACTTCCACTCGTCTTGGACTAATTAGTTCCATTTTTGCAAAGCCAAATTTGTTTCCGTAAAATTGTCTTGATCTTCTTCAAACCACTACAGCATGAACTAACTCGTGCGAAACCTCCATAGCCTTGGCTTCCATCCCACCAACTCAAGTTAAACTTCCAGATGCCCCGATGGTTTCACATTGCACTCCATCACGACTAGTTTTCTACCAAACCCCTTACCGCTTATCTCAAAGAGCAACCAAGTAATGTACATCTCTCTCATCTATGTATGTACTCTTGTCATTGTAGACATTTGAGAACTTGTCCCTGTGGGGTACTCGCGATCAGTGTTTTCCGAAGTGCGCCGTCTTACAACTCTCGTTAAACAAGGTGTATCTGTAACGCGTTGTCTCCACTATCCCGACGAGTCTCGTTAGGTTACCAGCGATCAGCTTGGCCGGCAGACGGGATTTGACAAATTCAAATTCATTAGTAAACCCAAGGTTACTAACCCGAGGGGCTGTCAGATGTCTTTACTCAATAGATTCACGCTTATCCTAAAGTTCGTTTCGGCAGAGGACTGGTGTACCAAGCTCCTCTTTTGATGGGAATCGAACCTTCTCCTGAATTTACATTTATCTTGCTGAAAAGTGGCAGAAGTACGAATGAAAAATATAAATAAACAACTGCGGTAACTCATTGTGAGATTTTTGTAGCTATCTACGGAACCTCATTAATAGTTGGGTAAAATAATGCTGCTTCAGATGTGTATATGTATAGGGCGAAAGAGAGTGACAGGCAGACAAATGGAGGAGCTATTGATCTGTAACGCTCTATGATTTGTACTATTTTTGTTTAGTTTGTTATTATTAAGTTCCATGTCTTTTCGTGAAGGGAGAAATAGGGAATAGAATGTACATGTTACATTATACTTGTTATTATGACGCTGTGATGGGCTCCGTGATTCATTTCTGGACGTGGGAAATCTGCTAAGTGCCCTGCGTGACAGATATTTGAATATGTATATTAACCATCTTTCCGAACATTTCTTACTCATTAATTATTTTGAAGTAACTGCATAGTTATATTCTGCAATACGACATTACTTTTAACAACTAACATGAATAATTCAAATTAGCTAAAATGAAATGCTGTGTATATAAGGTTGTAAAAGGAGAGTTTTTCACTTTCCATGACTCAAGTCATTATAGCTTTCCATAATTCATCCAAATAAACACACCGTGGAAAATCCTTGAGACGTGTAAAAAGGCCTTTTATAGAGCTACCAACTTGACTAACGTTTCGTATAGACCTTTAGATAGTTGTATCGGAGACAACAAAATTAGCAAATGTGAACGAATAGTCCGTCACGCAGGAGCTGCGTAAACTGAGCAGATTTCCCAGGCTTTCGAAACACACTGACGATGTCATCTCACTTTATAAGGCTGGAAACAAGTGAGTACGAATAACTCTCTCTTAGTATTTGAATTACGTGAAAATGTATAGAATAACAAATGTAGAACATCAACAGTTCAACAAGATTGGTTTTATACAATTTTCCGACTCGACTCATAATAACGGAGATATATTGAATTTCGGACCCCCCCCCTCCTTATTTACCCCTCATTTCTAGCCCAATTTCAACCATTAACCAGGAAAATTTTTAGTGTTTAATGAAACGGTCAAATAACGACTATAGTATGGATCAAATAAACATTTTCAAGTAAAGAACGTAAAAGTTTAACAAATGACGCCTTCACGCAATGTATGTATCTCACGCTATAAAGGTCACTTGAAAAAAATATATTTAGTATTTAAGCTTAGAATAAAATGAATCATGATATCACAGCTTATTTTTATTAAGACTTAGCTTATGAGTAGAAGCTGGGAATTATTAATTTAAAAAAATACACAGGCTTTGGTCAATATTCGAGGTACAGAAAAAAAAACATAAAAAAATATATATAGAAAATGAGAGATTTTGCATTAAGATTGGTTCCCTATGGTTGTTCGACACGGCTCATAATTTCTGAGTAATTCCTCTCTCCCACTGGTCCGATTTTAACCAATTATTTAAATGTCAAGTTTGGTAACAGTCAAACAATAATCCGACAACTTTATATATATATTCACACACATAAACATGGACACCTGACCACCAAGCTCAAATTTCGCTCGCGAGTTGAGTGCCGATTAACAATAAAATAAATAAACACACACACAGTTTTGAACGTATCTCATCTTCGTCATCTCAAGAATAATAAAAGATTTGTAATTAATACCTCCTAAATTTAAATGAATTAATTTATGCCATCTAATATAGAAAAAAATTGTAAACAGAAGTTTTTACATTTTTTATTTTAAACGTTCTAAATTGTTTGATGTAGTTTTTACTCACAAAATGAAGAAATAATTAGTTTAGTTTAAAAGGTCATAAACAGTCTTTTAAAACATAAGTCTGTATTGAATACTCCATTTCTTACTATATTCGGTTGAATAAAATAAATACACACAGCTTATAAGTTTAGAAAGTAAATAAAAGTAACGATTTTAAGTCATCAATATTTAATAATACAAATTTTAGGTCAAAGCCGATCCGAAGGTCAGCTAAAATTAAATATTAAATGTCCCAATTCTTTACATTACAGAAGGCATATGTCGCTATTAATGTTTAAAAAGAAATACTTTTTGAGGTCAAGAGCAATAATAATAATAATAATTCGTTGGCACGCAAGATCAAACGACTGGTTCCTTTATTTGTTTTGCGTGTTTTCAAAATTTGATATAAGTATTTTGGAATTTTATAGTTCCCACACTTAAATCATTCTTTGGGGTCACTAAACGGTAATTAATACTCCATGTCAACGAGAATAAAACATTGACATAATGATAGATTAGAAAATCTTCATTCCATATTTAAAGTCAATGAACGTGTCAAGGAACATTTCCGAATGATCGTTTTGAGGAACAATATGATTTTCCTGAATAATGGACGAGCTACCTGTTGAGATTAGTACCTGGTAGATTTCTTTAATAAATAAAAAACTTTCCAACCTCTTATCCCTGACCGACACACTATATTTATGATATGACTTCGTTCTCGGGGCAGAAGCATGAGGGTCATATATCGATTTCTTCAGCGGGAATTTTATAGTGGCTACTTCGAATACTTTAACACAGATTTTTGTTCGCATCAAACACCAGCTCGACCTCATTCACGAATAGTTTTTTATATTGAAAGTTTGCTTAATGTTTGTAAATATTCCCATCCTCTCTTTTAAGGGAAAACAGCTATTAGGATAGTACATATGATACGATTTTCAAAAAATTGTCTTCAAATGTCCAACGATCATACCTAGGAGATGACCATAATGAGAGGGACGTTCGATATTAAAATTATACACACACGTACAAACACACCCCCCCCCCCACACACACACACACACATTTTTTTTTATCTATGTTGATTATTAAGGGAGATATATACATTCTAGGAGATTACCCTTAAGGGAAATCAGCTATTGATGACGTACTCATGACGCGGTTTTAGTAAAAGATTTCTCAAATGTCCATCGGTCCTATCTAGTAGATGACGAAAATGAGGTCCGTTAATATATATAGATAGATATAATTGTCTGTTACCGCTCTAGAGGTAGCAATTTTTTTTTTATCTTTGACAAACTCCATATATAAGCGTTTCATAAATTAAATATCATGTTCGTTATCTAGTAAATTCGAGGGGGGGGGTTAAAGGGGGAGAATTTCGAAAATTATAAATATCTCCGTTGTTGTACGTCTAATCGAAAAACTTAAACATATTGTAAATTTACTTGTCTGTTAAAGTTGTTATATAATTATTATTATTATTTATTAACGTCCACTTTTTGCAACTCAGGCTAATTGGGGTGGGTTACCTACAGGTTACCACCCTTTTCCAGCCAGTGTGGGACTCAGGATGTTATTTAATGAATTCCGTCACTAAATGATTTCCTTTGACCAGGCGAGAATCGAACTCGCCACTCTAGGTTTACCATGTGAGATTAAGGTCAAAGCTGTAACTCACATGGCTAACCTTAGCCCCTGTTGTTATATTAGTATCTTCTCTAATATTAATTATGACTGACATACTTGGAATTTTTAGACTTAAGCATTCAGTAAACTCCCACTCCTACGCATGTCATAAAAACAATATGCTGTTATAATATGAACCTCTTAATTCTATGTTTAAAAACCAAATATTGTTTTCATGAGACCTTTATTAAGCAAAATACATGTAAATTCTTTGTGCGATGACATCAATTTAGGTTTTACGTTCTAATATCGAAAATGTTCACTTTATCTATGCCGTATTCGATATTTTAATGTTTCAGCCAACACTAAAGATCATATTTGTTATTGGGTGAAATCGGGCGTGGAATAGGGGATTTATAGAGGGGGAGGGGTTCGAAAATTAAAAAAAATCTGGGTTATGATTAGCCCGATTGAATAATGTTATAGAACTAATCTTGTACAATGTTATAGTACCAAACTACGAACACAAATATGTATTGTTTCTGTATGGATATTTTCTTAACTCAAATATTAAGAGAGTATTTCGTACATTCTGTTTTCCAGTCGGACTACGTCGAAATGTACTATACTGAGTACATCATTCAACGAGAAGATGAACGTTCTATCAATCGGTGGCTCAACTCGAAATATAATACTAGAAGCTGAGGGTTGAAGTGATCACAGTGGAAACAGTTCGTGTATCGATATAATAACGATGATGGGGCTATTCTTGAAGCAGAATGGTCTGCTAACGAGCCAATGTTGACAATATACACAATTATGCATCTGGCCGGCAAAACACCCTTCCCCCTCCACCAACAACTCCCTCCATCAACTGCTTCATGTTCTCATCCATCGAGTATTAACTGTCGTCGTTTTTTTCTGAACGATACAGAAGAATAATGTTCTTATAGTTTTCCAGTTAGTGCTAGAATTGTCCAATCATTAAACAAATATCTTAACTAAATGCTAACTAATAATGAACTGAAGGACATATTGAAGTAAACAAAGTTGTTTGTTGGGCCAATTGCGGACAATGTATCCCGGTGCAGAGGAAAAATAAAACCAATTACAATTAGCATTGAACCTTATAAAGCAATAATACTTTATTTATTTATTTACTTTATGAGCTCTGCAACTAGGCGATGTCGCTCAGTATCATTTATTTTTAATTCTCTACATTAAAATTTTAAAATAAATTAAAAATGTTTTCAACTTTATTAAAACACAGAAAATAACTAAATAAAATTAAGCGTTAAAATAAAACAATGTGAAACTATAAATTTTGGGATAAATCCTGGTATGAGGATGATGGAAGTCTAAGGCACAAGTTTAAAAATGTATTATACACTATTGTTCACAAAAACACATACACGAATTATTAACATAATTTGAGATATAAAACGTAGAGAAGTGAGTGAGGTAGGTGTGGTTTAAAGTTTGTTGTAAATGTCAATTGTCTTCAAGTGATGTATATGAGGGCTATCTTCTGTTAATAGTTCGT
Organism: Riptortus pedestris; assembly: GCA_019009955.1. NCBI lineage: Eukaryota > Metazoa > Arthropoda > Insecta > Hemiptera > Alydidae > Riptortus > Riptortus pedestris. The sequence goes on from CM032229.1 coordinate 49,620,851, forward strand.
TCAAGTCGTTGGGTAAGTTCAAATGTTCACGTAGTCTGTAGTCGGTCAGGAGATGTTTAATGGTCAGTACTGTGTTACAGTGAGTGCATGTAGGTCGATCTTTACGGTTTATAAGGTATGAATGTGTAAGAAGTGAATGTCCGATTCAAAGACTAGTCAATGCCACTTGATCTCGTCTGGTAAGATTTCCAGAGATTTTCCTTTGTTTGGGTTGTCTAGGATTTCTCGGAGTTTGTTGTCAGTTTGTAGCCAGTCGGTTGTCTAGTTATTGAGTACTTGTGTCTTAATTACCCGTTTCATAAGGACTAATAAGAATTCATCCCTAAATTAAATAATATTGTTAAAATTTAATTAAAGTATTTAAATTAAAAAAATTTCCCAACCAAGGAAGTTTCTCCCTAGAAAGACGGGGCTGCATGAGTTTGCTTTATTTTTCACAGGGATGGGCTAATAAGAGAGAAAGAGACAGACAAAAAGAGAGATAAAATGGTAATAGAATAATATCCGAATGTTCATTTCATTGTATTTATTTTGGAGAGTACATTTGGTTTCTCTAAAAATCATCTTCTGTCTTGTCGACATGCCTCCTTAGAAAATCATAAACTATTCAAGCTGAAGGATCATTCGATATAATACGATAATTTATAATTCTTCAGTCAGGGCTGAAGATGAACTTTTGAAAATATACCCTCCAGTAATAAATTCATTTGTCGATAGCATTATTTGGTTTTCTAAGTATATGACAAATTGAATCGGGGTTGTTTTCATTTTGCTAGGTAATAGAAGATCTATATGGGTGCTATGGCAACGTGAACCTTTCTGAGTTTGGTTATAAATGACTTGACGAACATTTTTAAGCATAGTTGTTTCTAACCCATTCCTTTCTACTACGAATGCAATTAATATAGGCTTTTAAGTTATTTATTGAAGTTCACTTTTGCTATTGTACAAATGCCAATTTGGACACCAACGGACTATCTACAGGTTAACATCATTTTCTAGCCTGGCTGGGGCTAAGGATTTTATTTAATGAATTCGTTACTAAATAAATTCCTATATCCCATGTAAAGATCTATCTCAAGACTCTAGGTTCACCAAGTGAGATTAAGACCAACGCCTTTACTCATTTGGCAAACTTGAGCCGGTGAATTAATATTAAAAAAATATATCTTTATACAGCACGTTGGAAAATATTCTCCCATACTAAAGATGATTTTAGAAACAAAATGGTGCATTGCCAACATTTTTTCGGATTGTGGGAATCTAACGATCATTTTCTCAGACAAATCTTTCCAATGGCAGTGGAACTATTAAGAAGAGAACAGATTGTCAATTTTGACTATTCGTATGCCCAAATACAGCTGTTTCAGTGAGTATTGTAAGGAGTCAACACGTAGTCCTTAGCATATGAATAGTGAGCTCAAACATTTAGGTATCCTTTTTATGAATGTGATAATGTACGTAGATCCTGGGACAAAGGCATTTTCAAACCATTGACAATCACAATGTATATTGACACTTTTGGATGAGCCCTATAACTGCTCATGTGACATTCCTTGTAGGGACTTAGGGAAGTTCAATAACAGCAGCGGCAAGACGAACTTGTACTTGGGAAAAGTAGAATAAAAAATTGTATTCGAGAGGAAATGTTGACAAGATTGTAGAGCATGTCGGTATTGTGCAAGGATCGGGAGTGTATGGTGTAGGTGTCACGGGTCGCCCCCACGTGACGCCCACGTCACGATACCATCTCCCTTCCTCACACTCTAATTGGCCTATTTTCAGGTACGTCAGAGCTAGTACCTTCGCCTCCATATATGGCTCTACTCCGCCACCTTCCTAGGCACACATCATCCAGGTAGGCTATCGCCACTTGAGCAGGGCTCCCCCCATCCAAATGCGAGATTTAATAGGGTGGAATACCTGCAAGGAAAGCGTGTTTCAACGGCCTGCACCGTTGGACCGCATAACGAACCATATTGCGAAACATTTAAGAAGATTTCCCTTAGGGTAAAACAGCTTTTGGGCTGATCTCATGTCGTGATTTTCGAAGAACTTCTTCTAATGAGGAGGTACCAAAATTAAAAACCTTGTTGCGAAGCTCCAAAGCTTATAAATAAATAAACCAAATTTGATATTTTATCGTTTTACGTGAAACTGAAGATCAAGTTCGTTATCGGCATGTTTTGGTTCTTTGAATTCGCATCTTCTTTTTTTTTTTGTTGGGCTTTTTTTGATAACGATAGGCCACAATGAGTCTGGACGAAAAATGTAGACTAATGTTCTTAAACATTTATTGTTCTATCATGGAACTCTTGTACACATTTTTCGTAACGGGATTTCAACTGTGATGAACTGAGCTCCAATATATCAACGCATATTTTCATAGGCATTTTACTTTTAAGAAAATGGAGATGGGATGTGGAAAATCTACTTAGTTTTGGCACCTGTGTGCCAATGTGCCCACTGGTTTGTCTGTCCATATTAATTAATCCATGGATCCACGGACACTTATTTTCAGCTTCCGACAACTCTTTTAGGTTTTAGCAGATTTCCCTTGACGGAAAACAGCTATTGAGGTCGTACTCATGACGCGAGTTTCCTCAAATGTCCATCGATCCTACCCAGGAGATGACGAAAATGAGGTCCGTTCAAACTTATATATATATTTGTCTGTTAACGCTCTACCGGTCGCAATTTTTGTTTGATCGTTACCAAACTTCATATTTAAGCCTTTTACGTAAAAAGAAAGATCAAGTTCGTTAATGGCTGAAATCGGACCAGTGGGAAGGGGGGGTTTAGAGGGGGGTATTTTTGACAATTCGAAATATCTTCGTTATTATGCGCCGGATCGAAAAATTGTATAGAATCAATCGTTTTGCTAATTAAATTTACTATAAATATTGCTTATACATTTATTCTGTATCTTGAATATTAACCGAGATATTTGCATTTGTATGCATGTGTGTGGTCAGTAAGAGTCGGCTATGTTCGGGACCCTCCGCCGAGAGCTAGTGCGAGACGTTTCGGTAACTATTCGTCCCTTGTGAACAGGTTTAGAGACTCCTTACTACTACTTTTGTTATTAGGCGGATTTCTCTATTGTAAAACTTCACGTGGGAAATCTGCTAAGTTTACGCAGCCCCTGCTTGACGGACGTTTTTTTCTATTCCAATCGTGTTTTACCTTCTGTTATGTTAAATATAATTAAGTATGGGGAAAATGTAAAGAGGTCGTCACAATAAGGTGAATAAAAAAATGGCAAACAGCAGAGATTACAGGGAATTACAGGAATTATCGTCGAATACTAAACACGTGTTGGAATTCTTGAAACTGTCCTAATGCAGATACGTCACGTTTGGTCAGTGGCCTTCCTAATCTGAGATTGGCGTGCCGACGACTCAAGCCCCGACTGTTATTGACATTTTTCATCGCGGTCAGATAGATCTGTGCACTGCCCCAGACCCGTTCGTGCTACCAGCTTCTCAGGGTTTTATCTTTATGATTTAGAGCTGCTTGCATGAAAAGTGAGAAATTCCATTATATGCATATCAATGAATCTCTGTAACTAACTGCGCTCTGCATTTTGAAACGCTCGCCAAAGGGCAGCCGTGTGGCGTGTTTGGAACTATTGACCTTCGCATTAAGGTATTTCCCTTCCAAGTTTAAAGGACAGATAATGCCTGTGTAAACTGAAGTAAGATTAAAACGACTAACAAATTAGCTTCATTACTAGTGCACTGAGAGAATATTTTTACTCTTCACTCTCTACGACAAGCAAGTTCAGTTTTACAGTCAGGTCAGGCAATCAAGCATTTTATTTAAAAATAGATCAAAAGAAAATTTTACAAAGTCCATTTAGGATGATGTAATAAATTACATATTTTTTTTTTTATTATTCATTACCTGAATAACAAATTTAAAGACGATTAAGGTAGGCCAAAATTAATACTAATATTTTTTAAGTGGCCCACGGCTAAATACCTTTTCGACTTTTTCCACATTTTTGTCATGTATTAGGTTAGGGGTGGTTCGGTTGGATTAGAACTTAAGGAAAATTGTTTCCAAGAAAGTATAATTAGATCAACCTCAATAAGGTAATTCTCCAGTGTTCGATCTTACCTTGTAAATAGTCCAAGAAATGTATTATGTTCCCATAAAGAATGCTCCGATTATATTGTGCGCAAAGTTGTAAGTTCTCGCTAGTAGAGGCTGGTGTATAGATGAGGTATATATAGAGGGAGGGAGGAGAGGCAGGCGGGAGGGCCGGAGTCTCCAACAGTCTCAAACACTGTGATCTCGTGGAAGAAATATATTAGTTATGTAAGCTGTAAATAGACGCAGCATGTAAGATACGAGTCACTACTGTTAGGGGACGGCTTTGTCCTCCTTTTGGACTTATTTCTATCCAGGAAAATCACTCGAGCTCCATATTGAAAGAGCTGAAAATTTTAGGTATTTTGTTCTGGTTAAATTGTTGTAGACGCTTTACAGTGGTGTATTTAAATTGGAATAAATCTGTTATCTGAGTACCTCACTCTGACTTGTTAGACTTACGTTTTCACTACGGCCACACCTGAACATGGGTCTTAAGCAAATGATTTTCGTTATGAACAAAGTATTAATTATTTCCAATTTTCGTGAATTTTGTGATTTTTGTGAAGTGTGACAAACAATCACACGGGCACAATGGCAAGATTTTGAGTGCACACTGAACAGTTTTATAATGCAGAGTTCTGTTAAGATGGGTTCTGTGAGAAAAAAACATAATAAAGCTTTTGAGATATTCAAGCAACTTAGATTATGAGTAATATTTTTAACATTTTACTCATTTATTGATCCTTGTGATTATTATATCAATAAATGCCCTCTTCGCTAAGAGAAATAGTGGCAATACATTAATTCTTCATTATTTTCACGTAGGTGCTTCAATTAAGGTAAAACACCTATTTCACATTAATAATAAAACGTATATAATAAATAAATAAAACAATTGACATTGCATGTTCTCCCCTCTCTCTCTCTCTCTCTCTCGCTCTCTCTCTCTCTCTCTCTCTCTCTCTCTCTCTATATATATATATATATATATATATATATATATATATATATATATATATATATATATATGTACCTATTATACTTATTACTTCGTAGACCGTCAACATGTGGCCACATATTCCTTGAGAACACCTGCCATTTCCGAAATAAATAGTTTCTTTGCCCGCAGACTCACCTAGCTATTGCTGCTGTACTTGTATTAGATTCTTCCAGTCTACAGGCTGAACTAACCAACTTCCACAGCCGCGAAATTTTCCTTCCCATTTAAACTGCCAAGTGCATGAGCGTATGGTACCATGATATTCAATCTCAAGCCAAACAAATGTGTTAAATAAATAAATGTCAAACATCTTGGTATAGCACTACAGATAACAAATTTTGAATGACATTTAACTAAAAGGACAATCAGTATAGAGCAGCAGGTAGTCTTAAGAAAGACTTGACCAATCACGACTAATCCCGGCCAGATGTACACTACTGCCAGCATTATAACTGTAGATTTACAAAAAAAAAAAAAAAAAAAAAAAAAAATATATATATATATATATATATATATATATATATATATATTTGCCATACACTGACTATTACTCCATGGCCCTAATCAGTACATATACCTCTTAATTCAATTCTTAAAAAATATCTATTTCTTCAATAAAATGTAACACTAGTCAATCATCCAGAAATTAGAATATTTATGTAAAAGATCAATAATAACATATAATGAACTCATTTACTATTTTATTGCAGAGATATGACCTAATTATAAATTCATTATCAACCTGATAGCAGAAGCTCAGTAAATAAAAAGGAGATACTAATGGTGACATTATTACCAATCTCTGGAAAATAAAATTAGTTCAAACTAAAATTAATAATTCTTTTAAAAATAAAACTGACAATAAAATAGAGGCCAAGGAAAATATAAATCAACATATAGGCAATCAAAAGGAAACTAATTTTTCAAATAAAAAATATAGTGAAAAAAAAATGTTCTGTACATTGAATTATAACCACACAGTAGCCAGGAAGATCACATGGTTATGTAAAAATATTGGAAATTACATTGAAATATCCAAACAGATTAAAAGATAAATTGAAATACAATATATACAAAATCAACTGTATCGACTGCATTAAAAGTTATATAGGGGAATGATCACAAATACTCAAAAAAGAATCAGACATCACATGATAAACATTCATAATAATGATAATAAACCGTCCCTAGCAGACCATGTTATTAAATTCACCAATGATTTGAATTTTAAAAACGTAATTATACTAAAAAAGAAAGATATATAAGCAAGAGGAAAATATGCATGTTATATGATTAAAAAATGGCGATTTTAGAAAACAGGTATTAAACATGTGAACTATACATATTTTAATTTATTATTGGCCTTAATCTCGCAAGGTAAAACCTTGAGTGGCGAGTTCGATTCCCGCCTGGGCAATAGGAATTTATTTAATGACGGAATTCATTAAATAAAATCCTTAGTCCCACTCTGGCTAGAAAAGGGTGGTAACCTGTAGATAACCCGTCCCAATTAGCCTTAGTTGCAAAAAGTGGACGTTAATAAATAAATAAATATTATAAACTCTAAAGTAATGGTTGTTCAACTAAAAAAAAAAACTTTTCTCCTTTACTACTTAGATTATACTTCTATAAGGAATAATCTATACTTTATATCTCGACGTATCGATCTAGATCTGCAGACGTGACCAGCCATACTTTGTAAGCCATTCTTTGACTGTCACAGTAAGTGGAAGGTCCATTTTAAGGATATAACCTTTGTTGCGGTTGCCTCATAATATTATATTTTCTCCTGATGAGGAATCATGTGTACGCGAAACTACAGAAATAAAAATGGTTTTAATAATCATTTGATGATCCCCTATTTTGGTTAATTTCCGCCATCAGATTACTGTGTCCTTTATTACATTTACTACTTCTGAAACACAACTAATACATTGCACAATCGCCTCTGACAGAGTAATATATATTTAATTAAATTTATTATATTGTTTTTTAGCACATTTCCCTTAAGGGAAATCAGCTATTGAGGTCGTACTCATGACGAAATTTTTCTTCGAATGTCCATCGATCCTACCTAGTAGATGACGAAAATGAGGTCCGTTCAAAACTTTATATATATATATATATATATATATATATATATATATATATATATATATATATATATATATATCTATATATTTGTCTGTTACCGCTCTAGCGGTCGCAATTTTTGTTTGATCGTTACCAAACTCGATATTTAGTCGTTTTATGTATAAGAAAACATTAAGTTCGTTAACGGCTGAAATCGGAACTGGGAGAAGGGGGGTTTAGAGGGAGAGAATTTTGAACATTCAAAATATCTCCGTTACTATAAGTCAGATCGAAAAATTGTACAGAATCAACCTTATTGCAACTTAAATCTGCTATAAATATTGTTACATACATTTATTATCTATATTAAATATTAACCGAGATATTTGCATTTGTATTCTGCGTGTGGTCGGCAGGAGTCGGCTATGTTCGGACTTCCGCCGAGAGCTCTGGCGCCCGTTTCTGTAGCTATTCGTATATGTATGTAAACCTTTGCGAGGGAATCTGCTTAGTTTACGCAGCCCCTGCGTGACAGACTTTTTTTTTATTTATATATACATATATATATATATATATATATATATATATATATATATATATATATATATATATATATATATATATAAAGAACATGAAAGTCTTAATGAAGTTTTGGAAATGACGATGAACCAAAGTATAAGCAAAACACTCTAACAAGTGGTTCGCACTGAGTTAAAACGTACAATTAAATAATATCCATTCCCTATTCCGCAGCTTTATCTTTTGAATGTGCCAGCATCAGACATCTTGGCCAATCAGCTGGGAATACTTTATATTGTCAGCTGAGAGTCACCGAGAGGAATTTCATTATAATGAGAAGCGGCCATAAAACATTAAGAGGCCCGGCCGGGAAATACACACAGCGGCTCTATAAGTGTAATAACTTGGTCATTTATTTTTGCTCTCGCCACCGCCATTAACTCCTGACTCATATAGCCGGGCATAAAATGGATTCCTCATTGAATGCTAAAACTTTAATGATTCAACGGCGATCAAAGCCCACCAGGCAACATGCGAATCCCTACAACTTATTAGCCGCAGCTATCTTAACAGTTAGGTTATAATTCTATAAATTTGATGAGCCATTATAGCTTTTAATTTAATTTGTTTATTCCCAAGACTGGTTTCACCTATTTCAGGCTCCCTGCAAAATTAATTGTCTTTCAAATGCTTTTACGCGGTGTTTTTATGATTCCTAGCTGTGATCAAATTTGGGTGTTTTTAATTTCTATTAGACCAGTAAAATATTTCAGCCGTCACTACCCTATTTTAATAACCTTCAGAATATGGCTATAATTTCGCTCTCTTTATTGCTCCATCCGTTTCACAATCTTTATCATGCCTTAGCCAAGAGCTTTATTACAATAATCCAAAACTCATTGCTGCATGGAACTGATATAACCAACTATTAGCAAAGCAATGTTAAGAGGATAAAAAAAAAATAAAAATAAAAAATAAAAAAAAAAAGCTTTTCATGTTTTATGCCAGTTGTCCAAAGTCGATGTACTAATCTTATCTAATTTTTTAAAGATAATAATTCATTTATATATAGATGACAATATTGAGCAAAACGATTAGAGCATAATAAATACTCCAGGCAAGCTAGTATTGTGTGAATCGGGTAGAGTATAATAATACTCCAGGCGAGCCAGTATTGTTTGAAACTTGTAGAGTGTAGTAAATACTCCAGGTGAGGCAGTATTGTGTGAATCAGATAGAGTATAATAAATATCCCAGGCAAGCTAGTATTGTGTGAATCGGGTAGAGTATAATAATACTCCAGGCGAGCCAGTATTGTTTTAAACTTGTAGAGTGTAGTAAATACTCCAGGTGAGGCAGTATTGTGTGAATCAGATAGAGCATAATAAATACTCCAGGCAAGCTAGTATTGTGTGAATCGGGTAGAGTATAATAATACTCCAGGCGAGCCAGTATTGTTTTAAACTTGTAGAGTGTAGTAAATACTCCAGGTGTGGCAGTATTGTGTGAATCAGATAGAGTATAATAAATATCCCAGGCAAGCTAGTATTGTGTGAATCGGGAAGAGTATAGTAATACTCCAGGCGAGCCAGTATTGTTTGAAACTTGTAGAGTGTAGTAAATACTCCAGGTGAGGCAGTATTGTGTGAATCAGATAGAGTATCATAAATATCCCAGGCAAGCTAGTATTGTGTGAATCGGGTAGAGTATAATAATACTCCAGGCGAGCCATTATTGTTGAAACGTGTAGAGTGTAATAAATACTCCAGTATTGTGCGAATCAGATAGAGTATAATAAATATCCCAGGAAAGCCAGTATTGTGTAAAAGAGGTTGACTATAATAAATTCTCTAAATGAGCAAGTATTGTTTGAAACGGCTAGTGTATAATAAATACTCCAGGCGAGTCAGTATTGTGTGAAACTGAGAGAGTATAATAAAGATTGACTAAGTTGGGTTTTTAGTAAAGGGGTTTCGCACTCTATGGTGAAGTATTCTGGTTCTGTCGTTTTTACCAAAGTTAGTCTTTTTTCATATGCGAGTACTAAAAAAAAATAAGAGATTCGGAAAAACTTAAGGGCGAAGAATCATTCCTTTTTAGCCGTATAATGATTTTAAATGAACGAGGATTTTATTATGAACGCCTTCCTACAATGCTATCCACATTCTTTCGCACACCCAACACAAAAATCGCAAGAGCTTAAAAATTTGATATCTCAGTTGAATACATAATTTCAAAAAATCCAACATCGTTCGAAAATAACAGGTAAAGACCCTCAGAAAACAGTAAACTGCTATTTTACCGAATTTTCAAAAAGTGAAGATTCGGTTTTAAATTTAAAAAAATAAAAATAGGCACCAAATTTTGTTTCTCAGTAACACGTACTTGAAAAAAAAACTTGGTTGGAAAGGGTACGGATTAAGTTTAAGTTTTTTTCCGCCCAAAGGCGAATATTTAAAAATAGTATTAAAGATTGAGAACCCCAGAGAGAAAAATGGTGCGTTTTTACTCTTAATTCATAGATTTGAAGCTTAAAATGGAATTTGAATAAAAAATGTATCAGTTTCTTTAAAGTCTCAAGAAAATAATAAGAATTTATTATAAGACGTAGCTGAAGCAGTAATAATTACAACTTATTATTTTCAAATTGTTCTTACTTTCAATTTATAATTTTTTTTTTATCTCCAAAATAAATTTTAAAAAAGTCCATAAAAACTACGAAATGTTTTTTAATGCTGTATGAAAGAAAACAAATTCTTGTTCTGAAGACATATTTATATCAAGATATCCAAATTAATAATTTCCTAAATCCTGCATTATAACAATTCAATACGCCCCTTCCGCCTCCTTCAAATTCAGTTTTTAACTATAGACCTCTCTCTATGAGTAAAAACTTGTCTTTTTTCGCACTGAAATTTTTCCCTCTCTCTTTTTTTTTTTTAAATTAACTTTTGAAAAAAAAAAAATAGTTTTTCCTACAAGCAAAATACTAATTGTACTTCTCCAACTGGCTAATAGAATGGATTTGGAATTGTATTATTATTTATTTTAAATGCATTACAATCCGATTTTCAATTTACTTAAGCTAGAAAACATTTCTTCGTCACTTTAGAACATTGGCTAATCACTGAAAGCGAATTGTGCAATTGTTCCAACAATTTGCTAGGATATAATGTACATTCAATAAACTATTATTGGAAAAAGGTTCGGAAGCTAAACTCTTACCATCAACAACCATTTTCTATTAAATCCATAATCAATGAACTAAACAAAATAACCTCACACATTAGAAATTGAATATTCTATAGTATCCTCCTTTATACAAAGGATTTTATAATTTTCGGCTCTACAATATTTCTAAACCTCCAATGATGTTTTCAATGACATTTACATTTAAATAGTTTCTAGTTTGATTAATATAAGGACGCCAAATAAGTGCGAAAATTTTATAAGCATTAACTTATAAAATTTTCGTATTAAAGTATTAACATTAATCATTTTCATCTTAACCTAAAATCCAGTAATTACCCGATACCTAAGACCAGAAGGTGTGCTCCCACACAATCTTAATTAAGAAAAGTAAGCAATTCGAAATATCTCCTTTTATATAAAAACATTTATGGTGAAACTCATATGAGTTTCTCCATAAATGTTAAATAGTCAATCTTGTAAAACATGAAATATTTTCCAATTGTAGCCCTCTACATGTATTCTCTAAATAAAGACTACTCTATGCATTTTTAACAGATTTCCCTAAAGGAAAATGAGCTATTAAGTTCGTACTCAGAACGCGAATTTTGAAAAAATTCCTTTGTCCAATGGACCCTACCTAATAGATAGGTATATGTGTAATATATATATATATATATATATATATATATATATATATATATATATACACAAACTCATTATATAAGCGTTTCAGACAACTCTAAAGGTCAAGTTCATTGGTGACTGAAATCGAACAAGTGGGAGGAGGGGCTTAGAGAAGGAATTTCGAAAAGTCGGAGTATCTTCATTATTATACGTCAGATCGAAAAATTGTACAGAACCAATTTTATTGCAAATAAAATTTACTATCAATATTGTTACATACATAAATTCTCTATTAGCAGATTTCCCCTAAGGGAAATCAGCTATTGAGGTCGTACTCATGACGCGATTTTCGAAAAATTTCTTCAAATGTCCATCGATCCTACCCAGGAGATGACGAAAATGAGGTCCGTTCAAAACTATATATATATATATATATATATATATATATATATATATATATATATATATATATATTTGTCTGTTAACACTCTAGCGGTCGCAATTTTTGTTTAATCGTCACCAAACTCGGTATTTAATCGTTTTATGTAAAAAGAAAGATCAAGTTCGTTAACCGCTGAAATCGGACCAGTGGGAGGGAGGCGTTTAGAGAGGGAGGATTTTCAAAAATTCGAAATATCTCCGTTATTATGCATCGGATCAAAATATTGTATAGATCCAATCTTATTGCAAATTAAATTTACTATAAATATTGTTATATACATTTATTCTCTATATTGAATATTAACCGAGATATTTGCATTTTTATGAAGTCTATGGGACATGTGGTGGAGGGGTATGTTCGGATTAGTCCGTTATCTGTTCGGATCAGGTGGAAGCTTCTCCTAACCTTACCTGTCGTTTCTAACCTTACCTTACCTTCGTTACTTTGTGAGATTTATGCAAATATGTTCTGTTCATCCGCTCCCCCCCACTTCTTTAGTTTTTGGACTACTAACATTTGAGTTATTAAAATATAAATTATTGTTACACGTCAGAAACCGTTTCCGTTGGGAATTTATTTTAATTAACTGAAAGATTTCTCATTACCGTTTGCATTTAATCACGGTGGTGTTGTGTTACAAGTATGCAGATTTCTCTATTGTATAACTTCACATGGGAAATCTGCTTAGTTTACGCAGCCCCTGCGTGACGGACTTTTTTTTCTTTTGCCCTAGAGAGGAGTATCAGTTGAAACTGAAATATATTCCCTAAATTCTAGGTTCCTTTGGAAAGCCGCTAATTGCACAGCTCCTGTTTAATGCAGACATTTTTTTTTTTAATTTTATCTTTCAATGTGTACAAAGGTGTTTCTCTTTTTATTTGAGGGAAGAGTACTTTTCTTATGCCTGACAGGCCCTATTTAGGCGATAGTAATTGTTTTTAGGAGTAAGAGTTGCAAATGGCGCTTGGGGCTTGGGTGTTTGGGCCGTTACATTCGACAGACCTCCCACTATGTAATAGATATCTTCTAATTGGCCACTTTGGAAGAGACCGGCTTGTAGTTAGGGTGTCGATAACGTTCCGAAGTTATGTCCTTTCAGGGTAGAAAATCTCTGGTGTGACTTGGAGTTATGGCTTCTATTCGTCATGCCAATTGCTGAGTAATGTGGCAGCCAACCTGTTCGAGCGCAAATACTTTTCGGCTTTTAACACTTCTTCTTGTTAGCGCAACGCGCAATATATTGTTAAAACTAAGAGAAATAAAAAGTTAGTAAAACTGTATTTTTAGTCTATTAAAAAAAAAAGGCCAAACTAAGAAACACAAGGAATGAGCTGTGTATTATCAATAAATATATAACAATATTTATAGTACAATTAATTTGCAATAAGATAGGTTCTGTACAATTTTTCGATTCGATGTATAGTAAAGGAGATATTTTGAATTTTCGAAAATCCCCCCTCTAAACCCCCCCTCCCAATGGTCCGATTTCAGCCGTTAACAAACTTGATCTTCCTTTTTACATAAAACGATTAAATTCCGAGTTTGGTGACGATTAAAAAAAAATTGCGACCGCTAGAGTGTTAACAGACATATATATATATATATATATATATATATATATATATATATATATATATATAGAGAGAGAGAGAGAGAGAGAGAGAGAGAGAGATAGTTTTGAACGGACCTCATTTTCGTCATCTCCTGGGTAGGATCGATGGACATTTGAAGAAAAATTTCGAAAATTCCGTCATGAGTACGACCTCAATAGCTGATTTCCCTTAAGGGAAATCTGCTAAAAGAAGGAGAATGTTATTTATAGAGATCTATAGTATAAGAAAAATTCCGTCAAGCACGGGCTGCTTGAACTAAGAAGATTTCCCACCTGATGAAAACAAGAAAGTAAGATTAACTCACTCAATACTTGAGTTACGAAAAAAAATCATAGAACAAACATTGTGGGTCATCAATTGCTAAACAAGGTTGGTTCTATATCGTATAACAGAACTTATTTGCATATGTCTCACAAAGTAGAAGTTCAATGAAACATTATTTTACATTTAACCTTCGAATGAAGTGGTTCATGATAAAACAGCTTATGATTAACATAACATAATGAGGGGGTTTACTGATAGCCGAAAACTAAAATTTAGAAATATCACGGTTAATATTCAATATCAAGAGAATATGTATATAAAAACATTTATAGAAAATGACATTTTCAATGGGATTGGTTCTATACAATTTTTCGATCCGACGCATAAATACGGAGATATTTCGAATTTACGAAATTCTCCACATCTAAACCTCCCCTCCCACTGGTCCGATTTTAGCCATCAATGATCTACATCTTTACAGAAAACGTTTCGATTTTTGTAATTATCAGACAAAAATTGCGACCGCTTGACCGTTAACTGACAATTATTTTGAACAGACCTCATTTTCGACATCTAGTAGGTAGGATCGATGAACATTTGAGGATATATTTCGAAAATCTCGTTATGAGTACAACCACAATGGGTAATATCCCTCAAGGGAATTCTGCTGAATACCCCATCGTTGTGTTTGGATAATCTTAGCAGATTTTCCGCGTGATGAGGAGTGACATGAAGATGACGTGTTCAGTATATTCTGTTCTCTGAATCTTACTTATTTATTGTTATTAAGTATCATGCTTAAACAAACTTAAGCACATATGATCCATTGATGATGGGATTTACTAAAGGTTGAAAACTGAAAGTGACAAAGGAATTCATCTAATCTTTGACACCTGCGAACCTTTTTTGAGACAATACATAATAACTGAAGTATTTACATTTTCTATTTTATTATCTCTAAACCCTACTTCATCTGGTCCTTTTCCTATAAAAAAACTCATATTGTTCGGTTTGAAACGGTTGAATATTAACGATAATCTCAAGATTGCGGCCGTTCCTGCATTTAATATCCTTCCTAATGCCGTTGGAATGACTCACTGATGACCTCAAATAGTTATCACAGTTCATATTCAAATAACTGTTTTACCTCGACAATTGCTCTATACGAAAATCATTGCGGAGATTCACTGAAGAATGACTAGTTAAATATAAATCTTCGATGTTTGAGCTTGTATAAAATCATAATTATATGAAATATCGTACAAAATAATTTTATTTACCTGTAAACATTATTATTCGTTAGTTTAAGGTTAGTACTATCTTCAGAATTACATATTTTATTGTTAGAGACTGAGAAAACCATAATGGTAATTAACTACTGTTTTCACTTTTCTAATTTATTAATTTGCTTCTAGTATTTCACTTATCGAGAATAATTTTGATATACGTATTCTGAGCTTCGAGTGTCGATAAATACTCTGAAGATAACAAAAATATTGTTAGGCATTATGCCCTCAACTGTACTCTGAACCTCGCAAAGTAAATCTTAATTCTTCCATATCATATCTATGGTGCAAGTACGAACTTTATCTTCCAAAATATCGAAGTAAATGTATATTCCTCATTATTAACCATGCTGTGTTAGCAAAGGTATCGGAATTTTTAATCTTTGTCAGCTCACCATTGGAAGGGAGAAAAAAAAAATTTATTAGGTATAACGGGTTTGCTCTCTGGAAAACAAGATCATACAATGTTTCTGACTACTTAATCATCAAACTTTATCGGATGATCAGAGGCGCATGTGACTTTTTGCCCTAATGTTCGATTATTCTCTTCGATTTAGAAGGTAATTAAAGGCGAACTAGCTTATTATAATTATGGTAGCAAAACATTTTCTACCATATACTCATACGTAAAGAATAGCCATATCTCTGGCTCCTGACCTATTATTTTAATGTGTTATTGAAGGTAAATGAAGGGTCTGTTGAAGGCATTATTGTCAATAAAAACAAGAATAAGTATAAGGATCTTTTTGACGCGGAGTAAGCTAATATTGTTGCATGTTTAAAACCTTAAAGAGGTTGTGAGCATTAATATGATCCTTTTTAAGAACTAATAAGAACGGTTTCAAGAAAGATTTTGTAAAAGTCTTTATAAATTCGGAATTTCCTCTAGAAGTGTAAAACTACAAAAGTACAATGGATGGCCAGAGGAATAATTGCATGGTTGTCAAAACCACCAGGACTCACTAAGAATAAAAAACGAAAAGAAAAAAAATTGAGTCGTCACTAAAAAATATGTTTGAAGCTAACCAAGAGCATTAATTGCGAATGATCAGACTCAACACTTTTGTAACTTGACCAAATCGGACCGATATATGCTATAAAAAGGAAGAGACACTGATGGTTAAAAAGTACAGTCCGGTGAACAGTCCAAAATGTATGCATATTTTGGCTAAGATTAAGATTGATCCGAGATGGTGGTCAAGACTATAAAAAACTCCGAACTTTTTGGTTGGCCTCGAAAATGAAATATTTGGTTTATTAATCTGAGAAACTAGACTAGTTCTAGTTGCGTGTTCTTGCATGAAGGCATTATCATCAGCTTATATGCCCAGAGATATCTATATAATACTCCCTTTGGAGGACTTGGTTACAGATTATTATTATTATTATTTATTAACGTCCACTTTTTTGCAACTCAGGCTAATTGGGACGGGTTAACTACAGGTTACCACCCTTTTCTAGCCAGGGTGGGATTTTAGGATGTTATGTAATGAATTTCGTCACTAAATAATTTGCTTTGCCCAGGCAAGAATCGAACTCGCCACTCTAGGTTTGCCATGTGAGATAAAGGTCAACGCTTTAACTCACATGGCTAACCTGAGCCCCAAATTAACAGATTAAATTAACTTGTGTGAGGTGGCGACAGAGACGCAGTTTTAGATTAATTTTGGTATTGTGGCTCAATGGATATGTAGGGGGTTCAGGTGGTTTCGAAGATGAAAGATCTATTAGTACACGAAACTCGTCATAGTTTTTTGGCAAAAACCTCGTCATACTACTACAGGCAAATGTAGAAGAGTAACACAGTATCAAAAGACATTCGGATCGGTGCAATATCAAGTGCCAAAATTGGGTGCTGGTTGGACTTGTGAAAGCGAGTGTAGCCAGTGCTCGTGGATGGTATATGGCATAGCTGTACCAGTAGGTTGAGGACGACGGCATCTCGCAGACTGAGGTGGCAGAGGCTGGAGGGGGTGGTATTTGCCACCTACCCCTGGGCATGCGTGCCACCGTCTCCTTCTCAGAACTGCTGTCTTCCTCATCAGCCGGCTGACAGAACGAGGCCACTCTTCCATCTAGGATGGCCCTTAATGGCTTAGTTTTTTATTCTCTAAGTGGGCTCTAATATCGATTAAGATAAGAATGATTATCCTCTTTCTTTCGCCTTGGATTCAATTCGCCATTTTGCGGAAGACGAACACATTACGTATTGCCGATACTAATCTATTAATTCAATTACGCGGTATTAACAAGGTTGGAGCTTGAATGCAGAACAAATCCGTCTATCGAAAGATAGAGAATAAATGTATTTAACAGAAGTTATAGTACATTTAATTTTCAATAAGATTACATCTATACAATTTTTCGATCTGACCTAGAGTAACGAAGATATTTCGAATTTTCGAAACCCACGCTCCCCCTGGTCCGATTTCAGCCGTTAACGAACTTGATCTTTAGTATTGCTTGTATATCGAGTTTGGTAACGATAAAGCAATCAATAATTACAACCGCGAGATCAGTAACAGATAAATATACACAAAAACACACACCCATATATATACAATTTTGAACGGAACTTATTTTCATCATCTCCTAAGTATTATCGATGGACATTTGAAGAAGAATTTCGAAAATCGCGTCTTGCGTACGACCTCAATAGCCGATTTCCCTTAATGGAAATCTGCTAAAAGCAAACCAAACATTATCAGTTATTACGATCTTTGGCTTTTTTATTCTCTGGCATTCGACTACTCAAGAATTCTAACATTTACAACAAATAAACCCCTGAAAATCATTTGGTTGAGTAGGGATCCTTAACGATTTAACTATAATATAACAAAGATATCAATCCTTATAGCATAACCTAAGGAAAATCAATCCCATATTTCACTATTGTAGTTAATATATCAATTATAATCGAATCTGTTGATAATAGAATGAATTACATTAATATAAAATTCGCTTCACTGTTGACAATATAAATTTGGCTTTGGATTTGGTGAAGGAGCAAAATAAAAGAAGTCCGTCACACAGGGGCTGCGTAAACTAAGCAGATTTCCCATGTGTAGTTTTACAATAGAGAAATTTCACGAGAGCCGAAGAGTTAAGAAAACGGCCGAACGAGCTTTTGGCGGGAAACACTCTCATCCGTCATCCGCCCCGATTTTATAAAATTGCAATATCTCGGTTAATATTCAGGATAGAGAATAAATGTATATAACAATATTTATAGTAAATTTAATTTTCATTAAGATTGATTCTATACAATTTTTCGATTCAACGTATAGTAACGGAAATATTTCAAATTTTAGAGAATCCTCCCCTCTAAACCCCCCCCCCTCCCACTGGTCCGATTTCAGGCATTAACGAACTTGATCTTTTTTTTTACATAAAACGACTAAATATTGAGTTTGGTAACGATTAAACAAAAATTGCGACCGCTAGAGCGGTAACAGACAAATATATACGGACCTCATTTTCGTCATCTACTAGGTAGGATCGATGGACATTTGAAGAAAAATGTCGAAAATTCCGTCATGAGTACAACCTCAATAGCTGATTCCACTTAAGGGAAATCTGCTAAAAACTGAAATACCTCCGTTATTACAATCTAGAAAAGTAGTATATTCAATCTTTTTGGAAATGTAAGGTACTATAAGTGTTGCTTTACACATCCTTTCTCCAACTGGAATATTAACCGAAATATTTGTACTTTTTTGGTATTCATTCTTCATTTGACCCCACTTCTAGTCATTTACTGTATAAATAAATATGCTATGTTCAGCTTAAATTTCACACCCTATTGTCAAAAGCTTCTGATTATGAGAGAATAAGAGATGCGTGGCATTGCGGTAAGTGAAAAATCCATTTAGGATTGCTATTTAGAATACTTTGGTAATAGAAAAACTATTGAATTTTCTTGTAATCGGTGCGTCTACATTGAAAAACGTACGTAGCGTAACTCAGGAATACCTGATCAATGCATCCTCGTCTATCTTCTTAACTAAGCCTATATGTATGCAACTTACGCCCTACTTAAATTGAATTGTTGAATTGCCTGCAGAGGAGTTGTGTGTAAGGTTTGCATCTGATATATTTGATGGAAATATTTTTACTTGAGCAATTTCATGAAAAATGTTTCTCTCTTAGTTTCAGTTTGCGTGGCTGTCCATTGAAATAGCATTCTTTGGGACCACATCCACGTATTCCAGATTGCCTCTTTGCTATCTTTGGTAGTACTCCTTCTGGGCTATCTAAATCTGTTGTCTTCGCTCTAATGGTTACCTATAAATGGAGTACGTCAGGCGGCTTCTATTCCTTCCTATGTAGTAAAACGTGTCTTTAGATCCTGAAACAGATACCTTCCCTATTTGCTCGACATAAACTATTTCTCAGTGAGTATAAACGCGAGCGTGCACGTGGGTATATATATATATATATATATATATATATATATATAATATAATATAAGATCATACTAAATTAAACCGTAATTAGGTGGTTAATCCTAAACCCACTATGGTAGGAAAATTCGTGTAATCCCTCCTTTTTGAACTATTTTTTATAATTTCAATAATGCAATAAAATAAATAAAATTTCATGAACACTTAAATAAGGAGTAACGGTATTGACAAAGAAAATTTAGTATATTTTTTTCTTCATTTTTTTTTAAATGCAAATGAAATTTGATCAACTTAAAAATGAAAAAAATAAATATATTTAGTTTCAGAGCTACTGAAATTAAGTTGAACTGATGTTACATTGAATTCATACCAAGTGTGAGTCAATCTTCTTCCCGGCACTGGCCGAGGTAGACTAGAAGCGTGGCGTCCTCTCTGATCCCTTTGACGTTGGTTAGTTTAATTGATAAGACAAATAGAAGCCACCCCATTTCCTGTCTCCTTCCAGCTCGTCCCTCTCTTTCTTGGTGCATTTCCATGGATCTATAAACTTCTCTTTGGGGCATTTCTTAATCAAGTCAAATGAATTCTGAATTAATTACTAGCCGACGACAACAAATACTATCACCAGATGAGAGATATAGGCCTGGTCCGAAGAAACTGAGCATTCACCGCAAAATAAATGAGTGTTTGCTAACCAGGAGCATTTCTGAACTCATCGATAATCAATGAATACTTTAAAAATGCAAAAGACAATCAAGTGGACTGTCTTATTGTCCTCTTTAAGGTCACGTAAACCTTAGACATTGGTCACAAACACACAAAAAGGGCATTGACAAAAATCTTAGCACTAAAAAAACATCTCCAAACTTTCTGTAGTATAAAAAATAATTATTATTATTATTATTTATTAAAGTAAACTTTGTGCTACAATGGCTAATTGGGACGAGTCATCTGCAGACTAACACCTTTTTCTGGTCACGGTGGGACTATAAGGAAGAAAGTGATATAATTCAGCTTACAAAATTTTCGATAATTCGGAAGAACTTCAATAAAAATTTTCTTGATTTCTCTATTGATTATGAGCAGCAAATTACCCTGAAAACTAACATTTCTTTTTTCTCTCTCTGACTCCTCCTGTATCCAAAGAAATGCCTTCGGCACTAAAAACTCCACCAATTAATGATTCAATTAAAATAAAAATATGAATATGGCCAATGGCAAAATATGGCCATGGTATAATAAGTTTTATTTATGCACATACTAATTTTTAATTATTTAATTTAATTATAACAATTAAATATGTATAATTGTTTTTGTAATTTATTTGTTGGTGCAGTTTTTATTTATCTGGTTATTTTATAAGATTTTTTTTTTGTTGAATTAAATTTTTATTTTCGTTTTTGTTTATTTATTTTTCTCATTTGTTGATTATTCGTGTTTTTGGTTTGATTGTTTCAGTTGTGTTTTGAGTTTTGCGTCCTTAGTTTGTCCTGTTTTATTAGCTGTATTTAATTTTTTCTTGTTGTTTTTTCTATAATTTCTATTTACTTCTGCATTTGTTCATAAGCAAAATCTCCTAGGAGCGAACGCTCCGCAATAAATAAATAATACACACTTAAGAGATAGAGTCTTAAATGTATTGAATTACAAATAAAATGGAAGAGGAGACGATTTTTACAGTTAATTCAAGTACAAGTTTGAAGAAACCGTAAACGCTAGTAAAACGAGCTGTGTATAATTTTTTTTTCTTTCTTACAGCTTAGTTAATGTCTCTAACTGCGTGGAACACAGGAAATGTATTCATTTTTCATTTTTCTGAGCAAAAAGTTGAGCTACAAAAGTGCCGATGGGGTCGGTATTAACGGAGTATGGAAAGAACATCTTTCTTGCGCCATCGTTGCCAGCGAGTGAAGTGCAACAAGGCGTTCCAGGGTGCGCAACGGAGCAAAAAATGCTCAATTGCGGATTTTATTACATATGTCCGCGAATCATCTTACCACCGATTAGTGGCGACATTTTTTTTCCTTCAATTACTGCAACCGTGTAACTCAAGGAATTTATTTCAGCCCGTGCGTTCCACTTAATAAAGTAGTAGCTATTGCGTTATTTCATGAACATAGCTCGTAACGTGGAGCCCTTGTTAACCTAAATAAAACGTAGTTCAAGGCTACTCAAGCGAAGTTTATATCTAATGTTTTTTTTTTTCATTATCCGATCTTCTTATTAGGGTTAAAATTGCTAGTTTACCAAATTATCTCTATTAAATACCACACTTGACTCAATTTTCAAAAACTACCTCTTCCAAGGCACTACCAATGTTGTTTAAAAAGATGGCTTACGAATTCAATAGAGTTTGATTAACCCTCCGGCTGGCGCGCCTATTTGAGTTACGTCAGCGGGTGCGCTGCGGTGTTTGGACCGCATTTTGTTTTATCTAATTTTTATTAGAAAATAAGCAATAACTTATTTATTTATGTTGTTTATTCGTTTTTGATTTGGGTTTACAGTAATTCTAATGCATGCAAATTATACGTTATCATATTGCTAAGTAAAGGATGACTAATTTTTTTTTTTTTTTATAAATAGCTTTGGAATATAAAAAACAACCTTGCAATAGGTAGAATAATGATTGAGATGTTTTAATAATAAATTGTTTATTATAAATAACCATCAACATAGCATATTCAGGAACGTAGGAATAGTGGTATAGGGACAATAATTTTATGTTTTATAATATTATTTTATAGAGTAAATTTATTAATTATTTTCATAAAGTTTGAACAAACATTTTGTAATATAAATACAGAGTAATAGTATATTAGTAATATAATAAAAAAATAAGTTCAAGGCTATAAATGATCAAATACAGAAAAAATATTCGGTTCAAAATTTGCAAAAAAAAAAATTAATTTATCAATTAGGAACTAGAAAAAATGAACTTTTTTTTTTATATTACAGAACAAAAATCAAACTTCTTCCTCGTATAAAGCATTTCCCTGACAATTATTGAAGGTTACGTGATGGATACTGTGATTTCGGCAAAAATTCCTTTGGCACATATTGCATACAACGCTTGCTCTATTATTTCGATGTGTCCCACAAAGGCAGCAAATTTTTTTAGCCCTCAGAAAACCGACTCAACATGCCAGAGCATGTTGATATACAAATACCTGGAACCCCCAAGAAGTATTTTGACAGATGTTCAGATTGCGGTCCAAATGCGGCAGCGCGCCTGCCGGAGGGTTAAGCAAATTTTGTGCTCATGTCGCCATTTTCGAAATATTTGTTCAAATATAATTTAATATATCCAGGAAATTATGAAAATGAGGGCTGTTCAAAATTGTATATATACACACTTAGATGAGTAGGTACTTACTCTTCTGTTACCGCTTTAGTGGTCGCAATGTTTGTTTTAGGTAAAGTTTAAAGAACAACGTCATTAACGGCTAAAATCGAACTGAGAAGAAGGAAGGGGGTTAGGGGGTAAGAAAATCGAAAATTCAAAATATCTCCGTTACTATGGGTCGCAACAAAAAATGTTTTATAACCATTCTTGCCGAATTTTAATTCTCTATAAATGTTGCTCAATACACTTGTTTTTAGTTTTTGAATATTAACCGACATATTTACATGTTACATATGATAATTGTTTTACTCTTGTTAACATATGATTATTGTGTGTTCTTTTGTTAACATATAGTTTTTGTGGTTATATTACTACCATGTTACACTACGAATTTTTTCTGTTGTTTACATTTAGAATTAAAATGAATTACCAATTAATAGCACATTTTTTTAATTTTCGGCCTTTATTAATCTCCCACTTAGTTATCGCACTTCATTAATCAGCGAACCATGAAACGTTTAATTCTAAGCTTAAATTCCAAACGTTGATATCAACATATCACTACAAGATGTGAAACATGCAAATACATGATGACGCAATCAGTTATTTTATTTCTTGACTCGAATGTGTTTGTTTGATCTATTCTATATATATATATACATATATATATATACATATACATATATATATAAAAAATCATTTCATTCAACACTTATGATCTTATTCATTAATGGCTGAAATGTGCCCATGGGTTGATATGACCCATGTAGTTGGGTGAGGGTAATTAGAAAATTCAATATATAGAACCAGTCTTGTTAAATATTTAATTTTTTACAATTGTTCAATATCTTTTTTCTTAACTCAAATATTAAGCATGTTAATCGTACTTTCTTGTTTTCAGTCTTGAGTAAACCCCTTCTACTCCTCGTAATTTTATTTCCAAATCGAGAATATATTGTGAGAAGAGAATAAAAGGGCGTGATGACGGACTTTTTTCATCGGAGATAGTCGCAAAAGTAATTCAAAACTCCGTGTGTAAGGCCTTATCGAATCTCATTAACACACAGGAAATAGATGTTGACGGGCATAAACTGTGGAAAAAGTTGAACAAAATACCTGTGACTAAACATACAAAACATAAGTAACAATCAACAAAATTATGTGTTGAGCCGTTAGCCAGGAAACGTACGGTTTTAGAAGGCTGTAAATAGTTTCGGAGGAAAAAGAATCCTGATTAAAAATGAGAAATGCATACAATAAAAATATAGTGTGGGGAAAATTAGGGGAGAGGCCGTCGAGTGAAGACAATTCTCTGATTTGTAGTTGTTGGTAAGAGATAGAACAGCTGTTTAGTGTATCTCTCTTAGCATACATCTGCATACTTATCGAAGGCTCCCTCTCACAGCTTGTTTACAAACACTCCTAATCTATGCCTGTCCTTCTCACATTCTTTCCTAGATGGCGCTAAACAGCTAACAAAATTATACACACTTCAAAATTTATGAAAAACTAGTTTAATAGGTTGTCCCACGTGCCGTTAACACTCCGCCATGATGGCAGTTATTAGAAAATTGATTAAATGCTTATCTGCAACATTGGCCGAAAATTGGAATACAGTTTTTGTTTTTCATCCCCTTTGTTCGCATAATTAAGTTCAGGGATACATTTACCACCATTTCTCACTACCTCATCAGGGGATAAGCCTTCAAAAAACACAATATTATATTTGCATATATTTATTTATATCTTATCAAATTGAATTATTGTAGGAGGATGTTTGTTTGGGAAATCAACATCGTGTTTATTATGCCCTTTAGTAAGTGTAAAATCTATTGTTGTGGTTACTTTTATCTGTGTATATAAAAACACACACATGCACAGTTATTTTAGTAATTTTTTTCTTAATTCATAAACAAATATTTTATTTTTAATATACCTAAATTTTATTATTTAAAGATATCTTCTTTACTAACGAAATCATTCTTTCTACTGCTTGTGAAGTGTCATGCAAGGCCAATATTAAGTTTTTAGGAATATTCAATTCTTCGAAAATTGTTTGCACAGATTGACATCCATCTTATAAGATGGAGTATTGTGAGTAGAACATGGCATATTTCGCATGCCATATTGTTGGGGATCTTTGTTATTAAGTGTATGTGCGAATGATTTGTGTGGCCTATATGTATCTTGGTAGTGATTACCTATTCTTTTCGAATGCCTCTGAAGGCACTGAACGTACCATGTCCCTGGAGAATCTTTTATATTTCGTAATTTGTTAGTGAGAGATACTTCCTTCCTCATTGAATCCCAGCTTTTCTGGACTTTGCTATTTAGCCAGGTGCTCATATCGTCATTAGCTTCACAGATATGAAGTTGGGCCCTTATTTAGGTACTGAATGACTCCAGAACCTACCATTATGACCGACTTATTGCATGTCTGGAATTGTAAATTTTAACTATTCTAATAAATTACTTTTTCTTTACTACAAACGTGTCCGGTTTGAAAATACGAATTTTACTAGCCAATAAAATATTAACATTGAATGAGAACTTCTGTTTGATCTTTTCTTTCTTTTTCAATTTTTTGTCTTTATCAGGTATATGATTCAGGCTTTCGAGAATTGGAGTATATTTGAAAATAATAACTTAATAAGTCGTTATCAAGTAAAGTTTAATGAGTAATTAGTTTATAGAGATTTTACTTAGTATGAGATAGTTCGGTATTGCTATCGCTTTCGTGGAATACCTTATACATAACAAGAACATACTTGATAATACTTGCTCTCAGGATAAACCGGTTAATTAAAAGTACTACAAAGCCTGTGCTGCTCATTTACTAAATCCATCTATTGAAAGTCCGTCACGCAGGGGCTGCGTTAACTAAGCAGAATTCCTCCGTGCTTCAATGAGAGCAATATTTAGTATTTAGGCATCAAATAAAAAGCTTCATGTCATTAACTATATTAATATGACATGGTTGGAATGGGGATTTACTGAAAGCCGAAAAAAAAAAAAATACATATATTTTGGTTAATAATCTGCTATTAAGAAAATATACAATTTAAACGTGTGTGCGTGTGTGTGTGTGTGTGTGAGACCATATTGACATTATTTGGTCAAGGCAATCTATGTGAGGTATATGTGGAAAAAGGTTTCATTAGAATTATCAAGACATTCTCAGAGCGATTAGACTAAAACTATCCCACGCAAAAACTTGATTGTAATGAAACTTGAACTAGTCGCGTTGAGTCGAAACGGGACAGAGCATTTTCATGGGCGTGAGAACACCCACGAGGTCATTATTACAAATATAATTAAAACTACAATCACTTATTAAAGTGATATGTAGAGTAGGTCACATGTGCAACACATTTTATGTCCGTAATAAATTCTATCAAATAAATGCACTGCTTTTTCATTATAAAACTTTTATAAAGCATAAAACTAATAAGTACAAATTAAAACACTCCATATTCGTAAAATAATAAATTACTCCTTCAGGACTGACATAGAACCGTAGAAAGTATTCTGCATAAAACCAACCACACTAATGTCCTCCCATCTAATCTACTCTTTTAGTATTGATGATATAAATGAGCTCCGGTATTTTATTATATAATAGATTGTGAAATTAACAAAAAAAAAATACATGAACTATCGCTTCTGTATCGTAATTTGTAAACATATTATTCACTCACAACATCAACCGGAACTTTCACATTTAGAAATGTTTCTCATGTACCTTTTCAACAATTTATCATCCAATTTTTTTCTTATTTTATTTTGTAGTTCACAACCAGAAGTCCTTTTTGTAAGTTTTCTGTCTGCCGACCAAGAATGTGTTCAACTAATTCAACTTCATTGGAGACAAGTTCAGGTTCAGGTTTAATTCGTTAACTTTTTTTCGTACAAAAATGATCACAGAACTTAGTGGAGATTTAGTTAGAATAAAACTGTCAAGTACACTTGTAAATTATTTGGAAAGTTCTTTGAGTTTTTACCAGATTTTCATATAGCGATTTCGTTTAAACCAGAATTGTCTAAAAAATGTTAAATTTAGGCATTATTATTTAATTTCCGGGAATATAAAATGATTCTATTTTAAACAAGCAACACTATAAATTCTGTTTTACCAGCCGAAATTGATTGGAATTCCCATAATGATTTTTTTTTATTTTACAAATAGTCATATTTCAGTAAAATTGAAGAGCTATTTTCTGCCATTTTCAAATGACACACATTTTCTTCACTGTAAAGGGCCAATCAAAGAGTCTAATTAGTAAATTGAAAGCCTCCATGCCGTAATGTGGAGTTATTAATACATTTGTGTATTGTAATACCCAACTCCAACTCTTTGACAGACTAATATATTAATATTAGCATGGTTAGTGTGAGTAAAAAGAAAGTGACATTTAACATGTTCTTCTGAACAGCACTTCAATTGTGATTCCCAGCTAGAAGAATTCAAAGCGTTCAAAGTATTTTTTGAAACACATGAACACATGGGAACAATGTTCGTCTGCTATATTTTCGTGCACGTATAAATTTAAACTTCAACATCACTTGGAGTTTATTTACATATTTTAGCAGATTTCCCTTAAGGGAAATCAGCTATTGAGGTCGTACTCATGACGCGAGTTTCGAAAAATTTCTTCAAATGTCCATCGATCCTACCCAGGAGATAACGAAAAATGAGGTCCGTTCAAAATTTTATATATATATATATATATATATATATATATTTGTCTGTTAACGCTCTAGCGGTCGAAATTTTTGTTTGATCGTTACCAATCTCGAATTTAATCGTTTTATGTAAAAAGGATGATCAAGTTCGTTAATGGCTGAAATGGAACCAGTGGGAGGTGGGGATTTTCGGAAAAATCAAAATATCTCCGTTATTATGCGTCGGATCGAAAATTTGTATAGAATCAATCTTATTGCAAATTAAATTTTCTATAAATATTGTTCTATACATTTATTCTGTATCTTGAATATTAACCGAGATATTTGCATTTGTATTCTGCATTGGTCGGCAGGAGTAAGCTGTTTGGTACTTTCCAAGGAGAGCTCTGGCGGCCGTTTTCGCAACTATTCGTCCCTCGTGTATAAGTTTAGTGATCCCTTATTAGTTAAGGAAAAGTATATTTCAGTAAATTAGTTTTTTCTGTAAATGTTGTGAACTTGGAATCGAGTTTCGGTCTGAATTTCAGAACAATGAGTTTTACAATGACAACATGAACATTGATTTTGTTGAATAATTAATTCATCATCCTAAAATGTAAACCCACTAGGGATTCATTGAGAAATGTGAACCTTCTATTTTATCTATTTTTAATCATACTTAAAGAGATTTTATTTATTTTTTACTGAAATTGTTAAAGTTAAAGGACCGAAATTGTGCCCTCCTTAAAGAAAATTTAAGTCCCAGTTTATGTCCTTGAAGTATATTAATTCTTGCTCAAAATGTTCCATAAATCATCCCTTAATCTAAATCACACGTTGAGATAGATTTAAAATTAATAAAACAAAATCTTCATGTTGAGAACAAGAAACTATTGTATCGGTTTACCTTGTAGTAAATCGACAGTCAGTGTTTTTTATTACATTTGACAATAGGGGAAAAACTTTTGGAAGTTAAAAGGTTTAACAAGAAGGTGAATCTCCTAGTTATTAAACAAATGAACATTCAGCTTTAAGTTCAGAAGTATTTCAAAAATATCTGTTACAGCTGTCAAGGATAATTAATTAAGATTGAAAAATATTCCAATCTTATTTGTATGCATCTAGTTAGACTACGCTTGGTATAAAATAGTTTGTCGATCAAATAAAATTGCCTATTCAAAAGGCCTAGATTCCAATTCAAGGAATAGCTATTACACAACTAGGAGTGATTTTAGGGAACGTAGCATTCTTATTATTTGATTATTTCAACTCATCGATTTTCTTCGATTTAGAACCTATAGTAGCCAAATAATTGATAAATGTCAGCATACTAAATTGTAATATGATAGACCCTGGGTAGCTATAGCAAGTTAACACGTTAGCGAATACCTCCCGAGAAAATATATTTTCTGCTTCGGCCAAAAGTTCTGGTAGAAAATATTATTATAGGTCTAATGGTTTCACCTAGTGCTAAATACAAATTGAGAATCATACAGTATTAGTTTGATTCCAAGTCGTCATGCCATAGTCATTCTGCACTTTGACAGAAATTTTTATTGTGGCCTGCAAGTGGTGCCATAAATGCAGGCAGAAGAACATCTCCACAGATTAGACACAACTTTAAGCAATGTATGTTTAAACATACAGAAATCACGCAGAAACCCGTCAAAGTGGGTTGAGTGAAAGTCTAAACAGATTCTCTGAAATCTGAAAACCAAACTTTTTTGTGATCACAATATTTCCTTTACCTCGTTGAAGGAAGGAGAAAGTGCAAATATGTAGCTCAGTAAAAAATGGAGTTAAATAATAAATCAACAACTTAAAAAACTGAGTTGTTTCCAATCGGGCTGAAGATAAAAGGTACGCTTGAAATGTTTTATTTGCCCCATTGAATTATTAATTTTACACGAAACTTACTAACATTCAACTAACAGGTTTGGAAACTTGACCTTAAAATAAGTGTTATTATGAACTTAATTCATTTTCAGAAATTTTAAAGTCAAAATGTTTTTAAATTGAAATTCTTTCAGATTATGGAGGAAATCATCAGAGATATTTTACCAATTCGCCCCATCCTATTATTTTGGCTGGATAGGACCACATTTGATGGTGTAAAAACCAAGGACTTCATTGGCTAATCAAATGTCGTATGTATAGGAATACCTCACAGGTTAAGTCTATCAGATTCTTCTCTTAGTAAGAACGCTTTCGCGTAGTTCCACTACTAAATAATTCCGAGATATTTAGTGTTATAGTAAATATATATCTAAGAGATAGTTACAAACCCCATTATGCTCATGGCTAGTGATACCCGTCAACCTTGGGTTTATAGACTTCTACAAGGGTCGTCCCGTTGGTATTTCAACCCCTTGCATGACATCATGTGTGATATCGAAATGAATTACCAGGGAATTGTATTCCTAATAATTTCATGCACATGTATGATTTCTGATTCTGATGACAAATAATATAATTTTTGATACAGTGCCCTAGGACAATTGTTCTCTGGCGCTTTCAATACTGTTTTTCCATCATGGAAAATGGACAGTAATCGTTTTAATACCAATTAGATCATTGATCAAATCAACGATGGGTTTCGTTTTCTATTTTGATTCTGTTTCTGGAAATTCCTAGTTCGATAAATACATCTATTCCAAAATTATTAGGGAACAACCCCTAAAAAAATTTTTAGCAAGCATTAGCATCAAGTATCTAAATGATTTCTTCCTGTCTTATAATATTGGTACTAAAACCCTTTGCATTCGTCGTAATGCAAACTGACATTTAGCGAATATTAATTTATTTAGCAGACAAGTTTAACTTCACTTTCCTTTCCCCGTCAAGTCTAGATTTATCATTGTACAATAAAACACATCATTGAGTATAAATCATTCGAAGCCGATTGTAAAAATGCCAAACGGTCCTAAGGTACCCGTCATAATCGTAAAAGGAAAAGATCTCCTCGTAAATTACTTCTCCTCTGAATTAGCTTAATTTATGCCTCGTAAAAGTAATTGTTTTTATGGGCCTTTCCTGTGTATTAATGCGTCATCCTGATGCGAATATTATACTTTGTAATTGACAGGAGTTAGAGGGCTAAGTTGAGCATTGGATTTCATTTATCGGATTAGTTATTCGGATCAAAGAAAGGTCCTAAATAAAATCTAAAGCGAAGGATTTGAAACTTAAACTGTACAATCCCTTTAGCTCTTCCTTATCAATTATCAATACTCACTTCAGAACGGAAAACAAATTTGATAAGTTTCTTACTGAAAGATGTCTTAGTTTAAACGATTAAAATATGCAGGACGAATTTGCTTTTCGGTAAAACCTCTGAATGTGTTGAATTAATCGTTAGCTATCGTTAATAAATATTTTTGCGTAAATTAACTACTTGAAAATTACGCATAGTTAATCTCGTATTTAAGAAGTACGAAGAAGTGAATGGCAGTGCGTTCAGTATAGCTTTAGTGAACATTCATATTTGTTTCAGTGCAGTGCAATGTTTTTGTGAAGATCAGTGCAGTTCAGTGATCTTGTGAAGATGAGTGAACTTCAGTGATTCGCGTGATCATGACTAATTGTATTGTGCAATAAAATGTGTAAGTTATCAGTGCATATTGTGAATAGTAGCGCAGAATAATTTACCAAGAGTGAAAGAGTGTGTAGTGCATCGTCAAATAAACTGTGTAGTGATAGAAACGCCAAAGTTTATGTGTTTAATTTTGATATCCAAAAGAACCCCAAAATCAACGTTTATTATTTTTGTAATAAAAGTGACAATACTATTCTTTTCCTGTTAAAATCATCATCTTTTTATTCATATATAGGCATTTATTTCATTTTTGTTGGTACAATACTTTAATTGTTATTTTCCAGAGTCTCTAGAGCACGACGAAAAATATGATGTTCTTCGCATGTTTCCGCACTCGAATAATATTTTATTCTAGAATATCAACATAAAAGAATAGAAGCATTCGCCTACGCTTCCAGAAAATACGTACCCTTCATATACGCATATTTCTGATAAGGAACAACGAAATTCATACAGGACTATATATATGTATATAGTCTGTTAACGCTTTAGGGGTAACAAGTTTTGTTTGATCCTTACCAAACGCGATATTTAAATTTGATATGTAAAATTAAAGATAAAGTTAATGACTGAAATCCGATTAGTGGGAGGGGAATATAGTAAATTCTTAATATATCCGTTATTATTCGACGGATCGAAAAATTGTATATAACCAATCTTATTGAAAATGTAATGGTCTATAAATGTTGTTATATACGTCTTTTCTATATATTGAGTATTAACTGAGATATTTCCATATTTTAGTTTTCGGCCTGCAGTAAATCCCCACTCCTACTCATGTTGTATTAACAAAAAGCTGTTATATTATGAAGCCCTCTATTTGAAGCTTAAATACCAAATATTGTTCTCATTGAACTTTTACGTTTTGATATAAATGCATATACCTGCACGTTGGAAATCTGCTTAGTTAACGCAGCCCCTGCGTGAAGGACTCTTTTACTTTTTATGTCATCTTTCTCACAACCCACACTCCTCCTGGTCCCATTCGGTCATTAAGGCATTTGATCATTAGTATTACATGTAACGTTCAAATACAGATTATTGAAACGATGGAGCAATAACTGCGAACGCTAAAATGTTAAAGCTTGTTCCCAGTATATTTATATATGAACTTTGGTCATATTTTCAAAACGTCGAGTTATGGGTAGGAGCTAATCAGCTGATTTCACAACAGAAAATTATGAAACAGATAAAGTACCATTTTTTTGTATTCAGAGAAGAAATGGATTATTAATAGAGGCATTGCGCTACCACTTTTCGCTGAAGCTAAACAAGGCCGAAGATGGAGAGAAGATATCGAGCTAATGTTCTAAGGAGCCGACAATATATAGGCCATCGGCACTTCCATTGTACTGTTCGCGGCATACCATCAATATCTCTTGCTCCTGTTCCACTAATCCCTTTCCAACTTCCCAGAATAAATAAGGCCCTCCCGAATCCCGACAATACTCACAAGCGCCACGTCTTACACAACCCTTATCAATGTGTCTGACATTATCTTCTACACCAACAACAAAGTTATCATTTGATGTAAAAATAATAGAAAAAAATAAGTTCGAGTTCTTTGACGAGAATTTGTTTGGAGCATAATAATAAGAAAGAAAAATCAAACTGTAGAATGGCCGTTGTTTTTAAAATAAATTTGCTGCTTTCCAACACTTGTTAAAGTCTCGAAAGAATATGATTGCATGGTTAGGAAGCATATTGACCGATTGTTTTTTGCGGTTTCAAAATTTAGGTTTATTTAATTAGTTTTATTTTCAGATTCTGTTAAAGGTATTTGTAAAACTGAAATTGCAAATAAAAACAAACGATCAATAAAGAGAATTTAATTTCCTTCACAATGACATAGCCAGGAAACATCAAATAGCAATAATGTATCTGTTGTAGCTGAATTTACAGAACTACTGCCAAGGAAATTCACCGTAATCTTTTAGCAGATTTCCTTTAAGGGAAATCAGCTATTGAGGTTGTACTCATGCCGGAATTTTCGAAATTTTTCTTCAAATGTCCATCGATCCTACGTAGTAGATGACGAAAATGAGGTCCGTTCAAAACTGTATGTATATATATATATATATATATATATTTGTCTGTTACCGCTCTAGCGGTCGCAATTTTTGTTTGTCTCGATATTTAGTCGTTTTATGTAAAAAGAAAGATCAAATTCGTTAACAGCTGAAATCGACCAGTTGGGGGTTTAGAGGGGAGGATTTTCGAAAATTCGAAATATCTCAGTTACTACGTCGGATCGAAAAATTGTACAGAATCAATCTTATTGCAAATTAAATTTACTATAAATATTGTTATATACATTTATTCTCTATCTTGAATATTAACCGAGATATTTGCATTTTTATTAAATCTGGGCGGCTAAAGGACGAGTGACTTTCTCGCCAAAAGCTAGTACAGCCCTTTCCTTAACTGTTCGGCTCTCATGAAATTTCTCTCTTGTAAAACATCACGTGGGAAATCTGCTTAGTTTACGCAGCCCCTGCGTGACGGACTTTTTTCCATTTGAATGATAAGCTGTACAAAGCCAAAATATGCAGTTTAATGTTTTAGTGTAACGTTAAATTTTCTTGAAAATATGTCTTTTTTAGTTATGTTTTATTATTGTATCTGTTTGGGCTGTTGTCGTGTAGGAGGTCTTGCCAGTAACAAGTATGGAGCCTGTAGTAAGTATCTGATAGATAATTGTGTATGACGCAGTGGACATCGTGGCGGTTCAGTCACGTCATTAGTTGTTTGTGTTTTATCCGTGAATTCCAAGCGAACAAGAATTACTTCTTCTTGAGTAGAACCTCAATACCTACCAGATCCCCTTAAGAGAAATCAGATAAAAATGGTGGCGCTCGCTAATTTCGCATGTACACAGAGATAAGAACTGATTAGTACTTTTAATGGAGCTCTTGTTTAACTCTTCTTCGACGTCAATCCCAGTCTGTTTTACCTCATGTATATATATATATATATATATATATGTATATATATATATATATATATATATATACATACACACACACAAACACTTTAAGTAAGCCGATACAATGTTAAATACCATCACCAGTTGTTTATTCTGCCTGATACTAAAGCAAATATATTGAATTTGTATAATCTATAAACGAAGAAGAAATAAAAATTATGGGAAGAGGTCCACAAAAAGAAAATAACACACATGAATTAAAAAATTTAATAAATACTTTTAAAATGACGAATAGCATGGCACTTCATATTATTGTTCATTTATTTTACAATAAATAACATAGTATTTACACAAAACCCATAGGGTTCTATTTTAGAATGTGAATTTTTTGTTATGCCAGAATATTAATTTGACTAGTTTAACCAAAATATATTCTTTTAAATATAGTTTGATTACAGCCTAAATATAAGCTAAATGTTAAAAACCAAAATGTCAATATTAAATTTGTTAAATAGCACCAATAAACGTATTAACGTATTAGAACATTAAAAAATAAATAAAATAAAAACAGATGATCTTTTTATTAAACAATTAGAAAAATCACTAAGACTTCTAATGTTAGTATGTTGTTATCAACTCTCTTCAGACATTAATACTATATTTTAGTAATATCGATTTCAGTAAAGCTCTTCGAGTCTTTAACCATAAGCTATGACACCTATAACTAGAAAAAAAAGCAATATAGATATAAAAGTTTAAATGATTATTTATTATGTTACAGAAGTGCACTTCTATCAACAATATATTTCGTTTGCTCATGAGCAGCAAACAATTATCATAATATCAAAACGTTTAACTATAATTCCTATTTTTACAATGCAACATTACAATTATATATTTATTAAAAAAATTATCGTTATATTAACAAAAAAATAATAAGTAAAATAATATTATCCTCTGAAAAACTAAAAATTGTGCATCATTAACACAGCTTAGCTAAATGTAGCTTGTGACCCAAATAGACAAGAAAAATGTCACCATAATTAGCAAAGGCAAGAAATGAAAACTATAATAATATTTTATAATATTCACAGCTAACCGACCTTTATTTAAAAGATCTATAACAAAACAACATATTAGTCAATATTGAGAACAATGTAACGAAAGTGAAGGAACATATTCCCATATCGTAAAAATCAAATACAATCAGTATTAAGTTAAAAAGCAATTATATTAGGAAAGGAAAATTAATTTATTGGCCAAAATTGACACTGAAAAAAAAATTATCTTTCCGATATATAAATAGATAACCAATTTAAAAATCAAAAACTTATGCATACATTAATATTATAACGGATATCATTTTTAGTTATCTTCTATAACCTATATTATTAACACTAATTTATAAAAATAGTATATATTAATACCTACTAACAATCCTTAATATAATTAAGATTTGTATAAATTATTTTTTAAAAGCAGACTCGGTTCATCAGTCGTATGCTATTTGCATGCCAAGTTTTCAATATTGTTTAATGAAACTAATAACACAATTTATGTGATTAGTATAAATAAACAATCTTAGACAGCAATGATTTTAATAATAAAAATAAAATAGTATCTGAACATTTTTGACAAAAAAGTATTAACACAAAATAATTCATCAAACATTTTTGACATTTTAATAGTACACAATGTTACAAATCAATGTTTCAACAATAAAAAATTTTAATGCTGAAATTCATGAACTGGGAAAAAAATTGAAAATGAATATCTAAACTGTAGTGAAAAATGAACTTGAAAAAAAAAAAAAATGAAAACATCTAATATTTCCATCATATACTATTTTAATTGAATATACAATCTCACTAATAATAAAGTTACAAATATAGAAAAAAATTATATACATCACAAAACTTTTTACAAGCAACAAGCCATGCTCTTGTGAAGGAAGCACATTATTATCCGGAGCAAAGAGAATCAGAGACGATTAGTAAAAGTAGAAATCAACTAGATTCATCGGACAAAGCATTGACTTTGTATCAATATCAGATATATAAAAATATTTTTAAAAATACCAGACAGAAGAATTATTACAGACTTCTGAGGCAAGAAAAGAAATGCATCGTTCTTTCACAGTTGTAACAAATGTGAAGGAACACTGCCTTTTTTTTCTCACCTGAGATAATAATTTCTTCGCCATCCAGCAACTCAAAAATGAATTATTATGAAGAGTGAAAAATAACAGGAATAACATTTTGGGGGCTAATTATCACATTTGCTTCAGGAGTGGCAGACCTAAGTAAAGGCCTTTCCATTGCTAAATAGAAAGAACTTTCCTGAAGTGATATAATAAAAAATAAAAAATAACTATTTACAGATTTTAAAGACAGAAAACAAGAACCCTATAAGAACTTTTCAATTATACATAAAATAATATAATTATGAAAATTATTCGACCCCATAAAATGTAGTTCCAGTCATTAGAATAAGAAAAAAAAAAAGAATATAGTCAATAATTTTATGGCATTTGATAACATGCTCTTATCAACACTATTACGAATGATACAATAATTTATTTACTAATTTAATTATTTTAGTAAAAATATTGCCATATGTAGATTTGAGTAGGAGCCAAACTTAAAGGCGTGACCAGGAGTCATTTTGTAGGTTTTAAGTTGGAGAGAAATTATTGTACCACGCGTTTGATATCTCTATTTATTGTAGAGGAGAAAGTGACAGGAAGAAAATTTACCTTTTATATATAAAAAAGGAAAAAAAAAAACTTATCCGCAGTAGAATGGTACTAATTTACACTCCAGAAAAATAAAGAATGAAATAAGATAAAATAATAAGGAAACAAAATGATTTACACATTTTGCAAAGCTCCTTAATTAAATGCTTAGATACCAAACGTAAAATATCCGTCAGGTTGAATTTGCACGAAAATCTTTTCTTATAATGACTGACATAAACTGAATGAAAACATATCCAAAACCTAAATCGAGAACATTAGATCATTAACATAGCACTAAAGAACGTAATGTTAATAACAAAATTAGAAGCATCAAAATTAAATTTCAATAAAAAAAAAGTAGCAATGTAAAAGAAATAAACGTTGAGGATATGATTTTAGTCAACTATGCATAATTATAATCAAAGAATAGAATATAGTCTTAAAAGATAAGTAATAAATAGTTCTTTGATAAGTTATGTAAATCCTGAATAAACTGTTTAAAACGTCTTTTTGTCAATGGAAAAGTTCTTAATTAAGTAATTAGGTGATCAAATAAACTATAATTAGGTGGTCAAATTAACTATAATTAGGTGATCAAATAAACTATAATATAATAGTATAATTAATGATAATCTAAATATAGCAAAAATATTTGACTTCAGAAAATACCCTCAAAAACAATTTTAAAAAATGTGTTAAATAAAAACTAAATCTTATATTGCACAAATGAAAAAAAATAAATAAAATCAAATCAAATAGTGGAAAAAAACAAACTCTATTTCAAAATGTACAATGATCAGTATATTCATAAAAATTCTGATTAGAATGCTAGAACTCTGAAGAAATTACAAATTGAGAACATTTAACAATTTCACTTTAAGTATACCATAATAACTGTTACACAGATCGGTTGGTATTAATGGTTCCCAATAATAGGTACAGAAACAGGAAAAACTAATGTAAGATATTTATCACTCTGACCCACCAAATTTAATTATTCCTATCAAAGTTGGTTGAAAGTAAGAATCAACAAATTTTAAATGCGGCAGATCAATCATTTTGATAAATAATTTTTCGGGGAGGGCATTCACAAATAATTTAATAATTTTTCAAGAGTGCATGATGAAAAACCTGAAAAGTAATATTCACGTACAAATTATAATTGTAACATAAATGTAGAAGTTATAAGGTTTTTAAGTTCTTTGAAGAAGTAAAAGGTTAAATAACTTGAAAAATAATCCATTCGAAATATAGGAAACAATTATATTTACTCCAATGACAGTGAAAAAAAAAAAGAATCATTCAGGTTAAACTGTGAAACATTAATACAACCAACTGAAGGGTATAATCGTACGTAAAAATTCTTTTTACAATACTCTTAAAACAATATTTAGTAAATAGTATTTACATTTCACTCAGCATGATAAGCTTTAACTTAAGCTACAAATTATAAATTTTACAGGCAAAAATAATTACAATTAAAACATAGCAAACAAAAATGGGAATAAAAAGAAAATGTCAAACAAATAAGCAATTTGACTTATTATAGTACATCTTGAAAGCCCTAACAGCCTTGAAATGTATTCAAAACGATTCATTCATTAAAAAATATAATTGTAAATTTTTATATTTGGGATCATAATAATTTAGGAAACGGTCGCGAATGATCCAAAAACAGTGTTAATTTAATAGCTGTAATAAAATTAACTGCTGTCTTAGAAGTTTTGAATTCACAAACACTTCATGAATTGTTAATGCGTTTTGTACAACAAGTTTGATTGTAAAAGCATCAGAAAAAAATAAACAAACAAAACATTGACACATATGAAAATTCTGTGCTTACATAAATACCAAGATCATTTAAGCAAAGTGTAAATCTACACATTGTTGACCCAAAAAAAGAAATTATGTATCCTAAAATTTAAATTTATATTGAACGCACTACCGTGAATTGTATTAACAACTATTAATTTTCATCAGAGACGAGTACAAGTATATGTTTTTCCAAATTACAAATTAAACTCAATAAAAAAAGCAAATAAAAGAAGTTAGCCCATACAATTCTTTATTTATAAACTAACCATTTAATAACTCTGCAACTTGCAAGAGAAACAACCAGAAATAAATAATAACATTATTATACTGGAATTATTAACCAAAGTGTGAATGATGCAATTATTTTATTTGTGTTCAATTTAGTAATTTATGCTTAGTTAAATAACTTATAGGTATCTAAAAGTCGAGGGTGAGGACAAAAAATTAATTTTATTATATTGCATTAAATTTTAATTTAGAGTAATAATTAAACAGTAATAACGTAAAGTTATTTATTTATATTTTGAAAATGTGACAAATATCAATTAAATAAAAAAAAATTAACTTAGAAAAATACCTGAAAGTAATTAAATTTTGAAATAAACTCTTTTATTTTCAAATTTGATTTATTATTCAGAGACATTTCATTTTCCGATACAAACTTGGAAGCAAAATAGTAGCTTTCGGGGGACAAAAGTTTCTTTTTGTAACTGATAAAATGTTTTGTGTGTAATAAAGGATGTGGTGAATGTTTTTTACTTAGCTATTTTAAGTTTTTAATGTTTGCTTAAAGCATGGCAATACATAACTCAAAAAATACCATACAGCTCTGCAGATAAAAAAAGCTTTTAAAAGTTCAGTTTAAAGTGTGAATTCCTTTTATAGTTCCCCTTTTTTTAAATGTTAAAATGAAAAAAAATTAGATAATTAAATATTAAAAAAAGTTTCATTGAAGGTAAAGTTTAATTTTAAATAAAACTTCATTTCCCTGTGTAGAGGAAAGTATTTTGATTTAAGTTTTGCCAGTGCTCAAGGGATGATACATAATTTTCATATTTCAATAAGCAATTGAATGAATTAGTTTTTGTTGTAATCGAACCCTGCAAGTGGGTAGAGGTGATGAGTAGTTAATAAATAAAGAATTATGCTGGAAGACAGATATTTTTTTTTTTTTTTTTCAGAATATTTATCTTCTTCTTCGACACAATACTTTTGAAGACACCTGAGACTTGTGCGAAGAAAAAGAATAGCCATCAAAATCTTGGAGACGGGCATATAAGCATATATGCCCCCGAGAAGCCTAGACTACTTGGCTTGCTTGCTGAGGTCGGTGGGTGTTGAGAGTCCTAGAGGTAGCGGTATGGTGATGTATGGTGGGCCACCACCCACGGAGAGTATGACCCCACCATTGGGCAGGGATGGGCTGGGGGAGGCATATACCATACCCTGCCGGCCACCATACATACCGCCGTAGTTACCGCTGCTCGTGCTGGCACCTGAAACACGGGAATCACTCATTAGTACAACGCAAACACACTAAGAAAAAAAGTCCGCCACGCAAGGATAGCGTAAACTATGCACATTTCCCACCAACGAGTATGACACACTGGTCACCTCATCTTACCAAGTTCTCCATTTATCCCAAAATAATAAGCTCTAATATCCAACAATTGAAATGTACGGCGGACATGATATTTTTGTAGCTCAGTTTTTACAAGGGCAATCAAATGACTTTTCTTTTTTTTTTTTAAATTTAATTTTTGAAAAAATAAATTTTTAAAGTCACCGGACAGATGATATTTCTCCAAACGAAAGCCAATTAATATTTTATAAATTTTGGAAGAGTAGAAATTTTTATATTCATTCAAAAAACATTGGTTTTTCTCTCCCCCCTTACTCTCACTGGACCTAACTAAATGCCATTTAGAAAATCTTCATCTTCTAGGCAGAATCACAGAATAAACAAAATGATTTCTAGCAAAAATAGAGATTTGTCAAAACATAAAATGTCACTGATCGCTGTTAAGGCTATACAATTGACGATTCTGCTCTTATTTACCAGCTTGTTTCTACAAATGTGTATTGTAATTTGTGTACCACTTAGGTCCATGCAATTGCGAAGCGCACCAAGTTGCTTATGGTCATGTCAGCACTCGCGATAAATGATTGCGGAAGGTGTCAAAATGATAAGTAAAATTATGATGTAGGCAAAAATAATTAAGTTAATTTCATTTCTGTCATGTTTTAAAATAACATGCTATTTATTTTATTTTATTTAAATATGATTTTTATTTTTTTCAAATTTCGTTAACATGGTTACTGTTTTATTTTCAGTGATATATAACATTTTGATCTTAAACGTGATGTGATTACACCTAAGGCCTTTCAAATAAAGAATTAAAAAAATAAATCTGTTATTGGATTACGTCATATTTTGTATTGACCACAGGTTTCTTGAATAAACTTAAGCAAAGGATATGTTCGGATTTGCATCAAGGAAGGCAGAAAAGTTATTCACAAGAAATCTGAATGGCTTGCCTATTATATTACCCAGCATTGAATTATAGGACTTATTATGCAATGCAATATGTTTCTCAATATGCATGATATGTTAATCCGTAGTGAATAGCCTAGGGCCACGGGTCCCAGCTGATCCAATTCATAAACCAAACAGCCGGTGGCTTATGAATAGAATCAGCTGTTGATTACGTAGTGAGGTGAATAGGTGACTGGCGCTTTGCTGTGACCGGTCGGGCAGGCCAAAGGCAGAAAAAAGGACCTAATGAAGTCTGGTTTATTTCAATGTGCCGACACGGCCCCCTATCTCTGAATCAATCAACCCCACTTTTTTAGTATTTCTTTAAAAATGCGGCTCGGGTCCTACCACCCACTTACTTCTATTTTTATTTTTCTTAAGACTCATTTTTTTTTCCTATTCCACCTTCTTTTTGTGTCAAGAAGCGACCGA
The DNA here is from genome assembly GCA_019009955.1 of Riptortus pedestris. Lineage (NCBI taxonomy): Eukaryota > Metazoa > Arthropoda > Insecta > Hemiptera > Alydidae > Riptortus > Riptortus pedestris. The sequence goes on from CM032229.1 coordinate 49,662,414, forward strand.
CAAGCGGAGACATTGGGAAAGGAATGCTCCCTTTGGCCAGCTGAACCACTTGTTTCGCGATAACATTGTCATTTATTAGTGTAGGCCTCTAAGAGGCAACCTATCATTAAACCCAGGCCTATATCAGTTTATTAATCATTCGTCGGGCTTAACGAAGGCCTCAGGCCATCCATCTGTCTTTCAAAAAGAAACTAGAAGTCTGGAGTAAGAATAGCTTCAGAATTCATTTAATTTAATACAGAACATTTACCAATTTTACCGAACATTAAACATTTTGAGTCCATTTCAAAAAGTGCATGCTTCTTATTTTCTTTTTTTTAAAAAAATACAAAAACATCAACTCCAATATTAATTTGATTTACTTCCTACACTAGTCAATATTAGCAGAAGAATGGTTATGAGCAGGCTACGGGAAATATTGTCATCAAAAATCTTCAAGAGTGTTTAAAAACTCCCCCATAGAGAGTATTCTCTCTTCTTCCCCCAAGAGCATCCCGAAAACCTTGCAATATGTATATTGCAAGAAACACCTATAAACTATCCCAGTGAGTATGATGTTAGAGCATCCTAAAAACTCCCCAATAGAGTATATTGAAAGGCACCCTAAAAAGTAGTGAACAGTAAGAGCCTCTCGAAGTCCCCAATAGAGTATGATGCTAGAGCATCCTAAAAACTCCCTAATAGAGTATATTAAAAGGCATCCTAAAAAGTAGCGTACAGCGTATATTGTAAGAACCTCCCGAAGTCCCCAATAGAGTATGATGTTAGAGCATCCCGAAGGCATCCCCCAATAGAGTCGAAGACCCCAATAGAGTATGATGCTAGAGCATCCTAAAAACTCCCTAATAGAGTATATTGAAAGACATCCTAAAAAGTAGTGAACATCGTATATTGTAAGAGCCTCTCGAAGTCCCCAATAGAGTATGATGCTAGAGCATCCTAAAAACTCCCCAATGGAGTATATTGAAAGGCATCCTAAAAAGTAGTGAACAGCGTATATTGTAAGAACCTCCCGAAGTCCCCAATAGAGTATGATGCTAGAGCATCCTAAAAACTCCCCAATAGAGTATATTGAAAGGCATCCTAAAAAGTAGTGAACAGCGTATATTGTAAACGCATATAAACACTTTTCACAAAATTTAATAAGATTTAATACAATTTAGATCTGCGTTGAGTAAAGGTCTAGAAGGACTAAGAAGAAGAATTCAAGAAATTATAAGAATGATAACTAAATAACTACAAATGATTTGAGGAGTAAAAATAACTGTTTACTGGCAAAGTGACAATACATGAAAAAATAAATAAAATTGTAAGAAGCGAGATATTTTTATTTTAACAGACCTTACCAAAAAGTATTGCTTTCATGAAATCATCAGTACACACTATGGATGATATTGTTTCGTCACGGTTCAAGGTGCTACAGCATAATGCAGATTAAAGGAAATGCTTTCTTTCAGAGCGAAATATACGCCGCCGAGAACTAGTAGTAGAAATGTTGGATAATTTGTCTGCAGTAGTGTAAATAGGGAATTAAAGGTTAGTCACAGAAAAATCAGGGCACTACTGAGATCTCCAATCAATATAATTAAGAAGGTAATAGCACCATCATTTCAATTTAAAAAGAGAAAAAAAAGTTGACCTCGTAGAGGACATGATAAACATAGGCTTTTTCAACATAGATAAATATCTCTAATCTATCTGATAATGGAGTTTAAGTCTGTAAAGATGGATGAGATGGTCCTATTTCGGCCATTAACGAACTTAGTTACTCACGAAATTTGTATATAATGAGCTTGCTAATCATGAAATAGAAATTACGGCAACTAAAGCATAACGTATCATTTTTTTAAATATAATACAAAAGTTTGTAAGTAATTCATTTTCAAAAATGTACTTTGTAGAAAGTGGACAGTTGAAAACATGCTGAAAATGTCCATCACGAGGACAAACTCCATCACTCATGTTCCTTAAGGAAAATAATAAATAACACGGTTTTTCACTGGCATAATTTGCGCCAATTTACGTATCTTTACATTTATTTGTTCTTTTAAGCAGCTAGCTTTGTGTGTTGGCGTAAGAATTCCCCATTGCTCACAGAAATGTTGCATGATGAAATACTGGTGAATTCTGAAATACTGCAAATAAAAAATTAAAGTTAATCAGAGCGGGCGGTCTACTGAGAACTGAAATCGATATAAGTTCTAAGAGAATAGCGTAATCATTTCTACCAACTACCTTCCCTCTGTAATGATTTTAATATGAAAAAACTACAACCCTCCACACTGAGTAAGATAAACACCGTCGCGTTTCAAGGCAGAAACATCGTTAATCTAGCTGATAAGGGAGTGTAAGTCAGCGTGAGTCGGAGTGATAAGAAGTTAGTTATAGAAAGAGAGAGGAATGAGCCGAAGGCGGTAGGGAGAAGACAGAGATAGGAAATGAAAGAGGGAGAGAGAGAGAGAGAAAGAGAGAGAGAGGGATAGGTGGTGGTTATGTGCCGAGGGTCGGTGGTTACGGGGGTGGTTAGGAGGCGGCAAGGCTTTATTGAAGGCTAGAGGTGCGAAGGCCGGGCTCAATTTGCCACTGGCTCTGAAGCAGCCGCTCCGATATCTAGCCAACGCTAGGCACGAACCGGGCCAAAGGCCAGCCTTAATATCTAAGCTACTGTTCGTCCGCTCCATGCCCAATGGATTAAAAGATACCATATGGACAAAAACGCTCAGAGGTATGCGGCCAGTGGGAATCTCAAGGTACTGGTAGCCAAATGTTTAGGGCAGAAAGAGAAAAAATGTTGCTTTTATTAAAAAAAAGATACAATAAAACGAACGAATCAAATTCACCTCGGCATGTCTTTAGCTCGACAGATGGCCAAGGCATCGACAATGTCTGAAACTGAGTGCAAACTCATCCTTAACTTGATGTTTCCCCTGGAGTACCGTCCAACATCTGTCATTTCAGGTTCATGTCTGCTCTGCACAGATGTCTTGAGGAAACAACACACAATTAACCTTATCCTATTAGGTTGTTGGTTTCGCAAGGCCCGCAGTATTACACATATATTAATAACAAACAGGGTTAACTAATTTTTTTTTTGGATATGCTTAACTATAGTAGGATCGTCATTAATTAGAATTGCATACGACGTTAAAAGAAATACCTTAAACTTAAAAGGATCATCTGAGTAAACTTAAGACATCGACAACGCCAGTACCTGAGAAAACGGTCGCTGGCGCAGGAACAGTGGGCCACGCTTTCGCCCGGGCCACTACGTTTTTTACAAGCTCTCTGGATTTTCGCCAGTCCAGGACAACCCAAAAACTCAAGTATGACTTAAGCCGGAATACAGACATTGTGCAGAAAGACTATGCAACAGACATAGATTCCAACAAATGAGTCTCCATAGCGGAAAGGACGGTGAGAATGAAATTTCTTAATTTTTAGAAAAAAAAAAAAAAGAGGTTTCATAATTCACGACGAATTGAATAGCTTTTGAAAACAATGACGAGTAATTTAATTCCTCTTCGATATTAAGATGTCTTGAGTCCATTTTCACCTGCCAACGTTAATTTGCATCGAGCTAATTTTATCATCAATCAGATGACATTATCATTTTAACCTCAACTGACCATTAAGGTTTGATTCAATATACCATAAAATAAGTTATCAATCAGTTTACATTTATTCATTCATTCACAGCTATCACGTAACACTCTATATTAACTTGCTAATGGTAGAAATTGAAAGTACCATACCCAGTGCCACTACCAGTATTTGTAAATCATATGAACATCAGTTATGAGTCTTAATAGGCCTGAGAAAGTAATTTTCATTGATGAAAAGCCACAATCTTGTTGATTAAAGGGAAGGAATTATGGCCTCCCCGGGGTCAAAGAAAGTAAAACTCTGGATAACCCGGAAATAATGTAGCTTCACACTACTATTTATCCCCATAAATAGATAGGCACTGTACATATGTACAAGCATTCCAAAAAACGGCCAACATGAGTGTAATTGTATTACGATTATAGTTACCTTTTGTAGTGAGATTTGAATGTTCCGGTTTTTAATATGATTGGGGGGGGCAGTCTGAAGAGCTGGGGTGGCAACAGAAAATTTCAAAACTTCAAGTAGTTTCTAATAAAAATCCTTTCTTCATCTGTACACTCTAACACGTCACTATTTTAATTTATTTTTTTTAGATTATATTCTGATATTTTTAAAAAGTGATATGAATTTTATCCACTGCATACATAATGGACGTAGTCCCGTTCGTAGTATTATAAAACCAATGTAGTAAGTAAATTATCAAGATCATTCCTTCTCATTAGGAGAGTGACCAAGGTGCTAAAAACCTCAGTAACCATAGCTTCGAGAACAAGACACATATGGCTGCTCCTACAGCCACCAAAAACCGGTTGCATCGTATCCATAGGTTTCGGTTTGAGGGGAATGCAGTCCTTATCGAAGCTGCCTATAGTGCATAAAACCGTTGCACCTCTTGACCATTTTATGACCGGGCACTACCGGGATTAGTGTGGTCTTTACTGCCCCTTGCCCACCCATCCCATTACGGCGGAATGTCAGTCTAGCTCACCAAGCAAATCGCCGTTTATAAGGGAAACCTCTAAAACCAAACGCAATGTCATCCAGCCGTGGACCTTCGCCTCCTGTACCGATTAAGGGGATAAAATGTAAACTCTACCTCATTTGTAGCAGATTCTAGTTTAAAACAGAAGTTCTAACTCATTCGGGCATAAATAAAGCACTCAACATCGGAAATCAACTCTTGTTTTAGTACGAGGAATGAGGGCTGGCTGGTGGAGGTCCATCATCAAAGGAAGGGTATAAAAAGATCAAACACCTGCACTCTTATAAGTCCTTAATTACTTTCGGGGCAACCTCTGTGATTTAGCATTTACAAACACGATATTAAAAACGCAATAATAAATAACAGGGCCTATATAATCTAATTTAAAAATTAGATAAGACAATATAAGTAATGTAAGGCAGATCAACTGGCATATATTTCTAAAACCAAGGTTTTTTAATGCAGTTGAGAAAGAATAACTAACTTAATACCAAATCATAGTAGCATACGATTATATTTTACAACATAACATCTTCAATTCCTCCCTCCTTCATGCCTTTGATTGGGGAATCACAGGGTGTTCTAGTGGCCACAGTCTTTCCTATGTTCCACTCGTTGGAAATCATAATTTACTGTTCACGAGAGTAACTCACAAGGAGTAGCCAGTAGATAAAAAATATATTTCGGAGCATTATTCGTTAGTCAATGATAATGTTTTTATTCGTGTTTACTAATGTCCCTTTAATTCTCTTGTTGTGTTCAAGTTTCTTGTCATTTGTCAACACAATATTTTGACAGTCGCTGTACAAAATATAGTTTGCGAATTTGTTTGTTTTTTTAAAGCAAATCTGCTTGGTTGTGAATAAATCAAATCCGAACAATTGTCAAATTTTTACGCTGGGAATTGCTATTGCACTTGATTTGTGTAACATTGTAACACATTGAAAATTTATAATTGCTACAGACAACACGACATAATTATGATTTATGAATAAACGTTGATTAAATAAACTATATAGATAACAACAGGACGAAAACATTAGTTTTCTTCATTTACTTTTCGTTTTAAAGTATACAACTCAGTTTACTATAACAGGTACATTACACAGGTATATTCACAGTATATATTATGATAATCACCGACAGCTGCGGAGCATATTTCCCAAATAAGTAAAATGGTTATTTTGAATGAAATTTCAAAAGTAAGAAGGACACAAGCATACTAACTTCCGCGTTGACTTGTGCCAAGCCAAAAATGAAAGAGAGAATGAGAGAAAGAGAGAGAGAGAGAGAGAGAGAGAGAGAGAGAGAGAGAGAGAGAGAGAGAGAGAGAGAGAGAGAGAGAGAGAGAGAGACAGAGAGAGAGAGAGAAAGAGAGAGAGAGTGGAATGGGAGGCGATCTCTCAAGCTAATACTTTCTCAGGCAAGAGTCAGTATGACAATAATGTACGTCCCTTCCCTGGCTGTCATTGGTCAGTCAGGAATACAAAGAAGTAATAATCATTACTCATACTGTGATTCCCTATTCATAGACTTTCAAGAATAATAAAAAAAAAATACTTTCTTTTAACTAATTCCAAGAAGAAATGAAATTCAAATTCTGAAGGATCTCCAAATCTCTTATTTTTCTCATACTCCCTTGACACAAGAAATCTTCAGGAGATTGTGAATATCTGGCTTCAACGATTCTAGCTACATACATTTATATATAAAAAGCAACGAGTTAAGTTAGAACCCTATGCAATAAACCAATATAATTAGAAAATAAAACGGTGTGGGGATTAAAAATAAAATAGAAGCCCGGGAGACATTAACCTCAGGAAGAGATGGGTCATTGAATCTCATTTGACTTGAGGCGGTCTCCCGAAGATATTCTTCCAGGATGTTAACCAGTTAAATGTAAGACGACGTAAATTATAAAAATAACAAGTATAAATTGGTATCTGTGTATGTTTTTTGCCCTCGACATGTGCTAACTGCCGGTTCGAACTGCGCGCTCTCTATAGGCTAATAAATCGTCCTTGATCCAGGAGCCGCACAAACCATGGGATCATTGCGCCAAAGCACGAACTCCCTTCATACATTCTTAAATGGGGGACTTTTTCAGAACTGGTTTAGAATAGATGCCACTTTAATACAGTTCAAAGAACTTAAATATGTATTTTCAGCACGATTGTTTTATCAGAATGAGGTCCTAATTTTGAAGCCCTACGACTATAAATGATATTTGACAGTGGTCAATAGCGATAACTATCTAGCTAGATAAACGTTTCTTCTTCTATTCGGGATTTACGTAGGCCCTTATTGCTTGTACATAATTTAACACTTTCTTAACATTTTCAAAAAATTTAATTGATGTAGAAACGTTGAAAATAGGGCAATTTTTGTTAAACCTGGCGTTAAATGACTCAATACTAATCACAAGTTATACTAATTGTACAATAGTATTGTGGGTAGTGATCAAAAATTCAAAATGTCAACGTATTAGAATATTTAAAATCTTCTACTAGGTCGGATGAGCGTTATTCAAAGTATTGATTATTCAATAATCATTCGGGGAAAAAAATTCTGAATAATAATTCATTCAGTAATTCAGCCAATCAGTATTATAATGGCTAAAAAAGATTTAGGAGTGAAAGTGAATTAAATATGTGCCAAGAAGAATGAACCTCTATGTTTTATAAGTCTTTATTTTAGAAGAGGGATTTAAAGTTAATTCATTTCACTTACTATATAATTGTTTAGTACTTACTACAAAAAGTTATTAGCTCACACTTATAACCAAACTCCAATTTGATTCATATATTTTAGAAGATTTCTTTCATGGGAAATCAGCTATGAGGTGACGCGATTTTCAAAATATCCATCGATCCTACCCAGTAGATGACTAAAATGAGGTCCGATCAAAACTTATATATACATTTTATGTAAAAAGAAAGATCAAGTTTGTTAATGGCTGAAATATATATGTGAGTCCAGTGAAAGAAGGGAGGTTTAGAGGGGAAGTTTCGAAATATCTCCGTTATTAACCGATAAACTAGCATTTTTTTAGATTCCAGCCTTCCTTAAAGCCGTGCTCCTACTCGTGCCATGTTAAAGACAAGTAGTTATATACTAGATCACTTTATTCAGAGCCTGAATTCCAAATATAGTTTCCATTGAACTTTAATTTACTGAGTTACATGCAAATACCTTAAGTGATGACGGCATCAATTATGATTATTCGTCCTTAACTCGAAAATGTTAATTTGATCTCGATATTTGACAGTTTTAGACAACATTGAAGATCATATTTGTTAATAGTGTGGGTTTAAAGCGGGGGGGGGGGCAAAATTCTTTCTCATTGTAATTCGGATCGTAAAGTGTTATAGAACCAATCTTGTTAAACTATTAGTGTTCTAGAATTGTTGTTTTATGCTTTTTTTCGTAACCCAAGTATTAAGCGAGTTATTTGTAATTCCTTCTTTTCTGCCTTCTGAACCCCTCCCCCTTCTACTCATCGGTTTATTTACATATAAATAGAGAATATGTGGAGAGATAAGATCACAAGTGTGTTATACCATCACGTGGGAAATCTGCTTAGTTTATGCAGACTTTCATTTTTATAGTACAACTATAATTCAGAAACCATATTTAGAGTTTTACTTCATGTATCCTACTTAAATTATTCGTATCATTAATTTCCATTGTCTTATAAAAAAAAAAAATAATAATAAATAAGGCTCAAAAAATGAAAGTTGAAATTTCAATTAGTTTATTCTGTCAGATATTTTTGTTCAGCTATCAATCTCATTCCCTTGGCTCGGGTTGGCCGTGCGAGTTAGGGCGTTGGTCCTAATCTCCCATGGCAGACCTAAAGTGGCGGGTTCGAATCCCGCCCTGGGCAGTGGAAATTTGTTTGATGACGGCCTCATTAACCCTAGAATACTAACCTACGTAAATTTTACTCATAGAGTATAAGGAAACACATGCCACCATTTTAGAAATGTGGCTGGCGCTTCCTGGAGCCAGGTATACTTCCTCCATTTAGTAGTGTTGGAGACGCGGTGAAGGTGACATTTGTTTATCAGCCCAGTTCGGAGCGGTACATCATCAAAGTAAAGACGGTAAGTAAAATTTACGCATAGTTATTAATAAGAGAATATTATATGCGTAATATTTACTCCCAGTTAGCAATAAATTATAATATTACTGTAATATTTTTTACTCATAGTTATTAATAAGAGAATATTAAGTAAGTAATATTTACTCATAGTTATCAATAAACGTTAGTGATTTTTTTAGAATGGGTACAGTAATAGTTGCGAAATAATTCGGTATTCTTTATTATAATTCTGTTTTTGCAAGCCGACCATTATTCTGAGAATGGAGGAGCATAGAATTACCGGTATTGAAGAATTCTGGAGAGTTTTTAATGAAGATGCCATTGATGAAGAAGAGGAAGATATACTGGAGATTAATTCAGATGACAGTGACGCAGACCCTGATTATATTCCTGGAGATGAGGATACATGTCAGGAGAAGGATATTGAAGAGCAGGTAGTACATTCTATAATAGATTTTGAGAATGAAGAAACAATTTCTACTCCTCAACCAAAAAGACCTTCCACAAAGGAAAATTCAAAGCATTGCTCCTGACTACTCACAAATCCCGATGATCTCATTACCAGGAGAGGAGGTGCAAGGTAGGAATGGTTTTACCTGGCAAACAACTAAGCCAAGCAGAATTTATAAAATACCAGCAAAAAATATAATAATATAATGAGAAAGTGGGGAAACACCTACGCACTCACAAAATGAAGTCAATTACAATCTACCAAAGGTCCAAAGAAATATTGTTCATTTTGTTCATACAAGAAGAGGAGGTATACAACTAAATATTGCGTAAAATGTTTTAAATCCATATGTAGTGAGCACCAAGTAAAATTCTGTTCGGAATGTGGATCAATTTAAAAAAAAAAATTACTCATTATTTGTACATTGTATTATTTCATTTTTCAATTTATTTGCACCTATATTTGTAAATATGTTAACAATTAAATCAACTGAGACTATAAAAACATGTCTAGCGATCTATTTCCAGTCTATTTCGCCTAGGAGTAAAAGTTACTCATAGTTAGTAATACACAACTACGAATTAAGGTTAGTATTCTAGGGTTAAATAAACTCCTTAGCCCACCCTGGCTAGAAAAGGATGGTAACCTGTAGATAACCCGTGCCGATTAGCCTAGTTGAATAAAGTGGACGTTAAAAAAAAATAAAAAAATAAAAAAAAAAAAAAAAATAAAAAAAAAAAATCTCATTCCCATTTTATGAGTTGTCTGACAGACCTAAATGAAATTATTGAAGGTGGAAAAGACTTTTCACTATTTTTTTTCAGTTACACTTAATGAATTTGTTGTTTTACGGATATTATAGTCAGTGATAATGACACTCAAGAACGTTTTGGTTTGTGAAGTCAATCAATTGATTAAACCGAATCATAACCAACTTCCTCAAGGAGGTCACTCAGAGACAGTAAGCCAATGTGCTTTGGGTCACTCCTATTTTAGATGCCACATTTTTTTGAAAATTGAAGAATTCAGGCGAATTCATCTCTGTTAAATGAAAACCAAATAACATTATCATAGGATTATTATTATTCGGAATCATAAATCATTTTTTTTTAATAAAAAGTTTCAATATAATAAATCATTATCATTAAGGTAATGAATACACATAATAAGTTACGTTGTCCATTGAATTAATTAATGACGTTTTTGCTAATATTCATTATCAATCAAATGAAGAGGTATTCATTATTCTGAATGCGTTTTACCCAATATAGACAGCAGACATATGCTCGAGTGACAATAGTATCATTAAGTGGGCGTTAATGATACAATGGTCATGGAATGGGCGAGTGAGTTATTAAAAAAAAAAAAAAGTCCGTCGCGCAGGGGCTACGTAATGTAAGCAGATTTCCTATGTGGCTGGTAAGTCACACCGATCTTGTATCACCCTATATTCTCTATTCCAAAATAAATTAAAAAAATGTGATAAGTAGAAGTGGGGGTTTGTAAACAGGAAAGAACGAATACCTCACTTAATATTTGAGATGTAAGAAATGAAAAGAACAACAATTGTTGAGAATCAGTAGTTTAACAAGATTGATTCTATAACGTTTTTCGCTCCAACACGTAATAACGGAGATATTTTGAATTTCGAATTTCTCCTTTCTAACCCCCCCCCACAATTTCTGATCCGATTGCAGTCATTAACGAATATGATCTTCAGTATTGAATAAAACAGTTAAATGCCAAATATGGCATAAATCAAATTTTAATTTTTAATAATAAATATTGTATAATATGAATATTCTTTTTGTTAAAATGCGAGGAATAAATGTGTGTTTACCGAAGACAGAAAATTGAATAAATCTTGGCTAATATTCAAGATAGAGAAAAAAATGTAAAGAAGAACATTTATAGAGAATTGAATTTTCAAAAAGATTGGTTATATATTCTCCCCCTCTAAAACACCCCCCCCCATGTCCAAGTTTCCCCTTTAGCCAACTCGATCTTTAGTTTTACATGGCACGCTTATGCATCGAGTACACTAACCCGTTGAGTTGCAATCTACAACGACTGGTCTTCAATAAATCTAGGCACGTTAATAACTTCAAGGAAGAAGAAAGCTCTGAAAAATGGCGGCATGAGCACAATCTTATTAGTAGATTTTGAAAATATGTTTAATTTGGAAATCAAGCTCAAATTTGGTCTATTCCAAACAGAATATTTTTTAAGTGTGAACACGCTCAATATGCATTGCATTTATACCACGTTTTAGCACAACCCTCGTATTTTTGTTTTTAGCAGATTTCCCATAATGGAAATCAGCTATTGAGGTCGTACTCATGACGCGATTTTCGAAAACTTTCTTCAAATGTCCCCGATCCTACCCAGGAGCGGCCGCTGCAGGAGGGGTCGTAATTTTTGTTTAATCGTTACCAAACAGCATTCTTACGTTTTATGCAATTCTAAAGATCATGTTCGTTAACGGCTGAAATTAGAAAAGTGAAAAGGGGGGGGGGGTTTAGAGGGGAGGAATTTAGGAACTTTGAAATATCTCCGTTCTTGTACGTCGCCCTTCAGTAGACTAATGTCGAATTAACAATAAGCTTTTATATCATTAAACATTTTTCGAAGCTTAAATACAAAATATACTTTTCTGCAGATCTTCACGAGAATTGATAGGTGAAAATTATATTATTTTGAAGAGAATTCGAAAAATGTTCATAATTATCTATACCGTACTCCATATTTAAGCGTACGGTCTTAATAATAAAGATTATAATCGTTATTGGCTGTAATCGGACCTGGAAGAAGGGGGTGGGAGGGGGGAGGGATTTGAAAAATCCAAATATCTCCATTATTATGAGTCGGATCGAAAACTTCTATAAGACAAATCTGGGTAAACTAGTGTTGCTGTATAATCCTTGAATACATTTTTCATAACTCAGGTATTAAGCAAGTGATTCGTACTTCCGTGTTTTCAGTCAGAAAACCCCTCATTTCTACACATCGGATTTTCATTACGAAATAGAAAATACATGGCGAAATGAAATCGGTAGTGTGTCGTACCAACATGTGGGAAATGTGCTTAGTTTAAGCAGCATAGTTGACGAACTTTTTTAAAATTGCTCACGCGCCCATCATAAAACAATCAAAAACACCCATTATTAGCATAGTATATGCTACTATAAAGTTTAGTGGAGAACGTACAATTCTAAGTGTTTATACTGTTTTATTAATCACTATATGCTAATTCTTAAAGTTTATCGGTGAGAGGAACTTACTTAAATAGAAAAAATATAGATTATGGAAGAGACGCAGTCATTGGCCAATACAAGGATGAATTAATGTCTTAAACTTGTTTACCCAGTTTCTCCCGCTGATTTATTTCCCGTTAATATTCTGAAAAGTTTATCCCTATTTATGTATTGGACTGTGTATATTTTCTGCATATAAGAGAAATTTTCTCTGTCATGCCATTAAATCAACTCTTTAAGGCCAAGAATATTAGCGGAGGCATTTTTCATTTTATACGTTTGTTATTCCCATGCCCATGAAAGCCCTTGGCGCTATGCGGACAAAAGAAATTATGGGGAAAAAAATTGTTAACCTTCTCCATATGGAATCATATCCTTACTCTATGAATGGCAAGAGGAAATGCTCAATGACAGCAAGAATACTGTAATTTCCCGATTAAGAATAGTAATCTTTTATGGGTGTGTATATCTCATTGATAAATATTTTCTTAACTCTTAAAAATATTCATTTATTGCAGTTCTTAAACGATAATGATTAAATCATATAAACTTGGGATTAATTAACTAAAATTTGGTAATAATAAAAATCAATAAAATTTTACACATCAACAATTAGAAACGTGTATACAAAAAAAAAACACAATGGACCACCAAAAGTTACAAGGTGTAAAATAGATACAACGAAGAAAAACGCAAATACGGTAAAATACAAACTACTGAGGAAAACATAAATTGATAACAGCTTGGAATTGATAATGCTGCAGGTGGAGTAAGATGAACAACCAAAAACCAAAATCAAGTTTAAACAATGTAATATATATTATAATGGTGTAATGGACTTTTAAAATGATTTTTTTAATATTAGAATTATGATTTTCTAAACTCTCTTCCTGAGTATTGTAGGCAGCAAAGTTATTTAAATAGCTGTGCCATTCAATGTAAATAATAAATTTAAAGAAATCCATTACGTTTTAACTATGCAGAATAACTGAATGCTATGACCTTCATAAATATTTCAATGTCATGTCAAATATACATGAAATGAATTGATTCAAATTAGTCAAAAGAAAATTAATGCATGAAGAAGTAAATTGTTACATTTCAGTTATGCGTTTGAGTAATTACGGAAATAGTTATTTTTCCTTTCATTATAAACAGATTGACAATTGCATTTTAGCTATTGAGGTTGTACTACTAACGCGATTTTCGAAAAATGCCTTCAAATGTCTATCGACCCTACCCTGGAGATAACGAAAATGAGGTCTGATCAAAATTTTCTATACAGATGCGCAATAAAATTGTATACATGGAAACACGTTCTGTTCACCCCCCCCCCCTCTTTGTTTTGTTCTTGGACTACTAAAATTTGAGTGATTGAGATAAAAATAATTCTGATTCATTATTAATTACAGTACTAGATATAGTAAATAGTTTTCATTAAAATTAATATGTTCTTTTCAGATATATTTTCTATTATTATTATTATTATTTATTACCGTTCAGTTTTTGCAACTAAGGCTAATTTGCACGGGTTATCTACAGGTTACCAGCCAGGCGCTTTCTAGCCAGGGTGGGACTTAAGATGTTGTTTAATGAATTCCGTCACTAAATAATTCCCTTTGCCCAGGCGAGAATCGAACTCGTCACTCTAGGTTTATCATGCGAGATTAAGGTCAACGCTTTAACTCACATGGCTAGCCTGAGCCCCTCAGATATATTTCATTAATTGTTTTTCTTTCCAATGAAAAATATTTCTATTTATTTGTTCAGCTCTGAGAGGTTGGCTGACCTGTTTCAATACAATTCAGAAGCTTTTTGTTGGGATGTTATTAAAATTGACTGAAAGATTTCTCATTACCGTAAGTATTTATTCACTTGATAACCATGATGGTGTTAAGTGCTATCAGTATGCAGATTTATCTACAGTAAAACTTCGCGAGGAAATCTGCTTAGTCCTGCGTGACGGGCTTTTAATATATTCCATGTTGTTAAAATTAGAGTGATTTTTTTTTTTATTTTACCGTTTATTTGTTATGATTATTAAACAGCTCTTATTAGTTGAACATAAAACTTTTCTTACCTTCAGCTTTGAAGATGGCGACTTAAGTCATTGAAAGCTGAATACTTTGGAATTAAATAAAAACAATTCAGTGAAGGAAAAGACGTATTGCCTGTCATCTCTACTTCAAATTCCTTACTTTGGACGTATTGTAAAACTCCAACAACGCATTTAGCAGATTTCCCCCAAGGGAAATCAGCTATTGAGGTCGTACTCATGATGCGAGTTTTAAAACATTTCTTCCAAATGTCCATCGATCCTACCCAGGAGATGACGAAAATGAGGTCCGTTCAAAATTATATATATATATATATATATATATATATATATATATATATGTGTGTGTGTGTGTGTGTGTGTGTGTGTGTGTGTGTGTGTGTGTGTGTGTGTGTGTGTGTGTGTGTGTGTGTGTGTGTTTGTTAACACTCTAGCGGTCACAATATTTGTTTAATCTTCACCAAACTCGGAATTTAATCATTCTATGTAAAAAGGAAGATCAAGTTCGTTAATGGCTGAAATCGAACAAGTGGGAGGAGGGGTTTAGAGGGGAGGATGTTCGAAAAGTCGAAATATCTCCGTTATTATGCGTCGGATCGAAAAATTGTATAGAATGAATCTTATTGTAAATTAAATGTACTATAAATATTGTTCTATACATTTATTTTGTATCTTGAATATTAACCGAGATATTTGCATTTGTATTGTCGGCAGGAGTCGGCCATGTTCAGACTTTCCGCCGAGAGCTCTGGCGGCCGTTTCCGTAACTATTCGTCCCTCATGAATAGGTTTAGAGGTTTCTTACTACTACAGTTGTTATTAGGCAGATTTCTCTATTGTAAAACTTCACGTGGGAAATCTGCTTAGTTTACGCAGCCCCTGCGTGACGGACTTTTTTGGTCGTATTATGGTTCTTGTGTGGTTGTCAAATTGCTGACTAGAAGCTCTGATTGGATACTACCGTTCACTGAGCAATAGGATGGAAATTAAGACTTACAAGATATAGGGCTAGAAGTGGGACAAGCTATTATGATAAAGCGATTCTTTGAATGAGCGCCTTGCTGTATAGAAACAATGATAATATAGCTCATAAGCGGAAGGGTGACTGACTGCCTTATCGGCGGACAACTCAATGAATTAGAATTTCAATCTGCTTAGAGCCATGAGGAGCGGTATAGAGTTGCTGACTGCATCCCATTTGTCATGGAGGAAGAGGGTAGAGCATGTATGTGGCCGCGTGCGGACGGTATGTATGAGAGACATACTAAATGGGAGAGACCTGGGAGCATGTGCGGCCGCACCTCGCCCCTACTTGGCGCATTTGCTCCCTATAAGGTACAAGCTGAGCCCGCTGTTGTTCCGCCCGCCAGTCTCCCTAGAGGAATCCTGTCTTATCCAATAACACATGCCCTGAATACGAAACCAACAATAAATATTAGCTTGTTTTACCGCTTCTACATGTGCTCCTCTCGCTGAGCGAGTGCCTCCAGTTTCAACACCTTCCACAAAGAAAGCAGCCTCCGCGTAATGGCCGACCGATCGCAACTGGCTCTTGCACTCCCTTCATTTGACCAACTTGAATCCCAAGTGAAAACGTATACGCACAATTCATGTTAGAAAACCAAAACTGTTAATACCGGACCGTGGAGCTTGATTTGCCAATATATAATATCGTTTGGCTACTACTAAAACCTTCTTGAATGCAAGACGTGAAACGTAGTCACTGCTCTAACTTCACTTACCTACAACAATGGCATATTTTCAGAATTTATATTTTTTGCTAGGCTGATATTTATTTATTGATTATAGACTATTAGTAGTTCCCCCCATCTACAACCATAAGCATTCTTATAGGAGTATGCAGGTTAAAATATACTTCATAATGCATTGGAATGACAGGTATATTAAGAAAGCCACGAAAAATGTAGGGGAGTATTAATAAAGTTTGCGTAGAAAAAAAAATTATTTTTATAGGTAGCCCATGCCATGAAAATATGAAGATCATATAAAAATATTGGATCCAGAAGAAGAAGTATTTCGTAACTTGTATATCTCCCGAAGAAACCACCTATTTCTTTTGCAATACAAACGCATCCTACAGCCTCCAAAACCTAGTATCTAATATGGGGATGAGAGGTTACATTTTCTTCGTTCAGAAATGGCAGAATTTCATAATAGCCGCCGATATTCATAACACTGAATGGAGACTGCCACTCTGTATTTATTGCTTTTCTTAGCTGAATTTATTCGGCTGACCACTATATTTATTATAAGATTGCGGTATAATGAGCTGCAGGTATGTACAAGTCAGAGGGAGATGGATTTCTGTAAATACAAAATACTGTGTTTCCTGCCTCTCTATCTCCAAATTTATGAAGTAGAAATTCAATTTCTTAAACAGCTATACAAATTCTTAAGAAATTTTAATAATAAATGGGCAAAACCAACCATACGTCATCGCCTGGTATCTTCATAATTCGTGAACATTTTTCCGGCGAGACGAATAGATTCAATTATGGAATCCAAAATCCCTTTATTCATGTTCTAGAAATTGCTATTAAAGTTAAAGCTCTGGACAATGTCTTAAAATCACAGACACTAAATCTAATCCGAAGATATAAATGGAATACATTTTTAAAAATTTTTAATATTTCAAAAACATGAATGGAAATCAAATGAATGTTCTGGTTTCATTTTCCCGGACAGACTAGTCTGGACAAAAACGGCATTCTGAAAAAAAAAAAACAATTTCTCTGGATTCATCAGATTTTCACTGTTCCAAGTTGTGTTTAATATCTTTCCGTCTCGGTGTTTAAGTTATAAACAATGAATTAGGTTTCCCTAATTGTTCTGTTGTAATATTATAAATATCAGCAAAACAAAAATTTTTCCAAATTTATTCTTTTAAAATTTGTTTATTTTCGATTAATTATCATATAAAAAAAAAATGTTTTGCCAAATTTTTGGTGTTTTGTATGATGTAATATTGCCTTATTTCTCATCAGGCTAAGCCTTTATTTCTCTTAATAAATCTTGTTATTCCAATGCATTAAGATGTATATTTTAACTTGTATACTCCTGTCAGAATGCGTTTAGCCCTAGATGGGGGGGGGCAGTTACTAATAGTAGAAAATCAATAAATAATAATAACGGCTGTTGTCCAGGAACGCTCAGAAATTCGAGTGTGTTAGGGTTTTGTGAGTTTTCCTGGGATATAAAATAGTGAGGCCGCAAATGTGCAGTTTAGCGAAATAAATTGGCCCATCAAATCGCAACAACGTTAAAGCCCGACGTATGCCCTCCATAGAGGACATCCAACGTTTTTAGCAAATTTCCCTAAAGGGAAATCAGCTATTGAGGTCGTACTCATGACGCGTTAAATATTGTTCTATAAACATTTTCAGTACAATGAGTATTAACCAAGATATTTGAATTTTATAGTTTTACGCTTTCAGTCCTGCTAGTGCTCTATTAATAATAAGCTGTTATATCACGAACCACTTCATTACAAGGTTAAATACCAAATATTGTTTTTAACAAAGGTTTATTATACGAGATACAAATCTGAAAATTGACCCCTCCCCCTAATGTTGTTCTAGAATTACTAAAATCTGAGTGATTGAGATAGAAATTATTCTGATTCATTCAAATTACTCCACTAGCTATAGAAAATAGTTTTCAATAAAATTAATACGTTATATTCAGATATATTTCATTAATTGTTCTACTTCCGGTAGAATAATTCTATCCATTCAGTGCCGCGAAGTTGGCTGCCCAGGTCGTTTACAATTCAGCCGCTTTCCGTTGTAGATATTAACTTGTAACAGGACTGAATGATTTCTTATTACCGTTTGTATTTATTCCCTTAACATTCACGTTGGTGTTACCAGTATGCAGATTTATCTGTTGTAAACCTTCCCGTGGGAAATCTGCTTAGTTTACGTAGCCTCTGCGTGACGGACTTTTTACACTGCTTAATGTGGAAAGTTTTTTCTGTTAAATGATAATACACACAATATCGACTCAGTCGAAAACGATTTTCTCAAAGTAGGAGCCTGTTTAACGTTGTTCCCAGGCAGATATCGAGTTGTGATACGGGCCGAGGCGAGAATCACGAGTCTCCAGCTGGAGGGAAACTGTTTAAATGTGGGGGAATGGAAGTGAGATATTAGAGAGAAGGGAGGAGGCGGTGGGAATTAATGGCTGTGCTGCATATGCCCCATCCTAGGGAGAAATACGGGCTTAGCTGCACCGTGCGCTATCCGGACCGCTCCACACAAATATCGCTTCTTTCTCCCACTTTTATACACGGCCGCTTAAGCACGTCATCCATAAAGGCTGCAGCCCCGCTATACGCTCCCAGAGCTACGTATACATCCTCTCAGGCTACCTTCCGAACAAGACCTACACAATTATTAAAACCTTATCTTAAGCAGAAAGAACTAGAAAATACGTACGGTTGGCGAATGCTATTTCTTACAAGAACTAGATTTACGCCGACCTTCCAGTCGAGTAGCACGCTTACCATGGGGCAAAACTACAAATCTAATTCCTTTAAAAGAAAGTTCACCAAATTTATATTATTATTTTTGATGTAATATTATAAATTCTAAAGATGACAATTACTTCTCTTAACACATGAAAAATGAAAGAATGAAAATAAAGGTATATTGGTTCATAACAATTTCCATTTGTTTTATCACGTCAAGGCACATTGAAATCCAAACTCCGTCACGCAGGGGTACGTTAACTAAGCCAATTTCCCAAGTTGGTCACACATTTGAAGTTATCTCAAAACGTAAAAGTTCAAGTAGAACGATATTTGGTATTTAGGCTTCAAATAATGTGCTTCAAAATATAACAGCTAATTGTTGATATGACATGAGTAGGAGTTGGGGGTTTACTAGGGGCTGAAAACTAAAAAATGCAAATATTTCGGTTAATAATGGAAACAGTGGAACCTACAAAACAACATTTACTGAACATTACATTTTTAACAATGTTGGTTTCATACATTTTTTCCACCCAACGCATAAAAACGGTAATATTAAGAATTTTCGACATTTCCCCCCTCAAACCCCCCCCCTACCTCCCACTGTTCGGATTTCAGCAATTAACGAACTTGATCTTTAGTTTTACATAAGACTATAATATATCGACTTTAGTAACGATCAAAACATGCATAAAAGGAATTCATAATAAAATTACTAATAAAGTTTTATTCCATATAAAATAATTAAATAATGTAATTTATAATTAATCTAGTATCTACCTCTAAGATTATGATTTGTTGGAATCTGACCATTTTTTTGGATATACAAAACAATTAAAATAGCCAAAAAATAATTATTAACAAGAAACGTATATCTAACACACTTGGTTGTATTGTATTTTCTTATTCTAACTATATACATGATGTGATATGCTGAAGCAATAAGATCTGAAATACGTGTAGCAGTAGGGGATCATTTGGAAAATCCTCCCAAGCCACTCCCCTCTTGGCGTGGTTAGACCAAAGCTGGGGGAACTAAATTTGAAGTACCAATTGATCGAATGGTTATAAAGAAGCCGAATAATATTGTAGCAATACAGGTCTGTCTGTTTGCATAAAGAAAATGACGAGCCCTTAAAAAGTTCCAATGCAGGCATTTGCAATAATATAAAAAATGCATTAAATGGATTTTTTTTTATTTGACGTGGAACTTAATAGATGTGGATTCGCTCCAAGCAAGGCATGGGACTTAATTTGTCGATTCACTCTCTAAATATTCGTCTTTGTTTCATATTTGCAACGAAACTAGAGGTTGTTAACGTATGCCAATTAATGCTTAGTAGCTTTAAGCTAGCATTAAATAAATTTTAAAAAAATACATATTTTTTTAAAACTCATAATGGTTTCCACCAATTGATTGATATATGACTATAACCAACTTTTATCAAAACACAATAAAACCTAAAAAAAAATATTATTTTATTCTCTTATCAATTTTACTTATATAAATACTTAATAATAAAAAAAAGGTAAAAATAAAAAATGAGTACACAGATTTTATTTGAATTTGTTTTTAGTGATTAACGACCCTACACACAACCACTGACAAAGATATCTGTTCATCTTGGACCTTCCAATAAAAGTAAAACCAATAATAATTGCCTACGATTAGAAATAAAAATAACATTTCTACGAGATATAATTTAATTTTTCTTACCACATATGCAAATTCAGTTTTTTTAACCTTTTTTCCTGGGGTCTAAAGAACATGTCTCAATCGCTCGGAATGGGAGTTCCTCCTCTATATTTATGCATTTTTCGTCTATTTTGTAATATAAGGATAAGGAGCCCTTCCCAAGTTTTCATAATTAATAATCATCTTCTCAGGAAAAGTTTAGAATGTTTTTTAAAGCATTTACGAAACACTTATAACATCCTATTAAGCATTCAATGTATTTTGATTGATAATTAAAATAGAGCTATTGGCCTTTATGATATGTTGGAATGTATCTTATTGTGTTAGAAATTCGACCAAAGTAGTTAATAAATGAAGTGAATTATTCAAAAAATAAAAAAAAAAGAAGCAACTCCAGTGAACTGTGTCGAAAGGTAATATGGGGCCATAGTAAATAATTCGGCAATTCCGTATCAGCTAAGGGCAGACAAGTAGGCCTGATAATAATGACCATCTCGTTGATTATAGGGAGAAATGTATATGAGAGAGCCGAATTCCAGAGCAGATGGGAGATGATTCTGCTGTAGATGGCGGGGTGACGGTAGAGCACTCTAGAAAATATCTAGCGTGCTTGTTGCAGATGGAAGCGTGCTTGCAAGATGGAAGAGCGGCTCCCAATGGGATAATGGCGCTTCGCCAATCAGCTGAGCACGAGGCATATTGATTCGCCACCTTGCATTAGCCTTTCGACAGCTCTGCTCTTTACTATCTCGTAATTATTATGAGAGCCTTAAAGGAGTAGAGTGGTGGGGGAAAAATAGCCCCTTCCTGGGGGGATTTTCATATTCATATGCCACCGGCAGGAATGCGCCAAGTCAACCGCAAGTAATTAAGTAATGGTTTTAAATGTTGTAAATCAAGGCGCGAACGGCCCCGGGTCTGAAGCCGCCGAGGTAAAAACCCATACGGCCCTCCTCTCAAGGGGGGCATACCATTTATTTCTAGAATGTTAATGAGAACAATAAATAAGACGGTGCGCGGGGTAAGGAGCGCGGCTCCATACTGCGTATTTTACGCGGTACGCACCTGTTGCACGAGCACTATATCAAAATATGTTCCATAAGTTAGGCTGGGACCTAGAGGACGCGACCTCTACTCTATCATGTTCGGAAGCAGCCCGGGTCCCTCTCGCAGTTAATAGGCCACTAACTCACCGCCTATCCACACTTCCTATCCTCGCTACCTCTTTGCCATATACCTCTTTCGAGGGATTAATCAGCTCTCTCCGCCATAGGCCAAGGTTCAAAGGTCACTCTACTTACCATTTTTCTTAGCAAATTTCATATATTTGTACTATTTTTTTTATTTTTAATTTCAATATTTTAATATGATTTTTTTATTTTATTTTATAAGTTAAACCATGTGGTAAATAATAATCCTATTAGACAAAGACAGGGAGTAACTAAAGTGCACACCGAACGGTACATCTTACTTTGGAAGACTCACAGAGTTTTTTTATGGTAAGAGAACAAACATCATAATCGTAATATATGTTCATAATATTTTTCCCAAATATACTGAAGTTCAGCTTTGAAAAGAAACAAACTAAGTTATCACTGAGGGAAGAACAGAAGAAATTGACCAATATCTGAGCAGAATACAGCAGACGAAGGTCTATGCTTTACTTTACTGACTATGCTTTAACAGAAGAAGTAGAAACAATTGAAAAAAAAATAAATAAAAACTCTGAGGGTACTACCTAGCTTCTTTGTACTCCTATTTACTTAAATAAACTTAATGCTTGGTTATACTACGTTTAAAATTATTTCAGGGATCTGAAGTTAGCCATGTGAGCTAAAGCGTTGCCTACAATCTCACATGGTAAACCTAGAGTGGGGAGTTCGATTCCCGCCTGGGCAATAGTCAGTGACGAACTCATTAAATAAAATCGTTGGCTAGAAAAGGGCGGTAACGTGTATATAACCCGTCTCAATTAGCCTTAGTTGCAACAAGTGGACGTTAAACCCTCAAAACAGGAGGTCACAACTAGACATTATTACAGTTCCAAATATGAAATTTAACTTACTAAGGCTAGTTCGGGTAAATAACTGGACATTGTCCAGTTAATCGAGTTACGTACAGATGTCAAGCCAATGTAATGCCACTAAACTAATGTAACTGGGATGGGGGAGGGGGGTAAACAGATAATTCCGTTAAAATAATAAAATTTACAATACAAAATTTACTTTTTGCAAGGGAGTAAAAACATACATATCAATAATTCCCCTTATTTTAATTATTATATTAATTAAAATTATTATAATTAATTAGTTTGACCTGTAGGGCATGATGCTTACTCTTAAATTTCAGCGACCTATGTCATAATCTGTGGTTCCAGGTCCGTAACACCACAGGCAGACAGCAATAATTCAGTTCCCAAGACATCAAGACGAACTATTAAATTTAGTTGTGTGGGTTCTGTATCGTATAAGCAGGCTGGCTACACCAGGATATTTTTTTCATAAACAGGAAATCCAGAATGACTTATTATGGTATAGGGGAAGAATGAGATCTCGTCGCCTTCTCGATGTGACAGGAATCACAGTGAGCTATTCCAATGTGTCCCATATATCTACATAAGCAGACTACAGTAGTATACGTTTTCTTTTTGTCGTGTGGTATTACAGAGCTTTGAGACTTGGCACACAAGCTCTGTTAACCAAGGAGGTCTTGGAATGAGTAGTCTCCAGTAGACTGACGGGCCTCATTGACCCGAAGGGTCTGTGGCCAGTAAACACTGTCAGCCTGCCTCTGGACAGGCTCTAAGAGAGTCATAATAGTTAAGTCATCCCCAGTTGGTGTCAGATATATTTACTCGTTAAACTCCCTCAGATCCACAAGCAGTGCGACACTACTGTGCTCTGGTAGCGTACTTGTGAACTAATATTCGGGGATACAATCTCCATCTTAAGCATACTGATGTTAGTGGTAGATGTATTCACGCCTTAACCCGTATGACCACCGGTGCCCCCCCCCCATCTGCTTGTAATGTAGTATAAGTAAGCTGACTAATACATAAACCATCTAGACATATTGATGATGAGAAATTCGACATGGAGGAATTACGTTAGTAAAGAATGTTAAATTATTCACTCCCACCCCCCCCCCAAAAAAAAGAATTAATGAGAAGCAAGATCAGCTTATTCAACATAGAAAGTATTTCTGGAATCAAAGCTTCGCCAACAAATAGAGCGACCTTTTTTTTCCTCCTTTTTTTTTTTTTGTACTTGATCATTTTAATTCTCTCTCATTGCAAGTCGGCAAAGAAAGCGCTTCTTGGAGCTGTAGCTAGTCGATTCCATGAATGGAGGTTGGCTGTAATTGTTCAATTTCCAGAACGGCAGCGGGTGACAAAGGGTGACGGTCCGGACTAACAATGCCCCGGGAGTCAGCATAACTATGCTACGAGCAGATGTGTTTCCTATGCACCTCCTCGTTAGGAAACTGCTGACGGGAGCTGACCTTCTCCAACAGATCATCGTCACCAATAATACAAACAATTAACACTTGTCAACATCAGCTGCTCCTGCTGAGCCAGCCTCATTACAGCAAGGGGGTGGAAATTATATACAACATTCCTTAAGGGAAATCAGCTACCCACATTGTAAGGTTATTGCGATTATTTCAAATCGGCTTAAAGTAGCCACGGATGAAGATAGTTAACCATATATATAAAAAGGTTAGCTATAACATATCTAATAACAATTAGGGGCTGAGGTTAGCCATGTAAGTTAAAGCGTTGACCTTAATCTCAAATGGCAAACCTAGAGTGGCGAGTTCGATTCTCGCCTGGGCAACAGGAATTTATTTATTGGCGGAATTCATTAAATAAAATCCTTAGTCCCACTCTGGCTAGGAAAGGGTGGTAACCTGTAGATAACCCGTCCTAATTAGCCTTAGTTGGAAAAAAGTGGATGTTAATAAATAATTCAATTTAATTTAAAATGACAATTTCCCAGTTACATCAACAAGTCCTCATTATTTTAGCATTTCCCAACGAATTACAAGCTACTCACAACAACTAACAAGGGTACAAAATACATAAAAATATCCAAAACCCAACACACTTATGTTTCGAAATGACATTTTTGTTATAAGTTAATTATCCTTAAATTTCCTAAGATATTAGATTTTAAAGCTCTACTAATACATTTACCTTATGTATTGATAAAATAAAGGTCATTTTCAATTAACAAAAATTAAGCTTCTTGTTGAATTAATGTAACTGAGATTTAGTTCATTTGACCTAAATTGATAAATTCATCTAGAGTGTATGTGTGTGCGCATGCGTGTATATAGGCATATGTGTATGTACAGTAAGAGAACAATTTTATTTAGCTGAGGCAAGATAAAACATAAATTATACCTATTTAGGATTAGACTCAATAATTGGATAAATAATAATGCTTCTAATCCTCACAATTTGGGGCATTAAACGTATAATATTTGGGTAATGCTCATGCATAATATGGTATTATTGATTTGAATTTAATATTAACTCAGGATGAATTTTGCTATTATATCTTCCAACCGTTGCTGGAAATAATGAATTATTTTATTTCTGGTAATTATAGTGGGATCACATCTTTTCCATGATATTAGCCTAAAGTGATTTTCTTTTATTTTCATTACCTAAATAAAAATAAAAAAGAAAGTAAGCACTGTCTTTTGATAAGAAATAAGAAGTACAATCGTAAATATCTCCATTAAGTTCTTGATCGAAAAATGTAATAAAACCAATCTTATTAATAAATTAATATTCTATAAATGTTTCCCTATACATTTATAATCTGACAAGGAAATATTCGTCTTTCTTTTGGTGTTTAAGACATCAGTGATCCCCCTCTCACCGCTCCTCTCTTGTGATTACTTCCTTAAATATTATATCACTAAAGTTATTATCTCCTGCACAAATATCAAGTCTTGTCTTAAATAAGGCTACTTAAAGAGTAATAGGGGAAAGATTATAAGATAAGGTAATTTGTGTATAATCCGAAACTTGAGGGATTAAACAGACTCTGTCTAAAGGAATTGCTGTTATTAGGTGTCTGAGATTGAATTAAAAACTAGCAATTATATTTTTGAAACGAAAGCTAAATCATAAATACAAATGAAGAAGGAAACGAGTTAAAAAACATTCGTTCTTCTTTATAAAGGGCTATATAAAATCGGTCTAAACTTCTCAGTTCAAGATGTATGGGCAATTGTATAATTAAAAATAATGCATGAACCCTAAGACAATATCTAGAACATCAAAAAGTAAAATATAAGACTTTTGTTTTATTAAACCTATACAGTCAGACACATAGAATTTCAGTCCATATACGAGTATACTGTTGTTTTTTTTCCATAAGATACATAAACTACTGGATATTTTCTTTTCCAATACCGAAGTATTTTTCTACGCTTGCAAACTATATAAAAAAGACAAAGCCTAACTGTATAAAGGTTGGTCATGACGATGATGGTTGCTTTAAGGATAATTGAATTTAATTTCTTTGAAAAAAAGAAAAGAAACTTGCCTTAATCAACTATTGACTGCAAACCAAAACCGGCAAATGGGTATCGAAAAAAAAAAGAAAGGTATAAACTATCTATGTTAAATTACCACACGGGCTGTTTTTCAGGTTAATTTCTTCAGCAGTGCGTCCAACCTTTCAATTAGCAAGATTTAAAGTATCTATTAGCGGAGAGGAAATAATAATTCATTGGTACCAACAAAACCACTATTAAATATACAGGAGGCTGTGGAGGTACTATTATCAAAAAGGCAATAAATAAACGGTCAGCTGTTGGTGACGAAGGCAGTGCCACCGAAAACGTGCCGAGCATCGTCGAAGAGACTACTTGAAAGTAAATCTAGCCGCTGATATTCCCCTCGTCGAAGAGTCCACTCTCAAGAAGAAACTCTAAATAGGCATTCATTTTCTAAAAGAGAAAAGAAATGTAATTAGACTTGCTGCTGGACAGCATGAAGAACATGCTAGACGCTCTGTGCCCGGCAATACTCTGAAAAACCCGAACAGCAACCTCTCGGCCCTCTGCATTCCGACCGGTGGGATCAAGGAAAAAAAAACAAAAAAGATGGTCGCATTCAGCTGAATAAAAAAGTTGGTTTATTTCAAAACATATATGCGCATTAGAAAATACTAACCTAATTGTTTTATTACACGCAAAAACTCCAAGGTAAAAAACCGGTCTTGCTTTTCTTCATGAGCAAACGGGATAAGTATAGTCTTGCAGAGCCCCTTACCACCTGTGCAAGGTTCTAACTTCTCAGCGTGCAAGCGTCAAATATTTAATGCAACTGGTGTTGCTTAAATACGACCAGAGCTCAGGTTGGCCGTGTGAGTTAAAGTGTTGATCTTAGTGCACTTGGTAAACCTACAGTTGTTAGTTATAGTTGTCCCTCAATGGCAATAGGAATCTATTTAGTTGCAAATTCATGAAATAAAATCTTCAGTACCACTCTGGTTAGAAAGGTTGATAACCTGTGGCCCGTCCCGTTTAGCCAACGGATCAATAAAGTGGACGTAAATACATAATATATTTTTTTTTTTTTTTTTTTAACATAAGAGTACAAAATACTCGCATCTAAGACCAATTAATTTAGGATTCGTGATTCGGAAGTTGAAATAATGAACGAATTATGATTTTAAATTGCTCTTCCGTTCATATCACTCTTTGCTTCTCTTCAATAGACGACTCAATATTTATTATAACCCAAAAAGAAAAAAGTTACAAACTTTAATTGTATTAAAACCTGAATACAACCAATCACTTGGGGAACCGTCCTCAAAACTGTCATGTTCCTATTCCAATGGGGTGTAATGCGAAAAACACTTTAAATTTAACCTTGTAACTAAATTAAACTTGTGGCGTTTTAGTTTATAAGAAAGAGCAGCTGAAGAGACGATTAATGAGGAGAAATATGTTGTAGAATGAACAATGAAGTGATTTAAGAACAACAGTTGTTTACTATTTGAGTCTGTTCCAAATCAAACAAACTGTTTAATAAATGATATAATACATTTCCTATGTACATGCATATATCATAAATAAAATACGTTTTAGAGATTTTACACATTATCTGCAAACATAAATCAAGCATAAGTTTTTAATTACAAAAGAAACATTGAAAAACGATGCTGGTTCAGTAACGTGTTAGCATTAAATTATCAATAACAAGTCGTAAGAAGCAGTAAGGCAATTAATTTAAAATTACGTTTTGTAATAAAAAAAAAAAATAAAAAAAAAAACTAACACATACAAACTAAATACTATCAAGGAGATTCGAAGGCAAGGGCAACAATTCTGAGTGTTTTGGTAGTAACATTTAGCACTTTATCTTTAATATCATCTTTCAACTCAATTTTAGCAGATTTCCCTTAAGGGAAACTAGCTATTGAGGTTGGTCTCATGACGGAATTTTCGACATTTTTCTTCAAATGTCCATCGATCCTACCTAGTAGATGTCGAAAATGAGGTCCCTTCAAAACTGTGTATATATTTATATATATATATATATATATATATATATATATATATATATATATATATATACTGTTACCGCTCTAGCGGTCCCAAGTTTTGTTTGATCGTTAACAAACTCAATATTTAGCCGTTTTATGTAAAAAGAAAGATCAAGTTCGTTAACGGCTGAAATCGGACCAGTGGGAGGGGGGGTTAAGAGGGGAGGATTTTCTAAAATTTGAAATATTTCCGTTACTATACGTCGGATCGAAAAATTGTATAGAATCAATCTTATTGCAAATTAAATTTACTGTAAATATTGTTATATACATTTATTCTGTATCTTCCATATTAACCGAGATATTTGCAATTTTATGAAATCGGGGTGGCTAACGGATGAGAATGAGTTTCCCGCCAAAAGCTAGGTCGGCCGTTTTCTTAACTCTTCGGCACTCATGAAATTTCTCTATTGTAAAACTACACGTGGAAAATCTGCTTAGTTTACGCAGCCCCTGCGTGACAGACTTTTTATAGGTAAGCTCAATGTTTTTAAATAATTTAAGTTTCTAATTTTTAGCAGATTTCCCCCTGAGGGAAATCAGCTATTGAGGTCGTACTCATGACGCGATTTTCGAAAAATTTCTTCAAATATCCATCGATCCTACCCAGGAGATGACGAAAATGAGGTCCGTTCAAAATTATATATATATATTTGTCTGTTAACGCTCTAGCGGTCGCAATTTTTGTTTGATCGTTACGAAACTCGATTTTTAACCGTTTTATGTAAAAAGACAGATCGAGTTTGTTAATGGCTGAAATTGGATAAGAGGGAGGGGGGTTTAGATGGGGGGTTTTCGAAAATTCAAAATATCTCTGTTATTATGCATCGGATCGAAAAATTGTATAGAAGCAATCTTATTGCAAATTAAATTTACTATACATATTATCATATAAATTTATTCTCTACCTTGAATATTAACGGAGATATTTGCATTTTTATGAAGTCTGTGGTCGGGTATAGTTCGGATTAGGTCGGCCATTATCGTCATTGCTCGGCTCAGGTGGAAGCTTCTTCTAACCTTACCTTACCTTCGTTACTTCGTGAGATTTATGGAAATACGTTCTGTTCATCCGCCACCCCCCCCCTTCTGTAGTTCTTGGACTACTAAAACGTGAGTTATTAAAATATAAATTATTCTTAAAATTCAGAAGCCGTTTCAGTTGGGAATTTATTTTAATTAACTGAAAGATTTCTCATTACCGTTTGTATTTAATCACGGTGGTGTTGTGTTACCAGTATGCAGATTTCTCTATTGTAAAACTTCACATGGGAAATCTGCTTAGTTTACGCAGCCCCTGCGTGACGGACTTTTGACTACTTCAGAGTGACGTCTGTCCGTATCTCGCATAACTCAAAACGACGAGCTTCAGACCGAGCTTGAAACTGTTGTACCGTCTAGTTGTGCACTCCCTTTTTGATAATAATCAACTAAGAGGTAGTTTAGTAGTTCAGACGAGATAATACAGTCATGAAGCAATAAAAACTATCGCTCTTAAAACCAAATACCAGTAGATTAAAACCTTTCACACATCAACAGGAAAATTTGGTTTAATAAATAAATGAAGCCAGAACAATAAAAACATCCGAAATACTTAACCTGGACTATATAGACTAATACAATGGAAGAACATTCTTCGTGCTTCTGTACAAGGGAGAAGAATTATTTATTTATTTCTTTTATTTTTTTCTCATACAAAAAAGAACGTACTAATATGGTTAAACAAATACCCAGAAATGAAGATGAAGAATGTTTAGAGGTCTCCGTTTACAAGCATTTTCGGCAAAAGGTCTTTGAGCATGCTTTGCATTTGACACTCCTTTCAGAACTTTATCACAGAAACTCTAATAGCAATATTACTGATGATAACGGTATTAACTACCTAATGAACGATACGCATATTAATTAAAGCATTGATAAAGGTACTTCCACAGTTATAAATAAAATACAAGGAGCACTCAGGGGAAATCACCTATTGAGGTTGTACTCATGTCACCATTTTCGAAACATTTCCTCACGAGATGACGAAAATACCGTTCAAAACTATATATATATATACCTGTCTGTTAACGCTGTAGCGGTCACAATTTTAATGGTTTGATAGTTACCAAACTCCATATTTATATGGTGGTTAGAGGGGAATTTCGAAAATTCCAAATATCTCCGGTATTATTAATTTCTCCGGATGAAAACCCTTACAGAAACAGAATTATTTCAAATTTATTGTTCTGTAAATGTTATTCTATATTAATTTTCACCGAGGTATTTGTATTTTATCATTTTCGGCTTTCAGTAAACCGCCACTCCTACTCATATTAACAATAAGCTGTTATATTATCATCGACTTCATTACAATGTTAAATACCAAATAGTGTTTTCAATAAACGTTTACTTTATGAGATAAATAAAAATTCGTTAAGTTATGGCGTCATCAATTAAGATTTAAACTGTACTCGATATTTAACCGTTTCAGTATTCATTAAAGATCATATTTGTTATTGGCTGAAATCGGGGATGGGATATGGGATAGTCGGGGGCTTAAAGGAAGGGGATTCCAAAATTCAATATATCTCCGTTATATGTGTTAGTATTAAGCGTGTTCTACGTATTTTCTTGTTTCCAGCCGTCAGTAACCCCTCCCCTTTCTACTCATCAGTTTTTACGTATAAATAGAGAATATGTGGTTTGATGAGATCTAATGCCCTTGGGAGCAATAG
This sequence comes from Riptortus pedestris, assembly GCA_019009955.1. Taxonomy (NCBI): domain Eukaryota; kingdom Metazoa; phylum Arthropoda; class Insecta; order Hemiptera; family Alydidae; genus Riptortus; species Riptortus pedestris. The sequence goes on from CM032229.1 coordinate 49,693,344, forward strand.
ACACAAAAGAGGCGACACACCTACACAGTCTTCTAAAATAACAACACTTTACACATAAACAATAACACACCTAGCTCTACTAACCCTTTCTCCTTTATCCTACTCTCCAACTATCTTTCGTTTTACCCTGCTTATCAGTATCGACTGTGACCCTGCGCAGATCATCTTCAGCACGTCTCCTCAGACAACCAGCACCCAGATTCCTACTTACAAAACCGCCTTAAAATGATAATAAATAAATTACAGAAAAAGGCAATCCTCACCCAAAATCCTTATCCTATCCTACATCACAGCCCGGTATGTATATCCCGTGTATAGTATATACTTGAGGTACTTGTTTTTATTTTGCATGCTTGCACGTTTTCTTCGCATGCCCTTCTTCTACGCATGATTTTTCTTTTGGTCTTTCTTCTTTAGTCAGGTGTAGGGGGGGGGGATGATGAGATCACAAGTGTGCTATACCAGCACGTGGAGACTCTCCTTCGTTTACGCTGCTCCTGCGTGACAGACTTTTATCCATTAGACCACCACAGCCCTCAAGCCAAATATACTCACGATAAAAATGAAAGTTCAACGCCATTGTCGGGTGCTAGACGTCTATTAAATATGATGGGCACACAAACGAGGACGATCGTGCGTCGGATGTGCCTCAGATCTGATTTCCGGTAGGTACGAGGGCATGTGACGCTGGGAACCACGGGTCGGGTGTGCGCTAGGGCACCGTTAGCCTAGCATCGCCCGAATCCTAATGGTGACCGGACATCCGCTGATCTACCGTGCCTTCCGCCCCCTTCCGCTTCCCTGTCAGACAGGAAGGCCAAACCAATCTGTATGCTCCTTCTCCAACATCAGCTGCTCCTCGTGTTCGCAAGACGTCTGGCCGCCATAGAGAATGACCGTATTCTTGACCGAATAAATATAAATGACTTTGTGTAGCTGTATATAATCCATCTAGCACTCATCCCCAGCAATGAGAAAGAACCAACAGCCAAACTGATGAACGATGTAAATATATTCATGGCTAACTAGAAGGAACTTTCCTGTTATGGATCAGCGATAACCAATATTATCGATAATGCGACGTAACCCAATTCCTAAATAGAGAGTAAAAGTACTTACTTCATTTCAAATGAGGTAAAACCAAGATCTATATGAAATATAAGAGAAGTGTCAACAATTTTGAAAAAAAAAACTCATTGTTTCATCAGAAAGAATGTTTAGCCGCTTTCGGACCAAGGGTGAGAATGAATTAAATTAGTCCAAAAGCATGAAATAAAAAATTTATGAATTTAAATATATATGCGTGCAGTTAATTATATCCGTTATTAAAGAAACAAAAACAAAAAAAAAAGGATTAGGCTTACTCTGGTATTTTTTTTAACTCCATAAATACATTTAATTTATCTTGCGATGTTACGGCGATTCGTCCTTAACAGAAATAAAATGTATTATTTTAATTATTTTTTATACGAATAAAAAACTGGATGTATCAGCTGGACTCGAACTCGGCCACCTGGCTGGCAATAAAAGAAATAAGCTAATCAAGTGCGTAGTTGGCAACGCTAAATGGTTACCTGCCTATCCAGAACAGTAAGCTAACCAACGTAAGCTAAATGGTTAGCTGCCTACCCAGGACAGTAAGCTAACTATGTTCAGCTAAATGGTTAGCTGCCTATCCAGGACAGTAAGCTAACCAACGTAAGCTAAATGGTTAGCTGCCTACCCAGGACAGTAAGCTAACTATGTTTAGCTAAATGGTTACCTGCCTATCCAGAACAGTAAGGTAACCAACGTAAGCTAAATGGCTAGCTGCCTACCCAGGACAGTAAGCTAACTATGTTTAGCTAAATGGTTACCTGCCTATCCAGAACAGTAAGGTAACCAACGTAAGCTAAATGGTTAGCTGCCTACCCAGGACAGTAAGCTAACTATGTTCAGCTAAATGGTTACCTGCCTATCCAGAACAGTAAGCTAACCAACGTAAGCTAAATGGTTAGCTGCCTACCCAGGACAGTAAGCTAACTATGTTCAGCTAAATGGTTACCTGCCTACCCAGGACAGTAAGCTAACTATGTTTAGCTAAATGATTAGCTGCCTATCCAAGACAGTAAGCTAACTATGTTTAGCTAAATGGCTAGCTGCCTACCCAGGACAGTAAGCTAACCAACGTAAGCTAAATGGTTTGCTGCCTATCTTAGGCTGTAAGCTAACTATGTTTAGTTCAATGGCTAACTGCCTATCCGGGACAGTGAGCTAACCAATATAAGCTAAATGGCTAGCTGCCTATCCAGGACAGTAAGCTAACCAACGTAAGCTAAATGGTTTGCTGCCTATCTTAGGCTGTAAGCTAACTATGTTTAGTTCAATGGCTAACTGCCTATCCAGGACAGTTAGCAAACAATCTGCGGAGTTTGTTATCCGTCTATCCAAGAACCGAAGTTCCCATTCCAGCAAATAAAACCAATTAATCACACATATAAAAGAAAATTAAAATAAAAATCTTTATCTCAACAGCCAAAGCAGGGTAACGTCTGCGTCACACTGAAGACAGAAGACAATTTCCGCATTTCTTGTCAAGTTGAGGTGGCATTAGAGTCCCAAATTTCCTAGTTCTTTGGCAGTCAACAAGCGAACCAAACGGAACGAAAAACTCTAAGCCCGGAACAATACAGCTAAATAAAATGTAGTGTGCAATCTAATGGGGAAAATCAAGCTTCCTACTATTGGGTCAGGTCCACCCCTATTAGTACATTTTACTTCTTTCAGTCCAATTACACTCTAATAGAAAGGCAATAAATATATGAAACAATTATTTTTTTTTATGTAAAGTAATTTATGCAAGTAATATATTATTCCTTCAGTGCAAAAAAAAAAAAATACTAAATACGTAAACCGCTTTCAGAAGACATTACTAATTACAAATAAGAAATTATCCTAATTTACTTGGATAAAAAGACATTTTCTCAGGAAATAAATAAATGTTCGAATGGCGTGTATTAGTCCTTTTCAGGGAATTATAATGCTGCGTAAATCTGAAGAAATAAAAATAAAATTGCATAGAGCGGCCAGTTTAAAAGAAAAAGACAAATGTATAAAGGTTTGAGGTAAAGCGGGTTGTTAGTATCAGAAGAACTAGTTAGACCGCCCAATTAGTCTAATAAATTTGCACGTTCTTAATGAGCCAATCAAATAAACGGCTTCAAGTCTGACTCGATATTCATTTCGATAAATGAACTCAACGAGGAAGAATATCTTCAAGATGCACATTGAGAAGGGAGATAACAGAATCAAAATTAAATGCACTACTTTATTTTGTCCATATATATCTGTCAATTTACTCATTAATTCTGTCCTCAATGTTTTTTTTTTACAGTAATAGACCGCATATTTGATTTCCACTTTAATCTTTGTTATCTCAACTGTAACCAAAGGAACTTAAGGAGTGTAATCACAAGAAAATGAAACTAGAAAATAAATCATATTAAGTAAAATAAAAGCATTAATTACACGCTGAATGTGAACATTCATCATAAGACCAACAAAACATAAAACTATTTTCTTAATTTATCAAATAAACAAGCTAACAATTGTCACGGCCTTTCCCGACCTAAAGAGCACAAACAAGTGTTTTGTACGGCAGCAGACAAATTATAAAAAGATGCATTGAAATGAAAAACTTCACGACGATCCTACACAATGACAATTGATTTAACCAAATCTCCAGTACATCGGTGCTAAATAAGTAATACTGGGATAGAATAACGCAAGATAAGAACAACTAAAACGTCCCCGTTACAGAAAACTACTTAGAGAAATCACTACTTCTTCATTATCAGTTTACTGTTCAATTTAGCAATTTCCCCATCCACACACCTTGTTTTGTCTTAATTGATTTCGAAAGTTAACGAATTTAGATCAATTAATTTTCAAAAGAAAAATAATATATATATATATATATATATATATATATATATATATATATATATATATATATATTCCAAGTTCTCTGATTAGTTTTAAATATTTTTCGATTTGAAACATGAGAAAATCTTTCAAATAAATCTTAATAAATTCCTTTAGCCCACACGCAAATAGATACAACCCAATTTTTCTAATGTACCTACAATATTAAAGAAATACAGGAACTTCTGAAAAAAGAAAAAGAAAAAAGAAGATCTTAAATGGCACTGCCATCAGTAAATAAATTTGCTGCTCAATTTACAATATAAAATCTGAATGGTCGTCTTAACGATATTGGTATTTCACATAATAATATTCCTCTTATTTGAACAACATTAAATTCAAAAATCGAACAAACAAAAACTACGTAAATTATTATATTATGCCAATGCATATAAGATATAAGTACCTTAGACACTATTTCCTAAAGCACTTAACACAATTCAATTCAAGGAAAGAATAAGAGAACTTCTATTAATTTTGACTACAGACTTCCTTAAAATAATAAAAATCTATAATTTAATTTTAATCTCTAATAATTCATTATTTATTTAACGATAAAACTTAATATATGAGATAAATAATTACCAGATGTTCTTGGATTAAGTAAAGGTGAGTGAGGTGGAGGCGGGAGGTGCGAAGGAGGAGGGGACCTTCTTCCCTCATTCCCTCTTTCTCCTGTGCAAAAAAAAGGAAATAAAGATTAATAAGTATTTATATTAAAGAAATGAAAAAATATGTATACCACTTATTAGTGGTAATATTTTAAGGAATAAATAAAAATTAGAAAGCAATATCTAGTAGAATTATATTTTCATATCTGGACGTACGTGTGTCAATTCTAAATTAAGTACTTACATATATGTAATATTTATACAAAAGTAGACGACAAATGGGAATGTTTTATCTTAATAGTTAATACATGTTAGATTGATAGAGAGATCTGGCTTAGAACTATAGCCAGAAGTTAACTATTTTGTTATTTTTTTCAACTAGCTATCATTATCAAATTCTATTTTTTAAATTTTCTTTTTAATAAATATACATTAGTAATTCTTTATTTGAAATTAATTTATTTAAAAGTTGGTGGAGTATTTTATATAATGCACATCTTTAATTTAAAAAATAATAGTTCTGTAATTGTAATGGTTGTAAACAATATTAAAAACTGCATAACATTTTTAAATTATAGACCTACTAAGTTCGGTAATGAGCTAAAATAGCCCAACTAAATCAGTTACGGGGAGAGAGGGTTTCGGTACGGATAGAAACGCAAACTTATTTTTCGTCATTGGGAGACAACAAATGTTTATAATACTTATTCCTTGATGCTTAACCAAAGAGATATATACTATTTTTGTTTTTCATCTCCCTTTTCACGTAGAAATTAATGTGACAGTTATAGTGGAATTATAAGTTTTAACCTTTCCTGAACCCATTTTGAATAGTTTTGGTGTGACGTCTGTTCGCATAACCCAAATAAGTTCATTACACAGGGCTGCGTAAACTAAGCTGTAAAAATAGTTGTACAATTTTAAAATTCCAACAACATGGGTTATATAAAATGATTCGATCCTGCTCAAAGTAACCGAGATCTTTCAAATTTTCGATTCGAAATATTTTGCTTTAAAATATTGAACTTCCGAATTTCGGATTGTTGTAACTTCGAGATATGTACCTTCTTTTTTATCGAAATCGACTAAGGTGGAAGGGGGTTAGAGTAAAGAGGTGAAAAAATTCCTATTTTTTTTGTAAGCATTTGAGACATATCAACTTTGTGAAGGACCGTTTTTTGTCTATAATGACGAGATTAAAAAATCACTTTTAAATGAAGTAAACTAAAACATTTTGTTTATTTAATTTAATAGGGGTTCTAGGAAGCCATGTGGTGTCCATATCTGACTTCTTTTTATAATTTTAAAGTATTATTATCTGTTTTTATATAAGTGAAAAAATTATTTGACACGGCTAAACTGGTACCCAGGTTTCTATGTTCGACTCTGGGGGCGGGGTGGCTTAACAACTGTGACATACAGTGCTGTCTGAAGGATGAAAAGAGCGGTTCCCTGGAAAGGAACGATTCTTCCAGGTGCATCACATACCAAGACTGGAAGCCGATCCTACCCTGGAGCCAGTGGTTGAGATAGGACCCTGGACGACTTGCAGATCTACGATCTCCCCCAGTGAGGCACGTGCCCCGGACTATAACTCAGCTTAAGTACTGGGCCGAGTGAAGTATTTGCCCTCTAGCTCTGGAGTATCCCCGGAGTGGAGATAGGAGACGGGGCGGTACGTCTTGGCGGATTCCAGGCATCGTTGCCGTGAGAGGGGTGTCGGAGGGGATGAAAGAGCTCGCTCTTGTTCCACATCTCATTACACTGAAAGCCAGCGGGTCCAGATTACAAATAGGCCCTTTTCCCCCCGAGCTTGCGGCGAATTTACATACATTTCCACAGCCAAGAGCTGGGAACCTATCTAACGGGATAAAGGCAAATTCTTTTATCTCTATCTAGAAGTTGCATAAATCAAAATACTTCCTGAGGGTCTTGGTGAATGGAAATGTCGTCCGTAAGGTGACTGGAAAAGAATAAAAAGTCCGTCACGCAGGAGCTTCGTATACTAAGCAGATTTCCCACGAGCTAGTACTTGACGCGCTGATGCGCAGAATTCTATTTACTATTTCTCCAGTAATAAGAAGCCTATACCATCAAGAATCGAAATGTCAACAGGATATGAGGCAGTTAGCGGATCAGTTACTCAAAGTGAAAATCGGCTGACTTGACGGGGGGGGGGTACCGTGATTGATTACTAATAAAAATTAAAATATAAAGTTTGAGATCCAGAATAATAGCTCATACGATTTTCCGATACGTTTCAAAATAACTGAAATATATAATTATCAGTTTTCCTCCCCCTATGCAATATTTCAGCCATTACCTAATATAAACTTTTGTTTAGAATGACTGTAATACATAGGCGGTGAATGTATAGAGCTGAATCCATGGGCTTTCTGGTGGGCATGGATTTTAGCAGATTTCCGTTAAGGGAAATCAGCTATTGAGGTCGTACTCATGACGCGGTTTTCGAAAAAAATTTCTCAAATGTCCATCGGTCCTACCCAGAAGATGACGAAAACGAGGTCCGTTCAAAACTTTATATATATTTGCCTGTTAACGCTCTAGCAGTCTCAATTTTTGTTGGATCGTTACCAAACTCGAATTTAAACGTTTTATGAAAAACTAAAAAATCAAGTTCGTTAACGAGTGAAATTTGAGGGGGTTGAGAGAGAGATTTCGAAAAATCTAAATACCTCCGTTATTATACGTCGGTTCAAGAAAGTGTATAGAACCGATCATATTGCAATGTTATGTTCTATAAATGTTATTATGTACGTTTTTTTCACTATGTTGATCATCAACCAAGATATTTTCATTATTTGGGCAAACTCCCATTCCTACGCAGTCATATTAACAAACAAGCTGTTATATTATGATGCACCTTATCTGCAGCCTAAATACCAAATATTGTTCTCATTGAACTCTGATGTTTTGAGATAAATACAAATACGTGACGCACGTGGGAAGTCTGCTTAGTTAACGCAGTCCATGCATGACGGACTTTATTTATCCGTGTGAAAGAGCTTCAATGTGTACTACTTTTTTTTGTAACATTTTCTCCTAATTACTTAAATATTGTTCAATTAGAATAGTTGTCCAATCCCCCCCCCAACCAATAAAAGCGAGGGATCAAGTGAAGGATAATGAAATTCCGCTAGGAGTGATAGGACAATTGTAAATTCAAACTACATAAGGGGCAAGCAGAAAACATCTATTGAAATCTATTATACGAATAACTGTAGTCAAAATTCTAACTAAAATAAAGTTATTTAAGTTAAATTAAGGGTATAAGTAGATTTTTTACGAGTTATTGAATTAAAGTTTTTGTATAATAGCTGTGCTTCTGCACATTACAAGTTCTTGATAAATAGAATGTATGGCATCGCCAATGGACTGGCAGCATTTCTTGTTCGAAGACGATGCCTATGAGACGGAAGTTAGATCCACACTTAACACGACGGGAGCTTTTTTATTTGGCTGTAGACATGACCAGGAGTACAAGGGCCGGGTTTATCTATCTATCATAGATAGAAGAGACCCGCTGCGTGGAAGAAAAAGGTTCAGAATGACTCTTGATAGTCGCCGGGCTCCTAGAGTGGCTTTTAGCCTCCAAAAGCGATTTGCATTTCCCACAAATCTAGAAAGCTCACGTGGTTTTTGTAGCCCGTCTTGTTCTAATAGGCCCCTCCGGCGCAAATGGAGAAGGCTTGTCACCGCGCCAGCCATTCGCTCGGTGAGAGGGATCAGATCGGAGATGCCATCACATAAAAGAGACTGGCAAACACTTACTATGAGCTCGTCCGAACCATCGTAACCCTATTCCCATTAGAGGGGCAAGGCGACTCGGATGAGAGGGAAAAAAAATCAAGCACTGGTCATAAGGAAAATGTTCAATAGATCCACTCAAATCCTACCCAGTGGCCACCAAGGTCAGAGGAACCTTAGGGAGCTTATAGTAAACACATACAATTAGATTTGATATTGGGAAAATGCGAACTACAGTTATCGCGCTATCAGTCCCTAGTGGAGACGATTGGGTTTATGAAAATACCACTGGAAAATTAATATTATCAAGAAATCAATCAACAATAAGGAAGAATTAAGTATAGTTATCAATATAAAAATGGCTTTATCTTAAGCAGCTGTCCACTTCCATGAGCTTAAGTTTCATATGTGATGTCGTGTCTGATAATCCCCATTTCGTGTTTTAAAAATAATAAAAATGATCTAAATTAATTAATCTTGGAGAAAATACAAATAAATATGAGTATTGTGGAGTGCTAAAACGCGTAAACCACAACAATGGCATCTGACAAGATATATTTTTAATTAAGAATTAATATTTTCCACATTCTCTAAATGCAGTACTGCTTTCGGTATAATGAAGGAAAAATATTGTTGAAAAGTGCTTCTAAGTTTAAAAAAAAAAATTAAATCTTCTAGTGCCTATTTAAAGATCATCGATATTTCATTAGGAGGCATCTTTCAATCGATAACCGCAAACCAATTTTAATATGATACATTTTAAGCAAGATTATGCCTATAAATGAACTACTACAATATAATCAATAATTTTAAAATAGATTATAATCTATTCATGCAAGATTATGGCTATGAATGTGCTACTACAAGATGATGAATTTTAAGCAAGATTACAGCTATGAATTTGCTACTACAATATGATGGATTTCAAGCAAGATTACGGCTATGAATGTGCTACTACAATATGATGGGGTTAAGCAAGATGATAGCTATGAATGTGCTACTACAATATGATGGGGTTAAGCAAGATTACGGCTATGAATGTGCTACTACAATATGATGGGGTTATGGAAGATGATAGCACTGAATGTGCTACTACAATATGATGGGGTTATGCAAGATGATAGCTATGAATGTGCTACTACAATATGATGGGGTTAAGCAAGATGATAGCTATGAATGTGCTACTACAATATGATGGGGTTAAGCAAGATGATAGCTATGAATGTGCTACTACAATATGATGGGGTTAAGCAAGATGATAGCTATGAATGTGCTACTACAATATGATGGGGTTATGCAAGATGATAGCTATGTATGTGCTACTACAATATGAGGAATTTTAAGCAAGATTATGACTAGTGTAACTACAATATGAGGAATTTTAAGCAAGATTACGGCTATGAATGTGCTACTACAATATGATGGGGTTTAAGCAAGATTACGGCAATGAATGTGCTACTACAATACGATACATTTTATGCATCATTATGGCTATGTGTTACTAAAATATTAGCTGTGTTGTCACGTGTTTGGCAGAGAAGAATTTATGACAGAAAGAAAGTACATTGTAATTTTTTCCTAGCACGTGAGATATAAGTCGAGACTGACAAAAACTGATAAGTCGCAGCTGAAGAGAAAATCGCTCAAACTTGAAAGAATTTTCATTAGAATAGTTATAAAAATTGCGGGTAAACGTATTTAGCATCGTGAGAAGCGAATTGACGCGAAAGGTGGAACCGTGTCACATCCGGAGTCCGAATTCTGTTTAAAAGAGTACCATAAGGTCGTAGTGGAGTGGTCATCAGTCGTTGAGAGTCATGGGAGGAGCAAGGGCTTAACATGTACGTGTTATACGTGAAGGCTGCCGTATAGAGAGCTGCCATCGGCTTGCTGATTGTTTTATACCATAGATGGGATGGAGAGGGACGGACGTCTTCCTGCGATGGACGGGGAAAAAACCAGCAGGACCCCGCTACTTCTTCTTAGCGCACCCTCGCAAAAACCCCCCCACACACACATGCTCCATGCATATGGGCCCCCAATCACCATCAAATATGGAGCTGAAGGCACGTGCCATGCGCCATAATATTCATGAGCTCGAACAATAGGAGTAATATAATCCAAACATAATGTACAATGACTCGTTGGAATCAAATAAGACACATATTGCAGGGCGAAGATAAGTAGGATAAATACTCGGAGGAAAACAGAAAAAGCGTGATAAAATATTCCCAGTAAAAACGCTGAAAATGATTTGGCAAACCCCTACATCGCCTCTGCCAACATCTATAGCATGGACCCAAAAAGTGTAGTTAGTTATGTTGATAAGGTAGTTTATAAAAATCCTCCAGGCAGTGGCTGCATATACTAAAGAAATTTCACACGTACTCAATGTGTTATTGTAGTGATATCATCTTGCCATATATTCTCAATTTCTAAGTAAAGATCTGATAAGAAGAAGTAAGGGTTTACTAAAGGCTGAAAACAAGGAAACTCGCAGAACACTTCAGTTATAAAAAAAAAATAATACAACGAGCTATAGAGAACAATTTAACTTTTCTCGGTACGACTCATAACAAAGGAAATAATTTGGAATTTTGTATTTCCCCTCCTCCAAAGAGGAGTTAGAAAACTGTGTATAAAAACTGCGAACTAAGGCATATATAATTACTAGTTGACCCAGCAAACGTTGTTTTGCCTTATAAATTATTTTTAGTTTCTAGATAAATTCTAGTGTAGACAAAAAGTAACTTACTTATTATAAGTGTGTAAGTATGTGGTATATGCGTGAAATAGGCATGGAGCGCTATGAACGATAAGGGAATATAAAAATAACAAACGCCAAACAATATTATTTTTAAGTTATTATAGTTTACTTCTTAAAATTACATATCACATATTAATTACGACAGTAACATTAATAAACAACATCAATCTTTTAATGCTATAGCGTGAACAATATTTTTTGTTAGCCCATCTTTAGCGAGCACAAACAAACTGGATGGTTTACCCACTCGAGAGCATGCTACGTACAATTGCCCGTGTGAAAAACATGGTGTACTCAAATCTAAGCCACAAATAGACATCGTTTGGTCTTGGGATTTGTTGATTGTCATTGCAAATGCCAATCTAATCGGAAACTAAATTCGTTTGAATTGAATTGGCACATCTGTAGGTATGATAAGAGTCTTATTGTGGGAGTGAAATAGGAGACCGTCCCTACTCCGTGCTGTTTACTTAGAAGTGACACCGGTATAGTGTGGCGTTTCACTCACCAGTAAAGGCGCGGCAAATTTTAAGAATCTAAGATTGGTAACACTAAGCATATATCAGGATTAAACATTAATAATAAAAATAAATGTTTATTTTCAGAAAAAAAAAAATTTAAATTTGCCATAAGCTAAGGGAAATTTTAATGGAAGTACATACAGTTAAAACACTATAACTGATCATTGTTGTTGATTGTATGAAAAATAGATAGTAGCCGATTCTCAGACCTACTGAATACGCATATAAAATTTGGTAAAAATCGGTAAAGCCGTTTCGGAGGAGTACGGTAACTAACATTGTGACATGGAAATTTTATATATTAGATTAAATTAACAGACCCTTATTTTCATCATCTCCTAGGTAGGATCAGTGAATATTTGATGAAATTTTCGAAAATAGCGTCATGCGAATCCCTAAAGAGAAATCTGGTAAAAATAGCAGGCAGTACGGATCCTGAACTATGGGGGGGGGCGGTAGAAATAAAAATAAATAAATACACTAATTCACTATCTATTCATGAATAGGTAACGATAACCATGTGGTTTTACAGCATAATAATTATGCTGTTGCCTTAACAGCATAGATATAATCCTAGTCCTAACAATAACTATTTTCAAACGTAAATGTTAACCGCAATTCAATTATTTTAATAGAGTAAATAAATTACTGAAATATAAATATGTAACTTTTAATCAGTGAAAAAATCATACCACAAAGCCATTCTAATGATGGTTTATTAAGTCGGTTCATTATTAAGTCGGAACCAATGAATTGTAAAAAAATACTTGAAGTGGTTAAGTACTTGAGTTATATATCTGATTCACAATGAATAGAGTATTTCTTTCACGTTTGAAGCAATCTTTATGCAGTTTTTATTTTGCACGTAGTGCTTCAACATTGTAGAAACTACAGAAAATGTGTTGAGACGTTGTCCGAAATGGCCAATGAAAGGGAGCTATAGTGGCGGCAATTCTTTAAATAAAATCATAAACATAGAGGAGGCTCATTTATCTTCTAAAAGGGCGGAATGAGGACCGTAAAAGCCCGGAGTTATTATTGTGGCCAATAATAAGGCACAAGTAAAAAGGGTCGGAAGAAGTCTATGGGGGCGGGTTATTGTGAGCGCTGTTTCGAGCAGCCGTAGAACCTGCAATTATGAACAATCGCCCCGGCCCTAAATATTTTATAACCTCCTTATGGCTTAATTGCAAGCGGCAACTCGGGGCTAGTCATCCCGGGCAAGCATAAAGCCAGGAAGATCCCGGGGGAAAGCCCTCATCCTTCCAGATAGATCCTTAGCCCTGGAGCTCTGATCCCAGCCGATATTCCTATATCCCCGGAGAGGGTATTGTACGCCGCTTGGCTAAGATTGTTGCAGAATTCAGGCGATTATATTATCGCCGTGTTCGCTCAAATTGTCTTTACCGGGCAAAACGCTGGACGTCGATGGAATGCCCTTTGGTGCAGTGACTAAGCCAACAGTAGAATTCTATAATATGCCGACGCAGGGGAAAGTTTCATTTTAAGTTGCACTTACATGACTCAGTTTCCTCAACTAATATATCCACTTGTTACATTAATTGATCTTAATACAGTGGATATTTATGAAATATTTTTTTAATATTATTATGAGGGTAAACAACTGGGAGAAAAGATCCATCCGATATGGACCATCATTGGTGACTTATTAGTGGAAATTTGAGCAATCTAATATAATCTCAGCCAATATCCCTGCTAATTTTATCAGTCCTTATCTTTTAACTATCTAGGAATAAATAAATAATTAAATTCTCCTCTCTTGAGAGGTTCGCTCAAGTTGCATTAAATCAGTAAGCATGTCAGTCAGCACGTTTAGAAGCCTCTGATTTTTAGCAGATTTCCCTTAAAGGAAATTAGCAATTGAGGTCGTACTCATGACGCGATTTTCAAAAATTGCCTTCAAATGTCCATCGATCATACCCAGGAGATGACGAAAATGAGGTCGGTTCAAAATTATATATATGTCTCTTAACGCTCTAGCGGTCTCAATTTTTGTTTGATCGTTACTAAACTCGATAATTAAACGTTTTATGGAAAAAGACATCAAGTTCGTTAACGGCTAAAATCGGACCAGGGGGAGGGGGGGGGGTTAGAGGGAGGATTTTAGAAAATTCGAATTTTCTCCATCACTATACGTCGGATCGAAAAATTGTATAGCACGAATCTTATATCAATTAAATTTACTATTAATATTGTTATATTCACATATTCTCTATCTTGAATACTAACCGAGATATTTGCATTTTTATTATGTGTGTGCACGTAACTGAAGAGATGAGATCGGCTAACTTCGGTCCTAGTAGTGAGTTTCCGGCAAAAGCTAGTTCGTCTGTTTCCGTGGCTGTTTGGCTCTCGTGAAATTTCTATATTGAAAACTTCACGAGGGAGATCTGCTTATTTTACGCAGCCCCTGCATGACGGACTTTTTTTCATATACAGTGGTCAGTGTCGTCGAAAAAAGCACGAATTTGATGCAAATTAGCTTACCGCTTATATAATTAGCTACATATCATACTGTACAAACAATGTGTAACTCGAATATATCGGCCAAGCTTCATCGCGACGACTCCACTTCGACCAATCGATACAGTGAAAATGGAATACGCATACGTCTTCCTTCGTATGGCGTCCGTGTACTTACTGGGAACGGGTTGCTCGTTTTATGGAAGCGATTTCTTGAGAGAAGGGAAGAGGCTGAACTTTGGCCCAAGAATGGCAAGAGACCATAAGATCCAACGACTGGGATGTCGTTCTGTCCGCCACTAAGTCACTGCGTCTACGTCCACAACGACTACCCCACCTGTGTTATTTATCAAATTTCTGGTCTACTACAGAACTTCAAAAGTTTCGAAAAGACAACAAAACCGGCAAACGACCTACATTCATAACAATCATAGAGAGAGGACCCGGTATCGTATGCACATATTCATGGCAGGCATTACCAAAATACAGGCATGGATATCAACAATAAATGTCGACAAACCCACTTAAGAATGTCTTCAAGACAGAGATTAACAGCACTATAGGTATCCAAATAAAGTTATGTGCATAAACTACCTATATCAATTACAAACCTAACTATGACCAAACCACTTCCGAACGACGATTCTGGCAATTATATTACTGATATCAATGAAGACAGATATTCACAGGCTGAAATTCCCAGATATTAAGCTGTAGGCTCAGCCTTCCTTAGCACGTGTTCAATAGCAATAACAGCCCCCATTAGAAACCTTGTTAATAGACGGCTTCCTCGTGAATTACCAGCTGTTTACGACGACTAATAGCATTTTATGGGGATACTTTAGATAGCAAAATACGCTTATTTCATAATCACTTACTGCCATATACTTATAAAAATTGTATTAATTGCTACCAATTACTAAATTCGTAGTACTATAAAACAGATCTATGTTTCTATAAGAACTTAACAACCCTGAATTCTGTTCTGGAACTATGGCGAACTACTCTTTTAGAAATAACAACAAGATTCTCATTTGACTTAGGATGACGGGAATCTACTTGAACGATATACTTGTGTCAACCCACGGGAGCTTAACAATCTCCTGAGAATTTTCGTTGAAGAGAGTATCAAATAATTTATTTTTGTCAAAGAAACGAAATAGAAATAGTCTAGGGGATGAGACTGAAAACAATTAATGTCACGGCCCAAATAACGGGGGGCTGGCCAAAATATGATATCGTCTGTATAAAAACTTATAAAAGGAAATCTTCAAGGCGTTCACAAAGGCACATAAAAACATAAAGCATCCATAAAAATATGTATTTCTACCACGCATATAATAAAGTTGATAAAAAAGGAAAAGCGGCTGAATATATTTATCAATAGGGTAGCAATATCTGGAAAGCTACTCATGGATGAACCTGGACTTTATAGTTAAATCAAAATACTATCTCAGACACCTATCTGTTCTTTTAATGGGTCATCCACGTCTGTATGAGTACCTTACCTACATACAGCCACTTTTCCATTATTATATGCTTGTTAGAAACTATGTTTAGCAGGTTTCCCTTAAGGGAACTCCTACCCAGGAGATGACGAAAATGAGGTCCGTTCAAAACTGTATATATATATATATATATATATATATATATATATATATATATATATATATATTTGTCTGTTACCGCTCTAGCGGTCGCGTTTTTTGTTTAATCGTTACAAAACTCGATATTTAGTCTTTTTTTTTAAAAATAAATATCAAGTTCGTTAACTGCTTAAATCGGACCTGGGGTGGGGGGGTTTAGAGGGGAGGTTTTTTGAAAATTCAAATTAAAATTACTATAAATATTGTTCTATACATTTATTCTCTATCTTGAATATTAACCGAGATATTTGTATTTATATTAAATGTGGGCCGATAACGAACGTATAGAGAGACGGCTCTTGTATAAAGATTTCTTTATTGTATAGTTTCACGTGGAAAATCTGCTTAGTTTACGCAGCCCCTGCGTGACGGACTTTTGTTTTATGGTTGCATTAGAGCACAAGCTAACCACCTTTGAGGACTCACTTAAGATATAACTTTATACAGATGTTATTACATATTGTCCAGCCTGCAGTTCGGCATTAATATGTTTCGTCCGAGGCATTAATAGTTGTCTGTGATAACAATACGATTTCCACTAACAGTTTATTAGCAAAGGGAAGTTCCCAATATCCTTTCACTCCTATAATAACAGAGTACACAAAACTCCTTGCAGGATCTTATAGGCCACTGGATGAAGCACTAGCATTTGTAATAACCGCAAATCAATTTCTTGCCTTTATTATATGTCCATACATTTATTTGTAACTCCTGTTAAATCAGACTTCTAGTATCTGATTAATGTTGCTATATCAGTGACTAATGGTTGCATCTGCGAAGAGGGGTTTTAACATCTGCGGAAGTGAATTTGGGAAGGATGAGAATCACAAGATGCTTACAGTGATTTTCTGTTGCCTTCTGAATGAAACTATTCAACAATTATGGATTCATAAGTACGAAGAGAAACCTACTTGAGTTTCATTATTCTTAGAAAGTCCTCTTTCCAGTTCGGGTAAGAAAATCATTTTATTAGTTTTTAAGCCTATTTGGAATTAATATCATAGTAAAACACTTTTTTTTCGTGTGTGTGTGTGTGTATGTAAGACAATATGTAATGTCCTGTAGCGATGGATACGTACCCTGATGTGTGGATATGGGCGGCGAAGGAGGAGATTCCGATGAAGTGGAGTCTGCCGGACTGCCAGCTTCCGAAACAGTAGGAGACCCAGGCCGAGCATCCTACAAACAAACAAAAGGTACATTAGAATTAATAAAATAAATTAAATATTAATTAATTAATCTACGGAAACTTTATAATAAATGACAAAAATGAATTATTTTATGTCTCTTTTTCGTGTTATTAAATCTCCAGATTTAATAGACTGAAAGAGAATGCCATTAATTGATAAATAATCCTCCTAGACCAGGTATCTGAAAAACTCTGATGTGGGCACCACATGACTTCCAATGTACTCCAATTAAATAAAAGCCCGTCACGCAGGGGCTGCGTAATCTAAGCAGATTTCCTACGTGAAATTTTACAATACAGAAATCTGCGTACTAGTAACACTTAAGACCACCATGATTAAATGCAGAAGGTAATGAGAAGTCAATTTTAATAAGCTCCCAACGGAAGCAGCTTCTGAATTGTAAACAAACAGGTCTGCCAGCAATGGGAAATCTGCTAAAAAAAAAACGAGTCCTTTAAAATTATTTCATTTGAAAATGATGTATCTCCGCTCCAATACATCGGATCAAAAAATGTCGTAGAACATAATTCATAGATAGATTCTTTTCATGATAAACAGAAATGGTTCAACAATGTTTTTTTCTATACGTATGGAGAAATATGTTCTACCATCCCCTACCCGTAAGTCGTATTCGATGAAAACATTCTAAGGCTAGCAGTTTTTGAGCTAAGCTCGATAAGTCATGCTGAAAATAGTCAAAATTTGTTCAGGGATGGTCAAAACAGATAATTCCGTTAAAATCCGAAATCCAAAAATTTCAACATTAGAATACATCCTTTACTTTGTAGAAGAAAGTAAAAAAGGCTCTAGAACATGTGATTGAAGCACTCAAATTGAAAAGCCAAGCCATTCTGAGTGCTTTATCAATAATAATAACAATCAACAACCAATTTCATTCAAACACCGATCGGATTAAAAGATCTTTTCTCAAATGCTGAGAAGGAGATTGGTGACGAAAATATAGTAAACAGAATGGAAACGAATAGCGGACATAGAATGGGAATTAGGTCATTAATTAATTCCGTTTAAATGAGGTCATTAGAGATTAGTTCTCCTAATGATGAGTTTATTGGATGTTTAGACACGGCAGTTGGTGGTAGGCGCCCTCGGCGGGTCATCGCCCAGTCAGACCTCTGGGATAAACCAATTGATTCACAAGTCTCCACAATTGAACCATGACTAAACAGACAACATCCCTTCTACTCATAAGCATCCACAATAAGTGTTAACATCTGCAGATTAATAAACCATTAGGCATGGTAGTTATTTCATTACAGTCAACGATGTACAAAAAATGTTTTTTTTTATAATGTGACAACAAGCTTGGTAAATAATTAACAGCACTCCTAAGATTAATGATGGAATGGCGTTGGCTCTCATTAGACTCACAGCTTGTGGTATTTCTAGTTTATATAAACGATTCCACTAAAAAGATTTTTCTCAGATTACTCCTAATGTGCTAACGACAACTGACAGGGCAACCACACAATGAAAAATGTTTTTAAAAATGCCAGATTTAATGTACTTCTACAAAAAATGTATTTCTACATCATCGAAAAGTTACTATTGGGTTTAGAAATGTATACTCACTCCAAGAAAGTTTTCAGTGACTATGAGCAAATAGTACTCCGAAACCCAAGACAAGAACTATTTGCGGTTGTTATCATAAGCTACTAACATTCAACACAACAGTCTTCAAGTAGCTAACCGACAATAATCTGTAAGTAGACAGTGTAATAAAAATAGGAAAAATACTTTGCCGCTTTTATATGCCCCTTGTATGGGGAATGAATTCACAAAAATGAATAAGGTAATAAACAGGGTCTTACTGAGATTTTCCGTTGTTTCTACAAAAGGGTGCTAAACAATAAATGCATCAGAATGTGGGATTGCTCAGTAAACTGCATAGGCTGACTAATTACAGGCGTTCGAATACAAAAACTATATCCTATATCTTATTAATGTGTTAGCAGAGTCAGTAAACAAACATTCTCCTCTTGATCTTGAAATCTCTTGATTGTATGTAGTCCTATATGTTTCGTAGCCTAATATGCCCTCTCAATGTTCCTAAAACTTTTAATGACCTTCCTGAGATTTTCTTATCTCAAGAGCCAGGACAAGCTAGTAGACAATGCCAGGAGGGGTTTTACAATATAGGTTGAAGAGTACTTGGGTTCAAGTGTGGAGTTTTGAGCTCCTGTAGAAGTGGCATACTCAGCCACGAAACGAGTAAGGCAACAAACAATAAAGAGATTTTAAGCAGAAAGGGGAAATGATTGTTTACTGAAATAATTAATAGTTAACTAAATAAAAACCTTAGACCCACTCTGGCTAGAAATGAGTGGTAGATAACCCTTACCAATGAGTCATAGTATCACTTAGTGGACATTAATAAATAACATTCAAATAACTGGGTAAAAATACTTATCCACATGGTTCTCGGTTGCTTAGAATATAGCTCGTAAGACTATTCGTAAGACCTTTTACAGTGTTTACCCAAACTAGTTAACACCAGATCTTACATGTGAAACCGGTCACTCTTATAAGAAGTTAAACCACTGTCAAGGTTTATTTTCAATTTAAGATTTGAATCTGATTATAAAATTTAACAGCTGGCCTTAAACGGTACAAAAGAAGTCTCACAGAGAGAAGAGGCTTTGTGACAACCGCTTCAGAGTCCTTTGCCAATAACATAAAGTGTCTCTCCAAAGGAATCCCGCACTATTTGCTTTAGCCATATAACCCCAGACCATTGGCCAAATTGATTGACGACAAACTCTCCCCAGCTATTTGTAGCCGGGCAAATTGGGCCGTAAAGTAAAAAATAAATAAACGCCATTCCCAATATAAAAGGCGGTATTAGGAGAAGTGGCGTTAAATAGGCTCCGAGAAGAGACGCCGACTCTAAAAACTTGAGTCGGGCTCACAATTAATTTTATAGTTTGCAATTTGCAGCGATTACCCACTGGTCCCCAAGACCGACGCTAATCCTTAATAACTGCAATAACAGTTTTACCTCATTCCTGAGGCACATACTTCCTTAAACAATAGTTTCCTCTACTATACTCATACACACAGCTAATTGTAATTTAATTGCCATTCCGGTTATTTTGGAATCATTTAGCTCCATTACTCAGACAACATACCAATGGAAATAATGACGTTGCAAACTATTTAACTCGAGGAGCAACTGCACTGATCGTTCGAGTGTGAGTGCGCGTGTGCGTGCGCGCGTGTGTATAAGGGAAATCAGTTATTGAGGTTATGTGTAAAATATCTTCAAAAGAATTGCATCTCTACCGATTAGATAACAAAGATGATGATTTCGAAATATGTACACTATATATCTGCCGCTGATTTTTTTTTAAAATAGTAAAAACTCGTACGTAAAACTAAAGATTAAGATGGTTAACGGAAAATGGAAAGAACATGGTCTATTTAGAATAGACGTGAACAGAAATATCCTATACATATATCTATTAATATGCATCAGACCAAAAAACGTGTTATAAGTATTTATCTTGTGATACATTAATGCTCTAAACCTACTGTCCTAGAGATTGGCGTTTAGGGTAGGTACATGTTAAAAATTCATAATTGCCTCGCAGCTAGTCGAGGAAGGTGTGGGAATCCAGAAGAAAGCAGGAGTGACAGGCCCAGTTAAGTTGGACAAACAGAGTCTGGGCGTTCACGAACGATGATCTTAGAATTTGGTGGCAGAAACACAGGCATGCTTAAATGTTTGTTGTATTTTCATTTGGATTTACAGGTCTTGCATATCTATAGCGTGCCAGCCTTCTGCATCTTTGTCTATTTCGGACTATGTGGGGTCCAGTCCAGTAGATGGCGCTAGGTTGCATCATTATTTACGTAGTGAACCTATCTATATCTAATGTCGATCAGCATATTCAGTAAGCAATACAAGAGCATGTTGAGCTATTTCTTAACATAAGTCCAATTCATCTCCTCTCATGTCGTCGTTTTCTAGGGCTCTGTTTTACTGTCCCCAATTTGCTCAATGAACCGAATGAAGCTTTCAGCTTTTGCTTCATAGGTGCTGGTTAACGCAACTGTGGAGGCCAAGAGAAGCGCGCCAACTGGTGCGACTTCAGAGAACTGGTTTCACTAACTACTAGATACTAGTAGTTGAAGAAATATTTGTCCCCATCACAACCACAGTAATACACAAGAACGTACATAAATAACTGTAAGCATCAGAATGAATAGGAATAATAAGTGGAGATAAATGGAAGTTGCGCCATAAACGAAGACTCCATGATATAGGTTTGGAAAGGCGTGGAGGAATATAATATCAGGATAGGGGGAGTTGGAGCTGAACGATAGTAACACTGTTCATTAGAGATGGGAGGCTGCGTAATGAAAGGTAGGGGCAGAGGACACGGCGTTATTTATGCTCCGCTGCTGAGGTCGGCGGGAGCGGCGAAAACAATACTCATTTAGAATTGTTAATCCGGGAGTGAGGCGGCGCTAGAGTCTCCCCTCACAATTACACAGCCATTGTCCGATGTAGAGGCCGTAAATAATTGGAGTCGCATCTATAATGACACTGTTTCCTAGGGCCACATTGTCCTACGGTAGCAGTGTCGGCACAATGTCGCATAACAAGGGGCTCTGCCGCCGAAAGCTCGGTCGCTACTCCAGCCTTCTGACAACTGGGGGATGCCGACCCGTGTCTTACGATACACAATGGCGGCTAATCCCGAAACTTCTATCTACTACTCGCGTCGTCCATTCCGATTGCTGTAGAGGATTTACACTCGTTCTCTCTGAGTACAGTCGCCAATCCCCCTTCACATGCCCCCACGTACATGTTTATTAACGTTGAGTGCCAACCAATCTCTCAATAAGTACAATTTATACAAGACTTCCAACCGGATGCACAAAGGACACTAATCGTGAAAGCTGTAGCCATTCTTCTTCTGCCAGTCACACGTTCCCCGCACTTGTGCTCCTCTTGTTTCGATTGCATCTACTCCACCCGTCTCTTTCTAATTTGAACATATCTAGTTACATACTACTTAGGCAAGATTTTTACTACATTGATTCAGCTCTCGTAGAACGTCAGAGAGGATTGCTACAATTCTCTGCAGCTGGCCACACGCGTCAGACTTATAATGCCTGTTCAGGGCACGTTAAGGCAGCTACTATTTAGATCATTGTAAAATATCACACACAAAATACACAAATAGTACAGATTGACATAGCACTTATACCTGACCGACAAGCAATATCTCAGAAGCCTCTTTGGACAAATGTAGTCAGCTAAGAAGAATTTGTTCCAACACGATACAAATCAGCCACAATTCCCCAAACATTATATCTGCTTACGTCGGCCACTTCTCCCAAACGTGTGTAGACGATTTACACGCCGACAAGCTACCAGATGCAGTGCATCTTTTTATTGTAGTTTTCTTTCACACGAGCCACTGATAACCGTTCGGGTATTCAGTTTATCATTTGGACATTTTTTCCAACACTGTATTATCTGGTTAATAATTTCAGATACCAACCTACTTCCTAGGGCTAGCTCAAGACATGGGAATAGTAAGATAATCCTCCCCTTACATTTTTTTACTTTGCTTTTTGAACTTTTTAAAAAAAAAGTATTCTAATCGCGAAAATATTTGCTTCTCAGATTTCTACGGAATTAACCGTATCCTCGTGAATCACTCTCCCTCAACCTGATTTTGACCAGTTTCGGAGTAACGTCTGTACTACGTATCACCCAAAACTCAAAAACCGCTACCCTTAGAATATTGAAATTTCATATTTGGGACTGTTGTGACAACTAGTTAGACATCTCTCCTTTTGATCGGAATAGACTATGGATAAATAAAGGCTTAGTGGAGGATACAAATTAAAAAAATGTCGAATATCTGGGTACGAAATTGTTCTACAACATTTTTTGATCTGATCTATTGGAACAGGGAAGTCATGAGAGTGAGGTTGTTTTTTTTTTTATTTGTTTCCAATTAATACAACAATCAATACAATACACTTTAATTTAATACGTTTTACTTCCACTCCACTTTTACATTTTATTCGCTTTTAACACACATATTCTCTATTATAATATTTTAAAACGCTTTTTCAAAGGATACTGTATGGATTCCTTATATTAATCACAGTGTAAAAAAAAATTGATTTATGTATTGTATCCTATTTATTTAAAATATATAATTACTGTTTTAAAATATTTTCTTTTTATTTACTGTTATGCGTGTTTTTTTTATTCCTTTTATGTATTATTTAATATATTTTCTTTTTGATTGTACATGTTTTATTTGGTCTTTCTTATTGTGAACGCTTCAGAATAAATAAATAAAACTTTATGAAGAACGATGATGACCCTCTTCGTCTAGCTGGTAATTATATTGTTCTCTTAACTTTTTTACGTGAGTAAATGTTCAGGAATTAGTCAACAAATTAAATTAAATTATTGTGAAATCGTAAGAATAATATGGGGATTTAAGAGGAAGTAACTGAAAACCATTTTAATATATACACACTACAGAATTTATTAATGAGATTGACCTTTAGTAAAAAGTGAATATTTAGCAATAACATGGTTAAATAGCGTAATTCATAAAAAATCAAATAATAGTCGCGACCTGCAGAGCATTAACAGTCAAATGTATAAATAGAATAATAATTTGATTGTATTTCATGTTCTTCGTCACCTAGATCTTAATAAGTTTCCCAAATTCTCGTCATATTAGATAAGAGAAATATTTTACAAAAACGAAAAAATCCTCTTAAGTTTTCGAGTTAGACTAAAGTTAGGGTAGCATCCATAAGCAGTATTTTAACTGACAGGTGGTTTGGGCCTAAGCCAATATTCTATAACATAATACAACGAAGTTAATAAAATTCACAAAATGAAACATATATAATAAGCAAAACTAAAGACAAAGAAGTTAATAAAATGTGTCCAATTAAACATTTTATAAAATAAAATTATAAAAGTTAATTTTTCATTTTCTCCCGGCCAGCAAAAATATGGCTTAAAATTTATTAAATGTTTTTATGCAACCCGCGGGTATATGTATATAAAAATATGGGTATATGCCCATCCCTGGAATTAACTATACTCTCCGTTCAATTGAATTATGGATAAAAAAGAAGGCAGTAAAAATTAGTTCTAGACTGCAAAAGTTCATTTAGTACATCCTTGAGGTCTACCAGGTGATGTAGTACAAGGCCGACATTTTATTAATGTCGAACCAAACAATACTCTATAAAATCTGCCTCAATGGACAACTTCTTTGTTCTCAAATCAATAACACAGAACACACTTTTGTATAATCTCTCACAACAATAGAGGGCCGTCACTTTCAATTTTAATAACTTATTGATTTAATTTCATTATTGTATATCGGTCCTTTTCTACAAATAAATGTGTTTGATAAAATGTAACAAATACTACCATAAAAATCTGACGTGGAGACAACATGACTCTCATGTGTTTCTTTTAAATTAACTATATAAAAAGTTTTGATGCACATAATTTAACATGCTTTAATTTAAACATTATGTAAGACATCTCTTTTTTAATATATTGGGTCAAAAAAATGTCATCTGACATAATATGTAGATATTTCCTTGATAAACAAAAATGGTTCTGTACAATATTTTTCACCTCGAAGGAAAAAATTACAATTTCTTATTTTATTTATTCGTTTTTGAGTGATGGTACATTATACGTACATATACGATTAGACGTAGAGACACTAAGCTCAAAATAATCAGAGCTAGTAAATCTCCAACCTGTCATAATTTTTTTTTAGTTATTTGAATTTTAATCACTTTCATTGAATTTTCAATCACGAAACAAAACGTTCTCAATCTCTGAATCAAAGCTCAGGAACCTTGCACTTTTTTTAATCAGTTCATCCCTAATAGGCTGTCACATATACTTCTCTACTGTGAGAAGCTCATCGAAGACAGAATTAAATATCTACAAACACTTTCCTCAGCAGTCAGTAATGTACATAAAATTGAAGAGATACTTAGTATCGATAGCCTCTAAAAACTACACAAGATTTACTGCTTCATCACAGCATGCAATACTCTGGAATCTATGAGTGCTGATGGACTCCAGTTAAATGCCATATTAAGACGGAAAAGGGTTTATAGAATGATTTTAGTTATTATTTATGTACTATATTTTACTGTTTACACTATATTGCTTTTTTTTCCTTTATTGTCATATTATTGCTGATCTCAAGAACTTGGATTTAATTATTTATTTAAAAAGATTTGTTATTGTTATATCTTTATTTAATTTGTACAAGATGTAAATCTTTAACAAATAAATATCTATTCTATTCTATTTGAATTTTAATAAATATTCAAATGTCTCAGCATACTTTGGAGCAAGGCAGTCCAACCAAAAGAATGCTTTCAACTATAAAATAATTCTTTAACTGTGTAATACTCAAAATCTTTCGTCCCCCCCTGGCACACCTCATGCAAATACTTATGAACAGCTTTGAGGTATACCATGATTTATAAACAGTAAAATAAAATAAATTATAATTTTCAGAATTATTTAAAATTTCAAAGTTGAGCTACAGAATTACAAAGCTACTTTGTAGCAATGCTATATATTGCCAATATTCATGATTATTGCCTTTTTTTTTTTGTTTTTGTTTTTTCAAAACTGGTAACCTACTTACTACGCTAATTTCCAAATATTGGCAAATAACAAAGATGGAATTCTTGTAGCGGATTATTGGATTAGGAATTCCAGATCTGCCATTGTGTGGTAAAAATGGGAAGATAAAAGAGTATAGTGATAACAAGTGATAAGGACATGAGAGCAGGAGTAGGACAGCTAGCAGTGTTGAGAGGGGGAAGGGGCGTGGCCATCACCTGCCCTCTGATTGGCTGTCAGTCACCCCCACCCTCCGAGCTACATCAACCTACCAGCTCCCTCATCCATCTCCATTTTTACTGCCACCCTGCCAAACATACATCAACTCCAAACAGCAATTCGCACCTATATCTAATTCACACGCCTTGCTCTCTATCAATGGAAGCCAGCGGTCTCGCATTCAATACGTTATATCAATGAGCCAATTCCCGTGTAAATCACGGGGTAGGATTCCTAGTAGCAGCGGCATTTCAGAAGGTGTAAAGCATAAATTTCTTTGCTGTTGGTGGTTTATGGGCGTATTCCATTCAGGACGTGAGAGGCAAGGTAAAATGCAACTGCTCTGCTCCTCCATACCTGGCGTCAAAATCAACCACTTGATTTTAAAATATCAATTTTATTATTTATCATGCATTGTTTTATGTGGAATCTACTTTAGCCCCATTAGTAATATTTTATTCAGTACAGTATCGTTGAAGGAAAAGCAAATCCTCATGAAGTAACTCCTCGTCTCAGCTCCACCCATTTTCAATATTCATGCAAATATTAGTCTTAATTGAATAGAATTTCTTAATTGTCGGAAGGGATTTTTTTAAGTGAGACAATCAACTCAAAAAAAAATTATATAAAACACAGTTTACATGATGTACTAGATCCTGAAACATCTATAATCCACACAATACGTAAAATAAAAAGGTATTGAGACATTAATTTGACGAAAATTCATGTACTGTATATATATATATATATATATATATATATATATATATATATATATATATATATATATATATGAATTTAAAAATGTACATATAAATAGTTCCTGCTTATTCCACAAACAGAACCAACCTTAACATTTTTTGAAGGAATGAAATTAAACTTACGTGAAATCTTCAAAATAAGAAGAAGAATTTAAAGTGAAATTTTGGCAAAATTATTTATTTTAAGTTGAAAACGATAGTTCCTCAATATCAGCCAATGTAGCTTAAAACTTATTTCAGATAAAAATTGAAGACCTCAATATAAAAAACTGTAGGAGTAAAGAAAATTCAGCAATTTTACTGACATATGTAAAATCTTTCCAGCTATTACTTATTCCAGGCATTTTATTAGAGCACAAAAGTTATTGTGATTCGACCAGCAGAAGACAACCCATCAGATTATTTCAGAAAAGAAACTTTATAATGATAAATTCATCCGTTTAATTAGATTTATTAGGAAATAAAATCCTTTGTTCCACCCTGACTAAAAAAGGGTGGTAACCTTGCAGATAACCCGTCCCAATTAGCCTTACTAGTAAAAGCTGGCCGTTAATAAATAATAATATATTAAGAAACATTTATTACAACTATCGTTGTTCTAGGACTTCACAGACTCAACAAAACTCTGACTAGATTATACTCGTAAGTCAGACAAAAGGGCTCCGATTAGGTTTTAGTTGATATAAGCACTTCCAAACATCATGTAAAATGCCAAACCAAAATGCATTCCACAACTGGAATGACACACACATTACTTCATATGGGTATAGAGAATGACAATCAAATCCATGTTCCTCCTAAAGAAAAAGTCAAATTAAAATATATCAGGTATTCAAACCAAAAATAGCACGTCACCGATTTATAATTTTATTGTGAATATAGCATAGCTAGGAGTGTGGATGGGGCTCGCCGAAAGCTCAGAAAAAAAGTAGAAGAAATGCCTCCATTCTATTCTAGATACACAAGAATGTGAGAACGATAATTGGAAATAACTTGATTATCAAGGCTGGTTATATAACATGTGACTCACATATCGGAGATTTTACTGTTCCATTCTTTCTTTCATCCCCCCTCAGAACTGTAAAAGTAGTACTACAATAGTGGTGCAGTGAAGATTAGTGAAGTTTACTATTTGAAGGAAAAGGCAGGATTAACATTTTCCATATTCGTTTCTTCACTAATCTTAGCTTCAGCAATAGATAAAAGAAGTTTACAAAAGATAATGGGGGGGGGGCAAGATATGATTTTTGTGGTCATCAGCTTGCTTATTCCCCGATCAAAGACAATTTCAATTTTAAGTATACAGTCTGTTTTTCCGATTATCTATTTCATAATTATGAACTTTTGTTTTTCGCTGATTTTCCAGAAAATAGCTACGAAGTTGAAAGACCAAATAATGTACTCATACAATGTTTTTTAGTTTCCGTCCGCTTCAAAATCTCTATTGACCGACGACCAAACATAGCTGATTTTCTTGAAATTATAAGTATAGGTATAAAGTTGTTTTATTAAAATTTCAAAAACTATACCTATAACGAACAACCTTTTAGATTCACGTCCATTTCAAAATACAGACAGAAGAAACGTATAAAAATATCGAACTTTTTTTGTTAATGTTACAAAGCTACGACTCTTTTGGCCTAATGATATTATATCTTCAGTTAAACGCTTAACCGGCAAAATAACGGACTACAGTAAATTTGACTTTAACGAATATACACCCAGTTGACATATATTATCTTCCATTCTTGGCTATTTAATTGTGCTTAATGGTTATTTTACATGTGCTTCAGGCTACATATATTTTAAGGCGTTAGGTCTAAACCACTGACACCTTTGACAGTATCAAAGTTATTATTGAAAACAGACAAGGAGACCCAACACTTGATCTGCCAGAAATCGCACTGGAGTTAGCGATAAGAAAAATAAGGAAAACCCTACAGGTTCCATACACATTCAAGAAACTCAAACACATATCGCATGGTGTGCCCTGAAAATTTATTGAGGGCATAAAGTTAATGCTGGCAGATACTAGCAAAAACTTCACTCACACATTCCCTTATAAAACTGTGACTAGCAGAAATTTAGAGATTTATACAATTTTTCAACTTCCTAATACTGGCTCATTCCAAGTACAATTTATTTTATACACTATTTCAATAGAACTAATGATACCTCCTAAGGTATTTAAGGACTTAAGCTTTGAATTTTAAGGAAACTCGCATCTCAAAAACAGCTACTACTATACAGATCAAGGTGAACTCCACGTTTCCCTTTCCTGTTTATAAATACCGTCAAATGTATAAACGTGCTCTTGTGAAGCCACTGACGTTATGTTTGGCGAAGGGATGTAAAAAACCAAATTCTTGAAATTTACTAGTCGAATGATTCCTAAATAGATACAACCCAAATTTACATGCGAAGGATTCATGACAGCACTCAGAAATCCCTTTCGGAACAGGTTTCAAAAATGCAATAATGTTGTACAACAAATATTCTTGGTAACGTCAAAATGTTTCACAATCCTAGTCCAATTTTTTTTTCCACTTTGAGTTTTTTGTAAACACATACTCTAAGTTATGGAATTTTCACTAGCTAGGTCGTATATAACTTAGCATCCTATATTCAAGTTTCATTCTAGTCTTGTTGACCATTCGGCAATTACTAAGTGATAATTAAAAACTAAAATGTCTATGATATAAAAAGGGCATCTTGGTTTCATTCTTGTACATTGTAAATTTTCTTAGTTTACGCACCCTCTGATTTACCTACTTTTGCATGAAATAAGAATTTAGCGTACTATTCAGGCAGCGCCACCACTTAAAGCTTCAATACTTGAAAAGCTGATAAGTGGCAAATGGCCAGGAAGTTCATTAAAATGTTTTTGAGCCATCTTGGCTTATACTCGTAAAGGCTTCAACTGACTGTTGAATGATAGTAACCTAAGTTTATATACCCCAACGTGTTTTATCCCCCAATCAATAAACAAAGTTTAGCGTGGGAGAGGAAGTTAGCTATGAATACTGATAATTATGCAAACAAAGTTTATGAATATCAATTTCTACTTAAAAAGTGTCTACACAAGAGAGATTGGGTCTACTATTCACGACGTATGTTATATGGGGTCTTCAACAGCTTTTCCATACAGGGTTGTACATTTGAGCTGGATCAACAATATAAACTATTTATCAAAAGAAAAATCAACACTTAATAGTGGAACTCAGTTTTAATTATGCGTAGACCAACCTAATAAGTATATTTATATCTACTGAGGAGAGGGAAACAATTACTAAAAATATAAAGTAAAATAACATCACCATTTGAAGGAAGGTATGGGAGAAATCGTGCTAGTAACCTGCCATGGGGTAAATCTGATAAAACATACAGAACTGACATAGAGATTTCAGTCATTTTTATTAAGTGAATCAATGTATAACAATAACGTGATAAAATCCCCATTCCTCCCAGATAACTAACTCCTTTCTCTCCGAGGGATCTTCACGTTGATCGTGTCTGGTTGATCTCTATCTGTAAGGGACATCTGGCCTTATGGCTTCCATTTGCATACTTTTTTATCAGTCGATGGAATAGGTTGAAGCAACCCTACATACTGTATTCTTCAACTAACTCCCCTTGGATATAATGTAATACCGGAATCAGGATATCAGCCACATATTCTGTAATTCTGGCTTTAGACAGGTGGTCTAGGAAATTTATATTTTATCAGTTCCTCATTTCATTCTCAATGTTGCCATTAACTGGAATCGTTAGCAAGATGTTCTCAGTTATGTCCGAAACGGATTAGCAATGAATGATATTTTTTTAATTTACTTAATAGGCAATTTTAATAATTGTACAACACTCAAGAACGATGATGGGAATAACAAAGTTTTATTTTAAACTATACTTTAAAGAATTAAAGTAGATAACTAAAGGTTTAATTATTATTAATTAAGAGAGAAAAATGTTGCAGGCATCGGGTTTGTTGAACCAGGTAACTAATCCAAGTTTGACACTTGGTAGAGTATCCAATTATAAGCCGTCTATGGATAAGTATTTCTCCTCTCTTCAATAATATTGATGGAGAGTGTCATATCTGGGAAAGTTCGGTTTTCAAGATGAAGGTTCTTAGTTACGGGGGAAGACTTGTCTCAAAGGCGGTGTACTGACTCGATATTCAGGATACCCTGGGAGTATGACTCCCTGGCAGGTCTGACAACTGTTTCACTCAAATGAAAAATAATTAATTAATGATTAATTTATTTTTTTTGAACTTGTAATTATTGACTAAAGCATGATAACATCAAAATCTAATAATTTTAGAAGGGCGAGTTCGATTCTCGCCTGGGCAATCGGAATTTATTTACTGACAGAACCCTTAGCTAGAAAAGGATGGTAACCTATAGATAACCCATCCCAATTAGCCTTAGTTAAAAAAAATGGACGTTAATATAAATAAATAATAATTTTACACCAGCTGTTTTATTTTATATGTGCCATATGTTTCATTTAGAAACACCATAAGTTACTTTTGAATAGCCTCATTTCTCACATGAGTTACGGCTATTAACATGCTTATTTTTTCAGTGTCTTAATCACTATGTATCTTTTAGAGCAATAAGTACATATATACAGGAAAAACATTTTGTTCAGAAAAGATTAAATGATTTTCAGATTTATTATTTATTCAGATTACTGTCCAAAAAGTAGAAAGTAATTGATATTTTGAAATAAATATTTAGTTTTAATATTATCAGATGCGCCTTAAGAAATCAGCTACTGAGGGTAATGTGCTCAAGGCACAAAGTTTATAAAATGTCTAAAAATTATTGAATTATTCTTTCAAATCGCCATCAAAGCGAGAAGACCATAAAAATTAGGTCAGCTCAAATAAGGCTAAAGTAAAGGAAATTTAGTTTTACTTTGTTAATGAAGTTGGTTCATCCAAAGGCTTTTCTAGGCAATTCCTCCATTGTGCATGAAGTCATGATTTCAGCAAGAACGAACAAGGGAATGTATAGGGTGACAAAGATATACAGTGGTTTCTCAAGGCCCTCTGCATCAGACCATTAAGAAGAAAGACATCTTGACAAAAAAGGGCATTCATGCTCAGGGGGGGGGTATGCCTTTATAGGCATTTTCATGAAACAAGAGAGGTGTGACATGCCTGTTGAAAAATAATTACACAGGGCTAAGTAAACTCACCAGATTATAAGATTGAGACCGCTCTAAGGGTCGCAATTTTTGTTTGGTAGTTACCAATTACGATATATAACTGTTTCATGCATAACTCAAGTTCGTTAATGGCTGAAATCTGAATACTGGGAGGGGGAGTTAAGAGGGGAATTTCGAAAATACGAAATATCTCCGTTATTATACGTCGATAGAAAAATTTGGTAGAGTCAATTTTGTTGAACATTTAATTTAATATAAACGTTTTTACATATATTTCATCAATATTTTGAATATTAACCAAAATATTTACATTTTTTTAGTTTTTAGACTTCATTAAACCCCCACTATTAGGTACTTATGTCATATTAACAATAAGCTGTTTTATCATGAACCAATTTATTCTCAGCTGTGGGAAATCTGCTTGGTTTACTTAGACCCTGCGTGATGGACGTTTCTATGTTATCCAATGTACATCAGCCGGGCTTATATGTTGTTCAAACCTCGAGAATCTCGCAGACAAAGACACCCAGCCAAATAGGGCCATGCCGAGGGTACGGGCAGTATAAATATAAGGTAACTTTAGAAAATTAATTGATATGTTAATCTTAATATTAATTAATAACATTAATAATATCATAATCTCACAGCAGCAAGTGCCTGGCCTGGGTTATCAGGAGTCACGTTGAGCGAATCAATTAAAATGAATTTATGCATGAAGCGAAGAGAACCTACTTAACAGAAGGTCAAAAGGTTGCTAACACCTTATATTAAAGTATATTACATTTACAAGAAATACAAACGCCGAAGTAACTAACACACTCCTACGCCAAACCACATTTTTCGCCTATCTTAACCAATAACCAGCGATCTTACACACTTTAGTATATTATACACCAATAATAAAACCTTAAGATCAACAACAACTTAAACAAGGTCAAATACACATTTAAATATGTGAAAAAATATGTTCCCCAAATCAGCGCGATACTCTCTGGCTAAATCCACGACTGATTTACCTTCTTTAAAGCGATGGGATAATATTAAGCGATTGTGTGGATCTTTAAATAGCATTCACCATGTAAAAAATAAAAGTCGGTAACGCATGTGTTCAACGACCACCCCAGTGAGGAAAGGGCAGTCGCAACAAACGTAAGAGGGAACGAGCACTTCTGAAATAAATGGCCCCTGAAGAGGTGGGTATTTAAGCCACGAAACATGTAGGACAGTAAAATAAAGCAGGGATTTTTTTTTTTGCTGACTCTTGCGATTAAACTATGAAGAAAATAAAATTGTGATTGTTCACACGAGATAAGTAGAAGTAAGGTATTATTGGAGACTGTCAAACTAAAATAACTCAATTTACGAGATAACAAAACAATGTATAAACAAAGATTATAAATTATTAATTTGGCAACAAAATTGGCTATATAACATTTGTAGATCCGAATCACAATAACGGAGATATTTTGAAGTTTTTGTTTTTACTTTATTATTTTACTCTTTCTAACCCTCCCCTCCTTCTCGAGACTGATTTTAGCCAGCAACAAACTTGATCATTAGTTTTTACATAAAACGTTTAAATAAAGAGTCTGGTGACGATCAAACAAATGTTAGACTGTTTGAACGTTAACCATCAATTTCCGGGTGTGCCTCTCCCAAACTCCGACCGGTGAGTTGTACTATATAACATTTCGTGGATTCTCACTTGCTTACATGCTGTAGAAGACGAACCTTACAGCCTCTCTGTAACTGAAGACTCACTATAAAGCATATACTAACTGACTGCTATCGAAGGACTCACATACCACCTACCATACGCTTTGACTGAATTACTCATGACCAGTATATAGACCGCGTATTACACTATTTGAAATATAACAACATTTACAACAAATTATAAAGTAGGAGAATACTGAAAATACTTGCCGAAATGAGCATACTTGCGTAAATATGATAAACTGAAGATAAAAAAATAAATAACTGATACGTCACTCAATCGGCCAGTCGTGTAATGCTACTTCTTTAAGAATAAATCAATTAAATAAGATTTTGTGGAGAGCCAGTCAGTTCCCACCATGGCTAGAAAAGGATGGTAACCTATCGAAAACCAATCACCTTAATAACACAAAGTGTACATTGATAAATAACAATATCATGAACTTCTAGGACAGTCATAAATAATAATCCACCAATATTCATCTATAACACTTTTAGTTCATCATGCCTAATTTCAATGTATTTGTAAACGAAAATGAAATACAATAACCACTGGCGTTATTAGTAATTAGTATTATTAAATCAATTTTAGACAGCAGGTAGCTATTAAATCAGAGAGCTTTGCTATGTCCATCTTCCTGCTAACTTACCAAGGGGTTCAGGTTAAAACTAGAAAATTAGAATGATGTTTAATCCATTGGTAAGTTAATAGGAAGGTAGACATAGCAGAGTGATAAGTAATTATAACTTATTACTAGGAGTGTTGGTTTACAGAAGCTGAAAAGAAAAAAAAATTGCCAAAATCTCAGTTAATATTCGAGTTATTAAACAAAAATTATAGGCAATTCAACATTTCTCGGATCGACTCATAACAAAGGAGATATCTAGAATGTTTAATTTTACCACTTCCCGGAATCACCTCTCCTCATTGTCAGTGTTCAGTCGTCATTTAAATTTGAATTTCCCGCGCTCGCTGAGTTCATAAACCCGCCACACACATGCAGATCACCAAGGCTGTGGCATACAGCGGAAACTACGTTGCAGCTCTAGAAGGCATCGGCTAGTTACAAAGTTACAATTCAGTTGGGATTCACCCGTTACAGAGTTACAGTCAGTCTTTCATCACCCGCAAAGCTACCATCATATACGGATCCCGCAACCAGCTAGAAAACAGATCTTATAGGGAACACAGAAAATAACAACGGAAGAAGACTCCACTTCAAGGAAAGTATATGTTTCCCGCAGTTACGTACTTCTAATAATGCTAGCATTATCTAAGCGAATTATTAAATGAGTACTCACACAATATAGGACCAATCGATCATTCTATTGTATATATATTATTGGCTTGCCGCTAAATTATTTTATAAAGTTAAGTTTCCTTTTGTTTCTTGTTCAAACTCTATATCTATAAAGTGTATTATATGTTGCTTAATCAATTCAATATACTTGATTCTTTGGAGAACTCAAATAGTGACTTGTCTTATTTCCCCTCATCTTTCCATAAAAATAGTAAATATTTTAGTCTAATGCTCTCTTATTCTTGCTATAAAAAAGCTTCCTGCCATTACAGTCAGATTAAAACAATATGTACTTTAAGCTTGAAATAAGAGCCTTCTTGATATATTGCATTATTGTTTATGTGAAATGAGTAGGAATTAGGTTTTCCAAAGGGCAAATATTCCCTATTTCCCCTCCCTCCTCCTGCTCTAATTTCAGCCGAAAACGAACTTTAACTTACTTTTTGCATGAAACGCTTAAAAATAGAATTAGGTAATGATGGAGAATGATCACTTTCGCAAGAGGATTTATATACTTAAATATATAATATGAAACGGGCCACATTTACGTCACCTCCTAGGAAGGATCTGTGGATATTTGAAGAAATGTTTTGAACATAGCGTCCTGAATACCTGCTAGAAGAGACCATGAAGGAATCTGGGAGATGAAAAAATACTTTCTTGCTTCTTATCTGAATGTATTCTTTAGTATTACCCTCAAGGTCCGGGCTTCGCAAAGTGATCGATATCAACCCCTTGCGATCGAAATCGGTTCTCCAGGAGGAGACATAAACGAAAACTGATTTTAAGGATTGACGCGGCCTAAAAGTCGACCCCCATTAATTAAGTCCTATTTGAAAGTTTCAAGATACTGTAATACTCGAGTTAGGTGTACTAATGTTTTAGTAGGAAGTATCCACGGATCAAGACAAAACATGACAGAAGAACTTGTACGCTCAAACTCATTATTTTACATGAACTTGTCCAAGCTTATCCGAGTTTTTAATAAGTACAACACTTATAAAAAACTCGACAAGTCGATAAGCTTGGACAAGTTCATGCAAAATAATGAGTTTGGGGGTATAAGTCATTCAGTCACGTTTTGTCTTGATCCGTATTTCTTTTTTGGCTGAAGCCCTGTGTGCCAGTGCCTTAGACAGAGGTTAGGGAAACTAACAAATTAAGAGTTAAAGATTTTCGAGGATGGCGCCTGTTATACCTATGTTAAACCTAACCTAGCCTACCTAACCTAAGCTATAATAAATCGAAACAAACTAACCTTATATACAGAGCATAATGTAATACAAATACAAACAAAATACAGAGCAAACTATTAGGTTATTAAAGTT
The DNA here is from genome assembly GCA_019009955.1 of Riptortus pedestris. Lineage (NCBI taxonomy): Eukaryota > Metazoa > Arthropoda > Insecta > Hemiptera > Alydidae > Riptortus > Riptortus pedestris. The sequence continues at coordinate 49,729,471 of CM032229.1, forward strand.
TGCTCTGTATTTGACTTATATACGACATTTAACACGAACGAAGTCATGGTTACGATCAAGCGTGCTCCTGATATTTTACTGTGTAAAAGCTTGCACTTATTGAAAGCTCATTAGCCTCTTGAAATTTATTGGAGCTTGAATGATAATACACTCATCTAAAAAATCATTACATAGTACAATAGGTGAATCAATAGGGAAAAAACTAGAGATAGAAATTTTAATGTTATTTGATTTAATGGTATCTTGCCAAAAATTGATTCCTTTTTGAATCCTTACTCAAGGTGGTAATAAATTAACTCACCAAAAACCAATACGCAGCACCCTTGTTCTTTCTATTTGGTTAGTCCTGATGGTTATAAACAAACAATACAGGATAAAGAGAGTTATTGAACTACCAGTCTTAATGGCTTAAATGCAGAAATGGCCAGCAGACAATGAGGAAAGCGTTTCAAAAGAGCCTTGATTCGAAGGAATTCATTAGATAATGAATGAATGGTTCGTAATGTCATTCCGGCTTCCGACGATAGTGAAGAGCTAACAGGTCATTCTTGAATTCAATCAGTGTGTAATAGGAGAGAGAGATGATAATCCAAGCTAATGGTTGTAGGAAAGTCTTGAGGACACAATAGGCGATGCGTCATGACGGGCCACAATACAGGTCCAATGTGGAGCAGATGAGAGCCTGTAAACAGGCCATTAAGCTAAGGTAATTGTGTATTATATTGTTATGTGTATAATATATATTGTGGTGGTGATTGATGGAGGAGCCACAGGGAGCTATAGAGCCGGGCTATTCCTCTCTCGTCCTCTTTATAGATTTCTTCCGGATCTAGGCTACTTGTATGTCGCCTCTCACTCTTTAGCTCGGGACTCCTTGCCTCGTCCACGGTTGTAAGGATTCGGTGGTTTGGGCATAATTCTCGATTCCTAATTTCTCATCACCAGGACTTCCTCTAGCTAAGAAATCGTCCCAACTAGTCTTCAAATAGGGCATTCAAACATCACACACGGATGCTCGACGACAGAAACTAAGCCCACCTTCTTTTAGGACACTCCACAAAACAATATGGCATATTCTAACCGACTCAATTAACAACAAGGAATTCAAAAACAAATATCCAAAACTGAAATTAAAGTACACATACAAATTCAATATTTCTGTATTTCCAAAGCTCAGAAATATATAATTCAATCGAAAACTCGACAATACTTCATAACACATCAATATCTTTTTTGATTTTTGTTATTGCCTTCTCTCCAGTTTTATTATGGCAGTGCGGTTTAAGGCGTGGACACACCAACCACTACCGTCAGTACGCTGAAGGGAAAAATAGGTGGAGTTTCGATCCCCGCCAAGGAAGAACATTAGTTCACGTGTGGATCAGACGAGTTTATCGTCGGGATGATTAAAGACTATGGCACTCTCAGATCCCGCCCATATTCAGGCGCGAACTGGCCACAGACCCTCCGGATACAATGGGGTCATTCGATTGGAGACTACTCATTCCAGGTCCTCCTTGGTTAACGGGGGTTCTATGTTGAGTTGATCACTCAGTCTGCAAAAACTCGGAGCACGAATCCCTCGATTGTCGCTCGGGGGCGGTTAAGATTTTAAAGGTCTATAATGCCAACCGATAAAAACCAAAAAAAAAGAATCTATTTGGTATTCTGGCAGGTGGAAGTGAATTGTATTGAAGGTTGAGTAAAATACCACACTTCCACAATGATAATTTATTGAAGCGGCAGAGCGCTTTCGGACTTATTATTATTTACTTATAGTTATTGGTTAGTCAATGAGGCACTGAAGATGATGCACCGCATCGAAAGCACTCTGTCGCTTCAATAAATTGTTATTGTGGAAGTATGGCCTTTTACTCAACCTGCAAGAGAAAAAAAAAATTGTTTCTCTATTAGCGCTGTCCCAAATTTAAAAAAAAAAAAAAAAAAAAAAAAAAAAAAAAAAAAAAAAAAACAATAAAACAAATTATTTTAAGAATGTTTTGAACAACCACTTAAGTGTACTATCTCAGTAGCTGATTTCAATTTAGAGCAATCTGTGCTCTCTGACCTCTTAGTTTTTATATTAAGTTGTCAATAGTAAGAGAATGAAAACGTCTAGCCAGAACAGAATTCCACAAGTTTGAAGATTCCGTCGCTATAGCAAACAGTTCCAGGGGTACTCAATGATTTGTCAGCAAAAACGGTTTCCAGTGACAGGTTTGATTGACGTGTATTATCACCACCAGGCGCTACAATCCTTAAGGGACCTGAGCCTATGCCGCCACCATTTTATGTGACGGAACCCAGCTGGGTTTCTCCAATTAAGCGTTAAATCACAGACACCTTGGTCATTCTCTTTTGATTCTTCCACCAGGTGTGCGCTACGTTGCAAGCCCTCGGGCAGTCCGACGGGGTTCAGACCCCTATCTTGTCCCAACCATCCCATTATAGCCCAAATCATGTCAGATTCACCATGAAATTTCATTGCTTATTTATTACCACTGATGGGTAATTTGTCCTACTTCTGAATGCCTAAACAGTTTTCGCCATACATGCCAAACATTTGCCTCCCATGGTCTAATTGGCGTTTTTATACATCTACAGTTTCTCTTGCGTGCATAACACCTTGGAAATAATTGTGTCGTCAAAATTTGAATTTTAAATATACTTCATGAACAGGTTTAAAAACACAGACACAGTTTCAGTTAGAGAGAGGTAAGAGAGAGAGAGAGAGGGAGTGCGCGCGTGTGTGTGTGTGTGTGTGTGTGTGTGTGTGTGTGTGTGAGAGAGAGAGAGAGAGAGAGAGAGAGAGAGAGAGAGAGAGAGAGAGAGAGAGGCGGTAGGATGAAGGAGGCGGCTGGTTAAAGGGCCGCGAGATGGATGGGGGAAGAGAATGACAGGGGAACGCGGAGCGAGCGGACGGGCGGTTTTTTCGGGGCATTCCACCCCCAGAGGACCCGTTAATCCTGAAGAAATGGCACATTTGCAAACAAACCTAAGCCCGGACCCCATCCTCCTCCACCTGACCAGGATTCCCTTTACCAGCCTTTATTTAGCCTTCCCTACTTACCTCTTTCACTATAATAGGATATGAGGATTCTCCTTCAGGAATTCGGCCCGACTCGTCAAATGCTACTCCATGAGGTTACAAGACAAGTTTCTTCCCCTTGTAAAAACCAGACTTAATATAACCAAAGTCATCATTGAAGTTCAAACAATATAATTCATCATTATCTACTTCTTCTCATGACCATTCCCTTGTATTATCCAGCAACGTTTCTTTAGTCATTCTGCTCTGAATATTCATTTGAATATCTCAAGTAAGATCAGTTTCTCAGTTAAGATACCCTGAAAAGGACTAGAGAAACTTTCATAGAAAAGACTTAATACCTAAACTCCCAGTTAATTCTGGCATGACCGTGGATGTCCATGAGAACATACCTCTTGGTGATCTTTCCGCAGTTTCAATGAATTTCCTTTTTTTTTTTTTTTTTTACCCGAGTTCCAGAAGGGAATAAGTTGTTGGTTGGGAGACAGAGTGACCTGCCGTGGATGTCCCGACAGTTCCCCTTCTACTGAACACTCTGATGTTCCATTATAAGGGGGTGTTGTGGTCTAGAGTGGGGGTAAATGGAACTGTGGTTGTGGGTTACCCGACGTCTGGCGGCGTCGGGTGGGTTGTGAGGATAGGAGAAAGCGAAATAAGAAAGGATAGGGATAGTAGGAGGGGAGGTAGTAAAGAATAGAAGAAAGACTTAAAGATAAAAGACTAAAACTAACCTAAGAGTAAAGTCACCGCGCAAGCCGTCACTGGCCCTGGGCGGACGCTGTGAGCGAGGGAAGGAGGACGCCGAATATGCTTATAACTAAAACTAACCTAGCTAAAAACTAAAAACTAATAATAAAATAAAAATAAAAAACTAACCTAACATCCTAAACCTAACATAAGCTATACGGCCCTTTGATGGTTGTGGGTAGTGCTCCCGATCCCGAGCAGTGCCGTGAAAAACTCAACAGCCGGTAATGTCGACTAGTGGCTCGACATCCTCGACCGCCTTCCGCCAACATACCGGCTGAGGAGGGGGTTGTAGAGAGGAGAATAAGGGATTGTCGATATATTGGAGGGAGTCGTAGAATTTTATATGTCGGCGGGAAATGGAATGAGAAATGGGTTCGAGTTCTAAGGTGGGATGGATAATTCGGTTGGGGGATTTTTGGAGGGAGGTGTGCCGGACAATTTTCCGGACAAGGCCGTTTTGATATGATTGGAGATCGTTGAGGGAGGATTGTGTGAGGTAACGGAGGACAGGGGATCCATATAGGAGGGCGGGTTGGATTACCCCTTATGAATTTCCACATTTAGGAATGGTCTTGTAAGCATCTTGGGAGCTCTACAATAAAAAAAAAAAAATCTTGCATTCTGCATCTGGAGTTAATTCCCAGCAAAGGCGTGGCAAACAACATTTAGCGAAACTATGTACAAAGTATATACGCTACTGACATCGCCCAAAATTTCTCAAATCAGTGCAAATTGAAGTTAGTCTTTAAGGAGTCAAATGGACATATTCCAATAGGTTCAGCAATCTTTCAAAACCTTACAAAAATATGCGAAATAACCCAGTCCCCAACCTGAAGAAACTATTGGGTTTATTAAGTGGAGGGAGTCAGCATTTTATTTATATTTTTTTTTTCAATTTAGTGTGATAAAGTTCTTGAAGTCAATGCAGTCTGTCATCACACCACGAACAATTTCACATCAGATTCCCAAACTCTAGTCATTATAGTGCCAAACCCAATTTTACTAAAAGCTATGTTTTCGCTTTTGGATTTGGAAGCAAAACGTGTTCTTGTTCGACCTATATTAAAAATAATAACCTCAGGAATAGAAAGTCCTCAACCCCCAAGAAATTCAACCCCAACGTCAAACTTGCGATGGATTATTCGCCAACTTATTATATCTTTATGGAAATGGAAGACACCTTTCAACTATCCAGGATTCCATAATGCATGGCTCTTCAGAAATTCTTAATTTTAATTGAACATCTGTCCGGAGAATGAGTCATAATCGCCACCATGAGAGAAAATTTGCCAAAACGTCTTCTGTAACAGAGATACCAAATGTTATTTAACGGAAAACGTCAAATAAATACGTACATATATAATATGTACAAAAAGCAAAATTTAAAATTATCCAGAATTATGCGCTCCGTTACAAGTGATATTTCTATTAAGATGTAGCGTACGAACTCATACTGATCAGTGTCTGACATTCCTCAATATATCTTAAACAATTTTGCCTTCACTCCACTGTTTTCCATATCTTTATTGTCCCCATTCAGGAATAATCTCGACACCACTGGACGTCATTATGCATTTCTTGGACCCATCTGAGAAGCCCTCACCAAAAAACAACTCTGAGGCTTTAAATCAGACAAATCCATGAAAAACAAATTGTGCCTTTTATTCTCAATGAAAAAATTCTATGATAGGCCATTCTCTTAAAAAGCCATAAATTAATTGATTTCAAGTCAAAGTTAAGTACCTAACACTATTTAAATAAAAGAGCCATTTGTCCAAATCATGCTTACAAATACCAACACGAGCGAAATGTTTTGAAAGGATTAAACGAGTCAAAAAAATGTGGGTGATTCTTCGAAAAATAAAATAGAAAAATGAACCAGAGACGCCGGTAGCAAGAAAACGGAGCGTGACACATAAATAAAGCAAAACTCCAGGGCTCTCTATGGACGTGTGTCGAGCCACATGTGGGAGGCTAGTAGGTGGCTGCTGTGGGTGAATGGGTGTATGTGGTGGGTGGGCCGCTTGCGTAAAAATCCTATCTCGTTTATAGTATATATATGTATATGGTCGAAAACCTACTGCCCCTTAGGATGAACACAATCTTCGAAATGAGTGTAACTTCCCCATAAAACCTACACAAATCGTATAATACACAGGTTCGAAAACGCGGAACAGACTTCATTCAAGACGGGACGAGAGAGCTCCCCCCAGGACCGAGGGTCACTGACCGCCTCGCCGCTTACCGACCATATGGTCGCCAAAGCTGCCCGCACAGCCCATTTCAAAAGTGCACAAATAGCTGACAAACATTAACCTAAATTAAAAAAATCAAAATAAACCAAAAGAGTAAACCAACAAAAAAAATATTCCAGAAATAAATGAAATCATAAGTTGTTATGAGGATTAATAAAACAAAAAAAATGTATATATTAGATTTTCATTTCATATACACTTTACTCATATTTTATTCATATACTTATATATTTTAATTTGAACATTTGTCTTGCCGATTAAGGTAGAGCTGGTAATCCTACAATATGTTATACTAAGAAATATATTTTCTGGAGGCGAAAAGTGGACATTTTTCTTCCATTAAATAGGCAAACAGTGCTTGTTATGCAAAGAAAGCAGAATTATATTTACTAATAACTATCGATAGAATTATCGATAGGATATATTGTTTCCCTTTGAGTGGTCCGAGGACATATCGACATGTGAAATTACAGGTTTCTCTATCGCTATCAGATGTATCTCCTTATTTTATTGACCACACAAATGGTTCGCAATATGTAGAATTTCTTCTAACGAGAAAAACACGCTGTTCATATTAACAGAAGCGGAACTTCACTTGCTGAAATGCAAGTCTGACAAAATAAAAAATTTAATAATAACCGAAAAATTTAATTTGACAGACAGTGTTTAGTATGCGGTTTCCTCTCTCTGCCCTCGTAGCATGAAATAACAACGGAAACACTTTAAATTAGTTTAAAAGGAGAGTTTTTCATTTTTGTTAAGGCGCAAGTCTTTGCTAGTCACTTTCTGGGTCATTTGACCTTCATCAATTCACACATGAACTTGGAGATAAATTAGGCGACGAATACATAAAAGAAAATTTACCCTTCTAGTCTGCTAACGTAAGTCACGTAACCCAATAAGCCTTCCACTTGGACTGTACTATACTATCTAACAATAAAGACATCATGAAGAGCGACGATATGTCCTTGCGGAGCCAGAATGATTAGGCAGCCATAGTTCTGTAAAATGTTTAAACATTAGCCTGAGAACGTAACTTCATTATATTTAGTATTGTTGTGGAATCATAGAGAGCTAAGATACTGAGGATTAGTAAAATTTACCAAATAATAATGGTAGCATCGAGGAAGATGTGCGATCTGAAGAAGGATTTGAATAAAAATAATAATCATGTCCGGTGACATAACTTAGGAACTACCCGAAATAAGCATTGGCATACAATGAAAACGTTCCGGCAGAATGGAGAGATAGCATCATGCCTATTTTTAAAAAAGAAACTAGCCAAACTATATGAATTATAGCGCTTCTCCGTACTCCATGCAAACAGATCACTATTATTTGGGGTAGAAGAGTTCTGTAAATACCTTGCACGACACCCCCGTTGAAGCAGAGGACTGTGTCGAACTTGCATGGTTGCATGGATGTTGCTATACTCAGCAGTGAGTTCTACAATTAACTCACCCTCATCACGGAAAATGTAGAAACAAGGTATGTACAAGAAGGTTGTGTGAATTCAGATGAGTGCTGGCGATCAGAAAAGATTGATCATGGTTTAACATTCGCCATATCATAATTACATTTATTCGTCGTCACAAAAATTACAACCTCAATTAAAAATATTGTAATAAAAAAGTAACATTGATTCTTTGAGCATGTGAGAAAATAGCAGCCGTGAAGAATACAATGTATTATAAGAGAAAGAGCAAGGTGAGCAGGTAGACGTATCCACTCGAGAAGCAGGTGACCCAATGAAAACAGAACAAGACAGGCGTTTCTTATGAATTCAATGGCACGCCCTCCGCGTGGCGAGATTAGTTATATGACCAATAAAACAATAATGAAGCTCTCAAATGGGATTTAAAGACTAATATACTAATAAACTACTAAATGCTATCTCCACAAACAGATTAAGTCATTTTGGTTGGCTAATGCAGTGGGGAATCTATAATCCTCCCATAGATCAGCCCAGCACCTCCAACAGGGTATGATCGTGTCGGCTCTTTACTACTCATATTCCTTGATTGTAAGAAATCACTAACTCTACTTACTAAATCACATTTTGATTTAGAGCATTATGCTGATTTACTACATTTTTGATGTCTGATACCCTAGAACATCTGTAACCTTGTCATAAACTCAGTGCAGGTACATACCTAATCCTGTTTATTGAGTTTAAGAAGTGATTATCTCTAATTGCAAGACATTAATCCTTTTTTGATTTAAAGCATTATTCGGCTGATATGCTACATTTTGTATGTCTAAAGCAGTAAAACATCTGTAATCCAACCATAAATTCAGTGCAGAACCTCCAATAATCCAGCGTTATCGGACCAGAGGCAACCTAATCCTGTTTATTTAATGTAAGAAGACGGCAAACCCACTCAGAGTCCCCTTTCTCATATGTTCCTCTCATTGTTGGCCCAACATGACAAAGATGTGCAACATTTTTAAGAGTAGAGGAATATCTATATACATTCCTGGTGAGCGTAAGATCCGGTAATTCCAATAAGCCAGCAATATCGTATCTGTGCCTTCCAGGACCTTTTCATTCAGTAAAAGATCAAGATATAACTTCTCTTATAAGTAATCTATTAACCATTTTGGATTTTAATTGATATTCGGCTGATTTTCACCTTTTCGATTGGTCAACGCAGATGAATATCCTTCAGCATGATGTTTTCCTGCCACCGGACGTAAGGTATAAGTGCAAGGGGGTTGCAAGTTGGAGTTATCGTGCAGGCAAATATATTCAAAATGCTGTCATGTAAAAGGTCCAGTGATTCCAATATTCCAGCGTCTTTCAAACCCTGTTAAATGAAATACACTCAATAGCATATAATTTAGTTTAGTGGGTTATTTAATATCGCGCAGATTTGCTACATTTCGGTTGCCGAGCGCGATGGAGTATCTGTAATCCTGCCTTCAGTTTAGGCACTCCAATAATCCCCACAGATTTAGCTTAGCACTCCAAGACTATCTTTATTGCTATTGCGGCTTCATTGAGATGCACGTTAGTAGGGACACAAACTTCTACGTTGTACAACCCTTTACAAAGCAATTATTAGCGTTTTCAGTTTGCTGGTAAACAAAAGTTTCTTTTAATTACTCTGTTACTTTTAATCTCCACCAAATTTGCAGATTATCCAATATTTCTTAATGAAATAAAGTTATGTCGAATTTTAGCCACTTTGCTACCACACCAACCCAGATTTATAACTCTACAAAGGAACAAAACAAAACTAAGAAGTCCTTTACAGACGCATTGCGGACATTGTGAAACAAACAGACATGGAGACAGGGAATCAGTTTTCCTTATCAAGATAAAAGAGAAACGAAATCAAGATAACAGTAAAAAAAGCGTAGCCCTGGTCGCAGCAATTAGAGAAAAAGAGACTGTTTAAAAAATGGCTACCGACTGTTAACGTTTATGGAAATTTCTCGGAGGTGGGGCGACTGGCAAGACAATTTTTCAAATGCCTAAGTGGCGACGGGAGCGATGTGCCTAAGTAGCTTCCATTTCCTGCGGGGGAAGGTGAACAGCCTCAAATAGACAAGGAGTAATGCCCACGGGTCTCACCCCCAGGACACCAGCAACACACTTACACCAGTAAAAGGTGTGTAAAACGGCAGAAATAATAAAAGAAAGGGAGGCGGGAAGCCGCAAGAGGATGCGGATTCTTGGCGTTCCTCGGCAGCCCGCGACACCCCAGCGATCCCAGTTATTTTAATGTATCTCTAATGAGTTGCAATATAACATGGAAACTACTGTTATGCCTTTTTGTACAACCGCCAGTCCCCCGAGGAACAGGCTCGGGACAACATTGGTAAGAATCCAATAATAGAAACACATATCCAGTACATAGTATGAAGAATATTTGAAGATTGTCGCCAGCCTACTATGTACGACCATCTATGTGCGCAGGGACATACACGGGCTTTACCCAATTTGCTGTGAAAATCAAAAGGGAGCGTCCTTTAAAGAATCTGATTACTGAAATACTTAACAATTCATAGGGAACGGTAAAAATGAAGGAACAGGAAGAAACCTGAAAACCTATCGCTTCCTAATACTCAGCCAATAATTTTAGTGCTGGACTAAAAATCACAATTTTTATATGTCCTTGTTTTCTCCTTCACTTTTTTGTTCCCAGTTAAAAAAAAAAAAAAATGGTTTGAAACACGAAAATAATTTAAGACGAAAGCCTGTACCAAATGATACCCTCATATCAATAATAATCCAACGCTCTTTAACACACTGCCTGATGGCGGCAAAGACGCAACATTTTTCCAATGTACTAGAATGAAAGATTCCATATTCTATTCTCTATCCCCTACGCACTCTCCAGCTGTACATAAGAAATTCAATGATATAATAGCTTAATACAAAAATCTCATGACTCATACTAAAACAGAAATATATCCCTTTGTACTCCAGCTAATAAAAATAAAGATCAAAAACTGTAGAGGATTACTTAATAAAAAAATTGAAGTACCACTTTTCAATTCGGCAAATGTTAACTTCCCCTAAAACCGACTTCTCTAAAAATCATAGCCCTTTACGAACTGGGTTTTCTTGATATAGCCAGATGAACCATTCGCTACCAACTGCTATTTATTGTGTAAGGTCATATTAAAAAAGTCTTTATATTTATCTCAAATGTACAAAGTTTGTCGGGTTTCGTCAGCGATTAGGCAAAATCTAAGGATAATTAAAAAAACCGTTTAAGGAGGAAAATGTAATTTTCCCCAAAGAAGAATATAGTAAATCAGTAATCGTAATTATCAACAAAAAATTTATGATATGCCAGGAAAATAAAACAAAAATTGAATAAAAACAGTCTGAACAACACATACTCACTCGGGTGTCATCAAAAGTCCAAAATTATAGCACCTTTTTCCGGAAGTTATAAACGGCTTCTTCAGGTGGAGGCTGAGATATGGCCGCTCGAAATACATAAAAAAAGCCAATTGTAATATCTACGAAATATCGTGATTTAATCTTGACACAGTTTATGAAAGCAGAGAAGATCTTTGGCTTAGAAATTATTCTGAATTATTTTCAACATCGATGGCATTGTGACAATTAGTCCGAACACTCTAAAGAATGGTATTACCATTTTCTATTGGCATGGACACCCCTTCCTTTAAATTCTTGAGGCTAATTTTCTAGAGATATTAAATATATATTACAAAAAATAAATTAAAACGAATACCTCACAAAAGAAATAAAATATTCAACCGTGAAAATTCATAATGGCGGGATTGCGAAATGAACTATTCATAAAGCACAGAAAACTATAGGATAAGCCAGGAGAACATTGCAACTAAGTTTTGGCCATATACTCAAGCCTTTCTCTTCACATTAAAGCCACGGTACTTAACTGGCTATATTTTGCAGTAGTAAACCTCGTCAAGAACTGTAAAGTCCAGCCGGTAACTATCATTGGTCTAGGCCAATCACTTAATGATCAATACCTAGTTAAAGCACTTAAAAGGAGAGTTTAGAATAGTTCACATAATACTTAACAGGGCTGTTAAGTTTGCGCACGCCGGATCGACATATTTTATTGCCTTAGTGGAGACGTTTAGTAAAATTTAAACTTAAGAGGAGATAAGAAATACTTTCCAGCACAACTGTGTATGCCGCTGGAATTTATTTATAATTGACATTTATACGCTGTATGGAATTTCAGTACTAAAGTATGCGGAGACATTTTTTTCAGCCCATAGGTACTGCGCGAACTATCCAGATTTCCTACGGGCTGGCATGGTAGACAAAAGTCCGTCATGCAGGGGCTGCGTTAACTAAGCAGATTTCCCACGTGCGCCACATATTTGCATTTATCTCAACTTAACTTAAAAGTTCAATAAGAACAATATTTGATATTTAAGCTTCGAATAAAGTGCTTCATAACATAATAGAATATTGTTAATATGAGGTGAGTACGAGTGGGGCTCCACTGAAGACTGAAAACTAAAAAATGCAAATATCTCAGTTAATGATCAAGATAATGAAAACAAGTACATAACAACATTTATAAAACATTACATATTCAAGAAGATTGCTTCCATGCAATTTTTCGATCCAACGCATAACAACGGAGATATTAAGACTTTCCCTAGTCCGATTTCAGCCGTTAACAAACTTGATCTTTCTTTTCGTATAAAACGATTTTATATTAAGTTTGGAAACGATTAGATAAAAATTGACCGCAAGAGCGGTAACAGACCCACACTCACACACACACACACACACACACAGACACACACACACACACACAACATATATATATATACCGTGAACGACCTCATTTTGTCATCTCCTGGGTAGGTTCGATGGACATGTGAAGAAAAATTTCGAAAATCGCGTCATGAGTACGACCACAATAACTGATTTCCCTTAGGGGAACTTCCTGTTAATAACGTCATCTCACATTATTTCCCCATTAGAAAAAACTATGAAAACGAGATTAAAGTAAGAACCGCATGAAAAGGAATACTGAAAGCAGGACACATTCAACTTCATCGACGGAGTAAATAACAAAATGTATAGCATAACAATTAGAACAAAAAATAGCATGGCTATCTTGATATATAATAAAGCTTTCTTCGATGAGATAAACAATAATTGTTATACGATAAATAATGTGTTTCATGCTATTATATATATGTACTATATAGTTTCATGGCAAGAGTCCCCAATAAAAAAGATTTTTTTCAGCACAAACTTTATTGATTCTGCCCTACATGTTTCGAGGATTACATCCCACCTCTTCATGGTCTATTCACTTCTGAAGTGCTCGTTCGTTGAGACATCCTTTCCTCATTTGGTAGGTCGTTGGTAGTGTATATATATTTATATATATATATACATATACTTTTTTCTATTGGAGTAGTAGACTTTAGGGAACTTCAGCCACCTCACAAATTGAGGAAGTCGCGAACAGAGTTTTACGTAATGAGTGATCAACTCGACGTACAACCAAGAAGGACATAGAATAAATTGTCTGGATACACATTACTGGAGTAGGAAGACGTGTCTTATTATATATCTAGAGAGCGGTCAGCAGTCATATCACCAATGCCCAGTTTACAAGTGTGGACGGGATCAATGAGAGTTAATGTCCTTCGTCATGCAGACGGTCTGTCAAACAGATTTACTCACTGGATTCCCGGAATTACATTAGAGATGCAACACCAGAACATTCTGGAAGCAGGCAGCTGAAAGAATGAAAACACTCAATTCTCTATTTCGCCCTTAGGAAGAATTCTATATTAACAATACTTGTAATTAAATGAACACTTTACGATGACAGAAAAAAACTAAAATAATTTTAGCAAACGGTTTAAGCCAACAATCGTATATGACTTGAATTATATATATATATATAACTTGAATAACGATATTGCTTATATAACAATGCTCAATGGGACACATAATAATAAACATGGTATTTGTAGTTTACATTTTCACGTTTCTCCCAGAAGAAGAAGTCCCATTATTTCTGGTCCAATTTCGTTCGTTAATAAACATGATCTATAGTTTGAAAAACTCGTTAAAATATGGAGTTTGATAACAATGATATAAAAATTGCGAAGTAATATAGCTAGCTTCAACTTGAATTCAACAGAATCTTCGGACTAAAAACCTTAATATATCTAATAAGGGAAAGTACATTTTATAAACATTTCTGGAACGCTACTACACAGTTATTTTTGATAGATGGGAATTATAACTGAGACTTATGTCGAAGGTCGTGTCTTTGATATTTTTTCATAACAGGAGAAAAGGAAGCACGCTTTGAAGGTAATTATTATACGAGCAATAATATACGCTTGTCTGCCACCACTGCATACGTAAAGGGTCTCCGAACTAAAAAAAGATTCACTTGACTCCACACCTAAAAATGTACAGTTTCAAAAAAAAAAATCATAAAAATAGCAAAGCTAAGTTGGTACTTGAATGCAGCAATTGAGGGGTTAGTAGCCATCCATTGTCTATCGCTTCCTTACTTCGCTAAAAAAGCAGTGAAAAAAAAAATTGAGATATCTTAAGTGTTGTGAGGCGTTAGCTTTGCAGTCGTCAAAAAGACATGAGAGAAACTTTCTTCTTTCTCATTGTATTTTTTGCTTGATTCTTAGAGAATGCTCAACCGTAAAAGCAAATAACAGGTTTGAAAAAGATAGCCATTTTAATCCTTGGAAAAACAAAGCTACTAAAAACGGTAACTTGAAAGCGTAAAAACGTCCCATCAAAAGGGAAAAAATGTCAGATGAATCTATAGATTCAGGAATCTACAATTTTCTGTCTACTATTTCTTTCATAGTTCATTCAGTCACGTGAATTTACATTTTTCGGTATCTAAAGGCTATGCTTCTTTCCAGCTGTTCCCGATAACAGGAAACTTAAACACACATAGTGGATGTCGGTCACAAGGACACGTAGTGATTTCCCGCCTTCATGGATGATGAGGCTAGGTAACAACAAAGGTAATAATAGGTAATTGAAATCGAAGCGATGATTACATCCGAGGCCGAAATTGTAACAGAACACCCCTCCTAAGCTCCTACGAGGTAAGGATAACCAGAGGCTAAGTGAATAATGAATTAGCGTTGAAATGCCACAATATGCCAAGGAGCGCCAAAATTTGAACCCTCCAAAATAACATTAACAAGATGTATGTTATATTAACATTTCAAAGGAAACATACAAAGACGGATGGGAGCTATGGATGAAGAAATTCTATATTTATTAGGAGTCTAGAAGTATGTTGTGAAAATCCTTCAATTGTTCATTATTTTGCCAAACGTTTTCGACTGAAACTGCTGTCATCTTGATAACTTGGTAGGCATGAAGGCAGACAAAGAGCAAATAGACAACCTTGATGAGTTACAGTTTTCCACAAACTCTTTTGGTCGCCTGTCCACGCTCTGGACAAGAGCTGTCGAAAGCGTTTAGCAAAACAGAGAACAATTGGAGATTCGGACTAGTAATCCTACATTCCTCATAAACCGTATTCGTTTGCATTTAAAATATGCACAGTATTATACAATTTCAATAGACTACAACGCATAGTACAGACAACCCCCATTAAAAAATAGTTAAATTGAAAATACTTTATACTTCTGAATGGGGAAAAAAATGTATTACAAAATTCTTTAAAATGTAATTTAAAACAAGTTAGCTTAAAAGAATAATTATTATACAAAAATATTACGGAGTTAGCCACCAACTGAAAAGTGATTTTATTACAATTTTTCGGCCAACTGAAAAACATAAAGGTGTAAAATATTTGTTTGGTAAATATGTTATGATGTTATATTTAAAAAAAAATACCGTAAATAGAAGCCAAGAACGGGAGAACGCCTTCTTTCGACATCAATAGCTCAATGTCGAACTGGAATTTAAAAATTCTATGTAGTAGTCAATGCGAATGTTTCAATGATGTATTATAAATAAAGACATTCGGTAGTGTTTCCAAGCCCCACTCAGCACCCCAGTATGCCCCTAAGAATTTATGTCGAATTCCACGGGACCAACCATTCATAACGATTCAGAATAATTGAGTGCGAGTGTATGGCAAATTTCATGAATTTATTTAGTTCCGTACCTAGTCGATACCGACAGTCACTAAGGTAGAGTAACATGTACGAAAACAAAGGAGAAATGAAAATAAATATAAGACCAAATTCGGGAGCTACACTACAAGTTTCATGCTACTCTATCACGACCAAAAGGGGATTATTCGAAACAAATATAAATTATTTGAGCAATATCGCCATTTTTATGTTTAGCGGATTATTTTTTTTTTTAAAGGAAAAGAAGCTTGGTCACATAGAAAAATTACAGCGTTGACCACTATCTCACATGGTAAACCTAGAGTAGCGAGTTCGATTCTTGCCTGAGCAAAGGAAATTATTTAGTGACGAAATTCATTAAATAGCATCCTAAAATCCCACCCTGGCTAGAAAAGGGTGGTAACCTGTAGATAACCCGTCCCAATTAGACTGAGTTGCAAAAAAGTGGACGTTAATAAATAATAATAACATAGAAAAATTACTATTTATTATTGTTTGTAATTATGCTTGGTATTATAAGTTCAATATGTTAATGTAATTTCCTATAAAATATACCCCATATACAGTATTCTTGTGGTTCTTAAGAATAAGAATATACTTCAGTTTCAAATCATATTCCTCAATTCTAGGAACCTTAGAAAAACCGCTTGTTACGCAACTCCTTCGAGACAGACTTTTATATTTAGAATGGAAGTCCATTTTTGGAACTGAAGCTAATCGGAAACATCATCTATACCTTTACTTACTACTTTACAAAAGAATTTCTTTTTGAGAAAATGTTCTAAATCCTAAATTATAAACTCCGTCAATGAGAGATAAACACATCACAAACCGATTAAGGGTAGATGACAGGTTGTTACTCTATCAGTACTGGTTTTGGCGGGAAACGGTAGCGATGGAATTGTGGAACAAAGGTAGGAGAGAGGCGGGAACTGCCTAAGGCAGACAAACGAGCTAGCCGCTATATGAGTAGTCGAAATGAAATATTGCAGCTACCGGTCTTAACCACTCAACCGTTTTCTTTCATAGCTTCCTCTCGGAATGGATCGAGGGGATGAAATAGTAAGCATTATGAACCAAACACGCACGCACGCCTAAAGCAGCCTTCCAATACCTACGAGCTTAACTATAAAATAAATTGCAAAAATTTATCAACTGTTTATCATTAATTGTTTTTTAAAAAAAAAATTCATTTGGGTTTTCTCATAAATTCTCATTCTGTCATTCTTTTCAATGCTTGACTAAATAGTTCTCCAATGTTTAATCTATTTTGTAATTCTTAAATTAAATAAATACGCATGAAACAATTCTAACGCTAGAACTACTTAAAAATGTTCTATCACAATAAAGAATAAGAAATTCAATATTTGTACTTTGACCATTTTGTAAACTTTCATATTTATTATTATAAAAATTATTATTAGGTATAGGATTTAAAGAGAATAAATAAAATGGCATTTCAAAACGTCCAATAAATCTTTATTAGCTTTCGAATATGGGAATTTGAAAAACTGGCTAAACATTATTTATCTCAATCCATTTCAAACCTGAATAACCTCGAAGCAAACCTTTCCAGCAAGTTGACAGTAATGTGGATGTACTTAAGTATACATACAATCAGGCAAGCAAAATATATATTGCATCATTATTTGTGTACCCTAAGACTCTCATGATATGCACAACAAACTATCAAAAAAGTTTGATATCAAAAATAAGGCAATGGGTCATAAGTTATATTAGAAAAAAAAAATTCTTTTCTTACGTGTTTCACTTTTTTTTAACACCTCATTAGCAGTGGGAGAAGCTTAACACTTTGGTGAGCCCTAAAAAACATTTCTCTAGAAAGGCTTCATGCCATTATTAATATGACATAGATTAATTGTTTTGGGGGCTTTAGAGCATCTTCCCAACACAAACACCAGTGTGAACATTTTAACTGATTCGTGCCTCTTTGTCTTTTTCGTCCAATACAATTTACATAGGCATTGAAAGAAGAAAGTAGAATACTCTATGCAATTGTTAATACTTGTGAGATATATTTCTCAAGTGATTCTTTCATTGTGATTGATTCATTTGGTCAATTCATATTTCACAACTGTCATTGGCCTCACTGACGTCATTGTCCCCTAGAAGTGTAAGAAGGTGAAGTGGAAGAATCAAACTGAATTTAAAACCAAGTAGTGGGATTTTCCATCATCACAACAAGTACAGTGACATTCATTGGAAACACTTGGAGGTGATCTCAACTTTCGGGTCGGTAACGACGAACTCTACGAGCAGAAGTGACAATGATTTAAACAAGCGACCCCTCTCCATTAATCCCAGAAATATAATGCGTACTCCGCAGAAATGATCTAACTAGACAATTAGATGAATAGATTGGGATATGAGCGGCTATTAACCGAACGGGAGGGAAAGTCGAACGGACAAAGGGAAGACGAAAGAGATGGAGGATAAGGAGGGTACAATACTAAAGGGGTATAATAATTTATAGTAGTGGACCGGGAGAGGTCACTCAAGATAAGTGCGGGGTACCGCGGCGTACCGTTCTTGCTTTGCTATGCAAATACCCCACTGGCTCGCTCCACCTAAACCCCAATTAGCGACTGCCACTGGGGCCGGAGATAGTGGCACGGGTCACACTTCATCAAGGATAACTTCACCAACCAGTCAGCTGATAGTCCAGCGGAGTAAGTCCCCGGCGAAATATAGTTCTCATCCGGGGATTAACAGTCTCCAGGGTTCACAGACTCCGTGTACTCTATAAATCAAACTAAGCCCCACGCCAAAGAGGAAGGAAAGATAAGGCTTCTAAAATAATTGTTATAATTCTACAAGCTCTAAAACACTTCGCCACTGCCGCCATGAAATGTTCAACGTTTCAAAGACGTCCGTCTCGCTTTAACTAAGCTGATTCCCCAAGTGTATTCCTGCATACGCTGACCATCGCAATTCAACACCTATCTGCCGTGGTAAACTAGAATTAAAATGCTAACTCGGCAAGAGATATTTAGTAACTCTGGGACTAAAAGTGAAAACCGGATAAGTAGAAGTGGAGGTTTACAAAACCAAAAATATACAAATAACTCGGTTAGTAAAGAAAACAACAATTGTAGAAAATTAAAAATTAAACAAGATTGGTTATATATAATTTTTTGGCCCGGCTCATAGTAATACAGGTATTTTCTCCAAGGCCGATTTCAGCCATCGCCAAATATAATATTTAGTTTTTTTTCCCATGAAACGATTAAATATCGAGTGTGGTATTGGTGAAATAAAATCATGTATATTGGAACGTAAACTCTTAAATGATGTCATAAACAGTAATAAAAGTCCGTCACGCAGGGGCTGCGTAAACTAAGCAGATTTCCCACGTGAAGTTTTACAATAGAGAAATCTGCTTAATAACAACTGTAGTAGTAAAAGTCCGTCACGCAGGGGCTGCGTAAATTAAGCAGATTTCCCAAGTGAAGTTTTACAATAGAGAAATCTCCATACTGGTAACACAACACCACCGTGATTAAATACAAACGGTAATGAGAAATCTTTCAGTTAATTAAAATAAATTCCCAATTGAAACGGCTTCTGAATTGTTAGAATAATTTATATTTTAATAACTCAAATTTTAGTAGTCCAAGAACTAAAGAAGGGGGGGGAGGATGAACAGAACGTATTTGCATAAATCTGACAAAGTAAAGAAGGTAAGGTAAGGTTAGACACGACAGGTAAGGTTAGAAGGAGCTTCCACCTGAGCCGAGTGGTTACGAAAATGGCCGAACTATGACTGACCACGTGTCACACAGACTTCATAAAAATACAAATATCTCGGTTAATATTCAAGATAGAGAATAAATGTATATAACAATATTTATAGCAAATTTAATTTGCAATAAGATTGGTTCTATACAATTGCATAATAACGGAGATATTTTGATTTTCCGAAAATCCCCCCTCTAAACCCCCCCTCCCACTTGTCCGATTTCAGCCATTAACGAACTTGATCTTCCTTTTTACATAAAACGATTAAATTCCGAGTTTGGTAACGATCAAACAAAAATTGCGACCGCTAGAGCGTTAACAGACAAATATATATATATATATATATATATATATATATATATATATATATGTGTGTGTGTGTGTGTGTGTGTGTGTGTGTGTGGTGTGTTGTTCTTTTCGGAGTTTTGGTCAATGTTGGTGAAATGAATCTTAGTTTATGCCGATATTTCGAGAATCTTTATTTTCTCTTCCTCAGGGCTGTAAAAATTACATGTACTACATTATAATATTGCATATTGTTGTTATACATTGTTATAAAAGGGTGTTTTTTTCCTTATTATTACTTACCAAGACTAAATATATTTATAGACTAGTATACATTCTTATTGAACTATGACTAGGGTTATAGTAACCTTCCTTGTTTTGTTTACATAGCAGGGTCACAGCCTTTTGTATGTTTTATATATTTATAGTATGGTGTATTTGTTTGTTAAACTATATTATAATTGTTGTACTGTGGTTCTTATATTATTTTACAATGGTTCTTGCTATGCACTATTAGCAGATTTCCCTTCAGGGAAATCAGCTATTGAGGTTGTACTCATGACGGAATTTTCGAAATTTTTCTTCAAATGTCCATCGATCCTACTTAGTAGATGACGAAAATGAGGTCCGTTCAAAACTGTATATATATATATCTATATATCTATCTATCTATCTATCTATCTATCTATCTATCTATCTATCTATCTATAAAGTCCGTCACGCAGGGGCTGCGTAAACTAAGCAGATTTCCCACGTGAAGTTTTACAATAGAGAAATCTGCCTAATAACAACTGTACTAGTAAGAAACCTCTAAACCTAAAAAACATTATTTAGAGCGTAATAACCCAGTAGTTTCTAGCCCAAAAAACAGTTAACCTAACCTCTAAAACTATTCGCGAGGGACGGTAGTTATAGAAACGGCCGCCAGAGCTCTCGTCGGAAACTCCGAACATAGCCTAGGTGACCACACGCAGAATACAAATGCAAATATCTCGGTTAATATTCAAGATAGAGAATTAATATATAGAACAATATTTATAGTAAATTTAATTTGCAATAAGATTGGTTCTATACAATCTTTTGATCCGACGTATAGTAACGGAGATATTTCGAATTTTCGAAAATCCTCCCATCTAAACCCCCCCTCCCACTGGTCCGATTTCAGCCGTTAACGAACTTGATCTTTCTTTTTACATAAAACGCTTAAATATGAAGTTTGGTAAGGATCAAACAAAAATTGCGACCGCTAGAGCGGTAACAGACAAATATATAGATAGATAGATATATATATATATATATATATATATATATATATATATATAGATATATATATACAATTTTGAACGGACCTCATTTTCGTCATCTCCTGGGTAGGATCGATGGACATTTGAAGAAAAATTTCGAAAATTCCGTCATGAGTACAACCTCAATAGCTGATTTCCCTTAAGGGAAATCTGCTAAAATCGAAGAAAACAATATTTGGTTTTTAAGCTTGGAATAAAGTGTTTCATATAATAGCTGCTTATCGTTAGTATGACGGGTGGGAGTGAGACTTCAATTGTTATAGATCATATGTTTGTTATATATCAAATGTTTTGGTAGAATATGTGTTATTGCAAGGTTAAAGAACGTACGAGGAAAGGAGGTTAAACAAAATGTTTGTTGTTAAAAATTAGAAAAAGTCTAAGCTAATAAAAATAAGTTATTTGTAAACATAACATAAAGACTGAAGGGGGCTCAGGTTAGCCATGCGAGTTAAAGCGTTGACCTTTATCTCATATGGTAAACCTAGAGTGGCGAGTTCGATTCTTGCCTGGGCAAGGGAAATTATTTAGTGACGAAATTCATTAAATAACGTCCTAAAATCCTACCCTGGCTAGGAAAGGGTGGTAACCTGTAGATAACCCGTCCCGATTAGCCTAAGTTGCAAAAAGTGGACGTTAATAAATAAATAAAAAAAAATAAAGACTGAAAATTAAACAATGCAAATATCTCGGTCAATGTTCATGGCAGAGGAAATATGAATATAACACCATTTATGGGATTGGTTCTGCAAAATGTTTTGAAATACTCGTATCTTAAAAGATATATTTTGGACTTTCACCTTCCACCATTTTAACTTCAATGAAAAGTGGTTTAAGGTGACGACGAAAAATAGTTTTATATTTTATACAGGTACCCTTTTCTAGCTTTTCAGGGTGGGGTTTAAGATGTTATTTAATGAATTCCGTCACTAAACAATTTCCTTTGCCAGGAACTCGCCACTCTAGTTTTACCACGTGAGACAAAGGTTAACGCTTTAACTCACATGGCTAACCTCAGCCCCAGAAGTGCTAATAACTAACTCACTTTCTAGAGACTATTCGTTCAAATATTCCTGAGAGGACCAACTACGAGATCCACAACCAGCCAGTCGGCGGGAAAAAAAACTCTCAAACAAATCCGGGTAACTGTTCAAGTAATAGAGCCCTATTTTCAAATTACAATATTCGCGGGTTTGAGGTTTGACCTCAGGAGGAGGGGGGTCAAAAATTTCTACAATCCGTGAGAGGTGTAGTGCGCACGGATACAGACGTGATGGTCTGCAGGGGATAGCCACTGCTCGTCGAGGAGTACGCTCTGAAATCTGACCGCACTAACGAGCTCAGCTATTCGCTGCTAAATAAACCCAGAGCTTTTCTAAGGGAGTCTCTCAGCCTATGAAATTTCATTTACTAACATTATTCTTTTAATCTAGAACAACGAGATGAGAATATTTGATACCTTGTTAGGAAGGTGATGAAACGAACTATCGCTGGAGAATACATGGTACAATATATGACAGCGATCATCGACTAATGATAACATGAATGAATTCTACAGGAATCACGGAAGATAGGTGTATCGATATTTTGAGGTCTACTTCACTAATAATTAACATATCCAACGAACTAAAGGTTGCCATGAAATACAAAATTTCAAAAAAAAAAAAAAAAATATGTAAGAAAGAAAGTATGTAAGTAAAGAATTGGAAACATAACTGCTTGCAATATTAAAAGCATTGTTATATTAAGAAGGTTGGATAATGTTAAAAGAACAAAATTTTAAATAAAACAAAGTCCCCTGTCCGGTTTTAGTCGTTAACGAACGTGATCTTTAGATTTGCATTAAATGGTTATAAGTAAAGTTTGGTAACGATAAAACAAAAATTCCGACCACTAGAGCGGTAACAGACTAACACAAAACACTGGAGAACTAAACGAGTAAAATTCAAACTTCTGATAAATGGAAGTATTGTAATATGACCATGGAATAAAAAAATACAGTTGTCAAAAATGTTTGCAAAAAAAAACTTAAAAAAAAATTTTAAACTTAATGATGAGAACAGCTCTTTGAATAATATTATTATTATTTATTAACATCCACCTTTTGCAACTTAGGCTAATTGGGACGGGTTATCTACATGTTACCGCCCTTTTCTAGCCAAGGTGGGACTTAGGATGTTACTTAATGAATTCCGTCACTAAATTGCATTCTGCGAGGAAACATTTTAATCTTAAGAGTAACATTTCATTTTTAGGCTCTAGAGAATTTCAATGTATCGGACATACTGCGTGAAGTTATGTGCTAATTTAGTCCTGTACATTTGTAATTTTGACAATACTTCTTTTTATGCTGCCAATTTGAAAAATTTAAAACTAATATCAAATAAATAGCAGACATATAAGTACAAAAATGGTTTGCTTTACGCAAAACATTTTTATTTCGTTAAAAATTAAAGATTTATACACACGAATTTGGATTTATAATATGGAACTCTAAACACGTTGGCTCAGAAAACCAGACGAGGTTAAGCAGTAAAAACTGTTTTAGCAGATTTCCCTTACGGGTCATACTCAAGACGCACATTTTGAATTTTTTCTTCAAATGTCCATCGATCCTACATACTAGATAATCACCGCTCAAAACTCTCTCTCTCTCTCTCTCTCTCTCTCTCTCTCTCTATATATATATATATATATATATATATATATATACATATATATGCCTGCTACTGCTCTAGCGGTCGTAATTTTTATTTGATCATTATCAAACTCGATATTTAGTCGTTTTATGCAAAAATAAAAATCAAGTTCGTTAGCTGAAATCGGACCAGGGGGGGAGGAGGAGAATTTTGATAATTCGAAATATCTCCGTTACTATGAGTCGTATCGAAAAAGTGCATAGAATAAATCTTATTGCAAATTAAATGTACTACACAAATTCGTATATACATTTATTTTCTATCTTGAATATTAACCGAGATATTTGCATTTTTTACTTTTCAGCCTTCAGTAAATCCCCACTTCGACTCGTGTTAAATAAACCGTGTCTAGTTGTTTACATTTTAGACGCTTTCCGCCGGGTGGGGAAATATTTCTTATTACCGTTTGTATTTATTCACTTAATATTCACGGTGTGTTGTGTTAGCAGTACGGAGGTTTCTCTATTGCTAAGCTTCACAAGGGAAATCTGCTTAGTTTATGCAGCCCCTGCGTGACGGAATATACTGCTCAAAAATGAATAGGGATATTGGTTATTTTTTCTTATCCTATTAATTTTAATTAAATCGATCTTAATTAAATTTCTTTTTTATGGGGGAAAAAGACAATAATTTCTAATAAATATTAATGATATTTATAATAAAAAAAAAATATGCTAGGCCCCATACATACCACAAAACAGTATTTATACAATGGTTCTCGAATGTCAGGCAAATACAACAGACAGCAATAATGATAAAATAAAATTTTAGCAGAGGTACTATAAAATATTGTGAGCCATTATTGACCTGTTCACATGATTTATGCAAACGTCGAGTAATAAAAACTAAGATAATCTGGAGAAGGGGACACGAATTAATGAAAAAAGCTTCTGGAAAATAAAAACCCGAGTGCGACAGCCTAGTGTATAAGTGCCAATAGATAAAAGGATATGAAGAATGCTGTGGCGAAAATGAAATGCTAAGATATTATACAGATATGTAATTCTTCAAAGGCGGTCCGAGGAAGGGAGTAAGATATCAAAATCATAAAAGGCAAGGCGGACAAGAGATAGAGATCGCTGTGACGTCCTTGTTTCGAACCTGCCTCCAACACTGTTGTCTTCGGCTAGCCATCTTCTTTTATACAAGGGTGATCATCGGAGAAGGCGGAGCTCAGTCATATTGCCTTGGGCTGGATATTGTCCAAAATAGAAAGCTATCAGTTCCTACCTCGCAAGTAGTATACTAACCCAAAATCCATAGCACCATTAAGGAATTGAAGAGCCACTGGAATAAAAAAAAAAGTCCGTCAAGAAGGGGCTGCGTAAACTAAGCAGATTTTCCACGTGCAGTTTTACAATAGAGAAATTTCACGAGAGACAAACAGTTACGGAAACGGCCGACCGTGGAAATCCACGACTAGAACCGAAGTTTGCCGACCTCATCTTGTCAGTTGCCCACACACACTTGATAAAAATGCAAATCTCTCGGTTAATGTTCAAGATAGAGAATAAATGTATAAAAGAACATTTACAGTGAATTTAATTTGCAATAAGATTGATTCTATACAATTTTTCGATCCGACGTATAATGACGGAGATATTTCGAATTTTCGAAAATCCTCCCCTCTAAACCACCCCCTACCACTGGACCCCGATTTCAGCCACTAAAGAACTTCATTTTTATTTTTTCATAAAACGTTTAAATATCGAGTTTGGTAACGATCAAATTTTCCTCACCTCCTGGGAAGGATCGGCGGACATTTGAAGAAAAGTTTTCCTCAATAGCTGATTTCCCTTAGGAAAAATATGGTGTGACACAAAATTATGTGAACGGTTGCCATAACCCATCATGAGCAGTTGTACCAAACAAATAATTATAATAAGAGAAAATCTATTCGAAATTTTTCCGTAGGTCCAAGCAAAATTAATATACGGTTTAAAGGAACTAAATTTTTAATACAGGTTAGATTACCAATAATGCTATCCACGGAAGAGGTTCTATTTACACGATACACGTACATATTAGATACTATCGAAATAGCTGGGAAATATCATTAGGCATGAATGAATGACAACTTCGGCAGTAAAAAAGAAAATCAAAAATTTGATTTCTGATAAATAAATAATATTTACAAAAGGATTAAATAGCATGTGAAAATATTTAAAAGTGAGGGTTAACTGAAAGACTAAAACAGTTTTTCGTTGAATGCGTCAAATCTCAATAACTGATTTTCCATAAACATAAAATTGCTAAAAGCTAGTCGGTCGCAGAGAAGAGTTGCTTTTATTCCAAGCAAAAAACTACCAGTTACAAAAATCTTCCCATTCCCTACAAAGCCATTGAAATCAAGAGTTTCTTCCTGGTCAAGAAGAGAAGGCATTTGGGGTCAATGAAGACCAGCAAAGATGGAAGTAAATGATTGTTGAACCTGCTAGTGAACATATAACAAGTGTGTATTCTGCTTGTCTGGGACAAGGTATGTCAAAAATCGGACACATACGAGAACTCTGCTGGTACGCTAGTCAACACCCAGGAGAAAGTTGGGTGAAGAATTTGTTTAATTGATGAAATAAAATAGTATAATAATATCAACTTGCCAAACCTTTCAGTGGCGCGATTAGGGTAGAGATACAAATAAAAAAAAAAAAAAAAAAAAAAAAACCAAGTATGCAATGGGTTTATGTAGCACAGCTGACTAGTTTATAAATCCATTTCTTCTTATCTCTATTACGATAGCGAACATAACTAATCGGGGCGATTTGAATTGCTGCTACTAGATTCCATAGAGAAATATACGAGCGAGTGTAACTATAAAGATACATAACAATATATAATTATATATTATAAGAAAAGGAGGCGGGGCTTGGCGGTCAGACAGGACATTCCTCGCCAACAAGCCACCGCGAGATTGCACCAGCTGCGATACTTATTACCAGCTCATACAAAGTGACAGGAGTGGGGAGCTCATATACAACTTGAAGAAACATTCGGAATAAGGCAAGAAAGTTGCGCTACGATTTACTGCCTCCTCTCTCTGTTTAATGAAAAGAGAGAGGGAGTGGGCTGGGGACATGCGCGCTGCTGCCCGGAATGCAGCGGAAGTTATTATGGCGAATTTATTTTATGTGTTGAGTGCGCGTGCGCGGGTTCTCCAAAAGGGGCTCGGGGATTTTTTGGTCTAGGCCTGTCGGAGGGGGGAGCGTACTCGGATTCCAGCGATGCCGCCACGGCTCTATATCTGCTAAATGGAGGCCAGCTAATAGGCCAAGCAAAAAATCTGTCCCACTCTTCGAGATAATAATCGTCGATAGTGACTGCCCCCAGTCTTTCTTATCCCTCCCACCATTCCCCTGCCTCGTACGTCCAACCAGAACATGTTTCTCAACTCCATCCACTATCTTCGCGACAAATAACCATGACGAAACTAGTGGTTCTATAAAATCGACGGTCAATCCGAGCACAAGATCATGTAAGCAGAGATGAAAAACTTCTAAATGGAACGCGAAATATTCCAAATCATAATCTGCAATGTCTGTCATAGATAGAAACGCTTTGCTTTCCGTGCAATTCATAAATTAATTGAATAGTGAAAGCTACAAGATTCCACCTCGTAACACCTAAGCTTAGAAGAGGGGTGTGGAACTACTCCGTTTTCCTTCCCGGTTCCTTACGGCAACCTCTCTGCACTTAACCCTTACCACCAGAATCCAAACGCTGCAAGTTTTAAATCAATTCTTGAATTTTAATTAACGTCGACCACTCCTCTTAGTAATACGGTTCTCTCTCAAGACGAATACGTGAACCACTAAACAATTCCAATTTCCAGCATAAATTAAAATAAAAGCCCTATTGACATTTACACTTCTTATTACAAGGAAATGTTGAGTCAGTTCCTTAGCGTTTTTCGCACGAAAGAGATCTGCTTATTTTATGCAGCCCCTTTATGACGAACGTTTTTAGTTTTCATCCTTATGTAAATTACACTTAAAGTACTTTCGATTTTCAAAGTGTAGTAAGCAAATCTAATATTTACATGTTTAACGTTCAATTTAAATCCAACAAATCCCCCTGGGGCTTGTTCCTAGTGACTAAAATGTTTTACTATTCACAGAATACAGAAAGAAAGATATTTATAAAATGAACGCGGGCTGCGATAGGATACTAAAGACATGCATTGATTCGCCGTGGCCACCTGCAGGAGATATTGAACAGAAAAGGAGTCAGGAAATTTAGAGAATATTCCGATGTAAGCCGGAATTTTTATAAGTGACTATGTATCCCTCAGTTTACGTATTGTCAAAAATAATTTTATGTATGTATATATATATATATGTGTATATATATATATATATATATATATAAAGATATTGATATTTTTTATTTATTTACCTTTTTTGTTTTCTTATTTTTATTTGATGCTTAACTCACCATAATTGAGCAACCAAGATTAAATCTTTAAGTGTTTTTATTATTCCTTCTATATTATGTAATTGTCTGATCTTGTCTATTAGTGGCCTTCTGTTTTATGATTCTCCATAGTTATATGTCCTAACATAGTCAAAACATAAATAAAAATGTACTAAGAATGTCAGTGGTAAAGCAGCTGGTAGGAAATGTCTTTAATGTTTCAGCCCCCACACGATGGACTTTTTCTTTCACCTCATAAACGTATTACGTTTCCCAAAAACAAAAAAAAACTGTTAATTACAACAATCGTTCCTTATTCTTCAAATCCTACACAGAAATTCCAAGGTTTTCTAATTAGTTCAGCGAGATATAACAAGATGCGTGGAGAATTTCAATACCAAGAAGCAAAAAGACAGATTCATTAAACACAAAAAGGTTGTTACCACGCGCAGGAATGCATACGACTGTAGAATAGCGGCTATTTTTTAATTGCAAATTGTTTATGGCCACGAAACCGGAGCATAGGGGCGGCTTACTCCTCCAGACTCGGCCCTTGAACATTTTGTATAACATTACAATAGAAACAATGATACTCAAGGCTAATATCTCACTCCAGGAATTTCCCCATCATGCCATATGGTTCTAGAACACAGTCCTTCTACATTTGCAAGATTTCTTTTCAGTTATAACAGAAATGTTTGTATTGGCTTAACGTCAGAAGATTTTAGTCAGAAATATATCGCGGTCTGTAGCAAGGCTAACTTTATTCCGGACCCCTAACTTCTTCAGGAGACTGAACCACTGACCTTTGTAACTTCCACTTGTTCTGCAAGATGGACATGAGGAAATCATGAAAATAACAGATCGTTAATGATTGTTGAATGATAGTCGGAGAGTAGAATATAGTCAAGTCCAGACCAATGGTGGCCTGACATTTTACAAACCAAAATTTGAAATAGCTTCGTTACAATGACTCGGATCGGAAAAGTTTATATAGCAAATCTTATTACTAGAACGTTTAATCTGTAAATTTATCTGTAATTGTAATATTAACAGAAATATTTTAATTTAAAGTTTTCACTCTTCAATACACTACCTATCCAACTCATTTCAAATTAATAATAAGCCAATATATCAAGAAATGCGTTATACAAAGATTAAATACCAGCCATCGTTTTTACAGGACCTTTACTATGTGAGAAACACGTAAATGTGGTCAATATTAAATCGATTTTTCTTTTCTAAATCCCACAAATTTTACTAGATCGTAAATACTAAACATTCAACAAAAGCGCTAAAAACTACTAAATGTAAAATTTGTTAATAGTCGTAATTGGGCCTGGAGGAAGGGAGGGGGTTAAGATGGGGAAAATTAATAATTCGAAACATAATGTCTCCCTTATTTTGAGCCAAATGGGCAAATGATAAATAACCAATCCTGTTAAACGCTTCATATTGCACAGTTGTAGTTTTGTACATACATATGTTCAATACCTGAAATATAAACGAGTTATTTTTATTTTGTTTTGAGCCTACAGTAATCCCTCATTTTCATTTTCACTTAAAGTATAATTAAGCATTTCATGCCTAACCTAAATTTCAGGTCGTGTTTACGTAGGCTTCTTATAACGCCAAAAATTGAGAATCAAAAATGAAATGATATTTGAGTGTCTACAACGTTTAATTTTCATCATCGTGTAGTCCTATCACGAGCGAAATGTTCTTAGCATCTGTGAGATGTACTTGTTTCACGTAGTTCATTAGCTAAGAAATTTTTAAGGAAAGATATCCCAGTAGATTTACCAAATACCCGCTTGGAGTGTAGGAAATATGATCAAAGGATCTCAGAAGACATTGATATGAATCTTTAAAAGCGACTACTGCACTCCATTCTGTGAACAGAAAGAGAACTTACACAAACATACCGAAACCGTCAGAATGGAAGCAGTTAACTCTATGAACAAATCTCGTACAAATTAAGATTTCATTTTGTTTTATTTATTTATTTTTTTAAGCCAGTTACTTTATCTCGCTAATTCATAAATTAACTATCTATTAGGCAATCCTCTAGAACAACAAAACATAGAAAAGAGTAAAAAAACAAAAAAAAAAACTTTTAAATGAGGAAGAAAAATCTATTTGAAATCATTAGCGAGGTGTGTACGACTATGTAAGATAGTTATTTATTTGGCACGTACGTGAAAATAATTGATATGATATGATCGAAGAAAATATGGTGGAAATTAATCGAGTGTGGGGCAAGGAAAAATAGTCAAACACCCGGTGTAAATCGAATATAGGTAAATAGCCTTGTAGTTACAGAGACTACGTACTTATTTATCACTCTTCCTAGCCAATACAATACAAAGTTGCGAATAATTTACTCATTTTATGGGCTTCATGACAACTTGACTTCATGCTGCATCAAGGAAATACCTTAAAGGTTTGTCCGAGGCCTTATTCCCCTCATTCACGGCTGAACAAGAAGGTGCGCCCCTGAGGTTTCGTAATTATTCTGAAGCTCTAGGACAGCTAGATGATACTCAGAATGCTTTTAACTAGGGGAATAGAGGGAAACCATGAGCAATGAAATCCCTGCCAAGTGTTGGAGGCTTTACAACACGGATAACGGGCGAGGGGGGGGGTCACCAGAACAAATGTATCTCCTATAATAAAGATCTCATCAAAACAATATTTGGTATTTAAGCTTCGAATAATGTGGTTGGTTACATAACAGAGTACTGTTTATGTAACATGAGCAGAAGTGGGGGTTTGCTGAAGGCTGAAAACACCAAATATTTCAGTTAATATTCAAGATAGAGACTAAATGTATACAACAATTTTTATAGTCATTTAATTTGGGATAAGATTGGTTCTGTACAACTTTTCGATCCGACGTATAGTTAGGGAGGTATCATACCACTGGTACGTCAACCATTAACGAACTTGATCTTTCTTTTTGCATAAAACGATTAAATATCGAGTTTGGTAACGATCAAACAAACAGTGCGACCGCTGAGCGTTACCAGACAAATATATATATATATATATATATATATATATATATATATATATATATATATATATATATATAATTTTGAACGGACCTCATTTTCGTCATCTCCTAGATAGGATGGATGGGGCATTTGAAGAAATTTTTCAAAACTCGCGTCATGAGTACGACCTCAATCGCTAATTACCCTTAAGGGATATTTTCTAAAACCAAGAAAAAATGGCGAACCTGTGCACTAGACAAATTTCTTATTACATTTACCTTATAAATTTTTTTTTTTCAAAAATTAAATAATGTGAATGATACACCGTATTTACGTGCAAGGAGTTGTAAAATATATAGGATGTGCCTGCTAAATGGGACTTGAAGGGAAAGAAAGAAAAAATTGTAAATACCTACGTTCCTCTGATTAAATAATGTTATAGATGCCGTATTCAATATTTGGCTGGTCTCACAAGTAAATAGAATAATTGTATAATAAAATCTTAGATTTACCAATTTCACAGCTGCTTTTATTAGCGCATGAAATAATCGGCCTGCAGTTAAACCTCAAGGAAGAGTCTCCGATCCGACGTATAGTAACGGAGATATTTCGAATTTTCGAAAATCCTCCCCTCTAAACCCCCCTCCCACTGATCCGATTTCAGCCGTTAACGAACTTGATCTTTCTTTTTACATAAAACGACTAAATATCGAGTTTGGTAACGATCAAACAAAAATTGCGACCGCTAGAGCGGTAACAGACAAATATATATATATATATATATATATATATATATATATATATATATATATATATAGTTTTGAACGGACCTCATTTTCGTCATCTACTAGGTAGGATCGATGGACATTTGAAGAAATATTTCGAAAATCCCGTCATGAGTACAACCTCAATAGCTGATTTCCCTTAAGGGAAATCTGCTAAAAGTTATATGTGGTTGTATAAAGAGATTCGTCTTAGTCCTCCTACGACTGAGCACACGGTCATAACGAGAAGAGAGGTAGATAAATTTCCCTGTTGCAGACAGAGCGGATGCTAAACCGATACTACAGCGGAACCTCACGGCGGTACTTCATACTGCGACCAACTCATGGAATATGGCCGTTCTTTAATGAGCACTCCACCGACTCTGCTACAGACCGACTAGAAACTGCCGCAAGCAAACAGCCTGTGACTAAATTGACTAACATAGTTTATGGAGAGATACTGACGTCTCCAAAGGTAAGAACCACTGCATGCTGATCTCAGAGAATCGCAGGGTAAGGAACAGCCAAACATATCAACCGTTTAATTTATTTGACCTTCCAGTTGATTTCAAGATCACAACTCTGTAGTCTAGGACACGAAATTAGCTCAACAACCGATATAACAACAGCTTTGGTGGGTGGGTGGTAGACTTGACGTGTTCCCTACCGCATTGTGGTGGCAATACAGACCAAATATGGAAACCCATTTGTCCGGGATGCTAAATAGGAGACGGATGCTCAACCCGATTGTCCGGCAACTGAACAACAAAATAAAATTAAGTGTCCAACCCCTGCCTTTGGAGGAGAGACCTTTAGTATAGAGCTTTTACCCGCTACACCACATCCCCTCTGTGACATGACACAACAATAGAAAAAAAGACATGATGTGGTTATCGTGCCACCGTTCTCAGGAGCGTTTATGGCACTATCAATGGGAGTATAAGCAGATTTCCCTTAAGGGCAATCAGCTATTGAGGTCGTACTCATAACACAATTTACCACCATTGATCCTACCTAGCAGAGGTCCGTTCAAAATGTTATATAAATAAATTTATATATTTGTCTGTCAACACTAAAGCAGTAGTAATGTTTGTTTGATCTTTACCAAACTGGATATTTAAGCGTTTTGTGTAAAAATAAATATCAAACTCGTCGAAGGCTGAAATCGGACGGGGAGGGAAACGCTTCAGAGCAGAGGATTGTGGAAATTCGAAATATTTCCATAATTATTCGTCGGATCGTAAAAGTGTGTAGAAAACTTTTCTGTGTTTATATTTTTATATGCGTATTTTCATAATCTTGATTACTAACCGAGATATTTGCACTTTTTTTAGTTTTCGGCCTTCAGTAAACCCCCACTCCTACCCATGTCTTATTAACAATATTATTGTTCACATTGAACTTTTACTTTTTGAGATAAATGCGTGGCTCAGGTCCTGGATGAGATGGGAGCATGATTGAGAGAGAATTTGCAAAGGCTGGGATGCGCGACCGCAATGAATGACCTAAAAAAAGGTTAGGAAGTATTATGCCTCATAAGTATTATTTTCAAGTATATGGACTTTCTTGTAAAATCGTCATTGCTGATGGTCTTTGACAATGGCAATAAACATTCCACAAATCAAATTCAAATTATATTTGAATGATAATTACAGAAAAATATTTAAATTGAGTCCAACTGTAATTTATTTTATTTATTTATGAAATGTTAATAAATACGTAGTACTTAGCAGAAATAATATGTCGGAGAGAGAGACGTGACAAATTGAGTAAGATAGGGCGATTGCCTCTAGAAGGACACGACCACACAACCACCTTATATTTCTCCTCAGTTATTGAAAACAAGTAGAATCGTATTGATAATGAGGACTGTTCCCACAGCCACTGAAAATCTCCTTAACATTTCGCCTTACAGGGGCAAAAACAAACAGTTTTTTCCCCACTCCGCACATAATAAAGATTGAAAAAACTATATCAGCTGATAATTACAGCATAACGGTCCGTGTTGGCCATGAGTGTAGGGGTTCCCACCGTACGTCAGAATTTAAATCTAGGTCTAGTGACGAAGCCTCAGTCAGTCATGAACAGACGGCGATAGAACCTGTTCGCAGCGATTCCAACTACTGATCACTGCAATTTTCTCACCATTAATTTATTAATGGAATCATTCTATCACGTGACCTGTCAGTGCGGACTTTTGATTAACGACTACTGAACCCAACTCTTCTAATTACGTTACATTTCTGCAACTCTTCGAGTTTAAGTAATATACTAAGAATTCAGCAACAACGTTGTAAAGTGGGTTGATGTTAACACACATCTAAATATATTTTTCAGGAGAAAAGCTGCACAACAAAATTGGAGCACAGATCAGGCTAAAATGTATTTTAATTAGAGTCAAATTTATGCTACAAAGGCTTTTCATATTCAGGAAGGGTAAAGCGTTATTGCCGACACAGGTGGGACAAAGATGTTAAGTCGAGAGTCCGAAGCCAAAGTAAATACCGAAGTTCATGTCAAAATACAAACCCCCTCTCGTAACCAAGAGCATTAGAGCCACCTGAAGGTATAATGGCTAACCTGGAGTCTTGCATAAATGAAAATAATCATTAACTTGAATGAAGCACAATAAACTGCTTAGTATTGTAAGGCACCAGGTTGGGATATGGAGACCAGACGGCCCCAAGCAAATGTGGTTGTAGAACCTCACAGAGGACTTGCGGAGACTAAGGGTGCACAGTTAGAGGGACCAGGGTGATAACCGTCTCGTCTAAAGATAGTGGAAGACACTTTAGCCCTATTATATGAAAAGAAGTGGAAGCAATGGTCGCGGAATTCATAATTGAAATTTAGTAACAGTAGATGAAAGAATTTGTGAAATTCCGCTTAGCAATAAGATAAACACTTTTAATTTATTTTATATTTTGTGGTCGACTTTGGCTATTACATAAACTTGTCTCTACTAAGTAGCCTACGCTGTAGTATATTAAATAAATATTATTTACTTTATACAAAAAAAAAAAAATAAAGAACCTAAATCGTATTGGATTCAGAGGTACGAAATGTCTCAAAAAGTTGTAGATATGTTTAAGATCTCTAACACTAGATTTGATTTTATCTAAATATTTAAAAAAAAAATATTTTACCCCTTCTTTAATATTCTAACCCTCCTGTGGCCTCTAGAGCATTAACAGACAAATATAGTATTCCTCAAATTTGTATAGCATGGGTCATCAATAATACAATACATTCTCCTCTACGGAAACTCAATTTACTAATCGCTCTACATGTTTCATGACCTACATATTACCTCTTCATGGGCTATTCCTTTTCAATAAGTAATAAATATTAATTTATAATATAAAAGAAATAATTTGTTTTGTAATTGAAAAACTGGAACTTCACGATAAATGAAAGGAAGGGCAAGACATTTTATTCTGAAATTCTAAATATGAATCTTGAGGAAGAAGGTATGGAGAACATTCTCCGACTCCAAAATGAATTAAAGAGCCAAATATTGTGCATTTAAGGAATAGAATTTGGTTTATAAAAAAATGAAAAAAGAACAATTACAAAAATGTTTGGATATTATAAATTAATTGTGCCTACCAAAACATGAATATTGGGCTTAAGAAAGCTATAAAAAGACAAATATATTAATAAATATGAACGGACTTCATTTTTGTAATGTCTTAGATAGGATCGATACACAAAAAATGAAATTCTTGTACAACCTCAATGTCTGTTACGCTTAAGTTAAATCTAAAAATGTACTTAAAAAAATTTTCAATAAGTCTTTTTATAAAATCTAAAGTCTTTCTAAGGACAGAGAAGGTTAAATTAACAGAAATTCTTGCACAACCTCAATGGCTGGGAATGTTTACTTTTGAAAAAAAAATTGTAAGTGCAAGACGCATTGTTACTTATCTACACATTTTGTATGTCATAATGCCACATAGATAATACCCACCACCCAAGCTGAGGGCTAACAAGACACAAAAATTCTCAATATTAAATCAAATTCATTTTTCCGTCAGACAAAAATTTGGGAATGGGCGACCGTGGAGATTTGAAATAAGAAAATAAAACGCCTTAGATGTTCAATGAGTAGTTGGAGCCGGCATTAGTGGTATAATTTGTGTAAATTCGGTGGGCGGTACTCGTTAGCGAGGGTGACTGCGTGAAAAGGGCGATGCACCCCCTACATCGGAATCCTGGATTCCTGGAGCCTCCAGATAGCAATCACCAAGGAGCTGGAAGAAAGAACTTGTCCTCAAGGGAAAGAACAAGAACTGTTCTCTTCCTGGAACACGAGGTGAGTCCACCTCGAGCCTCATCCGCTTAATACAGTCGGCTCACCTTTACCTGTTACTTTAACCTGCCTTTACCACATTTGGAAGTATCTCTATATTTTGAAGCACTGATGATGGCTATTTGAACAAACCGAAATTCGTTGACCGTCAAATTAAAATAGAGACATATTGGCTGACCATAAATGTCGTAAGGAGTACGTTAAAATAAAGGGATATAAGAAAATAATAAAAATAAGTCACACTGCAAAGCATTCTAGACGATATAATGCTAATTGTGACTACTTTCCTTAAGGGAAATCAACTATCGAGATTATATTCATTACACTTTTTCGAAAAAATGTTTCCAATGCCCATCTATCCAACGAAAATGATGTCCGTTTAAAACAATATATCTATATTAGATGGCCAATATATCTGTTATAGGCAAATATAATTGTCTGTTAACCGGGCTGCAATTTTTTATTGTTCAGTACCAAATTTGATATTTAATCATTATGTGTAAAACTAAAGATCGAGTTCGTTAGTGCCTGAAATCGAATCAGGAGGAGGGCATCATTAATTTAAAATACCTTTGTTGTTATTACTTTATGGAGAGAATCTTGTTGTAATTTTAATTTTCCAAAATATTTGTCGTATTACACTTTTTTTTCATACCTCCAATATTGAGGGAGTTATTTGTATATTTTTTGCTTTCAGCCTACAGTAAACTCATACTTCTAATCATCTCACTTTAATAATAAGCCAATGGGCACCACTAGTCGTAAGCATAAATACCGAATAATGCTTTCAACAGATCTTTAAAACAATGAGGTATATGGAAAATGTGCTACGCGTGACTTGAAAAGTTTAGATTTTACGTCCTATACCCGATAAGTTTTATTTGATCTATACCGTTCTAGACATTTAACCGTTTCATGCAATTCTAAAAGGTATACTCGTTAATGGATGAAATCGGACCAGGAAGAGGGGAGGATGAGTTAGTGGATGTAAGATCGAAAATTCGAAATTACTCTGTTGTATTAGTCAGATCAAACATTTTATATTCCCCCCAAAGCCCTGCTTCAAATTTAATCTTTTACAACTGTAGCTTTATATATATTTTTCCTAACTCCAATATTATGCCAGTTATATTTTTTATAAGCCTTCCCCCGTACAGCCCTTTTCAACTCTTCCAATGTTCACGTGTTCAGCTAACATTTTATTGTCTATAAACATTGGCTGTAGAGAGAAGGTAGTGTGTTGTGGTCATAAGCTTTGCATTTCAGCAGGAGGGAAATCTGCTTAAGCATCAACTGAGCGACAGACGTTTTTTCAATAAAATGAGTAGCGAGTGGAATTCTTTTGAATATGTGAGCTTAAATGAAGAAGGTACATGTATATAAAATATATATGAAAATATACTGTTCGAGTGCTGCAGTAGTGACACAAATCAAAAAATACGAATTTTAAGTTAATGCACTCTCCAAAAGTGCAGATCTTCCTATTCCATCAATAACTGCTGCTTACCTTATAGTACAGTATTCCATCAACAGGTGGCAGGCGTGTTACTGTTGTATTCTCTGCTTTGTTATTTTCACT
This sequence comes from Riptortus pedestris, assembly GCA_019009955.1. Lineage (NCBI taxonomy): Eukaryota > Metazoa > Arthropoda > Insecta > Hemiptera > Alydidae > Riptortus > Riptortus pedestris. The sequence goes on from CM032229.1 coordinate 49,767,212, forward strand.
GACTGCAATATTGACATTATCTTATTTAGCAACTGGTGATTTGCCGTGAAAGATGGTTCTTCTCATGTAGGGAAATTAAGGCTACTGCATAGTGGCGTAAACGAAAATTTAGGGCGAAGTTAAAAAAACAAAATCGTAAAATGTTATTTATTCAGCCCACAAACACCTTTAGAATGCATACTTGAATGTTGTATCACTGATGAAAATTAGTCAGAAGTGATATATTAACAATAATTTTAAATCCCCGGTGAATAACCATTTTGAAACTATGAACGTTGAAATGGATTAAAACCCCATTTTACAACAGTTAACTAAGGAAAGTACTTAAATACCCAGTGTGGTCTGGTTCCCATATCATTATATTGACAAGAAAATCTATGGTCATTTAGAAACACAGCTTCCCATAATTAAACATTAATTAAGTGTAATGTCCATTGGGACACTAATACGATAACCTATATCCTACCTAAATTCCATGGATGCCTATAGTACAAATGAAATAATAAAAAAATGAAAATAAGCATGCACACCACTAAACACTCAATGAAAAAGATGCTTGTCATGTCACCAACAAAATTTTAGGGTTATTAAAAGGAATCAATGAAAAAGCCCAGCGATTGCATTAATTTCATAAGTGCTCGATCACGAAGCACACATTATAAAAAAATAAGACTTTTCAGATATATTTAAAAGCTAGAGGTTTACATTTCAGTCATTTTTCTCCTTATCTTCAGAGCGCTTATAGTAACAATAAATTCATGGAAAACTAAAAATTCATTGTTGGATATATCATTTGTCATTTCAAATAGAAATTGTAAATTATCAGAATGATAGGAGTCTCAATTTTGTATTTCGCTATTTATGTGAAATTTCCTAGTATCTTCCAAAAGATTTCTGATTCTTAATTTTGTTTAATATGGACAAGGTTCGCGGGTTAGGCAAGTTGTGCTCTCTTTAATGGCCATGGTTCATCTCAATTGGTACCTAACAACCCTAAGTGCCGATAGAAATTTATTCAGTGATGAACTCTTTTAATTTTAATAATAATAATAATATCCTTAGTTCCAACCTAGATTAGAAAGGGTAGCAAACATTTTTAGTAAAGATTTTTTTTTTTTTTTTTGAATACTGGTAATACAGAAATTTAAATTGATTATTTAGCATAGAAATAAAATGTTCACTAAAAAAAATAACTAGCCATATAAAGACACTTTATTTAAAGAATAGAGGGTTTTGAATAAAAACTAAATATACATAGGCGATATGATTCTTCAATATAAAAAGCTAAAGCCTTAGTTTCCCTCCTTCAACATTTTGCTTGTTGTAAGACAAGTCAGCATAGTAATATAACTTGTTATGAAATTTTTGAATAAGAAAATTATTTACTCAAAAGACATCATCAAAGTTAAAAGAGTCTCAATAAGTGACATTAATTTTGTATTTTTTATAATCAGGAATGCAATGCAAATGTTTTCAAACACCCCCTCCCCCCACAAACTAGAACAATAGTTAAGAAAATATGGTTAGTCATGCTTCAAAGAAACAAAAACATCAAAAGTTTAATTCAAAATCAACCAAAATATTGTAAACTTTAATTCTTGTTTAATAATAGCATTAAATAAAAAACACCCTTCCATACCTCTAATTCAAACAGAAGTCACTTACCTGCAAAAGATAAAATAAGATCAAAGATCATCTATTTCAAATAACAAATGAAATAATAATTTCTAATTTAGTATTTTATATATCTTTTCTATAGCAGGCTCAATAACGAGGCAATATTGCTCACTTCATTAATTTTTCTAATAGACTAAATTCTAGTAGAAATTACAATAAAATATGTATTTCCTTCAAAGAAAGAAATTTGAAAATGAAGATTATTAAAAATAATTATAAATACTTAATATAATATATAATATAAAATATAAGCATTATCTTTATGAAATAAAATACTATATAAATATACGTTACGAGTTTAAAAGGAATTTAAAACTTTATAATTCAGAAGATGTACTGTTGGTTTATAATTTAATTCAAAATAATAATAATAATCGATTTTAAATTTTGACGCGAAATAGTTGAGTTTAAAGTTTACGTGTATACAAACGATCTGTAGTCACTGACTTAACCTTCTTCGAGGTATCAACAACCTCCCCAGTGACGAAGGAACAGTAGCAATCTGTAATTAAATTTAATAAATATATCATGTAAGTAGGCAGTATCTAGCAAAGAATTATCATTGGGTTTTGTTAAATTAATGATTTTATTTTTTTTTAAATTAATGTTATTATTTTTTGAAAAGGGATGACCCTGAAGGGAACCTCCAATCCTAGCTCTATTATAACCCAACACCACTACAACCTTCCCTTAAAATAGAGCTTCCTGGTCAGGAAAAGGGAAACTGCCTTCACCTCCCTAAGTTTGATAGACCTATCTCCACAAACCAAGGCACAGGTATACTAGTGCCAGAGATAAAAAAAAAAAAATACATTATGAATAAAGTTTGCTCAGAAAAAACGTTTTTTATTGCTGACCCTTGCCATGAAAGTATGAAGAACATATTATTTATTTTTTTTTCCAAGTTTAAAATTAACCTGATAATTAGTATTTTTAAATTGCACGTCATCAGTTGGTTTAAACTTCAAGTCCTGTTTACGTGTGGTTGGTTATTATGATCTTTATATATAAAGTTTTAACGAGTTTGGTGATTTTAGGTAGTTTTTGCAATATTTTTGCAAGGAGAGTCAAAGGCCTTTGTAATACCGACTCAAATACTCTCTAGAATCCAACCCTCAACTGCCACGACGCCAGCGAACTAGTATATTCAGTCCGAAGTCACCCTTTCAAGTACTGGCATTGCTAAGTTATGCATGATTTTGATGATCTTAAGTCGGACGCCCCCCCCCAATAAAAATTCCCTTTAGTACTGTATTATTCCCTATACTATTAATTCATAGGCTTCTTGTTACAAAGAAGATGTGAAAGCTGATTCGTTCAAGCAACTGATTTTCATTAAGGATCTCTTCTGAAATTCGGTATCTTCTGAGAATACAAAACAAGTATAATATATCAATTTGATAACGGCTGGAGCGTCCTTTATAACTTTTCTCACCAAGCCAACTTGTTCTTCTTCCGCACAGGCTCGCCATGATAGACAGCGAGCACACGGTCCATTCATCATTTCTAGATACTATCACTCAAGTTTTTTACCTTTGGGAACGGTTTTTTCAAAGGGTCACAAGGAAACAGAGGAGAGGCAGAGATCGGCTCATATTTTTTTTCTTCTTCGATTGGCCACAGAAAAAAGGAATCTTTTTTGACATCCGTTCAAGGATAAAAGAAAATCGGTTCAAATGTCGCAGAAGTAAGGGCCGAATAAAGATCTTCACTACAAACAATCCAAAGAACATGAATACACATGGAAAAAATATTCGTGTCATTAATACAAAAATTGATGAGACCAAATATTCTGTTATATATGATAGTAAACACAGACAATTAAAATAAGATATGACAAAGAAGATTTTTTATACACACACACACACACACACACACACACACATATATATATATATATATATATTTGTCTAGCGGTCACAATTTTTGTTTGATTGTTACCAAACTCGATGTATATTCGTGTATTGTAAAAAGAAAAATCAAGTTCGTTAATGGCTGAAATCGGATGTTTGAGGGGGAGGTTTAGGGGGGAGGATTTCCGAACTATCTCCGTTACTATACGTATAGAACCAATGTATTATAAATATTGTTATATACATTTGTTCTCTATCTTGAATATTAATCGATATATTTGCATTTTTCAGATTTCAGCAGTCAAGAAACCCCATTTCTACTGATGCTACACAAGCAATACTTTCTTATATTATAAACCCCATTATTCGAAGCTTCAATACCAGATTATGTTTTCAAGTGACCTTTATTATACGAGATACATGCAAATATGTTCCAGTGACACCCCCCCCCCGCCGCACACTGGAGCGAGTGATAGGGTAAGCCGGACATTCATTAATATCTCCGTTTCTACTGGTCCTAGAATTTTGTTTCTGGTGTCATTTTAAAGCACATCGAATACTCTATTTAACTACCTCATCAGCAATTTTTTAAGCAATTTTGCCAACTGCGATATAACGGTAGGATGAATTTTAAATGTGTACATACAGATTATGTATCGCTTACTAAGTAGAGAATTGTGATTTATAGACACATAATATCAACATATAAAATATTTAGACAAGAAAAACACGTATTTAACTATTTCTTCGAACGCGAATGGCGGCGTCAATTGCGTATAGGAGGAGGCGGTTTACACACGTACGTACGTAGTTGGGAAAGGTCCGCGGTATAATACATCTTCCGCACCGAAAGCGTTAACACTAAAAGTAAAATATTTAATGAATAGGCGAGTTTAGGCAAGATCTGACGACGTTATAAATAAGACAATATACTCCTAAAAGCATGCCAAGTGGTATTTTTTCAAGCGAATACAACCGATTTGCGAATTCAATTAAATAAAATTATTTTCAGCTCGATGTAAAAAAAAAAAAAATATTGGAATTTTAAAAACCTTTTGTGACAGTTTTTGATTTGTTATAATACCATTAATGTGTACTTGAAGAAAATAATAATTTATAAAATGAAATAAGAGTTCACGACAAATTAAATAAACCAAGGCTTTTTTTTTACTTAGCGATTATAACCAGGCATTATGTAAAAACCATTGTAATAATATGGCTAAAAATCAATCTGCTCAAGTGAAAAGGGTTTATGTGGTACTAACAATACAATCAAAATCCCAAATTAAAACTTTTATTCTTTCCCCCAATGTCCAACATTACTGAAGGATCGCTCCAGTGTGCGCCGCCCCGTCTTAAGTTCTTGACTACTAAAATTTGATTGATTGAAATAAAACTTATTCTGATTCATTATAAATTACAGAGCTAGATATAGTAAATAATTTTCAATACAGCGAATATGTTATATTCTGATATATTTCAGTAATTGTTTTTCTTTCTCGTTACGGTAAGAGGTTGGTAGACCTGTTTTTTTGGATTTGAGACGCTTCCTGTCGGGAGGTTTCTTATTACTGTTTGTATTTATTCACTTAATATCGACGGTGCTGTTGTGTTACCAGTATGTTGATCACGAGGGAAATCTGCTAAGTTTACGCAGCCCCTGCGTGACCGACTTTTTCGTCATATTCTTCTGGATGTGTCTGATTTGTAAAGAAACAGGTCAGCCAACCTCTCAGAGCTAAATAGATAGAGAGAAATATACTTGATCGTAAAGAAAACAACTACTGAAATATTTTTGAATATAATAGATTAATTTTATTAAATAATATTTATTCATAAATAATAAGTAAGTAAAATATAATAATTCAGAATAATCTCAAACCCTTTAATTTTAGTAATCCAAGAACAAAAAGACGGGGGGGGGGGGTGGAGATTATCGAAACGTATTTGCATGTATCTCATGTAGAAAAGATTTGCTAAACATGCAGATTTGCTGAGATTCATCTTGAAATAAGACGGTTAATAATATATTTCCTTAATGTGCAACGACTGAAAGTGGGGGCTCACAGAAGACTGATATGAAAAAAAGAAAAAAAAGAAAAAAAAGAAAAAAAAACAATTTCTCGGTAAATACTGGATAGTGAAAACGTGTATACAACAACATTTAAAGAACATAAAATTTGCAATAATATTGGCTCTGTACAATTTTTCGGTTTGGCTTATAAAGCGGATATATTTTGAATTATCGAAATTTTCCCCCCTCGCATCGGTCCGATTTTACGGTTCTTTAGTTTTACATAAAACATTTAAATATTATAGTTTGGTTACGATAAAAAGTTGCGACCGCTAGAGCGGTAACAGATTTATATATATATATATATATATATAGATAGTTTTGAACGGACCTCATTTTCGACATTGCTGGGTAGGATTGATGGACATTTGAGGAAGTTTTTAGGAAATTGCTTCATGAATACGACGCTTAAGGGAAATCTGGTAAAAACTAAATAATACATTTATTTTATCTTTACATTTTTACATGGAAGTAAAACATTGTGGCAGGAATCAATTATTATTATTATTTCTTAACGTCCACTTTTTGCAGCTAAGGCTAATTAGGGCGGGTTATCTACAGGTATCCACCCTTCTCTAGCCAGGGTGAGACTAAGGATTTTATTTAAGGAATTCCGTCAATAAATAAATTCCTCTGCCCACACTCCGATAAATCGAACTCACCACTCAAGGTTCGCCATGGCCTCAATGGCAAGTAGAACATTAACAAATAGACACATATAAGTTTTAAAATCACCATCGTCCTGGGAAAGATTGCTTCATATTTGACCAATTAAAATGCAAAGCTTAGCACAATCAACTCGAAAACAATGGATAGTGATGTACACTACTAGCTGAATATTAGGGGTAGTAATGTACACAACTAGCTGAATATTAGGGGTAGTGATGTACACAACTAGCTGAATATTAGGGGTAGTAATGTACACAACTAGCTGAATATTAGGGGTAGTGATGTACACTACTAGCTGAATATTAGGGGTAGTGATGTACACTACTAGCTGAATATTAGGGGTAGTGATGTACACTACTAGCTGAATATTAGGGGTAGTGATGTACACTACTCGCAGAATATTAGGGGTAGTGATGTACACTACTAGCTGAATATTAGGGTTAGTGATGTACACTCCTAGTTGAATTTAGGGGTAGTGATCAACACAACTAGATGAATTTTAGGGGTAGTGATAGACACTCTTAGATGAATATTAGAGGTAGTGGTCTACACAACTAGATGAATATTAGGGGTAGTACTATCTGAATATTAGGGGTAGTGATGTACACTATGAGTATAAGATAGTAGTGAGGCTGTAACTATGAGATCGGCTGGCCATCGGGTGAGGGGGGGTATAAGAAAGAAATCCCCCCCCCCCTGTACCGGTCCTCGAGCAGCGCATTAGCAGCCCGCTCGCGTTCCACTCCCTTCCTTCCCATTGCTTTGCTTTTTGCTCTTTTGTTCTACTCGCCCTCTCCTCTCTCTCTTTCTCCCTCTCTCTAGAAGAAACGTCTCTCTGTCTCTCTCCCTCGATGGGGATTTTTGCTATTTCTTTATCTCGCACAGTCAGCCTACTACAAGGAAAAAATCATCGGCCAGCTGTTGGCAATAAGTTATTATGAGTGACACGAGAACGGAACGCCGTGGCTCATTCGAAACCTCTCCACACATCGAGTACGAAAAACTCAAGTTTTTGGCAAGTATTTTCCATTTGATGAGAGATATTCAGAATAAATATACGAATTGTTGTACAACCAACATTTATAGAAGGAATATATCAACCCTATCTAAAAATCGAAGATCGTTATAATTATTTAAGGCAGTCTGCAATAACCGGTAATTTTCCGCATACAAAAAACTTCTATAATCGTGAATTATTTTTACATTCCAAAAATATTCAAACTCCCTCATAAGTAAAAACTACGACTGGTACTATCAAAAATAATTCATTTTTTAAAAAATGAACATTTTACCTTTGACAACTTTTGCATTTCTGTGCAAAATAGTACGATTACGAGACATTAATGCTATTAAAATTTAAAAACATTAAACAAGGAGGAAGTCTTCCTTTTACCTCCCGAAACGATCCCATGTACAATTTATAGTTTATGATAGCGTCGAAGTTATCACTGAATAAATCTCTTCACTATTAGTCACTAATGAAATTAAAAATAACAGCATCTCTGAATGCTATTTTTAGAACTTAAAAGTCTAATAGCTGAATGTGGGTTCAGCAAAAATTACTTATAAAAATATTAAAATAACAACGACCCTATGAGAACGTAGTTTTGTACATATTATAAAGTTTTCAATATCTTAACGCATAAACAACTGTGTAGACGCTTGTCATTTTGGAAATTGTCAATTACTTTTGAGGTCTTTGACTCATTTTATTTGTTTTTTTCCCTAACATTCCTATAGATAATAATAAAAAAAAACAAAGTTGGATATACTAACAAAATTATATAATATTCCCAACAATTACAGAATTTTCGATGTTCTTATGTAATTTTAAGAATATTGAGAATTGGTCGTGTTGGGAAAAATTACAAATTTTGGAGGCTCATGTTACTCTCCTGAGTTATAGCGTGGGAATTAATGAACTCGGTAAACCTTGAGTCGTGGGTTGGACTACCACTTGGCCAATAGTAATTTATTTAGTGCAGAACTCATTAAATAAAATCCTTAGTCCTACACTGGCAAGAAAAGGGTGGTGTCCTGTAGATAACCAGTCCCAACTAGACATAGTTGCATAAGTTGACTTAAAGAAATAACCTAGTACATAATTGTTGGAGGAAGGATAAATATTTTTTCTTTATTTTTTTGAGAGCTAGTTTTCCAACTATTTTTTTTTTTTTTTTAAACTAAAGGATTTCATCTTGACGACCTTTACCTTTACATCCATGTTTGAGAAGAGACCCACACCTCCACTAGGTTTTAAATGATTACTCCAGATCTAGCTTTCGAGAACATGCCTCATCATCAGTGCTCTTTCTCAATAAATCGGTTATGTTGACTTCCAGCCTCTGAGTGGTCTATATCTTTAGTTTTACACGAAAGAAAGTTTAAAATTTCGCGTTTGGTAACGGTCAAAAGTTTACTATTAACAAAAATATGAAAGGACCTCAATTTTCGTCATCTGGAGTACAAATGATTAACACTTAATTTTTTTCAAAAAAAACCTTTCACGGGAAATAGAGCAAAATACCAAGCTTCTCATATATTATAGGTGCATTATTTGAGAAAACCGACATATAAATAATAAATTACGATTTTAAACAATCCGTCTACTTTTTTTACGAATCCGTCTACTGCCAAACTTATAATTTAATAAATTTCTTTGATTTATTAAATTATAAGTTTGACAGTAATTGTAAGACAGTTATTATTATTACAAGTCTGAAACTATTACTTCGTCATGCTACTGAGTCTGTACTAGTTATGCTACATGTTAACCTTTTCTATGGGGGCTCTATGGGTCTAACATGGGACTAAGAATCAGTTCTTCATTAAGTAAATTCCTACTGTTCACAAGGGAATTGAAATCATGATTGTATCTTTGTCAATTATCTAAATAAACAATAATTTAATTTCTATCCCCCAGCCCGGCACTTATGCTCACAAAGAAAAAATGACGTCAAAGTTCTTGTCCGGCTGTTAATCCACGCCGTTGCCTAGCGACCCGTACCCCGATGTCTACCTACATGGGTAAAAAGGAAAAAAAGGACAGCCCGAGAAAATGGCGACACAGGCATCAAACAGACTAACAGTACTTTTGGCATAAAAGAAGTAAACTCTCGCCATGGAGTCAAATTCACGAAAGTAGCTGAGTGTCGGCAGGTGGAGAGTACAGCAGGGAGCGGCAAGTAATCCGGTACCTCATTTTATTATTATTTATTAACGCCCACTTTTGCAACTTAGGCTAATTAGGACGGGTTATCTACAGGTTACCACCCTTTTCTAGCCAGGTTGAGATTTTAAGATGTTATTTATGTTATTTATTTATGGTACCTCATTTTATGACAAATATGTTCCGAACCTAAGGAGAAACAACCATCAAGTCCAGCCATCATCGGCCATGATGCCCATCGTCCAATGCCAAATGCAGCGTTATCTTATATTACATATATTCACCATGGCCCTTCAGCCAATATTGGTTGTAGTAATTATTATATATCACGTTTATCCAAAAATTACATTTCATTTTTTTTTTTGTTTTTTTTATAAAGTCCACTTACACCCCATTTATTATTCTTATCTCCCATAAAGGGAAGCCTCGAATTAATTTATTCAGACATTGAAGACCTTAGACTACGATAGAAGCCCTCCAAAGAGGAATCTCTATTAGAGTTTTTACTTAGTGTGATTGTCATCGTATGAACTCGAAATGATTAGTGTCCTGTGGTCTGACGGGCCACATTGTTTCCTGAGGACCAGGTACCCTGAAAACGACACCTTGGATTACCACAGTCCTTCGTCCTACCGACTTGCTGTCAGACTGATTTACTCATCCATGGACTTCCACAGCTCCAATATCGTTCTCCAGCAGACAATTGGTGTATATATTTGCTGTATGGTCAAAATTCTGATCTTACACTTATATTGCTGCGGGAATTCAGGTATCCGTAGTGGGGCTCTGAGCGGCTTTATACATATCCATCGTCCCGTTTCCTGTTGTCTACGGAGATAGTCCTATAAGCAATAGCTGACGGAGCCAACAAATATAAGGGACATTTGCAATGAGAGAAGCGGCCCGATGAGCAGGCCTACCACACCATTCCTCACCCAGATGGTGATTAAACAGAGGGAATGTCCATTAGGCTTACAACATGAACAGTCAGCAGGAAGGAGAGGAGTTTACTGCCTGCCCTGCTTCACCTTGCGTGACTCCTGTCTTATTAATAATCTCACTCCTATTTCTCTCTTACACACACACACACACACACACACACACACTCACACACACACACACGCACGCACACGCACACAGACGCACGGACAAGCGCGCGCACACACAAACACGCACATACACAAAACCACCCTCGCCACCCTCTTTCATTCTATTCTGTCGGACGTTATTTAATTCTTTTATTAATTAGGATTGTCTTCGGCTAATAGCCTATAATTTGGTTCTATCTCCCACTTAGCTCTTCAGGATATTTTACATGGCTCCCGGTCATTAATAATAAGGATTTAAGAGTCTGGGTTCGGAGTCGGCCGATTCCTGAAGACAGAGAGCGCTTCGTTTTCTTGTTTATCAACTTGTATACTATATTTAAATGGCGAGATAGAGGAAAAGAGAAGAGGATTATAAGTGTGTTATCAATGAAATACAACTCCCACAAAGTAGTGATTAAAAGTAACTCATTGTCCTCAGTGACTACAGGAACACAAATCATGCATTAAGTCGATTTATTTCAGTCAGTGGTCCACTTATAATGAACTTAACAATATAATATAGAATGACAAGTACTTAATTATAATATGAATATTAGCATATAAGACCAGCAGTTTTTTTTTCAATAAATACAAATTTTTTACTTACATTAATTAAGGTTCACGTCTGTAAAATGAAGTCGACGTTTCGACGCGAGTATTTGAATTGCGTCCACTGTAAAGACTTATTTAATTATTACCATTAATAAAATAAAAGCATTTTAAATAATCTATGAACAAACTATATATTTAAATTTAATTTTCCCAGTATTAAAATTATTACATGTTTTGATACAACGGTATGGGGAAATAACACATTTCCAGCACAACTTAGACATATGGAGAAACATTATAAGTATTTCTCTGTTGAAAAAGCGCGGTGTTTAATTTTTTTAGTAGTTAATTAAGCCAAGATTTCTTATATTTTTCTTACAAGGAACCTCACATTTCCTCGAAAATAATGTTTTAATCACATGTATGCTGAACGTCAAACATTCGTTTTTTTAAACATTGGTTTGAACAACTCTTTATCATGAGGAACTATTATAAAAGGTATAATAAGTACAAATACAATAAAGCATGATATTTCAAAGATTGCCAAAATAGTACATCTATTTCCAGATTTGAAAGCAGAACTCACATAAAGCATGTTAAGAAACCGTTCTACCTCATATATTTCGCAGTTTACGGACTAACGGTGTTTTGCATAACAATCTGTAGCGTTGCCAATTGTGTTTTAGTAATGTATAAATCACAGGAATGGTCACAAGAAATGTAAAAGAATAAGGAAACAATAATGATAATGTAAGAGTACTAAGAGGGGTACCTTTAAAATATGAAAACAGCTTGAAAGCAATTAATACGTTTAATGAATGCTTGTTACTGCAACATTGAAAAAACTTGAAACAGAAAAGTCATACTTTTGTAAGAGGACATTTAAAAATAGCTCAGGAGACACAAACGAGCAATAATTTAGTGTAAATGATAGGTGAGTAGAGTTGTAATTCCTGAAAATGACATCTAATGAGCATGCACTTTAATAACCTGCAATGGCCGCCCTATTTAACTAAAATAGATATACGAAAGCCTCCTACTTTAGAAATATCGTTTGGCTCATAATGCCGCCAAACCTGCCAGCAGGGTGGTAATTTTTATCAGCACCTTCAACTATTGTCTCTCTTTTAATAAGATGGCAGCAATTTTAAATAACATCAAGTGGTCACGCCTTCTTCAGTTTTTATTTATTTTAATTAGTTATTAATGTATACGCATCCAATAAAGACTTAAATATACTATACTCTAAGGTATAAACGAGCATGAGTCGACCAGCTGGCTCCGGATAAGGTGAGACCTTTAGAGTTTCTGAACAAATACCGACTTGAGTGCAAGGTATAAACGAGAAAGGCATCAGTACCAACTGTAGTCATAAACAACTAGTAATTATTATAAAGATTATAAAAATGAACGCCAAACTCGGGCAGATGGTGCAACCTTATCGTGATGCATTTTGCCTTCCTATAAAGCTCTTATAACTTGTGAAATAGAACTATGATGCGTTTATAGATGGATAAAAGTCATCTTCAAATGGAAAAGTCAAATACACTCTGCATATTCTTTCATTTAAATCAGAACGGTTTTGCAGCAGCAGTTACAACATCAGAGATCAAATAGCTGCTGACACTCTCACACTCTCTTGAAACCGCTCTGTTTGAAAATAGAAGAATTTGTACAAGGAGCTCTTCGTTAGGTGATAAGGTGGTGATGATAAACTCACGTAAGAATAGCAGTTGAAATTCAAGTGAGTGATTTCGTTACTTTACCGCCACATCTTCAGTTCATCAGACCTTTCAGCGGATTAATTTATAACTCATTTGGACAACATTCCTCGCAAATACTACACTATATATTGCAATATAAGATAACAGTAGTAACATCGTAACCCATACTCTTCAGCTGAGGGGTAAACGGATTTGTAGGTTGGACTTTCAATCTGTTCCCCGGTGGAACTTAGCACCATGAGACAAAAGAGCAATTAGACAAAATGTTGCATGCTTTAAACTGAAGATAACCCAACAACGTTTCGTCCAAATGTGAGCTCAACTGAATCTTCGTTGAAGGTGAAATGATGGAAGGTCAATAGATGAAAAACAATTGAAATATGTGCTACTTAATTTGGATGTACACGCTAGGTCTGATTTCCTCTGCATACGTTTTATTTAGGCAAAGTGCAGTTTCAGAGATAAAGCTCCGTCTTCAGTGCCTCTGAAGAGCACTAGAGAAACAATAGCTTGCACCACGGCTGGCAGGTAGCTCTAACAGACCTACTGTGTACATTTAAATTGATTTGTTCCTCTACCACCCAACTTCACTAGAAAAATGTTCCTCATATTAACTTTTGTTCTACATGTTTCGCTTCCTATATGACGCCTCTTCGTTGAAAATTTAGAGCAAAGATAAACAAGTGGATAAACAAGAGCTATAGTTTGTATTCAGTTTAAGGGATTTGGACCTGTTCAAAATTGTTATACGTACATTTTATTGAATAGAGTTCAATGGCTTTTCTACTTGAAGCAGATTGCGGGATTATGGGAATTTTTAGGCTGTTAGAAACTAAACATCAGCTGACGAAATATTAAGATCTCCAGTAGGTCTCCTGGTTACTTTTTTAAATCGGCTTGGAGTATTCTGTGAAATATTGGGAGAAAATTAGGACTCCGGTTATCAAGAACACAATTTTACGGCTCCTCATAATATAGGCTTGGCGCTTTCAGCAAGTTGCATCTATCTAAGCAGGTAGGCTCTGAAGATGCCAATGTAAATTGCTCAAATCGTCGTCTTTAAATAATATATTGTGAGGGGGCACAAAATTGTGTTCTTTATAACCTCATTCGACACCCTCACCACCAGCAGAAATACCAATGACAAATAAGGAGCATATAGAGAGCGTTTGATGCCTAAAAAAGAACAGGGAGATTGGGAATGGGGAGTTGCCTTCGAACACACCACACGAGTGTACTTAAATCATTGTGAAGGGTAAAATGAAATTGGAGAAACTACGTTGGAATTCTCTGGGAGAAAGTACGCCTGAGATAAGGTAACAAACAGACTAGGTATTAAGAAGAACTAACATTTATAACGTTTTCCAAACAAATCCATGCAGCAACTTGTCCACCTTAAGTGTGATAAAGCCAGTGGAGAAAGAGTCATATTAATTGCACGAGTGCATAATGCGCAATCTCGAGTCGGGCTGAAGACCTCCGCAAGGGGATGTAGAAGACAGATTCAAGAGAATGCAACGGCTGGAACGAGCCGCGGCCAAAAAGACTAGTGAAAGCGGAGGGGACGGCGGCGCCCTCTGAGCATGCGGGCGGCGCAAGAATCTAAGCCGGGCCTTGCGATAAGGTAAAAAGTGTAATTATTCAGAAGGGCGTACAGTAGGTATGCGAGTAAATCATGGGCAGTACGGTGGCCCCTGGGTACCTCCCATCATTTATAGCAGCGCTCCTAGTGGCCACGCTTGTAATCTCATCTCGGTCATTAGTGGCTGTCTCTATTCTGACAGCGACTACCACTCCCCCACTGGGCTTCTCCAGCGCCACTACCTAAATAGCCCTCATCCTCAGGGTCATAGTCATGAACAGGTTCACAGGTAACCCATAACCTATAAACATTCCTCCAACGTTTTTCGCACCTGCAAAATCATAGACAATGAACGATGTGTAAAATGTCATAAAGCACTGTAAAACTCTTTCATAAAGCACATACAACATGGTGCTCATAAGCAACAATTCCAAGACAAGCCAAAATGCTAAAGCATTTATTTTGCCGTTTCTTATCTGAGCATGGAGTCTGGATTTCCATATAAAAAATTGTCTAGATTTCCGGTTAAGCGTTGGAACAGGGTCACACATGGCTGCATATCCAATATTAACAGTATCAGGAGAATTTAACCCGAGGCTAAAATCTCCTTCTGCAGCCCGTAATCTGTACTAGCTGATTAGCCGTATATCTACGTTACCCACCTGACGGCGAAGATCTAAACTGGTGGGAAAATGGATATATTCATTAATGAAGATACGTAAATAAAGATAAAACATTTCCTTTGACAATCTATTCTGTGGGCGATGAACGCTCATATTGTTCATAATTGTTATGAATATTATTTATACAAGCTAAAATATTATAGTAAAACATATTGATACAATATTGTTTCTCTACATTATTTTTATAACCTACCTTCTTAAAGCACTGCATTATTTCATTCAGATTAAATTTACTCTAATAATAAAATATATTTTAGAAAATTAATAAACCAAAATTTTGAAGTGTTTTGATTTTAATTTATTCCTGATTTTGATTTTGATTTAAGATCATATATATGAAACTGTGGGTGAATGAGATTGAGAGATTGCGTGAATGTGTTTTACGTTTTAATTGTGGAAATGATTTTTCATAATTAACATATTTTCTTTATATGATCTCCTGTTCATTTCTCATGGAAATTGAGGTTTACTTTTTTTTTTTTTTTTTTTTTTTTTTTCGGACAGGATCAGTCAAACATCAAAATACAACAGCTTATTGTTGATTTGACATGAGTAGGAGTGGGGCTTTACTGAAAGCCGAAATCTATAAAATCCAAATATCTTGGATAATATTCATGATACACAAAATATGTATAGAACAACATTTATAGATATTTCAATTTTCAATTAGATTAGTTCTTACAATTTTCCGATTCGACGTATAGTATCGGAGTTTCGAATTTTCGAAATTCCACCTGTATATCACACCCGTCCCACTGCTCCGATTTCAGCATGATCTTTCTTTTTACATAAAACGATTAAATGTCAAGTTTGGTAACAACCAAACCAAAGTTGGCTAGAGCGTTAAGAGACAAATAAATATATGCTTTTGAACGACCTCAATAGCTGATTCCCCTCAGAGGAAATCTGCTAAAAGACAGCGATTGCTGAGGGAGAGAAACAGGTTGGCGAATGCATAGAGGTATAAGAATCCATGAAAGGAACCTGGCGGACAAAGCAAGGGGACTGAGACTATGACGAGCCGGTGAGATATTGACGTAGCTAACGTTTCTATCAGACGGAAGAAAAGGCCCCGGTCTTTAGAGGATTCCTCAAGCCGGGGACTCCTCAATGAGCCGAGGAGGACGTCACATATCTCCTCCTTAAACGGTGGCCGCCGGCAGTAAAGATCGGATAAACTGCCGAGGGATACCTAGCATTGCTAGCGTTTCGACAATTAGGCCTCCAAGCCCTTCACTAACGATATATTCAACATGACAATGGCCCTTCATCCTCCTCTCAGCCTCATTGTTTTTTATTATATGCTCTTCTATTTATTTTCCCTCCTCCTTTCCACGCCGCATTCCGATACATCCATCACATTCCAAAGAGACTCCAACAATGAATTGCAAACAATAAAATAAAGCTAATAAAACAAGAGTCGTCATATTAAGATAGATACAACGGCGAACATTAACTTTAATCGCAGCAAAATTCCATACATTCGTTAACACTTAGAGCTTACATGAACACATATATTATACGAAAAAAAAGGAATTTTTTTTCCTGAAGCACAGCAACAATAAATGAACCATTTACTTCGAAAAGTCTATTCGTATCAAACAGATACAGTTCTTTAACCATATATTAAACATATATCGTTAATTTCCGTTCAACGATATATTAAAAATGCTCCAATGTACAATACAAAGACAGTTACTCTCGCCTTTCGTTTCTCAGGTCCACCATGTAATTTTAGATAGCTAATAACTTCATTATTGTCAATACGAAAAATGATATTTCTACTCAACAGACGGGCAGGGGATTTCAAGTCGTTGTTTCATTTAATTGAAAACATAACGTAATATTCGGCTCTGAATTGGGATAAATCAAAATCGTGCTTGTAGTCGTTCTTAAAATATGATTAAAAACATACTATGGCGACTTTGCTCTTCTTAGACATGGGGGAAAACAAAAACAAAAAACAACAACAAACAACATAAACAAAATAACAGAAAATTGAACACGAAATAATATATAGAACAAAACTAAGGGAACGCAACACAAAAGAAAGGAAGAAACACGAACACAACATAGAAATAAAAACAGTCGGTAAATAAATAAGTGAAAATAAAACTTTATAAATTTTAAACAAAAACTAAATAGCTCTCTCTCTCTCTCTCTCTCTCTCTCTCTCTCTCTCTCTCTCTCTCTCTCTCTCTCTCTCTCTCTCTCTCTCTCTCTCTCTCTCTCTCTCTCTCTCTCTCTCTCTCACACACACACACACACACACACACACACACACACACGCACACACACAAAAAAATACTTATTGTGGTTGTTGAGGATAGTAAAAAATACATTTACACATACACTTAAATTTTCTGAAAATTTATTCAATTTCAATTATGGGAGTTTTCCTAAGACTGGAATAAGTTCAAATCCGTTGGAGTATATAGTTTGGATAGGACAGCATACCCCAGCTAAACTCTAATAAGTTATGATTGAAACGTCACTCAGATTGGTCAATACTAGTCACATTTACTCAGTGATTGCATTAATTATTCTAACTGCGGATTGCACCATTGGATTAATACTCTAAATGGGAGAATGGGGATGAAATAAAAAGCATTATTTGAACACAACCGAATGGAGAACATTATTACTTTTATTTATATAGTGCTCCATTTTAATCCCCTAACGATCACCTTGTTTTCCGGTGGTTTTTCTTCCTTCAAAAGTTTCAACTAGGATCCGTAATTCATTCAGAGTTGTAAACCTCTTGCAATGAGCAGTAAGCACTGTTTCATAAAGGGATACAATATGGCCCCTGAATAGAGGATATATTATTTATTTTTTTTATAAACTCAAAATATGTGGAATCTTTGCATGGAACCGAGAAAGATATTGTAAAGACACTTGCATTAGATATGTAGAAAGTTTCTGCAATGTAGTTTGCTTTCAGTGTTTTGCATTTATAAAATCAAAATGTCTGCTGTTTCTGTCCGATAAAGGTCAAATAAAGAAAGAAAAGGTTTTCATTCATAGAGTCAACACTGCACACAAAAAAAATTCAATAATAAAGGAAATCACTAAATGCATGTAAAAATACTCAAATAAATACCTGAAAACATATAGACCCTTTTCACCGATACTAAGGGGCTGTTAAAAAGATAAAATGTTTGAAATATATATTTCAGTAATAAAACATAGTTTCGATTTATGAATAACAAGAGTTCCGGGTACAACATCACTATAAGAGAATAGCAGAACATCATAGAGTCGTATTGCTTACTACCGATGTTAAGGTATTGCAATCGTTATATTTCGAAAGGGGATGATAATTACTTCAGTCAACAAAGAACGGTTAGAGAGATCTTCCAAAACACGAATTCCACAGCAGTGTTGTTGGAAGTGAAGAATATTTTCACTTGGAGAGAGAAAAAGATGTCCAGTTCTTCACAAATTTTTATTTATAATTTTTATTTTTATTTCAGCGCTAAGCGCTTTCGAAGACTATTGTCTCCATCTTCAGAGCTAGACATGAAAGACATTAACACCACTAAAATCTCTATATATTACAACAGGGTTATGAATAAAAACACAAAATAAATATCTAACAAACGTGAACATAATAAAAGAACTTAAGTCAAATCTTAAAATAAAATACGGAGTGAGGATAGATAGATCTCTCACCGTATTTTATTTTAGGATTTGACTTAAGTCCTTTTATTGGGTTCAATTCTGCTAGATATTTATTTTGCGTTTTTATTTATTGATATTAATGACCCTGTTGTAATATATAGAGATTTTATAGATATTATTGTTTTTCAGCTCTGAAGATGGATACAATAATCTTCGAAAGCTCTTAGCTCTGAAATAAAAATTTGTGATGAATTGGAAGTATTTTTCTCACTCCAAGTGGAAACACGAATTCGTCAATATTCGATGGAATAATTACTCAGTACTGTACGAGAGAATGGCTGAACAGAAAATATACTTTTTCCTGCGGATGAAATTAGTCGTTTATTTGTTACTTAACACAATCCATTCTTTATATTTAGACTGAATACCAAGTTTATATCCAACAACGGATAACACAGCTATCTATATATATATACTTATAATAGTGTTTGATTACGGGCCCCAGAGGCGGTAGAGGTGAGACGGTGCCGGAGATAGTGACAAGCCAGCGTAGAGACGAATTGCGCACACTCATCCACCTAAACGGGTCATTATGGTGAGGCAATTAAAGATTCCTCCCATCATTAATTAAGCTAATGGCACTTAGAAAGCCTTCTTTCTTGTCCTTACTCTCACCTTAGAGCCCAACAAAGAAATATAGGTCCCACTAATCGCTACCGCTTAGGAGAAAATGAAAGAGAAATATATCTTTTTAAAACTAATAAGCCGAGCATGAATTTCAACAGAAAGGAATGCCGGCCTGTCAAATTAGTATCCGCGCAGGTGAGTGCTGAATTGGATATTTCAATACTTCAAAGAAAGAAGAAGAAGAAAAAAAAAGTATTCTCTGACCTAAATAAATGATTACGCTAAACAATATGCCAATCCTTATTTCAAAATCCATAATTCCAAGTGTTGAATACAAGTGCAACCAATAGCTCTTTTGCATTGGTATGACGAGTATTTATTTAACTTTGCGGTATGTATTCCAAAAGCAATCAAAATTAAAAACTTTAATACAGAGAATATACCAGAAATATACAACGAAACTGTTGAACAAATACGACCATCAATATTAAAAAACATTCAAGTTCGGTAGGCGGAAGAGAAATTAAGACTTACTCCCCCTAATTTGTAATAACTGTTTTTAGTAAAATTTACTTATAATGATATTTTATCAGATGTGATATTATCAGAATATTTTCTTCAACAAGGACAGTAATAGACAGATGGGTCCATCAACACGCACTTGGGAATATGGAACATCTTCATCAAAATTGAAGCGTTGCCAAAATAGCTTTGAAGAATTGACTACACACAGTGACAACAAAGCATAATTCCACGCCTAATTTCATGAATTTACTGGACACAAATCGTTGGAGTCTGAACTTATTTATCCTGCGTCTTCCAGTCATTTACACCACCTTCCCTTCTACTGGAAAACAATTAGCCCTCTCCGAAAAAGGGGGGGGGGATTCAGTTTTAATGCCAAATATCTAATGAAACATTTTAACACAAATAAATTCTTTATTTTCACAGAATTGAAGTTGTCTTTTTTGCTTATTGTGCATTGAATGATCCTACAGTGAAAACCCATCAGATTATAATTTTTTTGTATCTACAATTATAGATCTAATTCTACTAAAAATGTATATGAAAGAAAAGATTACCTATGATTTCAAAAATAAATAAATGCTGAAAGTAAAAAGTTCCAAACTGCAACAATACACTAGTTTAGATAGGGTGGTAGATAGTGGTTTTCCATTAATCTATACAAAAATAAAATTGAGCCACTCTGCAGCTAAGCAATCTAAGAAGACTTCTGATTCCATATTCTATATTAAATTCATCCATGAATAAAAACAAGAATTTTTGAGCTCGAGATGAAATATTCACAAATATAATAGCACTAAGAAAATTATATAAGTAGGAGGTGTTATCTGAATGCTGAAAACAAAACAATAGGAATAACTCCATTAGTATTGCCTTTACAGTAGAATTTACAAAATAACAATAGTAAGAAACGATTGCACTAGTAAGAGTGGTTGTTTTAGTTCTTTAATGAGATTAATCTTTCCATCAACTTCTTATTAGTAACAAAGGTATGATTAAAGAAATATATAATTTTCCTCAATAGCTGAGTTCCCTTAAGGGAAATCTGCTAAAAAGGTAGCCACTAGATGTGAGGTGATTAAGTCTAATACGTTAAAAATCCTAACCAAGTAACTGTTATATGGCCGAAATTGCTACGGCGAATTATTTTACGGGGAAATACAAGAGGGGACCAGGAGATGAGCAGGTACCAGGAATAGTCCAATAGATGACAATAAACCACAAAATATTGCTTGGGCATTGCCGTACACCATTAACGAGGTGGTGTCTTAAATCGCGTCTCATCTAACCACAGCTAACTAGGTGTTCCCGATGTATATTCCAGAGGCGGCGAGAGACGACACGGACTTGCAACATATTTCAAACGTTAACAAGGGCGACTCGACATCATCTCCGGTGGCCCTTGATTACAAGTTTAAGAGGTGCGTTACGTAGCCAGCTCATGAAAGGGCTGTTGGAGCAAATTGCAACTGGGGTCGGGTTTTCCTTTTGGTAAGGAGTACATCTCGTTAAGAGGCTGGAGATTGAGCCCCGCAAAAACCTCCTCACCTCTCCTAATGAAAAGGAGCTCCCTGGACCGCTTAATTTGTTTTTTGGTCTCTCTAATGAGTACCCTCGGCGACGGCTGCGTGCGATATCCGACCGTAATAAGTCTCCTGGAACAACAGCCCTCGTTCTAACGGGCCAAGCAGCTCTCAGCTGGTCGTTGTTAGGACAAAGATAGTATATCAGATAGAAGATTTGCCTAAACACAAAGCACAGACACCAATCATAGATTTGCATCAATCTACAATGATAGCTATGTTAGTTGGAAAACGTAAAATCCAGAAACGTACGCAGTCTAATATATTACGTGGCCGACAACAACAGCACATAAAAGGAGGAACACATTAAATGATATATTGAAATCATGTCATTTAGTCTAGGCCTGTGAAATGACTATTATTTATTAATGAACAATTGTTGCTACTTTGGCTAATTGGTACGGAATACCTTCAGGTTACCACCCTTTCCAGCCTGAGTGGGACTAAGGATATTATTAGTTGAGTTCGTCACTAAATAAGTTCCAATTGCCCAGGGGGGAATCAAACTCACGCCTCTAAGGTTCACCATGTGATATTAAGGCAAATGCTTTAACTCACATGGCCTAGCCTGATCCTCTTGGAAAGATTAAAAAAAATATGAAGTACAGTAGGGCTACGTATAGCGAGAAACTATATATAGTTCTTACTTGCAACAACTATGTGATCATATTGTTTTTCAACGTAAAATTAAGCCTTTGCGATACAGGCTTAATAAGCTATATAAGGGAATGCCCTCAAAATACCAGAGTACTTTCGAGGCAAAATATCGTAAGAACACTACCTCTCCTGAAAAAATAAACCGGGACAGAGTTAAGATAGAATAACAGAGTTAAGTTTTAAACAGAAATAAACCAAGTGGAACTTCTAAGAGAAAAGGAAATAGGCCCCCATTCCCAGTGGCGATAAACGGTTTTGACAATGGAGGTAGGATGAAATAATTGGCTAAGCTTCCACTATAACATTTTATTAAAACGGCAGAGCGCTTTCGATGCAGCGCATCACCGTCATTGCCCGAAGGTCTTGGATGTTGACCTGACGGCTCTTGGAGCAGGACTGGTTTTCAGAATTTTTCCTAATTTTGTGAGTGTGTATGGGAATGAGAGAGAAACAGACAGAGTGGGAATCAATGATAAGAAGCTAAGCAGACCAGCTGTTAGAATTATCCGAACACAAAGGCACTATAAGTTGAGCCTTTTCGGAATTTAATTTCTGAAATCTATCTTTTAAAGTCGGCCTGCTGGATAAACAGGAATAAGAGGTAGACAAAATGGAAGGGACATGAAAGAGAGATGTGTAAGGGAACACTGAAAAGTTTAATACAAGGCTTTCCTGAAGTGCAGAAGGAAAAAGGATTTCGTCTTTGGCAGTTAGGTAAGTTGAAGCTGAGGTTCTAACTTTTCAAAACCCTTTGAAATGATCTGATTAGCTTTACTTGGAGAAGAGCGATTCGGTACAGGATGTGGCAAATTATTTTCTAAAAAGCGAAGGTAGAATTGAAAATTTAATGAGTAATGAGTCAGGGGAAGGACAATCATATTACAAATTCTGTTTTTGAGAAGTAACTAGTGAAACAAATATAGTATTGTAGTTTACGTATGAACCACCAATTTCAACAATCGTTTTTTTTTTCCTTTTAAGATTCTTTCTCAATTCAATTTGCTTTTGATAGAAGAAAAAGGAAATCTACGTACTGGATCTTATTAAAAGAAATGGGGTGAATTCAAATTTAGAGAACTAATTGCTGTTATGCGGTTCGTTCAACATTGTTGTTTTATAGATGTATAGGAGCTGGACCACCGAAAACCTTGTACGAAATAAAAGAATAAACACATTATTTATTCTGGTGATGACATGGATAGTTCTTGAATTCTACAAGAAGCTCAAGAATAACATGGCCCCCCACTTTAAGAAAGGACAACACTTTACGAAGTACACGGCGAATAAAAAATAAAAAAAAAGATAATAAAAAAAAAACATTTTAGCACGAAGAAGAAATATCCTTCATAAACCTGTTCTTTCAAATTAATAGCAGGGCCTGAGAGAGTAGATGTTGCAACTTCTAGACACTCAGCCAGGAGGAACAGGTGGCTCCTACTAGAGGAAAGCATCTCTCCAACCTTCGCCAATCTTTCATCATCCCATACTTAGGCTTACTAAACTATTTCCACTATGGTCTTTATGCATTAAAGATGTGTGAAACCCTGCTCTTTTCATATAATATGGCCAATAAATTATACCATTTCATGGAGTCGCTTTCCCAATTTCTAACTGCTACATGATAGCACAATCTAATTTAAATAATAAATAAGGAAACGGTTTCCCAAACAGGGCTGCGATAATTATTATGATGACAGTAAACATTAGGTGATAAAGACGGATAAATTAATGGTGGACTAAGTTTTTGCATTAACGGTAGAAAATCATTCAGTTAAAGTAGCGCTTAGAGGACAGTTAGGTGACTTTCCATTGCAAAATATTCAAGGGGTAGTTAAATATTTCTTTTTGCGACATTTAAGCTTTAAAGCAATAGATGTAAAAACTTTCAGGGCTTAAAGTGTTTTTAAAATTTTCTACCTTATAGTTTCGTGATGAATCTCATTCACTAAGGAATAAATACAGCGAAAGGTCAAACATAGAATAAAAACACAAAATTTAAAATATATTCACAATATCTACATGTTTCACTTTAATTTGAATCAATTCAGTAAAAAAAAAATAAAAAATAATAATAATAAACACTGCTTATACTTTTAAACTCATTAAATAAAATTGATCTTTACCACCCTCGGTAAGCCCATTAGTCTTAGTAGTAGCATAAAAGGTCGTCATTCTATTCTTAAAATATCGAAAGAAGCAAAAATATTAAAGGGACAGTTATTTAAGTTGTACCAACTTCAGCTGAATCCATAAGAAAAATTTCATCACTCTTTTAGTTCATGAGCACAGAGCGAGTGCCAACTAGAAAATATGAATATGAAATATTAATTCATATGAAATGAAGGCATTATTATAGAATTGTTTAATAAAAGTCCGTCACGCATGGGCCGCGTTAACAAAACAGATTTCACACATGCGTCACGCAATTGCATTTATCTCAAAAAGTTAAGTGCTAAATGAGAACAATATTTAGGCCTCAAATAAAGTGCTTCATTATAAAAGAGTTTATTGTTAATATGACATGAGTAGAAAGGGTTTAGTGAAAAGTGAAAAATTCGAATATCTCCGTTTATAATTAACATAGTGAACAAAATGTACATAAAAACATTTATAGAACATTACATTTGCAATAAGATTGGTTCTAAACAAAATTTCGATCCGACGCATAATAACGGAGATATTAAGATTTGGTCGAAATTCCCCCTTCTAAACCCCCCCCCCCTTCCACTGGATTTCAGCCGTTAACAAACTTCATCTTTAGTTTTACATAAAACGTTTAAATATAGAGTTTGGTAACGAAAATATTTGCTACCGCTAGAGCGTTAACAGGCAAATAAATATATATACAGTTTTGACCTTATTTTCGCCATTTTCTGGGTTGAATAGATGGAAATTTGAGGACATTTTTCAAAAATCGCATTATGAGTACGAGCTCAATAGCTGATTTCCCTTAAGCATTCTAAGTGTAATTATCATACATCATTTTATTAAGATTTTGTCGTAAATTTCTGGTCGATTAATGACCATTAATAAAGCCTAATGATGAAGGAATTAGTCTCTTTGATTATAATAACTTTATATCATAATATCTAATCTAGACAATATCTAAGCAGCTGAGGGAAAATGGGTGAGCGATCCAGAGATAGCCATATTCGTGGTGGGCACCATCAATTATTCATGGGAGATGAGCATTTGCCCAGGGGAAGAATGGCCATATGACTAGAAATTCCAGGAAGGTTAAAGGGGACATGTCGCGGTGGCTATAAAGATGAGCCAGGAAGTAGACCATAGAGCAGTCCTGGAGGGCCCGGAGTCTCGGGTTTCAGGATGTCAGCTGTCATCTTCAGATCTTTATCCCCTTCCTCGCTCGGCCAGCGGGCTCGCTCTCACTTGATCGCTGGCCCACAACAATAATCAACCATCCTAATTTATCAGCAGCTCGCTCGACCGGGATATGCATTTCAAACCGGACACAAATAGGCCCTCTAAGCACTTCCTCCACAAATTCAGCTGAATTTAGTGTGAGATTTTACATTATGCAAAGTCAGAGACATAATACTCTTTATAACATCTACGAATCTATTACCAACAAGTAGTTCATACGCAGCGGACTGTACTGAGACCAAGGGAGTCTGTCGAGAAACGTAATTTTCTAGCCGACACGCATAAGATGTTTGATGTTTTCAAAAAATGACTTCTCTCTTCCACATTAATCTAAATATTCATCACCCTCAAATATATTTTTATTATTATTATTTATTTACGTCCACTTTTTGCAACTTAGGCTAATTGGGACGGGTTATCTACAGGTGACCACCCTTTTCTAGCCAGGGTGGGACTTAAGATGTTATTTAATGAATTTCGGCGCTAAATAATTTCCTTTGGCAAGGCAAGCATCGAACTCGCCACTGTAGGTTTACCATGTGAGATTAAGGTCAACGCTTTAACTCACATGGCTACCCTGTGAATATATTCCCAATGACTCTTTGGGCCTTGAGAAGTGTCCAAAAAGCTTTTGAACTTCATTTCAGGTAATTAAACTTCTTATTTCTCCTACTTCATTTAGATTTTACGCCAAATACGAATATCATTTAAAACTTCCATGACACTAAAAAGGAAAGAAATTCAGTCTTTAGTTACACCTTTCTTTCTGTCCTAGTCAGCCTGACAACATTTAGCCAACACTCGCACCAACTTCACCGGTAACAGTAAGGATGCCAGAATTATTGCAACTAAACTGAGATCTCTGACCAATGGCTGCAATATAGTCGGAACCACCAACAGGAGGTAAATGCAGGGGCGCGCCGAATATGTCCAACATGCAGCGGTGGGTCATTACCCGTTATCTAATCACTAATATGCATATATCGATTTAAAATCACATTTCACCATGATTTAACCCACCTTCATAATGCGGGAAAGCATATATGTTTAACCCCTCAGAATAAGAGTACATAATGATGTTTATGAACGAATGTGTGAATTGATGAGGAAAAGAGTTTATTTACAGTAAAAATACATAAAGAGCTCACAGCACACTTTAACGTCATCTTCTAATAAGCTTTTCGCCAACATTTCACTTATACGACTTCTTTTGAAAAGAATTAACTACCTTTTTCCCTACTTGCATTCGAAACCACAGTCTAAGGACATTTTAGCTTCTCAAGATTTGGAAGAGAGAGGTGTGAGAGAGTGAGTGTGTGTGCGTGTGCGTGTGTGTGTGTGTGTGTGTGTGTGTGTGTGTGTGTGTGTGTGTGTGTGTGTGTGTGTGTGTGTGAGAGAGAGAGAGAGAGAGAGAGAGAGAGAGAGAGAGAGAGAGAGAGAGAGAGATCACATTCGCAGCAAGAAGCATTTTGGATAGAAACAAAAAATAAGTTTTTAAGACAAAGCTACTAAACATCTCACATCCAACTTAATTTTCAAGTCTTATTTACAAAGGGTGCTGTGAAAGGGAGGAATGAAGATAGCAATGTGCAATGTCATCTTTTTGTAGTATTGACACACTGTGATGTCATCCTGAATAATTTCAACAGGTCAAAATTCCGAGATCCAGATAATATTTAGGTTTTAAATAACTTTAGTACAACGCATTATTGCCCCAGCGGTAGAGGTTTCACCCAACTAATTTTCAATGGCTCTCCGGTCATCATCTTCAGGCCAATTCTCAACGATCTTTTCTTCAAATTTGGATCGGTAGACAGTGTTCCTCCTAGTTCCACTAAACAACACTTTGGCCACATACATGCGTCCAGTTTTAGTATGGTATAGATGAAGTAAATATTGAGGTTTCTAGAGAGTACAATCCTTATCACATCAAACATATTTTCATGTGTCTCACATAGTAAAGTTTCTTCGAAAATCGTATTTGATATTAAACTTGGAATAAGATGGATCATGAAATATCAGCTTACCCTTAATCTGTTATTAGTAGGAACCTCAATCCTACTACTGTTTACTGAAGGCTGAATATTTGCCTTAGAGGAAAAGTGTATATGCCAACGCTTATAGAACATCAAATATGGAACAAGAACAATTCTATTCAATTTTTCGATCGAGATATTTCGTTATTTTTTTGGTGACGATCATACAAAAAGGTAACAAGCAACTATGTTTGGGTGAAAGTTCCCGCTCGAGAGAGGGAATACTCAAGAAGCTTAGTAATCTCTAACTGCGTGAATATGTAGCGTCTGATAAGATCTGGTCTGGGTAGACGGGCGAGTGTCTTGCCCAACTAGATCCAATGCAGTTCATGGAGAGAGAGGAGGAGTTGGTATCGGAGTAATTCTGCAGTGCTTTGCCTCCGGGACGGCATTGAAAGATACGCCAGGGACGGAAGTCTCTTTTCCAACTTTCCTGTCCCTACCCCACTACCATTCGAGGCATCGAAGTTTAGAACCGATGGTACCAAAGGGTCGGGGGGAGAAGCTCCCTCCCCGACACTGACAGACGGTGACCGAATCCGAGACACGGTGGTTTTTGTTGAACCGTCAGAGTGGAAGAATCAGAAGTGATTCCTCGCACTCTCGGTCACATGTAATATTATCTCATCTTAGAGTAAGGCGATTGCCTGAAATTCTGGGGAAACTTAGGTACTAAGTGTTAGAGCTGGACTGCCCAGGTCGGTAGTTCGGAAGATACCAAGGCCCCACGGCCCTAAGAGGGCCCAAGGACCTCAAATTAAAAAAAAACCTTAAATTTATAAAAAGCATTAAGTTTATTATAAATTAACACCCCAATTAATATCTATTTTCATCTGTAAATAAATCACTGATACATATTTCTATTAACTAATGTTTCGATTCTATTTTGAACTTCATGCTAATCTTAAAGTTCTTTATCTAAATCTTTTTTTTAAATTGGTAACGTTTTGTAAGGAACTAATGTCCTGAATTATTATTACAGGTAAATCTAGATTTATTAATTTTTGTAATGGCCTACAATAAATGTTTGTATGAATTATATATGTGCATTTTATTACCTCTATTTTTATCAGGTGCTTATTTTATTAATTTCAATTGAAAATATTCGAATTAAAAACATGCTAGAATGGGTATTATGATATGTTTGTGTGTATGTGTGTGTGTGTGTGTGTGTGTGTGTGTGTGTGTGTGTGTGTGTGTGTGTGTATATATCTTTATTACTAAATAACAATTTCTTTGTATTATATTGGGTAACAAACATCCGATGGTGGGGAGGGCACAGCTAATTTTGCCAAGGGCCCACAGAGAGTTGCTGCTAATTGTCATGAAAAGGTAGCATGAACCCTAGAATGGGCTGGGAATGGACAGGTAAAACGATGGGTATGGTCAAAACTTTAAACCTTACCAGACCATTAAATCTTACCCACCACCTATCTACACACTGTTTCTACCCTCTACAATAGTATATATGTATAATTTTCCACAGACGTCATTTTGTTCAGCTCCTAGGTACGATCGAAGGAAATTTGTCCGAAGTCCCATCATGAGTACAACCCCGAAAGAAACGATTTCCTTCCAGGGATATCAGTTTAAAACAAAAAAAAATATTCTTTTGGGAAAAGGGGTAGAGTAGAGAGGTGGTGAGGAGAGGGGTTGACTAAGCTGCCAACAGGTGTCGCTGGTAGACTGGCGGACACGGGGTGTGCCCCGGGCGGCGCGGCTCCCCAACACCCAGGCCCGTGGCGGCCTGACCCTATCTGGCAATCCGTCCCAGCTCAGGTACATACGGACAGACATCAGCAGACAGACATACACACGGATGGGATTTGAGTAAAGGCCGGCTACCCCCACCACCGCCCTCCCTCGCCCCGGCTCCAGTAGCCTCCTAGCCTCCGGAGCGAGCGCATCTACTTCGAGCCGGCCCTTCGTTTGTCGTAAGTACGAATTTTTTGGCATGTTTACGTAATATTTCACCATCTTATTTTTTCGCAGTAACTGCCTCTTACTGGTTTGCATGCTTTCTCTAGCTCTGAAAACATTATTTTTGCTAAAAATGTAAGAGTAACATCATTTATTTCGTTAAACAATTATCTAAATTTCTGTGTCGTCTCCAATACAATATTTTTAAACCCCAATTATTAATTTTATGAAGCTATATTTTATTAATGCTCAATAATACCAATAAAAAAAATAAAACATATTAACATCATAAATGAATTTTTTGCAATTATGTCTTCGTTCCGTTTAAAAAGGTATTAATTGATGGTGTTAATATCTGATTTTGAAATTATTTCCTGTCTTTACCTCACAACATTTTATATTCCGCATTTTTTTTTTGTTAACTTCTTACAAAATAATAAACAAAATCCTGAACTATTCAGCTATTGGATATTAAATAGTTTAGTTGTATAACATAACAATCGAGATTTCATCAAATTGACTCATAAAACGATAATAAATCGCTCTGAATGAGATTTAGTAATGTTTTCAGAACTTGGTTGTGGTAGATATATGCAAAACTTATTATGCATGTTGTTCAAAACTGTAAGAAGGTTGGTAGAAAAATTACATTTATTACTTTTCCATGAAATCTCTGATTCAGAAGCAAATAATTGTAAACAAATTGTCTTACTTATTAAGAATCAACTAAGTAGATATGTGACATATTTTAAGTGTAAATCACTCAAATTTAAAATAAAAATATTGCCAAATTTCAGTCAAAGATTTCATGGAATATACTTATTATTGAAGTGTGAGCCATTTTTCAGATTTTACCCGGTAAAAAAATATGTTAAGTTATAAGATAGGTTTAGAGCATATATATATATTTGATTAAATCTGGCCTTTAGACGCACAAATCTGACTATTGAAATATGCGATTAATATCCAGATGTCATTCCTAAACCGAAAATCTCTTCAATCCTTTTATGTAAAGTAATTTTTTAGACATTTTCTTTTAGTAACAACTATAAGAAATAAAACCCGACGTCGAGACACACCAATGAAATTTCTCTTAAAATGATATTGAAAAGTCATATGGCGTTCCGATCAATGACACCATAATGTACAACGTGTGATCAAATTGTCCGTTCGGAATGGGGTTTTCGGCGGAAGGGCAATATTCGGGGCGAGGAAAACGATTTTAGTGGTTTGGAAAATTTTGGGAGTCGAGGGGGGGCCGTACCCCCCGTTTGGCGGGCCAGGTGTGCACCGCGGCCTATTTACTGGCAACTCTCACCGCTTGGAGATCTTTCGCGGCCTCCCTCCGCATCTCCTCTCCTATATCTAGCCATCTGATACCACTCCCAATCATAATTGTAAATATAACATTTACTGCACCCATTCCTTTATCGCCCTTTATCAAGCATATTCAATATTAATAGAATTCATGTTTTCAAAATAATTTTTGTTTAATATCCTATTGTTGAAACTAGAACGTTTTTGAAGATTTTTTTTTCTTCATGCTCAAATAATTCCCTCAAGAAAGTAGGCTATTACAATTTGCTCTATGGACAGAGACAAAACGAGAGACAGTTTTTTTCCGATACCCCTATATGAGAAATTGTGTTTCGCAAAATGTGCGGGGTCCTTTCTACTTTGCGTACGCCAGATACTCTTGATGAAGATCATTGATTTATTTTAATACTATGTCATTATCACTGTATAACATATGTTGTTTATTTAAGAAAAAAAATCAACTTACAACATGTATGTACAATGTTATTTACCAAAACAAACAAACAGTTAAGCTCCTATAGAAGGGAGCATAACAATATTTCATTTGGGTGGCCAATAATTTATAATTGTTTTTACTATATATTCAAATACGAGTAAGTCTTGCCATTCATAACGTCTTCTCCAAAAAAAAAAATGCACACAAATAATAATCAAAGTGACTTCTCCTAGTCCCACATTCAACCTAATTCTTTCTCTTGACGCTAGCCCAAAGCGATTCTATTCTCTGGCTATGAGCCCTGTAATTGGGTCAAAAAGGTTTTCGCTATGGTTAACAGGATAGTGCTTGTACCACATACCTGGAAGCTTCTTTAGTCCATCGTATGACTTCTATAAGTCAGAAAAAATTGTCGTACCATGCATAAATTGACAAAATACTTTTTGTTTGAGGTTGTTGTGTTGATAATCTGCAATTATTAAACCATGTTATGCTATAGCCTCCCACTACTTCACGGCAACTTCGTGTATTACATCGATATTTTGGAGCACGTTTTTTGTGCTCAAATATACCTTCATTAAGTGTCCTCTCTGCATTACCTTCATTAAGTGACCTCTTCTGAATTGTCTTCTCCCGTGAAATATTCCATACTTCTGAAGTTCCTTAAATGCAGTTTCTTCCAATTTAAGAACACCACTGAACTGTATTAAATTCATGATTACTAAGTATAATTTTCAAATAACCTTAATTACTTAATACAAAAAAGTGGACGTTAATAAATAATTGAATTACTTAAAAACTCCTAGGAGGTAATATATAGATCACATGGAAGAAGAATAACTGTTATCGCAACCAGATAAAGAGGTAACTGTTGAACGAATTTAATGATCCATTAAACTTAGAATATACCTTTAACAAAATATTAGGTATTCGTCCAATATTCGGAAATCCTTTATTTCATATTTAAAAAAACAAAAACAAACAAATATATATTTTTTGATGAGTTGTTGAGCTTAACAACAACAGCTTCCTAAGGGTGGGCTAGGAGTACACATATCATCGACAAAACATTTTCCTGACCACTTACCCCATTTACGCCCCAAAATTACAGAGGTAGAGGAATTTTGCAGGAAAGACCACAAACAGCCAGGCGATTCCTGTCCATCACTAAAGAGTTTTCCAAAATTTAGTAAATTCACGTCTACTCCTTGCAAAACATGCAAACGTGAGATTCAAATGTACAAAATTACGAGTATGTAAGGATACTTGTCGGAAATATGAATATAGCGACACTAGAACATTTTCAAAACTTCAGTATTTTTCTTTTACAAATTCTGACCGATATCAACAATTTCAATACTTAAAGAGCCATCTAAGATCAATTTAAACACCACAATATACTTCATAAATTAATTTCATCTAACCTTTTTATGTGCCGCCCTATAAGCAAATTAAAATTGATAGAAGTGTCAATTTACAGGTGTAAAAATCAGCTGCCTCACTGAATAAGAGAAATCACCGTTTTTTATAGGATGCGTTTAAATGCAGATTATATTAATTATTAATATTCATGAGATGTAACTTAATAACTCGTAATTATTGAACATTTTGATTTTATTAAAAGATGAATCAAAAAATATATTGGGGCAACACAGCTTAGATAAACGACTGAGATAAATGATAACCAAATTTTTAATGCTATAGAAGAATATGAGGAATATCAATTTCTGAAATTTGAATACCAATATCTGACTCCCCACATTTTAAATATAAAAACTAATATGTTGGAAAATTGGTATTTATGAACTTTCACCTTATGCTGCTATGGCTAAGTGGGACGGCTTATCTACGGGTTACCAATCTTTTCTAGCTAGGGTAGGGATTAAGAACTTTAACTAGCAAATTCGATACTAAATAATTTCGTACTGCCAACTTGCAAATGGAATCCACGAATAAAGGTTGTCTCACATGTCTAGAATTTGACCTGTACTAATACTTCTTAATTATGGTTAATTTTACATCGGTTAGTTCATTTATATTGGAATACTTATTTAATTATTTCTGCTCATGAATTTGTGTCCACTTTTATGTGATGGATGACGAAGGAAGATGAGCACAGGGAGGAAACCACGAAAAATGGTCTAAACATACTGTTTAAGCGGCAGAGCGCTTTTAGAGCACTCGCTCCATCATCAGTGCCCTTTCAGAGACGACATGTTAGGACTAAAGATTCCTTGTGATTCCTCTGTCCTTAGAAGTCCTCTATGAATGAGCACTGAAGTTGGAGCGAACGCTCTGGAAGTGCTTTGCTATTTACAAAAACGTGTGAAGGAAAGAGGCCTTTCTCCATTGATTTTTACCTGTGACAAGCTTCAGTCGCCTTCCATCAATTCAAAAATGGGCACAAATTCATGAACAGAAATATTAAACACGTGATACAATATAAATGAACTAGCCATTCTAAATTAAACCGGATTAAGAAGTAATTCAGACGATGGGTCTCAGGTTAGCCATGTGAGGTAAAGCGTTGGAATACATATATGTGAAGACACGACACATTCATTCGTTGATTCGTACCTGAGATGAGGAAAACAAAGCTAACTCCTACCTAATTTTGGAAGGAAACGGCTATACATTATATATTATCCGATGGAAACCGTGAACTGAAAATCCGTACTGAAATTTAAGAATAAACAGGCGGGAGTTTGAAAGCACCAAATTGCCTATAACTCTGGAGCTGCGACCAGGACTGTACTGAAGTCCCAGCATCTTTGACCTAGGGATTCGGGAGAGTAAAGGAAGGCGATGATGCAGGCTTTAACGATTATGTGACAAGAACCAGGCTCGGTATCTTTTCGTGAAGAACTGCGTCAGGAAGACATTTCATAACTTAATGATTTGGTCAAGACATAAGTCCAATTCTTTGTCACTCGAATGTGGAGAACTCTATTTCTCCAAGTACAAAATGAAGGTCATATGTTATGCATTTCTATGCCTACTGGTGCTTTCAGTGTACTTGTCAATCACAATTCTTAAAACGGCAAACGTTAAAAGCAAAAGAAGCTCTTCTTTAGCAGGTGGTTTCAAGGCCCAAATCAATTATACCTTCTTTATGAGAGAAACCACCTTGGAGCTTCAAGCTCCAGAATTTCAATGAAATCGACTCAGAAACATTTTTTTTTTTATTTTTTTATACACCAACTCCAAACCGGTACGTCAATTAAAATGTACATGGGTACTACTATCAATCTGATAACATCAAAACGCACAAAAAGTATAATAAAATAATTTAGCATATCATCTTGCAGGAGGCAGCAAAAGAAATTCGGATAAAGAGAGTCATATTTTTTTTTTATGGTAACAATGCCATTCGTTGCATCTTTTATTCAGCACGAGTGAACAATAAACATATTCATATGTTAATGCTAAATCATACGTTTAAAACGAATGTTAAAAAACTGTTAGCAACGCTTGGAGGAAACTCGCTAATTATAGATAAAGAAAAGGGGGATCATACAAATTGATAATGGCTTATAACATTACACATTAGTCCGTCCGTTTATACAGAATTAATGTCAGATATGAGTGCTCAATTACCATAATAAACAACATACGTGTTCAAAATTATACCAATTAGCTCATTAACATTTCCACCTGACTAAATTTGAGTAATGAACGCCTAACCATGAAATACATCCTATTAATGGTATTTATATATTATTGAAGAGACTAATAATTATATATATAATATTTATCAAAAATGGCTATATACTAAGAAAAAAATAAAATAAAATTTCTTACTTCCATGTTGTATCTGAAATTCCTGCCGCCACTTACCTGAAATCAAAATTATATAAATTAGGAGAGAATACTACTTATTCCACATAATACAGTAAAAACGTCCAATGGAAGGCAGTCTTTAATTTTAACAAGGATAATTAATTATAACAACATAAACATGTGTATATGTACACTCACACACTGAAGTAACCATTTGCCTCATATCTAGTAGCCATTTATAAAATATAAATACAAAAATAGACAATACAAAATATAATAATTTCTATATTTCAACATACAATAAATTCTACATCAAATAAATTAATTCAAATTCCATAAAAGTTCAGTAGAAGATAAGCTACCCGCTATCGTTTCGTGAATTAACAGGAAATACTAGTTTATGAAATTTCCCTTTGCAGGGGAATATTATTTTATTAATATTAAAAGCAAATACAAGGTAAAGCTGACTCATCTATAACCACAATTTTGAATTTTATTATTTATTATGTAGGCATTTTCGATGAAATATCAATGAGATATTTCCAAAACTTTCCTTGTAATGTGAGGCTCATCGACAAAGTTTTCAAGGGGGCGGGGGCCCTCTTTTTATTTTCCCGTTGGCACAAAATGGTAACGGTAAACGTTGAATACATTGAGCCATAAAAATGATAAATCGCACATGCACTTTTTTTTTTGTTTTATCCCCTTCGTATGGGTCAACGATTGCAACTACACAAAGAAATAACTCCTGATTAATAATCCATTTTAGATTTTCCTGAAGTGAAATCATCTATTGGCTTGATTTATCTGATGCAAATGTCCTTCAATGTCACCTCCTAGATGACAAAAATGAAATCCGTTCAAATTTGCCTCTTTCAACTGTATAACTAACAAACAATGGCTAAAATCAAAAGAAGAGGGGTTCAAAGAAGGACCAGAATATAAAATGTAAATAAATCCATGTTTGAGTATAGGATTAAACAAATAATAACCAACAAATTCTATGCATTACTTCTACCATGAATTTTGACGCAGTTTATGGGTATTTCAGGGTTTTCGGTATTATGCAAACGCTGTCAATTTCTGTTTGATCGTTACCAAACTCGATATATAATTATCTATTTATGAAATTAATATCATATTCATTCAATGGCTGAAATCGGGCATTGTGAGAGGGATCGGGGAAGGGAAGAGAATGCAAATGTTGTGCTATACCCTTTTAGCAGATTTCCCTTAAGGAAATCAGCTATTCAGGTTGTACTCATGACGCGATTTTCGAAAAATTTCTTCAAATGTTCATCGATCCTACCCAGGCGATGACGAAAATGAGGTCGGTTTAAAAATTATATATATATATATATATATATATATATATATATATATATATATATATTTGTCTGTTAACGCTCTAGCGGTCGCAATTTTTGTTTGATCGTTACCAAACTCGATATTTAAACGTTTCATGCAAAAAGACAGATCAAGTTCGTTAATGGCTGAAATCGGACCAGTGAGAGGGGGGGGGGTTTAGAGGGGATTTTCGAAAATTTGAAATATCTCCGTTACCATACGTCGGATCAAAAACTTGTATAGAACCAATCTTATTGTAAATTAAATTTACTAAAAATATTGTTCTGTACATTTGTTCTCTATCTTGAATACTAACCGAGATATTTGCATTTTTATTAATTGTGGGCCGATAACGGATGACTGAATTTCCAGCCAAAAGCTAGTTCGGCCATTTGCCGCAACTGTTCGGCTCTCGTATGGAGATTTCTCTATTGTATAACTTCACGTGGGAAATCTGCTTAGCTTATGCAGTCCCTGCGTGACGGACTTTTTCTCTGTCTAGAACATTAAGGGGGATTTTCAGCATTCCGTAACATTTAGTATTTTTAACAATAAGAGAATATATTAAGAAACGTCTTATTACTAGATTCAATAACCAATATTGTTTTCATCTGATCTATAATATATGAGACACATTTAAATACGTTCAGTGAAGGCATCATCAATTAAGACTTAGTTGACGCCTACTTCTAATCATCAAATTTTTATTAGGAAATAGAGCATGTAATGATGAGATCAGATTAGTAGTGTTTCATGCCAACACTTGGGAAATCTGCTTAGTTTACGCAGTACCATGTTAGGCCATCTTTTGGTCCTAGAGGATTATTACATAGAAGACCACTGGTCCAGACAGCAGTTGCCAGAAGTATAAAGCTCAACTATAAGAGGCAGAAGGGAGTTATAGATTAGGTAATAAGGGGCGAGCTGTTAGGATAAAAAGATGGCCTATATTGCCGAATAAGGTTGCCACTCCAAGGAGGGGAAACTGCGGTGGGCGGAGCGGGGGGTGGGGCTCTGGGGGCGGCACCAAACTATATCCAAGCTCTTGGCTATTCAGATATAGGATGGGTATTGATAGGACGTTATTGATATTCATCATCGATATTAAAATCGACCTTAAAATCCATCAGCCCATAATATCCGCCAAGAAAAAAAAGAGGAATAATGCCGAAAACAGCTATCTATATTGATGGAGAAATATATAAATAAACTAAAATATTTAATAGAAATCTATCCATGTTTTCAGAACTAGTCATCTATAGAAAAAAAAATTATATCAGGAGTAATAGTATAAATCTTATGCTATTATTTTTTTTTTTTAAATAGGTGGCTTATTTTATTTCCATATTTCCTCATTGGCCCTTAGTTTTGGTTTACAATGAAGAACAGCATACAAGCATTATGGCGGAGGTCAACTGACAAAAAGGCGCTGAATTTTTCAAACTTTGACAGAACAGTAAACAAAAAAAAGTGGAAATTCGGAGTTTTTTTTTTTTTAATAAATTCTTTCGGATGAATTTTCTCAAATATTTTGGCGTATAAGAGAAGTACTTCCATTCCTAAATTTCCTACACAACGTGGTTCACGTGTAATTGCTGAACCTCTTTTTATCTAGCCACAAAATAAATGATACGTGAAGAAATATTTTATGTACGTGTAAAGAAGATTTATGTCTACAGAAAATGAATTATTTCATAATTTATATTTCTCTGATTCTTTAAAGTCTGGTTCCCCTGGTGCATTGTCTGGTTGTAGTTCATCGTATACACACATTTTGTGCAACTTATTTTTGAAATACAATTTCCTTAAAACTTTTGTATTTCTCAATCTTGAACTGGTAGAGTGGGAGTATGAGTTCTGTAGGTAGTTCGTGCGTCGAATACCAAAAAATATATTTGATAAGCGATCGGAAGTACATGTTTCTGCTATCAAAGAAATTTTATTTTTGTTTAATTTACAAGAATGACTATACAAATAAATCCCTTGCTTGTTGAAACACATTTATTTACAAAAATGAAGAGTGAAAGTTCCATGAGCCATTAAGACCAAAAAATACGTTCAATTATGGTTTCAGGGAGAAAAAAAGGCAATTCGTAAGTTTTGAGTTCGCGAAAGAAATAACTAAGTGAAAAATTTTATAATGTACAGACCAGTCACTAGCGGGCCAATAAAGTCATAATCCGAAACTAGTTAATAGGATTGCTATAGACAATGTAGTGCGTTGTATTCGAATATTGGTAGGCTAGCTGCAAATTCAGCTCACTACACCCATTCCACGAAATTCAAGTCATATTTTTGACCTGTAATTTCAGATACCATCTCTGATCAAAAATATGGCCTGTGCAATTTCAAATTAACAAATTATACCCAGGAATGACTCGGCAGAATGATTTATAATTCTAATAACATCTTGTCTAAAGGAGTCACTGCTCAAGAACTTCGGGTTCGCTCAGAGAATATCTAATCCTAAGGTCTTTGAGTAGTATGAATCACAAAAGACTATGAATCATCTAATTCAAAGGATATTAGAACTAATTATAGAACATCATCTTCGTTAGATTAAATTCTGACTCGTAAGAAGTATTTTGAAGAAACTGTAGAAGTTCTGAGTTATGCTGGTTTAGCTGATAGCTTAATCCTATAATTATTAATTTAGGGAAATAATTACATTGCAGTAATCGCTGTGGTTACATTTGCAACTTCAAAGAAATATAATACTTCCTTAATATTTATTTACGGTATAGCGCTTCAGCATGGACGAGTAAACTTGACAAGAAAAAAACCGTTGTGGAAAACCAGAGACCAGCATTAGAATCAAGTACTTGAATTTGAGTAGTGCTCTTGCTATTCTTTTGATGATAACTCTCAGAGTAGAAGAGAAGTAATCATACTCAAGCATCTCAAAATATGTGATATTCTACAAAGAGAAAGGAAACGAGACAGATAGCAAAAAGTAATGAATGATGTGCATAGTTTGATACAAGAGTATTCAAGATCTGTATATACAACAAGATTATTAAATGAAAGCACAGCAGTCGACATTATTTAACAACTCACTGATAATATTTTTATTATCGTAAGCACCAAAGAGGCTACAAATCGGTCAATTATTTA
Source organism: Riptortus pedestris (assembly GCA_019009955.1). Classification (NCBI taxonomy): domain Eukaryota; kingdom Metazoa; phylum Arthropoda; class Insecta; order Hemiptera; family Alydidae; genus Riptortus; species Riptortus pedestris. The sequence goes on from CM032229.1 coordinate 49,806,633, forward strand.
TTAAAAAATTTAGCTGAAGGGGAAACCAGCAATTTCGGATATTCGCATGACGCGATTTTTGAAACAACGTTTAAATGATTTTTTATATACATATTTTAGCTTTAATTTTCACAATTGAAAGTATATATATATATATTTATATATATATATATATATATATATATATATATATATAATTTTATTAGACTTTATAGTTTTTAATTATCTAGTTTCTTTACCAGATTCTTTTTCTTTGTTTTTGAATTTAATGTTTTGTTTTTGTTTATTTTTTTTATTTGTTGATTCAAGTTTTTTTGTCTTTTTGGTTGCGTTTTGTTATTTGTTTTTAATCTGTTATTTAGTTGTGCTTTGTTATTTGGTTGTGTTCTGTTATTTGGTTCCGTTCTGTAATTTAGTTGTGTTTTGTTATTTGGTTGAGTACTGTTATTTAGTTGTGTTTTGTTATTTGGTTGAGTTCTGTAATTTAGTTGCGTTTTGTTATTTGGTTGCGTTCTGTTATTTAGTTGCGCTTTGTTATTTGGTTGCGTTCTGTTATTTAGTTGCGCTTTTTTATTTGGTTGTGTTCTGTTATTTGGCTTCGGTCCGTTATTTAGTTCCGTTTTGTTATTTGGTTGCGGTCTAAGTTTGTTCTGTTCTAATTATTATTTTTTTTTGTTTGAAGAGCAATATCGCCTCGCAGCGAACGCTCCACAATATATATATATATATATATATATATATATATATATATATATATATATATATATATGAAGAAAATAGAAAGATGAATTTCGTTAAAGAATGAAATCATACTAGAAGTGTGGGAGAGGGGGGGAGGATCCAAAATTTAAAATCTCTCGTTTATTTCTCCGTCTGAACAAAAAAGTCATAGGCCAATAGTATTAGAAATTTAACTTCTGACAATTTATGTTCCTTGCATTTTTAATTGATTGACCGAAATGTTGGCATTTTTCATTTTTTTTTAGTTTCAATTTTTAGTAATCACTCCGAGTCGCGTACTGATTTGATTTTAGCAACAAATCAATATATCACATACTGTCGAGTCTAAATACGGCGTGTAGAGAGAGAGAGAGAGAGAGAGAGAGAGAGAGAGAGAGAGAGAGAGAGAGAGAGAGAGAGAGAGAGAGAGAGAGAGAGAGTGAGAGTGAGTGTGTGTGTGTGTGTGTGTGTGTGTGAGAGAGAGAGAGAGAGAGAGAGAGAGAGAGAGAGAGAGAGAGAGAGAGAGAGAGAGAGAGAGAGAGAGAGAGAGCATAAAATGTGCAGACAATAAGTATAATTGGGAGGGGGGTCCTCCAGGAGAGGCACGCGCCTCCAGCTACATTCCTCCTTAACGAAGCTTAAATATCCAGAGGACGGACCTGGAAGCCCAGCCCGCTAGCCGATATTTCTAATGGTTGCCCCGGTATTTATAATGCTGTCTCAGCCACTCTTTCATTCTTACAAATGGACAGCTACCTACTCCATTCACAACTCTAGAGACGCGCCCGTGCCCTTTAATCTCGGCTAAAAACTGGATTCGGAGGCATGTCCACCTTATATTTCTGTCATTCCGCTAGAACTATATCTCACGCGAACGCCCGATATAAGTCACAGAAGCCACTACTCTTTTCTTAGAGCAGACATTTATTTTACAGGAGCTTGCTTGAGGGATAGAACTTAAAAGAGATAAAATCACTCTTCTTTAATTCGATACACGTTTCTATTTCTCGAAAAGACATCGCCTTTCATTCATATGGAATACATTAGGAAGTCACATATTCTCAGCAATAACTAACTGCCTAGTTTCACGCTATAACACGCCATGTCAAACATCGTGCAAACCGAATTCGGGGATGAAAACAAAATATTCTTAATATCAGTTAAAACAATAATTTCAATCTTTTGTCAGGAATTATGGGAAATTACATTAAATATCGAGTTTGGCATCGATCAAACAAAAATTGCGGCCGCTAGATCGTTAACAGAGAAATATATATATATATATATATATATAATTTTGAACGGACCTCATTTTTGTCATCTCCTGGGTAGGATCGATGGACATTTGAAGAAATTTTTTGAAAATCGCGTCATGAGTACGACCTCAATAGCTGATTTCCCTTGAGGGAAATCTGCTAAAAGATGCAACGACTTGAAACTCCTAATGATGTTATAGGTGTGAACATAAATTATTATTATATAAATCTCTTATTAGAAAGTTGAAAATTAGGACGTTGCACAGTCCCTAACACTCAACAAGACGTATCAAATGCACACCAAGGACTACCCAAGATTTTTCAAAGCTGTAAAAGTCTATAAGTTCCTTCTCAAGCATTGAAAAATTAAAAAATAAGAGATCATATTACCACAAGTCAAAATATCGATATCCATTCCCAGTGAAACACACATCTCATTAATCGGACAAGTGTGTCGACACTTTCTTGGAATATATAAGCGTTCCATTGCGAAAGCAAAATCAATCAAATAATTTGCCGAAAAGAAGTCATCAAATATAAATTAGAAAGTTAAATCCCCGTACTGAAAGTTAATCCGTTTTCTCCGGCAAGTAAATCTGAGAGCATTAACTACCCGGCTCATTTACATATTTCACTGATTTATATACATAATTCACTTTCCGTAACCTTTACACTAATGTCCGAACCCCTTGAGTTGTACTCGCATCGTAACCACTACAGGCTAAAACGTAATCACTCCTGGATTGCCCTAAGGGCTTATCGTCGGGAATTATAAAATAATATATTCATTTTAAAGCTGCCTGTGTCGCGTGTTCAACCCTGGCAAGGATAAGGAATTACATCTTTATTAAAACACAATTGAATGAAATCTGAGTTTCATCTAGACCTACCATTTAAATATTAAGGTCACCAAAAGGTCATTTGCTGAATCAATGATTAGGTTCAAAGCAAAAACCTGGGGGGTGGGGAATCCGGGCACTGGAGGCCTCCTTAAACTCAAGAGGTAACCCGTAAAAAAAGTTACAACAGACTTTACACAGTTTATGTTATGTATTAGGAGCATAGGATATAATTTCCAATTGTCTATGCACGTTCTCATACGGAAGTATGGAATTATTCTGTTCCGATGCTTCACTCTTTGCAAAAGCCAAAAGAAAACTATAAAGCTGGACAAAAGACTTATCTTAATATTAACTTCCAAATAAAAATTAGATGGGTTACTACTAAACGTTTATGAAGATCTGTAAACTTAAAAGTTAAAAGTAATAACCAGGATAATAATTAGGCGATGTTATGTAACATTTTTATACATCCAATCATTCCGATTAGAACAACTCTAAAAAGGATTTGAAAATCAGTAGTTAGAGAGAGGTGGACGAAACAGGAGAATTAGAAAGTGATCACTTCGAAACGTCGTCTTTAGTTAACCACGAACATCTAATGAAAAGAAATGTTAATGTTGCAAAAGCAATATAGGCGTCTTAATTTTTTGGGAATTATGGGTGGGTTGAATGCTAATGAAAAATATTTTAAAAAGATGTCACGATTTCTAAAAATGCGGTATGTTATTTTGTTGTGATTAATCAGAATTCTCCCATATCTAAAAAAAATGCGCATTTAGTTATTACCCTAAAAAAGAAGTAATATTGGTAGTTGTTATGGTAAAATCTTTTTTTTCTATAAGTCACGGCTCACTGAAGGAAAGGGACATAAATAATAATGTTTTTCAAGGTCCTGTACTTCCCCAAAATGATTATGTGATTATTGGAATTAAGTCTTCTAGAATCGAATTAATCGTGATGATGGATTTTTACTTTAAACAAACGTGTCTGCTTCTATTGAATCGATTTAGCAGAATAATATCGGTTAGGTGGTAATACTGATAATAACTGAATCTAGCTAGATAATGGGTATTCAGTTATAGGCGTTTGTGTTAATATAATGTCACGTGTGATAACACAAACACTTGTAGATCAGCCTTCAGGACATTTGCCCAAGAGGTGTTGAAAGCCAAGCAAAAATGAATTTATTTGTAAATTATATGTATTGTTTTATGTCAGTTTAGGTTAGAATTTAGGCTTTAGATGTGTAGGCTAGTTAGTTAGGCTCTTGCTGCCACTTCTTTGAACAGAGGCAAAGGAGTCGCAGCTGGGGGTTCCCCTAGGACTTTTCGGACTTAAACTAAATCTTCCAAATGTTAAACTTTTATACTTAGCCGTGCTCGGTGAGTTAGGCTACCTGACCCAATTTATCTATTCAAAATTTTATATTTCTTATTAAATGGAGACCGCTGGAATGGGGAAACCCAAAGGTACAGCGGGGGCAGAGGTGGGGGAAAAACACTTGTAGATAGTCGAAATGGGATTAGCAAGTTACAAGAGCAATTGAGAGTACGAAGAGCTTTCTAGCAAAGTAAAAGGATTCAGTTTCACATATTACAAACACATAATTCACCTACATTGTGACAAACCGGCGGAATCGGTGTCAATGCTGTTCCAACAACTTTGAAAGCTAGATGAACAATCAGTCGCGATTTGCGGTAAGAGCTAATGTCATTGGTACGACCAAAGCTGACAGCATATCACTAATAGACTCATCTTTCGTCACAGGAGATATCTCACTAAGTGAACAGTTCTTAGGTTATGAAACTTAATACGGTTCATGACAAGTGACAGAAGGTTATGAAACTTCATACTTCAAGTACAATAATGACATTGACTTCGTGCATGAGGTTGGCCCGATGGCATCACATAAGTAAGATAAGAAAGTAACTTTTCAGCTTTACCCTGTCGTCCCGATCAGCCTAGTAGCATAAAGTGGACGTAAAATAAAATAAAAACTAAAAAAAAACTTTTCAGCTTTACGAATAGAAATCAATAATTCATTACTAGCCACGAGAAATAAAGCGCTTCTTAATCTCACTTGGTAAACCGAGAGTCGTGAATTTGATTCTCGCATGTGCAATAGGTATTTATTTAGTGACGAACTCATTAAATAAAATCCTTAGTCTCACCCTGACTAGAAAAGGGTAACCCCTTATAGATAACCCCGCAGCTTAAAACTCACCAAAATATACACAATTCTAATTATTACACTCTTGGAGAAATATATTTATGAATATCAAAGCCTTGACCATAAATCCGTCATGACAGTCCAATTACAAAAAATTAAAAATAAAACAACTTCATGCTCTTAGACAACTTGATGTCCCTGTCAGGGGCAACAAACACCGAACTGTGAACTATGGCCTAATTATTAAGCGCATAATGGATACATTTTATTCCTAATCTACTGTTCAGAGAAAAAAAAAATGAATTGATTTATGTCGCAATCAGAGTTAAGTCTTATTTCACCATAGTCATTAGCATCACAATTTATCTAAGACGTCTAGCAAGACCAACGAGTTTCGTCGAAAAACTGAAGTATATCAAGGCTGTACATGAAGTCCAATTATCTACGACGTAGAAATATTAAGGAGAAAAATTTGTATATTGTCTTAAAAATGCAACTATTCATTGAAAAACAGTACGTTTCCGTTAAACACAAAAGACTTCTTGAATCGCACTAGATATCACTAAAATTGTGTATACTAGTAATACTTTTAATGCTAATAATATATTTAATATTTTTTGCTGTCTGTCACTAGAGTAATCGTATTCGCGGCGCATTTTGTTGACATTGTAGCTATAAAAAAGAGAGTGGCAGAGTGGCATCTGTTATCGATCCGATGATCCGGTAAAGGCCATAAACATAGGAAACTGCGAAATATATTCAAAAAAACGAAAAATTCCGTAAAACAAATTACGCGACGAATAAGTAGAAGGCAGAAAATATATAATTCAATATTTATGATTCACTTCAAAGGGGAATATTCGAAATGTATTGAGCTTTTCGCTAGTTAAGTTGGTGTTTCACTGGGGTTAGTAAAACATTGTAGAAATTATATGCATTGCAGCTTTTACTCGTATATATGAAAAAGAGCAACAATCAGTTGAAAAAAAGAAATAATGTAAAAAAAATAAATGAAAACACCATAAGCCATTATCTCAACGTTTGCTTTATTAGTTGTGTAGTCAGCAACTCAGTTTAGTTGGCAACCCACTAAATAAAGTTTTTTTTCTTTTTGAATAGGCTTGAGGCCTCTGGCCTATGACTAACTAAAGAATGGGGTCAACCAACCAAGGAATTATTGAGAGGCATTTAATAATGGGAATAAAACCATAAAGAACAGATATCAAAACAGACACTGACAAAGGCACTGCCATTGAGGCTCTAAGCGAAACCAGGTTAAAGCAGGGCATATATCAATGTCAGAATGAAGCTAGGAAGGGCCTTTACAGATAGGTGACGGTGACAAATATAGTATTATTCAGAGGGGAATGAGGCTGACCCATTCAGACTACATTTTATCCCATCAACAGAAGGAGAGAGTGCGGCGCGAAGATTGGACAGTGACAACAAAGTCAAACGAATTGTCGTCACAGTAGGCTTTATATTTCAATCTGTTTGGCATTCGGAGAATTTAAAGGTGAACACCACGTCCAGCCTTTATGTATTCTTGACGTCAAGTGGAGACTATAGTCATTATTCTTTTATAATACATCGGACGTAAGAGCGCCATTGTCATAATATGCATTCAATGTGTGCATACAGAAGGGAAAAAAAAATAGGAAAAAAACACATTTTCATTGAATTATTCATTGGAAATAACTTCTTCTTACTTCTCGAAAATCCTCTTTAACGCTTTCAAACTCTCAAGGATGTTCAACTGTATTTAAAAAAAAATAGCATATTGAACAGCTGATATACAATTCTTATAATATGAAAACTACGACGTCTATAACAGATGTAGTTAGTTTAGCCTGAAACAACATTCGCATAAATTCAATTTCACTAGAATTGTATTTTTATACGTTATTACAAGAAAAAGTAATAACAGTCTTCTAGAAACATCCTCATTAAATAAAAAAGTCCGTCACGCAGGGGCTGCGTAAACTAAGCAGATTTCCGACGTGAAGTTTTACAATAGAGAAATCTGCCCAAAAACAAGTGTAGTAAGGGATCACTAAACTTATACACGAGGGACGAATAGTTACGAAAACGGCCGCCAGAGCTCTCTTCGGAAAGTACCAAACAGCTCACTCCTGCCGACCAATGCAGAATACAAATGCAAATATCTCGGTTAATATTCAAGATACAGAATAAATGTATAGAACAATATTTATAGTAAATTTAATTTGCAATAAGATTGATTCTATACAATTTTTCGATCCGACGCAAAATAACGGAGATATTTTGAATTTTCCGAAAATCCCCCCTCGAAAACCCCTTCTCCCGCTGGGATTTCAGCCATTAACGATCTTCAGCCGATAAACTTGATCTTCCTTTTTACATAAAACGATTAAATTCCGAGTTTGGTAACGATCAAACAAAAATTGCGACCGCTAGAGCGTTAACAGATATATATATATATATATATATATTTAAAATTTTGAACGGACCTCATTTTCGTCATCTCCTGGGTAGGATCGATGGACATTTGAAGAAATTTTACCAAAGAAAGTAAACCAAATCTATGAGCAATCACTACAATCAAGGATCATAAGGCTATTGAACAAATACATTCTTAGAATATTTCATAATTATGAAGGATCATTTTTTTTTCGAATCAGAATATTTAGACACTTTCTACTTTCTAATATACTAAACTCACTAAAATTCTCCGTATAGGGCCCTCATATCGTTTATGACAAATTGCTTTGTTTAGTTATAGTTGGTTCTAGCTAGCCTCCTGAGTGTCTTGCTCCAAGAAAACAAACTTCTGACAATTTAACGCTTAATGAAGACGAACAAAATAATTATCGCTAATCAGCAAAGTTCGGTTTCACAGAGTTACTCAATCCCATCCTGCCAAGAAATGTAGATAACCCTCTCAACCTAACCTCAGCACCACAAAGAGGACGGTAGTAAATAATAACAAATTTTTTTTTTTAACATGCTGATAACTATCTTATCTTTTCATAGGCATTATATTTTTTTCAAAAATTAAGAAAAAAAATACTTCAGAAATTTTGGTTTCTAAAATAGTTCAATAAATAGTATGTTTTAAAGCTTTGCACAATGCGGTTCACGGGAAGAGATATGGTTTGTAAAGCCTTAGAAACCTCTACTGGAGGGAGGAGGAAGGCTAAGAGTGGGTCTGGTTTGAAAATATATTTTAGCACAAATGAAATTATGTCTCATTTCATACCCCTCCTATTAGATTTCTCTAATAGATAACACCAAACTATTGAATAAAAAAAAATACCACATGCTTATTTCCACCTCAGGTTTTGATGAATTCATTTATTTATATCAGGGACACATAGAAGAGCAGGTCTTCACATCTCCACACTAGCAAATAGGAGTGTACTTTGAAAGTTACGCCTCGTCTTCAATGTATTTTTTCAGCTGCTCCCTGCAACGCGAGGGATCTCCTAGATTTTCAAGCAGAAGAAGGGTAGGCATTGAGTTGGATTGAAATATGTTACACAGTCAGCTCTGTTGCAAATTTAATTTTCTGCACCTCTTGTTATATAAACGTTTTCCCTAACTCGAATATAATCCGAGACGCACCTCCGACCTAATGTGTGTTCACATCAAGCACCTCAGACACATCTCATGCCCAGCTTAAATGTATAGTCTTGTTTACATAGGCTTCTCATTAAAAACAAAATGTAAAATAGAACGAGTAGAATCAGTAAAGTGGAAAATCTGCTTAGTTAACGCAGCCTAAGCGTGGCAGACGTATTTTTTTTTTAATTAACGTCAAAACAACAAGACTTCTTGCAAATAAATAAACAGGTAATTGCGAAAATACTGAACCGTTCTAAGGAATAAACGAGTTCTGAAGCGTAAAATGTAAGATAAAAGCGCTAAGGCCCAGTAGCTTATTGAGTGTTAAGAACTTTCTCTTATCTAATCAGCGGATAAGACACCACGCATGTGCTGTTTATAATTAAATCTGAAATGAAGTGGTTAGTGCTTGCCTGTTATTTATTAGATTGGGCTCGAAGGGGGAGGGCAGAGAGACTATGTAGGTTTATTATTCTTGCAATCCTGTTTGAAGCGGTGCAAGGCACGAGTGCCTGAGTAGCAGAGAGTGCAGAGGCAAGACCACTTTACGAAGAATAGTAACGGAGATAAACGATTGATTTTAGACAGCTACTACCATCGGGTCAATGCCATAGATGAAAGAGTATCAATAAGTATTATGTTGATGACACCTTGATGGTGTCAATGAAGATATGTACATATTTTTTTTTACTAACGAGTGAAGACCTAAGACAGTTGAATACTGTCAATAATGGAAAACCAATAGATGTTTATTAACGAGGGATGAACTAAATTCAATATTATCAATCCATGGCTGTCAATATTTGTTTAATATTGAGGGAATGCATACAATGTGAAAGATATAGTAAATAGCAGTTTGGCAAACAATTTGCCAAGACTAATGATGGCTTCTAAGGAAAGTCGACTCTCTAGGAAAATTATTGTAAACTTGGCCGTCTTTCATACTTCCTCTTAGGAGACCCAAGAAATAACACTTTATTACCCAAGTGTAATAGCTCGATAGTAAAGAATAATGTTTCTATCTATCATGCCGTTTTTAACGATTTCAGATGCACAATGCCTATTTAGAATCAAGCCTAGGAGAAAATAAAGAATTAACCGAGGGAGTTTTAGAAAGTAGTTTCCTAGTTTGAAAATTGGTATAACTTCTATGGCTCATTTGTTAAAAGGAGTAATTTTCCAGTGTGTAAAGGGGCTTATTAGCCTATTATAATGGGCGTGAAACTAGTTCTAAAGTGAGAAAATCTACTCTGAACGGAGAATATTTTATAGAGGGCCTCACATTGCTTTCAAAGCTCATGGCCAACTGAGAGATTATGTGATTACTGATTGTGAGCAGCTCCGGGGACGGTGGGCGTGCAAGTATACCTATGGAAGCTTGTTTGCAGATGTGTAGGACTGTTATTTTTCATAGATTAAGTATTCACTACCGCAATCTGCGAGTAATGCCAGAGGATAGTTCCTTCAATCACAAAGCAGGCCGCCTTCTTCTCTCTGATTGACACACACTCTGAATGGATAGTTGATTGATAGGAAACTGCATAGAGCGTTTTAGAATGCAATAAATGTCATTGTGCCCTACATTCAGGCCATAGTGAGGTTCATTATTCTCGAGGGCTCATTTGAATAAGTTATTCAGGATCGGCTTCGGAAAAGGAAAAATGCCTACATAAATAAATAACTACTGGCTTTATTTAAAAAAAATGAAAAATTAAAGCAAAAATAAAAATGCCAAAGGAAAAAGTCAGCTTAGAAATACCCTCAGGATTCCGGAATAATTTGGCCATTGGAATGATATAAATGTACGTGACAATTATATGAATGACGGCAGATTGTTTTAAAAAATGCCTAGTGCTTTTGTCTACAGACAAGATTGGTACACAAAAGGCTTTTTCCGGTCATTCACTCCACATTTTGGTGAAAACGTGGAAAAAGTAAAATTTATTTTACTCAAAACCACAAAAATACCTCAGAAGAACCTTATCTCTTGGTGATGAAGACCAACGGATTATGAGCACAGTTTGAAATCGCAACATTCGGAATGATTCCATGTACAAGGTAGGTATGTAATAAACCCATATATAATTTTCTGCCCTGGAAAATACCAGACAAAACTTCGTTAAGGAGAATTCAAAGTTTGGTTTTATAGTTTACCCTTCTACATTGTTTCCTCTTAAAATCAAACATACCTCTACCCGAGGAAAATGCAATTCATCTCCATCCCCACTCCCCGAAACAAGAGATTCCGACAGGTGTTGGAAATGAAGAATTTACAGTCAACGAACTAGAAGTACTCGACCATTTAAGGGAGGCTCTAAGATGATGATAGCTGCATTTAGTTTGTGCTTCTGCGGTTAACACCCTGAACAATGATAAATCGATTATTAACGGCCTACAGGCATCAACCGTATTCCGCATTAGCAACTCTGATTCTTCTTCTTGTGCCGTCAAAGGGATCGAAATGTGCCCAACAGAAAATCGATAGGATAACTATCGTTACAGACAGTTTACGGTTCCGAGTCTTCAAGCTCCTGAAACTGCCTTGCCAAATGTCGAGGTTTCGGCCAGCTGGGCTATGATTATGCAAGTTGCTACAAATGGCAAAAAAGCTTAAACATTCAGGATCCCCGTACCCTATCAAACAACCCTTTGTGGAAGGGCTCAGTAATACAATACGTAAGAAATGGAATGTGAATTTTGGTTCTCTAATTTTTGTTGATAACAATAATTTGAAAATTCAAGTAAATTCTCAACATGTCTTCCAAAATTATCATCCTGCTTTTGACATGTTCGACCTGGCTATTGTGGTGTGAATTGACCAAAATCACGATCTGTGAACTGAAATTCCTAGTCATAGAATTTCATATATTTTGTGAAATTCAGAGAGGACCGATGAAAAAGATTTTCTACTTACTATTTCAGCAAGCCAACTTCATTAAAAAAAAGGAGAATAATTCCAATAAAATGGAACGTTTTAAGGATGAAGAAATGGTAAAAGAAGAAAAATGTAGAAAAGAGGCGTCCATGTAATAGACGGAATTCCTCTTATATAAAACATAAATCTCATCAATAAAATATGGAATATTAATTAAATATTATCAAATATGGGTCGAGTTATGAGACAAAACGTATAATTACGTTTGGAACCTAAGCTTCGGATAGTTAAGGAACTATGTTGGACTCCGTTTAACTGCGCTTTGTAGCTGCATAGTTAAGCTCTGGCGAAGTGCAACGACACTCTATAAGTGCACTTGTGTTGTTTACAGCACGTGGCAGTAGAAGTGCTCTCTTCTTGTAATAGGCCAGACAAGAGTCTCGTTAATTCGGCAATAATACCTATCAACTTCGAAATATAAGCAGTTATTACTCTTATATTAGGTTTTTTTTAATATATTCAAAGAATTAGTTACTTTTTCCAATTAGTATAGCGAATTATTTTGTTTTGCTGATGGTAATCTTAAGCTCAACTAGTTTAAAAAACGATGGAGGTCCACGATATAACAAACAATTTAAACATCCCAGTCACTGCTGCAATTGAATCAAACGTTACTCAAACCACCTATGGTTAGACTTTAAATCCTCCACAACTTAAATAACTCTCTAAAGCCACAGTATTGATCATGAATATTTCGGCTAATTTCACGTTTTATTTTTCTACTTGATAATTCCAAGCGGAAATAATGAGAGAGAGGAGGTTAAAGTAAATTAATGATTATTTAGAAATTTCTGGTAGTCCCAATAAAGGGAAAAGCAGCCATTATTAGTTTAGAGAAGTGCCCAGTGTTTGATGAGTGGTATCGATGTAAATTCTACTCTACGAACTAAAGACACCACACATCTTGCAAAAGCCTCAAACTGGAAAACAAGAAAGAGACAGGATGCCCTTATTTTTTACCAACTATTTAATGGCTGTGACAAAACTAAATATTAACATATAATATAAATGGGAAATTTAAATAAATGATTATCTGTAAAGAGATATTCGGCAAATAAATTATACATTTTAATTTACCTTCATCCTTAATATCTGCGGAGTTATCTGTGGACCCGAGCTTTGCTGTTTAGCAATAGTTATTTTGTTTGCTCAAAGCTTTGAATTGTCAGACCATTGTTTTTATAGTGATATTATAACTGATTTTGATTTTCGGCGATAATTAAGAGCGACTCATGAGGTTGGTTAGAACGAACTCAATTAAGCATGGAAATTCGGCATAAGTGATTTAGGGCCCTTTTCAAGGGGCACAACATAGAGTTTTGACTTAGAAAGGAAGAGAGGATCGCAGTTAGACTTCGATGATCGCAGGAACATGTCAACCGCCGTAATTTAAATTAGTGGTAGGTAACACTCGGGGAACGCAGGGCTAAGTCTGAAATGTGGAATGACAAACTTCGTAAAAAAAGTAGGTCACAGTAGTTCCTTTTATAATCTAACAAATACTACGAACAGCCGCATCAGCCGGCATTAACCTGGTTGTTTGTTGTGGTAGGAGAAACTCTTCAATGTATGGAATTGAGAGTACGCAGAGACCTTTCAAATCCATATAGAACTTGCTTTAGGTGATCAGTAAATTTAAAGGATCACGATCGAAATCTTTGGGTAAAGGGAGAAAAATAACCTTTAGGCCTCTTGAAACATACTTCCAGCCAGCTTTTGAATTTGCAAGTGCAGTTCTATGGCATGAAGCCCTTGCCTGTAGTAGCGTTGTGCGTGTTCCTCGCTGTATGCTGCAAATGAGGCTTACTCAAGCGAGAGAAGACCATAAAAAACTCAATTATCCATATTATAGTGGATATAATGAGGATAGGAGGTTAGAAAGGCGGTACTCGAGACAATAGGAGCTTATGGTGAGCTAGGGCCCCGGTCTGCCACCGACGGCGGCGAGGGGGGCGGCACACTCACAATCTGTTCCCAGTATTTAATTAAGTTAGACAATGAAGGTGTTTGCCTTGGAGACTCTCTAGCCTAATGGTCTACCGGCTCTAGGGGGACATTGTCTATCAAGAGGGTAATAGTCGCCGTGTCTATCAATCATGTCTTTCAGGAGGGCCACGACACACGTGCCCTCCCGGACTCCTCCCAGCCACTGCCTCCTTGATTTATTGAGCCGTATGGGGTTGGCGGTTCCTTTCTTGTTATCATTAGCCTTTCGCAGGACCATCCTGTCCGGAGGCCTCTTTCACGACTCGCAGCCAAACAACAATGGCCGGCCAAAAAGAAAGGCGTATTCAACAACACAGATTAATCCAGGGTAACCACTCCAAAACACTATTTACCTACTCTCTTTCACTCTTCAATTGAGTTGTCAATGTCGCTAGGGAACAAAACTCGGAAAACATCAGGAAGGACGTCCTCCCAAATGCCAAAACACCTTAAAAATAGGTTGAATAGTTATGGAAGAAGTATAAAAGATAACTACAGCCAATGTTCGTTTTAACTTCATCACATTAAAGTTATATGTCTTAAGCCAACCTCCTATCCTGTTGGATTGTTGCATCAATTTTTTTTAAAAAAAAAAACATTGTCCGAAAGAGTACACATTTTCGTTTGTATATATAACAGTACATCCTGTAAAAACGTACCTCAAACCAGAAAGATCATTAAGACGCGCACCCACTACAATCGACCAACACATTTTTAGTTATGTTCCAGGGGTAGATATTCTTTTAAAATTCCAACTATTAAAAGCGAAACAAAAGTGGGGAACGCAAAACAAGAATTAAAACGAAATAATCAATAGAATAGAATGGATTACAAATCATTTAGGAATGATTATATAAATTCTGGCTTCTGTAAGCTCTCATTAACGCTTTGACAGTGGTTGTTGACACCTAGTCTTAAGAACCCCTTTCACTGGACAGTAATCGATACTGTGTCAACTCCTGCTTTTATTCAAAATGAGCCCAATTAGTTCCTGTTTCTGCTACGCGGCAATCGTTATTTTTTAAAATAATACGCTTTCAAAAATTATTCAACCAGAGGCAATAACTTGTTCTGAGGCAAACTAACTAAACCTATGAGATTTTAACTATAATAAATATAATGACAACATATGTAAAGGACTGTGGTAAAAAAAAAGTGGAACTTCATCTTTCAAAAACATAAGGGGACAATTGTTCATTTATATGAAGTAATCCACCTTCTTAATCTAAAACCACCGAAGATTATACTAACTCCCAATGTAATTGAAACCTCTTCTGAATTGTAGTAGGCAAATATGTAGAATACTCAATCTAATTTTTTTAAATTTTAGAAGGGATTTTTTTTCTTTACAACTTCCTACATCAAAAACAGATCTTATCGCTATAGTTTTCATTCCATTTGTATGCGAGTGGGGGAGGAGGCATAAACATTATTTGATCAGGACAACAAAACAGAACGCCCCAAAAAGAAAACCTAAGACAAACAATTCATTAATTAAAATAAAACGAGGAAAACGTCTGCCGGAGTGAGGTCAGTAATAAGAAGGTAGGAAAAGCGTTGCGCAGTTCCACTCGGACAAATACTCCGGGAATTGCAAATGATTTTCCTTGGATGTTGTTCGCCAACTGTCAAGTCTAACAATTCTCATTAGCATCCAAATAAAAAATGTTGTTAACATCACGTGCCCGTCGATTTAGAGGGTAGGGTTTCCGTCTCTTCTTCCACGTCTTGAAATTAAAGAATAAAAAGCACAGGTTATGGGATGGTTCTTCTGGTGATAGTGTATGATTATGGAGTCCTTCATGATGTTCAGGTGTTTCAAGTAGTTAGGGAATCATATAAAAATCCTACAGAGTAGAACACTGAAAGGCTGAGTGCCTTTTTACAAATCCGGACAGTTCATCAACATTTGAGGGCTGTAGAGGGAAGGAAAGCTTCGTTCTTATCAGAAACTGTATTTCATTCTCTATGGAACATAAATTTAGCAGTGTTTGCATTATTATAGAATAAACCGGTTGATTATTAGCACTTATTTGAACAAATATGTGGTTTTCAAAATCTAATGGTACTTATAATAACGGACAAGAATTACTTTAGTGATAGAATTTCTCGAGAAGGTTTCTAGTGAAGGAGGAAGGGGGAGTAGAAACGGATGGTTGGTATGCGGCGGGCGTCGAGGAGCTATAAGCTATGTGCTGCTGGGCTTCCTATCCTACCCATATCCCATAAATCGCCGTTTATGATCCTACCGCTCGGAGATAAATCTAGCCGTAATGAAAGGTCCGCCTCGGCAAACGGAAGCCCCCGGCCACTATATGTCCTCTGTCACCCTTGGGGTCGGAGGAGCGAGGCACTAATTGAAAAAGGAGGAAATCCTGGAGGAGGTCGGCGGAGGAGGCAGCGGTGGGTATATATTAATGGCTTTTGGGACTCGAAGGGGTGGAGCTAATCACGGACCCGTTTGTCGGAGAGTGATTAATCAAAGGTAGCATCCATCACAGTCTCAATCATCACGGGAAACGCCCGCCTGCAAAGTAACAAGCAGAAAATATCCCAACATAATATTTCAAACAAGCCAAGGGCTATGGTGTAATCTCAAATCCAAAATCTTGCACTAAGTGGTAGTGGATGAACAAGGTAACTCTTGGAGAGATTATCTGATACTTAGAAGTGTAGGGCACATAATTCAAATTCATTTCCAAAAGTCAGGAAGAGTGTTAGGCACAACCCAACTTTGGCAAGTCCCTAAAACCACCATTTTCGGATTATAAAGAAATACAAATAGTGTAATTTGTAAAGATTATTGACTTTAGTACTCCAACGAAAAACTGCAAAATCCTCCTCCGTAACATAAAGGGAGTCACCCTCCGTTTCTTAAATCGGAGTAGTGGAGAAATTCTTTTTAGACGTGATTATGTGAACTAATGATCCACGAAAGGATGCAATGCCAAGCTGTATATCGTTAATTTCTATTCGTTATTAATATATAATTTTGAGACACACTGACTTAAATAATGATGACACTATAAGACCTTTAACACTCCTACCGAAATATGAATTCCGTGACGTAAACCGTATCATTCGGTCGCACAGGCCTGGAAGGGTTAATAGTAATTCCCATCAACAAATTCGTTATTTTTATTTATTGATTGAATAAATTGTATCACATTTAATCTATTATTGTCATTTTTAACCCTTTCATTGAAATCACTGTCATCCGTACGATACATAGATCGTGACGATGAGCGTTTTATTGGTCCATGGCTCATGGAAGGCTCCATAGCAAATCATATACTATGCAAACCACACACGAAAAGAATACGAAAAAAACAGTGTCACAAGCTATAATGAAAGGTACACAACATCACGACATACGTAAACTGAATTTTCCCGTATCTTAGACCAACTATACCTAGGCTGTTAACCGAAACAAGAGGTACACGAGACCGGAGCAAAACGAGTAATAGCTAGTCAATGCCGAATGCCGTTGACAAACTAGGCCAAAACACTTTCTGTGTGTAGAGGAACGAAAGACACAGCTAATGAAGTGGAAGCCCGCCAATACTAGCAGGTCTACCAATACATGAAATATGAAAATCTCTACCGGCCTCTCAGACCGGTGGTAAAAGTGTTAATAAGACAAACACGCCCTAAAATCTAAAATACACTTGATGGATCGTACCAAGGTATACCCTTTCGTAAAAGTAATAGATCGTTTGTTTAATTTTACAAGTTCATATGTTGTGTAATAAATAAATTTTTACAAAATAAGTAATCCACGCGTTCAGACTCCACAAAGTTTTAAGATCCGGAACCGCCATGAAGTGCATTTGAAGAAATAGTTTCCTTGAAGAAAAATTTACATCCTTTTCCCAATTTTGGCAATTCAACAGAGGCCAAGAAGAATTTTGTATACAATATTATTTTGTGATTTAAATTATTTATTTAGGTGTGTCGCAATTTAAGCCCTTCACACATTTTCTTGTGATTTAAATTATGCTTACAACCTTTAGAATATCCTAAAATTTAAAAATATTACGGCAACGATCGTTGACCATTGATGGCGAATTGATGTAACTTCACAGCGTGCAATTAATTAGGTATATTTTATTATTAATTTTTTACATGCCTACATTAATTTCATTCTATGTAAACATCTTAAATAATTACAAATGTTATTTATTGCCCAATTAAAGCGCTGGGAATTGATAGGCTGTCATAAAAACTCAATCTTCCCCATAATAACATTTTTATTGCTCTCCTCTACATGCCTCGCTAGATAATACAACTTTTCGTCATTTAACTGACGCATCGATTACGCCTTCAGGGTTTGTATTACAATCGTAGAGATTTTATAACTTAATTGACTGTATAACATGAAAACTGTTGGTGCAGGGAAGGCGCACGGTATTCTCAAATAAATCTCGTCCCCTCTGTATTATTTATAACTTTTATCGATAGCCGTGATAACTACGGATTTTAACGTTGCTTCTGCGTCAAAGTTCAAGGGGGAAATTTGAGAAGAACTGTCAAAACTGACATTACAGTACAAATGACAAATGTTCTTCTTATTTTTTACATTAAAATAGCTACTCAATGGCCCAAAGATGCTACTTTGACAAATACGGAATGAATAGCCCATCGATCTCAGAATCCCACACATAGCTAAATAAAATTTAGGAAGGGGCTTCCCGGGTTCTCACTGGACCAGGTTAACTTAGTTAAAATATAGGCGGGAGAAAGCACTGAATTAATATGATGTAGTAATAAATATTCGTAGTTGTTTTACTTGAGCTAGTATATCTGTTTATTTCAAACTACTGACTGATGTCAAATAAAAAACAAATCATTATACAGTTATATTCTGCACATTAATGTTCAGTTTTGTTTTTACAAAAGAACATAAAAGTGTTTATCTGATTAACAATATCTAACATAACATGGGATCAAACCGGTTTTAATCCTACACACAACTCCAACTCCAGGGAAAACTAAAACAAAATAAACATGAACGTAACAAACATTTAGGGTGCAAATTTCCTCTGAGGTTTATATAAATGTACATGAGAAGATGGGAGGAAGACAAAAGACTTCTCATTAACCTTCCATTTTAAACGCTGTCTCGTGCCATTACAAAGGGTTTGGAGCTGCTCCAACAATGACAGAAAACACGGGGAGGATGCCAGCATGAAAAGAGACGAGCCGCCAAAACAGAAGCCCCTCTAATAAACGTCTTTCAAATGAAGATGTACTTTGTGGGGGTCAAATGCGCATCTGGGCCCACGTAATAGACTTTCATTCCACGAATTTGCATTATTTATTTATTTTATTCAAGGGCAAAATATAGCTAGAAAACAAAACCAAGAATAAACAATAATTTTCCGACAGTCATACTAAATGGGGATGGTTGTACCTACTATTAATACAAGGAAATAGACAATTATGATTACTAGAAGTTCAAAACACTATTAAAATAAATTGTGGTTGCTACCAATGGTAAGTTGTACCAACAATACATGATGAACAATTTTGGGCCATTAAATTTTAATTGTTTCAAATATTATTATTCTATGTCACATGAAATAATTGTTTCCGGCTTTTATGTTGAATTGGTCAATATTTATTTTAACAAACTTCCTTGACCCATAATTCTCAAGATATGGAGATATATCAATAAAAAATTACACTGCCACCCAAAATTGAGGACAACTATTAAAGTATTGGACTTAAGGTATGTAAGGGCTTTGTTTGTTGTTTCATAAGGTTTTAAGGCGAAAAAATACTAGGTTATCATCGCCCTGTAACATCTATACCTCTCGTTTTGGTTAAGTACCTCCATTTTGAGAGTAAACTGCGTTTATGTAAATTTTCAATATTGTAATTGTTGTAAATTTGTATTGTAATCATATTCTCATCCATTTCCCCATTTTAACAACATAAATTAGGACAAAAAAAACTTGTAATTTACATTTCATTGTATAAATTCGTAATTTTCACAAAATTAAATTAAAATTAGTTCTTTGGGGCCACTGCTGTATCATTGAAAATATTGCATTCGTTTCGAATACCTGTATACGTATGGCATTCCATTATCATATGGTACGCGTATGGTATTTCATTAATATATTTATTTATTTTTATTATTATTTATTTATTGACGTCCTCTTTTTGCAACTTAGGCTAATCGAGACGGGTTATCTACAGGTTACCAAATATATTTAATGAGAAGGGAGACTGTTGTAGCGGACAATCAAATTTTTGTGAAATATAAATTGTTGAAAATTAAGAAAATTATATTTAATGTTTTTAATGTATACTTTCACGACATTCTATTGAAAAAAAGAATTGTCGTAATATGTTTCGTTTTTATAACTAATAATAGTAGAATTCAGAATTAATTTCATCACGTATACACGTATGTACAGAAAAATCAGTACGTATATGAAAATTATTTTTCTTTTATGTTCTAAGCAGAATTTCCTACTCGAAAAAAAAGAAAGAAGTTTTCTTTGGTCTTGAAATACGATTATGTAATTTCTCCCAGATTCTGGGCGGTTTCTTCGAAATGACGTGAATGAATCCATATTTTACGTGTTTGTCATGGAATGTTCGCGGGATTTCTTGTTAATATATTGCCTTGAAAGTTAACGGTTAACTGGCTATTTGAATACGAAGTTTTATGGGTAAAATTAGTGACTAGTTTAAATAAAATGTCGAGATTAAACATTTCTTTTGACTGCTCATTCTTTATTACTAAATGCTGAATATTTAGTTGTATATTTAAAATATAGAGCGCATTTGAAGGCCTCAACCGCGCCTCATAAGCCTTCTTCTCTTTCAAAATTGTCACATGACACTGGGCTAAATTTCGTATTCAAACAGAGATTCGATAATTGGTCATTTATAAACGATAATAAATGGCCTCGGGATATCGAAAGGAAACCACTGGCAATAAATAATGTAGCGATTAATAGTGAGCAAATAATTGTGGTATTTTGGCAAGATTTCAAAACGTATACATGTTCCCTTGGCGATGCACATCTCTGCCGCTGACTATCGCTAATTGGAGGACAAAGGTAATGGCCGATGTTGAATCCAACAATTCTGATTTAATTATGCAAGTCGTTGTAACTATAGAACGATATGCTTGTTCTGTTCAATCGAACAGTTCTTATGCAGAGAACGATATTATCCATTTGGCAGACGCTGTCTTAACTCTTCCGGCATGGCCTACCCACAAAAATGTATGTTAGTCCCAAACCAAACACTAAATTAAACAAAAAAAAAAAACTTTAATATTAAAATATCTGAATATATTTTAAATATAGTAGGAGAGAAAACATTATTATTATAATTATCAATAATTTAATTTATGGTAAATCAAAAATTTTCATTTTTTTTTCGCTGCACAAGCAACTTCGAATTGAATTCATCTGTTACCTGTAGCCAAACACGTGACATCTTGTTATCGTAAACATTTTATTGTTTCATCTTACAGCATAGGGATATAAAAAGAACTGGTAACGCAATTATGATTTACATCATCGTTAAAGCCAAATTATTTTTTAGTGTTTTTTATCGCATTACAATCAGTGAGGTATGATTTATAGTAGATACAAAGTTCAAACAACAGTGGTTTAGGTTCACCATGTGAGTTAAAGCGCTAATTCACTTTGCTAAACTTTGGATTCCGTTTCTACTTCAACCATAAAAAGTAATTAGTGATGAAGTCATTTAAATTGTATCATATTCCTAATCTGACTAGAAAATGATAATTAGCTCCAATTAGCCGTTGAAGCATAAAGTGAGCAATAAACAGCACAGATGCAAATACTACTTGGTTTATTTCGATAACAGAAAAAAAATCCATGGTCTATTCTATGAAAAAAAACAACTATGGTCGCTTCTATACGTTCCCCCGAAAGCTAGTTCGGCCGTTTCCGTAACTGTTCCGCACTCCTATGGAGATTTCTCTATTGTATAACATTACGTGGGAAATCTGCTTAGTTTACGAAGCCCCTACGTGACAGACTTTTTAAAGTCTATTAAGATATATTGCATTTCAAAAAGGGAGATAGAGAGAGAGTTGTTAACTTTGTGTGGTAATGTCCTATGACCTATATTCACACAAGTAAATATGGGACAATAACAATTTAATTATAGTAGGTACTCATCGCCACCCCTACCACACAATAATTCCCCTTGTTAGAGTTGTGGCATTTGATATAAACGTTGCGGCCATCATGGTCTACAACTGCACGATACTGACACCCGCTATCCCTAATCTGTTTGCAACTCCGTTTTCTCGATTCCATAATATTGTGTGTTAAAAGACACTAGACACGACGCTTCAGTTTACTATAATCCAAAACAAATTTTTTACAAGAAGGAAGAACATAGTCATCTTAATAATAGTTCCGACAGTATCGACTTCTATAACCTAATGTGACGTAAGAATATCTAATTAAAAATTGATACTGATAGTGTTCCAATTTAAAAGCGGATCCGGAACGCAATTCTCAATTGTTGAAAGGAGATCGTATATGAGATAAAAGACTCCCATTCTCTCAATAGGGAATATCTACATTTTAAAGTTTTTATTTTACTTTATTATAACTGAGTAGTTATTATGAAATAGATTGTCTGTCAATAAGGGACTGCCTACTCAAGAAGGAAGGTTGAGCGTCGGCCTTGCATGACGAGTCGGCGTTTGCGTAGGACTGGTTGATCTCGTCTCTGAGTCACATCCCACCTAACTACCTGTGACTGCGTTTCATTTTGCCTTCAGAATCACTGACGTATTGCCTATCCCAAGCTACGTCTAGATCAATGTCACAGTCCACGGGTCTACTTTGCCTTCAGATCCACACAACTATTGCCTATCCCAAGCTACGTCTAGATCAATGTCACAGTCCACGGGTCTACTTTGCCTTCAGATCCACTCAACTATTGCCTATCCCAAGCTACGTCTAGATCAATGTCACAGTCCACGGGTCTACTTTGCCTTCAGATCCACTCAACTATTGCCTATCCCAAGCTACGTCTAGATCAATGTCACAGTCCACGGGTCTACTTTGCCTTCAGATCCACTCAACTATTGCCTATCCCAAGCTACGTCTAGATCAATGTCACAGTCCACGGGTCTACTTTGCCTTCAGATCCACTCAACTATTGCCTATCCCAAGCTACGTCTAGATCAATGTCACAGTCCACGGGTCTACTTTGCCTTCAGATCCACACAACTATTGCCTATCCCAAGCTACGTCTAGATCAATGTCACAGTCCACGGGTCTACTTTGCCTTCAGATCCACACAACTATTGCCTATCCCAAGCTACGTCTAGATCAATGTCACAGTCCACGGGTCTACTTTGCCTTCAGATCCACTCAACTATTGCCTATCCCAAGCTACGTCTAGATCAATGTCACAGTCCACGGGTCTACTTTGCCTTCAGATCCACACAACTATTGCCTATCCCAAGCTACGTCTAGATCAATGTCACAGTCCACGGGTCTACTTTGCCTTCAGATCCACACAACTATTGCCTATCCCAAGCTACGTCTAGATCAATGTCACAGTCCACGGGTCTACTTTGCCTTCAGATCTAACCTACTATTGGCTATCCCAAGCTACGTCTAGACCAATGTCACAGTCCACAGGTCACCTTTACCTTCAGAATCACGGGCTTATTGCTTATCCGAAGCTACGTCTAGCTCAATGTTCACAGGTCGATTTTTCATTCAGATCAACTTAACTATTACCAATCCCATGCAACGTGTATATCAGTGTCAGCATCTTTACAGCGAATTTGCCTTAGATTTTCTGACAAATTCACTATATATTACAACTACGTCTAGATCAATGTCACTGTCCAACGGACGATTTCGCCTACCGATTGCCTGACTATTGCCTTTCCAATGGATCAATGACACCATCCAAAGGACGATTTCGCTTTAGCCGGGGTTTTGCCTAACCGACTGAGTCAATAGTTTAGACCATTGGATGACATTCCAATAGGTTCACTGGCGTTGTCAATTCCAAAGTCATATCCCCACAGAACGCTATTGATTTCAGATTTACTACCGTTCTAATGTAAAAACACGCTGAAAATAGCTAAACTAGAACATGAGTAGCATTCAATTTGGAAAAATGTTGTTACTGTCAGATCGTTAAGCACTCACTCATGAATAGAAGTTAAAAGATGAATTTTAAGGCTGACCATTAAAACTTGGCTCTCCTGTCCAAATATGAACTCAGCGATTGTCTCAGGTTTCAACTGCCTAATGTGCAGCCCCTGAAGAGAACACTAAAAATGTTACATTGTCATCAATTTAGTAAGCATATAATAAGGTGCCTAATTGATCTATAAAAATGGAAATAATTAAAGTTTTTGCACCTTCTCTAAAAGGGGCTCTTAGTCGCGATTTTGGGCATTAATAAACTTGATCTTTAGTTTTGCATAAAAACTATGTCTCGGTAAACAACACAAAATTGCCTGGAACCTCCACATAAACGCGGCACTGACACTTAGTGATTTTTTGTACCCTTTGCATAAGACTATCATTCAATCAAAGCAACTTGGATAGTGGAGAGAACTCCACTCCAAGCTAAAATTCATATAAAGCCAACCCTTGAGTTGCCTACAGACGTATTATTGGCATTAGGCAACCTTTATTGACGCAGTGAAAAGCGTCATCGACAAAGAGGTTCAGAGGAATAATACAACTATATATTCATATTGTCCCAACAATCTTGGGGACGAGTATTACATTTCCCTTGAAATTCGAGTTCGTGAATTCCAGGCTGCGAAACCATTTAATAATAGGTTCATTGTACTATTAAGTAAGATTCTGTCATTTTATACTGCTTCCCGGCTTCAAATGGCCACGCTAAACCCCCACAATGAGAATGCCCTTATTAGGGAAAAATCCAAAGAGATAACCGTAAAAGGAAGTGCTATAGTAGCATCAAACTGAGACCGACAAATTAGTTATCATTGATTTTTTTAAAGCCTCGCTCCTCCTGGTCGCCATGTATTGGAGTGGAATATTTTATTTGGTGTCGTTCCTTTTGGCGAAATTTAATTGGCCGCTCTTTGGAAACCAGCGATGAGAATGAATAATGATAAGTCGATCAAACGTATTCGAGAGTCGGAAAGCATTTACGTTTTGATAAGTCGAAAATTAGAATGAAAAGTAGGGACCGAAATTGCGAAGTAAAATGGCTTCCGATAGCAATAAAAGATAGAGTGAGTTGAGATTCACGAACCAGCTAGCCTTGACAATATGTCAATTATACTAAAATAATCTGTTTTAAATTTTCCATTAAATAAAATTATCATTTTATATTTTTTCACTTAATTTATTTTTCTTTTAATATCGATAATTAGTGGTTTATTTAATATTTTTTTATTTTATAGGGTTTATGATAAAGATTCGTCAAATTGGTGGTCTCAGAAGGAAAAAACAAAAATTCGTTTTAAATAAAAATGCATTTTTATTAATATATTTATTTTTAAATATAGACAGCTGATTTTTGGAAGAAATTTTTAAGATTGATGAAATTTAATGTAGAATTTGTGAACCAACAGAGCCATGAATTCCAAAAATATTTTATTTAAAAAAAACAGAAAAGAAGTGTCTTAAATTTTTCATCACAATTATTTTAATTATACAATTTTCATTTGAAGTGTTTAAACACACTTTAAATTTTGATGTGTCAAGTGTTGGGCAGAAAAAATAAAAATATATGCAAAAATCATTACGTATTATTTTTATTCTATAACAATTTATCATAATAAAAATTAATTATCCATCGTACGACAATAAATTGTATTAATCATAAAAACAAAATAATTTAGTATTTATATCTCTCATATAGGAGGGGAAAAAGAAAAAAAAAATATTCTGGCTATTATTATTCACTGCGACGCGGGTATTAATTAAGAAATTGAAATATTAAAACATATCAAACAAAGTATTATAACAGACAAGGTTGGCTCATCTGATGAGTTTATTATCACCTTGTCTGTGGATGTCAAATCTTCGTCGACAGCAGCAGTCAAAATGTTAATTGCTTTCTTTCTTTTTTAACGCATCAGCTTCCTTCGGAGAAAACGGGATTAGCTAATCCTCGGTAATCAAATTATAAAACGAATTAATTTTAGTACTTGTTTGAATTAATAGGTGAAAGTGTCTATCAGTGGTGTTGTAAAGTCATGGAATGATATTACACAATGTTTACAAGCATGATATCACAAATGGTTGTGACCATAATTGATGAGTCGAAGACATGCTCAATGTTTGGAAAGTCAAAATACATTTAGAAAATGTTGTTAGAATAAAAATAATTTAAGGAACGCATCACCTACAAAAGTCGCCATGAACCCTGAAATACCCAGACAAATAATCATGCTTAATTTATTAGAATTAGAGTTTTGATAACACGTCAAAATATTCGTATTGAACAAAAAAAAATGATCTGACACCACTTGACTTCCTTGTATGCCCTATAAAATTATAATATATAGCATTAAATTCATTAGAATCATATCATTTTAAAGTGACACGCAATAACTCCGTTCTAATGCACTGGGCCTCATAATGTCTTAGAATATAATATACAGATTCTATGTTTAAAAAAGTCCGCGATGCTGGGGCTGCATAAACTAAGCAGATTTCCCACTTGCTTGAATGACACACTAGTAAACAAGAAAGTACTTTTAACTAACTCGCTTTAGTAATCGAGTTTAGAAAAAATGTATAGAACAGCAATTGTAGAACGTCAGTAGCCAAACAAGACTTGGTATTCTAGCTATCGTTAATATGACATGAGTAGGAGTGGGAGTTTACTGAAGGCTGAAAACTAAAAGATCCAAATAGCTCGATTAATGTTCAGAAACAAGATATTCAAGAAAAAATATATAAAAATTCAAGATATACAAGAAAAAATATTTATATAACAACTCAGTTATAGGTCATTCCATTTACAAGAAGACTGTCCAACTTATAATAACGGAGATATTTCCAATTTTCGAAATTACCCCCTATAACCCCTCCCCCCATTCTTGGCTGATTTCAGCAGATAAAAACCTTGATCTTTAGTTTAGCATATTTATAAACACTTATATATCGAGTTTGGTAGCAATAAGACAAACGTAACGACGGCTAGAGCGGTAACAGGCAAATATATATATATCCTTAAGGGAAATTTGTTAAAACGGATCGCATACAAATTTTCTGTATCGCTGATAAGTACGGAGAAATTTCCTATTTTTTTAATCTTCTAAACCACTTCCCCCTTAGTCGATTTTGATCAAAAGGGATGAAGGATAGATACCTACATGATACAAGAGTTCTAAATATAAAATTGTGACATCCTAGGTTTTTAAGGTATGTGAAATACGTAAATGCAACCTCAAGTACGGACATCACGACGAAACCTGCCAAGTGGCCCCAATGAGGGCCAAAACTGATAATTCCATTGGAATTTGAAAAACGCAGATTTCGCGATCAAGAACTCATTGTGCAAGAAAGTAAATTATATGTATTAACGATGGCCCATTTGGCCATGGAGCTGTGTAGAACGGAATAAACGACACCAGTGTTGGGCAGAAGATAATCGTGAAGGAGAGCTCTGGTGAGGATGTTTATGTGTGGCCAGTAACTCGTCAAGGGGAATATAGTTATTTAATTGTATTAAAGTGCCTGGGCTGGGATGGGATGAGGCAAGAGGCCGGCTATTTGTGGGCGCCTATCCCTCGCTGTGTGTTGAGAGTAAACACTCTGCCCAGATCAAGATCGGCCACAACGCGCTCCGTATGTCACGGCACTGAGTGAGACCTCAAATCCAGATTGTTTACACTGGCCCGAGTCAATTAGTACGCGGTCATCCCACATGGAGCAGACCACAACATCCCGTCATGAAGGATTTGTATCATAGGCGGCAGAAGAAAGATGAGTCAGTTGAAACGCAAGCTGACAATATTCCCATTGAAATGAGACCAGTGGTCTTAGAAGCTTCCCGAAGGAAATACTCGACAGGACGATTTACCAGACGAATCAAAAATTCAGGAACCAAAACGTCCACCAAGAAGAGCCAGCGTGAGATTCGGAGATTTCCCAAATGTTGAAAAGCCTATTCCTCTTCCTCAATACAAAGCCAATGAAAAAATAAATAGAAATGTACTCTGAAGGTGAATGGTAGTCACTCAGTAATTCAAAGTGAGAATTGGATAATCGAGCAGAATAATTGTAGAATATTAAATGTATAAAAAAAGAGATTAGTTCTATTACATGTTTTCGATCTGACTCTTAATTGCAGGGACATATGCACTGTTTGGAATTTCCACTCTAAATCCTCCCTCTTTTTGGTCTGATTTCAGCCATTAACGAGTATAATGAGCTGTACAAATATGAAATGAAATATTTTGAGTCTAAACGTAACATCTTAATTCATAACCTCATACAGCACATATTCGAATGTATCTAAATTTGTAAATGTCCGTTTGAAGCAATATTCGGTAAGGTTGGATTAAGACCTCACATGATAAATTCTCTTGTCAATAACGCGAGATTAGTAGAAATGGGGTGAAGGATACAAATAAATCTTAAACTTAAAACTTTCGAAACTTCATTATTTACTGCTAGTAATTTGCAATCAAGACTATCTAATAACAAGAAGCTGCCGATGAGAATAAGTGTCTCAAAGACTTGTAAGTCTAGAACTAACTATTGACTATAACAATTACTTAAGTTGAGAAAAGGAAAACTAAAATAAACTGAGGGTATAGGACTGTCTTATGGTATAATATATATATATATATATATATATATATATATATATATATATATATATAGAGAGAGAGAGAGAGAGAGAGAGAGAAGGTGAGTAGTAAGCCAAATGAGAGAAGAGGGTGTGGGTGTGATCATTACAGCCCGGTAGGTGGGCCTCCTGCAACGTGGCCTCGCACCCAGGCCTCAGACTCCAACATATTTAGTATTTATATTAATTTATAACGAGAAGGGAAATATACTGCAAAGCCCAGAACACTGTTATTTTGTTAACCGCCAGACCAAATGAATTCCTGCGAAAATCCGACTTACATATTCCCAGGAATAACACAGGTCCGTAAATTAAGATGATTTGATGACCAGGTTCCCAAGTCTTCTTCTGCTCATTTAAAGAAATTGATTGGACTCGTTAAATATCTACGTTACTTTGAGAGATGAAAACAGAATCTCAAACACTGAACGATGAAATACGTTTCAAGGAGAATCTTTCCTTCGGATGACATCCCCTAGTGCCTACTAACTTTAATACCAAGTTCTTTAAAGTCTACATTCTACTCCAGAAGATCCAGGAACTTATGAAGAGCCAGTATTTCTATTTTTTTTTTTTTTATTGTTGACATGAAAGAGAACGGAATGCCTAGCAAATCTATGTCAATCAGTAACAAGGACGGAAATATCTCATAAATGCCTTTCACATAAGTACAAATAACCTTTATTGCACCCTGACCGGAGCATTGACCTAAACTGAGCAGATGAGATCAGATAAAAGCAAGTTGACTAAGGCAATGTCACGTTCTGCCATCCTGGCTTTTATTTATCAATAGATAACAGGCCAGAACATAGGTTTATCAGTAGGACTCAGAGCTTAATGGATAAAGCATTATTCATGGCACTTCTCTAGATACTACCAATTCTATTAGGTTGCATAGTACAAGAATAAAAAGAAACTCTTTTGATGAGCCGTCCTTAGTTAGGCAATGGGCAAGCGTGACGAAAAAAAGTTTTTCAACAAATGAAAGGCCTACATAACTCAAAACAAACAAAAAAATAAATAAATAAAAACTTGCTGCTCCCGTGGCTACAGACAAATAGGGACCACGCGATCATTATAATTCAAGAATTACAATTAGATACATTACAGGTGTATCTGTGGAACCAAACAAAAGGAGGCAAAGCGCACATCTTAATTCATGAATCA
Source organism: Riptortus pedestris (assembly GCA_019009955.1). Taxonomy (NCBI): domain Eukaryota; kingdom Metazoa; phylum Arthropoda; class Insecta; order Hemiptera; family Alydidae; genus Riptortus; species Riptortus pedestris. The sequence goes on from CM032229.1 coordinate 49,836,114, forward strand.
TACTAATACATGAATAACATACATTGCAGCTGCGCCCGCGGTTCCAGACAAAAAGTGATGGACGTTCCGCTTTTCTTTTGGCATTGTAGACCTTTGAGATCTTTAGCCGCACAAGAGAGGGAATGGCGAACAGAGTTTTGACGGAAAGTGATAAAGGCGACTTTCAACCCCCGCTAATCACAAGGAATTAGTTGTCTCAAGTAGGCTAAATCATTGTACCTGGTCAGTGGTCAGATCGCCAGCTAATGTTGCGTCACGTTAAGTCATTCGTCACATTGACGGAGCCGTCAACCCACAAGATGTTCCGCTACTAATTGAAGTGGGTGGTTAGTGAAGTTAACACTAAGGATCTTTAGATCCCTCTGATCATTTTCTAGAAAGAATTAAATCGATCTAATCTAAATTTGTAAAAATGTGTATCAATAATTATAGTCAGACGTCAATGATCGAGCAATGAACAAAAGTATATTTCAAGATTCCATGAAGTTATCAATGGGTATTGGGTTAAAAAGTATGCTTTCGTGCCACCCCCCTAGAAAAGGATGTCAGGGGCAAGCCACACCGAGTTGCTTCACGAAAGAATATAACTGAAATAAAGGGGTAACCCAATTACTTTCCTATTAAAGTTTATTGTTTTTGCAGAGACAACTACCACAAAATAAAAGCAAATTATAGTGCGATTATACTGATTAGAAGTAAAGTACTAACATTCACGAACTCGCAAGTAATATTCGTTCAGATTTGAAGGAATTATTTTGTAATTTTGTCATGTGACTGAAGCCAATAACTTCCATATGGGTCCATATAACCATGTGCACAGCCCTCCGCCCAAAATTAATACTTTATTTAATTCTTTATGACGTTTCGGCCTCATTTGGCAATCTTCAAAAAATCTTATAAAATAATTTAAAATTGCAAAATTAAAATTATACAATCTATGATAAGTGTCACAATATATCTCCACGAAATTTGGTGCGGGAAATATTGCTCACAGAACCAGAAGAGTACGCCAACTTCTGCGAATGGAGCATAAGAATTACTATAGTTGCTAATTACTCGTATTAAAGCAAAGTACAATGTTATGTAGAAATCAATGTCATCTTCTCAAAGATTTTTTGACAAACGCTATCGCTGACGTTCAAACACATTTGAAAAACACGCCCGTTTATCAAGAATTCCATCAAACGAATAGATTGTTTGTCAAAGTTGTAAAATATGGAAAATATTTTAATCGTTTGGAGAGCACTTAACAACCAGCTTGCCTGTGACGGGGATCTAAGGGAATAATTGTTAGTCATCCAGACATAAAACTCGCAAAACTGTCACGAACCCTCATGAGCCACGACGCTAACGCACTCCGGAAGCGAACTAGTAAACTAAATTTCTCCTGCGGTGGGGGATTTCTCCACCTACTTAGAGCAGTGGAAGACGTAGCTCTAATATATATAAAATGTTTCAATTCTATCTGATTAGGTTTATCTACAATACAGCGCTCCATTACTATAATTCGGGACGATTTGAAATTTGGTGTAATTTTGTCATGGGACAAAACCCAATAACTACTCCTGATAATTAGCTTCGACATTTATATATAAAAAAACAATAAATAAATAAATAGAAAAACTGAATAGATGCCTACAGAACAAATGGTCAACAAAACTTAAAGGGCAGTTAAAATCCATCGCTAAGACTAAAAGCTCCGCTATTCCGGTTTCGTATTGTTTGTTCCAAAAACGGTAACTTTTTTGCTACAACGTCACTAGTTATCGTCGTATTAAATGTGAGGCGGCATAATTTCTGTGGACAAATAAATACATTAATAATAATAAAAGTGAATTAAAAGATATATTTTAGTTGCCAACTGTGCGATAGTACCTATATGGGGACCGAGTGAGATGTAAGGTTGTGAAGAGGTAGCCGGGCAGATTCTCAACTAATGGCTTGTTCTCGTTACACCTGTTGCCCTGTCACTGGGATTACCATACTATTTATGTAGCCATCCCGGCAGCTTCATCCTACATGAACTGACCTTCAAGCTATATCCCAAGACTTACTTAATTAGAATAAAGCCTAGTCCAATAGCCTGAAGTCTTCGGGGAGTCTTCTGAGATCGAATTCACACCTATGATGGATTTTCGCAACCAACCGAAATTTTGGTAAATATTGAAGGAATGAGGAGTTCACACTGCCATTCAAGAAGAAGGAGAACTGACCTCACACCTGACCTAATAAAAACTGTGAAGACAAATTTGAACCTAGTGAGTCAAGAAATGGTTCAGTACCACCTATCCTGTACTATATCCAAAGCAATAGGTTCTAATCAGCATTTGTAAGACAAAATTAGAGTTCAATATATTAAGGGACGGTGGGGTGCGTATTAGATCTTGAAAAAAATGACCGGTGACGGTAAACTCGATTGGCTTTTACCATAAAATGGATAAAAGAAGTATGCACGTGTTTCTGTGTTGTTTAAGTAAGTTACACGCCATCATCAATGTTTCATGTCCCCTAAAGCTTTATTCTGGCCTTTTCAAGTTATTTCAGACTAGCACAGAGGACTGAAACAAACTATAAGGACCGTGACTAGGCAAGCTCGTCATTAGGAGCTGTCACAAGCGAACACCCAACATGACCACCAGAAGAAGCCGATTGGAAAATGGACCACCACATCAATGACACCACTGGAGATATGCCGCACATGACAACTATAGAAATGAAACAAATATGATAGACCAAATCATATGGTCTCCTTTGGAATCCACGTTGGGGTGACCTAATTATTTTCTTGAGGACCATAGACCTCATACGGATTTGTAAGTGAGAGATAGAGGGCGAGAGCGCTCTTCTTTCCCGATTTCCAGAGAGGCATTTCATCTCTAAAACAAAAAAACCAGAACAAACGGTTTAGGAAATGCTTAGCTCACTTAGAAAACTCACATATCCCAGGTCCTTTTGAGATCCACCTACGATAGATAGGACGTATAGGATCACGTATAGAGGAGACCTAAATACCTCCTATTGCCATGGGGGGGGGGAGGTCAGAGGAAGAAATATGAAGAGAGAGGTAAGAAGGGGGAGACACCAACCCTCTTCCTCCCCCCTGCAGATGTACAGATAGCGGTAAGGAAAACAAAAAGGCTATATGAGCCCTGACTCAGGCACAGAGATGGTATCTCCGAGGACGGCGGTCACGACGATCGCACTAGCAGTATCACTTCCACCAACACCAACGGCCGGCTTTACCTACCTATAACCTATAATCGTCATTAACTACATGTGACTCTTCCATTATCGTAAATATCTTTGGCGAGACTGCTTTTAGTAATGTAACGCCTTCTGCATCGCCCCCGCCCCAAGTCGAGCGTTACAGGCTCACAGATATCAATTCGATAGACGACGGCTCGGCCAGGACCTGCTTTTCGTAGAACGGTTAGGAAATGATGTTCATCCTGACATTTAACTGAGGCTCTGAATCAAATCACTTCATAGCAGAATCAAGTCAATAATTGGCAACCTAATGGCAAGCAAGTATTGAATATGACAGTTTTATAGCAGTAAGGTATACAACATGGCGCCACCAGATGAAATCACACATAGAATGAATCCTCGAAATCATAACAACAAATTGAATGCATCACCAATCAAAATTGGTATGATAATTCTTTAAATACACTCCCATTTCAGTAAAACTGTTCTTTATCACGAAATGTCAGTTCCAACCGTTTACTCTTTCAACTATACTGACAAAACGTTAAGTCCTACTATTACATTTTTGACCAGGCATGTTGACACCATATCTGCAAATTAAAAAAGAACGAAAAAAGGAGACATCTTCAATCCCCAGAAACTATAAAAATGAACTTCCTTTTGAAATGCTAAGCCTTAACTTTCATTTGTAACAAATTAAAGTAGTAATAGACACATAATTTGTAAACATTTTATTATTTTTAATAATATAAAAAGTAGTAATATTTTTTAACGCGGCATGCCGTTGGCATTATTAATAAAAATAAAGTACTTAACTTCATTTAAATTAAAGTGATCAGATTAATACCAAAATAAAAGTGTAACGACCCCAGCCAAATCCCTTCGCGGAAAAACATAGAACTGCGAATGAAAGATAAAATTATAACTTAAATTATTCAATAGATCACCTGTTTGAATATTGTAAATGCATATAAATTCGCGGAGTTATTTTTCCCAACAGCGTATTGGGAAAACTATCACGTGACAAGACTATATCCGGGAGTTCTATATTAGAGCAGATATGGATCGTGAAGAGCATACACAGGGAGAACGCAAATTCACTATTAGCCAGTCAAAGAAGGTAGCTAGCAATATTTATCTGCTGCCTGCCATTCATAAGATCGGTATGAATGGAATCCTAAAAGGCGACGAAGCATTCATATCGGAATCTTTGAGTGTACCGATGATATATCGATAATCAACAATGACCATTCTTCATCCGAGAGAAATGTCAATGTCTGTCCGTCTGGGTGTACCACAATAGTTGGTCACGAGATAGTTGTTAGATTGATATCAAATTAACATCCTCTTAAGGGGTAGACCTCTATAGAATTTGGAATTATTGGTGACTCTTAGTTTCGTTTAACAAAATATTCATTTAGAAAGGTGCCTATTATCTGAAAGAAGAGCCCTTTTCTATGATTTATTTAATTTTGATTTCATTATCGAATGCCTCCCAATATATAAATTTTACTATAATTTCATATTATAATAAAGCTGGCATACCAAAATGCTAAGTGTTCTCAATGAAAATCGAGGCTTATAAATTAATATTGTTTGTAGCGAGAACCTGAGGCTTCCCTTCAGGGAAATCAGCTATTGAGGTTGTACTCATGACGCGATTTTCGAATCAATCCCACGCAGTAGACGACGAAAACTATGAGACAGATTAAGCTGCCCCTTGTATACATACACATATATTTGTCTGTTAACGCTCAAGCGGGCACAATTTTTATGTGATCGTTACCCAACTCGATATTTAAAAGTTGTAAAAATAAATATAAAGTTCCTTAATGGCTGAAATCGGACCAGTGGAAGGGGGGATTTAGAGGTGAGGATTTCGAAAAAGCACCCTTATTATACGCTGGATAGACAAAGTAAAAAGAACCAATCTTATTGCAAATGTTCTATAAATGTTTGTTTTTGTTTTTTTTTTAACATTTTCTGTCTTGATTTTTAACTGAGACATTTGCATTTTTTAAGTTTTTAGCATTCAGTAAACCTTCACTTTTTTGTCATCATACTTTAAAAATATCTTGAAACATCTTATTCCAAGCTTAAATTACAAATACTGTTTTCAACGGACCCTTATTACATAAGATACTTGAAATTAGTTAGGGTGATGAAGTCATCAATTATGTTTTTATTGACCGCCCACTTGGACCCATGAGATTTTTTTTTTTAAATAGACAATTTATGCCGCAGTGAGATCAGTAGTATGTCTTTACAACACTGGAAAAATCTGCTTAGTTTACGCAGCTCCTGCGTAAGGGACTTTTTACCTATATTGGGTTGTACGACACATAAAAAATAAAAATACATGAGTCACTGGAAACCAAAAATGTCGTTCATCTAGAAGCTGCGTAACTAGGGAATTTAAGAGGGATAATTTTAGATGCACTTTATTACGCGATATAGTCCTTTTCTATAACTCCGAAAGCTTACTGATACAACACATTTCTAGGCATTGAATGCCTGCCTTTCCGCTAATTTTTGTTACTATATCTTGATTAAATTAGCCACAGTAGTAACAAATGGACATCAGTAAATAATAGTATCTTGATTATCGAGATTATTTGGTATTGAATGTCTCATGGTATTACATACCAAGGGTTCGCTTTTTATTATGCTACCTTCTTCAGGATAACTCAACTGATAATTAGGAGCAGTCCTTTCAGATACATTTATATTTTTATTGTCCAGGGGTCGTAGTACCCAGGTCCACCCAAAGAATTAACTTAATGCCAATAACACTCATACATTTTATAGTTCCTATCATAATGAAAATTCATTTATAGTTCATGCGGTTTCAAGCACCTCGTAAAAGTTGGGGAAAAAAATAGCTTTCAAATATATTTTAATAAAAGAGGTATTTTATTTAAAAGGCTAAGAGATATCTAGGAAGAGATAGGCAAATTAACTTGAAGCCAAAAGGCAGGATGGGCTGTTTAATGATGTGAAAGTCGATAGAGGCAAGGCAAATTGGGCCGTAGGCAGGCTAACGAAGACAACTCTATAGCGCATGCTCAGGGCAACGCGAATTTATTCCTATAATTATCCATCTAATTAACACACATCTCTTGAAGAACTACTAAGTGTAGTTAAGGTGAAGTGCGAGTTAAGAAAATGGATTACGAAAAATGAGTGGCGTCTATAATAAATAAATATGACTTAATTATAATCCCCGGGTTAACAGAATCTACTATTGGTTTGCAAGAGAGCTAGTTTGAAAGCTACTCAAGTTGATTTTTTATAAATGATTAATAAAAGTCTGCTTATACAATAAATGCCCATCTCTCAGGTAGTACTAAGCAGACTTCCCACTTGCAGAAATGTTTAACACAGGTTAACAGGAATTTAAACATAAGCGGGGCATGAGGTATTTTGTGATTCAATTTCTCAATGGACAAAAATTAGAACTACTAGAAGTGGATGTTAATTGAAATATTGAAAAATCAAATTACTTGCTTAATATGCAATTTACTAAACCGTGATAAAATTGATGCAATAACATTTTTCGATGGAACCCATAAGTGCACAGAATTTACCAACCCCCCCCCCCTTTAAACCTGATTTCAGTCATTAACGAATATGATGCTTAGTGTTAAAAAAAGGGATTAAATATCGAGGTGGGGCTCAGGTTGGCCAAGTGAGTTAAGGCGTTGGTCTTGATCTCATACGGTAAACTTAGAGTGGCGAGTTCGATTCCCGTCTGGGCAAATGGGAATTTATTTAGTGACGGACTCATTAAATAAAATTCTTAGTCCCACCCTGGCTAGAAAAGGGTGGTAGATAACCCGTCCCAATTAGCCATAGTAGCATAAAGTGGACTTAAATAAATTTTAGAAAAATGTCGAGTTTGGTATTGTCTAAACAAACATTTTCCAATATGAAACTGAATAGGTAACGTCACACATAACACATTTGCAAGTATCTCACATAGTAAAGGTTCGTTGAAAAACATATTTGACAAATAAGCTAGAAAGAGATCCCCCATATCCTTCTACTACCCCCCTCCCGTACGATTGAGCCATTACATGATCTATAGTATTACATAAGCCACTTAAATCTCGGATTCTGTAATGATCAAACCAAAATTACGAACGCTATAACGGTAACACAAAAGTACATATGTATACACACATTTTGAACGGGCCTCGTTTTCCTAAGTCATTTCCCACATGGGATCAATCAACATTTGAAGACATATTTCGACATGAAAAAACCTAAACCGCTGAATCCTTGCAAGGGAAATCTGCTAAAAACATGGAATGATGAATAACTGTAGATCTTTGCCGATGAGATCTTGTGAATGGAGAGGATGAAAAATGTAGCATAAAGATAAGTCGGCGAGAAGAAATATGCAGGAGGGCTTAAGTGCAAAAGATTTACAATGGGAAGAGAGGGCGTGACACCGATTACGGTCAAATGATGTGTTAAATTCGACTCGAGCGCCTATCATCTTCGGTGACTAACAGCTGGATCCAAGTGCGGGGGGAAAGGCAGATATGCATCTCCAGTTTACCATTAGTTATTTATAATTTAATAAGCCCATTGTTTAGGCCTTTGTGTTGTATATTATCCACACTGACAAGAGGGCCACCATTCAATGTAGAACCTGTCAAAAGACATTTGTCTTTTTAAATCGTTTTATGATTCCACTCGAGTTAGGCAAGCCTCCAGACTTCCTCTTATATCCCGTATAAATTATAATCCCAAAGAGCTGTCAGGGGTGTTCCTATAACTGGAGCTCTTGGATTCAAAAGATTCTAATCGAACTTCGCTTAAGAATAATTCACTGAAAGAATTATGCTATGTGCCAACTGTTGAATATTCCAAAATCCGTTGGCAAGCACAAACAATTAATTTTTTTTCTTAACAAAGGTAAACAGATTAAATGGAGACTGTGGGAAAGCTACAATGAATCAGTTTATAGAAACGAACATTTCCGCAAACCTTTGATATTATTTTTTGGGCGAATGGTCTATTAACTCCCACTTCATGTTACAGCGTTGGCACAAATGAAATGTCAAATATATTTACTTTGTTAAAATAATTAAAGTAAAGAATGAATGTTACTTATTTACAAACACTAATCCAATATGCATTGTATTAATCTACAGATATTTCTATTATGCGTTCAAGCTATAACGTAGCATTCAAGTGTTTGTTTAATTTTAATTACCATTGGAATTTGAGAAATTAACCGTCGTTTTATTAAACGAATGTAACCCTCGGCATAATGCTGCAGACATTAATTAGATCTAATGACGGTTCAGTGAATGAAAATACCAAACATATTATTATATATTATACCCTTGGTATAAATCCGATAATACATGTGTCAAAAATCTTTCTTTTAGAGGAACAGTAACAAAGCTGGATTGGTGGTTAAATTAAATCCACAACAAACTAGAAGAGAACTTTCAAAATACTAAACGTCAACTAATACTATACATCCTAAACAATAAATATACAAACATATTTATAAAACAACCAAAATCTGATGTGGGCACCACATGACTTTCGGTTATTTCTATTAAATTGAACATTCAAAATATTTATTATGCTGGGTCCAAATTAAAATGGTTTAATTTGAAATTTATATACGATATCCCCTTTCCAATGCATCGGGTTCAGAAGGAGTGGGAGGTCATAAGTGCTAATCCAGTTGGAATCTGAAAACAGAAATTTCTCACATATTTCGTACAAGGAAGTTAAAAACAAAACCGCTAGAAGGTACAGAAAAATCATAATTTTAGTCAAATATAAGTGATATGCGAACGCAAAGAAAATCTGATTCACAATCATTGACCAGGATATGCAAAGATGGCAATGTGGATGGTGAAAGTCATTACAAATTTATAAAAAAAATTAATTAGCTCATTACAGGGGCTTCAACAAAATTATATGAAAACTTGAATGAGTTCCCAGGTGTTAAAAGGATACCTCAACATAATAACAACCGACCACATGTTTGCCAATTAACTATAAAATGCCTCCCTACATCCATCATATTCACCATATAATAACATCCTCAAGTCCGGTTTCACTTTGGCTGGCCTAATGCTCCAAGAACTAGCATAACATATGTTCCTATTCAATATATACAGCTAATTGGAATGGAATATCCATACTATCCTACTCTAGCAAGGGAGGAACAAGGTTTTTAGTAAGCGAATTGATGATACCGGCACATAAATTACTATTGACCAATCAGAAAACGAACAAACAACTCTAGGTTTACCAAGACATTACGCCTTGACACATATATACGATAAGCACCCATTAAATATTGGAATAACTTGTTCAAGTACAGACTTGCTTCAGCCGGGAAATATAGCAGTTATCACTAATTTCAGCCAACAAATCCTGTTTCAGGGTTAAAAATATTTTCCCACCAAAGCGGTATGAAAAGAAGAGTACATCTAATTCTTAATGATAAAAAGACGTATCAATACAATTTTAAAAATGAAATTATTTATTAACGTCCACTTTTTACAACTAAGGCTAATTGGGACGGGTTATCTACACGTTCCCACCCTTTTCTAGCCAGAGTGGGGCTAAGGATTTTATAGAATGCATTCCGGCGGGAATCGAACTCTCTACTCTAGGTTTACATGTGATATTAAGTTCAACGCTTTAACTCACATGGTTAACCTGATCCCCCAATACAATTTTATGAAGAGAGATAGTACTAGATAATTGAGACATTTGGCATAATTTTTGTTGATAATCTATGTAATAAAGGTATTCTTTCAGCCAATCTGAAATACTTTCCCTGGACATTCGTAAAAGCAACGAGTATAAATATAAAATATGTCCAATAATATATTTTTGGGTGAAGCACGTTGCCAAGAAGAATAAGTTTGCACCTCAGAAAAAGTAAATAAATATACATTTAGCTCAACTAAGTGAACATAACAGAACTCATCATTAAATAACCGAGCGATTCCGAACACATATTTTGTAATTGTCATACATTATTCATAAGTACCTCTAGTTTTACAATAAATAGTGCTAAGTAAGATATAATAGCCTGCTTATTTTACACAATCTTCCAACACGACCATCTTGAATAGCGGATGCTTATCTCATTTCGTAATTCTAAACTTTATCAAATTCTAAGACACGAAACCGAAACGAAGGGCCAGTTTCGACAAAACTGATGGTTGACTATGAGTTTCTGAGAAACTCATATCTACTTGTTAGTAAATAGGGTTCTAATACAGACCTCGTTACTTGTATATTGTCTTCTCAATGACCTTATGATAGTGTGATACTAGGTGATATAGAATCACATATACACTACTGAAGTACATAGACGTAAAGATTAACATTTTCGCAATGCACTTTACAATAAATGCATTTCCGTTCAACTCAACTTTGTCCTAGGCTAGCTACATGGAAAGAAAGCTCACGAGTAGCACACGCCTAGCTGGAGAGATTCTACTTCGCGTTCCTGATGAGTCACCGTGTGGCGAAAACGATAAACACCAAAGTCCCACTTCTAACACTGAAACTTAACTCTAACAAGTATATTTCGGGATGCACTTTCAGGGCGTTGTCATGTTTTGGATGACTTCGTTTCGATCTTTCGGATCTCTTCAGCAAGGCGTGTGCTACACGTGAGCTTCCGCTCCAAGTGCTAACCTAGGACAAAGTTGAGTTTATCGGAGATGTATTTAAAGTGTATCTCCAACACTCTTCGGATATAATTCAAGTTTGTTCGACACGCGTTCTGTTGACAAAGGTCAGTTTGACAAACGTCGTATGAACAGAATATATTTTCGCAATACGTTATGGTCGAAAAACCATTATACAAATAAGGGAGAGCAGCAATCAGAACAATTTATAAAGAAACTAAACACTTAAAATAAGCAGATAATAGTCTGGAAAAGTAAGTCCGTGAAGGACCAAGGCCTGCCGTATCTTTTGATGGAAGAACATATGGTCATCATATGGGACGTTAGCATCCACATCCTAAGCTTCTCAATTGTCTTGGATAGGTTGGAGAGGAGAGTAAATTGCCTGCTTATCTCACAGCTGACAAAAATTAGAACAAGCCGCTCCCAAGATAACAAACTCGGCGCGTCCAAGATTCATTATAGTGACGTCACCAAAGAACTACGCCCCCTGATTTCATGTTGAGAGAATGTTATGCCAGCTTTTCAGTTTCTCTAGACAAAGGGAAGAGTGTTATCAGTGACTGGCCGAGGAGGTCCTATAGGAGAACTGCGCCGACTGAACAGGTCTGCACAATTCTCATTTACTCCGCATGTAGACGGCAGACTGCATGACTATTCAGCCGTAGCAATACCCAGCCTTCGGAATTAGTGTTTCAGTTCTCTGCTGCACTTTAATGGTATACTCATCACGACTTCCACAACCCCTCCCCACTCTGAAGGCATGCACACCAACATAACAAAAAGGCTATAAAGTAACATAATGGATATGTTACATTTTCCAGGGCATACTCCCAGTAATTTTTCAGATATAAGTCGTGAAAGGGTCAAGTTATTTTATATTTTAATTGCCCATTCAATAGTCACACAAAATCGTCTCGCATGCCTCGTGTTCCGTCAACTGAGAGAACCCTACCACAAGTCAACAGCTGTCTTGTACATAATACACGTGGTAAGCCTAGAGTGGTGAGTTCGATTCCCAATGATTTATTTATCGGCGAACTCACAACAAAAAGTACTCAGTCCCACCTGTCTTACACGTACCTTGGTCCCACCATGGCTTGTGGTAACCCACACCCAATAGGAATAGTAGCGAAAAGGAACCATAAAAGTCCAATATATTTTTTTTCTATAAATTATTATTATTATTTATTAACGTCCACTTTTTGCAACTAAGGCTATTTTTTCTATAAATAAAAACATGTATTCTACAATTTTTATTTCATCTCGAGGTTTAGACTGTTAATTTATAAAGTTTGTAAACTGGAAAACTGTTTTTATGCTATAGCAAGCTCTAAGCTTCAAGCGGATAACATATTGATAAAAGTACAGAGATTATTCCTAATTGGAACAAAAAATTGTAGTGAAGGGTTGTCCTGCTAATTTATTAACGAATGTTATAAGCTGAAATCGATTGTTTTTTCATCTTACTCCAATTCTTCACAAAAATAATTTGCTCAAATGTATATAATAACATATGAAGTCCGTCAAACATTAACTGTTTGAATCCAGCAGATTTTGCAGTTATGGAAATAGCAAACATATATAATACGTATCTATTTCAGTTCTATTGCCCCCCCCCTCTATCAGTAAGAAACCAATGTAAACGAAACATTGAATATTAAGGTGGTTATAAAGAATGTCTCTAAACAGAGATATAATGAGAAGGAATGGGGAACTACAGGAGAAAAACGGCAAAATTTTGAGTTAGAGAAGAATCTATAAAACAAAGCATGAAGGTCATTCATTACATTATGAATATAATTGGTTATATTCTGGGAAAATGCAATGAAAACAAATTAAAAAAATGTTTAATAAGAACAATGTTCGGCTGCACGAAGTGGAAATATAAATCAATGGGCTCGTATTCATACAACGAAGGCTATAAAATCCAGGAGCAGTTTTGCCAATCATAAGCGAGAAGAAAAATAGTGCATTCAGAAAAATATATGGCGGGGGAGAAAAATCAAGATAAAAGCTAACGTTTGAATTAGAAAAGGAATGAAACGCTATCTCGCTCTGGAAAATGGGAAGGATTTATGGGCATTTAATAACATTTTATTAAATTACTAAATTCCGGTTATGAAGTGTTTGTCCGATAAAAGATCCAGATAGAAGCCATTAAAGGGATGAAAGATGGAGGGTAAAGTTGGTCGGATTGGAGGGGAGAGTGTTAGCGGATAAAGGAGGAGATGTGTTAGGGGAAAATAATCTGATAGGCATTAATTCTGGAGCAGGCTCCTACAACACAACAGGAGCCTTCCGCCCGCTCTCTTACCTCATAAACCAATTGGAAGAGAGAGAGAGAGAGAGAGAGAGAGAGAGAGAGAGAGAGAGAGAGAAGAAAAAAAATAAATCGACTTATAAGATCGAAAGACAGGGCTCTCGAGCACGGTAGCAACTCAATACGCAAAGCAAGAAATATCGTCTATTTGCGACAAGGATACCCACCGCTTCTTCCTAGCTCACTCTTACAAATGTGGGCAGATCATGGGACATCGGGGAAATATTCGCATAAATAATCGTTTAAATAGATAGATGGTCGCTCCTGCTACGACTCATGTTCTCTCTTATTGCACTACAAACCATGGCGCATGCCGTTTTCAAAGGAGCCGACCCAACGGTTTCTTGCGCTCGTTAACATTTTTAATAATGAGGGCGATAGATTTTCATTGCCCTCGCAGCTGAGGTCATTATAGACGCAGAAACATGTTTATAGAAACGCTAATAAATACGTTAGTTGCACGCACCTTAGGTGAAATTTGCAGACAAGATAGAATCTCCCAGAACAGGCGTAGAACAAAGAATGTAGTGGTCTGTCATTCCAAAACTCCTATACATATATTCTGCCCGTGGTATTATTTACGATGGCATTTGTTGCATCTAATGATACAATTGCTCTCAACTCCCACAGAGCGAATATGAACATAGTATTTTGTTATAGAATTTAGATACGATACTAAGTCGACGATATATGTCATAAAAGAAATGCAATAATAAAAAACTCGGTAACAGAAATGGAATAATAAAATTCGGTATTAATTGTTTTATGTACAAAGAAAACCAAGTTCGTTATTGGCTGAAATCGGACCAGTGGGAGGGAAGGTTTAGAGGGGGGATGTTGAAAATTCGAAATATCTCCGTTACTTTACGTCGGATCGAAAACTTGTATAGAACCAATCTTATTGCAAATTAAATTTACTATAAATATTGCTAGTACATTTATTCTCTATCTTGAATATTAACCGAGATATTTGCATTTGTATTGTAGATACGGATGAGACGAGATCGGCTGATGACGGGACTGTTCGTGACTCCGCCGAAAGCTAGTTCGGCCGTTTGCGTAACTATTCGGCTATGGTGAAGTTGGCTTAGAGACTCGTTACAACTAGTGTTACTAGAATGCAGATTTCTCTATTGTAAAACTTCAAGTGGGAAACCTGCTTAGTTGCGTGATAGACTTATTAAGTACCCGAAACTAGAAATATACTACCCGTATACCTACTAACATGAGAGCATGAAGTCAAAATGACACTTCCAGGAAGCAGGAGAGGTAGTTAATATTTTTGAAAACTTAATATTCAAGTCAAAGAAAAAAGTATAAAACTGTAGTTCATTACATTCTCAACAAGATTAGTAATACAGCATTTTTACTAACTGTCTAATAAGGACGGAATCACATGTTAAGCCCCAATCCAAAACCTCCAAAGCTGATTAAGACAACTGTAATAAAAGACAGTAATGTTTATTATAAACGGTCACTAAATAATCAGTAACTTCAGTAGCTCTTAGTAAAATTCTATAAATTTTGACAAACAAAATGGATCCTAAAAATTAAGGAGCCGATTCGATATAAAGAGTCAAAACATATCACGGATAATTAAATGCGTTCTGTTCATACTTTAAAATATAGATATCTTTAACGAATTTTCCGTTTTAAAATAAGCTATTACCCTTTGAAGAAACTTTGGCCCAGGACCAAGACAACGTTTCATTTTGAAGGCCCCAGATGTTAAAATCACTATTCGTTCCAATTAGTAAGCACGCTGCAGTGATGGCTTTCGAATGGACAAACATCAGAATATAAAATTTTAGAAAATTTCCCTCAAGGGAAATTAGCTATTTAGGTCGTATTCATGACGCGATATTTAAAAACATTTCCCCAAATTGTTTATCGGACTGGGGGAGGGAGTGTTTCGGGTTAGGGGAGGAATTTCGAAATATCATGGTTATCATACGGCGGATAGAAAACGTGTATAGAAACAATTTTATTGCAAACTAAATTGCCTATAAACGTTGTTACATACATATTATCTCTGTCAAGCATTAACCGAGATATTTAGTGAGGAAAGTTTAGAGAGGGACGAAATTAAAAAAAAAAAAATACAGCCCATTTATCCGTAGCTAATGAGTAAACTCTATAGGGGCATTTTTGTTTATTATAAAAATGCCTACAACATTCGTTTATTAACCTTTTATGATCTATATTTCAAATGGAAATATTTCTGATATTGGTTATTGACTTTTTATAGTCCTATATATCCAGGAAGCTACACATACGATGCCATCGCAACTAAAAAGATAAAATACCATGAAGTAATAACATAAATTACAAATTTTCATATACAAATTTATGCCAAAATGTTGGAATTTGTGAAGCTCGTTGCGACGAGGGTATTAAGTATTGAAATACTGTGCCCAACGTCTCTGTTATATGAAAATAGAAATGATGTCTCTCTTGGCCCTTAGTGTTAGCAATTTCTTTTAGGAAATTAATTTGAACTGCAATTACCCCGATCACCAAAGGCACTGAAGATTGCTGAAAGAGCGAGAGGGTGGGAGGGGTTTATT
This sequence comes from Riptortus pedestris, assembly GCA_019009955.1. Taxonomy (NCBI): domain Eukaryota; kingdom Metazoa; phylum Arthropoda; class Insecta; order Hemiptera; family Alydidae; genus Riptortus; species Riptortus pedestris. The sequence continues at coordinate 49,851,896 of CM032229.1, forward strand.
CCGAATTCCGCTTGCGCGCGCGTGTGTGTGTGAGGAAAGAGACAGTGAGAGGTGGCTAGATTCCTCTGGAGCTAACTAGAGTTGCATTCTTGGTTAGTTTTTTTCTCTAGAGTTGGCTAGTAGAGAGGGTTGCAGTAGTAAGAGCAGTTGTATTCGCGACACGTAGCAGCCCTTCTTTTAAGACCATACCTCACCTACCATCCCCGCTCCTTCTGGAGGTTCAACACCCGGACGGGCGAAAAGGGGAGGGGGAAATTAAATTAATCCCAACTGCTAACTAAAGTTAATTACTTCAAATTGTCGTAAATAGCACATGAAAATTATTTTAATTGTCGTAACTAATTGCTCAGACTATAAAAGTGTTTTTTTTTTCTTTAAAAAAATAATATTATTTTAAAAAAATATGACACGTGCTAATTTTTGAAAAATTGTTTTATTATCATTTATTTTATTCAGTATTGAATGTTTACAGACCCCTTAAGGAAGTGATGGAAATGATCGTTAACGAAGATAAATAACGTAAAAATAAACCGTTCAATTGGCTGGTTAATCAGTGACATCATTGGCTTAAGTTATTAAGCTAATCAAGAACATGAGACGTCAACAATCCAAATAAATGGAATATGTTAAAAATGTAGAGAAATAACAGTGATAAAAATATAACAGGACAATGTGAGTGTAAAAAGGTCATCATGGTCACTCCCTAAATGTAGAGTCTATGCCAGAGGTGGGGAACCTTTTTACATTAGAGGCCACATTTAAATTAGGCAGCAATAAGAGAGGCCGCATAAGCTGATTGACCTAAGAAAGTGACTTTTGTGAAATTATTATAGTTTTTCTATAGATTTAACAATTTATTACATTATATAGAAAAAATAAAATATAATACTACAAAATTTTAAATATAATATACATATAAAATAATATAAAAATATTATAAAAAATACAATAAAAAATATTTTTTTATTCACTAAGTTAGTGACTTATTTGGCTTTGTTTTTTGTTTGACAGTAATTGTATATTTGGATCAAGCTTCGTAACACACAGCTTTAATTGATCCTCTAAATGTGCATCTGTAATTTGCGTTCTTAAATTTGTTTTTATTTTTGACATGAGAGAAAATGTTGTCTCGCAACAGTAGGTACTTCCGAAGCAGGAAAGTAAACGGCGAGCATGTTCTCGAAGACATGGATATGGATGGCAACTATCATGGCGTTGATGTACAATAGTTGTTTTTTGAAACGAACTCTGCCATTTTGTACTAGGTGGCAAAGGGCCGCACAAGAACCTCGCGGAGGCCGCAGGTTCCCCACCTCTGGTCTATGCTAAGAGGCGGAGAAATTAAGATTCATATTAAGGGACATTAAACTAATGAAACTGACGTTATTTAACCTCAAAACTAACAATTGCATAGGAAAAATGACATAAACACCACACATTGAAAGAAAAAATAATAAAATCCGTTTTGTGACAAATGTAAACAAACAATTACCCATATTGGTTTAAAGTAGAATACAAAAAAAAAAAAAAACACAAATAAATAAACAGTCACGGTTGAAACTTGCCAACGCAACTTCTTGATAGCAGAGCGGTACAGCTGGTATCATGTTATGGTGCTTCAATAACAGTTAGCCTCAAAATCAATCAATTGTCAATATCATTATATCAAAATTTATAATGGACGGAGACAATATACACCACAAATATGGTAGAGAAAAATCAGTATCTACATCAGTAGATTTTCACAGGAAGCTAGTTGAGGCCTGCTGACTTCAAAGGCTCAGATTATGACATGTATATGGGTGTGTTTGTGTGTGTGTATGTGCGTGCGTGCGCGTGCGTGTGTGACGAATTTGAAAACTAGTGGGTTGATTATTACGTTCTTAATATATAAAATAAGAAGTCGTTTTCAAAGAAATGTATTTACATTTAATAAAAGTGTTTTCAAATAATAATTTATCATTTTGTGTACAGGCTGAGGGATTGGTGGAAGAAGGCCCATAGAACTGTAAGAAGACACATGGAGGAGAACGAATCAATAAACAGTACGAAGTTATACAATGGCCAAGTCGTGGGGCAAGAAAGGGTAAGCCAAAAAATATCTAATAGTTCACTTTTATGTAACTAATAATTTTAAGATTGTGCTTCATTTTTAAAGAATGATCCAGTAAGCGATAGATTCAATTTTTTTTTTTAGGGTTAATATATTAATTTGATGAATGTCGGTCCATACACTTATTTCGGTCAATCTTTAGCCACAGGTGCTTAATTTTATATGGAGTCACAAAAAATAAATAAGAATAATTGATTATTTTTTAAAAGGAAGTATTTTTAGAAAATTTTCTGTAAACAGTATCTTAAATTACAGAGAAGTTACGAGTTAAATTTTATTCTATGTTGTTTTGATTAAATCTTTAAGAAAAATAATTTCATTGCAAGAACATTGAATTTTTTTTAAGAGACACATTTGAAAAGGAGCCAATAATGCAGGTTATTCAAAAACATGAAGAAAAAAAATTAATTTAAACTTGTGACACCCTTGGCTACGTTAACATTTAATCTGAACAGAAAAATATTCTGACGTGTTTATAGTCTCAAAATGTAAAGTTTTGTACGCCATTTTATTTGTTTTGTTTTACAAACACATAGAATAATTAAAAATAACGTCATTAATCTCAATAAGTGTATTTGGGGGCGGCCGACTCAAGCAGCAAGCAGCTCAACAGTTCACTGAGTTCGCGTTTAAATTAGACTAGGATCTAGAAATATAAAACACTTCCCAGAAGATGATTAAGACGTTACTCTAAATCTACAATATGAGAAGCAGAGCGGGAACAATGTCTGACACTAGTGACTAGTGTAAGCCTCCTAGGAGGCAGATAAATCTAACAAATCTCAGCTAAGCCGGACCAGTTTGTCATCGGAGGAGAAAGATAACCTTGCTCTCCTTGCGAATGTTAGTCACCTCTAGCAGGTCCGAATAGCTCTCTCTAACAGGAATTCCACACACTACACAATTCAGGGGAAAAGAGGGTCATACGGAATTTTCAATACATCACATCGTTCCAGAAATGACTAACTACTCACACAAAACACTCGTGTTTCAACCTTGTTCGAGTTTTGTCAAGATTACGCTAGGGGACAGACAGCCTTATGAAAAGAAGACATATTAACAAACGGATGTCAACACAGAAAACTACAATTTTGTTTTGGTTTTCCAAATGGAGACAACTGTTCAGGATTAGCGATTTATTCTGGAAACGGAAAGAAATAAATGTTTTGTTTAGATGTCTGCACGGTGACATATCTAGTCACTCAAACCGTTAAAGATTTGTACTACACACACACTTTAATTTTCCTTTCTCTTAATAGTTTATTTTCACTCAATTCGATATAGACCTATAACATCGCAAACACGTCGAAGTAGTAACAATATTTTCTTCCTTTAAAAAATACGATGAGGTTGGCCTCATGGCTACGGTTAAAGGTCAAACTCCCGCATCTACATAAATTATTCAAATTTAATAAACTCTGCCCTAATTCTTTTAGAAATAAATGATTGACAGGAAGTGCATTGTTGGAGATCCATCCCAAAATATAGAAATCACGAAACTATAAGCCTCCTAACATTAAAAGGGAATGCAATGTTTACATAACTTTTCGGCATGAAAAGGTCGAATGAAACTCAAACGTGTATGAGTGGATATTGTCTCGAAAATCAAATCGCAGAACGGAAAACGAAAAGGTCCTAAACGAGGATATGAAAGTGTGTCAAGTAAAAGCTTTAACCAATTAGGAATACCTTCATCTGAGCAGTCAATTTTAATGCAAGTACTAGAATTATGGATGTTAATAAATATACATTTCAAAACGTGTCATGTAAGTAAGTAGTAGTCAGTTAACGTGTTTTATGAATCATTTCAAATATACCCAGTTAATGTTGCATAAACATTGATAATAAACGGTTAAAATGACATTTATTAACATTTTTATGTTGGTATTCAATGAAAGATTCAGTTTATAAAATCACCAACCATCTGTCCTGTTCTTTATTTGTCCTTTGAAACTGAGCTGTTTTGGAAGGTGAACACAGGCATTTTCAGAGTGCAATAACACTAGTAGGATCTAATATCAATGTTGTACATAACATAACAATGGGTTTAAACCCATTGACATGTGTCAAGCAGTTATATTTCGTGGAAAATATATTTGTAGGTTATCATGAAGACCCAAAAAATACAAATCCTTCAAAAGAAAAGACGAATTTATTTTCGATCATTCAAACCCATTCTACATTAGCTGCATATTGAACGAAATAAGATCTGCAACAAGGGAGGAGAAAATCTAATTTTCATTAAAGTACGTTTATTATTTCTATCATTGTCGAGTTAATAGGAAAAGGTGCTATGCATAGATATAAGATTGAGCAAACGCTATTTTAGGTACCAACAAGTCAAGTTCTTCCAGTGAAATGTTTGTCAAATAATATAAACGTGTTTTTTTCAATAAAATATCAAGGAATCATTTTGTCATCTTCCGAGTATAAATATTCTGAGTCGGAGTGTAAATTCCACAACAGTTTGATAACGTATTATAATCGTGTTTGGGGTTTAATTCAGAAAAATAATAACCCAGCAGTTTACACTACTGCATTAAAGATGTTTATTTATTGTACGAAAAGCGAAATCTTTATGCAAGGCTCGATTGACTAATGAGAATAAAAAATTCAATAATCGTTTGTACCCCAGTTGTCGAACCACATTTTACGCGATCCAACGAAGTGCGGCCACCTGTTGAGCCGCATCTTAAAAGGGCGTCCATGAGATATTTGCTTTCAACAGGTCGGCTTCCGGGAGTGGAAAGGCAGCGCGGCCGACTTATCCCCTTCGGGCGGATAAGGGAACAAATGAGAGAGAGAGATAGAAAGAGAGGGGGACAGGGATAAAAAGTGAAAAGAGCCAATAAGGCGATAGGGTAGGGGGCACGCGATATGGCCACGTGGCGAAGGGTATGCAGATGAGCGGCGAGAGAGAGGGCTAATGCGAGAATCTTGTAGGGAGTCGGGGGCATGAAAGGCCGGAGCCGCCGCTATCTTGTCTAGTCGCTTCACCGCCCGCATTCCGCCCCCGCCGACAGATAGCGATACCCTCTCATATCTATCAGGGGGGGACCCAAGTAAGTCTCGATAAGCCCTATACCCGGAGAAATTGCCAACTATACATTGCTCAAAGGGAACTACGAACAGAGGGACTTCGCAGGACGGTCAAGACACTGACTGATACGATCTCCGGATAACTTTCTAACAAAAGATTTTCAATTTATCCTAATAGGGAACGCCATTCAGGAAAACAGATGTTCAGCACTTCAAATCAATTAACAAAACTGAAAATGTAAAGACCTAGCATTTAGTTTTCGTCATGAACGTTCTGCAGTTCCCCAAAAGTCATCTATGCGTCATCTATCTATCTATACGTCATTGAATGTTTGCACAGAATGCATGAAATACATCGTATAGAACATCGTGTTAGAATAAGAGCAATTCCATTTACACGTTCCAGGTTGTTGGCAGAGTCAACCAAAAATAGTCTTCATTTCCCAATGTTATTTAACTCGCACTCAGAACATGTGTCATCCCACCACTTCTGGGGCACAAATCTTCAAAACTTCAAAATTGTTTAACCTTAACGGAGAAATTGGCAGTAGGGACATTGGTACCGGAGTTATACCATATTTATGTAAACAATAGGATAATGTATATGCCATTGCTAGAGGCAATTATCGAAGCTCACATCTTTTAAGTTTTATTTTACCGATACTCAAATTCACTGTTATCTTCAGGGTCGACAGATCCATCGTCGGTCAAAACCAACATTACTTCAGGGAAATCAGCAGGTTTTCCAACGATTCAAAATGTCTCTATTGTGTTCCTAAACTAAACCGATTTTTCAGTGGTTAAATGTCACGTTCCTCATATTCTGTTCACTGTAACTCAGATAATAACGGGACAAGATAATTGGACATGAGATGTTTAGACAACAATGGATTTGAGTGAAAATTGCAAGAGTGGGAGTTAACCACAGACTGTAAATAAAAATATACAAATAACCCGAGTAATAGGATAATGTGTTGAACATGAATTGCGACAAATTACTTTCTAAATAAGTTTTAGTATATAACATTTTTGGAAACGTCGTATAGTAACGGAGATATGCTTGATATTGTAATTTATTCCTTTCTTAAGCCGCTATTACAACAGGTCTAATTTTGGCCTTTAACTAACTTAATGTTTAGTTTTATATTAAATGCTTAAACACCGAGTGGTATCAATGAAACAAGAAAGATGAATTCTGGGGCGTTGACACATGCGTGAGAGATAGAGAAATTTTGTGCATGTGGCATTAACCATAATCATTAATAACATGTAAAAATGCTTGCTAATGTTCGGTGAGAATATTAAGGGCTTTGGAGACATCAGACACTTAGTAGAGGCGAAAGGGAAAGGAAAACAAAGCTGGCAACGAGGCATTTAGGAAGAAGAGACGAATAATAAATTGGTGTAGGAATGCGTCGAGACCATGTCTAATGGGGTACAAGATATGGCTGGCCGTGACTAAGCCCTGAGTATATAAGAATGACCGTTTGTTTGGGCTAAGTGTGACAGACGTGCTAGCCCAGCTGACAGTACGCTGACATCATTGTTTCCAGTAGTCTTCTATCTCAACAGTTCCCCGATTCGCCACCCGTCCCCTCTCACTATTGTTTATGTAATCAAACCCTGAAAGGGATTTTATTACAGAAAACAATAGCCGTTCTATCAATAGCAACATTTTTATTTCCACAACATTCTGACGAATCAAGCTCGTTAGTTAGGCTGTTAAGATATTTGTAATTGGCCAGGAAAACGTAATTGAATTATGATATCATGTGTGTTTTTTTATAATAGTTTTCATATCTGTAAATAAGATGAACACTCACGATAAACCTTCTAGTGATTGATTTATGTAAAAACAAGCTGCATGTATTAGGCAACGGCATTGACATACAGCCAGTCTTTCCCCAGCGACAATGTGTCAGTGAAATGTAAGCCTTGGAGTATTGTAGTCAGCATGCTTATAGTGGTAACAGTCTATGAAGGGATTGCTTTCTAAAAGTTCTGGTCTCAAGAGGTAGTTTTCCTAATGTTTTTACTGTAATCCTGCAGAAGGCAACGGGAAGACTGTATATCCTTGTAGCCCACTCACTTCTCTTATTCGTTTGCGTAGACATCTGCTCAGAGGAGCAAGTACATACGACAACGTATACAGTACAGTTGCATGTAATGATAGAACAGACACCTGCTACGAAAAAATAAGTAAAAACTCTCATCAAATCATCATCTTTATTAAAACTTCGCCCTACATGTTTCTTGGCTCCAATAGCCACCTCTTCAGGGGTCTTGTTCTAAGTTCTCGTTGTACCATGCCAAAAGAATTAGTAAAGGAATAAAATAAACGAAGACGCCGTATTTCCTGACCCTGCCACCAAGATTTGATTATTGTCATCAGTAATTGGTCAAAAAAAAATTTTAGAGGTGGTAGCCAACAGTCATTTGATAAATAAAGGAAATCGTTGCCCTTAGTTCAGAAAAAAAAGAAGAGCAGCATAAAGTTTAAAATTTAATTCGCAGTATCACTTAATAATAAATTAAGGACTTTGATAGCGATGAAATATGTCGTAAGGGAGAACATCAACTTATACAACACAGATACAATACTCAAAACCTTGGTAGGAAACAACTCCCAAGTCAACTAACTACTTCATAGTCATGATGAATACTTGAATATAGTTTGGAAATAAGGCTATAAAAACTCGTTATTATATTGTCACATCTCACCGAATCTCACACCATATACATTTCATATTACATGCTGAATTGTACATAGTACTTCTGAATTACTTTCCTAACAAATGGGATATAAATAACAGTAATGCGTAGGCCGCATTACAAAAAAAAAACATATTTTGGCTCATGGTAAATCACAAACAGAAACAGATTCCAAGCACAACATATACGGTGCAAATTCAATTGCAATGGAAAGTCACTAAGCGAATTAAACATTTTTGGCTTTCGGAGACCAGATCCTCCTGATTAGAAATCACAATCTGACAGTATACTAACCCCCTTTTATATTAGCTTTGTGAATCTTCGTTTGGAATCCAACTATCGTGAAGTAAGAGCGTTTTCAGTACATTTAAGTACCACAACATTGCACAATATAAAACCAAGGTCCTTCGGGACTGAGAATAATTTTGAAAGGGCTGAATTAGGAGGAGGAGTTAGTAAACAGTGAGATATATAGAGCCGATATAAAACTGCAGGCGGAGGATAATGAGCTGGCTGACGGCAGGCAAAACAAATAATGCCTTTGTGCGAGGCGCCATTGTCTGAACCTGTCCCCAACCAGTTCCAGCTACATGCCCCTTGGTCTCCATAGCTACCCCATTTCACGGCTTGTCAGCCGTTCACAATCTCAAAGCTGCTCATTTGATATCGTCAACAAATATACCATACAAATTACAGGAAGATTTCCAGTTTGGATACAACCGCAGAGTACCTCCACAACCCATCGCTAATAGACTTGCAGAGAGGTGGCTAGATCATTATATACCTACTGAAAGATGTATGGGTAAAGTCCCAAAACGATCGCAAATCTGGTTTTCGCTTAATTTGAAAATATTGAATTCGGGGACTGAGCCTCTATGGCTGGTTAAAGAATATTGGACACTGTGGAATTGAATATTATTTTCATGCAGCACCATCCATTATTTTGTGATATAACACCAAATGAGTCGATAACGTCAAAGTGATAACCATGACATAGGTATTATGAAGTATGCTAGTTTGTAATATGTATTTGTCTTTCTTGTACTTACTAGCAAGCAATCATCAATTCAAAAAAATAAACAAAACCTAATGAAACTCAGGTTCTGGTTACACGATAGTTCGATTCGTAAGGATGAAAGAACACAAAACACTTTAGATCTAGGCATATAAGAAAATGCTCCAATGGTCACGAAAGTATATGCTACGAACCACATGGTGCCTAGTAATAACAAAAAATAATAAAATATGAATAATTTAGGAGTTTGGCAATAACCATGGACAAAGGGAGAAAGCTAAAAATGAAACTTCACTCAATTCGGAGTATTACTTTTTATGAAATATGGGTACTCTCTGTGACCCTTAATAAATTCCTATTGCACAAAATGCACAGTATAAGGGTAACATATGCTAGTAAAATTTATACTGTATATATATATATATATATATATATATATATATATATATATATATATGAAAGCCACCGACCTTGTAACAATAAATATTGTGAGCCACAAAATAATCATCACGAGTTGTACTAAACTCGCAATGGCACTTTATGTAAAAAAAAAAAAAAAAAAAGTATTTATTCGCAAAAGAAAATAACTAAAATTACAATATACTTCCGTTGAGAAGGTGCTTGCAATTACTAGTCCTTAGCATTATCGTCTAACCAATAGTAAACTTGAATATAAACTTTGAAGTAAAATTTAATTATTGCAGGATCACCAGAGGGGCTGGTTAATTTTTGTCAGCATTTATACTCTTCGAGACATTCAAAAATAATTACGCCATCCAAAAAATGTTTCGTCCATGAATTTTGAACTCTTATAACGAAGAATATCAAGATAACTGTAGATAACACAATGGATAAGGCAAACACAAATATCAATAAATTGCATCAAACCCATAAAAGAGTAGATAGAAGACAGCAATATACAAACTAGTGTTTATTCACAACAATAAACTTTCAAGAAAGGCACATTAAAAGGCCTTTAATAAAAATAAATTTAACGACAATTGACATTAAAGGTCAGCCGCCGATGTCCTATCGACGAAAGCATCAAATGTCAGATTAAGTAAGCCCTTTTCCTCGGCCTTATGAAAATAATGCCTGCGCTGCCAGTAAAGCACACAACGCTAATTGGTAGAGTCACAAGCATAAATATCGTAGAGAGAGAGAGAGACCATAACAGGAAGTTGGCGGTGGAAGTAACAAAGCTTATAGAGGGAGAGACTACGCAAGAATTATAAAGTAGCTTGACAAAAGGTTATCAGATACCGATCACCAGCTCTAATATCGCACAATGAAAAAGGTCACAAGTCATATAGATTTATAGAATAACATATGGCGCCTTTTTTTTTAATCAGCATAAACCATTTTTCGTCACACATTAAATGACATCGACAATTTATTTATGAATACTTTCAAAAATACGCTGCTACATCCATATCACATACCTTGCGCAATAGCGTTTGGCACGATGAAAAAACACCCAACCTTCTGTGAACACATACTTCCCAAATTAATATTTACGTCTGTTTTTGTAGTTGCAACACCCATAATATGTAATATGAGGCTGTAACAGAAGTTAATTTATTGAATTTGTGTCTGCCTATAAGTCTCAAAAGTACACATGAAATTTCAGTGTAGTATACAGAATCATCGCAGCAATCACTCTTAAATTAAAAAAATATTTATTTGTTTTAGATTACATTTATTACACTGAATATTGAATAATACCTTTGATGAACTCATTAAATAGAATTATATTCCAACTATTTTGGATGGATATATATGATGGTAGATGTTAACTAATAAGCATATGAGCATGGATACCAACAAATTGTTTGCTAAGTCATTCGTATGGAGTTTCTGCTTTAAGGGAACGAAAGTTGGACTCTCCACAAAAGGTAATATAATGGGTTCGAAGCAATGGAAATGTGGATCTGGCACAGAATCACTAGAACAAGTTGGACTCAAAAAAAAAAAATCCAAAATGGAAGTTCTAAATGAGGTAAGTGAGAGCAAAAGTCTTATCAAGGCAATGGAAAAAGAGAGTGAAACTTATGAACATATCATAAGGCCCACCGACTTCACTACAAATATATTTGGAGGAAACACTCATGGGAATAAGAGAAGTAGAAGGCCTGGAAAATCCTATTTTGAAGACATCAAGCATCTTATGGATTTTGGTGAGAAGAGTGTTATGAAAAGAGTAGCTTCCGTTAATGCAAAATGTTGTCGATGGCAACTACAAGGCTTAGCCTATAGATTATGATGATATCTTGATAGAACTGAGAGAACGCTCAAAAGTTTAAGAGATCAGTGAAAAATTGTTGTATTCATAAAAAACATTTAATTGTCAACTTGAACGGCTTCCAGCGGCTTAGTTACAACAGAGCTTGATCTATTTATTATTTTTTAAAACTTATTTACGTCCACTTTATGCTACTATGTCTAATTGGGACGGATTATCTACAATTTGCCACCCTTTTCTAACCAGGGCGAGACTAAGGAATTCATTTAATGAGTCCGTCACCAAATAAATTCCTACTGCCCAGGGAGGGAATCGAACTCGTCACTATAGGTTTGCAATAAGAGATTAAGACATCAACTCTCACGGCCAACCTGAGTCCCAATCTATTTATTATCACAGATGTGTACCAAGCCTTGCCTACGACCATAGGCGCACACTTTCAGTTTTGATCGTGGAGGAGGGGACGATATATCAGAAAAACGTAAGTGTACGTCATGTTGTATGTTAAAATTGAATAAAAGTTTCTTGTGAAACGAAGAAATATTTGAACGTAGCAACAAAAATATAATAAAACGAACAATTAAATAGTATGGAACGACATCTGATTTAGACATACAGAATTTGAACCTAATGAAATTTAATTTTACTTCTTAGGGTAGCTATCTAATCTACTCCATATTGTCTTATGGATTTTGGTTTGATAACTTTCCAACATCTGATTAAACTACAAACTTTCAAAATCGACCATAAAATAGCACCCGTAAGAGTTTTTCGGAATAAGCCCTGCGGTTTTTACACTTCGTCCGTCGGAACGTTTTTAGAGTATTCCTTCATTTATCGAGTACTATACTTATGAAGTAAACGTGCTCTCTCGCGGAAAATAAGAGGATGATAAGCTTCTGGGAATTGGGCGACGGAGAGGGGGCGAAGAGATAACGGTTGCTCTTTTTTCTTTTAAGGGAGCGAAATTAAAAGAAGAACCTTGTTAAAACTGGAACTAAATAAAGAGGGAGAGAGGAATTAGAATACAATGGAAGGGCCGGAGCTGGGCAAAAACTAGAGAGCGCCTACCTCGGCCGCCATGTCCACATTTGTTAGTCTCACCTCCGCAGATTCTCTTCCTTCATACTCTTTAATGTACACAATTGCCCTAATTTATTTAAAACTACTTGCCACTCCGAACTACTTCATTATGAGCTGGATTATGTCAATGTATACCAAACAATTTTGAGAAGATTCAGGCATTTATCGTGGACAAAAACTTCTCCCATTCCAATTTTGCAGGTATATATAAAATTTCCGTCACGCAGAGGTTGCGCAAACTAAGCAGATTTGATCATTAAGCTGCCTAGAAGATGATTAATAAGCTAATACTAGGACGAGAGAGCAAGGAAAGGTGTTACCACAAATGCTGAAAACTAAAAAAGTCCAAATATCTCGCTTAATATTCGGCATTGAGAATAAAAGTGTGATATTACATTCATAAATAATTAAATTTCCAACCAGATTGGTTCTATACAATTTTTCGAATCACCTCACAATAACGAAGATATTTCGAATCTTCGAATTCACCCTTCTAAATACCCGCTCCCTCCCAGGTCTGCTTTCAAAAACGCTTAAACATCGAGTTTGGTGACGGTTAGACAAATATACGTTAGTGAGACGGATGTTATTTTCGTCTTCTCCTGGGTAGATTCGATGGACATTTGAAGAAAGTCTCATGAGTACAATCTCAATTGCTGATTTACTTTAAGGGAACATTGTGCTATAATATATTGAGCATAGTATGAATACTAAAAAAAAACTAAATAATGCGGATGGTGCTTTTTCAGGAGAATGTTTTTCTGTTGATAACCAAGCGTTTTACGTCAGTTTTATGTGTAAAACCAGAAGGAAATATATAAAAAGACCAACAAGCAAGGGCTACGAAAACTAAACAGATTTTCCACATTCCGAATGATTTAATAAACAAATTTTTGTATCTTAAATAATAACCAAAGAATTTGTTTTGTTTTTTTATTTTCTCGCTCTTCTAACTCCTCACCTCCCCATTAGTCGATTTCGATCAAAAAGAGAGATATACACAACTGCAGGCCGTATAACAATCCTAAATATGGAATTTTGAGCTATCCGATTTACGTATATACACGTACAAAAGTCATGCCAAAACTAGTCAAAATAGGCACAGAGGAGGTCAAAACGGACAGTTCCATCGACATCTAAAAACCAAACATTTTCGGGATTACAATACGTCCTTTACTTCCTACAAGGATGTAAAAAAACCTATAAATTCCAACAAGATATGTTTATAAAATAATTTATTTCACATCCTGTAAAATTTTTGAAATTTGACATAGCTACTAAGCCAATGATATATCAATTTCAACTTCATTTTCACCACCCATTTGTAATTTGCAGACATTTTTAAAAAATATCATGAGAACAACAGCAGATTTCTCTTAAAGGAAATTTGTTAAACAAAATAAAATCTTTTCTTTCATAGAGAAATGTTTAGATTTCTGACCAGCAGGAAAAATAATTGGAATATTTATGTAATAGATTGCCACTGTACATCACAAAGATTTTGCCCAAATTAACAGCCATTACCACAGATGAAAAATGTAAATGAAGTCGGAAAGACAGACTGACAATAAAACAGAAATATTGGTAGCTTTCATAAAAATACATCTTTCATATTTTAATGCCATTAAATAAATGAAGACAATGTTTATCATAAGGCTTTTACGTTTTAGAGTAGAAAGGATTATTTTTATTCCAATTAGTCATCATTCCCATATAATCAATTCATTGGATTTAGCTATCATCATCATTAGCTAGTCCTCGCCATGGACAAGTAATTAATACAGTAATCGAATAATGATTATTATTACCTATTTATTAACTTCCAATTTTTGCTGCTATGGCTAATTGGGGCGGGTTATCTACAGGATACCTCCCTTTTCTAGCCAGGGTGGGACTAAGAGTTTTATTTAATGAGTCTGTCACTAAATAAATAGCTATAAGAATATAATAATTAGAATATGAACAAATATTAGTAGAGTAATTTTATAATTAGAATATGAAAGCTTAATTCAAACTGATGTTTCTTTAAATCATTAAAACACTTTCTATTTTAAGGGAAAATAGTGTTTGAGTACATTTTTATGCTCAGTATGCAACACAAATATAGTATTTCATACGGTTTTGTTCGAGATGCAAGATAACATGGCTTTTAGTACCAGCGGCTTGTGAATCTTTGGAAATTCGTAGGAAATGTTTAAAGCTGTACAAGCCAAGGCACCTCATCACACTCGATAGACAACAGTCCAGCTTCGAAGCCGACACCATCATAATATACTTTTATATTAGTCTTGTGGCGGAAATCAAGCCTTATCTTTGTGATCTTGGATACATTGATAACACGACAACACTAAAGATATTGGGTACGATAGAGGCACACATTTCGGTATAAGAAAAAGCACAGACTTCGAAAGGCGCGAATTACAGTTCAAAAAGGAACGGGGCATGAAAGTGAGAGACAAGTGAATAGGGCAATCACTTAGAGGTGCGAAAGTGGGTACAAACGAGACCAGCCACTGGCAGTAATTGGTACTGAGTAGGGCTAATTCTGAAGTAGGAGACAAACAGTTTAGTACAGCCACTTGTAGGACAGAGGGCCGTAAGGAAGGGCTGTCAAATAAAGCGGCGGGACGTGTTAAAGCATCGTGCCTATAGCTGAATAGGACTCCCTGCCAATTATACATCCCTCTGGGGACAATTTGTAGGGGGCTCCGGGAAGGCCTCTAGCCGGGAGACGAGCCACTATCTCCCGTCAGACTGTCCGGCTGCCTGCCCCCGCCCCCTATTACTCACCAGGGGGTGATGAATTAAGGCATTCAGACACACTCCTAACCAGGTGAGAGGCGTAAATATTTATACGAGGAGATAACAGTGGAAGTGCCTACCGCTAAGGAGAGCATTAGCGAGGGGGTGCCAGATAAATCCAACGGGTCATTCCATCTACACGCCAGCTGCGCAAGTCTCTTCAAGGATTCACTTACAGTTTATTTTTTACAAACACTTGCAACCGAAGAAGAATGTCCTATGAAGACTGTTTTCAATGTCAAACGAGGCCGCTTTCTTCTTCGCGAGCGTGAAGAATATATGTCGGCAACATCTGTGACCAACGGTCGATATTTTAGTGGATTCTCCTTTTCACATAAGAGGGGGGAAATCTAATATTCATAAAACTTTGAGACAAAAACAAATTCTCTGTTTTTTACATTCAAATCCCGTTTTTAATGCAATGATAAAATGTTTACAATTAAAATTTTTAAAAGCTAGATAAAAACGCTGTATGTATTTCTATTTTTCATTTTATGTATTTTATTCGATTTTTAGATCCAAAGTATTAACCAGATAGCTATCGAGATTGTCCCACTCGATACTAATCCGGCCGGGTTGGCCTGTGTAAACAACATATTCCTTTTTCTTCCGTACTGAATAAACTAAAAGAGGTAAACTATCTTGAGCGTAACCTATTTAAACAGTAAATTAATTATTTACTAACTATCTACTAAATATTTTGTTAATGAGGCGTAACACACATCGCAAAATTAATTCACTCATAAATTCATAATGGTACACGTAAAAGAGTGGAGTTAGGAATAGATAAAATCTCAAAAGTTGTTTTAAAATGTTTACAACTGATATTTCAAAAAAACAATAATTTATTTTAATAACAGCAAATTACACGCCGTCAGCAATCTGAAGGTAAAAATAATTGCAGGTTCGATCCCCGCCTAGGAAGAACATTAAACCACGAGTTCCCTAACAGAGCGCGGTAGTGTCGCAGTGCTTATGGATAAGCGGGAATCTTCGAGCACATACGTCTAATAGTGTGAACTAGCCACAGGCCCGCCGGATGGAATGGGGTCCGTCAGTCTACTGGATACCCCTTGGTTAATGGGGATTTTACGTCGAGTTGATGACCTGCTACGTAAAAACGATGATAACAATCCCCTCCAGTTTTGGGTAAGGTATATAATGCCAACTGATGAAAGAAAAAAAATTATAAATGTGTATAAATAAGTGCGGTGGGGCCCAGAATCCCAAGAATCTAAAACCCCGACATATGAATTGCTGGAGTAGTGATGGTGACAACTAATCGAAATGGTAGAAAAATTTGCTACTTTTTTTACAAACTTTATTTTACTATTAAAAAAAATTGTTTAGAGTACTAACACCCTTCAGTCATTTCATTACACACTGAGTTTTGACGTGGATCTATCATATTAAATTCCGTGTATTTAAAGAGTTTGATCAATGAACTATTAATACGTGATATGATAATGAAAAATTCAACACCACTTATATGTGCAATATTACATTATTTATTGCAAAATGGTTGGAAATACATATTATTTTATGAATATATATGAGTGGTTTTTATGTCCTTTGGGGTGTATGTAAATGATTTCTAGATAACCAAACAGGGGTAGCTTAAACTTATACTATATAATAATTCAAGGCGAGGAATTTATTTATTTAGGAGAATAGATGATCTAAATTATATTTCTAGAATATAATTTTCAGGCCTTTTATGAATTTCTACAATTTTTTGAAATGCAGTTTAGTCTGCGTTGCATTTATGCAGATTTATGGAACATGGGCCATTCTGGACAGATATCCACTATAAAGCTCTTTTTTTCTATCTAAGATGAGACTTGGAATTTTGTTCAGAGTGTTCATCATTGAATAAATTCTCTTAGAACAGGCGTTAATAGCCCCAAACACTTCCACGCGTATTCGAACAAACACCTTAACACACATGGTTAACGTGAGCCACAATAACATTTTAATCTGATGAGATATTAAATAGGTATACAAATTTAAGGACACACCCATATAAATGATACTTTTTACGTATTATATTATAATATACAATATAATTAATTGTATGCCTGCTATGTATACTAATTAACAAGTCATACCACTCCCATTTATACTTCCATTTTCTTTTAAAAAATGTACCTCTACAATACAAATTGTTGAGACCGGCTAAAGAAAAAAAGAACCATTAATTAAGATTGTCATGTAAATTATTAACTGACCATTAAATTTTAATAAATGAAGAGACTTCTAAAAAGCAGTTAAACCTACAAAATTGAGATATAACACTTCTAAAGCGCGTAAAAATTCAGACAAATGTATACGGAATGTTCTTTTACGAGTGAGGGATGTTAGGGAGGGAGTGTGTTTAAAGAACAAAAAAAAATCCTCAAGGAGTACGTAAACGAAGTCTATTTTTACGGAAAAAACATGAAATCACAAAGGAAAGAATGTTTAGTTCATTGCTCCTCTATTTTCGGATCAGCTGATATTTTCGTAGCTAAGACTCATACTCGTCCTCGGATTGTGCCATTTTTGAGCTCTGTGAAATATGGCTCCTAGATAAATAAATCTTAAATCTGGAAAACCGTATCGGTTTGCTCCTTAATTAATCAGGAAATTGCAGATGTGCCATGCGAAAGGCTGTTAGTTAGTTTCTATAAAAGCAAAAAATAAAAGAGTTTATTTTCCTTTTTCACTCGTGATTCTATTACTTTACAAATTAAACATTAAATAAAAAAATATAAGTATATTAAACAGAATGCAGTAGTACGAAGGGTTTACTCTATATAAGTACCACACGGGAAACAGTTCACAAACCTAAAGATTACTACTCTAGGAAAAATTAAATTAATTTCAGGACAAATACTAATTAAAAATAAAACGTCCCTCAGTTTCTGCCTTGCAAGGAAGCCTATGCAAACAAGACTTGAAACATTTTTCAGTCCGACACATAATAACGTAGTTATTTTTGATTTGTGAATTGAATCTTTCTCTATAACCCCTCCCCCACCCTCCTGAATGACCATATATAAAAACTACATAATTTATATTTATTTAACCTCGAAATCAGATGCTTAGTGATATACTACCTTATTGTTGATGTAAAAAGAGGACGAGTTGGAATTTACTACCGAGAAGAAGTGAAAAGTCAGACGCAGCGAAAGCTAAACAGATTTTCCGAGTAATGGTATGACACTGATTGATTTCATGTCCCCATATGTTTGCTATTTCTACGTAAAAATTCGATGAGTAGAAATGAGGGTTTACTGAAAGCTGAAAACAGAAAAGTACAAATAACTCGCTTAATATATAAGCTACGAAAAAATGCACAGTTGTAGAGCACCGATAATTTAACAAGATTGGCTCTGTCACATTTTTCGAAAAGGCTCATCATAAAGGAGATATTTTGAATTTTCGAACACTCGCCCCCCCCCACCCTGTTCCTGGTCCTAATTCAGCCATTAACGGACTTGATCTTTAGCTTTACGCAAAACATTTCATTATCGAGTTTGGTAACGATTAATCAAAAATAGCAACCCCTAGAGCGTTAGAGACTAATATATACCCAATTTTGAAGGAAAATATCTCCATAAATATTAGAGTTAGAGATAAATCGTATAGAACAACAATTTTAATTAACTAAATTTGCAAGACGATTTATTGGTCATAAACATTTTCAATCCAACACATGATAAGATGTTTAAAATGTTTGTTTTGCCCTCCCTCCTCCTGAACCGATTTCAGCCACAACCGAAATTGATCTTTCTTTTTAAATGAATCGTTTAGGGATCGAGTTTAAAAAAAAAATAAAAGATAAAAGTTGTATCCGACAAACACATACACATAAATATATTGAACGGCACTCATTTTCGTTATCTTTTAGCGAGATTGAAGGAAAATTTTCGAAAATCTCTTCATGATTACAACCTCGATAGTTTATTTCCACTATGGATGATCTTCTAAAATTATTAACGAAGTAAAGTATAAGACATTTTGAAATACACAATGTTTACATAGGCTTTTTACCTTGTGGAAAAAAGAGAGTTGAACGTGAGTTGATCTCAACGTTGTGGTATTATAGTACATGGAAATTCTTGCCGAACTGAGGTAGATATTTTTTTTTTTTTTTAATGTTTGGTTATTAATTTCCCCATCAAATTTTGTAATTTTCCTATGAACTATCTGGAGGTTACCGTTCAATACAATTAGCAATGTGGGCGATCCGTGGGAGGTGTAGTTAAAAAGAAAAAGCTTCACTACCCACTTCCTATATTACGCGCTACTTTGGTTTTCTCCTTTAAACATTTCCTTTTTTAGCAGTTTTCCCTCAAAGGACATTAGCTATTGAGGTTTTAGTCATGTTTTGATGCAGATATATGTATTGCATATTTAGATGTACTACGAATTTCATAATAGAGAAATACCCAATAAGTAAAATGCTGTATGGTCCACAGGTATAGGTTGCAAACGGATGGAGTAGAAAATTTGTTGCCAAACTCGTCTATGGCTGGAGTGAATCCAAGGCACCACCGTAATTTAATATGTATTTCATATTTTTAAATATATATATACATATACATACTATACAAGGGGGTGCCTATTATGTTTTACAAGAGGTGAGAAGATATAAATGAATTGGAATATTCGAATACGATAAAGAGAGATTTAGTGTAATTTTCATCAAATTGGATCACTTGACCACCGCAGACAGAGTTCATTCTATCTATAGAGTTGTTGGACATTGGAGGGAAATTTAAATTTTTTAATTTGACACTTCAATTGTGTTGTTAACATAAAACATTTCCTTTTCCCCTTACGGGTTCAGACTGTTATTTTTACAAATATTTTATACATACTGTATGATTATATTCATGGACTAAAAGTTTCATTAATAAATTAGATGACCAGTGAATTTTTTTTGTTAAAAATAAATGTGATTTGAAGTACATAAAAAGGGTCTCCAGATAAATCCAAAACCGAAACAAGATAATAATAGGAACCCGTGTTTTTATTTTTTTTTATTTTCTTTTTTTTATTACAGCTTTAGTAAATAATTAATTTTATTTGCATTAAACAAGTCGCACAAAGAAAATCCAATTACTACATTTTTAGGAAGTAATTAACTTTGCTTCGTCAAACTTTGCCTAAACTTGCCTATTTGTTCAAATTTTAATATTAATCCCAACGCACACGGACAGTTCGGAAGTTCTTTGCGTTTCGGAAATATCAGCTTTAGTTTTCGGAACAGATGAAAATTTAGACAAACCATTTTCGACCATGTTATTAGTTTAAACCGAAGTTGATATTGATAGAAATTCTATCCTTAATTAACCTTTGACTAGTGATCATTGCTATGTTCGTGCTAAGTTAAGTTTTATGTGAATGTCCGGCATTTGTGTCCCACTGTTGAGCTGTATCAAATTTTTTATTAGTGGAAAATCAGTAATAATTATTTGGATATCATCATAATTCTTCTATAATCATACGTTCTGTGCCCCCTGTTTTAATGTTTGTGGCCTTTCTCAACGCATGCAACAAGTGAAATTTAAAAGAAAGTATATCAACATAATTTTGAAACAACGTTTACATAGTTATTGAAATAATGTTTCTGGTGGCTAAAATTGAGAATAAATCGTTAATCCAAGGGAAATTTCTTAAGTCGGAGTATGAAGGTCAGGGAGGTGTGCCAAATGCGTTGTCAGGGCAGACATAATGGGTTTATTTATGCCCGTAGTTTACATTTCACGCTGTAAATTGTTAGATAGAACTCTATTGTTCCACAGATAAGGCAAATAGTAAAAATAGGGCTAAAAAGGATATATAAACCAGTGTTCGTAAAGACGGTGAATTTTTGCTAAATATCTCATTACCTACGAATAGCTTTCCTAAAGGATGTCACTAGTGCAGATGCAGCACTAAACATTGGGGGAATAAATGGACTTCCTGCCGCCAGCTCAGCAGGAGTAGTCCCGAACGCAAAAGCAGGGATGAGAGTATATAGAAGGAGAAGTGTAACAAGGGGATTAACAGGAACGCTTAGTGTTCCACTCCCTTCCAGGAAGGTGGACCGACTAGGCACATTTCCAAAGCGGTCTGGAACAATGGTCATACCGAAGAATGGGCATTGTAATCACCCGTATACGGCCGGGGAGTGTGCCCGTCTCGGCAAATACAGATGTGCAATACAGCCATTCAACGGAAACTGATTCAAAAAAAAAAAAATCCGCTGCCATTCGTTTAGCCATAAGCAAATTAAGAGAGAACAATAGAAGAGTAAAATAATATCCCAAACTATACACTGTGAAGAACTCCATAATGGAAATAATGCTATATCGAATAGCAGGAATTAAAACACGGATTTTAAGGCGACTGAACCTGGCCAAAAGAAGAGCACGGCTCATACTGCCATTCAGAAATAATAACATCAACAATGTAAGTTTACTATAGATTTATAAAAACACAAGGAAAGAGTATAAAAAAACCTTAATTGGTATCGTTGAAATGTGACCTCAATTCAATCTTCGTTGAAGGTGAAATGGCGGAAGGCCAGTACATGGAAAATTCGTAAAATATCTTCTACTTTTTATTTCCACCACTATGCGTTTCACTTCTTCTACCTATTCCTCCTTACGAGTAGTACACTTATTATAAAAGGACTCGGAACTAACCACCGAGCAAACGGAACATGTGGAGGAAAAAATATATAAGCCGAAGATATTTTGCTTGTTTTTCATTTAATTGAGAATTTTCTTTATTGGTTGACATAAAATGCGCTAACTGTCAACTTTTCAAAACATTCATTTTCCTAATAATAAATTCTTTCAAAATGATAAAAGAAAACATATATAACTTACTCCATTCATCACTTTTCAATTTAATATGGAGGGCATTTTAGTAAAATAGGGATTTTAGGTTTACAACGTATAATGAGATTAACGCCCTAACTTATATGGCAAACCTGATCCCTAACATAAGGACAGTCCATGAAGTTGTACAATACTTTTTAGTACATTCTTGTAAATATTCTGCCGTAGAGAAAATATACTTGAAAACACAATATATAGACCATGTTCACTTCAATGCAAATAAAAATGAACGGACCTCATTTTCGTCATCTCCTGGGTATGATTCGATGGACATTTGAAGAAATTTTTCGAAAACCGCGAAATGAGTACGACCTCAATAGCTGATTTCCTTTCAGGGAAATCTGCTAAAACTACTCATAAACTGCACAAAAACCATTCCAGTCGACAATATATGTACCTCTACCGACAGTAATGAGCTGCAATGTCACTTAAATCAACTTCTGTATAATACATTTATTAATTATATGTTTAATTCTAGAAACAAATTTTTAAATATTGTGTTAAAAAAATTAGATATCAAGGTTAATCTGTTTTTAATTAAATGAACAGATGAAAAAAATATTGGACAGGTTCTTGTATTAACATTAATCCCATACAGGGCGCCTAACGGAAACTTTTAGCGCCTTCTGGAATTTGAATAATTCAAACAACTAAAGACTCATTATAGTTCAGGTATTTAATCAATATGTCTTTTCTAAAACTTTTAGAGGGTATGTGGTTAAGCATGTGCTTAACACATTGAGTGTTTAAAGTAGCGCTTCAACTGCCTTAAAGTGCTGAATGAAGTGATGAAGGAAGCTTCACTGATA
Source organism: Riptortus pedestris (assembly GCA_019009955.1). Classification (NCBI taxonomy): domain Eukaryota; kingdom Metazoa; phylum Arthropoda; class Insecta; order Hemiptera; family Alydidae; genus Riptortus; species Riptortus pedestris. The sequence continues at coordinate 49,874,586 of CM032229.1, forward strand.
TCTAGTTATCAACCACTAACAATATTGGTCATGGCTTGGACGTACTTAGCCCATAAAGCTCTTCCCACTTTGCTTATTTATTGAGCTTTTCAATTTCAAAGTGAAATGCCAAAACAAACCATTAAACATCTTAAACAATAATTTAATTGGAAGTGTGACAAAGCCATTCAGAAAAATAAGATGCATGGAAATGAACAGGGAGAAGTGAAAGGTATTCTACAGACATTGATGACTGTCATATATATAGCTTACAACTGTGACTTTTGCTTATTTCAGGTGTTTAACTAATGGCGAAGACCTTATTGGAGGGGAGTTTACTGTTATACAACGACCTGACGAACAGCTAAAAGAATGGTACGTACAGAATTGAGATAACTAATTAAATTATTATTTATTTGACATGACATATATTTTTGATATTCACAAATTATTATAAAATCACCCGTTCACTTTATGCTACCTAGTAACGGTTATTTACTCTTCCTTGCGATAAATCTGAGACTAAAGATGTTGCTTGGCCAGCCCAATACTAAAGAAATTCTATTAGCCTAACGGAAATCGAACCAATGTCATAACCTTATGAACCAACAGAATATTAATAGTAGCACGTGAATGGGAAAGATCGAGCCTCTGGAATAGGTCATTCTCAGAAATCATAAGAAAAATAGCCTACACTAATTACAGGTCTCGCTAGGTTGGTGGTCTCAAGGTTACGTCAAAAATTCCTCATTTCCATCTTATAAAAATATTTCATTAATATCGAACTAAAATTTATTTTTCCGGATATTAATTTACGTTTTTATGTAGCCCTCGCTCGCCTATGAAAGTTATGAGATGTTAAATGTTAATTGAAACACCTTGTTCTTTCTAATACATAACGGGAATATAAAACACAGGTTCACAAAAATTCATCTAGTATATCCCCAAAAGACACATTCCCCTTCAGTGCATACCAGAAATAATAAACCTGAAACAATCAAAGTCATGATAATGTCCCTAATATTATCTTTATTTGCAAGCCGAATACAAATTAATAGCCAAAATGTAGTGTTACAAAGTTGTCGAAATCGTTTAAATAAGTATGTAAAGCGAATAGAAATAATCCAAAAATGTCTTTAAGAAAGCCCGATAAATAGAATATTTTTATTTTAACAAAATCTGCATCATTTCAATAGTAAATTTGATGACGTCCAAAAATCAACATTTCATCTATTAAATGTAATAACTAATTCCAATTGTTAAGGTGATTCAAAAGTCTCTGAGTTTTTAAAACATGCATTGTCCAAATTAAATTATGATTTATTTCACAGGATATATAATGTCGATTATTCACAAATGATTATAAAATCATAAGTTCACTTTATGATGGCTTGAACGGGTTATTTGCCCTTTCTTGGGATAAATGTGGCGCTCAGGATGTCGCTTGGTCAATGCAATACTAAAGAAACTCCATTGCTCTAATGGGAATCGATCAAACGACACAGACTAAACCAAAATATAAGACCTGATCCTTAACACTCATGCCGTGATGGTAGTAGTATCATTTGAATTTGGACGCTCAAATGCCTGTGGGACAGGTCATTATCTAGCTCCCATATCAGCTACAAGAGGCAATCGAGTAGCAAAACGGAAGAATCTTTGGGCGATATTCAGAGTGTGCAGTGCCATAAATGCATCGCAGAAAATGTATTTCTTGTTTTTTTACTAGCACAATGATATTAAAGCATCAGACAAAATGCTTGGAGGCCTAAGGGCAGTGCCATAAAGCCATCATAGTAAATCCATTACGCCCTTGAGCAGTGTCATGGAAGCATCAAAGAAAATACTGCTGAAAAGGAAGCAAGGCCGCATTTCAAACAAGGACTATATCCACCTTTAGCAACAGTATTTTACCTTCAACTGAACCGATTTTTTTAACAAAATTCAAATGATATACAGGACACCAACACTAATTGGTTATTTTAATTCACTGTATATCCAGACCCCTTTATCTTCAACCTACAGAACAATTTGATTTTAAATACAATGGCTTCCAATCCATAGTCAATTTTCAATTTACAGCACAGATTAATGGAAAATGTGGCTTTTTTTTTGTACTGAAAAGACCATGAATCATAAATTATAGAGCATACTGTCGAAAATAAAATAGAGAAGATAACTACAAAATTGCCCTCCACAATGAATACCAACAAGATCTAATTAAATCGTTTATTTGTTAAAAAGATGCAGTAGACAAATTACTGCATTCAAGTAATAGATAATCATACGTTCAGCTCATTTAATATGAAGTTATTCGGAGGAAACCAAATCGGAAAGTTATATGGAGGACCCGCGGATCCATCGGCGGCACTTCAGGAACATAAAATAATATAATCAACTCAGATAACATTCTTACTATAATTATATATAAATGTATATTTATAAATATTTATTTGAAGGGGCGCCAGTGGCCTTGGAGGTTAAGGCGTGAGTACATCTAGGACCTAAGCTAAGATAGAAACAGGGGCAGATTCCGACCCCGCCAAGTAAAATTAGTTTATGAAGTCGCTACCAGAGCGTGCTAGTGTCGAGGCTCTTGTGTATTAGTGGGAGTCTAGTGAGTATGTGCGTTTAACATCCCCTCAGGATAACTGAAGATAATGACTATATTAGATCTCGTCACCCGATATGCTAACACCGAGTGAGAACTAACAGTACCCCCCCCCCATTTTATGATACCCGTCAGTTTACTATAGGAAACTCATTCCATGCCCGATAGGGGGGGGGTTGTAAGTAAATTTCGTAACTCACTAAGTAAAACTCTGATCACGAATGTCCGGAGTCTCACTCGGGAGGATGGTTTAAGATCCCTAACGTTTATAATGCCAGCCGAAAGGTATATGCATTGATATCTAAAATCGCCTCGTAACGTGTGAGTGTAAATTTATCTGTTAACACTCTCGCGACATCACTATTTGTTTGTTTGTTACCGAACTAGGTATTATAATATTTCATGAAAAACTGAAGATGAAATTGGTTAATATCCCGAAATCTGATCGGGGTATTTAGCAAAAGGGTGAGATATACAATGGCATATGCGTACATTATTGAAAAATGTTATATAACAAATCTTGTTAATAAAATATTGGGTTTTAAACATTTTTCTAATATATCATCGGAGTAGTTCTTGGAAATAGAGAATGTGATACATTTTGAATACTGTACCTAAATGTGAAAACACATCAGTTTATGCATGCCCATTAATTTTATCATTGAATCTCTTTCTACACAATTTTCAAAAAGACTCACATCAAAACCCAGTCAATCCAAACAAAATATCTGGGAAACTACTTTATGTTACTTACAGAATGGAACGTAGAATAGAAAAACTGTGACAAGGTAGTAGAAGGGCAAGAATTCGCGGGAAACGGAGAATATATACATGTTTTCAAAATGGATTTTACCTGTGTAAAGAGTCAACGAACAAACATTAAATGTTCATATGTGACAACGTTTAACCAATCGAACACAAATTATTGATTCATTCCCATTATAGTACGGATCAGCACAAATGAAGAGTGCATGAATGGATGCACCCCTTAAGGAGCCTGCACATTTGAATAAAACAGCTGGTAGAGTAGCTTATCTGCAAAGGACCTGAGGCGAAAGTTATGAGTAATATAAGGCATATGAATACCAAACAGGCCAGCAGAAGACATATTGAAACCATGTCGCATGCACATATTCGAGGTATGAAAACAAAAAGATGAACAGCCCCAGGCCAAACTGGGAAAGGCTCTATTAATGAATGTGCGCAGCTGAGCGGACGCAGACCATAACCACGAAGAAGGTATGAATTATTCCGCAGTGTCTCATCTAAAGAGCCCAGCGGTGAATGTTCAATATAAGCCCGTGCCACGGCTACTTAGGCAGTTCTCTCAGACACTTCCCACTGCCCTCTTTAGGCGAAATGACTCACTTAGTGTGCGCTGAGAAATTTAATGGAGATTCAGCGGTCGAAACTAATAATGTGGGCATTCAGCTTGGTTCTCAGGAGAGGGATATCAGATCGCCAGTAGAGACAAAGAAGATCCTGGCAAATAATCGAATTTCACAATCAAAATGTAGACCTACGTCCAGTACTAATACCCTCAAGATGGACGTTGTATTTAATTTTTGGTATATTGAGTCTATTTGAAATAAATAATTCTCAAGACATACGACACACGTGAAGTATTCATGAATTCCCACGAGGCCTCCTCTATAATTTCCCATTCTTCCTGCTCCATTTCCAACTACTAACGAATTTGGCCTATATTTTACATAAATTTGAACGAACCTGAATATTATTATTTATTCGGTAGGAACGGCGGGAATTCAAAGAATGTTTAGCAAAATTGCGTCGAGAGATCAACAAATTTCCAATAGAGAAACCTGCTAAAACAATGGAAGATAGGCGGGTCTGAGGAATGAAAAAAGGGATAAACTATAATAGACCCTCATTGGCAGAAAACGGGCACTGAAAAAAAGTTATGAATTCAAAAACTTAGTTAGTACTTATAAAAAATAGATTCATGAATTTGAACTACTATATATTTTATATGTATAACGCTGTCCTTAGTTCACTTAAAATTGAAATGTATAAACATTCACGAGTTTAAAGCTTCTGGCATTTGGTGAAATGGGAATCCCTAATTGTTCGCAGAAATGTATTTGGGTGTGAGCTCACAAAGACAATACGTGGTGTCCTGATGTTTCCTGCGTGAGATTAACTTACAAGGCTTCAGTAAGAGTGGAGCGAACTGGATTCCAAGCGAAAATTTTGAGTACCCTTACCATGTCTATCCTAACTAACATGGGTCAGTGGGGAAGTTGTCAATGTAGAAACAGTTTACGCACTGCTACATCCGTTTAGGAATTCAAGAGAGAACGTGTATAGTCGTCAACAAGTCTGTGCGTGGAGAACGAGCTACCCGTTTCTTTCTTGCAGTAATGGACGAAACCTTAAGTATTTGTAGAACAGATGAGCAGAATAAGGCTGCATTAGTAGATAAGGAATAATGATAAAAAGTTGAGAACAAGAAGTGTAGAATGGTAGACCTAAGAGTACGTCCTAATTAAAGGATGTTAGTAAGCCACTTATGAGACTTCAGAAAACAGGAATCCAGACTAGAAGCAAGGAGATGCACTTTTACAATCAAAGAATACGTGCCGGCAAAAGGACATAAAAAAGAAATGGTCTGCTCGGATAGCCTTCATCAAGACTGATATAAAATGCGGAAGATTGTGACAATCAGCTGATTTTATATAGACTATCGGTGTCTTTGGTAAATATCCAGTTTTCGTTTTCCTGAAAGTAGTTATCCATGTTCCCCTTACATTACCAAAAATGATTTTATTGATCTTTTCTTTGGAGGAAAACTCCACCACCCATGTCACTGACCAAAGAATGCTATATTACGGATAGTACTACAGAGAGAATGAGCCTTGAAATAAGCACAATAGTGAGCAATTAGAACACGCATACGCCTAAACCACATCACTGATAACAATGTATGTCTTCACGAACCTCGAGAAGCCCAAGTCATCATGAGTCGAAGCCCCTTCAACTATATGTCAAAATGGTCTTATCAAATAAAGGCTGTGTCACGAATGAAAGAACTTGCCATTTTCCTCATTACTAATATGGCCACTTGAAAAAAGACTTGAGATTATCCGGCTGTCAGAAAATGTTGTAACTGTTACTAGGTGCAGTTTTGTTAAATTTGTGGATTAAGACGAGAAAATGGAAATAATATCTATTATAATATTTAAATAAACCCATTTGGTATTTGTTTTTAGAGGGAAAAACTATAAAGATAGTAGTTTAGTGAAGGTAATTCACTTGGCATACTTGTAGATGAAGCGATTTTAAAGCTAGCTCATATGCAAATAAGGAATAAGGCATTTTAACAGAATCAACGGATAAAAAAGATTGAAGCTCGTGCTTGCAAACCGAAAAAGCATTTTCATCACAGGAACCCCTATGATCCAACTATCAATGGCGATGATGGCGAGGGATATAAAATTATTGAGAGATGCAGTTGTAACAATTCCTGGATTTAAAACTATCAAATGGGAAGGCACCATGTTTGCAATAAATATCGCTCACAACTCGTTTTGAGTTTAAGTACCAAGATGGAACCATTCACAACCAGAAATTAAATCTATCATGAGGGTTGGGTGAAGGCGGAAGTATGGTTCTTGTAACTCCAGCTCGCCTGGAGTTGAAGCATAATGGAGGAGTCACCAGTTTTAAGACCAGAACTCTAGAAATTTAGTCTAGCGTGGCAGTTCGGGTAAAGTAGGAGGTATCGACTTGTAACTACAGCTTCTCTTGAGTCAAAGCACCACGGTGGAAACATCAATTTCGCCACAGGAGTTGCAGGCATTGAGTCCAGATAGTTTCGGGGAAAGAGATCGCCATGGAATAGTAATCGCCATTAGTAGTATTTGTATATACGGTGCGGCAGCATATCTTTCTTTTTGCGGCAGCTTAACTGACTTCTTTCAAGAAAAAAAAAAGGAAGGAAAACGAAATTTATTCTGCCACACACTATATGTTACAGAATACATGAGAATCTGACATTCTGGTTTGACGAAGGATAACCCATTTAAGGTCTAGGACACCTTAAATAAATATATTTATCACTATGTACTTCCAAATACCTTAATAATAGGAATAACTAGACCAGAAGGAGTTTGGATGAGGAGACCTATGAAGGGGGAGGAGGAGAGATGGTGAAGACAATGAGGCGGCTGATAGTGCGGGAGTTGTCATGGAAACGGGCGGGAAAGAGAGAGCGCCGGCGTGTGGTCCCCAGACCATTGAATTCAGTATGCAAACCATCTCATTTAAATTTGTATGCAGCCTTAAATTGTAACTAAGTGAGCCAGAGGCTGAGGGTGAGGAGGGAGGGGGGAGGTGGATGATTTGCATGTACAAAGTGGAAAATATGTTCAACTGCCACGCTTTTCCAAACTTAACATAACGTCATAAACTTTAAATTCAAATAGTCGCGGCGCACATTTCCATTTTCACTGGGGGACATAAAAACGGACAATAACTATTCCAGGCAGGATTAATATTGAAATTAGCAAAGCCCCATTCATAACACTGTCAATTGCTCCGATAAGGCATTCCGATCCAAAAGGAAATGTTTTTTGATCACCACACCTCAATACTTATGTAATTTCTCTGGGCCAGAACACAACAATTAGATTACATAATATTCCAGGATTCTCAGGGAAAACTTTTTATTTTAGCTCAATATCTTGGATTCCTAGGAAAAACCTTCTTATCATAAGAAGACAATCAGTTAAATATTACTCTAGCTTTCCGACTTCCTAAATGACTAACAGTGTACTGGGAAGCATAAATATAAATCCACATTATAGTAAGATAAAATTACGGCCACCATCTTCTTATATCTATCGAAATGGGAAGAAAACATTCAGCTATAAAAAATATTATAAAAAGAGGCCCCAAGAAATTAATAATAACACTACATAAAATTCATTACGAAGCTCAATAAAAGAGATAACAAAATAACAACGCTAAAGAAGTAAATTGGCTTGACCACAGAGATACTTTCAAGAGGACATTCATTTCTGTACTTGAGTTAAGTTCTGTTTAGGATTTTGCTCTTTTGGTCGTCACAACTTCCACTTCAAGGAAAGATTAATTAAACAATTTTCGGATTATTTTTTTTATAACGAATTAATATCAATAGCGATATTGATGAAAGTATAGCTAATGGCTTGAATTCTAAAAATTCCGTCAAATGCAAATATCTCGGTTAATATTCAAGATAGAGAATAAATGTATAGAACAATATTTATAGTAAATTTAATTTGTAATAAGATTGATTTAGTATAATTTTTCGATCCGACGTATAGTAACGGAGATATTTTGAATTTTCGAAAATCCTCCGATTTCAGCCGTTAACGAACTTGATCTTTCTTTTTACATAAAACGCTTAAATATGAAGTTTGGTAAGGATTAAACAAAAATTGCGACCGCTAGAGCGGTAACAGACAAATATATATATATATATATATATAGATATATATATACAGTTTTGAACGGACCTCATTTTCGTCATCTACTAGGTAGGATCGATGGACATTTGAAGAAAAATGTCGAAAATTCCGTCATGAGTACAACCTCAATAGCTGATTTCCCTTAAGGGAAATCTGCTAAAAGTTAGACAAGAAGTAGTATAATTTTGATTATCTTAAAATTAAATTCGTATTATGCAAACCACAGCTCGATTACATCCCTTCCCTGAACTCGTTTTATGTAGCTTATAAGGTGCATATTAAAGAAAAAGTAAAGACCTTCCAGAACATTGTTACTATATTCGAACAGGAAGCACGGAGGACGAGAAGCACCGCCAGTCTTCTGGAAGGGGAACCTGACATCATCTGTCCTTGTCGTCAACGGAATACTGCGCTACTGGTTTCCCAGAGAGATGATATATTGAAACCAAAAGAAGAGAAAGAAAAATGCAGGGGCTGCGGTAACTTTATACATTTTTGAGAGACTTGTTAGAAATACATAATATAACTGAGAGCCTCGATGATTGTTTTATGATGCATCTTTCTTAACATAAGGGATATAAGTAATTCATTACACTGAACTGCTTTAAATGGAGATTGTTTTGTAGAATTTCGAAAGAATTACCGCACATACGTGAAAATACCCCAAAGAAAGGCATTTCGGGTTCAGCTATAAAGCAACGGACTTGGCTTGTGATGTTAATGGAATTTCACAACTTGAGACTCACTCCTGAACTACACCATCTCTTAAATGCTCCATAGGTCACACAAATACTAATGCTCTGGCAATATGGGACTTGTTGGTTACAAAGCACCGGCGGGACAAGTAATCTGATGCATGGATACATTAACTAAACCGAAACCTTCACCTCACGATAGTAATGGCGACGAGGGGGTCACCATGAAAATATGCCCATGGAGCAAGAGGGGTCAACGCATCCCATGCACGTTTTATGTATCATCCGACCCGTGTATAGTTTCATATTTACAGCTTTTTATACGAGTTTTAAAGTATGAAGGGGTGCACCTCTTCACCGACACCAGGCACACTTTTACTTTACGTTCTCTCGTAAAAGAGTTCAATTTACTATGAATATATTAAAAGGCTGATCCCTCCCAAGAGAGTGCACCTGCAGTAACAGCCTCTAGACTTAATGAAGAGTTTCACCCTTGGGTTATAAGCACAGCGAGCCACAAGGTCATAACAAGCCGCTCGAACCATTTAGTTAATAACTTCCCGACAATAAATAAGGTGCATGCCGGGAGGGAAGAATCCCAGGAAGTGGAAAATCTGGTATATGTTTGGGACTCTATGCTATTCAAAAGGTGTCAGATAAACCAAAGATAAAAAGAAATACTCCCTTCCGAGTTTCCAAGAAAGTTCTGAACTTTTTATTTTACATAAAATGTCACTGAAATAGAAATACATAACATCGGAAGATAAGCGTTATTTTCAACTTCAAAGAGACGTCAAATTGATTCCCCCACGATTTCAACTAGCCTCAGTTTGCAAGAATTTAACAATATCAGATATACCCTGTTCTTTACACTCCAATAATTTTAAGGACTCAGGTTAACAATGCGAGTTAAAATTTTGGTCCATAAAACATGTACCCGTAGGTTCGATTCCGGCTGGTCACGAATTACGAACTTAGTGATAGTAATGAGGAGGTTAAAAAATAACGTCAATAATTCTAAGAGATTTCCACGCGGCGTTTTCTTAGAGGCAAGATATAACCGTCAACACACACACATCTCAATTCGCCATGAAACGTTTGTGCACTAAAGAATCTAAAATGGCGGGTCATTTTTGTTAAAAAAAGAATTACGCCACTGGGGTTTTTACAAGCTTGAATATAGCATCATTACATGGGGGGGGGATGAGGCGGTAAGGAATTATCCCGTGGATACATCTCCTACTACCCTCGGCAATAACAGGAGAGTAACAATAGGAAGATGCAGAAAGAGGGAGATATTTAGTAACGCAGTTCGCTACTAGAGCGCACTAGAGTCAAGTTACAAGCGGGTTAGCGGCAGTCTAGTGAGTAAGTTGCTCTGATAAAGAACTGGATTCCATTTATTCGCAAGCTAGAGATTTGACTACTGGTCCCGCGGGTATAATAGGGCTGTCATTCGACTAGAAACAACTAATTCCAGGTCCGCCGTTTATGTTAGCCAGAGCTTCAAAACCATTTATATACTGCAGTGCCAGAAGAAAATACAAGAAAAGCATCATTCTGAGGTGAAAACCTCACTAATAAAATATTAGAGTTGACCTAAAAAAATAATTTCGCAAATTGGGTCATTTGGACAAAATAAATATGTCAAAAGTCCGTAAAATAGCGCAAATAACATTTCATTCACTATTTCTGTCTTAGTAAGAACCCCTTTTAAAAAGCTTGAAATTTAGGCCGGATATTTATTTTCAATCATATAAGAGTTTAATGTAAGCAAGACTTTATTAAGGTCAATATTCGAGGTGGAACAACAGTTGTAGGATATAGAACAAGATTAGTTAAAATTTTTTTAGATTCAAACCACAATAACGGAGATACGATATTTGCATATTATTTTATTTTCAGCATTTCTGATCACATTTCAACGATAACGTTGAAATCTAATCTACTAGGTAGATCAATGATCATTTAACATTTTTTTTATCAAAAATCTAGTCATGAGTAAAAGTATAAGTAAGTGAGTATGAAATCGGCTAAACTCTAGACGTACCAGCATGTATGAGCTGTTGTGTGGCAATAATAATGTTCATATAATAATAATAATGTCTTTATTATAATATTATAGTGACATTTTTAGATAAACATACATTCATTTGCAATTTCCTATTAATTTATGAGAATATTACATCCCGTTAAATAGAAAGCGTTCCGGGAAAGAATAAATTAAATATATTTAGAGAAAGAGAGTCCTAGAAACTTATTTTTCGTTATTTTATATTTATATGCCGGAAACTAAAAATAAAAAATAAAAATGTAGTACTCCACTATACCATATAACACAAATTCTAAAACTAGCCTTGACAGAATTTGATGATATGTTGTCCTTCGGAGGGCAGTATATCACTCAATGCAACTAGTCTAATTGCATGTTAGGAATAAATTTCTAGGAACAAAATAAAAAATAATAGTCTCCTAGAGAGTCAATTTTGAATACAAACGTCACTAATAAAAGTTATAAAGGGACGGGAGAGACAATAATTTTTTTTGAAAAACTCTCGAGGGCGAGGGAGGGACGGGAGAAAGAGAGAGAGAGAAAGGACGTAAAAAGCGCTATTTTATTGGACGAGTAGGAGACATAAGAGGGCTGGATGTGTTCCAGTCTAATCTATGACACGGTGACATACGCCCAGGCCCCAAACGGTTATAACTAGAAGCCGTGGTAAAAATACACGCTCCTCTGCGTCCTTTTAGGAGGACATACTTCACACATGAGATATGTCACCCTATGGCACAAACACTCCCACCATGGCATCTTAGAATGGGTATGTGTATTCCTGGACGAGACTGGATATATATAAAAGGATCCGTTTCCTCAATAATCGGAAGTAGCAGAGCTTATTAGGCTTTAAATAAGAATAAATAAACCATGAGATCGGAATAATGCCGGAAATGAATAGGAACGACCAGAGACAAACAAATCCACCCGTAAATTATTATTTTTAGCTAATAACAAAATCTTCAAAATGCATTCGTATCTTAAAATTTTGTTTCAGTAAAAGAAGAATAGGTACTTATCGATTTTCGGGAGGATTTTCGGAAGGACACCCCTTTAAAGACGATAATTACATCATATTAGAAGAAAAAAACTCTTTATTATTTAAAATAACACTTACAGAATTTACTTGAATAACAAAATGTATAACGGAATGTAATTATAAATTAGAGTTAGCCCAAAACTGGACGATGACGCTGAGTAGCTGTATAAAGTGGTCGTCCACGGTCGTCTTCAGTCACATGAAATCTGCCAGGTAGCTGTCCAAGTGAAAATAATTAACGAACACCAAGTAGTGTAAAATAAACGATCACTTATTTTCTGATAACAAAAGAAATAGAATGACTAAGATAACCTAGTGAAGTATGAACTACCATATACACCGATATCATATAATAGCGATAAGCGGTTTTTGAACTGTTAACTATTTTATCTGTAAATAATGAAATAATGAGTGCCCCCCTCCCGTTAACCATTTTGTCATTTATAAATTCTAGAAGTGTTATTTTAAATAATAAAGCGAATTTACTTATAACTATAATTTAATAATCGTCTTTAAATGGGTGGCCTCCCTATAATCGATAAGTACAGAAGAATATATACAGCTCAGTTATAATTGCACTGATAACGGCTAAATGCCGTAAACCGAAAAACTGATTGGAGCCAGTTTCAAAGTAGAGACACAGTCATTTGCACTATACACCTAATAATGAAATACTAGAGGACCCGACAGACGTTGTCCTGCATGTTATTTCAATTTATTTAATAATATTATGTTTAAAACAAGAGCTACTTTTAATAGCACAAAAAACAACTTTTGTTATGTGCACGTTTCCCTAAAAACAAATAGAAAATGAAATCGCGAATTTTTTATTCAGACCTCCCTTATAACCCTCACTCCAGTTCGAACCCAAAAAAATTAATGTAGCTTATAATCATGGAAGAATTAATGCTAATTTACAAATAGACTTTTGCTAAGTTCGGTTCAATCGTTAGTGCCCAATAAAATTGTTGGCTCCCACTTTAATGTTTTAGTGTATATCTCGTTTATACTTTCTTATACGACAAAAGTGCATATAACAAAAGTTACTCTAAATAACAAAATAAACAACTTTTAAACTGTGCTCATTTGCCGAAAATCCAATAGGAAACGAAATATCACAATTTTTAATTTCAGTCCTCCTTACAACCCCCACTCCTGCTCCATCTGCCGGGCTGATTTGTGAATCTCAGCCATCCAGGACGTTACCCAAACGTATAAAAAAAAAAATCATTCAAATCGGTCCAGCCATTTAGGAGCAGTTCAGCGACATACACACGTACTGTAGAATTTTATATATATATATAAAGATAGAGTGATAATAACCCTTCAAGAAACTGATAAGCCACAAATCTTTATTTTACCAAATTGAGTGATATATTTAGAATTTAGAATAATTAAGCCAACAATCATGCCAGTTATCAGTGTGTGGAGGAAGCCCTGGCTTTAACGAAGGGAATAAAACAAGAGAGGGATTGGATTAAAAAAATAACAATGGTTTCCCGTTGACTGCTGCATCATAAAATCCAACAATAAAGGGCAGATTTATTAGAGAGCCAACCCTCCCAGCCCGGAGCCTGCGCAAGCTGACTAAGAACAGGCATTAGCCAGTATGAGAATGCAACTATAACCTTACTGTACTTACGAATCATACTCTACTGACGTGGAGTTAGTGACAATTAAGGCAAGAGAATATACGACTACAATTTGGCAGCAGGTAACAGCCTATCGAGATGACTGGTCAATGTTGGAAGGAGCTCACTCGCTCAAGCGCCTAGTTGAACGCGAGTCAAATGCACCCAGTTCAATGAAATAAAATGAACTATATTGCCAAAGAGATAAGATGTCTAATATATTATGAATCTGTTTATTTTTGCGCACCGTCTGAAATGTCTCTTAGCATAGATATGATCAGATGTTTGAAGACAGCTTAATAAAACTCCCCTACAACGGACAAGGAAAGAATTCCGCCCTTTTTATCCGGCCTGTGCCGGCAATCTTGGAGTACATAAAAACCGAAGAGAAGGCGCAACCTGATCGGCTATATTCAAAAGTACAAGGGGGCAAGAACTGAGACGAGATTCCTTCATGAAAACACGTAAATTGCTTACATCTCGCTATCACCAACTCATTTCTTATACGAGCAAAGCAAGGCCAAAAAGACATTAAAAAAACTCCAATGCATTTACATAGATGCATGCATTCAAATAGGTTCTTCAAGGAATCCGGTAATTGAAGATTTTTGAAGAAAAAAAATTATAACGATTAACTTACAAAAAGATTTCAAATCCGCTCAATTCGTTATATCAAAATTTATTTTGAGGTATAATAAATGAATAGTAAAAAGTTTCATAAAAAAATTATTTGAGAGAACAGACACATAAGGAAACTGTCAACTCAATAAATCATAAACATATATTTGGCTAAGCTGGAGACCTGTTAAACCTGGGACTAACATTGTGTAAACCTTTATACCTCTGTATACCAAATGCTCGTTGACATAGAGCTAAGAAATTGAGGGGATACAGAATACATCACTATTATTACTGTAATAATAATAATAAAGAAATGAAAATCGTTGGCTCAAAAGCACATCAAGAGTCAGGGCCAGCCGTAATGAATTTCGGGGCAGAGCAGGTTGTCGCACGTTTACAGTCACGTTTAAGTTCTCTGATCAATAGATACTCAATAACCTACCGTCGCTCATGAACAGAAACGGTTAAAAATCGAGTACGGTATAGATAAAAAAAAAATGTTCGAATAAAGAACGAAAAGTCTTAATTGATGACGTCATCACTAAACGTATTTGCATGTATCTCACAAAATAAAAGTTCAATGGAAACTATATTCAGTATTTAGCCGTGAAATGAAGTCGTCCATGACAGAACTTATTGAGCTTATTGTTAATGAGAAGGAGTGGGGGTTTACGAATAGCCGAAAATCAAAATATGGAAATATTTCGGTTAATATTGAATACAGACAAAACATTTACATAACAACATGTACATAACAACATTTATAAAACATTACATTTGAAATAAGATTGATTCTATACAATTTTTCGATCAGACGCATAAGAACTGAGATATTTCGAATTTTCGAAATTCTCCCCTTCTAAACCCCCTCTCCCACTGGTCTATTTTAGCCGATAACGAATTTGATCTATATTTTTACATAAAACGTTTAAATATTGAGTTTGGTAACTATCAAACAAAAATTGTGACCGCTACAGCGCTAACAGACAAATCACAAGATTTTATTATTGAGATTCAACATAGTAGTTTAAGAAATTACAATTATATATATATATTGCAATCTCTTAAACTACTTTGTTGAATCTCAGTAATAAAATCTTGAGACTCAAATCTACATCTCCCAGACGACGAATAAGGCGTGTTAGTACCGAGCTGAAACCTACATCATAATAGATGTAAGAAAGAATAGAATTTAAACTTAAAATATGTTAATGTCATTACAGAAGTTTTTTATGAATATAATATTCTTCAAATAACACCACTTATAAAATATTAAAAAAAATTATATTTTATACTTTTTTTTAAAAAAAAAAAAAAGATATTAAATATTTTAATACTACAATTAGCAGATTTCCCTTAAGGGAAATCAGCTATTGAGGTTGTACTCATGACGGAATTTTCGAAATTTTTCTTCAAATGTCCATCGATCCTACCTAGTAGATGACGAAAATGAGGTCCGTTCAAAGCAGTATATATATATGTCTGTTACCGCTCTAGCGGTCCCAATTTTTGTTTAATCGTTACCAAACTCGATATTTAGTCGTTTTATGTAAAAAGAAAGATCAAGTTCGTTAACGGCTGAAATCGGACCAGTGGGAGGGGGAGTTTAGAAGGGAGGATTTTCGAAAAAGTTTGCTATAAATATTGTCATATACATTTTTTCTCTATCTTGAATATTAACCGAGATATTTTTATTTTTATTAAATCGGGGCGCCTAAAGGAGGGGTTACTTTCCCGCGAAAAGCTAGTTCGGCCGTTTCATTCACTGGCTCGGCTCTCGTGAAATTTCACTATTGTAAAACTTCACGTGGGAAATCTGCTTAGTTTACGCTGCCGCTGTGTGACGGATTTTTTTGAAAATAAATTAACTATAACAGAGTTTATTAAAGAAATAAATTATTTATAGAGCTTTAAAATAATAGAGTACTAGTCAGATGTAATGCCTTTAACTAAATATAAATAACCTTTTATATTAAATAAATTTTAAATTATATTAAATATACCAATTGCTAATACAGTTAGGGGAATCTTTCCATAATGAATCCGCTAGTATTAAGGTGAGGTATTTAGTTCTGGAAATATCTGCTTCCTTTCACTTTAGGTTTTGAAACTGGGTATATTAGGCGCAGTAATAGTAGTGATACTTGCTGTACAATATCGTTATAACCGTACAATAAGGATTAAAAATAGAGCATAATAACACTTAGAAACAATTAAACACTCACTGTTATTAAAGGTGTTTATTAAAATACCAGAAATATACAAAAGCAAAAATCACTGAGGATTTAAATAAGTGATATCAAAAACAAAAAAAAAAAAAGGTCACCTAAGAATACTAAAAGGAATAAGAAAGTATAATATTTCATTTGGACGCTTATGCATAATGAGTATAATAAACAAGATACAACGATTAGAAAACAGCTTCGCATAGAATGTAAGATGAGTGTAGATCTGGGACGAAAGGAATGTCAGATATGGCAATAGCTTCAATATTATAAAATACTTGTTTCTTATATACGACTCCAATCAAGATGTTGAATAAAATGATTGATTGAGAAAACAAGTTGAATATGGACCGGGTTTTCCAGACCTTTCAGGGACGAGTTGCCCGCCGTTGATGCATGTTTCATTTTCATCCCCCGTCCGGACTTTCTGGGGGGATTGCGCCGGCGCAAAATGATCAGCGGGAATGCGCAAAATAATTGTTGGGAATCGTTCCAATTAAAAATTAATCATACTTGTCCTGCCGCAGCCGGAGTGGGCTTGCCTTAAAAAGAAGTGGAATCATTTTTCTCCAGACTTCTTGTCAATCGGCGGGTTTCAGAATCCAGGTACTTCACTAATCTGGAAGTCTGATAGGCTTCTTATGGAGTTCCCGACTTGTAAAACCCCAGTCGTGAATAATGTGAGAAGTAGCGATTTTCTCACTCTCAGCGAGTCAATTACTTACATATATAGATTTTTTTATACGATTTCCAAGGCCTTATTTAAGTTATGAGCAACATTATATATCTCCATTGATAGTTTACGCAAAGGGAACTAACTACTTTAATGTGATCTCCTTTAAAAGATATTCATTCATAAGTACCTACAACTTTTTTATCCAACTCATTAATCTGCAATTTATTAACTTCTATACAGTTTCTATTAAATTTACAATTCGGATAAAATCATAATTTAGTTTATAATGTTAGCTGTGACAGACGGGCAGTAACAGTGACAAGACGACAATAAGGGCCCTTGGCACCAATAAGAGAGTGGCGCACCTTCAAAAAAGGAATAATAAAATCAAAAATGCGCCATAATTCAGACACAAATGATATCATTGAGCATTGGCCGAACACCAAACGAAATAACTCAAAATATAAAAGTTAAAAGGATTACAATTTGAAAAAGTAACACAGTCACTACTTGTATAAAATAATGTATTGCAATAATACACATACATTATAACACCTATCTAGGGCTCACAAACACAAGCTAACTATTTAACATAAGTAATTTGCTTCGCTCTCTATAAGGAAATGATTAGGTTAAAATGAATTGAAATAA
Organism: Riptortus pedestris; assembly: GCA_019009955.1. Lineage (NCBI taxonomy): Eukaryota > Metazoa > Arthropoda > Insecta > Hemiptera > Alydidae > Riptortus > Riptortus pedestris. Next base: position 49,892,241 of record CM032229.1, read on the forward strand.
TATATCCAGATGCCACGCCTTTAAAATTTTCTTCTCCAGGATACGTCCATACACTTCAGGGATAAATTAAGTAGTTCCTTGAATGACAATAAATGCAGCAAACCGGTAGCAATAATAAACTAGAAAATATAACGTTAATGAACTGAATGTATTATTATAGCTACAAAGGAAAGCTTGGATCGCCTTTTCAGGGTAAATCGAAAATGACTGATATTCTGGTTCTTGAGTTAAAATAATAGTCTTCTATAATATACCTAATGTAGTCAACAATGTAAGTGATGTCTATCATAATGGTATTTCACCTCAAATTTGATTCTTCCATGCAAGCATAACAAAACCCCTATGTATAGCGAAAATCTCAGGAGTAGGAGTAAGTGTTAACTAAAGGCTTAAATTGAAAGCTTGTTAAAAAGTCATCCATATCAAGCTATAAATGCAAAAAGATATCGTTTCTCGACGCCCAATCGATATAAAGAAATAAAGGTATGGCGGACGGCCACAATGGAAATACTGCTAGAGTCATATACATAATTTAATAATAAAATATTTAAACTGGAAATAAATAATCGGATTCGCGATATATCCGCTATTTGCTAAACCGAAACAACAAGAACAAAACAAAAAATACCAATATCTTGGTTAATATTAGAATTAGAATAAAGAAACTTCATGGGAGCATAATTGTAGAAAATCAATCTAGCAATAAGCCCGGTAATATAACATTTTTCGATCAGACTCAAAATAAATGACATTTCTATTATTTGATCCCTAGAAGAACCGACCTCCTTGTGCGATTTGAGGTGTTATTATTAAAGAACTTGATTTGGTTTTTCACATAAAACGTTTAAATTGACGATTACGTGAGTTTGATTACAATCAAACCAAAATTGCGACCGCTAGAGCATTAGCAGACAAATATATATATAATTTTGAACGGACTTCATTTTCGTCATCTCCTGAGTAATATTGATGGACATTTCAAGAAATTTTTCGAAAATGCGTCATGAGTAAGACCTCAATAGCTGATTACCCATAAGGGAAATCTGTTAAAACGCAAAACCCCATTGTGTTTCTAGGTAAGATGAGATAATGAACCTAGTACAATATTTATGAATATTAGATTTTCTTCTCTATAAACTATACTTGACGTGTGTTTACCAATTTCGAGTAACATTTATCGGAAAAAACATAACTCACAATAGAAAATTCTCCAACAAACAAATAAATACGAATTCGACATTTACATCTAAACTTATTCCTATTATTAAGGAAGAAAATAGAGTGGAAATAGCATTATTGAGATCTAAGAGTATGCTGAAAAAATCCATGGCGGGCACAATATAGAAAGATTAAACAGCACTGTAAACATTCAGATAATGAGTATATGCAATAATGGCATAATATATTTAATAAAGTTAAATTATACAAGAAAAAATGTACAATTATAGGCTAGGCGTATTAATGACTTTATACGTTCTGCTGTAAGTCAAAATTTGACATAAAATTGACTGCATATTTGTTTTTAACGATGTGAGCGGTTCGAAATAAAAGGGAAGAAGTTATTAAAAAGTGACGGTTCTTGAAGATAATGAACGTCCGAATTTACTCATGACTGTCGAATATAAAAGTTGAAACAGGTAATTTAATATTACGTAGCTGGGAATTAATATTTTTTTGTAACTTAAATTAAATGAAAATAAAATATTCTTTCCGTAAAAGGTCTTTTATATATTGCAGTTTTCAAACAAATGGTTGCCTAATCTGTCTATTATTTTTATAATCCCATAATTTCTGTTGTCGATAATTTATCCATGTCTAAATTGCTTACAGAAACAAGACTCTCAACTCTCTTGCAGCCGGTTCGACCAATAAACACTGGATTGATGGCCGAGTTAGTTTATTGTCAAAATCGGCAAGGGAGAAGAGATGGCAAAAAGACGACAATAAATTGAAGGTATTAGATACCTATTAAGGTCATATATCAAAATTAATTTCTTAGCACTCCCCCTCCCCCAACGTGTGTTATCATCCGTTTTTGGCAGGGAAACCAGCTATAGAGGTTTGTACTCATGACGCGATTTTTGAAGATTTTCCTTAAATGTTCATCGATCCTACCCAGGAGATGACGAAAATAACGTCCGTTCAAAATTTATATATATATATATCTGTTACCGCTCTAGCGGTCGCAATTTTTTCTTATCATTACCAAACTCGGCATATAAGCGTTCTATGTTCAAAGAAAGATCACGTTCGTTAACGGCTGAAATCGGACTGTGGGGAGAGGGGTTTTAGAGGGGAGGATTTTCAATAATTCAAAATATGTTTGTTTGTCGGATCGAAAAAGTATGTAGAAACAAAGTTATTGGAAGTTTAATTTCCCATTAATGTTGTTGTATGTATATTTTCTCTATCATGAATATTAACTGAGATATTTGGAGTTTTTTTAGTTTTCAGCCTTAGTAAATCCCCACTCCTACTTATGTCATATTAACAAACATATGTTATATTACGAAACACTTTATTTGAATCTTAAATACTAAATATTATTCTCATTGAAGTTTAACGTTTTGAGATAAATGCAAATACGTGACGCAGGTGGGGAAATCTGTTAAGTTAACGCAGCCCCTGCTTGACGAACTTCTTCATGTGGTTTCATAATGTTGTCATATTATTATTTTTTTCTAGGCATCACATTTGAAATTTTTAATGAAGCATTCCTTTAGTCGCTGACTATCATAGGAGGTTCTTTTATTCTAAGTAATAACAAGCGTGAACAAACAAACAATAAATACCCCTTCATTGTAATATATAGTATTTTTCAGTAAAAAACAAAACAATTCAAAACGAAATTTCACAAAATAAATCCATTAAAATAACGGATTCGAGAAAAGCATTAAGTGTAGTTGTCACTTCAATCTTACCCCTCCCTCCACCATGGCGGTAAAAGTAATTGTCATAAAAGCATTGGACGATCGCCGCTACCAATTATTCTTTTTTTCGCGGGGCCATTAAATGTTTGTCTTGAGGTTAAAGTCCGGGTCCGAGATAATTTCAGCCATACTTTATTAATTTATTCTATTGAATAAAATTAATAGACAGTTTCACTTCATGATTTATGGATAAGCCTAAGACGATTAAGAAGTAAGTAAAAACATCTTGGCTTAATGCAGCCATCCAGCTAAGAACAAATAAATAGTCTTATGTGTTATTTATGAAACAGAAAAAAAAATTCAGCCAATTATAATAAGTACCTATTCAATATCCTTATTGCCGACATTCTCACAATTTTGTCCATTTTAAGTAGCTATTGATGAACATTTGCAACTTAATGTGAAAAAAAACTTCTTTAAGCTAATTAAACAATTAACTGAATCAATTAAAATAAAATAAAAAAATATATTTTTTTTTAATTTTCCAATTAGACCATGTGAATGTTATTCGCTTAAATATTAGTCGGTATAAACTAAAGAAAATAAGTGAAATATCTGAAAGGTTCAATAATATTTCCTAAACACTATACAACTTAAATATTTTAAATTGAATAGTATAAGAAGTATATGTAAAATAAGTTCAAAGTGTATAAAATCTATAAACATTAATAAAAATATTTATGTGCTTTGAATATTGAAATTTATAAAAATAAAGTCTTGACTACTTGTCACTCAAAATAGATTTCGTGCAATTCTTTTAATAAGTGAAGACTATCTCAATAATAAGAAAAGGATGGTAATGAACGTTCAATAAAACTTGGTAAACTCATTTAATTTTGCATTGTATGCTTTAGAGACAAAAACGAATAATGATTAGTTAGCGCTCATGGGAGTTCAATAACATTGGTAAAAACAATTTTATCAATCACGTTTACAAATTTTACAGATTTAGAACTATGACACTTTAGCGAGAATCGAGAGTTTCAAAAAAGTTGATGGGAAGAAACCGATATGTCTTTAGTCAGTTTTAGTTTAAAATGAGCGTCATGTCTGTAGGACCGAAGAACTAGAACGGTTCAAAGATATCATCATTTTATACTCTATTTTCTTTTTAATAAGAATCCTACATAAACGAGTCCTGAAATATCAGCTGGGCTGGATATATATAGTATGAGCAAGTGTGGGGTTTAAGTCTGAAAATATACAAAAAAAAAAGTCCGTCACGCAGGGGCTGCGTAAACTAAGCAGATTTCCCACGTGAAGTTTTACAATAGAGAAATTTCAGAATAGAGAGTCAAACAGTTACGGGAACGGCCCGAACTAGCTCTTGACGGAAACTCACGACTAGACCCGAAGTTGGCCGATCTCATCTCAGAAGTTGAAAACAGAAAAATGCAAATATCTCGGTTAATATTCAAGATACAGAATACATGTATATCACATTATTTATAGTAAATTTAATTTGCAATAAGATTGATTCTATACAATTTTTCGATCCGACGTATAGTAACGGAAATATTTCAAATTTTAGAAAATCCTCCCCTCTAAACTCCCCTCCCACTGGTCCGATTTCAGCCATTAACGAACTTGATCTTTATTTTTGCATAAAACGCTTAAATATCGAGTTTGGTAACGATCAAACGAAAATTGCGACCGCTAGAGCGTTAACAGACAAATATATATATATATATATATAATTTTGAACGGACCTCATTTTCGTCATCTCCTGGGTAGGATCGATGGACATTTGAAGAAATTTTTCGAAACTCGCGTCATGAGTACGACCTCAATAGCTGATTTCCCTTAAGGGAAATCTGCTAATATGAACAACACAGTGAATATTCCAGTTCGAGGAAACTATAGAAAAATAATTATAGAACATTACTTTGTTGGCAAGTTCACTTATATAATATTTTTCGACTTGACGTAAGATATCCATAAGCTTCTATTTTACTCTTTCTTCGAGCTCCCTTCTTACTGATCCGATTTTGGATAAAAACGGAATTGACCATTTTACATGAAACGGTTAAATATAGAAGTTGGTTTCGCCAAAATAAAAGTTGCTAGAGCAGATAATATGTAAGTATGCCTCTACGCAAACAAACACACAGGCGCAATAACCCAAACTTAAATTTTATTGATTTTGTCCTCTAGAGAGTAGAATTGATGGATATAAGTCAAATACATGATCAAAAGCAATGCCAAATAATGCAACTTTCACTGTAACAAAACAGGTATTAATTTGATGAAGAGCTCCCGCAATTAAAATTCTTGGTTCCACCCAGCTTTTACAGGAAGGCAACCTGTAAGTAATCCGCCCCAATTTGTTTTAGTAGCATAAAGTGGGCATTAATCTACAGATAAATAAAGTTTTAATTGCACTAAAAGACGGCTAAGACCATTAACTAATGTATTTATAAATCAAAGTTATTTTCAGGATACACCATGATAAATTGGCCATTTTTCCTCTCAGGTTTAATTTTATAATTTGATTTCAGGAGGCGATCAAAAAAGAACTAATCAGGACGAAACTGGAAACCATCCTGGAACCAAGCTGCCATAAATTATATTCCAACCTCGCCCTACATTATTACAATCATTAATGCACTTAAAATAAATAGATATAAGGCTCAATCATGTTACAAAGTCCAAGTATGTAATTAAGCTGAGCTAATAAATCATCTATAATTGAGAAATTTAAACATATATCATACATCTCGTTATTAAGTTGTAAAAATTGTTAAATTAAATATATGAGAAACGACATACAGAAGAAACAATAGCTACCAATTATGTGGGTACGTTTTACATCTGTGTCTTATCTCTATCTTTAATGAGAGGCTTTAAAATTGAGATGTAACTGTATATATATTGTTTTAGACTGTTTACGCTTATTAAATTTAAGGAACTTTATTTATGATAGCAATTTTAATTTAATAAGAATTAAGACAATAATTCATGTATTTTTTAGTAGTAGTTATATATTGTATTTCAGACCCTACTAATACAAGTCAATATTAACTTGATTGTATCCTCTTATTCATTAGTAAATACTCTATCTCAGGTAATATGTTTCAGCAGTTTATCATCCTTTAAGGACAGATAAGTATGAAAAAATATTTATTAATTTCAAGCATAGTTCAACAAATTTGGTAGTGCAGGTAATTAATTATTTTGAAGGCGATCTTGACTCTGCTATTTCAGTTTGTTACCACGAATACTTTCCGTGTAACGATACACTAAGTTAAAAAAAGTTCAGGTATCAGAAGTGCGGTAGATCTTGCAAGCGTCAAGATCTGATAAAGAAAACCTAATTTTCGAGCTGGTAAACTTTCTTTCTTTGTCAGAATTCCGATAAGGTTCAAAGGAATCACCATCACCGAATTTAATTGTTGAGATCTTAGCACAAACGAAGTGGCAAGTTTTAAGGCAGATATTGGCCCTGCTAACTTTAAATGCTTCAGGCGAAAGTCTGAGGTTAGAGACGTATTTTGGTGGCTCTAAAGATCCATTGTGAAGGATCAGGAATTTTGAACATATTTATATAACTAGTCATAACTTCAACCCAAGATGATTCGTGCAGAAGCTATGTACACTGTTAGTGACTATTGCACTGCAAAGATGACGTAGAAGTATTACAGCGCTGGCACACATTTAATGCTCGTGGTTTAAGGAGCACGCGAGGCTTGTTAGCAGATTTCCCTTAAGGGAAATCAGCTATTGAGGTCGTACTCTTAACGCAATTTTTGAAAAATTTCTTCAAATGTCCATCGATCCTACCGAGGAGATGACGAAAATGAGGTCCGTTCAAAATTAGACCTTTATATATATATATATATATATATATATATATATTTGTCTGTTAACGCTCTAGCAGTCGCAATTTTTGTTTGATCGTTACCAAACTCGATATTTAATCTTTTTATGTAAAAGGAAAGATCAAGTTCGTAAATGGCTGAAATCGGACCAGTGGGAGGGGGGATTATTGAAAATTCGAAATATCACCGTTACCTTACGTCGGATCAAAACATTGTATAGAATCAATCTTATTGCAAATTAAATTTACTATAAATATTGTTCTATACATTTATTCTGTATCTTGAATATTAACCGAGATATTTGCATTTGTATTGTGTGTGTGGTCGGCAGGAGTCGGCTATGTTCTGGACTTTCCGCCGAGAGCTAGGGCGGCCGTTTCCGTAACTGTTCGTCCCTCGTGAATAGGTTTAGAGATTTATTACTACTACTGTTGTTATTAGGCAGATTTTTCTATTGTAAAACTTCACGCGGGAAATCTGCTTAGTTTACGCAGCCCCTGCGTGACGAATTTTTTTTTTGGTAATAACGAAAACCAAACTCGGAATTAAGGATTACGTATGTAAGGGGTGCTTGAGGGAATAATTTCCACTGCCCTCAGGAACTGGGACCAAAAATAGTGAAAAAATTTCCATATATCACGTCACAACCACAGTGAGATATCATCGCTGCGCTAGTGGAGTAGCAAGAGACTTGTAATGAAATTTGTCTCAAAACCCAATTGACATGTCTAAGTACTTCGACTCTTTTAGAGCCTTAAATCGGCTGCTGGTGATCAGACCACTGGTACCCCCGCTTGGATGAAAAGACCAGTCTTCTCTAGAAAATGAATTCCCGATGAACTTGATAATGGATAATGGGGGGTGTATGTCGCGTTGATCACTGTCTATAAAAAACTATGATCCCAAATCTCGATTGACATCAGCTAAACATAACTAAGTTGTACAATGTCATACAGGACGGTTTTATATATATATATATATATATATATATATATATATATATATATATATACCGGTATTTATCAAAAACTAAATAAAAATTGAAGATCTGTATAAAGAATTTTGAATCTAACAAACCAAAAGACGTACACCGAATTGTGAATATAGAGTAAAGTAGCGTATTTTAAATTATTTATCAATAGAATCGCATTCTATACTAAATCTTGCTAAGATTTAAGTTTGCGTCAGGGAAAAGAAACAATGAAATTCCACATAAATAAGACTTTACTAATTTATGTAGAGGTTTATAGACCCAGACGGACATTGAAAACTACAATGTAAAATAGTAGTATGTAGGGAATATTACAATTCATTTTTTTTTTAAATATATATATAATTTCAGCACCACATGACTTTTTTGTCCCATTAAATTAACTAAACAAAATGATAGGTAACATTTCATTTCACTGCTAGCCGATATCTTCGTTCCAATCCATCCGATCGAAAAATGTCATAGAACACATACATTTATAGATCTTTTCATGATAAACAGAAGGTCTTACACAAATATTTTCAAAACGTACTGAGAAATTTAACTGTTTTTATTTTAAACTTCTTCTCTAATCTCCTCCCTCCTCTATAATCGATATCCATCAAAAATGGGGTGGACAACTAGACGTAACAACAACCCTAAACACGAAATTTCAACATTGTAAGATTATCCGCAACATACTTAAAAGCATAACTAGCCGTAACTAGTCAAAATAGTCTCAGCGAGGATCAAAACGGATAATTCCATTGAAATTTGAAAACCTAATTACATTAGAATAATTCTTTTAACTCGTACAAACTGGCTATGTATTGCGCACACTTAAATGAAGAAGCTAGATTTCCAGAATTAACGTTATGAGATATTTAAAAATAATTAATAGTATGAGCAATCCAACTCGCATTTAAATCCTCTAGGTTATGGGATGATAGTTAAGATATAGATAGGAAGTAATCTACTATGCACCTACAGCACCCACACTTAAGATAAGTGAATATTCATCAGGGAAAAACACTCGTCACACACGACGTAGGACCATTATTTAGGCTTTGGATTTTCCAAATTGAATATATATATATATATATATATATATATATATATATAAAATATACCCCTTAAAACATTAATCTATTTGTAAACAGCATTCGAAGTAGCTAAGAGCTCGGCTTCACATAGAAATCTGGTGATTCAATCGCGTTCTTAAACTTGTGGGTTAAAGTCACGAATTAATTGCGATTGCGTTTATTGCATCCTTTACTTACTAATTTTTCATTAAATATTACATATTTGAAATATAATTCCGATTCATTTATTCAAATGGCGATTTAGGTATTTGATAACGTCTTATTCTATGTATAATTTACATGAATGAGGGTGGTTCTATCGTCTGACTTGAAGACAAATGTCATTAACAGCTATCAGTGAAGGATATATTATTTAAGAAAACTATTTCATTAATTATGAAGCCTGCATTCTAATAATGCAGCATGTAGTAATGATTGATATTCCCTAGTAGTCTTAACAATAATAACCTTTTTATTAAAGTATTTTCTCAGTTGTCTCATGGCGCTCAGTAGGTAACGGAAGAAGGATAGAAATCAGAAAACGGAGACATATAGTGAAGAGTGTGTATGTGTGTGTGTGTGTGTGTGTGTGTGTGTGTGTGTGTGTGTGTGTGAGTGAGAGAGAGGGAGAGAGTGATTGAGTAAGTAAAACAGAGAAATATAGTGAAATATGTGTGTGTGTGTGTGTGTGCGTGTGTGTGTGTGTGTGTGTGTGAGAGAGAGGGAGAGAGTGATTGAGTGAGAGAGAGGGAGAGAGTGATTGAGTGAGAGAGAGGGAGAGAGTGATTGAGTGAGTAAGTAAAACAGAGAAATATAGTGAAGTATGTGTGTGTGTGTGTGTGTGTGTGTGTGTGTGTGTGTGTGTGTGTGTGTGTGTGTGTGTGTGTGTGTGTGTGTGTGTGTGTGTGTGTGTGTGAGTGAGAGAGAGGGAGAGAGTGATTGAGTGAGTAAGTAAAACAGAGAAATATAGTGAAGAGTATGTATGTGTCTGTGTGTGTGTGTGTGCGCGCGCGCGCGTGTGTGTGTGTGTGCGTGTGTGTGCGAGGAGAGAGAGAGAGAGAGAGAGAGAGAGAGAGAGAGAGAGAGAGAGATAGAAAAACAGAGACATATAGATAAGAGTGTGTGTGTGTGTGTGTGAGAGGGAGAGAGTGAGATAGAGAGAGAGAGAGAGAGAGAGAGAGAGAGAGAGAGAGAGAGAGAGAGAGTAAAACAGAGACATATAGTGAAGTGGGTGTGTGTGTGTGTGTGTGTGTGTGTGTGTGTGTGTGTGGGAGAGAGAGAGAGAGAGAGAGAGAGAGAGAGAGAGAGAAAGAGATAGAGAGAGAGTAAAACAGAGACATATAGTGAATAGTGTGTGAGAGAAAGAGAGAGAGAAGAAAAAGGGGGAGGAATCCAGAAGCGAGAGAGATCTGCAGTAGATCTGAATGGCCCCTCATTCCAGAAGAAGCAAGCCATGGGTTCCAGGAAGTTCCTCCAGCAACGGGCACGCTTCAAACCAACTGCCCGAGTATTTTCAAACCTGACCAGGCTTCTTTCCTCGCCGACCCATCCCATCAACTCAAATTAACCACTTCCTCGGCTCATCTTTAATGAAATAGTAGGAATAAGTGCTAAACGAAAAAGCTCAATTTTGTTGTAATTCTAAAAACATGAACGCCTCATATTAAGGTAGATTAAATAAGCGGTAGTGGGTCTAGATTAAAAACCACGCATCAACATAACAGGACAGAGTCACGTAAAACAAAAATAAATGGTTAACACCCGATGAACATTTGGCTTTTTCTTCACGATTTATACGAGTGTTTTACATACATTCGAACGTTAAAGACTCTGCCTTAAGCTTCAGTAGCAATTAAATTTTCGTGGAAGGAAAGTGTAATTTGGAGAAGCCCGATCATTTATAAAAAATCTGCTGAAAAAATACATTTTCTTGGCCGAATGTAGGGTCGGTTCTCAAAGACAGCAGTATATTTGCAAGTAACCAATGCGATTGCAAATCTCGGGAGAGGAACCCCATGACATCTTGAGCTACATTGTTGTCAGACGCCAATCCAATCCCGGATATGTATTCAGCACCGAGCAGTAACTGAGAAGATACTTACTGCTTCCAAAGTAAGCAGGGTATCGGACGGACAAAAGTATTATACTATTGTCAAACATGTCGGTAGATGCCGTCATTTCAGGCTGATCTAAGAGTACACGTGACAAGTGCATTCGGTGCAATGGCACCATCTTTGAACAATTCTTTCCAGACTTGAGTCTGTCGTTAGTCTTACTGAGTAGTCCCTTGGAATTTCCAGCATTTACGCAGTCCTTTATTAGTTGCTATATTCATTTTGGTGAGGTTTGAATCTACACAGACATATAAACAACTTCGTCAGGAGATGAATTGACTACCCCAATATGAATATGACAACTAATAGCTGACTAAAGGACTACATAAATACAGGCAAGGAATACCCAGCACAACCAAAGACAGGTTTGAGGATGTTGACATCGCACCTGCTGCCACATGTACTCGACAATCAGCAAGTAATGATGACACCTCCTATGGCAATACTAGCGAAACCAACCTACTAAGTGATAAGCCAAAGTACTTACTATAAAGACCCAAATAGCTCAATTCTTGAGAAAAAAACAGGACGTCAAATTCGCCTCATCTTATTCCAAAGATTCTTCGAGCATATTTCGGAAATTAAAGTCGTTGATTTTCAACAATTACCTCGTATGAACAAAAATGCATCACGAATAAAGAATTTCCCTGTATAAACACAATATGTATTAACGCTCTACATTTTGTCATATGTAAAGTAATTTCTATATCTTTCAAATGTTGGTTCCAATGCAGAATTATTTTATGAAGATAGACTGCAGGATTCCGTCCCAGTACAAATATTACATTGTCTCAAAATAATCCACTGGATATTGCACTATGTAATCGTGCTCAAAACTCACAACATAAATACTCAGCCTTAGAATACATAAAAATTGAGGTTTTACTTTCTTGGCGCAGGGTTTTCACTTGCTATGAATTCGTTCTTTTCCTCATAGCATCATGTCTGTTTTGGTTACTTTAATTCATTGCTTCATAAGTGCTAAAGAAAAACGTTCCTAATGCTGCTTTTAAGCTATATTATGAATTTGTCTTAAGGATCGAGATTTGCGATAGATTTAACTATGTCGACACAAGACTGTGAACACGTTCCCTCTACAATTCAAGAGAGGTGTAGTCTTCAACAGACTCTTTTAGAACAACTTATAAATAGTAGTATCCCATTAAAACATAAATGTATTATACTCCTTAATAAGTCTCCCATTCTAGAATTCGTATGTACAACCTAATGCGGCACCAGTAATAAAAAAAAATATCACAAAGATTCCAGAATAAATTCAGAGAAAAACTTTAAATGCAATCCTACTGTAGATTGAAACCGACTTGAAGTTTGCCAACAAATTCGACGAATATACGGCAGGCGTCTGTAGATTCTACAATTTATTAAATACTACATTGGAGTCTTTGAACAGTCACAAAAAAATCCAACAAATATATATTTTATAAGTAAAATAGATTTTTCTGTTATTTCTTTATGTCCCTTGTAAAAATTTACCAATGGCTCCAAAATTGTCAAGCAGACCGACAGATTATTTAAAACTCAATGATTCCAACTAAAGAGGTGTGTACAGAAAGAGGGACACGACCAGGTAAGGATTATTGTAAATATAACATAAAAATGAAGAAATGAGAGCACCAGCTTCGAAAATATATAAATCAGTATTTAATTGAGCGTTAGTTCCAAGAAAAAGATATAAGGTAAGTAAATGTTGAAATAATTATCTTATTTTCACAAAGGGTTGGGGAAATAATTTTAATAAACTATAAACTCCTAATACAAATAAAACACAAGGAGTATTTTCTCAGTACATAGAATAGTTACTCCGGTTTCAAAGTAAATAATATATACATAGGTGAGATTTACATTTTGGAAACGATTTAACTTCACAGGCTAATGTAACCTGAGGGTCGAATTATACATAAAAATAAAAAATGCCAATTTAAAAAAAAAAAAAAAAAATCAGTCAACTGTACTTCCCCATGATGAACGGTTCGAACGAATGATATATTTAAAATATCTGGGACCGTGATTTGATCATTTCTAAAATTTATTTGCGAATTATGTGAACCAAATGAGAAGTTCGGTTATCTTTGAGATCAGATTTGGAAATTATGCTATCTATGAGTAGAACATGTATAACCTGATTTACAAGCCATTATTAGCTTTTATTTTGAATTCCAATTTCATGAACCTGGGATTCCAAAAGCGAAAGGTGTTCGGAACGACAAGCTCAGACCGAGTTAGGTTAATATGCAAGCAAAGGACCAGACCAAACATTGGGAGAATGTTCGCTCAAAGAAGTTTCCTCACGAATCAGTTTAGTTCCTTAATAGAGTTCTAAAGTGGTCATTCCATCGCCTCGGGACAGTCGAGCAAGCAGGCGCGTTCTCTTCAACCAAGTCACGTTTTAACTTCATTTTCGTTGGGGCAAAGCGCAACGAGGAATTAGCACAAGAACGCCAATTATGGGACCCTTGGTTCACAGTTACAAACATGTTAAACGACATAGATCAATACTGTAGTCGATTAAAGGCAAGGTAGCCTGAAAAAGTCCATAATTGATTATAACTTGGGTTAGTTAAGTACCAGGGAAGGAAAAATTGCAGTATACACTTTGGAAAATTTCACCAAGAAAACCCAAGTATTTCTCTTATAAGATTATTCTTAATTTTAGAAAATTAATCTAACGTTAATGCCAATTTAAAATCCGGAAATTGCACGATCTCATTCAGTATCCATAAATATAAAAAAAAAAAAAATTTAAATCGTGTAACTGAGGTGGAATCGCAATCCAATAAAGACTGTCCGCGTCGTTTGTCTTAAGCAGTGATCATAAAAATAATATAATTAAAATTAACAAAGCAGAAAATAATTCCACTGTAAAAGTGCAATAATATATTACAAGAATAAACTGTCAATAATTTAAAATAAATTCCTAAGGGAATTAGCTGCGTGAAATAACACTTTTCTCAAACCACCTTCCAAGGAAGGAGAATGCTACCATATTGAAAATGTAAATCGTACTGAAATAAGTCAATAATACAAAAGAATAAGCACTCATGAATTGCAATCATTAAAAAGAACCTAGTGTTCATAGATTAGAAACCAATGTTAAATCGTCAGTTCATTTCCTGTTGAACAGCTGTTTTTAACCATAAATAATGCGATAAAACAGTCATCAATGGCCTGGGAACCATACATTTTCAAAAATCATGATGATTCACTGATCATGATAAGACACGTCTGGACAGTGGAAAGGGGGTCATTACCTCACCTACGTACGAAAATAAGTCGTTTTTCTTAGAGGCCATATTTAGTAAGTGCTAGTTAAATATACAGTTTCAGAAAACATCAGCGCCCACACATGGAAGCGACCATGTTTCCATTCATTCGCCCAGACTTGTAATTACTTTATACCGAAGAGCAGTTTTGAATAGGTTTTATTATTACTATTATTTTCAAAAATGTCTCCGAAAAATTCACACAATTGCTATTGACAAATAACATTAAGGTTAGGCAGATTTGTCATTGTATCAATTAAAACAATAAGGTAAAATAGACGCTATTAATTTCAGCTCAGAAAAAATAAATATAACGGCTATCTTTAGGAAATCTGTTGTTAGAGAATAGGCTTTGTAAACGCTCTATATTTAATTATCTGACGCTCCTTTTTTAGAATCACTCCGTCGGCTCCTTGGAGTAACTTTTTTGTGAAATCTACGAAGAACTGATTTTCGCCATATTTAATAGTCCTAAAGTTTTCTAGAACCAATGAAATTATGGCAGAATAGGCATTCGCAGGTTTTGGAGATCCCTAACAATAGAGTGAACCGTGAATGCAAGAGTGCCTTTGACTTTTGAAGTGAGCAAAGGCGGCAGAAATCAAAATTCAATTTGTACCTGATATCCTTTACGGTACACTCTTCTGGTTCACTGGTCTTTATTACTCCGACGTTATATGCGATTTGTGGTTCGTGTGAACTATTGACCTACTATGTATGCAGTAAGAACTCTTCCGCATAGCTCTGGTCAATATAATATAGGTTACTTTGAAATCACCGCCAAATAAATAACCTCTGGAAGACGTGTACACTATTTAGATAGAAGAAGGAGACAAGATGTAGCACTATTAAACAGTTAAGGTAATAATAATAAAATTATTCTTGATTTGGGAGAAAAACTTTTCACAGCAGCCAGGAGTCGAACCCGGCGGCTATCTTGGATATCGTACTCTACCAATTGATCTAAAGAACCACCCCAACGAAATACTCTCCAGCCAAAGTCTCAATCAACTGAAGAGAGGCAATAATTGTCCATTAACGGCTTAAAGTAGAATGCTCCAGGTCAGATATATAGTGTATAAGTACCAAATGGTTTTTCATTTTGGGACTTCACTGGTTCCAAATTTCAAACTTCTTATTAATCAATCAATCTTTCTGGGATTCATAATGTATTAATATGAATTTCATAAATTTTGAGCAAAGTAATATATTAGGGCTTGGGAACTGCATGAACAATAAAATGTTCTCAAAATGTAGGAAATTTTCCAAATACCTAAGTCCTTCTTTCTATGAGTGACAATGACAGTATTTCAATGACTTGTTTCAGTACATTTTCATTATGGTAGACACTCTCCTTCCTTGGAAGTTGGTTTGAGAAAAGTGTTATTTCACGTAGCTAATTCCCTTAGGAATTTATTTTTAATTATTGACAGTCTATTCTTGTAAATATTGCACTTTTATAGTGGAATTAGTTCTATCAAAAACTCAAAAAAAAAAAAAAAAAAAAAAAAAAAAAAAAAAAAAAAAAAAAAAAAAAAAAAAAAAACCAGTAGCAGGAAAAGTTTATATTTTAGTTATAGTTATAATCTCGGTTATTACTTCGGCTATCGTCAAATAACAGAATAAGGTAAGAAAAAATCACTTACAGACGTCGTGCAGCTAAGCTTGCAAAAATGTAAAGAATCCGTCTAGAAGTCCTTAATGTGTCAGGACTTTAATTATCACATGAAATATGCATTAAGTTTTCGACTTTAAAATAATATGGAGAGCGGAAGAGCGCTTTCATTTAAAAAAGAGAGTCTTATGCAATTTATGCAACTGAAAATAGGTGAAGTGTTGAACAGATGGCATAGGGTCGGTTGGTAAGAAAATTACAAGGGATCCGGTTGGGCAAGGAGTGTACTGCTCAGTCATGGTGGCCCCTCCGGCTCCTGAACTTTCTCAATCAGGCTCACAAATAGCTTACGATCAGCTGGACCACTATAATTCTCACACGCATTAACTCCTGCATATTTATGATCATGCGAATACCACTCTACTCGATCCTAGTTATTTAGCTCACCTTTATTATATTCCATTAAAGTTCAGAAGAGTAAATATCAAGAAAGCCAGAACGGGCGGTTATGCTCTTGAGCAAAATGGTAATGTGTTTATTTTAATTAACATAAAAACTAAACATTTGGTAACGTTAGCAGAAAAATAAATTTCCAATGAGATAAAACTGTCTTCAGAGGTATGATCAACTTGGTATAAATGAACAACATTTTTCAGGGCGTTTTCTAAAAAAAAATCAAACAAAAAAAAACGAAGTTTAATAAAAGCAACTTCTAACGAAATGTACTACTGGCAATTCAAATAAAGGGTTAGAACCGCCAGTATAAATGATACTGTTGTCATAACTGTCGGTGGAGACCGTCGTCACTGGCTGATGGTCGAGTACAGCTGGCAAGTGCTTTCGATGCGATGAAACTTTTGACGGGCTTGAAGACGGCGCCATAGCATCGAAAGTGCTTGCCAACTGTAGTCCACAATCAGCCGTGACGACGGTCTCCACCGACAGGGAAGACAAAAAATGTACTACTATTAATTAAAAATTTCCAAAGCAAACGATTGCAATTTTTCTTCCTCAATCATAACTTTATCGATTACTAATAGGAGGAAATCAGAATAAATAATAGGCACCACATTTTAAACTTTTTTGAAGAGACTTTTAAAAAAACAACCGAACATACCCAAAATGTTATTCTCATTAAGAGCAAACAGCATTGAACTGAGCCCGCTTTCATAGGTTGTAAAATTTGAAGCCACTGTCGTAAGTAACTGTACAAATTGATTATCTGCGGAGCAAGAGACATTTACGGAACGCAGAACGATTGCAATTAGTAGTACTTGTGATAATAACAAATTATTTTCTAATTGGTGAAAATCCACTTTGTCTCTCTGACAAGGTTTACTGAAAAGGCAATCTATTAACTCGATATGTGAACTTGTCCATTCGACTTTCACGCTCAAAAAGGCATTTGAGTATGTTCCAGTATCTTCAATGAAAAACTCCTTAAACAATAATCGAATAATTCCCATAGTTCAGGTGTTATTAATCCAATAATACCTATATAAATGCTATCTTATATATATATTTATATATATATATATATATATATATATATATATATTCATGTAGCAAATAAATTTCATCGAATTAGAAATTCCTAAAAAATGGTAAATAATTTTAACTAGCAATTGCATTTGACGAGTATAAATAGGCTATATGAGAATTCAAACATGAGGCTTACTTCATATTTTTCTTCAATAGGGTTTTTCCAATAGTTTTATTCGCAATGAAATTTAAAGAAAAAATTGCATTAAAAATGTATGATTGAACAAAAATGTATTTCTTTTAAATTGGTCTTAACAATTTTGACATATACTATTACCGGATACCAAGTAGTATCTTACTGGTATACAAGGCGACTAATGTTAACTATTTTAAATAACACTATCAGGAGTGCAGTTTTTCATGAAAGCCAAATTATAAAATGATCAATTTCTTATTTTATAAAAACAATAAATATTGAAAAATTTGGTAATTTATTATCGAAGAAAAAATTTGGTTTAGATAAATGCCTTTCAGTATTAGAATGTAATGCTGATTGAAATTAAAAATTGTTACTACTCATTACCGCTCACCGTTTCATAATTAACTGGAATTAGATGAACAAAACTGATCGTGATTGAATCCAATTATTTGGTGATTGGGAGCAGCGTTAGTGACTCAATTACCGGTTTCAAGGCTGTGGATTGCACAATAAATTCTATCTAGTTGTTCAGTTACTTGACTTTAAGATCGGACGTTTATCTGTTCCTACAATGCCTACTCAGCATCGTGAAGCAATAGGGTAGCTATACCACTTCAATAAAGATGTAGTTTTTTGGTTTCAAATGCCACCAACATGGGTTAACTTGACTTCCCACACTGCTATGTGCAGAGGCAATTATCAGAACAGAGAAAACATTATCAAAACCAATAGGTTTCCTCTATGTGCTCTATAAAGACCACCAGAAAATATATTTATACTATCATGAACAAAATAAAGTACAAGATATCACATCACAGTTAGAATTAAATAAATCCGAAAATGCAGCAAATATTAAATGACAATGAGAATTAGACAGAACCTCGAATGAACGCTTTACAAATAAAGTCCTGATACAGACAGAGAGGTTAATTCCTTATATATAAATATCGCATTGCTTTTCATCATAAAACATGATTACTCTAATATAATGCTAACGAGTGAAAGAACACAGTAATCCAAGACACGTCAATACCCACGGTAAACACTTTCTACAGTAATAAATTTCCCAGACAAATCCCATAAGATCTACTCATCAAGAGCGTAAAAATAGCCAGTTTCTTTCATTAGAACGAGAGAGAGATAAAAAAGAAAATGAAAACTTCAGTCAACTCATCGACGGATAATTAGCAGACAATGTTGGAGACTGCTATTCACTCAGCGGCATTTAACAATCGCTCAATAACAGACGGAGAAATTAAGGCCAAAGAGAGAGGGGAGTGCATTTATCATGACTGGAAATAAGATGCACTTAACACGGACAAAACATATTCAGGAATATTTGTAACTAACTTTACAAGGGATAAGATCTCCCATTGCCGATTTCATGTTACACCGGCTTCGTCCATACTGTACGAGCTACTTTTTGGAAGCTTCCCGGATTATGATCAAGATGATAAAACTGAAGAAGGCAACCTGAGAGGTGCCGAAATCCAGCTCGTAATCGGATAACCAGCACGTACTGACCTCTGACAGCGTAGACATTTTCTTGAATGACAAAAAAAATATTGTAGCCGAGTTCAATGTTCGTAAAGGCAGATTTTTAAGAGTAAAATAAACACACTCGATAGTTATTACAAGAACGAAATTCGACTCAGATATATCACAAGGAGGTCATATTTGTCATAGTGTGAATTAAGGTTGCTCCAACCCAGGAGTGTGTAGCAACTATGCTTGGAATACTTACACGAGGTGCTTAAAGTTCGACAGATCATGCAATACATGAGCCAAAATTAGAATTATCACAAAACCTAAATGACTGATACTCGTTTGACACTGCAGAATACGCAGATTAGAATAAAAGAGGTATGGAGGTATAAGCTTTTCTTAATTATTAGTAACAATAATAATAGCATATAATCCTTACTGAGACCAATTAACGTAATTCAGGACAAAAGAAAGGATTTTTAGGTCTCAAAATGCCCAGGTGGGCGAAACGTCTGCGACTCTAAAATAAGGAGAATAAATATAGCTGTTTGAGCCCTAAAGATCCTTTCTATTGTCAAGAAAAAATAACGATTTTGAACCTATCCTCCCCAACTTACAACAATACAACTTTAATGAAACATTAAAGCGGTAGAATCCTAGACATCAACCAGCAACTCTTAGTTTAAATGGTGAATAAGAATACAGAGTTCAAGTAAGGACTTCTCCCCGAAAAGAAATCTAAGACGGATTGTTTGTTGCTCAAGCTATAAATATCGACGACTATCAAAAACATGGTTCTTAAGAACCTCTTCCAACCCGTTCTATAGAGAAGTAAAAATTGTATAACCATTTTAAATAGGTAAAAATGTTCACTTCATAGTGTTCTCTGAAAATATAATAATCATTGGTTACCTTCAGGAACTATACACGAGTTGATAACCAATAATTCTACGGCACAAAAATTAAATATATATTTAGATAAACTATAGATTTATCTAAATCTATAATAGTTCTAAAATACATGTACCCAGAAACGAGTAAACCCGCTGTATGGTAAAAATATTTTAATGTCAGACTAAATATAAATTGGAGTAAGTAAAAATAGAGAATCACATTGTAGAACATGCAAGACAGATGAAGACCAATTCACAAATTGTGACGTCAAATAAAAAAATAATAATAATAAAAGTGAATTTATTTTTATTATCTTCTTCTAATTCTTGGCAATAAACAAAGACAGTTTAATTGTATTTAATTCCATTCATTGGCGATTCTTATATTTTTAATATAGAAGGTGATGAACTTGTGATGATGTAAATGTCTATTTCAACTGTAGTATTAAAATCTGTCCGAAGTCAAAAAAATGATATGAGTAAACGTAAAACATCCAGGTAAATGGTTCATCATAGCACATAACAATAAACACACATGCACAAAAAAAATTAGACATATAGATTATAAATGTGGCATGAACAACATTCCAAATACAGAATATAACTATTTCCAATAAAAAGAGGTAATAATAAGTTTTCCTCCAATGATACCCATTAAATGCAGACTTCTTTGTGTGAATAATTTATTCTGTGTAAGTAAAGAGAATGCTTATATCTACATCCCCCTTTTGGTTTCAAAAGGGGTGATCCTACAAAAGAAGTTGCTCCTTTGGCTCGTTCCACAGAGGCCTGTAGCCATTATAATCTCCAGGTATGGTACAAATTAATGGCGGCAAAAAACTCTAGGTGCGCTCCTTAAAATTCTCTAAGCAAATGATAGAGATAAAGAAAAAAAAGAGGCGTATCCAGACACTCTGGAGGAGAGGTAGATGTAAGAAATGCATTGGAACGATCTCAATCAAAGACACTTAGGTATGTAAGATTGTGTAAATAGCTGTTGTGTGCGCACAGCCGGTTCGCAGTCTCCTTGCTTATGTCACTCTGAGGCAAGCATGCATACTGCCACACATTTACAAATACCATACTCTTTGAGCACTTTTAACACTCTTTATTTCATTATTCACCATCATCAATAAATATAAACAAATAAATAACCAAGAAATAAACATAAACACAGCCAAAACTAAAAGGAAAGTAAGAATAAAACAAAAATAATAATTTATACTGTCATTTTATTATTGAAAACAAACAAGTTAGTTTTTAAATTACCCTTGTGTGTGTGTCATGGACAACAGTTGAACGAAGTCTTCTTCTTTGAACTATTTACATAACATGTACAAAAACATTTGTAACTATCACACCAAATACTGATCTCTTTGAGATATTTTAGTTTATTATTAAATATACTAATAATGTTAATTTATTCTTCATTTTTTAAAAAAATAATAAAATAAAAACTTTATATAAGGCTTTGCCTAAAATAACAACACAAGGACAAATAAAAATCCATAAATGTGATAGTTACGAAACAAAATCGACCATGTCAACAATAAATAAATAATTTCAAAAAGAAAATAATAAAGAAGTAAAATACGAATAAAATAAAATCACCTGTCCCTCATCACAGGATTTCATGGAAAATTCCTTTCCCACAAAAATATGATACAGAATGACACATCAATAACTAGAGAATTAATAAATTTACAATCCCAATGTCTAATATAGACTCACGTTTTATATAATTAACAAAATAAATAATATATAAATCTTCCATTAAATCATTCACAGCGCGGATATACTTTCACTCATTTCACATTCATTCTAATGAACACAAATTTTTTGAAGTAAAAACTTGTGGAGCTTTGTTTAAAGACTGTCCCTCCATTAGTCATTACCTTAATATTCACTTTAAAAATTCAAATATCTATATAAAATAAAATTAATTTACAAACTAATTAGTTAAATTACAAAAATAGCGTAAAGCTCTGTACAGAAATGCAAGCATGTCGAGTAATAAATAAAAAAAATAGTATTAATAATTATTATTCGATTTTATTTATGGCTCCACTCGACGTAGCTTGCATATTATTTTGACTACGATAAAACTGTGAAATACAGACAAACCATGCTATTTAATACACCACCTGGTCAAGTAGCCAACAGACAAATTATCTAACAGAAACTAAATAACCGCTGCTTTCTACTCGTCTGAAGAGTAAATTAAAAAAAAAAAAAGTTTCCTACTCTCATGATGAGATAGGCCTAATTAAAAAATAATTACGGGGAAGGTGATAAATGTTTAAATAATTAGACGAGGCGAGCCGGGCCGATTTGAAGAATGGCATTAGCATCATTTGTAAGCTAGGCAAGAAATGCCGCTATCTCGTGTCAAGTCAAGCTAAACTCACTACAGGTCCTTCGGCCTGCTAGCATAAAAATAACATCAATGGACATTTTCAATTAACATGAACTGTTAAAAATTTATAAAATAAAACAATTATAAAATCGTAAAAAAATTCTAAAAACCAATGATTACTGCTACTGATAATATACTGATTTAAAATTAGTTCATATATTTCAAAAGAGGAATTATTAAGAAGAAGAAAAACTCAGAAAAGCAAAATGACTGTGATTCTTTACTTGAAATATTCAACGGATTAAATAAACAAGTAAGGAACTTAACAATCTTATGCTTTTTGCACTTTCTTACAAATGGGTGCTTCAAATTCGTAAAATTCCATAAAGATCTGAGTCAAAATAATGTTTTCCCGGAGATGTCCAAAAGCACTCTCATAATTCACGGGAATTCCCAAACATAAAGCAGAAATATTCCTCCACTTAGTAATTTATAATATTATTATTTATTTATGGGTACAGTTTCGTTACCTTGTTACAGAAAATAAGCGACTACTTCATCGTAAAATATCCCACGTTAATATAAATAGCAAAAGTAAGGTGTCTTTTATTTATATATTATGTGCCTACGCGCGTTGAAAAATTACTAAATACGTTTTATTCGACAACAAAATAAATAAGAATCTAAAGAAGTCATAACATACAAAGTGTACCAAAGTTTACTCTTGAATTTATGCCATTTAAGTATTTACGGATTAAAATACTAATCAATTAAATTGAAGACTTTAGGATTGTCGTCTTTTAGTTTTTATAATTGCACAAGATATTGGGGAAACGAGAATCGCCAATCGTTTCGGACTCCACTTAAATATAAATAAAGAAGGTAGGCTCCCGAAAATACTGTTGATTCAAAACAAAATAAATTTAACCCTAACTCAGAATAGCCGTTACAATACTTACAATCTAAATACAAATCTACTTTGAATAAGAATAGAGGCTGATAGATGGCGCGAAAGCCCTTACAGGCAATGACTCCATTGGTATAATACTAGGACCATTGAAAATAATATCGAATTTCACCCCGGCCATTATAGAAAGCTGAGGATGAATAGTTAGCTCTTACAGGAGCTAATAAAGAGACAGATTAGAAAGCAGGGTGAGCGGCATTCCTTTTGACAGCAGTTACCGCCGATTCATGCTAATAAGGCTTTATGATGTCGGTGCCGAGTATCAGCTGACCAGGTGGGTATCTCTGGGGGAAGGGGGTGGCGTGCATCTCAAACCTTAAGGGAGGCGGCTCTAGGGGGGCGGCTTGGGTGACACTCAGCAAAAAAGCACAAACAATATAAACAACTACATAAAACAAGCTAGTAAAAAAAAAATAAATGTACTACTACTTGTGTTCAACAAATCTATGGTGAAATCCAAAAAAAAGGACACACAACTCAAACCAAAACACCAAAAAAACTGAGTATCACCCTTATCTTCAAAATTGATATTATTATAATTGTATCATATGTAATATTATTTGTACATTAGAACATTAAAGTGTATGGACTTTGTACTGAATGAATAATATTAAATACGTAAACTGGTCATACAACTTCACAACTTTGGAAATAAGTAATTTAAAATTAAAGAAAAGGCTTTAATAGTGCCGTTTGAAAATGTTTAATGAAAGAAACTTAATGTTGTCAAAGTACATTTAATTGAGAATATAGTGATATCATACTTCATTATTCAAGAACACTAAAATAAAAAATGTATTTTTAAGATGTGTCAATACGTCCCGTTTGTTTCATATTTTCCAAGAATATTATAGAAATGTCAAAAACAATGCTGAGTTTTAGCATTGTTAAACCAACAATACAGCACAAGGAAAAGAAAAGATTTAATTTTATTTAAGGGTTCTAACTTCAGTGTATATGTGTATACTACTATAAGAAAATCTCATAATGTGTTAACTATAATCAGGCCAACGGTCCCGTTCAAGGTATTTTTGGAATGCAAGAGGATATAGGAAAAGGATTCATTTAAAGAACAGGTAATTGTACCAAATTTAAAGAAAAATATATAAACAATGGAATCTAAGTAAAATCATTATGCCCAGTGTAATTCGTTCTTAGTTTCATAGATGGAAGTTGCACTGGATGTCAGACAAGCCAATCGTTATTTACACTGAACGTTTCAAAAACAAATTAATTAATTTATATTTTGAAATAAATAAGGATATATGTGTATACCTTTGACCACAATTATTAGGAAAATAAGTTTGAATATCAACAATGCAAGAGACTCGAAATTGTTAAGGCGATTAATACCAATTAATCTTTTGAAAGTGCTAGAAGTCCGAGAGCGTTAAGATTTTGAAGAAAACCAGATGGCTTAATAATAACCACCAGGAGAAATAAAATAAAGTCAGATTGATAAAAAAATCAGTTGAGAGTAGATGTAGATTTTATGGGTATTTTCACTTCACGATTGTACTATTTGCCACTACTGTCCATAGAGGTGTAAGATATAACACCGGCTTTGGGAGTTTGTTTCCCTTCATAAGACAAACCAATTTTAATATAATTAACACCTAGGTCTCAATTGAGAAAATGATGTTCACATCTACGCATACTACAAAGTAAACTCAAGAAAAAATAATTCTTCTTTCTATTAGGTTTTTCTGATATAGGTTAATAAAAAGAATATGAAGGAAAGCACACGAGGGTTTTAGTAGTTGAAAAACCATCAATCGATTTTTATAAAATAAAAACTATCTGTAGTATTGTATAGTAATATACTAGGCTTTAAAAGAATGCCAAAATTTGAGGACAGAAAATGCACCTCTTTTAGTGTTATTTGCAATAACGGTATACATATATATTGGATCAGTGGCCCCACAGCCCTAACGCAAGCATCTGTTCATTTGATGATTGACGAACGTTTGTGCCGAAAGCCCAAGTGCAAAAGTAAATAATTACGTGGGAAGACTTCCTGTTTATAAGACCTGTTTTTTTGCCTGTACTCTCATCCTTGATTATCGTAATATTTACCATCCGATACACACGCAGACGATAAGGCAAATAGTACATAAGTACATTATAAAAGATTATGAAATGTGGTTTCGCTTCACGAACTCAAAGGGATAGGACATTATCCGACCATATGTTTTGACAAAACGCACCCCCTCGCTATTAGAAAGTTGTTGTTTTGTTTTTTTTGAGTTGAAGACTTTAGACGGGACTTAGCGCTGATTGTGAGGGTGTGACATGTGAGGATGAGGGTAGTGAGGGAGAGGAGAGGGACAGGGTTGCTGGTAGCCAGCAGGGCTGGAGCAGGGGATGAGGTGTGGGGGCGGTGATTGGTGGAGCATGAGATGGTGGTGGTGAGGGGAGCCGTGGCCTGGTGGCAAGCCGCCCCCACCCATCAGCCCGCCGCCTCCACTACCATACAGCTGTCTTACTTTCTGTTCTTCCTCGCCGATGTTGTAGGACAGCTCCGTCTCCTCGAATCCGGTCGCTGACATCCTTTGGTCCCCTCCGGAGCCGGACGGGCAGGGGTCCGGCGAGTTGAGGCACGTCTGGATAAGAGCTTTGCCCGCCTCCGACGTGATCATAGGCTGCAACTTCCTCGTTGCAAATGTGTATACGTGCCCCGTTTCAGAGGCAACGAGAAGCATCACTTGCGTACCAGTCAACGTCGACAATTCGTACGCCTGCAACAAAAGAAAAACACATCTGTTAGCCACCGTCAAACAAATATTATTATAAATAAGCAACAGTAATAAAACAAAGGGTTCATTATGAATCAACCAGCATAGCAATTGTCATAATACGTGTTGTCTACTTAGACAGTGAATGCCGAAAATGTTACTGGACTCCAATATCTCTATAAATGTTGAGAACATTTATATAAATTTTGTGAAAATATGACCTATTTAACTTCACTTTAACTATCCTAAAGATAGATAGATAGATTTTATTGGCTAATATATACATATTTTAACCTGAGTCTGGCCCATTTAGTGTTAGTAATCTTACTAATAATAAACAAAAAGATATATATATAAGAACTAGTGGCCAATTATATTACCAAATTAACCAGCATCTATTCCGCCGAACTATTCGCAATTAAATTCGCTTTATATCACTGCATTTGCAAACACTCGACTCAAGAAAAATTCCTGATTTGCACTGACTCGTTGAGTGCCCAATTGAGTATCAAAGATGTATTCACAAACAACCCAATAGTAAAAAAAAATACAAAATCAAATACAAATGCTCCGAGAGCTAAAAAGGGTCGTCTACTTCATGAGGATTCCAAGCCACGTGGGAATAGATGGAAACGAAAAAGCAGATTTAGCAGCCAGAGAAGCCCATCAACTCGACTCCATCACCCAAACAGCAATTACATCTGCAGAACTCTACCAACCACTCAAAGAAGAAATTAATAAAAACTGGCAACACATGTGGAATGAAACCCAGATCAATAAACTAAAAACTATTAAAACCACCATCCGTCCATGGAAATATTCGACAAGAGACAACAGAAGAGATGAAGTTGTATTAGGAAGACTCCGAATTGGGCACACACGACTTACGCATGGCTATCTTATAACAAAAGATCAACCCCTATTTGTGAGAAATGTAACACAGAACTTACTATATATCACATATTAATGGAATACCATAAGTACACAGATATTAGAAACAAATACAATATTTCAAATAGTCAGAGATGACCCGAAAGAACTCCATAAATTGTTTAATTTTGTAAAAAAACACAAGCTTATACAAAGAAATTTAAAGTGCAATTGTTTGTGTCCTCGTCTATATTGCTAAAATGGCGATATGGATGAGGATACCAAAATTTGAATTATAAATATTACAGGGCGATGATAACCTGGTAGTTTTTCGCCCTTAAACCCTATACAACAA
Source organism: Riptortus pedestris (assembly GCA_019009955.1). NCBI lineage: Eukaryota > Metazoa > Arthropoda > Insecta > Hemiptera > Alydidae > Riptortus > Riptortus pedestris. The sequence continues at coordinate 49,919,393 of CM032229.1, forward strand.
CAACAAGAACTAGTGGCATAGTATTAACCTAGTATATAAAATAAAGTAATACATTTTTATTTTAATTAATGTTTTTAAGTAGTAATTAAATTTCTAAAATTCTTTAAAACTTAATCTGATTAGTACTATATAGCATCATATGTATTTACTTTTATTTATTTGTTTACTGTGACGTGTTAAATTATGAAGATAATGGTATATATGTACTATGTCGATGCATAGTTGCATACTGCCGAAAGGAATGAGTAAATCATATTCAATTTATGAATGTCTTCAATATGAAGAATATTTACCAGTGACATTAAGTCATCACTTGTGGCTATAAATTTCTTCAAGTATTGCTCTCAAGTATACCTGTATTCGGAGCAACTAACCTACGGCGGAATGCCAATAAAATAATGAATTCTTCAAATGATTATTTTTAAAAATCATTTTAATTTCTCTGCTAGTTTCACGTGCATATGACGCCTCATCAAAATAAATTATACTACAAAAAGGCAACTGAACTAATGACTACTTCTTTCTATAGGACCGTCCACCATCCGTGCCAGTCGGAGAATTGCTTAAAAAGCATGGGGGCGGTCAAGTCAGCTGATTTATATCGATACGTAATGAAATAAATGTATTACGATACCCCTAATGAAGTGTAGTTTAAATAGTAAACGGGAAATTTATAATTGATCAATTATCACTTTACAGTTTCTAATAAATTAAAATATACATAATTCACAAGTTTTATTTCGGTTTTATTATTGATCACCTTTTACGTAATTTTTATGATGTGCATATTCTCTTTAATCCTTCTTTTTATTACATTTCTTTCCTTTTCTATTATACTTACGTTTTCAAAATCAAAGTTATGGTTGTATTTGATCGCGTGGTCAGCTAGGAACGTTTTATTGTCTTAATGATCAACGTTTATCACACGAAGAGTAATCATATGGACGCGAAACTAGTAGAGAAATAAAAATGAATTTTTGAAATAATCATTTGATGTATTCATTATTTTGTCGAACTTCCACGAGTTAAATTTATATAAACGTTACGTAAGATCGCCAATACTTTACACACAGTCCTTTAAAAATAAAACTTGTAGATTGCTAAATAGTAATTATGAAATCCGTTGATTCATCGCTCTTCTACTTTCCACAGGGAATACAGGTGCATTCTGACCAGGAAGTGACGATTAGGGAACCTGAGTTGGAATAAAGGAATGTTTAGGAGTATTATAACACGTAGATTATTATCGCTATCTTATATAACTACCAACAAACCAGTGTTGCTTCAAAGCAGTACAAATACAGAGCTAATTAATGCTTTCCGGTTTGAACATTATTCCTTGTCACGAATAAACTATTGACAAAGACAGTTTAAAAGGTCCAATTAAAAATTAAAAAAGGTCCGCGATTAAAACATTTGGGGCATAGCTTTGCTCTCCTTGTAGTAGACCAAAATTTTCATTAAAAAAAATAAATCACAAACCTATTTCATATTGTCACCTTTCCCTAATGACATATCTCAAAGATTTTTACCGACGAAATTCATACTGGTATAGACAGAAGTATCAGTAAAAAGTGGCTGCTCTGAGTAAAATAAACTCAATATGGAAATATGTATTATTGCCTAAAATATATGCAATGAATAATTTACAGAGAATCCGTACTTAGAACATACAACCTCAACTCTTTTTTTAATAACAAAAAATGTATAGGCTGAAATTTAAATTTAAAACTTGCTAAAAATGATGTGCAGAGATGAGAATGTTTATTTTATTCAATACAGCCTGGTACAAGTATACATTTAGTATTTAATCAATTGTGTTTTTTTTTTATTTAATTTGCATTCATTACATTCCCTGATTAATTACTGACCTTATACATTACTAAAAGAGTATTTCATAATTCTAAAGTTGCTTATTGAGTGTCAAACATGGTAATGTTAGGTTGGACCAATATGTAAAATAAAAGGGTTAACTTAGTCCCGAATTAAATTCGTTATATTATGTCATTATATAGATCAATGAATTAGTTTAAACAATTGCGCCAATAGACATGGAATTGCTCAAAATGTCTATTTTCTATGATAAATATAGTTCTTCGTTATCAGTAACAGCAGTTCCCGCCTGCCCCAGTTAACAAATTGAAATAACAGATAAAAAGTTTTTTTTTTTTTAGCAATGATGAAGAAAGGAAGCAAATCATGTGAAACAAAAGAAGAAATTCTTCGAAAAACAAAATAAAACCACTTCAAGACACTTTAATTGCACATGATTCAATTATTGCTGTCACGAAAAGCAATTAAATTCTAATTTCCGTAGCGATATTCCAGAGAGGAACGTAAAACAGTGTTGGTTGATGGGCAATATGAGGGAATACAACTTCTTTGGAATCAACTCGTTGGAGCCCTAAAACTTAATGAGGAGGTAATTAAACAATTCGCCTACCGGGTTTTATTGCAGAGAAAAACCACATTTCTGTCGAGTCGCTGTCTCATTTACTGCCAGTATCTCCAACCTAGGGTGTCATTGCTGACCCAACTTAATATAACACGATATTTCAAATGTCTGAGACTAATTGCAGACTATTTAGTAATGCAGTTTATTAATGGTCGTTTTTATTTTTGTTTATTAGAGGCTCACCTTCCACATACATGCCAATCCCCTGAGATGTGGGACATAAACACATAAATATAATTATTTTTCATATAACACTCACACAAATTCCAGCTGTTAGGTTGCCCTCACGATGTCATTTTTCACAACTATTTTTACAAAAAAAAAAAAAAAAACAGTGGTAACAAGGGATTTGTAAGGTGAATAGCGGATAGATTTTATTATGTAGGCTGAGAAAAGTATTTCTTGAAATGCATCTGTTATTTCTATACTCCTTGAGTTTTGTTTAAAGTGACACGAGAATGTTGTGATTTTGCAAAACTAGACCTTTAAACGATCTTAGGTATTAATATCAAATTAAAATGGAATTATTCCACTTGTAAGTTTTTGGACTTACATAAGCTCACCAAACCAATAATGTAATTTTTGAAGAAAAAAAAAATATCATTCATCAAGAAATGTGTTATGATATTAAATTCAGGTATTGATTATTAAGTGAGAACGAGAGAATTGAAGGTGAATTGTAACTGCATGACCTTATTCATGGATCATTTTAGTGATTTCGACAAGAGCATAATCTTGCTAACACATACCAAATGTGACTGTGTTTAGAGTTCTTGCTTCACCTGGGTGATAGACTCTTAAAATTCTATTACCAAAAACGACGAAGTTAAGGACTGAAATCTGTTATAAGTTAAGGGCTAAAAATGAAAAGCAACAGGTTGGTTACAGACGGAAAACACCCACTACAAGTGGAGTGAAAACAATTTATGATCCTAAAGAAAGACAGCTAAATTATCCTTACGAGACTTAGAGTAAATCCCTTAGCAATGGATTTTTGTAATATTAAAGAATAAATGACTAAAATGTAATGCTTTCAACGTAACTCTTTCGCTCTCAAACATACTGGCTGGCTCAAACTGACGGCACGCATTTTCATTAAATCATAAACAACTTAAATTTTTGTTGCCGCGGCCAAATAAATATACCTCAAGAGTACATTTTTTTGTGTTTTTTTTATCATTTATTGATTCATTCATTTTTTGTTATTTGCTTTTTAATTTCTGTTCCTTAAGTAATCAGTTTCTTTTAATTATTGGTATGCGTTTTTTTTGTTTTGTTTTTTGCGATTCTATAAGTTAAGTTTCTATTTATTTCATATATAGGATTTTTTCTCGACTTATAGCTTGTAGCAGAAATATCGACTAAGCTATGAGGCACTTAAAAAAAAAAAAATAAATGTATTGTTACAGAACGAACCTACTGATTGCAAGCTCTAGACTATTGATAGCATTTATGGTTGTTTTTAAATGGTTACCATATTGTAGCTGATAGCTAGCCAGCAAGCCTCGACTCATTAGTATGCATGGTTTTCGCCTACTTAAAATCCTTGAGTCACCTCGCTGACTAGGAGCGGCAAGGAGACTCGTGATTAATCAGAGGTATTATTTACTCCGGCGCAAATGGGCACAATCAAACTAGACATGTCCGCAGAATAGCCTCTATAAATAAAGTTCAATTCGATATCTTTATGCCACTCTCCATTTTTTTTTTTACTTTACATATTAAGTTTTCAAGTGCATAAATCGTAGCCTTACATGTTATTTAAGCGATCATCACTTTATCACAGGTGATGTCTTATTTGTAGAAGGAAACCTTTGGCTCGACAGACCTTGCAGCTTTGTTCTAGGTTCAAGTGACCATTCGATGCATTCTATGCCGCATGTCAGTGGCATTACTCAACCTCTGACGCTACTTCTTTTTATAAATTGATTCATGGAATATACTCTACAATACAATAAAGATGCGAAACACGTAGGGCCTAGAACAGTCCCATAGATTATGTCTAATGGTTTGGGAGATTTTCAGGATCAAAAACATTTTGAAAATCATTAACATTTTTATTAATGAAGATACTTGTTTCTCATTTTCTTCTCCGTGCGACATCCTTGGGATATACTGAGGAGACCATATGAAACTCCTTGCGGTATATTTTTTTTACTATCATGGCCATAGTCTTCTACTTCTTCGTGAAGGAGCTCCAGCTCCGCCTCTCGATCCTCAGGAGAACATTTTGGGAAATGATAACTTGAAAGAAATTTAGTAAAACATTTTCGTGACTCAAACTTTGATCTCCTAGTGAACAGTCCAGCTTATTACACCGAGCTGCGCCCATCCCCATACAGGGAATATATACAAATGACTTGTAAAAAGTGAAACACTCAATTGAATTACATAGATGACCAAGCAACAACTCAATTCAACATTCGACAAATGGTGTTACCCAATTGAAATAGTCGACATCTCTATAAGACAATCAACCAGTAATGACGACCTATGCTGAAATATTTGGGAATAGTATTATAGGTATATATTGACAGCACCAACCCAATATTTGATATCCCAAAATTATATCCCTCCAGACAGGAACACTCCTTGATCTAAGATTCTAGGTCCTGCCTCATAGGTCAGGTAGTCTGTTGCTCTAGACTCTTTATTACAATTCTAGTTTAAAATAACCTCCATGCTTGATAGTAATATTAGTTAATATTACATCTTTAATATTATAATCTTTAATATAGTAATATTAGTTAATATTACATCTTTAATATTATAATCTTTAATAGAGTAATATTATACTCTTTAATATATTTAATTTAATATTACATATTAATTAATATATGAAGACAGAAATAAATATCTACAAGCACTATCCTCAGCAGTCAGTGATGTACGTAAAATTGAACAGATACTTAGTATCGATAGCCTCGAAAAACTACACAAGATTTACTGCATCAGCCTGCAATACTCTGGAATCTATTGATGGACCACACTCCAGTTAAATGTTATATTAAGACGGAAAAGGGTTTATAGAATGCTTTTAGTTATCTTTTATGTACTATATTTTACTATTTACACTATATTGCTTTTTTTTCTTCTTCTTCTTTATTATCATATTAATGTCGATTTCAAGAACTTGGATTTAATTATTTATTTAAAAAGAATAAATTGTTATTTTTTTATTTAATTTGTACAAAATGTGAATCATTAACAAATAGATATATATTCTATTCTATTCTACAAATTGTATTATGTTGTTTATGCACGCCTTATGGGGTTGTGTTATCTGCCCTTTTCTAGCCTGGGTAGGACTAAGAATTTATTTAATTTCTTCAATACATAAATTCCTATTGCCTAGGCGGGAATTAAAATCGCCCCTCAAAAGCTTACTCATAAGATCAGGACCAACGCCTTAACTCACATGGACTAAAGGCTAAATATTATTTTATTGTGATTAATCTACAAGTCCAGGTTTAATTACCATAAGTCATATATTGGATGTAAATAAAATTCATTATTGGATGTAAAATAAAAATATTTGTTGATTTTTAGAGTCTTATGACATACTGTGTAATTGTATTACAGGGGAAACTAGTGAGGAACTCAACTGATCACTAATTCCATCAATTAATAAGATATTACACTGCCTTTCAGTGGAAAAATTGTAAATTGGGAGACCTAAAAAAGAGAGGGGAGGTGTAACTGGAGGACGGAATCTTTAAAACAATTAATGTAAGTTAAGTTAATATTGGAAACGAATTGTGTTAAATGAAACATTTATTAAGGCTTTCATTTTGTAGTAGCTAGATGGTATGGAAGCGGATCACAGGAATAGATCAATGAAAATCTTTCCTTCGTAAAGTTGTTCGTTCATTGCTACTTGCGTTTATTAGCTCTGCTAAAAATTACACATTTTAGCAAATTTCAAGTATGTACAAAGTGATATAACTAACAAAGGAGGCGCACGGCCTTCCCGTTGCGGTCTGTATAGTGTTTTTTTTTCTCTTCCTGAAATGCGCAACTGGCCACTGGTTAAATAAATAATATTAGTTAATCGCTAACTGTTCGTAGAGTGCTAACAATTCGCACCCTAATGAACGAATTATGAGCTGGCCAGTTAAGATTTTGAATTCTAGCCACGGAGAAGACTAACCTTGTTTCAAAAGATATTATTTACAAATAACTCTTAAATATAGTTTAAAAGCGTCCAATAAATTTAGGCAATTAATAATAACTGGGAGGTTGGGAAGGCTCACTAATGAGGAAATAGAGATGAGAGACGGGGAATAAATAAAACCGGAGTTGATGAACGGACGCGGGGAAATAAACGGATCGAGGGTAATCCGCGGACACTGACAAAGCCAGGCCGGTAGAAGACAGGTCTCGGAGAAAAAACGGAACTAGCCAGCTTTTAAAACATTTAATTGAGCCGAAAAGGCATTAGGGCTAAAATTGCCAGGAATCCTAATGGCGGCTCGAGCCCTCAACTCTTTTTTTTTCCTCCTTCCTAAGGAGAGAGTTTATTTTTTCAGCTCTTGTTTCTTTTTCCACTTTTAAGAATCTCTAGTCTTTACATGCTTCCTGCTCCATCCTTGTCTACGCACGATAAACATGGGCATAGAAGAGGGTAAACGGAATCATATTGCAAGAATAAGAAGCGAAAAAAAAACTAGCGGATACACTTCCAATCTATTATCAGCAATTCTGGGGGAATCCATGTTTGTTCACGCATGTCAGAAATCATACTAAAACTAATTAAATGTTGAAATTTCTGTCAGTCGATTCTGCCTCCCGTTTCTTACGTAAACACTAAAAAGTAACTCGAAGGAATTAAATGAACTTAATTTGAGAGTCAACTACACCAAGGTCCAAAAGTGGTATTTGATTCCCCAAATATCATCATTGAATCATATATTCAGCTATAAGGGTTGCTTAGTTCGAAATCATACATAAATTCATCATTATCTTCGTTCGAAATAAGAACCAAACCGTTATATACATTTTTGAATCTCAACTTCCGTCCGCTAAATATGTTAGAATTCACTGATATATGGGAGGAACGAATTAATCTGGATGTTCACTGTAAGCATGTTTTCCTCAAAAATACGTTTATTTTCACAGAGTGCACTTTCAGAGCAACAGCTCCATCTCCAGTGCCTTATTTTTGAAGAGCCTTAGAGATAACTGCTTGTACAACGGTCGTCCGGCAGCCGGAGTACAAGCTAGTTCAGATTAAGTAAGAACGCCCTAACAGTATTAAAAAACATTTAGAATACCTACTATAAGTATGAATAACGTTTACACGAGCTTTGCTGTACTTTCCACCACTATCAAGAGTTCGCTTAAGCATCAAAACAAACATTCGTAAATAATGATTTTTATAAAAATAGTGAAAAATGAAATTATTATTAGAATATGTTTTTCAATATTAGAAGTAATATGTGTTATTTCTCAGTGTGGAATTCGAAATTATGTCTTCTAACATCCGTCAAACTATCCCATATTTGTCTAGTATTAAAAGACAAATACTTGAACAGAATATAGTATTACTTTTTGCTCACATATTAAGATAAATCAAATGTTAAGATGAACTGTTGTCCGACAGTTAACAACTAACGGTAATTCATTAATATTGGTCGTCACTTCGTACTTCATAGATATAACAAGAGAGAACAAAATTAACGGAAAGGGCGTTTGAGGAATGTGATGAAAACGAAGGGATTATATGGTAGTTTATTTATTCCAAACTTTACTTTGTTTTTATTTCTTGTATGTAAGAGAGTATTTTTATAGTAAGGAAAACAAAATTACTGATTTAGAGATGCTGCCGAAGAAAATGTATGGTGATTTAATCAAATAATTTCTAGTAAGTAGTACTGAAGAGTCCTGTTTCATACATGACTATGAAAATTACTGACGTTTCTGGAAAGTCACACAGCTTACATCAGAGGGCTTTTTTTTATTATGCATTAACTTGATATATGTTTCTTATCAAGAACCTGAATTAAGAACATAAGTCATTTAGAAATGAAATAGCTTATTAAATGAATAGGAATTGAGACCAACTACGGATTTAAAACTATACATACAGAACGATCCTTCAATGTTTAACAGAAATACGTATTGCGTGTGAAATATTTTTAAGTAAAATAAAAAATGAGAAAAAAAAAAAAAAATGTCTTCAGGCAGAGACCAGTGGCGCTAGTGGCAGTGTTCGAACTATCTTAGGCGGGAAGGCATACATTTGAAAATATTGAACAGCGCACGTCGTTTTACATTTTTTTTAAAAATAAGTTTCTCATAAAATTGGCCATGTAGTTATTTCTTTGCATTTAACACGCATATATATTGAAACCCCGTACCTGGGCAAAAAAGGCGTCATCTAGGAGAAAGAAAATAGCTTTTATTCCACCCCCCCCCCTCCCCGATGAATGGAAGTTTATTATGTTGCTGGATCCAAAACCAATTTAAAGTCAAATTGCCTTACTTAAAATATTCATAATTTTAATTCTAAAATTTCTCCACCAATATTGAACAATATAAATATCAGTGTTTTTTTTTTTGTATGATAATAAATAATAGAAAAAGAAACCTACATATAAATGATGTCTCAGAACAGTTTCTGACCCATTGCATTTAGCAATGGCCATCATACAAAATGCTAATACTTCCTGAAGTTTAATTACCGTGTTCATCCTGAGAAATTGTAGGGGTTACAATTTATTAGAGAATTTCTAAATTTTGGATTATTGGAAGTTTTAAATCCAGAAGATAATTCGCCGATTTTCTACGACGCAATATTTTTTGTTATTGTAAGGGGACGACGCCAAAAAGTTAATATGCCTTCGATCCACAAGCGAGATGGGTGCTCTCTACCTTACACGACGTGAGAATCGCACTGGTAAAGGATACAAGGCAAAGGTAGAAGCACTTTTGATGGATAACTCCTTCTTAATAAAACCAGGACGCCATGAAATAAATTTCCAGTGTCCGAGAATGAGGATATAAATGGATGGGATTGGTCGGCTAGCTGTCAGCGGTAGGGAGGTTTAGCCACTGTATAATAGCAGCCGTCGTCATGGGTATTAGGCCATCAACAGCTGACAGCACCCACTTCTCTAGCCTAACGCCCATCACGCATAATCGATACTAACTCCTTCCCTCTCTCCCACCAATTATACAGGAGGCAGGCAATAACTATCAAAAACTCAGCTGATCAATAATTCCAACTATTGATAAGATATTACACTGCCTCTCAGTGGAAAACTACTGAAAAATTGTAAATTGAGAGACCTAAAAAAGAGGGGGAAGGTGTAACTGGAGAACGGAATCTTTAAAACAATTAATGTAAGTTAAGCTAATATTGGAAACGAATTGTGTTTAAAAAAAACATTTATTAAGGCATTCCATTTTTGAGGTGCTGGATGGTTGGAAGCGGATCACAGGAATAAATCAATGAAAATCTTTCCTTCGTAAAGTTGTTAGTTCATTGCTACTTGCGTTTATCAGCTCTCCTAAAAATTACACATTTTAGCTACTTTGAGGTATGTACAAAGTGATATAACTAACAAATGGGAAATGCACGGCCTTCCCTCCACCGATTTGAATGAAAATTCGTTTGGTGTTTAGTATATAATGAATAACTAATTCTGTTAAAGATTCGATCTCGAGATATCTGTTTACAAGTAAGAGTACGCTATCAACTGAGCCACACAGACACCTTGAAATAGACGTCTTGGGAACAACTCAAGACGTTCAGAGAAACTTTAACATTTTTTTTTAGACGAACGCGTAAGAAGTGGGTTCTCTCGCTTTAACATAATTAAAGTTATTCATTAGATATTAAACACTAAAAAATGTTCGTTCATATCGGTGGGGAGGGCCGTGCACTTTCCCTGTAAGAACTTTTCAGAGAATAACAATTTGTTAAATATTCTCTCAGACTTCGTCAGTTCATGTAATTATTAACGAGGTCCTTTGACTTTTGTGGTGTAGACCGGACCGATACCTACCAACGTTTCGCTAGCCATGCTGCAAGCTTCTTCAGAGTGAATTAACTGAATCTGAGAGTCAGCTGACCTATGAATTTATGCATGTTTGTCTGGTTCCCGGAATCGTCGTATACATAAGTTCGACATAGTCATCCAGAATACGACCAAGAAAGCGTCAAACTGACCACTTTACCTCCCATCAATGATGAGAGGCAGACAATAAGCCAATGATTTTAGTTGTTTCCTTACTAGTATACAGTAATACTTCTTTCACCTGAGGTAAAACAGACGTTTTCAGTTATGCAATAACTCTTTGAATTCTTAATATAATAATATATCTGTTAAAAACAAAGTTTCTAATAAACTATGTTGAGAAAAACCAAACCAATTTGTTGTCACAAATAAAAACACGCGAATCAAAAAAAAACATTTCCCAATCACCTGGCTAGTCCCCTAAACTGGCACACCTTTCTGTACATTATGTTCTTCCTAGACCACTATATATTTGGTTCCTCACTGGGAACGTGGAGTTTTGAGACCTCAATCACTGTATTGCAGAAGATTTACAGTCAACTTTGCCAAATCATAATAATCCTACTTGTTGAGCTTAACATAGATATATATATATACCCCATAGAATGTAATCATACACCTAAGCACATTTTAGAAAATCAAATAAAAATTATTTTAAAACCTATCAACAATAAAAAGATGAGCAGGACCCCACATGACGGAACAGACCCACAGTTGTGTGCGCGAGGCTTCAATGCTTAGAAGTGCTGAGCATTACTAGATAAAATTGGCTCCAAGTAGAAACACTTGGGAACCTTTCTACAAGTCATTGTAGTTTTCGTATAATAATACACACCGTTTTTGGACAATCACTGATTAATGAGAAGCCTTTCAGGTCTATAAAAAGATAAAATCAGTCATTCTTCCGAAGCTAAAAGACAAACTCTTTTTAAACTGCTTTACATTGAATGATACACAAGAGCAAATTGTAATCACTATTTTTGTAATAACTCGTATAAATAAATAGTTTAATTCTAAATCCATTTTTGTATAATTAACGGGAGTCTTCGTGGTTTCAAAATATTCATTTTATACTCTATGTCTAGGAAGAAGATAAAATCAAAATTTGAAAATATATTACTCAAATTATTTATGAACTTTCCAAAGAAAGGCTTAGGAAAAAACAAAAATTGAAAACATTAATTATCTTCTAGACTAAGTAGAAAATGGTCCAAACAAAACAAGTAAACCTGGCTGATGACCAAGTACACCTGTTTCTAAAAACAGAAAAATCAAAATATAAAGATAGGTAAGACATCACAATGATTGCCACTGGATCAAACAACGTCTCAGCCGAAAGGATGAGGCACTCATTTTCATCAATTAAAATACACTGATATCATTCGAGATCGAGAGAATCATAAAATGAAATCGTTCGTTGATATAATATTTTCTGATAAAGTACCTACGTCCTCAAGTAGTCAACATCAACTAAAACTCGGGAAGGAAAGTAAACGTGAATTTGAAAGCGTCAATTCGTTTTAGTGGATTTATTACTTTTTAATTAAAAAATAAGTTTATATTTATATAAGGCCATCAGTAAGTGCGTAAAAAAATGAGTATTTCTATATTCTAGTTCTAATTAAGTTTTCAATAATTAGGTACTTATTCATAAGCACAATGCTTGAATTGTTAATTTCAGGTAGCTATGATATAATTAATTTAAATTGCTCAGCTAAATGTATCTAGCATAAATTCATGTCCATAAAACATTCCCTTTAAAAAAATATATATAACTTTAAAGCAAATGATATGAAATTATTAGAACAAGCCTACTACTTAATATACTACATTTCCCAGGATGAATGGGTATTTATTTTCCTCAGGATAAGTGGGTACGTACTAGGTAAATGTAACTAAGCTGTGGATCGACTTTGTTTACATTAATAGCTTTTTATGGGGCTTCGAAATGAATAACAAAATAATTCTTAAATGTTTTAGTCTCGGGGAAAAGTAAGACTCACGAAGACATAATTAAATCATAAAACTCAAAGTCGCTCACCCGTTCACAAAATACCCCTCTCTGTCTCTCTAGAAACATGTTAACAAGCTCTAAAAGTGCTTAAATAGTGATAGTGCAGTAAACCACTACCCCCACCTCTCCCCCGCATTAAAATAATGTAATTTAACCGTGACATTTTATTTATTATGGTTACTTCCATTACATAAGAGCGCAGATATTACCTAAGGAGAATAAGTACCTGGACCTCCCATGGCTAGCTATAATAAACTTATGCAATTTGTTTTATTCGAGAAATCTCGAACGCCATTTGCTCTCCACTATATATCACTAGTGACCGTAATTGACCTGTCTTTAGCTAAGTAACAATATACCCATTAACATTCGTACCTATAGAATAACAACATTCTTTATCCATTCAAAGAAACATTTAGCGATAATACCACACAAGAATGGTTCAATATAATTTCATTATAAATTTAAATATAATATTTAAAAAAATGTGAACAAATAATCAAGTTGAAAAGTTATGTTAAAACAAGTTTATGAAAAGGCCCTAATAAAAAATAGTTAGTATTTCAAATTTCTTGGGGGCTAAGATTGGCCATGTGAGTTATAGCATTGGCCTTATTCTCACATGGCAAACCTAGAGTGGCGAGTTCGATTCTCGCCTGGGTAATAGGAATTTATTCAGTGACGGAATTCATTCAAAAAAGTCCCACACTGGCTAGGAAAGGATGGTAATCTGTAGATAACCCGTCCTAATTAGCCTTACTTGCAAAAAGTGGAAGTTCATAAATAATTTTTCATATTTGTTACCAGCTGCTCAAAGAACACTAAACTACTAGTTTATGTTATACATTTCTGATGAAAAATAATTTGTGTCTTTTGCTGGATCTAACACCGTATTGAACAAAAAAACACCATACAGGTTCATTGAAAAGATTAATGGCTATATGCCGTCATGAGCAGTTTAGATTTATTATACTTCAGATAATATTGATTCAATTTTTTTTTATTTACTTTTTTATTTTATTTTAATATCCTATTATTATAGAATCCTATAATTTAATAAAGTCTGTTTTTCTTGCAATTGAATCAGTAAAACGACCATTTAATATTCTTAAGATTATATCTAAACATTTTTATTACGTACATATGGAAAATATATATATACTGCAACAGTTGAGTGAACAAACATCAAGGAATTCGTTGGAGAATCAGAAGAGTAAAGTATGAAGACTTTAAATTGAGCTTTTAGTCTGCCTTGTTTAAAATTCTTTTATTAATAAAATAAAATTAAAAAACAATATTTTTATCAAACTGAACCAAAATCTAAAAAAAATTAAATGTGTCTGATGTTACGTATAACACAAACAGTTGTATTACGTTGCTGCTTTGAAGTATGTTGAACATAAGGAATAATATTTTACGTATATAAAATGATTATGAATCATAATTAGCTCTTTTTTTTATTGAATTTCTTAAGAAGCAATAGGATGCATATAGTGAAAATAATGAAAGTGATAACTTTTTTAAAATAATATTTCGGGATGTGGAAGTACAGATTTGGTAAACAGGTTTTATAAACATGAAGATAATTATAATGTGAACAATTTTTTTTAAGTTATGGGGCCCATAAAAAACTTAGGGGAACCCAAAACCTGAGCATGGCCAACACATACCGTATGACTGGAAACATGCCAAAACATCATTGGACATTTGATCGATAATGGATTATCTTAGCGTTACTGACAAATACACAAATTGTCCAAGATAGTCACGTCAGTACATTAATAAATAAATATCATTTTTAGCATAAAGGAATGCAATTATAAGTCTAAGACAAAAGCAAATTATATGGAATAACAATGTACTTGTAAGAAGGGAAACCCAGGGATTACAATCGTCAAATATTAATTCATTTGGCTCCAACAAAGTTTCTTAATTGTGTTCTCTAATCATTTGTTGGTTTATTCTAATTTTAAGAACCATTTTTTTTTCAGCACTTTCATAATGATATAGAAACAAAAGTGTAAATGTTGCAATCTTGTGCCTTTGTTACGTACGGGGAACTTCACGTCCTATGACTTCCTCTTTTAACTATCCTCTAACTTTCAGCAACAAGAATTTATTGTAGACATATATGGAGGCAATATTTTTTATTTTATTTTTTTTATTTCTGAGGCCTTTTATTTTTTCGAAAATAGAATTAAAAAGCCAAACGATTGACATTTTAATGGTCCACACATAGAGTGGAAAATGTCGGGTCATTGCTTATGTTCTAGAGTAAGTAAATCTCTCAATGAGCGAGTTAATAAAATCTTGAATGGAGGTCAGTTACTCAAGAGCTGCTTTCTTCACAATAATCTAACATTTTCTAGCAAGCTAGACAATGCAACTCGCATTCATAATAATTCATTCTGATATCCATCAAATACCTTTACTCACTAGGGTTTTACCCCCATCCCTCCGTAAAATAGATTTTCCAAATCATGTCCGCCCCTCACAAGAATCCTTTACATGGAAAATAACTTTGGGAAATTTGAAAACGGAAGTATTTGTGTCCGTTCCATTATTCTAACGATAAACCGGCGTGATTTCGAATTATGTTTATTTTACCTATGTCGTTCGATGCTCTACGCGGTATTTCACACTTGCCTGGGAATTTCTTTCTTCGACACATACACAGTAACATAAAAGAACTCTAGGGGTTTGCCATTCCAAAATGTAAAAACCATTGCACGGCTAAAAACGTCAAGCAACTATTGTATAAAGTTTTCATTGAAAAATATATACTGTAAAATTAACCCAAAAGAAATTTGCACATTGTGTAATTTAAATAAGAATGAGGACATTTATGATAGAATGCTTCATTGCCCTATTTACTCCCATTTCAAAGAACATTATTTATCATTTATGAAACAGCCAGCTGATAATTCACAGCTTCATAATATTCTAAATAGTGCAACTAGAGAAGTATATATTAGCATTTTTAAATGTTTAAGAAATAGTTTCTAACTTCGCGAATCTTATCTGAGTTAACATTGTCAAATTTCTCTTTTTTTTTCTTTATTTAGTACAATTATACCTATGTATTAGTAAGAACAGGAACCAATATAATGATAAGATTAATGAAACTATTATGTTGAAAATATAATGTTTTAATATTAGGTAAGATAATGAAATATAATATCACTTATTAGTTTAGATTTTTCTAGACATGTTAATGTAAATTCTAGCCAGTTATACTCAATTCTAGTTTGTAAATATGTATATATATATATATATATATATATATATATATATATATATATATATTATATATATATGTATAAGCTACTAACGTAGAAAAACTGACCTCATTATATACGGCCTACTCCTAGCTATAAAGAAAACCCCTTATAAACAATAAATTAAATAAATAATAGTAACATAAAAGTTTTTGAATTTTCCTTAAATCAGACAACATTTCATTTATTGAGAGGCGATGTTTCACATTGATATCTATTCATTATCACACCGAAAATCATGCGGCATTATCTTGTAAAATTTTACGTTTTTAATTGTCTGCTAGGAATATTGTAGATGTCCCACGAAAATATATATATATATATATATATATATATATATATATACACACACACACACATACATTCCGAAGCAGGGTAAGGAAAACACACAAAATATGATTGACAGACAATCAAGAATAAATGCGGGAAGTAAAAGCTGCGATAAAGGAAAAGAATGATGTGCTTGAACACAATCCAAATATGATAACAAAGAGCAATTAATTAGAATAAATACAACGTTTAAACAGCCTCATCAGGTATATTTATGTTATCATGGGGCTTCTGAATGAAGATTCCAGAATATCTGATGTTGTAAATACTTGAAGCATACTAGTTTGAAAGAGCTCCAAAAGGAAGACAACGAATGCTGCATTGGAAGTGTTCCAAAGTCTTGTTATTTACGGCGAGAAATGGATTAAAATGAAATAAAGGCTCATTTCCTGTTTTGAACGGATTGCCAGGACTCAATTAGGCCACGAAAACGATTACAAGACACACAGAACACCACCTCAGGAAGAATCTATTTTATAAATGAACCACTGTTATTTTCATTAAAGAAACTAAAGAAAAACTTTAGAATATTTGTCTCAAAAGCCTACGAAGAGCCAAAGAATGGCTTTCTCGGAAGGTCAAATGGTCCCTACTTTTCTGCTCAATAACTTATGTCTCTGAATAGGCGGTTGATAAAAGAAATGAAGCACATCAAAGTCCAGTAAAAACAAATCTAAAAAGAATTTACAGTACAATATCCTCTTTTGAACGAGGATCTCTAGGACAGTAGTCTAATTTGTTAGATAATCTTCCCTGGAAGTGCAAAGTAATATACTAGGTTGTGCTGGAAAACAATAGTTTCACATGTTAGTCAAAATACATACCAGGTGCGTGAATAATTTGCCACTGGCCACAGAAAGATGTACTAAACATTTGTACACGGTTTTACAAAGGTAAACATTATTCAGTTCCAGATTACAATAGATTAACGAGTATGGCCAATAGAGCCAATCAAGAGTAAATCTATTTCTTAAGAATTGAATCACCAAAAATTAATGTTTAGCTTATTTGAAAATTATATTATAGTAAAAACATTCTTATAAAAATAATTTAATAGTACCAGGCTGATGTAAACCTCGATTCTAACTACTATGCCAGCCAGAAAAACTTTCAGAACATAATACAGTGTAATTTTTTAAGAAGAATGAGGCCAGAGAGGAGGTGGCTAAAAGTCATAATAAATATAGGAATAAGTGGAATTAAATAAAATTCCTTTATAATTTATTTACTCTACAGCACAACAGGAATGAATATTAAAAAAAATAAAAGGCCAGGAGACAGCAATTAAGTTATTTATTATACAAGTCATATAGCATTGTCAAGCAAA
This sequence comes from Riptortus pedestris, assembly GCA_019009955.1. NCBI lineage: Eukaryota > Metazoa > Arthropoda > Insecta > Hemiptera > Alydidae > Riptortus > Riptortus pedestris. The sequence continues at coordinate 49,936,818 of CM032229.1, forward strand.
CACAATTCTGAGGGCAATAAAACTGTGAAATTTATAAAAGAAAAAAATGGCGAGAAATCTCATTCTATTTCGTTTTATTTTAAGCCAGAACTCAGCAGAATTGTACTTTAAAATTTAGGTTAAATATTTTCGAATCAACTGTCACTCTCCAACTTATTCATCCACACATTTACTAGCCCCACTAGTCTATCATTTCTAAATGAAATAGCTAGATTCAACTTTATATACTTATTACATATTACATGAACAAATTGCAAACATTAATTACACATTAACTAAATTAATGGAGAAACGCAGTCATACTCAGTCCGTCATTTTTCATTCATCCAAGAAATGGCCCATTTATTTAATTTTAGGAGAGCGTATTTATAAAATTGATTGCAGCACATTTTTCAAGCCTGTATCAAATTTTCCCCACCTAAATTGCCTCAATTATCTATAATCAAATCGTAAATATCTTCCATACTGTATATCATAGAACTAATGTACTTACATTTATTATAAAGGTGGTTTATGTTTTAAATGAATGAATGTTTTTAAAGATTTAATGAGCTCTCATTTAACAGCAGAGAATATGAAAAACAGCTACTTTGAAATAGGTCAGAGGAATATAGGGGAAATCATTTCATTAACTATTCTAAAACAGAGCTCAGTTCATCGGTCGTAATTACAAAAATCACAGGTGAATATACTTTATTTTTGAATAATAAAGTTATTACAGCGTATGGATGAACCTCGGAAAATTTAACCAAATTAGATATAACAGGGGTGGAGAAATCAGAACCTCGTATATGCTGGTATGAAACAATGATAACCTTCTTTTGCTAAAAAATCACAAGCAACCCAAAGCAAAACAGCGAAAAAAGGATGAAAACCAAGTCAAACTCTATTGGGATCGGATCAAATAAAATGTATGATGAAAAAGGAGGACCAAATTCCTCCAAAGAAATAGAGAAAGAGAAGCCTACCCCCCCCCCAATGCTCAACCGTGACCAGCGATGTGGTTCAAAACTTTTGAGGACAAACGTAGTGTAATAATGAGGACACGCCAAATCTCGATTTCTAAAAATTATGGTAATTTATCAAAATGCTGTTAAGGGCTTAGGGAACTCACATATGATCAAGTAGCTCAAAACTTCTATTCAAGTAAAATCCGTGACTTAACTAAGTAGATTTTAGCAGATTTCCCTTAAGGGAAATCAGCTATTGAGGTCGTACTCATGACGCGAGTTTCGAAAAATTTCTTCAAATGTCCATTGATCCTAAACCTGGAGATTACGAAAATGAGGTCCGTTCAAAATTTTATATATATATATATATATATATATATATATATATATATATATATATATATATTTGTCTGTTAACGCTCTAGCGGTCGCAATTTTTGTTTGATCGTTACCAAACTCGGAATTTAATCGTTTTATCTAAAAAGGAAGATCAAGTTCGTTAATGGCTGAAATCGGACCAGTGGGAGGGGGGGGGGTTTAGAGGGGGGATTTTCGGAAAATTCAAAATATCTCCGTTATTATGCGTCGGATCGAAAAATTGTATAGAATCAATCTTATTGCAAATTAAATTTACTATAAATATTGTTCTATACATTTATTCTGTATCTTGAATATTAACCGAGATATTTGCATTTGTATTCTGCATTGGTCGGCAGGAGTGAGCTGTTTGGTACTTTCCGAAGAGAGCTCTGGCGGCCGTTTTCGTAACTATTCGTCCCTCGTGTATAAGTTTAGTGATCCCTTACTACTTACTACACTTGTTTTTGGGCAGATTTCTCTATTGTAAAACTTCACGTGGGAAATCTGCTTAGTTTACGCAGCCCCTGCGTGACGGACTTTTTGAAAAATTCTTACATTTCTCATTATATTGTATTCCCAACCAACTGCAATAGCGGGGGGGGGGGGTGCGTGTGTGTGTGTGTGTGTGTGTGTGTGTGTGAGAGAGAGAGAGAGAGAGAGAGAGAGAGAGAGAGAGAGAGAGAGAGAGAGAGAGAGAGAGAGAGAGAGAAAAGGGATGTGGAGGGGGAGGGGAGAGGGACAGGCACGCTCCATGAGCTAAATTGCAGAGACAATCAAAGGATATCCAGGAATCCCAAGCTGGCTTTCCAGGAGATATAAAACCAGCTGCATAGCCTACTCCTTTTTCATTCAATAGCTCCTGCTCTCTTTCTCCCCTGATATATGTTATACCATAAAACGTCAGGCCTGACAAAACGGTCTATCTCAGTATGTATTTACTACATTATAATGCACGTAGGAGTTCAAAACCAAAATCCTTAACAATAATAATAATCTTGCATATTCCTGGATTTCAGAAATATAAAAAAACATTTATTATGCACATCATGTCTCATGCACATCATTATCATTGCTTTAATAGCAATAGTAAATTGTGGTTAGCTGTATTATATTTGCTCTTAATTCATTTCTTTAAACCAAATAAATAAGATAAATAAACTTCAAGCCAAGTTTACTGAATTTACATCAGCTCGTTATAAAACTTCAAAAACATAGCATACGGAGAACACTAGCAAACTATAAGGGTACTTGCTAAGGACCCTGGGCCCAAAAACCATGTCGTTCAGAACAGAAAAAATTGGCGACAATTTAACGGTTAGAATTGATCTATCTGGATGGTCAATTACCGTAAGGCGTATGTCATATTCTTGATAAATCAAGTGTTGTGCGTTACTGGTAGGGAAAGGGAACAGTGATGAATCACTAAATAAAATCCCGAGACCTACTCTGGCTACAAAAGATTGTTAACCTATAGACTATTCGTCCAGATAGCCATAAAACATAAAATGAACGCCCATAAGTAAGATTTCACAATAATGGAGATATTAACGGTATGATCTTTCAGCCTCAAGACAATCCTTTTCCTTCTTGGCAGATAAAGGCATTTAAAGAATTAATCCATTTGCTCACATCAATTTGACCCCGATCAAGCTTAATTCAGTTAGAACTATACTGGTCCGATTTCAGCCGTTAACGAACTTGATCTTTCTTTTTACATAAAACGACTAAATATCGAGTTTGGTAACGATCAAACAAAAATTGCGACCACTAGAGCGGTAACAGACATGCTAAAAATCGAATGAGAAGAAGTGGAGAATTACCTAACATAGAAAGGTGAAAAATAACACCATTAACAAGTTTGTTTCAATTTATAAAAATAAAGGTATAAACTTCTTAAAAGAAATGTTCCCAAACTTTATTTGTAGATAACTAAGTGGAGGAAAAAAAGGAGAAAGGGGTAAAAACAAAATCACCTATAATATTTTTCCTAAACCAGAGTATATTTTTAAAGAAATTAGTCCCTTAAGACAAATTTACACAAACTTTAATTGAGCAAATTAATGGAGAAAACAGAAAAAAAAATTATGAGTAATCATTATATTCAATGATAATAAACTGAGAATTCGGCATCTGATAGCCCAATTTAGCTTCAGGTCACATTGTTGTTAAAAATTCGTTTATTTCTTATTCTATAGTTTTCCTTTTGGTTTGGTATGTTACACAAATTATATGATAATTAAAATGAATTATATAATTAAAGAAGTTTCATATTTCTCTAAGATGGCCTAAGGGATATTGTTTGTTCATGGTTGTTTAATCTAACTTTTTAATAATTTCTAATCTCTAATACTGTGACGATTTTGGCAATGTAAAGTTCAATATGCTTTGTGTTCAGTAAATTGTTTTTAAATTGGCTAAAATTGGTTCCATATTATCATAAGTCTACGACACGTGGCCGTCCCAGTTTATTAAGTATATAAACGTCCTAAAAATGTTAGGTATGTTAGATAAGAAAGACCAGACATATCAAACTACAAGTAACCATCCAGTTGACTGCGAAGGCTTCAAATTATGCTCCAGTCTACACGGTGGTCATCTATCATTGCTGTCAAGGTCTGCCTCTCATCTTGTACACCTCTAGATGTATCATACACCCAGAAGGAATGCAGAATGAAACAACAACAGAAGCGAGGAGAGGGTGCAAGAAGGAAGAACGCACGCAATGCCAACGACCTTTAGGATTACCTACGCGAATGACACGTCATCGATGTAAGCAACAGCTGTTCAAATGGCTGCAGGGAGGTCCAACACTGAGCAGGGAGATATTTAAAAGGCCATGAGAGGAGAAAGTAGCAAGGGCCAATGAAAAATGTTGACTTGGCAAAAACTTATGATTTTCTTTTATTATAAATTGGTCATAATCACGATTTACATAAATAACCTACAGAAACCTCTACTTTATCAAATCCGTTTTATTTATCTTACTTTGAGTTCTTACAGAAATAAAAAAAACATTTATTTTCTTACTGCAAAGGGAAAAAAAGTACATAACCTTTCAAAGCTGAATTTAAATATGGATATAACTTCTTCAAACATAATTCAGATTACGCAATTACCCAAATTTACCACAAGAATTGAACGAACTCCTAACTGAGGGTGACCCACATATTGGCCCTACTTTAGCAAATTTAAAAAATAAAGAGTAGTTTGATAATATCTAATAACAAATTTTTAACTAGAATCATGGATGTGAACTCATAAATTTTTTACGTATTATTTGTTACTCAATTCTGTGTTCATTTTACTTCAACTCATTGTTTAGAAATTAACCTTATTAACCCTCTTCTGGCTGCATGTATTACATATTTCTTTCTTTTATTATATTTTGTGCTATTTTCATGCTTCAGTTCTTCGTCATACTATTTCAGCATGAAATCGTTTCCCTTTCGTCGTTATCACTCATATTTGTTCACTTATCTGCAATATCTAGTTATTTAAGTATAAAACACAAGTACCTAGATATTGCCTTACATTATGACATGCTGTAAAATCTAAAACTTACACTTCAAAATGAATAAAACAAATGAAAATTAAAAGCGAGAAATGCAATATTTTGAAGCTCAGGCAAGCCATGGTAGGTAAGTCATTGTTGGAACACACTAGGTTGTGTTCGACTCTCGCTTGTGCAATGTAAATTCATTCAGTGACGAAGTCAGTCATAGTTGCATAATATGGGAATTAATAAATAATACTTCTTTTTTTTTTTTTAATTAGAAATTCAATGAATTTGGAATAAGACCTTTCATGATATATTCGCTTCTTGTTGGAGTACTTTGGCTAAAAGTCGGTGTTTATTAAAGGCTGAAAATTTAAAAAATCCAAACATGTTGCTTCAAGATAGACACGAAGTGTACAGAACAACATTTATAGAATCATAAACAAGATTGGTTACATACGATTTTTATAAACCACCTATAACAATGGAGATATTTTGAATTTTCATTTACCCCATCCCCACCCCCCTAAGTCCTATTTCAGCCGTTAACGAACTTGATCTTCAGTTTTACATTAAAACACTAATATTTCGAGCTTGGTAGCGATGACCAAAATTGCGACCGCTTAAGCCATAACTGACAAATGTATATATAAAATTTTGAAAGTGACTCATATTCGTCATTGGTAGGATTGATTGATTTGAGGAATTTGTTCGAAAATCGCATTACGAGTACAAACATTAATAGCTAAAACAAAAATTTAATTTTAATATACGAATTAGTAAATGTTTCTTCTCCTAGATAATTAGCATATATTACCCCAAATATCCTTGTATTCTGCGATTCCGTATATGCAATTTTATAATGTGAGTTTACTCCATAATAATGGCATTCTATGTTAAGTAAATTACAAAAAAAAAATAATAATAATGATTATGCTATATGAATATGAGAACCAAGAAATTTCACAAACAGTTGTTACATTAGTCCTAAATATTAAATCTCAACAGTCAAAAGCTACACTTTTTCGGATGTGCGAAACACCTAAAGGAAGGTTAAAACGGATAATTCTGTTAAAACCTGAAATCAAAATTTGCCGTGATTGCAATACCGTTCCATTACTTCGTACAGGAAAGCAGAGATAGTCACAGCGAGTTTATCATTTCAACTCTTGATAGCAATTATAAAATAACTTTATTGAAATTACTACTTTGTATTTTCTAACTCAACTGGTTTAGCTTAGTAGAAAATAATTATGATTATTAACAACGTAGGTGGAATAGACAAATATTAATTTAGAGAAGATTTCCTCCAGTAATTAGATTTGTTGTTATGCAATGTATTACGCCACTACAGCTGGACAACACATTGAAGATAGTCTGTATTACGATTGCAATATTGCAGAGATATGAAGGAGATCTGTGAGTGAGCAATTAGTGAAAACGAATGAGAAGAAAGGAATATTTAAGGATATTTAAACTCTATACTAACAGAATATAGCTACATTTTAAGATGAAATAGAATTTCCACAAGAATGGCACAAGCTGACGGAAAGCTTTTGATAATGGAAGAGAGCGGTAAATTACTCCGCCCCGTATCGCTCTGCTAACCACGAGCACAGAAATGGCGGCCTTCTAATCCCCACTATTTATTAAAAATACAAAAAAATATATATACATATTTCTTTTAATACAGTATTTTTAAATATACTAAAAACTGATCCTATGACACTTGTCAGACAAGACAAGGGACAGATTGAAGTATATTGTACGTACTAATAAAATATAATGACTATAATTAGACAGTCCAGACATGGACATGCTACAGAGTGGTGGTTCCCTTAACAGTTTGGCCCCTCACTGAGACCAGTACTTCACCCTGATGCCTTTATTGTTGAATAGCCTGCATAAGACAGCCGGATACTAATACATGCCCTTTTGGTAATATTTTCCTGGTGAATCTGTTTCTATGCCGATAAACGAAAACTGCAAGAACTAATGGACCAATAATCACATAAAAAGGCGATCAAAAAAACAAGCATCCACCAAGAATAATAAAAAGAGTACGATGAAATATGTAAAAATAAAATATGCAAATTTTTCTTAGAAAATGAACTTGCCAATTGCGCATGTAAGTATCTATTTGTGTGCGTGTGTGTGTGTGTGTGTGTGTGTGTGTGTGTGTGTGTGTGTGTGTGAGAGAGAGAGAGAGAGAGAGAGAGAGGGAGAGAGAGTGAGAGCGCGTGCGTGACTGAGTGCACATACGCTAACAAATATCCCTCCATCCTCAAACGAGTTACCTATTATTTGACAAATGTTTAAGGCCCCAAAATCAACATATCTGCCTTAATGTTTCATCCTTAACTATAACCAAAAGCTCTTCAAATTTGGGTTATTCCTGTATACGGAAATAATCAGAAAAGCGAGGAATTCCTTGCAGAAATTCAAGCAGTTAAATAGTTTTTCAAAGTCATAGTAAGCTATCAAAAGTTTAATTTATAATGCAATACTCTCCAAGATAAAGATTTATTGAAAGTGTATTCTAATTTACATTATATTTACTAAAATAAAGGAGAGACAAGTTACAAAATGCCAGAAGTCTTTTGTGGAAAAACATTTTAAATCACAAGAGATAAGATATCAAAAAAAGCATTATTTTAAAGATTATTTTCACAGGTTTTCCATCTTGAATATGCATCTTGGTTTTTCGTAACCAAGAAACAATAAATAATTATAAAAGAATTTAACTTTTATTACTAAAATAAATTGCGCTTTCAAAACAGTTAATATTAACAGGTGATAAAAACCACCTTCCTATATGAACGAACTAAATCCTTCTTTTGTAATAAAGTGCCACAATGAACGAAAAATTATGGTATTACATATATAATTAATTATAAATTAGGCACATACTAAATTCGCAAGACATTTACAAATGAATTATTTTAGACCATTAAGCCATCTAAATCAATTCTAAATAAAGAAAGATAGTATTGTTTTTTTTTTTTGATGATTTTATCATGATGCAAAGTGGCGTTAAAGAAGATTCTCCAGGGTTTGGAGGATAACATTGAGCGGCTTACGTAATCTCTCAAGTACTCGATGTAAGGAATAACAAATAAAAAAAAAAGTCCTCTGTTTCTAGAAGTAGAGAGGGAATTTCCAGGTTTCCAGACTGTAAACAATTCCAAGAGATAGACAATGGCTGGAGTCAGCAGGGGGCTGTAACACGCGACGGGCCGCTGCATTTATACCAGTATCGAGTTGCAATCCTACTCCAGTTTGGACAATTAAAAAGTGCAGAGATGCACTTTCTCGTTTTGAAACATTGATTCATCGCCGATAAAAGGAGGAAAGAAAAATGAAGAGCGATTATAGAAAGAATAATGAAATAATTAATTTCCAACATTATAATAACTAAATTACATTACTCATGTAAGTTATGGCGTTGGTCTTCAACTAGGTAAACCTAGAGTCATGGGTTCGATTCCCATGTGGCCAATAGTAATAGTGACGAGGTCACAAAATAAAATCCTCCGATTAGCCTCAATAGCACAAAGTGGACGTTAACAAAACAACAATAATCCTAAATGTTTATTGAACTACTAAAACTTTAGGACGTTTTTTGAAACGTACTTAAATAAATGATGTCGTCTAAAGAAATATAAAGCTACATTGCCCACGTCAATGACATATTAGGCGAATCACCATAGTAAAGTAAATAAAGATTAATGATTATTCCCTATAAAGGGGGAGGGGACAGTTTCTCTCCTTTCAACCAAGCAATTTGAAAATTATCGGCGAGAGATGACTGGATTCGATATCAGGAGTCGATAGATGGAAGGGCAAGAATCATGATTTGGGAGACATTGCATGGCACATTAATATTCCGTAAAAGTCAAATGAATATTGTCGTTATAGATCGCCAAATCCGATTTCCTATGGCCTACTAAATCCTTCACGTAGGGGCTGCGTTAACTAAGCAGATTTCCCACGTGCGCCACGTGTTTGCATTTATCTCATTACGTAAACATTCAATGAAAACAATGATTGGTATTTAGGCTTCAAATAAAGTACTTTATAATAAAACAGCTTATTGTTAATATGGCATGAGTAGGATTGGGGGTATACAGAAAGCTGTAAACTAAAAAATACAAATATGTCGGTTAATAATCAAGATAATGAAAAAAACGAAAGTAACAACATGTATAGAACAATTACAATACGATTGGTTCTATACAATTTTTCGATCCGACGCATAATAGCGGAGATATTAAGAATTTTCGAAATCCCTCCCTCCCACAGGTCACATTTCAACCACTAAGGAACTTCAGTTTTACGTTTTAAACGTTTAAATATCGAGTTTGGTGCCGATAACACAAACAATGCGGCGTGGACAGACAAATATATATAAATACAGTTTTGAGGGGTCCTCATTTTCGTCACCTTCTGGGTAGGATCGATGGATATTTATCAATGGCTGATTTCCCTTAAGGGCGAATTGGGCACATCGAAACATCAAAGCATGGAAATGGATGTTCAGTCCAGGGGCTCCAGAGTATATTTATTTTACGTAATATTGATAATTGATATCTATGGTGAACACAAAATTTCCCTGTACTTCAGTCAATAAGATCTTTGGTTGGATAGATTGTTTTGAGCCAGTAATCCTCGTTAGAAGCTACGACCAAGGACATATTATTTTTTTCAAAGGCCAATCTGTCTCTGACAAAGCACACATATGCATTGCTCAATGTAAAGCAAGTATATTCGATAACAAAAATGATATGCACTATCAAAAAAGTGCACAGATGCTGCGGAGTTAATACCGCTAAAGGCGATAGACGGTGGAAGCGTAAGGGATTAAATATTTGAACTGAAAGAAATATAGTAACTGTAAAAGATGGAAACCCAAACATCACCTCCCCGTCTCTTAAAGAGTTCTCTAATGGACGCAGTAATATATGATAAAATACAGGATAATAGTAGATTCATTGTCTTGATATTGGCGTTATAACAGCGGATAAAATTAATACACTTCCTATTATCAATATAAAGCGGATATCTCAGAACAAATACTTACGAGTACTGTTTAATAATATAGGCTCTTCGCCATAAGATCCCGCAGGCGCCGTTACAGTGTTTATCCCGAAGGAAGTAAGACGAAGAAAGGTTTGGAGAGCACCTCTTAGTAACGAAGAGCGAGAAGGAGGCAGGTAAAAGAGAGAGAGAGAAGGTAAATAAGTTAGATAGGGTAATACCCGAGATCACTCAAGGCTTAGAGCTATCAGCAAGAAAAACCTGGCTGAGTCAGTGCGGGGTCGCCCACATCTCCGCCCCCGTACACACATCACTCCCTTCCTCCTTTTTCAAACCGACAGCCAACCTGTTACTCCCGCCGCGTCGATAGTGCACAAAAGTGCCGAGCTGTGTCTCCCTCTTCACTTTAACGACCCTCAACGGCGTACCGCGGGGCACAAATATCGACGCTCTTAGCGTATAAACCCTCAGACAGGCAAAGCAAACCTGAACTGCTACTTAAATGCTAATCTATTCTTTTTCGATGGTAAAGATGAGTGGTGTATAGCGAAAAACTTTATGTAAGAAGGAAGTGTATACAACAACAAAATGAGTGGCATATATCGAAATACGTCATGTACAACATCAGTGTACCCAACAACCGAAGTAGTCGTATATTGCGGAATACTTCACGTACAATGCCAGTATACGCAACAAAAAAGTGAGGAGTATAAAGCGAAATACATTATGTAAAATGTCGGTATATACAACAATAAAATTATAACGAAATACTTCATGAACAAGCTCAGTGTATACAAGAACCAAAAACGTTTAAAAAAATAAAAAGGTACAGACTGCTAACTCCCATTTTTATTAATACAATCCAGTATTGAAACTCTTTCTTTCTACTACGCCCTTAATTCGTTGCATTCGATTGTATTCCTCATAACAAGAAAATCAAAATCAACATCAAAATAGTTTTGACTATGTTCTGAAAGCTATATTAGCCAACATAAACGCATGCTTTCGTATTAATCGGGATGATATAAAGAATAAGTATAAGCAATTAAATAAAAAAGTCCGTCAAGCAGGGGCTTCGCAAACCGAACGTATTTCTCACGTGCTGGTATGACATACCGAATTCTTATCACCATACAAATAGATGTTTTCGAGTGGACACTGAAAATCTTAATTGATGATAAATAAGTATATATATATATATATATATATATATATATATATATATATATATATATAGGTAGTTTTGAAGGATATTAGGAAAACTGCATCTCTGAGTATAACCTCTATAAATGAGTTTCCTGAAGGAAAATCTGCTAAAACTGCAGTAAATGTCTTTTTTGGTAGACAAATAACTATACACACCCACCATATATAATAAAGAGACATTAATACAACATTTTTGAGCATTTAACAGTTAATAACTTACGGAAAATAAATGGTACGCGTTCATTCAGCTTAAGCAAGCTACTGAGGGATACCTGGCTCACAACGATTTTATTCTCGAGTTAAATTCACACTACCCTCTCTGATGCCTATATTGTTGGCAATGCAGAAGGCAAATGAAAACCGCTACACCTTGTCTCAGGTGCGTCCCCATGAATATCAGTATTTCCTGTTCACGAGCTTAGTTAATAGGCGTAGGCTGCAGATAGAACATCATATGAAACAAAGTTAATTTAAATAGGGAACTATCAAAATAAAAATCACTTAACATGGGGAAAAACATCATATTCGAATATAATTTAAAAATAAGTTTACAGCAAAAGGAATTGTCAAGACGCCTTTGAAAAAGGTTCTAAAACATGCTCCGAACACAAAAAATTAGTACTTCATTATGCTCATAAATTATTAAAAGCGGTCCGGAGCTAGAACTCCTACAGGTATCCTGAGAAATTTTATGGAATTTAGGAAATTTAGAAAATAAGTAACCATTAAAAACAGAAATTATTTTGTCCTGAAAAGGAGAACACTAGGTCTTTTTGGTAATCCAATAGTAACAATTAACCAAGCATTATTTACCCAGATGGATGATACAATTATTCATTTATGTCACCTATATGCAATTATGGCTGATAAGGACTGGTTATCTACAGGTTACCACTTCTAGCCAGAGTGGACTTAGGATTTTATTTAATGAGTTTGCCAATAAATAAAATCCTATCGTCTAGGTAAGAATTGAACCCACGACACTAGACGATATAATTACGCAAATAACATAAACATTTTAACGACAACAAGAACTTTTCATTAATCCAAATTCCAGTGAACAGCATCGAAATTAAACTAACAAAACTCGCAACTCTTCTAAAAGTGAGAAGAATAAAATTGTAATTTAAGCTGTGGTTTTCCCATCCTTTTATCTATAATGTCCGCCATCTAGCGCCAGACTTATAATTATTATAACATTTATCTATAACATGTAAAAATAAAAAATAAACAGTAATGAAAGAACTATAAGCAAACGTGCACGATTTGAAAAGTTCTCAATTTTCAAATCATAATGTTTATTTAGCAACTTTGAAATTTATTGATGTATTCATTCAGCCATAACAACTGGTTTGTTTATTTAAATTAATTTGCTTTTTGTACAAGTTAATTTATTTTTCCCTTGATGAAAACCGTTATGAAAAGTGCTCGTGGATTAATTAATTCTGCCAAGCTACTCATGTAGGCGTTACATCCGGGTAGTATTGCAATTTCTAATAAACATCACAGCGAAGAGCAGCTCCTTTCAAATCTTGTCAGGGTTTATTGGTTTTAATTAAAAATATATATATTTTTTCTTAACATTAAACAGTTTTGTAGGAATTTACAACGTCTACCACTAGTTAAGTTTCAAAATCTTTTCGAGTGATTAGACAATCTAATCATTGAAATAATATTTCAAAATTTTACATCCGGTTTACTGAATGTACTACTGAATAATGTCCAACTTGCTTTATAAGAGAACATTTTAAAACAAATTAAGACAGTTTTTGTCATTCATATAAACCTATCAGATTTGAAATTATTATGGAATTATTATGAATTAGATACAGACATATCTCCCTGAAAATACAAGCCAATGACTGAATGTCATTTTTTGGGTTTTTTTTTTTGAACTAATAGAACTACAATGCCGTTTTGCAATATTTTGAACTTATGCGCCCTAGCAAGAGTAGCGTTTACTGGGAAATCTAAAACACTATAAATTTGTCAATACTCATCTAATCAGATATTTATACTCTACTAATTATCGGTTTCGGATATATTTGGTGAGTAGAATTACAAAGGAGTTATTAGTCTTTATATTAATGCAGTTTTTTAATTTCTAAAGGAAACCGATTTTATTTTGTTTCGCGAAAGACGGGTGAAACTAATTAAATAGGATAAATATTAAAAAATAAATTAATTTAAAATATTCAACAAAATGTAGGCTATACTCGTAACTACATTATAAGCAGGAAAGTTGTATTTTATTTTATAATTTTAAATACCTCCGAAGATCAGCTATATAAAGGAGGCTTCTCACTTTTCAAGATACATAGTCGGGTTAGAGTAATACATTATTACATACATCGATAGACCAAGTGCTGTATTGAAAAATAAAGATTTTGATATATTAAATCCGCAATGTCGCACTGAACACGGCCCTTATGAAATATTGTGCAACATAGTATAATTCAAATTCATTTATGGGTTTTTTGCACATTAAAACCATCGTCAGGCCGTTTTTAATTAAAGTAAAAATTATCTTTTGGGTCACCTGGTCTAAACGATATCCGATTTCCACATGAGCAGAGTAAGCTGGCCGAGGTATATTACTTACAAGTAATTTAACTTGTTTTTGCAACTATATTTAAAATATTATAAATAAACAGTATGATTGTCTAGTTTGTTAACAGTTTAGTCAATTTTGTCTTAGGAAAAAAGATATTACCATAGGCCACATGATAAGGCCAAGGCTTTTATCTCGAATGCATGAGTGCTTACGTGTGTGTGTGTGTGTGTGTGTGTGTGTGTGTGTGTGTGTGAGAGAGAGAGAGAGAGAGAGAGAGAGAGAGAGAGAGAGAGAGAGAGAGAGAGAGAGAGAGCAAAATTATTCTGGTTATGTTTTTTCAGTAAAAACCAATAGTAATTGAAATGTTGACAGATTTATGTTTAGACTTTTGCAGTATTCTAATAGGATTGCAATCACATCGTAGAATTTTATTTCTATACTCATATTCAAAGTGTACAACTTGTAGCGGTTCTCATGAGTGTATATGGTTACCAACGTTTTTAGAGAAAACGCCTCGTTTTACCCACTGATATGAGTCTTTTGGACCTGGAGCAAAGTAGAATAGCTATATAAACAGCTGTAAATAGAATGCATATATTACAGGTATAGTCGAAACCTGCACTCAGTTACTAGAAGTAAAGTAATAATGCAGAAGAGGTGAGAGTGTATTAATAATAAATAATTCTGCAGAAATGCAGCCAAGTCAGTATGGTTTATAATCAATTCTATCCCGATAATATAAATTGCAATTATTCCGACCCCGCTTCGCAGCTACACCGTATAAAATATGGTGGGCAGTAGCTGCATCTACTCCATTATAATAAATAATAACAAGACAAGCACATAACGCGTATATCCGATATATTTTTCGATGCCAATTATTATAAAGACACTTACTTCTAATAAGACTAGGTCACAATTGTTTATCGTCCATAGTTATGAAATTCTTTCCTATGAATAGGAATAAGTAAAACAACTAATCAGCTATTCTCGTTTCTCAATCATTGATCGATTTCAAACTAACCAATTTTTGAACCATGTCGACTAACTACAATGTTCATTTGAGGTACAATAATAAAATGTTTCACGCATACTGAGATGCACCGTACGTTTTTTTCAGAACTTTTATACACATTCCCTAATTCGTAAAATTATCGAATTGACTAAGAACATACTTTCTGACCCAACCTCAAAATATGGCTTTCGAAATTTTGAAACAAGTAGAATCCAACAAGGAATCCGGAATAAAAAAAAAAATCGGCCTCACAAGTTTATTCAACAGCCTATAACTTGCGCAGTTATGGTCATTTTGAGAACTCAATTTCTTTTATACACAAAATTTATTAACGGAGGGAACAGAGCAGGGAAAAATAATCTTCTTCGAAAATTTATTTTATCATATCTTATGCTAATGTCTATCCACTTTCTTTTTATCATTTTTCCAATTAAAGGCTAAGATTTCAAATTTTCGAATTATGAGACTAAATGTCTCCCAAATAATGTGTTGTAATTGATTGACCAAGAGCGCAAGTCTATTGCCTAAAACAGTAGGAGGGGGGGGGAGGGAGAAAGAGAACATTTAAATATTAGCACTTCTAATTTTATGTTATTCCAGTCAGACAATCCCTTCAATTTATGTTCCAACATTTTTAAACCTTCCATAAGTAAAACCCAAATCGAAAAAACGTATAGAATATAAATAGCTTACCATTTTGAATAAAATTGAATAGTGTAATGAGACAGGAGGTTTAGCTAGTAAATACAGATTTAACTTGATTTGCCAAATGGCCGATGCGAATTGAATATTATTAAAAAAATGTATTTTATAGCAATGTTTTGTTAACAAAATAGCACTATAAATTCAATTAATATATTACAGCTAATTCTCTGCAATATCTTAAATACATAAGACATTCATTCCCCACCCACATAAAATGAGAGAATAAGGCAATGAAAAACTATCAGACAAACACTTTGTAGACTTTATTTATGAGCAATAAGACAAGATAAAAGTCCGTCACGCAGGGGCTGCGTAAACTAAGCAGATTTCCCATGTGAAGTTAAACACCACCGTGATTAAATACAAAGGGTAATGAGAAATCTTTCAGTTAATTAAAATAAATTAACAACCCCCCCCCCCACTACCACTGGTCCGATTTCAGCCATTAACGAACTTGATCTTTCTTTTTACATAAAACGACTAAATATCAAGTTTAGTAACGATCAAACAAAAATTGCGACCGCTAGAGCGGTAAAAGATATATATATATATATATATATATATATATATATATATATATATATATATATACAGTTTTGAACGGACCTCATTTTCGTCATCTACTAGGTAGGATCGATGGACATTTGATGAAATTTTTCGAAAATTCCTCAACCTCAATAGCTGATTTACCTTAAGGGAAATCTGCTAAAACATTATTGCACTAAGCAAGTATAGGTAAGAACATACTCAAGAAAATAAAAGGAGTAAATATATAAAATCCAAAGAATAAATGACAGAAAAAACTTTGTTGTTCAAAAAACAAGACTACTGAAAGAAAAGTATTTTAAGAACATTTTTGAAGACAACAAATTGAAAAAAATTCATGGGATTCAGAATCAAGCAGTAACGCATGAAATTTCACGGCAAGCCTGGAATTGTAAGATTTTCTCTAGTTATAAACAATAAAGAACATTTTGAACAGCTTGTTGTGAGAGGAAGGGTTGCGCTGTCAACTTTGGAATTTGGACAGTATAGGTATTGTAGACAGGTTGTGAATATCTCGCTGTTATCATGAATTATAATAATCATTGAGTATAGATTGCCACCAACTGCTAAGTAACTTGAACAATATAGGCACTGTTTACAGGTTGTGACTACATGTTCATTAAACATTACGAGTCATGGGGAATAGATTATTAAAAGGGGAAAAAATCACACTAATTGTCAAATATTAATATACAAATATTTTAGAACAATGTACAATACCAACATATTGCCATTAATTTCTTTAATAAATACCGCTAAATATATTTAGAAAATCCGATAGTCCATTGCGGCAGCAATAAATAAAGGGTTTTAATAAAACGCCCATGAATCAGTTTCAGTTCACTTCTTAATATAATTGTAAGTAATGTTGAAGATTAGTTGTATGCCATCGTAAATCCTTCAAAGGTTCCCGATTTGTCTTGGAACTGATTCAAGCTATATTAGTAAGGGGGCTAATCTAGAAACCTAAATTATACGTCGAATCTAATAAAAGATATAAAATTTATGGAGAGAAAAAGTAATCAACAATGATAATTGCATACACAACCAAGATTATAATAAAAGGTATATATACAATACAACTTAATAAAAAAAAAAATAAACACAAGCAATATATTATCATACAGACTAATGTATAATTTATTACACAGTTTCCATTTGCGAACGTATGTTATGTGTCATGATATAATACACACCAACATTATTTTCTCTTATCATAAAAGATAACAGATTTGTACCAAACTAACTTATTGGCTTATGCTAAAGTTTTTCAGGTACTCTTGTACCGTATTTTATTTTATGTTCAGTAATAGAATAAAAATAAAATTTACTAGAGATGGCATGCCAACAAAAAAAAAAAAGCAGAAATCGTAGATATGAAACTAATTAATGTTAGCGTGTGCAGCAAAAACTACTACACCCATTTTTGTAAATGAAACTACAGTGTCACTTACTAAAGAGTATTCGTTGGTTTGAATCACGAGTGAATAAACAAGAGACTGTGTTAATTGACACACTGGCGATCAACATCTCTTGAACAATACCAATAGTTCATAACGGTAAGGTAAACTCATTACCTTTTATGTAATATGCAATTAGAAAGTAATATCTCAATATATTCCTTATAACCAATTGCCAAACAGTGCCCTCTTTGGCAAATTTCCCTAAAAGCAATACTGCTATCGATGTTGTACTCATGACCTTTGATCATACCCAAATTTTAAGAATTATACATTCTGATGAATCATCGAGAGAGATCCTCAAAACCTTAGCGTCCCACTGAGCGTTGACAATAAATAAAGCAACTAAAAATACATACATATTGCTAATGTATTTACAAGCAACGCTCAGAGTACACTATATTAATTTGAGAACCAAATAAGATCATTTTTATTACATCACGTATTTAATTTACTTAGTAGAAACATGTATAAACAAATATATTTTGATTTTTAACCTTGTTGAGAGGCATAGAACCCCTCCCCCCGAATTGAATAGCTTGTTTCCTTCAACACTACTGGTAACCTAGTGTTTGTTCCATCCAGCAGCTATTCCAAATTCCTTCAGAACAGGATAATAATGGTCTGCTGTGGTTTCCCAAACTGCAGGAGACTACACAAAAAAACGTTACGAAGAGTGTAGAAAACCTATCTTCAATCCGTCAGACTTGCCTCTCTGACACATTGGCACACACACACACACACACACACACACACACACACACACACATATATATATATATATATATACCAGTAACGCACAATTTTTATTAAGATCGATACAAAACTCGTAACATAAAAGATCAACGGATGGGGTTTAGAAAAGAAGTAAACTGAAAAATCGTAAATTTACTAAGTTCAACAACAGTAACACACAACAGGATGACTTCAGAACAGTTTTCAAATTCATTTTTGTATTTTCATAAATTGAAGTGAACAAGGAGATGACGAATATCTTGGTGCGTAAGAATTCTTTAGGCCCACATATAACTGTATATTGTTTTTGCAAAAGCAATGAATAAAAAAGGCCACTGATTTATCTAAAAATCATGATTGAACATATCAAACATATTTTAGCACAGTTCGAAATTATATATATTAAATAAAACATAATTATAAAATTATGTATATAAAAAAAAAAACAATATGAGACTGAAGATCAAAAGTGTAAGCTACTTACTAATAAAATTCAAAATGAAGTTACTAAGGACCTTTATATTTCAATGAAGCCAAGAAAATTGTTGAATGAAAAATTCATTTTGTTAATGAGATTAAATTCTGGTAGAAAGGGTCATTGGGAGAAGCGCAGTCAGATTATAAATTTTCTTGCGTAAAATACATATCTCTAAAATGGGTTAATTCTTTGTCAAATAAAAGGCAGAGTAGAAAGCAGTTAATGGACTGGAAGAAGAACTGAAAAACTTAACACGTCACAAGAAGACTTTATAAATGATTACAACGAAAAAATAAAGAGTAATTAAAAAGGCAGAGCAAACAGAGCGCCCCTATCGATAAAAAAGATGGAGCTATAAATTGTAAGGTAAATGTAGCCTGAAATTTCTTAATAGGTTTGTTCATTGATGGCAAGAGAGGGCCTTCTGAACTCCGGTGAGTATCAATCTTACCCCGCCACCTAGCGGCTCAGCTATCAACTATCCACGCACCTCACGGCTATCTCTACCACAATAAATCATATATTACAGCTGAGCTAAAGGGAAATTGATATTGTGACTTATTAATATTTCTCTTCCATTGGTCTCATTCCGAAGGGCTTATCGCGTTTAACATTTCAGTATTTTGATGGGCATTCGCTAACAACAGTGTAGCAAGTGTAATTTCAAATTTAACACGACACTATAAGCTTGTTAGAAGAGCAATAAAATAAGTGCAGATTGTAGACTATATGGGACCACCAAGTATGGTAGTAAGGGAAATAAAAAGCAGGATCTACATTCCTACGCAAAGTATAAAAAGTTCTCAAAGAACTTAATTTGTTGGATTATTTGTTACGAATAAAAAATGTAAACTACAAATTTCTCCTCTCTTTTTTTCTTCTTCTTTTCCTTCATTCCCCTGAGCGATTCTTTAGGAAAATTAGGATAAATAGACTTAAACATATACGCGAAGTAACCTCCACTCAGACAGTCACATCAATACAAACCAAAAATATTTGAAATACAGAAAACAGATGTTTCTAGAAATTAGATGATTGCATCGAAATCAGCTAATGTAATATATACAATTTTGCTCCACACTCTATCAATTACACAGTTTCTAATGTACTTATTGTTAAAATACATTAGTTATATAATAAAACAACAAAAAATATGATATCTTCTTCCCAATGTTGTTCCTGGTATAAGGTGTAGAGAATGAATATATATCAGTGATTTGTGTTTGTGTGTGTGTTTTTAATTATTTTTTTTACAATTTGTATTATATAAATGTGTTTTTATTTATCTATTAATTTAATTTTTTAAACATGGAAAACTATTTTAACTTTTATAACTATGTAATTTAATTTGTGTAAATACTTTTTCATAATCTATTTATTGCTTTATATTGTATTTAATAATTATATTTTTCGTTTTTGAGCAATATCTTGAGTTTTGTATTCTTCTATTAGTAGTTACATTTTTTTTTCCTTTTTGTTATGTTTGGTTTGATTTACGTCCACTTTATGCTGGTTACACGGGAAGGATTATCTACAGGCTACCACCCTTTTTCCTTTTAGCAGACTTCATTTAAGGGAAATCAGCTTTTGAGGTTGTACTCATGACGAGATTTTCGAAAAATTTCTTCAAATGTCCATCGATCTTACCTAGGAGATGACGAAAATGAGGCCCGTTCAAAACTGTATACATATATATATTTGTCTATTACCGCTCTAGCGGTCGCAATTATTGTTTAATCGTTACGAAACTCGGTATTTAATCGTTTTATGTAAAAAGAAAGATCAAGTTTGTTAATGGCTCGGACCAGTGGGAGGGGGGTTTAGAGGGGAGGATATTCGAAAATTCGAAATATCTCCGTTACTATACGTCGGATCGAAACATTCTATAGAACCAATCTTATTGCAAATTAAATTTACTATACACATTGTTATATACATTTGTTCGCTATCTTGAATATTAACCGAAATATTTTCATTTTTATTAAATAACGGACGAGAGTGAGTTTCCCGCCAAAAGCTAGTTGGGCCATTTTTGTAACTGAAATGTCTCTATTGTATAACTTTACAGTGGAAAACTGCTTAGTTTACGCAGCCCCTGCGTGACGGACTTTATCTAAACTTAAACGAGAACAAGTTACGAAGCTCTTAAAAAATAAATAAAGATATTTTGTGAAGGAATTGGCTGTTATTTTAAACTATTAATTTAATAGTAAGATGCTGATCAACAAATAATTGATTCCTACTTAATATTATTTATTAGCGCCCAAATTCTGCTGCCTTCGCTTGCCCTAACTTGATAAATCGATAAATCTTAAGAGGAGCAGCGAGATTACTGATACAATTTCCATAGCGTACCTCGTTGGATCCTAATTTGCCGTGGCAGTTAGATTTAAAAGCACAGTACCTGTAGGGGGTGGGTGCTAGTCGATGAATCAGTGCCGGTGCCTCGAGTGAGCGTATCAATTTCCTTGCAACCTTCCAGCCATTATGCTAGCAGCGGCTAAGTGACTATAATGGGTGCATTTAGAGTGCCTTGTTGGGTCGGCCCTCCTATTACCAGCCATATTGTCCCATCATGTTAGCCGCTAATATATTTCTTATCTACATTCTTCATACCCACAGAGTAAGGAAACAAACTATGGAAATTTATTCCTCGCTGCTTTAAGGGAAACAAAATTGGAGCGTAACTACCCTTATTGCCGTAAATAAAATTAAGAAAGGTGAAACCGTAAATAGTATCTTATTGGTCTTTTGGAAGATTTCACTCCTTACGCATAATTTGAAGAAAAAAAACTTAAATTTTCTCTAACTCTAATGTTAACCAAGCATGATTTATTTTCGCCTACTCTTTGCATATTAACAATAAATCAGTATATGGAGAACACTCATTTTTGAAGTATGAATTCGACGTATAATTTTCATCAAACAAAGGTGGGTAATTCTTCTTCTTCATGTACATTTTAGCAGATTTCCGTTAAGGGAAATTAGCTATTGAGGTCGTACTCATCTAGAGGTCGCAATTTTTGCTGGATCGTTACCAAACTCCATATTTAAAGATTGTATGTAAAATTAAAGATATTTTCGAAAATTAAAAATATCTCCATTACTATAGGTCGGATCAAAAAATTATATAGAACCAATCTTATTGTAAATGAAAAGATTTATAAATATTGTTAAGTGTATGTTTTCATTATCTTTAATATTAACCGAGATATTTGCATTGTTTTAGTTTTCGGCCTTCAGTAAACCCCCACCCCTACTCATATCAAATCAACAATAAGCTGTTATGTTATGGAGCACTTTATTTGAAGCCTAAATAATAAATATTGTTTTAATTGAACTTTTCCGTTTTTTTGTAATGTTTGTTTTGTACTAATTTAAATATCAAAGCCCCCGATTTTCATTAATAAACTATAAACATAAGGCCAAGTCAATCCATATATATATGACCGATTAAAACAAATCACCATGTTTGATATGTCAAGTTTGTTGATAGCTCAAACAGGTCAGATGAGTGGGAATTTAGGGGAGAGGTATAATCTTTTATAATTGAGAATAATAAAATGTGAGGCCACGCCATTGGTGTGGTCATTAACCACGTATGTTTCCTTAGTTTAACGCAGCCATTGCATCTCAGATGTGAAATATAGTAATTTTTATATAAAAGAGAACATAACCACGGGATAGAATAACTTTAGAATTCATAAATAAATGCCTCTTCTGTCTGGCCTCCTCAACTTCAGACTCATAACAATGGACAGGTTGGTCTTAGCCCAGCCCTGGCTAAATGAAATAAGGAAAGTATCCCAAACTAATGTGTCTCCAAAAGTCCAAAATTGCATTCCTACGGTCTTGCAGAATTTTTATTTTAATATGCAGAAAATAAAAGTGGCAAATTTATATTACCAGCAGATAGAGAGTAGATTTCAGTTGATGATCGACTTAGAATAAGTCAAGGCTGCAACGACTCTTTAATATATATACATACATACATATATATATATATATATATATATATATATATATATATAAGTATGTATTTCACACCTAAAATGGGGTCGAAATATGATTTGTAATATTAGGCGAAGGGGAACATTTCCCTTATTATTATTTTTAATTATTGTAGTTCTGTGAACTGATAGAAAACTATGTTTAGCAAATGAATATACTGATACATGAATAAATGTGAAATTAAAATGGAAATAAAAACTAACAGGTTATAACTCATTTAGCAAGACATAACAAAAATATAATAGAGGATTTTCAAGACAAGTTTATAAAATACTGAATATTCTAAATTGTTGATTAAACATTTAAAAAAGCTAATTATTTTATAAAAGAAACGTGAATAATTAAAGACAGAGAGAGAGAGGCTAAACAGTATCCTTAAAAAAGAACTTGAGAGTCTTACATGCCAAGTAGTTTTAAAATTTCTAGGAATATACCAGTAAAGAGAAATGGCCTGTAAAGAAATATTTCAAAGAAAATGTTTTTAGAAGCGTATCATTACACTCCTATTTAGTATTATAATTCTAGGGACCAAAACTCATCGATTTTAAATTACAAAGGGAAACATATTAAATGCATATAATAATCCCAGAAGCGTTTGGGCTCGATGACAGAAGCCTTGTAGAATGGGCAGCTGCCCAAAAGCTCTCAACATCATACATAGGAAGAAATTCGGCCAACTGGCACACAGTGACAAAACTTAAGGCTCTTTCCAGTAGAATGATTCACTTACACACCATAAAGATTATAAATAGCTAAGGGACTCACATTCCGTTCGTTATACGCAAAAATACAGAAATATGAGATTACACTATTTTAAAATAAAGTAAATGTCTCAAAGAAGAAATATATAAAAAAAAATAAGAAGAAAATTACAAAAATAATCTATCATAGAATGAAGAAAAAAGTTTTTATTGTTAAAACACCTTAGCGTGTCCGCTCTGAGTCACAGCATTACAGTGATAAAGAATAGCATTTTTAAGGGTTAAGGGTGGTTGAGGGTGGCTTTCACTTTATTTGCTTGTACTGCTTCAAGGAATATAAATAATATTCTATGTAATTTTCATTGCGGCCTACAAAAGTTATTTGTCAAGGAAGGAATTGCTTTTTCGGTGACAGTCTTTTAAATATATGTTTATGTTTATTATTATGTACGTCCACTTTATGCTACTATGGCTAATCGGGACGGGATATCTACAGGTTAACACCCTTTCCTAGACAGGGTGGGCCAAAGGAGTTTATTTAATGAGTCCGTCACTAAATAAATTTCTACTTCCCAGGGAGGGAGTCGAACTCGCAACACTAGGTCTACCACACGAGATTAAGACCGGTTGGCCATGCGAGTGAAGGCGTTGGTCTTAATCCAACGCTTTAATCGGTTGAGCCCTTTTTTTAAAATAAATATTCAATGAAGTGTAAAGAACGACAATGAAGAGCCTGGTTATTTCAAAATTGTTTATAGTGTTTTATTTTTCCTTAAAGTACGTTGTATAATCCATGTATATTGTTCTCTACTTTTCATCAACTATTTTTGGAACATTTACAATATCAACTGCACAGTCGCGGTAAAAAAGAGCCTACCAATTTTACTCTCTCAACTACTATGTCAACCTTTCTGAATCTCTATCTACCATTATTATGCAGAAATTGTATTTACTTTATAGGTAGAATAAAATAAGAGAAGTCCCAAAAAAAAAAGCATTAAAAGATCAGACTGTGTTGCAAACGGTCATTAATGACGAAATTAGTTGTTATGTCACATAATTCTACTTTCCGCCAAATTTAAACAGATGTATAGACAAGATCTTTATTACAATTTTCATCAATTTTATCAAATTATTGTGGGCAAAACAATCATTCGGTGTTCAAATATGTAAAAAATCGATTTTTTCTTAGACTTCAACCCAGAACGCGGAACAAATCAGTACCTTTGAGTTTGGTTTCCTACATTTATTAAGAAAACGTAATACAACTACTATAGTCAATTACTTATATGAGCTGCATTAACATAATACTTCACATATTAATTTAATTTATTTCCTTCTTTATTTAATCTGTACGTCATAAATGAAAGCCAGCAGATACCACAATTATTTTAGCAAAGCTTCAGGTTACCCCACGCCAACAAGTGTTATTTTACTTATCATTAGTAATACGATAAAACGTATATTTGGCCAACCATAAAAATAATAGACAACGAAACATACAACACCCAGAGAAGAGATTAATTTATGAGACACGTTTTGTGGTGCTTCTATGAGTCAGTCATAACACCCTTGTCTTGCTGGCATAGTATTTACGAACTAGTAACAACATTTTTCAAAAATCCTTTAAGTATAGAGAGCGTGTGAACCTGAACCTTAGTTGGAGGTTCTAAGGACTATCATTAAAAAAACCGAATGCATAAACATACTATGTCACAGGGGTTTGTCTTATTCTTTAAAAGTGTTTCAAAATTGTGCGAAATGAGCTACTTTGATAGTAAAATTAATGCAAAATAAGCATCAAACAAAAAATGTACATGGCAACAAATAGAAAAAGTTTAGAATAAATATTCCTCCTTATTCGTTAAAAAAGTTCACAATATACTAGCGTATTTCTAATATGAAATCAGTAGGCGTGAGGACATACTGAAAGGTGAAAAATAAAATATGCAAATTATCTTGATTAATAACAATAGAAAAACAAATGCATTTAACAACAATTGTAGGAAATTAAATTTTCAATAAGATTCTATGTATGTATTGTATAATATTTGTCGATTCGATATAAATCGAAGATATGTTCGCCCCCCCCCTTATTTTGGTTCGATTACGACCATTGACGAGCATTATCTTTCTTTTTACATGGACCGCTTAAATAAGGAGTTTGGTAATGTTTACACAAAATTTGTGAGGGTTAGAGCAGTCAGAGACAACAATACACACACACACGCACGTGCACACACATAAATTAGAACGGACCTAATTTCCGTACTATGCAATAGATAAAATGGTAGACTTTTAAGAAACTTTTTGAAAATTACGTCACAAATAGAACCTCAACAGCTGATTTGCGGTAAGGGAAATCCACTAAAATTATGAAGGATCCAACAAGCATTTGACATAGTGAGCACAAGCAGGAGGGTTGCTGTAAATTGAAAAAAATTATTACAAGCATTTACGCAATGTGTTTACTTCCATGAAACCACAACTGTGGTGGTACAGGTAAAGGAAAAAAATTAAGAAATGTAAAATGTGTTGTTCCAAAGAACAGAGATTAGGTCCTTAACATCTGGTGGTATATTTAAAAAATAGAAAAGAATAGATTGATTGAACATACTTGGAAATCTAGTCGGGTACAATGAACTAATATGATTGAAAATAAGGTTAATATCCTGTGCAGTAAAAAAAGTCAGTCACGCAGGGGCTGCGTAAACTAAGCAGATTTCCAACGTGAAGTTATACAATAGAGAAATCTCCATACGAGAAGCGAGCAGTTACGGAAACGGCTGAACTAGCTTTTGGCGGGAAACTCACTCTTATGTTAATCGCCCATATTTAATAAAAATGCAAATATCTCTATTAATAATTCAAGATAGAGAATAAATGTTTAGAACAATATTTTTATTACATTTAATTTGCAATAAGACTGGTTCCATACAATTTTTCGATCCGACGCATAATAACGGTGATATTTCGAACTTTCAAAATTCTCCCCTCACACTGGTCCGATTTCAGCCATTAACGAACTTGATCTGTCTTTTTGCATACAATTAAAAAAATATTTAATATATATATATATATATATATATATATATATATATATATATATATATATATATTTAAATATCGAGTTTGGTAAATATAAAACAAAAATTGCGACTGCTAGAGCGTTAACACACAAATATAAATATATATATATATATATATATATATATATATATATATATATAATTTTGAACGAACCTCATTTTCGTCATCTGGGTAGGATCGATGGACATTTGAAGAAATTTTTCGAAAATCCCGTCATGAGTACGACCTCAATAGCTGATTTCCCTTAAGGGAAATCTGCTAAAAAGAGTATTCTGCCATATCAGAAAAAGTTGGATTCAGATAGGCTAAGAGATGATACAATCCAAAATAAAAAATAAATAGAATCAAAAATTGAAATTGGTCTATGCTACTATTTACTTCCTTCCAGAAATATTGATAATAGCACCTTGAAAATGAGTGAAAGAATTAATAAAAAATGGTGTAAGTAAAATTTATTTTGGGAACGTCTAACTGAGAAGACAGTCGGAAGACAAGGTGTGTGATAATGGACTTATCAATTAAGATAATAAATTGATATGACGGAAACCGCTAATTCTGTTGCTGAGAGCATGGCACATACGAGGTATTGCCCTCTGGGGGAAAGGAGGTGACTCTACAAGACAGCGATGATAGCTAAGGTAAAACGAAGGACAGATAGTGTGTTGGTATGTTAAACGGTGAGAAGGACGAGCAGATGCCTATAAGAAGGGAGGCAACAAGAGTCCTTCTTGTTATATCAGAGCCTGAAACATGTTGGTATCTGGCTCTGTTATTCTCCTTGGAATGTATATAATCTCTGCGAACCTCGCTGCTTTTACCGCGTAATTGCCCGTCACCTACCGACAGATCACAGAAAACACTGCGATTCAACAGCATGCAATTCATTTCGAGTCTCCCTACTTCTGTAAATATTTTACCATTTAATTTATTCCCAGTTGCATACCAAGGACTTCTTACAAAAGAAAAAAGGATTGGTATAATTGTAATTGAACTACGTTTATCTGAATATTTCAAGTAATAGAAGGAAGCCAAAGAAAAGAGTGTTCTTGGACAAATTGGTAAATCCAACTCTTTTCAACTGAATACTATGACTAATTAAAGAATGCTGTAATGATTTAATATTTTCCTTGATAAAAGGAAAGAGGAAAACTAAGAACACCTACTGAACAATGATTTATTTACAATTATATTAATTCTTTTAGCTGTTCTTCATTTGCATTTTGATACAAACGAAGAGATCCATCGTATGTAAAAAGAAAAAAATGATACCTAACTAGTTTTTCTAGGAGCTGAAACTACTAAGTTTCTTAGTAACTAAAAAGTTTTCCTTTCAAATTATGAAATATTGGTTTTGTTAACGACCAACGAATCACCAAAGATTTTCACAATTTGCTTCATAAATCAAAAATAGGGGGAGCAGGTTTCTGTCTGATAAAAGCTCAGTAAAATAAATTAGAACTGCATTTTCAGAGCAACATATTTTCGGATTTATAACATAACACCAAGTGTGCTTATCAAGTATAAGTGAGAGCCAAAAGTTGTAGAATGTTACTTTTAGCAATCTGGGATTCACGGCATACTAAGCATCTGCATAAGAACTGGATACCAGCCTCTGTCACTTATGAATGAAATATTACCATTTTCTTCTGGAACGATATTTACTTAAAAAATAAACTTACAGCGCCTTACTTCTTTTATGGCCACCAGCTTACCTGAAAACAAAGAAATAAGTAATTAAATTCAAAAATAAATAATTATACAATAGTTAAAAACTTGTATAGGCAATAAGTCAAATCTGTCATAAGGTTATTCCAGGACAATCGTTGATAAACCTGATAGTCCTTTGGATGAGAAGGCTGCATCTTCTAGTCACAAATACAGTGATCAAACAAGTTCCACAGGCCAAAAATTCTAGGACTCACATCGAAAGCGTTTATCAGGTATACTAACGATTATTCAGTACATAGGATACCCATTGAAATATTTGCCAATAGACGTGTATTGTTTCATTGCACGAAGAAAAGGAAGTGTTGCAATTGCACAAATTTTCGTTTTTCATATTTTATAGGAATTATCCATTATGGCCTTCACTGAACGCATTTTTATCAGTTTTAGATTTTTAGAGTTCTCGCGGAATCTCGCATAACTCATAATCGATATGCCCGACAAAATTGTAATTTAAAATTTAGGACCGTTGTACCATCCCGCAGTGCACCTCCTCATTTGATCAAAATCGACTAATGGTGAAGGATGATTAGAAAACGTCGAAAATTTTAAAAAAAAATCATCGTACGTATTAGAGGTACGAAAATGTTGTATAGGACCTTTTTTGCTTATCGTAATAAGAACTATGTTTAATAATTTCTTTTCGATCCGATGCATTTGGATGGAGATATCGTATATTGCTTTCAAATAACATAACTTTAAATGAAGTACAGCCAAACATTTTATTTAATAGGAGTACAACAAAGTCATTTGGTGCCCATATCAAATTTTATGTATTAGCAGAACCAACCCATAATATCTTCGGCTGTAAAAAGAAAACGCATTAGTAATTCATGTTGCAATTTATTAATAAATTCGCTTTCATTATAATTTGCGTTTCATGTTAATTTATTTAGGTTGCCAACAAAATAATTTATTTTTTCATGACATGGTTAACATGTGTCATCGAGACAAGAAGTACTTTTAGAGCGACATTAATTGCACACATTGCTGGTAGTATTTTTTTTTTATTCGGTTATAATATGGCCTACAGTGCACCGTATGCTTAGATAAATCAAATCTGGAGGGAAATGATTATTCTATCATAAAAAAAAAAAAAGTAAATGAACTAGGATTTATTTAAAGACTAGCTAATTACAGAAAGAAACATTCGTAAATTAAAGAGAGATAGGGCAGGGTGGGGAGTGGAATCTGGAGCTGACGGCCCCAGTGCAACGCGCTCATCATCCAGTGAGACCATTTCTTTGGTCACCTGCCATTTCTTTCAAAGAGGTGAAGAGAGCTGAATTGGAATATGTGTATAAATTCTATAAGAGTGGCCGAGAGCTAGCCATAAATCAGTTAGAAGGGGATTTAAATGAATATTGCATGGCTGAATAATTTCTAGCAAGGCTTACATTAGATATTCTGCCAACGACTCCCCAGTCCCGGAAGCTGAATTCTCTCTCCCGCGCCTCTCTAAGGTGGTCTTCATCTCCTTCATTTTTTCTTCTGCAGGGACCCATTTTGCAAACCATCAGGTGGCTACCATACTCCCGCTCTTATTCTCTCCACCCCACTTTTTTTTTTCTATTCAGCCTGATTTCATCGAAATAAGCCAGATGGTCAGGCCATATGTGGCATTCCTATTGCCAATAATGCATAAACGGGACTCGGGTTATCCTTGTGATTTTAAGGCGTTGGTCTTATTACCTTTGTAGGTAAACTAGCAATCGTGGGTTCGATTATCGAGTGGGCACAAGGGTTTTATTTAGTTAAGAACTGTTTAAATAAATAAAATACCTAATCCCTGACAAGGAAACCTGTCGATAACCCGTCCCGGTTAGCTGTATTAGCATAATTTGGAGCTCGGGTTAGTCATGTAATTTAAGACGTTGGTCTTATAAACTTGGTAAACCTAATAACGGGTTCGATTCCAATGTTGGACATACGAATTTAAAGCTATCAAATCGTGACCACATCCTGGCTAGAAAAGGATGGTAACCTCTAGATATCCCGTCATGATTAACCTCACTAGCACAAGGTAGATGTAAGTATGTAATATAACTTACCATATTTAAAAAAAAATGTATGAGTATCATATACTCCTCATTAAAAGAGTATAATGAACAGAGAATCATAAATATCTCCGTAGTGTCCATAAATTCGTCTGTGCACACATTCAGCCGTTTCCCTCCCTGATACATAGGAATATCAGCCAATCCTTCCTCTAGTACATAAATAACGAAAATGAGATACATTCGATTTATGTACAAGCACATCTATTTGTATGTTAACGCGCTAGCTAGCGGTCACACATTTTATTTAATAGACATCCAACTCTATATTCCAGAACATTATGATGTCACCAGTAAGAGGTTTAGAGAAAGGGTAAATTGCAATATCGATTATATCTCCGTTAATACGCGTGTGATGGAAAAATGTTTCATACATGCCAATTTTTTATAATACAGTAAAGTCCAACAATTACAGACCTATAAATGGTCCTATAATTCCAGTAATAACGGAGTTATTTTTGTTTCTTCTTTTATGGCTATTAAAAACTAATAATTAATACTAGAATAATCAAACAATTTCAAAACTGATGTTATCGAGAAAAAAAAAGAGATTGTATGAGACTATTATGAAACAATATTTCTAGAAAGTAAAGACTATTCTAAATTTCTTATAAAACTTAAAATATTTCATAAATTATTTATATATATACTACACATATTTGCAATCCGAATAAAAATTCATAATTGAATATGTGATATAAAAAGATATTAAATTATGAAACGAGTTTAGTGTACAGAGCATAGAAATATGGTTTAAATATTTTATTATTTTCACATAACCACTAGTACCTGATATTCAATGCAACTTGAACATTATCAGGTTTAATAATATTTGATTATCATGGTATTTATAATTTTTGGTATTTTATTTTTGTAAATGTCATGATGGACAGCTGTACTTATTATATACTTTTAGAAATAAATGTAGTTTTATAAGAAAAATTTTTACCCACGCTGGGTAGAAAAGGATGGCAACCTGTAGGTAGCCCATCCCAATTAACCAGTGTAGGATAAAGGGGAAGTTAATAAATAATAATAATAAATGTAGTTTTACAATAGAGTAACAAAAACATGATGTACTGAAAGTTTTTGGTGTTTCAATATGACTACATGTCATTGAACCTCCAGATTTATCATGTACACAACAATAACATTTATACATATTCTATACATTCTAAAGCACACTATACTACATAGTAAACGACTATAAACTCTACATCTTTACGAGTTATATCAGCCCTGAAGCAGGAACACAGATAAATAAGGGTAAAAAAAGAAAATGTCAGGGGATGAGCGTTCAAAGCGGGTGTATTACTATCTGAAGAGCAGAGTGACAAGTATAAAGGTTCTATTTCCAGGTGCTTCCTGCCAGGAGTCATTCATCTGCCAACACTCATACACGTTGGACGTAATAAAGCCTAGCTCGCGATGGGGGTCCCTTCTCTCAATGGGTCTCTTATCAACCTCAACTTCCTTATCATAACTTTTAAATTTGAGAGAAAAAAGTTGATTCGAGCTTGGCACACTCCATCTGTCTATAGCAATAGTAACAACACTGCTCACCGCTAACATTTTACAGAAACGTAGGGTGTGTTGAGCCTGCAGTAGAAATACAATTTAAATTTTGAACAAAAGGAACCGCAACAAACAATTCGTTCATGGCTGGCCAAAAATATTCTGATCCAGATTAATAAATCAAATTAGGTATTTGCAAGCACAAGTGTATCCAAAACCGTCTACAAAAGGAAGTTGACGTTTTTAGGAATATCCTTCGCTGCCAGATATCAACAAAAATGTACACAAAAGTATGAAACGGGAAAATTAAACGGTACTTAATAATGACAAGAATATATTGAAGAATCGCAAAATGAAGCCATAGAAATAGAAATATATATATTACATTCTTTGTCGTTATCAAAGAGAAACACTCTCATAAGATGAAAGTGAAAAATCAAAGTAGTAATACAAAGATAATAATAAGTTCTTGTTTAGTTTAAAAAGTAAATTTTGTTCAAAGGCTATTAAAAAAAGCACAGTGTTTCTCTGCCTTCCGTATTAAATAGTAATATGTACAAAATCTGTTTTTGTAGATGTTTATAAGCACATTGTAAGTGCCAAGGGTTGGTTTCCATGGTCCAAATAATAATACTATTGAATATTGGTGGGAATATATCCCAAACCAAGATAAAATGGTGGATATAAACAGACACAAGGATGTGCGTCAGGAACTCCTTCAACCCGAAGATTTACACGTGTCCGTTCCAAAAGAATATGTCTCCATCCTCACTCGGGAATAAAGTCATCAAATAAATTCTTCAACTCTAGCCACATCGGGCTAGAGGACAAACTGTCCACATTTGCTATAAATTTAGTTATAAGAGGAATAAAATATAAATAGATATGAAGGATATAAAATAGTGTATCAGGTCACAAAGAATTGTTGGAAAAGATGTTTTGGACGACACCAAGCGGTAGCCAAGGAATTTCTAAAACTGAAAGATCGGTCTATATTTATAGCTCCTCTTGTGGTTCAGGATAAGTCGAATATCATGTCCATCCATTTGGAAGAAATCCGATATCCACCTCAGACAAAGTAACAGGGATGACAAGAATTAATTGCGTGATTCAAAATGATTGTATAGGGAATGGAAGGAAATAAAATGAATATTTTCCATTAATTATCTTCAGGCCTGCAATAAATAAATTTAAATCAATTGAACCGTCATGAGTCTTCTTGAACCTAGAAAGAAAATCAATTACTATTTTCGGAGAGTAAAAAAAAACTGGTATACAGTCTTGATTTTGAAATTCTGGGTGACTCAAAATTTTGTAAAATAATATTCGTCCAAGTTTATGGAGGTTAGAAACATATTTTCTGAGCGAGCTGTTTCATAAGCAAATCTTGGCGTCCTTATGGTCTTGGATTATATACTTTGGCTAAGTGAGAACTGAGGAAAACTTTTGCGTTATTAATAAGACAGCAAATGACGGCAAAATATAAATAATAAAAAATACAAAATAAATGACCTACTTGTAAGGAGATATTGTGTTTAGAAATTTCGGGGTATCCCCCAAAACTCAGTCTCTGGATTTAGGGTGAAATTCATCTAATGATTCATTCTTTTATGTGTTATTACTATTTATTTATTTATGTACATAATTAACAGACAGGTATTTCGTTTATAGTTTACAGAAGACTAAGTCTGCTAAAAAAAAATGAAAAACCAGACAGTTGGATCACATTCAAATTTCTTATGATACGATTCGGTTAGAAGAACGAGAAGTGCTTTATATACCATATAAAAAAGAAATATCAGTTATGACTATGAGTAATTTAGATAAAAGGGAAGGACCACTTGACTAGCAACTAATATGTTTATTTACTTGGTCTGTACATGGCTGTTTTGAGTGCTGATTTGAATGAATAAAAGTCTTTGGCTGAATTACATTCGAATAGACTCCCATGCAGTATAGGTGGGGAACTAGGGAGTCAGTTTAACGCGTTCCGTCTCATATTAAGGTGATGCTACAGACCAATGTTAGGTTCTTAAATCGTTGAATAAAGTAGCTACTCAATTGCTCCAAGATGCTCATACTGAAGCGGTCGAACCCCGCCACCCACGCAGCTAATTCAGCTTTAGTGTGCTATCACCCATCATGAGCCTGACACCATAGGTACACCATTGTAGTGTTTTCACCAGCAGCCCCTCGAAAGTAAATGCTCAAATTGCGATCTATAGCGACATTAATCTCTTTTTGAACTCGAAAGTAGGAGCTTTGGTCGGCTAAATGTTTTCATTGCAATGTCCGCCCCTGCTGTTGGAGCATGATTGATATGACAGCGAGCAGGCTCTAACATCGCTCTACACACCTGTCCTATCTTTGTAAACTCCCACGCACGCTAAGACACTCGCTTCCTGCTCCCACCCAATCCAGGAAATAAAAACTCCCAAACTTCGCAAGCGGTTAAAATATAACATTCGAAAAAAATAAGGTCAGGTAAACCATGTGAGTTAAAGTGTTGCCTTTAATCTTACTTGATAAACCCAGAGTGGCGAGTTCGATTCCCGCCTGGGTGATAGGAATTGTTATTTAGAGGCAAATTTATTAAATAAATTCCTTAGTCACACCCTGTCTAGAAAAGAGTGGTAACTTGTAGATAAGCCGTACAGTTACCAATAGTAGCAAAAAGTGGACGTTAATAAATAAATAATAGTCGAAATAATGGGAGAATGGTTAAAACGCATTTATTTCCATTTAGTCTCTAGCAACTGAGTTGAACATGTTTTTCTACAATTAGAACATGAAATGAAATGTATTTATTTCCATTAAATATTAAATAACATAATGATGCATAAAATATTTTTGTTTTCTATTATTTTATGTATTTATTTCTTAAAATCCTTTTCTACTATTGGGGCGGGTTATCTACAGGTTACCACCCTTTTCTAGCCAAGGTGGGACTAAGAAAGTCATTGAATAAATTCGTCACTAAATAAAACTTCCTATCACCAGGCGGGAATCGAACTCCCCTTTTTAGCTCACATGGTTAACCTGAGCCCTGTTTACTATTATAAAATGTTTTAATATTATGCCAGTTAATCATTACATATTATTGAATAATATTTATATGTATACAGTACATTCATTATAAAATTAGCTCAAATCCTATAATGAATTCATTTCGATAACAAATAACTCTAAATATATAACATACTTTTTTTTTTTTTTAATTTATCGTAAAATTAATTTCTGACAAGCTTTATAAATGATGCAAATTGGCCCCTACTTAAAAAGATTACATAGTGTTGTGAAAATTAAATAAATGAATAATCCTTCAGATAGAAAGAGCCGCGTATTTGGAAAGTGCGATCTAGATCAATGAAGCCGATAGAGGAGGGTCTAGGTCCTACTAGACCCGTTCAGTCCAGCGTCGAATGGCCCAGCCAATTCCCTTTGATGTATGCCGACCACCTATATAAAGAACCAGCCAGCCGCGAGCGAGTCAGTTTTATTTTCTCCTGTCTTGATGTTCACATCAGTGCTACAGTGCGACTTAGTGCAGTGCGGTAAAGTGTTTTTATAAGAAGAACAGTTTAGTGCCGTGTTTAAGACAGTGCAGTGCCACGAAGTAAAGGACTGTGCAGTGCCGTCTTTTTCTGAATTTCAGTGACCGTGAGTGAATTATTGGACTGTGTAATCTGAAGAACAGTGACGCTATCAGTGTATACTGTGAGTAGTAATTAAGAATAATTACCAAGTGTATTGTGCATTGTTAAATAAATTGTGCAGTGATAAAAACTGTGAAACTTGCGAGTATTTAATTTTGCAATCCAAAAGAACTCAAATTAAAAAGTTTATTACTGGTTTTGGTAATAAAAACGTAACAATATGTAGATCAGGTCATGATCATAACTTATTTTTTGATCGATTTATATGACAAACACTTTTTAGTTTTATTTAATTACTCTAACATTTTTTATAGTGTTCATATTGTGTATAAAAATATCCTTCAGACATGAAGTAATTTTATTTATTTTTAAACAATGACTATTTTTTAATGGTTTAATGCATGAGGACAGAGCGTTAATGAGTTTTTCTCCTAAAATGATAAGCTTTTCAGGAAATATTTATGTTTATGGTTGTGGGTTAGAAACATATTCTTGTATCATGCTTTAAGATAAGCATAACACACACTTTCTTCGTAAAACAAACTCATGTATGGCCTAATAGTATAATAATTGCGAATTTGAGGTAGATGTGTTGGTTCTCTCTTGGTTCAAAATAGAATTATTATTCCAGAAGCTCTTATCAGATTATCTCCAACAAAATTCAAGCAAGAATGACTATGCCCAATAATCTATTTCCATGTACACAAAAGCAACATACACTCATATAACTTAATTCTAATTCTGTAGCTAAAATTCAATATTTCAAATACGGTGGTAATTTTTGGGAAAAAAAAGTTCATTTACAAAATTTCCTACACTCCCAAACTTTTTGGTGAACGAGTAAAAGAAATCCTTCAATAAGATAGGTTTAAATTTGAAAGCAATATAATTTCCAATTTAGCTTTTGACTAAAACAGACAGCATGAGACACAGGCGGCCTCTTTAGTATGGAACCAAAATAGACATTTCAAAAAAAAAAAAATAATAAAAAAAAAAAAAAAGGTAGTAGGTATAAAGCATAAACGACTGCAAATTTAATTTGTCATAAATTGAGTATGAAATGCGTAATTGAATTCCACTTGTCATCCCTTCTCCCCCTCTAGAAATATATAGCCCTCATTCTTAATTGTCTCTATCATTTAGCCATTATTTCAAATAATTGCCATATTATTTTGAATAAAACTGTAAATTGGAAAAAAAAATAGAATATTTAACTTTACGTCAACACGGTACTTTCAAGATAATTATGGAAATTTGCTCAAAATACACATCTCCTGCGGGACAGACTTCAACTTTTGGCGAGATGTATTATAGCAGATTTCCCTCAAGGGAAATCAGCTATTGAGGTCGTACTCATGACGCGAGTTTCGAAAAATTTCTTCAAATGTACATTAATCCTACCCACGAGATGTCGAAAATGAGATCCTTATTTATATATATATTATATATATATGTATATATATATATATATATATATATTTGTCTGTTAACGCGGTTGCAATTTTTGTTTGATCGTATCCAAACTCGGAATTTAATCGTTTTATGTAAAAAGGAAGAACAAGTTCGTTAATGGCTGACATCGAACCTGTGGGAGGGGGGTTTAGAGGGAGGATTTTTGAAAATTCGAAATATCTCCGTTATTATTCGTCGGATCGAAAAATGGTATAGAATCAATCTTACTGGAAATTAAATTTACTATAAATATTGTTCTATACATTTATTTTGTATCTTGAATATTAACCGAGATATTCGCATTTGTATTGAGTGAGTGGTCGACAGAAGTCGGCCATATTCAGGACTTTCCGCTAAAAACTAGTTCGAGGGACGAACGTGCATGTATGGGGCAAAGGTGCATGTAATGTCGAAATAAATCCAAGAGGTAATGAGAGCAGAGAGGAAACGAGGAGGGGGCGGGGGTAGAGAGAGAGAGAGAGAGAGAGAGAGACGGGGGGGGGGGGGAGAAGGAAGGAACAGTAGGCAGATCTGGTGTATAGTGCAATATAAAGGGAGAGCAGGAGGACGGGAGCAGAGCGATGTAGGAGGAGGATGGGACATAGAGAATTAGCATCCAATCGGCCCGATATGCATAAATGTAAATGGCCGCTTATTTAAATTCATGTAAATAAGGCGTGAATCACTCACAATCGGCTACTCCTACTCGCTGACAGACATTCGTCACACTGCTCTTCCTCCTTCCTGTCCACTATTTCTATGCCACTCGTCATATTTCACAACACCATACTGTCATATAACTCATAACTCTATGGACGGTAATTCAATCATTCCTACAGGTGGTGGGAGGATTCCGAATAGATTCAAACTGATTTGTTTAAAAATATTATTATTTATTAACGTCCACTTTTTGCAACTTAGGCTAATTGGGACGGGTTATCTACAGGTTACCACCCTTTTCTAGCCAGGGTGGGATTTTAGGACGTTATTTAATGAATTTCGTCACTAAATAATTTCCTTTGCCCAGGCAAGAATCGAACTCGCCACTCTAGGTTTACCATATGAGTTAAAGGTCAACGCTTTAACTCGCATGGCTAACCTGAGCCCCTGTTTACAAATAAACTTCCATTTTACATGAAAATCTTTAGTTCAGCAGGACATAAGGGGACAGGATCTGTAAAATATTCCTTTTAAAAAAAAAAAAAAAAAAAAAAAAAAAAAAAAAAAAAAAAAAAAAAAAAAAAAAAAACTACTGAAATGTCTTTCAGTTTAGAGCGGGCGCTGATAAAACAGAATCCAAATCCAAATTAGAAGTCGAATAACCACACAACTGAAGTATTCAGTATACGATCTTCGACCATCCCAGACCACGAAAATTTCATATTTAGTACAATATATAAAATTTGTTCGCACCAGTGTGGTGTGTGTGTGTACACATACGCAGATACAGATGCAACGCCATCTGCCCCTACTCCAACGCCTACAAAAACTCTATCCTATCTCCTCTTCTGAAAGAGTTAGACATCTACTTCTGATAAAGTTCATACTAATGGACTCACCGTATAAACCCAGCACACACCGCTTTCAGAAATTTTGTTTGTTGATACTAACCATAAGTGAGATCGAAGTAGATAAAGGAATTCAATTGATCGATCACTTAGCCATTGGAAACGTCAGTTTGAAAGGATTTCGCTTAGTTGGCGGATACAAAGGGAAATATTTTTAGGAAAGAGAGTGCCAATTTTTATATTAAACCTAAGAATTAGGGAGCAGAGATGAAATGAATCGATCTGTGCGGTTCATTTTGAATTGTTTTGCTTAAATAAATTATTCTACCTATTGAAATGTGGGAAAAGCTCCCTCAATTAATTAACTCGACGGTGTCTTTAATATTTATTGAGAACGGTATCCCACAAACATAAAGGATGATTTGAAACATAAAAATAAACTGACTTAAGATCGCTACTGATTTATTTATAGATCATTTATTTTATGCCACGAAAACGTAAGTTCTATGGCTAATACCTAGCTTACAAGATAATTTTGCTTGAGTTTGTGGGGAGTTCAAATGTAACTTTTCAACGAAACACAAATAAGCTCAGAGTTAATTTCTATTACAATGCACTACTACATTTCAGACCACAATAAAGAGTTACTACACCCTTCCAGAAGAACCACGTCAGCCATATCAGAAGAATATTTTTGCAATAGCCAATCACCACTGCTAATTAACCTTCAGGACTACAACAGTAGCGAAGATGGAAGAGGTGGATTGTAATCTTAAGGAGAGATCAAGAGGCGTCGTTCCAATTAGACCTTCCTTAATCTTCAAAGTTCATCATCTCATAGCTTTTAAAATAAGAGTTATTGAAAGCTTGGGAGCCATCAATGGCGCAGCGTAAGAGGAAACTTATCAAGATGAAGACGGAGAGGATGTAGGGAAGGGTATTATGTAGGTGGCAGTAGAGACAGGCGGCTGCATCTGCATTAGATTTGTCTATATATAGTGTAGGCAGCGTAGGAGTTGCCAATAATACTCAGAGTGCTGGCCGAAACTCAACAGAGGGCCGAGTACAGGCTTCATCAAACGCTCGCAAACCATTGAAAGAGCAAAATCTGCCAATCCGAAACTTGAAAAAAAATCGCAAATCATATGCTATCCCCGACTCACAATAGTTCAGTTATAGACAAAAGATACTGCTGGTAAGGAACATTTTCAAATTAAAAAAATCCACCTGACCAAGTCACAACAAGGACAAGGAATAAGCAGTGATAATGGCGCTTTCATGGCACAATTGATTTTTGGATAGTATAAATAATAAACTTTTATAATACCTCAGGATCGAAAACAGACCGTTAGCAACAAGCACCCATGAAAGATCCACAGCGGAGATCTAACGAAGAGGTATAAATAGAAGCTACTGCTACTTTATGAAGTCGCATTGTACAATCAACAGGTTAGAAGCAAGACTCTACCAATAGTTCTTATTCTGGAATAATATAGGACATTGTAGTAACAAATCATTCGTTCGTTAAAACATGCATTTATTAGTATTCTAACTTATAATACTTGATACGCTGGAATGGAATAGAAGCCCCCTCAAGTGGAGACCAATTTTAAAATTGTAAGTCAATATAACAAGGCGAATAGTTTCACGTGGACGATCTCAAGCACGGCCCGAGCTCATCCATATGGATAGAGGGACCAGCCGACATCTCACAAATATTATTTACTCCAACGTCAAGTACTCGAGTACACACTAGAGTAAACACACGACACAAATTTAAAATTCAATCCAATACAAACCACTCCAGCCAATAACTCGCGAATCTCTAGCTCGCACAACCCCTTCCCTAGCCCCGGCCGACTTATCCAAAGCACTTTATCATCTTAAGTCGTGATCGTATATATTAAAAGTGGATAAGGGAACATGGGAATACTCAGATTGGAGGATATTACACAGCACGCGGATTCCAGCCATGCTTGATGCAGTTAAAAATGGCCCGATGTCAATGCACTAACTCCAACATAAATTGACTAACTGGCTTGGGATTATTTTCATCTCATTTCTTATTCTGCCATTACGGAAGCCCCCAACTTTTATCAGAAGCTGGCCAGGTTGCTCCATCAATAAATTCCTACAGAGAAGAGGCGGCGGCACATCCATAGTAAGAGATACGATCCGTTTTTTTTCATCCGCTTTAATGAGCTGATAGTAAGTAATGTGTAATAATTTAAAACCGGGTCTAATGCTAACTCACAATATATAATACAAGGATAAAAAGGGGGAGGTATAACCTGTCTTACTCACTTAACCTAATCTTAAGACAATTCCCTCTGTATGCATCACAGCAGCTGAAACATAACTTGCTTGGTATGGCTTTATTAAGGAAATAATAGTTTAACGTTTTACAGTTCTTGCAACCCAACTCAATTATACGGTAATAATAAGCTACACATAAAAATATTATTAAAATAGTTTAATTACTGCAACTTTTTTTAAATACACATGAAGGAACAACGATTATTTACAAACGAGTACCACCGATCTTCCTCATTAACACGTTACTACTGATACAAGAACAGAAATTAATTGGTATCCTGACACATATGAAAGCTATTGTTGGTCATTAAAAACACCTTAGTGAATAAAACCACTAGGACACTACCCAGGGACAAGTAGAATTGAGAATTTAAGGTATAGATTTCTAACTGGACAATACTACACACAGTCTTCTGTATTTTTAAATATAAATAGTAATACAATATATAAAATGAGTTCTGGAAGCACAATTTCGGGTGTTGCAACAAAGACGAAGTGAATTAACATCTAAATCAGATTCTAGCTACTCCTGAGTTTTATCAGAGTCGTGTTTATTTGTAGAGTTACTGATTAAAATAGAGGTGCGATTAAAAAGGATTTCAAACGAAAAGTCCCATCATGGATTGTTGAGCCAAATTATTAATTTGCTTAAAATTACTTCTACGACTAAATTGCAAGCACTATTCAACATCCCTAGACAGTAAGAAGGGAAGTAATTGAAGAAGAGAACAAGCAGCCGAGAGAGAGTCAGTGTTAAATGAAAATGGCGTATAGTTATAATTCAATAATTGAGATGCCTTCCCGGCATGCTGAATATGATGATGCCGTCCATCTAGGGGAGTAGACAAGGAGGATATTATTTCTATATCCACATGGAGTCAAGATTGCTATCTCCTTGGCTCCCGGTTTTACTTTCATCCGAAGCTATGCGTGTGCTTACGTAAAAGCTGCTAACTGGTCGATCCCTGGCTTGTACTTGGCACTTGCCTTCCTCTGACCCTTTGCCCCTCTTGCACCAGCACACCGGTATCTCTAGCAATGTTTTATAAATCACATCGTAGTGTCATTCCTATGAAATATAACCTCATTCCTATCTCAGCCTTCCCATTCATAGTTTATGAATCGTTTCGAGTCTTCAATCACATATAAAATTTAGTCTCTTCTTATTCTTTATTTTCTTTTTACTCCGTTGTCTCACCAGGGTGTCCATACATCATATTTTCATACCATTGAACTATGGCGGATGGCCCCAGAAAAGAAAGTACTTCACACAAATGCAGCACAAACTACGCAGATTCCACCAGTTGCAATAACACAATGATGACAGCGTTCCAGAATTAAGACTAATTTAAAAATAAAAAAAAATGTAAACAAATTAAAACATGAATTATTTTGTTAACTTCTTTTATATTTTTTATGTGCTTCACACATTTCCACACCTAGTAGACGCCTTTTCAGGGGCACAACAACTTACAACAAATAACTTTATACGTGATTGCAATAGGGCCTTCTTAGTTAGGGGGTTATGCCAATCATAAATAGAAAAAAAAGGCCACCAACACTGTCAGCTGATACCAATCAGCGTTTTAGAAAAAGAAGAAAAATCGAATGTCAGAGGAATAATAGTCCACAACGATAGCAAATGATTAGATATTGACTACTATCAGATATAAATTTGTAAGTAATTTTATTAAAAAGGTATTATTTCAATTTTTCATTTCTGGTTCACCGTCTTTTGATTGATATCAGGTGACATTCTA
The DNA here is from genome assembly GCA_019009955.1 of Riptortus pedestris. Taxonomy (NCBI): domain Eukaryota; kingdom Metazoa; phylum Arthropoda; class Insecta; order Hemiptera; family Alydidae; genus Riptortus; species Riptortus pedestris. Next base: position 49,979,151 of record CM032229.1, read on the forward strand.
GGCGTCCATGATTTTTAATTTTTAGGTGGTATTGACTTGACCAAAACCCTCTCACCAGGAGGTCCAATAGGAAACATGCAGAATATATGTTATGATATGTCAAAGATGAACTCCTAAAGAGGCGCCTAGAAAGCGTGGAACATGTAGAGCAAATAGTAATGCAATAGAAGTGAACAGAGGAAGTAGTGTTTTAATTTAACGACCGGTCAGGAATAGTGATATTCTTGATTTAAGTAGGGCTCAAAATTCGGCAGGCATTCTTGCTGGCTTATATCCTAGGGAATATCATGGACTAAACCAACCCCAGATAGCTCCAAATATCATTGGATCTTAAGACAGATATAAGTAGCAAGAGAGCTCCAGCACACAATAAGTACCTTCCTCGATTCAGATATTAAACACATAACCAGCCGACACATGTAAATGGCTCCTAGTTCTATGTATATGTATATGATAAAACACATAATTATGCCAAGTACATATTATACAAAGATCTAACCCATACTATCTGTTTATTAGAGTGGACATTAACAACACCTAGGTATTATTTTTAATTTGTCAACATATGTAAAACGATTTTTTGATGAAAATAAAACGTTGACTAGCTAAATAAAACATGTTTAACCAGTCAGCATTGTATTTTAAAAAAAATCATAAGCAATAAAAGAAAAATCATCATTAACAGCAATATTGTTTAACCCTGAGACTCCTTCTACGAGACTTCATATGCTCACTATAAACTGGCTTTCTTCCCGATTAAGTAACTCACTATTCTCCATGAATGTCAAATTATTCATTCAATAATTAATACTGAGAATAAATATTTAATTGACTTGAGTATAACTCTAATATTAGTAATTTGAAAATATTCAGAACTTATTAAATACGTTTACTCAAATGGAATTATATAAAAAAAATAACTGTTTCTAAATAAATTATTTTATTTCAAGGTCTACTTGAATTCCTAAACTAAAATTCAGCAGAGTCAGAATTATAAAAGCCAGAGATAATTTGGGAAAGGCTAACCAAACTCTCGTAAGACTATTAAAAGCATTTAGTTTGAGGAACTTATGAGCTGTTCTAAAGGGAAGAATGCTGTGTACAGACAAAACGGGAGGCTTGCCAAACACAGAGACCACATATAGACATCTCCCAACACAGGCATATGCCCAGCCTACTTACATCTGTCTTACAATATACTCCAGTTCTCTACCAACGTTACACATTAAAGGGAATATAATGAGCGGTAGACATTTAATTTCTAATACTAAAGAAGAGAATGAAGATGTTGCATAAGTCAGAAGCTGAAAATGTGGATAGGAAGATTTCACAAACTAAATCCATTAATATACGTTGAACTTGAAGAGGGTTTCTTCGACTAGTGACAAAAGTAAATAAGCGGAGAAAGTAATTAGTCATTAAGGCTAAATGTGCGGATAAGTAACTAAGACTTCAGCAATTGAATGAACGAAGAGTATAAACGGTATACATATGGTACTTACTACCTCGAATTACCCCACAGCCTTCCCAAGGAAGAGGGCCTTATCAACTTGTTTCCACTAGTCCCTATTGGCAGATACTGTTCTGCACAGATTAGTCACTCGTAATGACAGATACCGTTCTGCACAGACTAGAGTCACACTTATTGGCAGATGCAGTTGTGCAAAGATTAGAGTCACTCCTATTGACAGGTGCTGTTCTGCACAGACTAGAGTCACACTCATTGGCAGATGCAGTTGTGCAAAGATTAGAGTCACTCCTATTGACAGATACCGTTCTGCACAGACTAGAGTCACTCCTATTAACAGGTAGAGTCACACTCATTGGCAGATGCAGTTGTGCAAAGATTAGAGTCACACCTATTGACAGGTGCTGTTCTGCACAGACTAGAGTCACACTCATTGGCAGATGCTGTTCTGGACAGATTAGAGTCACTCCTATTGACAGATGCTGTTCTACACAGACTAGAGTCACACTCATTGGCAGATGCTGTTGTGCACAGATTAGAGTCACTCCTATTGACAGATACCGTTCTGCACAGACTAGAGTCACTCCTATTAACAGGTACTGTTCTGCAAAGATTAGAGTCACTCCTATTAACAGTTGCTGTTCTGGACAGATTAGAGTCACTCCTATTGACAGATGCTGTTCTACACAGACTAGAGTCACACTCATTGGCAGATGCTGTTGTGCACAGATTAGAGTCACTCCTATTGACAGATACCGTTCTGCACAGACTAGAGTCACACTCATTGGCAGATGCTGTTCTACACAGACTAGAGTCACACTCATTGGCAGATGCTGTTGTGCACAGATTAGAGTCACTCGAAATGACACATACCTTTCTGCACAGACTAGAGTTACGCCTATTGGTAGAAACTGCTGTACACAGACTAGAGTCACGCCGGTGAAGGAGTTCTTCCACACCCTCCAAGCAATGTATAGCTATTCTCAACTTCTGTCTCAAGGTGGCCGGAGTGCATCTCTTGGTGGCTCCTCCACGATGTCGGATCATTAAAAAAGCCATAAAGGTCCTTATGGGTTCGTGTTCTAGATACCTATCTCACCTAACAGTCAGTACTCCCTAGACATTCAAACTGGCAGGAGTAAGATGTGGGTTTTATTATATTCGCTATTTTACAGATGCTATTTAATACAAATATTAAGAATTTCTTTGTCTCTGTCTGTACATGTTAATTATTTTTATATTATATTATGTACACTTTATTTAATTTAGAATTTAAAGAAATGTAATTTAATTACCTTCTGAGCATGAGGTTTTATCCTTCCATTTGTTGATATTTTGATTTCATTGATCTGATAGCACCGCTCTGAATTAAACAAACTATTGCATGTTTGCACTATTCCATTAGAATATGGGGGTTAAAATGTTCTGATGACGACATCCTGTGCCATTCCAACGTGTGAAAAATCGATTCAGTTCCCACAGCTCCCGATTGACCGACTGTATTTACCCCCAACGGCGAACGAAAGAATACTTTTTGCCCCGATGGTAAAGATTAAGGTCTGAAAACATCTGGGCTAAACCAATATGTATTTCACATAGGATAGGGGGCAGTCCGGATGAAACTCATTTTCAGCAGGGTTATTGATGTGACCTCAGATTGCACTGTAATAATACCTCCTTTATCGCCCCTATAGGCCACTATCAGTCCTGGAGGGCTGGGAATCTTTCACAATAGTTGATACTCAGTTAGGACCAAAGTACTAAACAATAAAGGAATTATTATCAGTGGTCACATCAATAGCTGAGGTTTAAATGAATATTTCTTCATTTTCAATCGCCAAGGAGGTTCGAATGGCTTTTGTCAACCCAGATTGACAGAAATTTACAACGAGTGTATACAAACTTAAATGTACATACAACAACAGAAACAGGTGGAGTAATAAATAACAATAAGCTAATATCGTAACAGAGCCCAGATCCGAAATAGACCACAGCATCCATTGTAAATGATAAGATTCCCAAAACATACGTTGATTCACTCTCAAAATAAGTAACTTATAACCTAAAAGTAAGAGTGAAGGCTGAAAATATATATTATAAAATTTAAATATCTGGGTTCAGGATAGAGTAAAAGTGTGTACAATAATATTTATATTGAATTAAATTTAAAAGATGGTTAAATACGATTTTGGAGCCGACTCACAGCAACGTTGATATTATGTATTTTCAATTTTCCGGCAGTAAATCTCCCCAGGCCGATTTCAGCCGTTAACGAACTTGATGTTTAGTTTTACATGCAACGTTTATATATCGAGTTTGGTAACGATCAAACAATAATTGCACCCGCTAGAGCGTTAACAGATGTATATGTATGAATATATTATAAATATAATTTTGATCTGACTTCATATTCACAATCTCCTATGTAGGATTCATGGACTTTTGAGGAAATTTCTTGAAAATGGTGTCACGAGTATAGCCTTAATAGCTCATTTCCCTAAAGGGAAATCTAGTAAAACTTAATTGATGCCATTCATCGATTTAGCAACTTCCACAAAACAAAATAATAATAAAAATTAACGAATAAACAAACCAAAATGAATGGATGAAGGCCATCCAACCGTCTACCTGTTTTAGAATAGGCATAACGCACCGTTAGAGCCGAATGAAAGGGAGTAAGCAAATGCGAGTAGAGTAAGGATCCTATTTATTGAATATAATGAGACGTAAAGCCCTGATAAATAGACACAGGGAGATAAAGGACTGGCTACTGTATTAACCATATATATGGAAATAATCAGAGAGGCTCATTGTGCAGGGATCAGTAACCAACCCTCTTCAGTAGTCTGAGCCATCAAAGGATCCTCTGATATACCACCGCTCTCAGTCATAGAGCGCATCTTCTATAATTCTTACTTATGTTCCTGGACCCAGCTCCATTCCAGCCAATAACCACACCGGGAGGAAGGACGGTGGAAGCTCTGTGAAGACAGCTGAGTTTTTATTATCAACAGGATCAATGGTGAGTTGTGAATGAAACGAAACCGTATGGCACCCTTTGTACGTTCTCTTCAGCATAAAACCTCTCAGATTTGTCGTTTTATAGCCGAGCCTTATAAAGACGGGCTTAGCTCAGCATTTGCTTACTGAACTTAAACGACGATCCTAGCTAAAACTTCGAGAAGGACAGTTTACTCAATTGAGCGATTATAAAGTAAAGAAGGTTTAGATTGGGTTTTCGGAAGCGCCACATAACATCCATCCTCAAGTGAAATATTTGCTGTTAATTAGCTAAGAAATAATTATATCACAAGTAGAAAATTACCTGGAATACAATTACCAAAGTGTTTCCACAAAAATGAATAACATAAATGAGCATTTGTATTGTCCCAATATATATTTAAAATGCTAAATACGAACATTAGTAATATTAGTGAGTTAAACATAAATGAGGAATACGTTAAAAGTTGTAGAATGAAACGAAAAGACTCTTATCAAATATTGTTAATTTAATGCAACTCAGGGCAACTCCGTATAGTTGGCAAGCTTGATATTTTTATAATCCGCCAGAAAAGATTAAATTTTATTTACGTAGGTCTAAAACTAAAAGTTTCCATTAAAAAAATTGTATTGTTAATTAATGTTAATTCATTTAGTATAAAGTTTGTAAAGTTATCTTAAATTGTGGATACGCACAATCCCCGTATCTAACAAATAGCATATAGTGTAAATGACAAAATTATTTTATCAAATAAAGAACTATTAAATATTTTAAAAACTAATTGAATTACACCGATAAGTAAATAATAATAAAATTAGGTAAATGTAGTAAGAAATTATTATACTTCTCACACAGTGAGCAAATTCTAAATAAACATTAACATTTAGGAAGGACTTGGATTTTTGTATTGTCCACTTTCAGCATCTTACCGCCAACAGCCTCAAGCAGAATAGCTCATAAGCAAACAGATTGATGAATTCAAAAGCTGTCTGAGTATGTCCCGACTGTATACGAATACATTCATATTACATTGTGATACATACATTGTATCACAAATACAAAGTCGTAGTAGCTTCTCAGTTACCTCAGTATGCGGACGATTAAGGGTAACAGATAAGAAAAGACTTGTGAATACGTGTGCGGCTAAAATATTTCTAACCAAAATAAAAAAAAATCAAAAGAATACTTTTCTTTTTCGAATTATTAATTAAATTTAAAGGCATATCTTAACCTCAGAACGATATACAATGCATTGAAAAACTAAGTATCACAAAGTTACACACTGAATTGAATGCAAAAATTAAGTTGCGCAGCAATTGAACAAACGATAAAGCACTAATAGGATAATAAAAAGGCGACTACAATAACCTTTACAATGTAATCATCATTAATGAACATAGGATATTAGAAAGCCAATTAGACAAAGCCTATACAATGTAGCAAACACATACACACACAAAAAAAGGATGCTAGCCAATTATAACAGGCCCAACCGTTACTAGGCGTTAGGACGCAATAAAAGAAAGAAGAAGAAAAAAACTAAAAGCTAAGAAAAACGACGAAATATCTGGATGAAGTCCAAGTCAATAAGAACGTAATATGTGGTGGAGTGGGTAATCCTTTATAAGAATATATTAAATCTAACCTGGCAACAAACAAATTACATTTATATATTAGATAAATCAAAGAGCTGTTAAAAGGACACGAAACGGCTCTTCTTCAAGTCCCTATCGTCAGGGAATCCTCCGAATTATGAGTTATAAAATACTATTGGGCGAGAGGCTTGGGGGATGTCAATTATATCTATAAAGACAAGATTTATCGAGGCGATCATAAAGTAGGGCATTTGGGGGATGAAGCAATAAAGCGGCGAGAAGGGAATAAATAGTCCTATAAGAATACCCATGATATTGCCAATAAGATATATAAGAGCTGGATAGATTTTCATCAGTTCGTTATTAGATTAAAGTTGACGTACTTGACCTTATGAAATAATGATTTTATGTATGTAGGATGAAAAAATTGTTAACTACGCTTCCACTATAATAATTTATTGAAACGGCAAAGCTCTTTCAATGCTGTGCATCATCGTCAGTGCCCTGTTGACACACAAAATAATAATTACAATTTCTATTAAAATATGTTAGATACCATATAACAAAAAACTTTGTTCCCCTTTCTCTTCTTTGTTTAAATAGTCTTTCTTTCAGTTAGCTTTAATTTCCTACCTATACCCACTTAATTTAATAAAAAATAATTGAAATATGAAATGTATTATATGTTATTTAGTTCTACGTTATGTTTTATATGTTATTTAGTTCTTAGAAAGATAAGTTTTTTGTTATATGGTATCTAACATATTTTAATCGAAATTGTAACTATTATTTTGTGTGTCAACAGGGAACAGACGATGACGCAACGCATCGAAAGCGCTTTGCCGTTCCAATACGGAAGCGTAGGCAACAATTTTTTCATCCTACATACATTAGATGTCACTTCCACCTGCCAGAATACCAACTCAGAATGAGTTTATATATATATTTAAGAAATGCAATGGTCTTAGAAATGGAACAATATAATTATTCTGTCAGTCAATAAATCTGCCCTTAGAGATTTTGGTTTAATTAATTGGGTAGTTGATGTCACCCTTATCATTGCGGCGTTAGAACACTCTGAAGTTGGCATTAATGGTTAAACCGTCGGGCAACAGTTTAGCCATATGAGTCAAAGCGTTGGCCTTGTTCTCACATAGTAAACATAGCGTGGCGAGTTCGATTCCCGCCTTGGCGATAGGAATTCATTTAGTGGCGAACTCACTAAATAGAATCCTTAGCCCCACCTTTGTGGAGAAAAGGGTGGATACCTGTAGATAACCTTTCCAATTAGCCACAGTAGCAAAAAATAGACGTCAATAAATAATAATAATGTTTAAACACCAGGTAAAGGAAATTACTCAATAGTCCACAGCTGAGGGGATGAGTAATCTAAGCAAATTTTCCACAGAAATGACAAACTGAAATCGTCATATCACACTCTATTCTGTGATTCGCTCTTAGTAAGAACTCGATGTAAATCATACTTTAATTTTCAGCAAGACATAATTTAGTAAGTGACATAATAGTTTCTTCCACTAGGAGTGTGAGTTTAGTGAAAGTTAAAAACGATAAAATACAAATAACTCATTTAATATTCAAGTGGCATATTGTATTCTAAAAAATGAATGTCGACAACAACTCAATCGATAAGATGTGTTATACAACATTTTTCTATACAACGAATAATGAAATATCAGAGATTATAAATAACTTCAATTCCGGTTCCATTTTAGGACAACATGACCTAGAAACTTTGAAACAAAGTTTAGTAATGATTGAATAGTCGTTGCCACAAAGACGCCATCAAATAATCAATTCCCTACTGCTGCATTTGTAAGAAGCATTGTATACACGAATAAAAATTTAGCCAGAGACTACCTTATAAAAAAAATTTTATGTTAAGGAGGAGTTTCACTGAGGGCTAGAAGTGAAAAAAAGATACAAATAGCTCCTCTAATACTTCTGCTATTGAAACATCAATTGCTGGAAATAATATGACTAACAATCGGGGTTAATAACATTTTAAGACGCATAATAGCGAAAATATTTATTATTGTTTCATTTCACGACTTCCCTAAGCGATGGCTAAAGATTAATATGATTTTTTAATATAATTAAAGATGGGTAAAGATTAATATTTATTTATTAACGTCCATTTTTTGCAACTTAGGCTAATCGGGACGGGTTATCTACAGGTTACCACCCTTTTCTAGCCAGGGTGGGATTTTAGGGCGTTATTTAATGAATTTCGTCACTAAATAATTTCCTTTGCCCAAGCGAGAATCGAACTCGCCACTCTAAATTTACCATGTGAGATAAAGATTAATATGAAACGATCAAACTTCAAATTCAAGTTATACGCAGAGGTTGTACATATATTTGTGAGTGTGAATACAAACAAACCCAGATAATGCTATAGCTAATGAATATTTAGGGATCCACTCTCAGGACTAGTACTCATACCATCAAAGCCAAGCCAGTAAGATAAGTATTTATACATAAAATAGATTTCAAAAATACACTGCTGTGTTTTTGGTATTTGTGACAGTATCGGCGATAAGAAAAAAATAGGAGAGACCCTTATAGACGAGGGCTGAAGGAGGGACCACGAGTGGACGGGATCTCTTTGAAAAAAAGGACAACCGAAGGAAAGGAAGAAAAACGAATTTGGACCTTTGATCACCTAGGCACAAATAACCCTCGCGAGTTCAGAGCCTAATAACAATAAAAAATAATAAACCATCAAAGTACGTTTAAAGCACGTACGGAGAATTTTTTTTTATTTTTGACCTCCTGGAAACACATCTCCTCATTAGGCGATGTGAAATTCCAAATACGAAATTTCAACATTTAGTAGTTTTTGAGTTGAGCGTTTTGAGCGTACTTACTTACGCTTAACAGATAGTAAGCAGGAACTGGTCAAAATGGGCTCAGGAAGGGTCAAAACGGATAATTCCGAAAAAATCTGAAAACCCGAAATGTTTTGCGATTGAAATACTCATTTTACTTTGAATAAGGAAGTAGAAATAGCAATGATACAGGAATTTGGACTGAACGATTCAACAACTTCAATACTGGTTTTTATTCGTTGCATTCATTGCATAAGAGACCCTACTAGAGACCGTATCTGTACTCAACAGAGCATGTGTATTAAGGCGGAATGATATATATTACTATTGAGCCGATTGAACGCTAATGGGCGCAAAGAGAGATATATCTGAGAACAGGATATAGATGAAGTGAGTTAGTTCGTAGAAGGATATTAGCACAAAAGGGAAAAGGTGGGGATCAGAAGAGGGCTGTTTCGAAGCGGATAAGGGCAAGAAACGTGGTCGATGGGAACAACATACTCTAAAAGGATGGCCTGGGGAGAAAGACTAGCCAGCTGTCGTCTTGAATAAAGCCGAGAAAATCGATAGTCACATTTATCGACTCTTTTTTCCTAATTACATTATTCCTTTAGCGTCTTTTGTTCCCGGCAAGGACTTGGAAAACCGTGTTCTATAAAACAGAATAGGATTTGAGCTACATACATTATGGATAAAGTGGATCTGTGGTGAATATTCGTCCAACATATTAGCAGAAGTGGAGTTTGAGTGCAACGTCTATTATAATTCCCGGACAATAAATTAGCATATCAGATCCGGACAAGAAACGCTCATTTCAAGTGAGCGAGTCGGCTATAGACGAAAAATTGTAGCAAAGATTTATCCACACTGATGCCATCATAAGTTTTTTAGACAATAAGTGTAACCTCCGGTTTAACGTACAGGCGCCTAAATAAAAAGCTAGTCATTCAAGGGGTGCGTAACTAAGAAGATTTCCGACTGATTTTATCTTGCCTATTATTCTCTGTTTCTAAATAAAACTCCGATGAATAGAAGTAGGAGTTTACTGTAAGATTGAAAACATGATACCTCGCTTAATATTTGAGTTATAAAAAATGTAAACAACCTTAATAAATTCCCATTTATGCAGTTACATTCATTTTACGTATCATCCTAGTATACCTGCGACAATGCATGCAATTTAAACTTTTAATAAGACATTTTCTACAGTATTTTCTTACCGTAATAATATATTAGGATCAATCCCCCAAGTGTTTAATGCTGGCTGATAGTGTAAATAAACCAATAACGTCTTTATCCATTTTTGAGGTGCTGGATCAGACACAGGGAATCCTTGGTCTTTGTGAAGATGGCACTGATGATGGAACGTATGCTCTGAAAGCGCTCTGTCGCAACGAATAAAGAACAGTTTCCTTCGTTTTATTCTTAGCTGAGATAATAAAGTCTTTAATATTCGAGCTAAATGATATGAACGACTGCAACTGTAGGTTTACAATTTAAAAATATTGGCTACATAATATTTTTCTAACCATAATAACTTCGGCTGATAATAACAACGATATTTATATTTTTACATTTGACCCCGTGGATCAGGGTAGCCATATGAGTAAAGGTGCTGGACTTAATGAACTTGGTAAACATAGGGCTTTGTGTTCGATTCCCAAGAGGGCAGCTGAAATTTATTTAGTGACAAACTCAATAAAAGTAAATAATAGTAAAGTAAATAGTCTCTCTTGTTAAAAACATGTAGTTAACAAGTCCCAATCAGACATAGTAACATATTGCCTTTCTCATACTAGCCGGATTTTGGCCACATCCAAAACATTAAGGATTGACAATAGGAAAGAAATATTACTAAATTTAGAGAGCGATATTACAGTATAGTGGTGGAGTACTTAGTGTGAAACAATCTAGCCCTGATACTAAATAAAAAAGGAAAAATATTACTTTAACAAATGCAAAAACAAAATCCAATAAAAAATAAGGACCGCAAGAAGAAGAGGGTATAAGGAGAATTACCTGAAAGGCTGCTGGAATTCCTCTAGACCACGGGAGGTTGTTCAGCGCGAAAAAAAAAATTCCCTGAGGACAAAGGTAATGGGAACGTACATACTGTTGCTCAGTTAGAGGGCACTTAAATTTCCCTCCCGTTACTCCGAGACAGGGGAAAAAACTACTAAAAAATCATTAACTCTAAGCAAATACTGAAACTATAAAATAACTAATGGGGAAGGTAATGAATTTCCTCTTCATATTTCCCTTTTAATATTCCAAGTACAAGTTGAAACGAAATGAGCTCCCGTAGATAAAGTAATAAACGGTTAAGCTGCAATTTTACAGCGTAAGGGGGAGAAGGGAGGGGGGGGCAAAAAGGAGATAACAAACTTCATAAAAAGTTTTAAGAGACATTACCATCCGACTGCATCTGCCACAGATCCATAAATAAACATTAGGGCTTCACTTACCTAGAAAAAAAAAGAAAGGCCTAAATTAATTAGAGCAAGGAAATAAAATATATTGTAAATTACAAAGTTGATGTCATTCCACTCTAATAACGATAATTAATAATCAAACAAAAGGGAGAAAAGAATGATAAAAAAAGTAAATAATGAACAAGGATAAAATGTTTAATTTATCTAACGATTAACCACAAGATTATTAGGAAACCATTAACGTCCACTACTGAGTGTCCTAAATTTATTAAATTAAACCCAAAACTTTGTTTAACAAATAATTAACAGCTAAAAGAAGAATAAGCAATGCAAATGCTACTCATATAAAACAAATGTAATTGTGCAAGCCAGTTCGAGGAATTAACAGGGTATCCATAAAGAAAAATTGTCATCTTGATCGAAACAGTATATTAATACACATATTTTTCTTTGAGTTAGCATACGCTTACTATATTATTAAGCTACATAGCCTTTTAGGAATTTTATCCTACAGAGAGACCGTAATAAATAATAAAAATGATAATGATATAAATACTGAGGGAGCTTGCAGTCAAATAATAAAAAAAATGGATATACATATAATGGCAGGCTTTTAATTATATAGATAACTAAATGCTTTGCCCTATAACCGGCAACATTTTTTTTTGTTAAGTATTTATATGCAGGGATAAAAAGCAAAGGAAAAGTAAAATAAATCCTTAAATAGTAGGTAATTAGTCTAGAGTGAAATATTTAATTATTAATTAGCTTCAGTAGCTACAATATATTTCTCACGAAGAAGGCAAGGTCATTAGGATTTCAGGTTTTACCCAGAGCAAAAGAGACACATTAAATACAGAATTAAAAATATATTAAAAGAACTTAAAAAAAGTTAGGGCTCACACATGAACACTGTTGTGCCAAAAACAAGATAAGTTCAATTTAAAAATTGTATATCTATACATAATCTATCAACAGATTAGTTGACGGTCTATTGAACGATTTACAAATATATATTTACATATTAAAACCGAAAATCAAAAGAGAAAGAAAGACCGAGTTTATCCACGGCCAGAATTGGGCAATGGGGGGAGAGGGATATGGTGTAAAATCATAATTCGAAATATCCCTTGATATGAGCCGGATCTAAAACTGATATATAATCAATCTTGGTGCATCTTTAATATTCTACAATTAAACGATTTTTTCCTCGAACTGAAATATTATCCGGGATAATTTCATTTTTAGCATGAGGATGTACCCATGACAGGATTTTCGAAAAATTTCTTCAAATGTCTATCGATCCTACCCAGGAGATGGCGAAAATGAGGTCCGCTCAAAAATATATATATATATATATATATATATATATATATATATATATATATATTTGTCTGTTAATGCTCCAGCGGTCGGAATGCACTATAAATATTGTTATAGTTATTTCTTCTCTATGTTGAATATTAACGGAGATATTTGCATTTTTCAGTTTTCAGCCTTCAGCAAACTCCCACTTCTACCCATGTTACATAAACAATACTCTGTTATATAATAAACCGCAATATTCGTAGCTTAAATACTGAATATAGTTTTTAAGAAACCTGTATTATACGAGATACAAGTTTTGGTGACCAATTATAAATTACTGGACTAGATATAGTAAATAGTTTTCAATAAAATTAATATTTTATATATTTCAATAATTGTTTTTTTCGTTGAGAGGTTGGCAGAGTTATTTGCTTATATTGCAGACGCTTCCCGTCCGAAAGATTTCTTATTACCCTTAGTATTTATTTCCCAGCCTGTAGAATGCCTCCTCTCCTATTAGTGCATTTTTTACTTACAGCACCTGAGGCATTAAAGGTCTCCAGTCCACCTTAAATTTGAGGTCCTCTATACGTAGGCTTCTCAATGCAGGAGAAATGAGAATAGCTGGTGCCAGATCATCAGCGTCTCCAGTGCGTGGGAAATTAGGCTGACTTTTTAATTTTGTACTAGTTGTGTCCTCAGCACTAATCTCTTCAAAGACATGGTTACACGGGCCGAATCACAATTTAAGAACTATGAACGGGAGGATATATTGTAAAAGGTCAGCCACCGTAACTCTTAACAAGACATTTTAAGAGTTAATGTGTGTGACCATTTTGTCCTTCCGTTGATGGTTGACCTCCAGGTAACCAGGACCAGGTGGTCCTAATCCCTAGTTTAGGACTAAGATTTGAAACTGAAGTATATTCTGGACAGGTATGAAAACTCGCTAATGCCCACAATCCACCAGGTTCTGGATCGTTAGTCCTCCCCCTTCATGGATTTTTTAGACACAGTATTCTAGCTATGAATTTTTACTGGGATGTTTTTAAACATATTTATTCACTGATCGCGTGTAGGTAAACTGATTCAATCCCAGAGTAACATATCGAGATAACTCACAGTGTTCGATTCAAGTCCATTTCCCCATCCGAATCCAAAGGGCATACACAGCGAAGGAAAGGTATTTATTTGATAAGCGGTGTGCGCAAACAATATGGGATGCATTACAGAGGCGATACCACAGCAGACCCCCCTGCAATTGGAGGGGCATAGCAGCTATCACGTGCTAGGTCTATTAGAGGCCGACCCCTAAAGGTGGTGTAATCCAGGTAATAGCATTAGCGGCCAGCTTTGATATAGCACGAGCTACTAATGCTCCCCCCATAGCTCTCAGCCTGCCATTTAGCATTAGTAAATCGTTCGGAAACTCACTGCTATAACTAGCAAAGATTTTCTTCTATTTCTATACCCGCCGCAAAAGCATACTTCTCTCTCTCTCTCTCTCGAATCAGATAGCCGTGAATAGTTAGCACATGTGATAATATGAAACCATTATCCATCCCATACGTGGGAGTTCTGTCTTTACCGGTTGCAACTTTTAACCTTTAAAGTGTAAGAGACGTCTATTTATTAAGAATAATTAAATTATAGCCATTCCAACAAATAATGATTTTAGCTACGATAATAACAACACAACGTCCATAAATTATACCACTTTTGTAAAAGACCTCGCACTTCATTAACAATTTAAAATGAAGGACTACTTGAGTCATTTATACAACTAAGGAATTAAATTTATTCAATTTGATATTTGAGCATTAGTTGCTTGAAGAACATATTGTTGCGAGAATTGGATGAGTGGGCGAATACACAAAGAGAGAGCCGCGTGAAAGGAGGAACAAAGACTAGTGGAACGAGCGAATCTAATTATAGCCGTCTCCCTGGAACTTCTAGACCTTTCTTTGGACTGGAACCTTCTATGCCTAGACACTTCTACAAGCATTTAAAAGGGACTCTCACAGTACCCCACAGTTCAGTGGTTGCTCGACGGTCTTCGAGCGATGTTCAGCGCGACTTAGTGCAGTGCGGTAAAGTGTTTTTATAAGAAGAACAGTGTTGTGCCGTGACTGTAAGTAGCAGTTTAGTGCGTGTTTAAGACAGTGCAGTGCCGCGAAGTAAAGGACAGTGCAGTGCCGTCGTTTTATGTGAAGTTCAGTGACCGCGAGTGAATTATTGGACTGTGAAATCTGAAGAACAGTGACACTATCAGTGTAATACTGTGAGTAATAATAGTAACCAAGAGTATTGTGCATTGTGAAATATAAATTGTGCAGTAATAAACTGTGAAACTTGTGTGTGTTTAATTTTGCAATCCAAAAGAACTCTTATTATTAACGTTTATTACTGGTTTTGTAATAAAAAGGTAACAATATATATTGTAAGATGCCCATACACATACACGCAAACACACACACACACACAAAACAGACTTGTATCCATAACAATGACCAAATTTGTACGTCGAAAGAATCCTACATTTTGGAAAGCTAAAAAAAGCGATTTCTGGTTCTCAATAGAATGCTTTCAAATTATAAAGCCACCAAAGTATAAAAATGTGCAGTTCTGTAAAATTAAATTCTACCACCTTTGGAATATGTTCAATTCAGATACATTACATTTTATAAAAGGAACCTAAGAAAAACCTTTTCTAGACCGTTATCAATGAAAAATAGGAAAAATTCATTCAAATTTATAATTCTTTCTTAATAAAAGTCCCATGACCCAAAACGTATTCGTATTAAGCTTAGGCATAACAAAATTCATTAGGTAATTGTAAAAATAAGTTAGTTTATATAATGTGGCGCATTTTATCGCTTTTCCGAGCCCAATTCATTGGCCATTAATGAACTTGATTATTCATTGCACCTGAAATTATATAATACCGATCTTGACAAAGAACCACTAACGCATCGGTTATTTGCTAAAAAATATAAGAGTAATTAACCAAGCTCCTCGTAATCATAGTAATATTACATAATTTCTGCGTTTTTAAATATATACAATAAATAATAAAAGAAAAGAGTAAATAGTCCCCGAGAAACTCTTGCAAGGATGATTGTCATACAGAGGATCCATAAAGGGAGGGAGAGATTGAGAGACAGCCCTGGGAGTTTTGTGATCTTCAGAAAAGTTTAGCAAGATGAAATCCTACATCTTTCAGTCCGTACTAAATAAAACTCCATCCCAGATACTTAGATATAATATGTATATTATTGCATCTAATCCTTACTGAGACCAATTAAAGTATATTAGGACAAAAGAAAGGATCTTTAGGTCTCAAAACAGTATTTATTTATTCTTTTACGTCATAAAGCAGACCTTTTGCCCTCAAGGACATTTAAAAATATTCCTCTCAGTCAATATAATCCTAATAATTCTCCATAGAATAAAAACTCCAAAGTCAATCAATAATATCTAATCACTTAACAGGTAGGTTATATATTATATTATATCCAAGAAGCCAATAAACAGAATAATGACTGAATCTGAAATCATAATAGTAATTAGGCAAACTAAAAAACGCCAAGAAGACAAAACATTTATGTGTTTATGAAGAGGCACTGTGGATTTAAAGATGGTAGACCATCAAAACTGATGGCGAGGAAGATAGTATGGAGTCAAACAGTATCTCAAAATAACGTCATTTTTAATGGGTTTACACTATGTTGACTTTCTTGAGAAGGAAAAAAGAACCTTCATGAAGTGCCGATCCATTTCCAGGAATTTCTAAATGTTTAATTTGTACGTCTTCCGTCAGGACTCTGCTTCTTCCATTGACGAGACCAACTAAATGCGAAGAGAAGAGAAAGCTAGCAACGCTACAAGATTTATAACGAGCCTCTACAAGGTAATTATGAAAATCGATTAGATCTAGACATCAAGCAGGTCTTGGTACCTCACCAACAGCTTGGAAATTCCTTCTTCCTCCCTTGGCTATGCTCATTCATTTTTGTCACTATCCTAAATAAATATCTCTCTGGAGCAGATTGCTTTAGGTATGAAACGTATTAGCTGTCAGCATTAGCCATTTCATATTTAAATGAAGTATTTATGTGGCAAGCCCTCTCCTTTTTAGGAAGTAGTGTTATAACACAACTATAACATGTCCAGGATTCAAATGTAACTAATGCAGCTTGGCTGCAAATGCAGGTGTTCCAGCGGACAGCCCATCTATTGTTGGAGACATTTATTATATGTATACCTTCTTTTCATACGTATAAATCCATTCACAGAGAATGGTATTAATGACCAACATTCCAATAGAAGGAAATAAAGCATAACATAAGCACAAAAACCGCTAATAAAAACATTAAAGACTTAAATAACTACAACATATAGTCCCAAAACTCTGCAAATACAAACTAAACACTTTTCAAAACGATAAATAAATCCCTAACAATTTTGGCAAAGGACAACCGCCTCTCCCATATCCAGTACTACCTCCTCATGTCTTGGCCCTTGGATAACCTCAAACATGGGACAAGGTTATTCCCAGACTGTTTTCCCCCTACTCAGATAGGCTCTTCACTTATTCACTTGTTTAACACTAACTGATAGTTATGCTATTTTCAGAACAAATCTCTGCAGATAAGGCAAGAAAGATGGTTATGAATAAAACTATTTATAATTGAAGAGATTTTCTCGAGTCTATTAATCATATTATTTATTATAAGAAGACTCAAGAGGTAGAGAACCATAAATGCTTGTTTTAGAAGCAACAAAGTGCAGTGTAAAACCATTCATAAAGATTCGGACCAATTTTTAATAACTGGTAAATTAATTCGAGCGTTGCCTTTAATCTCACATGGTAATCCTAGAGTGGCGAGTTCGATTCCCGCCTGGGCAAGGGAATTTATTTAGTGACGAAATTCATTAAATAAAATCCTAAGTCCCACCCTGGCTAGAAAAGGGTGGTAACCTGTAGATAACCCGTCCCAATTAGCCTTAGTTGCAAAAAGTGGACGTTAATAAATAATAATAATAATTCACATAAAAGTATATAAAGACAAATAAAAGTCCAACACACCCCCTATGGTCTAGTGTGATTGATTATAAGAAACAACCTTTATTTTTGCACGAAATAGTTAAATATCAAGAATAGAATGGAAAAAAAATCATATAGCCTAGAACGTAAAAACTTAATTCATGACGTCTCACCTAACATATTTGAGAATATCATATATAGTAAAAGTACAATTTAAACAATATTTTATATGGTTTCGTAGAATTCCTAGCTGGGCCGAATGTTCTTCTTCTCCAAGTCAAACATGAAGCGTGGCGAGAAGGCCGCTGGAGCCGAAAACATAAAAGTTTTCTTTTTTGGAGAAGAAATTTTATGATATATTTAAACTTGAAATAGATTTGTCATGATATATCAGCTAATTGATAATATAAGATAAGGGAATTACTTTTGAATATTAAAAAATGCGAATATTATATATTGAGAAAAGTGTATAGAACAACATTTATAGGAAATTAAATTTGCAACAAGATTAACTATATGCATGTGTTGTTCGCATAAAACGTTTAAATATAGAGTTTAGTTATCAAACAAGAATTGTGACCGCTGAGTGTTTATAATATATATACAATTTTGAATGAGCCTCAATCTAGTCATGTCCTTCCTAGGAAGGATTGATGTCCAAGTGAAGAAGAACAAGAAGAAGTTTTACAAGAATCGCATCATGAGTACAAAGTCAATAGCTGACAAATGATAGCCCTTAACCCTCCAGCCGCGGGCCGATTTTCATTTCTTCTGTCAAGAAATGCGGGCAATTTTAATACATTATTTAAGTTGAAAATATGACTTGTTTGAAAAAGACATAGAAAAAAATTGGAATTAGTGAAAAATTTATTTATGAAATGTATAGATATGCGGGAAACGCGTTTACCGCCTTTGACGTATTTTTAAAAATCTTTTTGCGTATGGTATGTTTTGAAACATGGCTCCATACATAACCCAACATTACAATAAATAATAAACGTCTTGACGGTAAATAAACGTTTCCCGCTGACTACGTTCAAACAAATTACGTGCGACGCGGATATAGCGTGGCCCACAAAAATAAACCAAATAAGCAGAACGCTATTTCCACGTCGCCCGCGGTTGGAGGGTTAAGGGAAATCTGCTAAAGAGGATTTTAAAGCAAAATAAAAAGTTGAACGCGATGAGATGAGAATTAGGTTACAATTTAGAGTTCATCAGTTTGCTTATATAAATATCATTAAAAATAAACTTTTATGAAATTTTATTTTTATGCTTATAGGAAAAATGCATTATAAAACCATTAAATACAAAAGAAAACAAGAAGAAATTGAAGAAAGACATAATAAAAAGAATGAAATAGATATGATTACCAACCGATAAAACATAACAAAAGGCCATTTGAAATACTTTCTCTTCTATGTATAAAACATTGTTGAACTTTATCCCAAAAGAATAGTTCTAAATACCTCTAACTCTATCCTTGTGAAACTGCCTTCTAATTAATATAAAACCAGAAACAAAAGCAACTGAGTTATTCTTTTATGCAAATAAGAGAAAAGAGACGATTCTAAAAATGATAAACCTACGTTAACAGGAAGGACGTAATAATAAATTTCTTATCTCAGGCAAATCACAACCTTTCTAAACGCCCGATCTACAGCACAGATAAACTCAACAGGGGAGATATACTAACACTTCTGAGAATATCTTAATGAAAAAAAAACATATTTTAGAAATAATTGTATAAATAGCTACAATATGTCATCTTGAGTGGGGAAATTACACTCACGATAATTCATGATCAGCCACACACAATCAGCCAGAATTTCGATTGTGAGGGACAATAAAAATATCGTTGGAGATTCTATCGGTGGACGGCGTCAATACTGACTGATCGTTGAGTACAGGTGGCAAGCGCTATCGATGGGAGGATTAGCGAATTATCTAAACTCCTTAATAGTTTACATAAGTCAAAAATAACAAGGAACATTAAGACCAAATATTTTTTTGTTGAATGTTTGTTGCATATTTCCATTTTCACAGTGGGAATATTTTCTTCATAGCGGGGAACAATTTTTGTAGATTACTTAGAAAAACAAAATCGCTTAAAAAGTAAGAAACATCTAACTCACGAGGAGGACCCCTCATGACTCCATTGGGATCCTATTAAAGAAAATGAAAAAAAAAAAAAAATGAGGTGCACAAATAGATTTTCCAGCAATCTAAAATATGAAACTTCAATATTCTAAAACTAGGCAAAATGGGTTCAGAGAAGGGCAGACCAGAATTCCGCTGAAATCTGAAAACCGATTTTTTTTTTTCCACTATGCTTACGTTACTTCGTAGAAAAATGTAAAGAAAGAGCCCTATAAATTGCGGTAACAATTTCCAATTTTTTTTTAATAAACCATGTCCGAAACTCCGAAACAGTGATCGTAGTCCCGAGAAATGCGAGGAAGAACTTGAGATATTCAATGCCTCATTTCGTTGGTTTATCGCGTGAAAGAAGACATTTTGCATTTTTTGTGATTTATTTAGTTCCGTTACCCCAACTGATTTGTATTGGTTTAAGTACAAACGAGCTCATATGAGGAACGGCTATAAGATAGCAAGTAAGAAAAATATCTAATCCATTTCAAAAATTGAATCCAAAAATAGCTGAGTAGAACTGAATGGAATTTGGTCTCCTGAGGCTCGTTATTATTCAGAAAAGGTTCTCGACCCCTGATCCACGAGATTGGTTTTACTTGTCACTATCTCAGACGAGATTAATTTCTCCGTTGAAACAAAGAGCCGCCGGAAAGAGAAATGGACGGAGGGAGTTGATAGAAATGAAGGAGAAGGAGGGGAAGGGAGTAGGAAGAGGGGGACACAGAAATAGAGCGCCCCCACAATGCCAAAAAAATGTCCGGGACCCGGGGTCAGAGGGAAGCCGCACGTCTATCCATTCTCACCTAAATAGACTTCTCCAACTCTACCCAGAAAGTGACACTGCTCCGAGAATACCCCACCATCTTGGGGCCTATCTCAAGTTACTCTGTCAACTCTGCGGCCACCGCCCACGCTACGCCCTCCAC
This sequence comes from Riptortus pedestris, assembly GCA_019009955.1. Taxonomy (NCBI): domain Eukaryota; kingdom Metazoa; phylum Arthropoda; class Insecta; order Hemiptera; family Alydidae; genus Riptortus; species Riptortus pedestris. Next base: position 49,999,931 of record CM032229.1, read on the forward strand.
CAACTTACACACAACAAAATGGCTGAACGGAAAAGAAAATCGTACTAAGAAATAAAAAAATAAGAGACAAATAGATGGACATGGTGGACTATAGCTCCGTACACGCAAGATGGTTGCTGGAGACAACTCTAAAAACAAACATGAAAACGAAGGGACTAAATGCTAAATAGTTTTTGTAAAATCCTTCATTAATTCCTGAACAATATGCAGTAAGTTTATACGGGATCAAATCACTTTTTGGGAATCATCTACAGTACTTAAAACACCTACACCAACAAACATGTTCTTATGGGATTGAAATACATGAAACGGTACCAATACTTCTTTTTGAGGATATCTTTTGTTAAAAATCAACATGAGCACGATTTCATTAATGTGGTGCATTCGACCATTGAATTGTGACTTTTTAAGTGATTGTAGAATCCACAGATATGCGGCATTCTCTATGACTATTTTTTTGAGAGAGAGTCGCCTTTCCTGTCTTCCAATTGCCTGAAAAGCTGCACTTTTCACTACGATCTCGATCGCTACTTAGAGCAAAGCCAATTGGGATATTATCATGGACATGTAACCTGGAATTTGTTGTAATCCTTGATATAGTGATTGGAATTCTGTCTTGTTTTCGACTTCATAACTAAATCTGTTTAGCTACCTCCCATTCTAGAGATCGGTGTTAAATTATTTGGTTGAATTCAATTCTAATCAATGAAGGATCATAATCACAGCAAGCTCCCCTAAAGCTCCTCACATCTTCTAAGGTTTCTTTCGTCCGTCAACAAAGGGCCAATTTCTTCAGGTTCTTCTGCTGACTTGACTATAACATATATTCGTGGATCTCCTTTTACTGAAACATTAACTAATGATAAGATGTCGCAGTGAAGCTTTGCACAGTACTTTACCAGTATTGTTATATCGAGAAAACTTTGACCTCCTATCAGTTGGCTTGGACTGAGTCTCTCTTCAAATCTTAGGGTTGGTACGTTTGGAAGGCCCTTAGTTTCTGTAAGCATATCACATCCTCGGAGATCAACACCGAACCTCAATAATCACTGTCACAGTAAAAAAAGTACTGAGATCAAGAACCAGCGCTAACTTGATGCGACTTACTTGAGACTTGAACTTATTCTATTCCACTAGATCACTCACCTGGCAACCTGGTGAAAATACTTCGTGGGGATTGAACCTGTACCTATTTTACCACCATCCTTACCCAGTGTAGTAGGTGATGTGATGCATCAATGAAAGGACATGTCAGCACTTGATGATGGCACTTTAGTGCCGAAAGGCCTTGTGCTTAAATAAATAACTTGGTGGGAAGACTTCAGGTTTATAAGACCTGTTTCCCAGATCTGCACTCCCACATCCAGCACCATATTCGTAAAGTAGCTCACATATTTTTTTAAAATATAATACAGAACTACTTCGAAAGTCTAAAATATTTTTTTTTAATATAGGAAATTACAACAATGTTTTGACAAAGTTCCTTTCAATGGAGATACAACAATAGCTCTGTAACTCCTAACTCATAGTAACCAAAGACGGGTTGTTCACCTTCTTGGTATCATTTTTAGAAAGGTTTACATCAGTAAAATAAAAATAGCAAAGAATTGTTAAAGAAAAATCCCTAATTTGTCAAACATATGACACGGGTTACCATAATGACTGTGCCAAGAAAACGAAAATTGGCAAAGTAAAAGTTTTCTTTCAAGCAGGCACGTGTCGGTCAACATTCGATGAGTCACCAGGAGACACGTGGTATACAACGACCTCTTAGTTAGAAGTAGTAAATAAAATTAGTATATTATATATAATTAGACTGAAAAAACTATAATTGGAAAAGTGAAACAGTTCAGTTACCTAGGAGTAGCAAACTCGTGGCAACCGTGCCTTCCAAAATAATATAAATATTAAAATTAGCAAAGAAAAAACTAAGAACCAAACAAAAAATAAATTTAAAGTAAAAGTTGGCTAAATCACTTTTTCTGAGTTTTTGGCAGAGAAATTTCAAATCCGAATATACTCGGTTAGAAGAATTGTAAATGTACATTTGGCAGAAAATCACCAGAACCAACTCGGCGAAACCAAAAAGCTGAAATTTTTAAGTGATGTAAGTCAAAGTGTGTAACAAAGGTAGGGGGGGGGAGGGGGAAGCTTATTAGTAATACTCTATGTTATATAGATTTCATTATGGCAAATATTGTTGGGCATAGAATCCACACTTTATTTATTACATTCCACTTTGTATACTATGTAAAATTTGGGCGGGTTATCAACAGGTTACTAGTCTCTGGCAGCCATGGACTGTGGATTTTATTCAGTGCTTTCGCCAATATTAGTTTCTTATAGCTCACAGGTAATCAGATCCAAGTCGCTAGGTTTAGCAAATGTATATAAAAGAGCGTTAAAATGGCTAAACCTCGAAGACATGATTTTATAGATTCTGTTTGGTATTGCAATGTGAAATAGCTTGCGCAAGAATCAAATGTTCGTAAACTTATATGAAAACACAGTCTAATTTGGGGTTTTACCTAATATCACTTACAAAATACTTTTTTTGGTCCTGAAATGTTAGAACTAGTCCAGAAAACTAAATAAAATAATATCTTACCACAAAACCAAACGAAAAAAGTAATGTTTCATGTTTATATCATTAAAATGTGATTTATCCAAGTGAGCTGGGAAGTGAAGAAAAAATACATAATAAAATGGAAAAATAAAATATTCAAGAAAAGGAGACAGTCTTCAAGAAAATCTCTGGAACTTAAGATTTTTTCTGATTCGAATTTCATGAGATTAAAAGGTAATAATTATTATTAATTATTAATTTGTAGTGGTTTTTATTTGATATTCAATTACTTCTGCGATTTCCTACAAATATTTACTCCATTTTTTTGTTCTACATTGCTAAACACAAAATCCTGATGACATTTTCCATCCGTCTTTCAATATTTTAATTGCATGCATTAGTACCTTGATAAGTGAATGTGCATGGGTCCTGAGATGCACCACGTGACGGAAATGTATTAGAATCAATCGGCAAAACCTCAATGCATCAAAGAGCTTATGTTTATAATTCAAGTAAATATCATTATATTTATTGGCTCAGTTTTAAATCGATTAACTAACAGATGAATTGTCCCGGTAATTGTTGGTGTTAACTACAACAAATTAAGAAATACACAGCTGTAAAAGATTGTAGGCTCCTAAGTGGCTACTTAACAGTTCTTTGAACACGCTATCAAGAGTTACCCCGCCATCCAGGTGTCTCACTGTTTTTGTGATTACATATACTTTCTGATTTTGACCTCCTAAATAATTAAAGCATTGTAATTTCCCTTTAGACTTCAACAGAATTATCCCTCTTGCATAACTCAATACGATTAGAATTGGAACGTGGAATTTCATATTTAGGACATACTGTAACATCAAGTTGTGCTACTCCCCTTCTGCTCGAAATCAACTGGGTGGGGAGGGGGTTAGAGAAATTCAATAAAATTATTTAATTGGTTGGGATTTCATACTAGACTTAAAATCGCTTATAATTTCCAAATTCAGACCAGTTAATTATAAGATTAACTGCTATAGTTCCAGACATTTAGGAACCAAAATCAGCATTTAGTGTTTTTGTAGTTGTTCCTTTTTTTTTGGGGGGGGGGTTGAAAATTCAAGTCCGAGTCACACAATTTGTACTTACAAAGGGAGAAATATGTAATAAAATGAACGATGACATCATCATGGATTCTGCTAGGCTAACGAAACAATCTAGAGCTCTATAAGGGATGAATGAGGTGAGAGGGAATGCAATTAGTATGAGAGAGATTGGTACTAAGAGATATCTAATGGCTTAATCGGTAGATTAGTAGCCGATAGTGGTAGTACCTCGCCTCCTCCTCCCTCGCGGAATATTTAGAAAATTATAGCCACTATTATCCCCACCTACCTCTCATTCTTCTCTAGGCCCATTCACTTTATCACCAATTACTTACTACCTTATATACTCCTTAACTACACCAACTCATACAATGTATAACATCAATTAACCATTGCGCCACATGCATGGCGTCCACTGACCAACTCAGAATGACACATACGACCTCTAAAAAAAGGCTACTTGAAACTTAGGGATTTTAGCACGGGCAAAACAGTTTTGAAAGTCTGTAACTTCCCCTTACAAACTAAACAAAGCTAACAAGTATTAGCTAGACAATAATTATAGGAGATACCCCAAGTTAAGTAAACTTAAAAGGATTTCAGATATTACTAACAAACAGACCAATTGACTTGGCTCGCCTGTGTCAACTATGTAGATTTGGATGTTCAGTTATAATTTGAACTCCTGAAGAGGCGCCCTATGAGACCCAAACACAAAAAAGAATCAAAAAGATTTCGATGTTTTGGCAGATTTCACTTCGAAAAATTTCCTCACATGACCATCGATGCTAGGAGATGACGAAAATGAGGTCCGTTACAAATTTATTTATTATATACAATATATTAGTTTTCCAAATTAACAGTAAGAAATTGCTTCACATGCCATGGGTAAGAGGGACGGAAATTTAATACTGCTTACCTTTAAGCAAAATATTGCACTGTAAGCACATTTTCACATACTTCATGGCATGTTCGGAAAGCAATTAAATGTGGGGGTTTGGGGGAGAACCCACGGATTTCGACTGGGGAACCATCAAACGAAATTATTGAAACGTTCTGACTTCCATGAGGAGGAGGAATAGGAAAGGATTTAACATTCTATAACTGGAGGAAATCAGATATAATCGATTAACTTTAAATGGCATTGATAGAAGAATTCCAAATTCATAAAAACCCTCTAACTGCCCATCACTGTGGTTTTAGCAGATTTCCCTTAAGGGAAATCAGCCAATGAGGTCGTACTCATGACGCGAGTTTCGAAAAATTTCTTCAAATGCCCATCGATCCTACCCAGGAGATGACGAAAATGAGGTCCGTTCAAAATTATATATATACATATATATATTTGTCTGTTAACGCTCTAGCGGTCGCAATTTTCGTTTGATCGTTACCAAACTTGATATTTAAACGTTTTATGCAAAAATAAAAATCAAGTTCGTTAATGGCAGAAATCGGATCAGTGGGAGGGGGGGTTTAGAGGGGAGGATTTTCGAAAATTCGAAATATCTCCGTTACTATACGTCGGATCGAAGAATTATATAGAACCAATCTTATTACAAATTTAATTTACTATAAATAATGTTATATACATTTATTCTGTATCTTGAATATTAACGAGATATTTGCATTTTTCTGTTTTCAGCTTCTGAGATGAGATCGGCTAACTTCGGTTCTAGTCGTGAGTTTCCGTCAAGAGCTAGTTCGGGCCGTTCCCGTAATTGTTTGACTCTCTATTCTGAAATTTCTCTATTCTATAACTTCACGTGAGAAATCTGCTTAGTTTACGCAGCCCCTGCGTGACGGACTTTTTAAATTTCCATACTAACATATTTAAGACCTAAAAGTTCGAATGTAATAAATAATAGTATATATGTATATGTATATGACATATTTTATGACTCAATTCATTGACTATTGCGCTCACTATCAAATTACTGACAAACAAGTGGTTTTAATACTTGTACGGAGTAAAAAAGTATATTAATCACGTAAAATTTCGATTTTCTGGTTTCAATGAAACGTCAGTTTTGAAACTCCCTAAACCTATTTTAGCATGTCTCGAAAATGACTAGCTGTGGAATTTTGAAATTGTTATTTCTGACTGTTGTGAAATTGTGTTGTGGGTCATAGTCCGAGGAAAGGGAGGTTGGTTTAAAGAAGAGCGAAAATAAAAAAAATTAAAATTTCTACATACCTATAACTTCTAAAGCACTTTTAGAACAGATGCATTGGAAAGGAGATATCTTATATGATTTTTCAAAGCATAACTTTAAATGCAGGAAACCAATTAGTAAATTTAATTTAATAGTGTACAAGGAAGTCATGCAGTGTCCACATCAGAATTTACACTCCTTGCAGAAGGACTGGCTGAGCCTAGTCAATATGAAGTAAGAAATAAAGTATGACGTGATAAGGCTGATAACAGAGCTTGCATGAGGTGGCATGATGAAGGTGAATTACTAGGAACAGCCTTAACTATCTCTACTGAACTATAACAGTCGTGTTATCTAAAACAGGACTAAGTTAAGAGAGCACTTAGCTTCATTACTGTAGCTGGAAAGGGCTGGAATGTGATGGGATTTGTTTCACTTAAGCAGCAAAATACATTCCTCCAATAGATGCACGAGCCTGTTTACCCGATATCCGACCACCCTTACCTTAGCCAGCGAGAGTTAAGTACCACCCACATACAAATATCTCATGTGCTTCAGGGCAAGCTCATTGCCCCAGGCTGAGGACTAATAAATTTAAAGAGAACTGGGACATACCCTTTTGCATTAACAGACAATAATAATTTCAAGTCTGATGAAACGTCTGACAAGAAGCCTTTTGACAACACTTTCCATTCAATGAACTCATACCTTCTATCTGTATATTGAAGAATATATACTTAGCACGAGGTGTACCTAATCCATGAAGCTTAAATAAACATAATTAATGAATTGTACCTTAAACAAAAAATGGTGGATTTAAGAGGGAAATATTGAAGTTTATGGGCCACTTACCATAATTTACTCCTAACTGAACTCAATTACCAACCATCAGCTACGTAATTCACAGATATTCAGTGTGCAACGGAAGAAGCTTCACCTAGAGCTCAATTCATATTCCTAACTTTCCCAAAAAAAAACCTTCTCGATTGTCGAGACATTTCTAAAGTAAAACCTACACAAATCCCCAAAAAGGTGGCTAAAACCAGTTGCTTTTTTTTTGAAAATCCAATTAGGCTTAGTTTGGCTGAAGGTTTAAGCATGGAAGAGTGTGAAACTGTTGAAAAGCAGTTTAAGTTTACGGCAAAATATTTCAACGCCATGCCCACCAGAACCATATTCATCCTAACGTCCAATTTTAGCGTGCATTATCAAAGCCAGGTGTACTATAATAATGTTTAAATGTAAAGGCATTTGAAAAATATCCAACATTCAGGACATTCCCAATAGATTGTTGCATTAACTGGCTAAAGGCAGTATTATTCACCACCCATTAAATAAAAAAGCCAGGCATCTCAATAATAATAATAATAATACTGTTAAGGTCTTCGGGTACTGACCGTGTCTGCATTTTAGTTGCCAACGTTTCGCTAGACATGCTTCTAGCTTCCTTAGGGCTATCTCTGAGACTCATAGATCAGTCTCCGAGATAGCCCTGAGGAAGCTAGAAGCATATCTAGCGAAACGTTGACAACTAAAATGCAGACACGGTCAGTACCCGAAGACCTTAACAGTATTAATGACCAGGACCGTGGAAGTCTACGAGTTTATAATAATAATAATCTCATTCCGCAATAATAATAACATGCCCAAGAACTCCTCCTTGAAGAACTGTAAATTTGCCCTCAAATTTTACAACAGAATGTTTTAGAATACGTAAAGAGCTTTGAAACATTATAAGAACATGGCGTTAAATGAGGTAATATTGTTTTTCTTATGAATGGAACATTAATCTTTGTATGAAAGAATGAATCGCCTCTATGACGAGTTTACTAATACTTAGACAACCCAAGCCTAAAGTATATTTAGCTCCACATCGAAGATTTAAAATATTTTTTTTTATTTTTTATTTTTTTGGTTTTCTACCTTAATACTTTAATTACTTTTGATCTTATTACTTTACAAATGTATTGAAGGTTTTTTGAATTTTTTAGCGATCACATTAAGATACCAGGACTAATCGTAATTTAATTAACAGGTCACCACAATTTTCTGGCCAGGGCGGGACTTGGAATTTTATTTAGTGTGATTAATAAGTAAAATCTTTATTTTAGGAAAGTCAATTTCCCTAAGATGAAGGATACCAAGAGAACGTGTAAGAAGTAAATAATAGCCCTATTAGGATGATATGCTAAGTAAACGATTACGAAGTCAATTCCATGTAAAATTTGTAATACAAGAATGTTATATTCAAAATTTAACATCGATTTGTAAACTAAATCTTTTAAAACCAAATTCGAAAATTTGAGAGGACAGGAGAACATGTAATTACTAATTATGAAGGAAAAAAGGAATTTCCGTATTCATAACGGTCAATGCAATGCAAAACTTTATATGCTTTACCATATACAAGTCAAGAGAAAATAAAATTGAACATAAACCATTTAATTGCCCAATAAAAACCCTAAACCGAACGAAATAATTACATCAATGGGCACCAATTTGTAATTCATAAACGGGAAATTCTTAGCGAGCCGCCGACAAAGGGACTCTCATAAAAATAATTAATAACTTCATAATCCAAAGGCTGAGAACGAGTGCATTAGGATTATAAATACCAAATAACAAGGCGACTTCTTCCCATGAGCCGGAGACGTGAGCAGAAATCAACAGGTGGCAAAAAGGGAAGGCGGTGAGAGAGAAGCGCCTGTTCCATTGGGGTTTTTGTAAAAGAAATTGGTGGAGCGTCTGATCCTGCTGACTGTGTTAACTCCCCTCGTCGGGTGTTGATACATTTTTAATAAGGTGACTCCGCTTGAAAAAAAATATATATATGCGCATGCCTCATCAGTAAACGTGACTCTAGACGATTGCGCGCCTCGAGGATTACGAAAGACTGCAAGTGAAAACATCACGTTATTTTTCAAATTTTTTTTATTTTTTTTTTCGTAGACCATTAAAGTCCATTGAAAACCTGAACACGACCGGCCAAATTGCTGCTATGGAGATATTTCAATCAGCATGTGGAAAGGAAATATCTTTAAAAAAATCACAGCGTGTATGCATGACTAAGTTCGATTAAGTGCCACGAGAATAAACCAAGAGACTAGGTATGTGAGAAAATGTCGAATGACCAAGATCCACAAGTGAAATGTATTAGTTGAAAATAGAGAGTAAATTGTAATAAATAAGTATGCTGAGAAATGTAGGTTAGCCAAACAGGCTTAAAGTCAACAATTTCCCCACCCATGCTGAAAATAATGGAGGAAAATAATATTGAAGTAGACATTAGGTTATTTTTGAAGAATAATGTCCACATATCAATAAATTTGAAAAAAAAAAAACACAATGGAATTTTACGAAACACATTTAACTATAACTGACTAACCAAATAGTATCATCTGGAACTATTTTTACAACCTGGTACGAAATAAAGGTTGTATTCTAATCAAGAAAAATTATGGTTTTCGGATTTCAACGGAATTTTCTATTTTGCCCCTCCCTGAAACAGTTTTGAATAGTTTCTGCGGGACACCTAAGAGAGTAAAAATTTCATATTTAAGATTGTTGAAACTTATAGTTATACATCTCCTCTTTTGATCTAAATAGATTAAGAGGGCCGGGGAGGGGGGGGGCGGCAGAGTGGAACAGTAGTAAAGAATTGACAACTTCCGCAAATCTATTAGATATACGGAAGATTTGTTAAGGTCTTTTTTTATTATTTATAAAAAGATCTACAAATCATGTTCTGAAACAGTTTATGATCTTATGCGTAGGATCGCAGATGTCGTATATTACATTCAAATCATTTTAAAAGAAGTGCAGGAAAGCATTTTGTATATTTATTTTAATTGGAATCAGTTGGGACAACATATTTTTGAAAATTACAAATGTTCTCTTATATGATTTTAATAGATTATTTATTATCTGCTCTATAATTTTGTGGATTATTGAGAAAGTATATGTATAGATTACTATCCTTTGCAAACCAGGATGCGACCACGGATTTTATTTAGCGAGTTTACCACTAAATAAAAATAAAATATATTCCTATTGCCTAGGTATACCAAGTAAGAATCGTGTGAATTGAAACCTGTTTTTTTACTCACAATATAAATGGAAATTAGTATACGAAAGAGATTTCTTTTAAAAAAAATTAAATATAAAAAAGCACATGCTAGTCAAATAAAAATAAAAGTGGTTTGAACCCACCAATCCCCTTTTAAAAATTTTCTTTGTAGGAGTACAAATAAATTATTTATTAACGTCCACATTTTGCAACTAAGGCTAATTGGGAGAGTACAAATAATAAATAGCATTATCAGTTATTGGGACTCAAAATTGGCAGAACACCTAGAGTTATAACTGATCGCGTAAAGTTCCAATAATTCATTTGGATTACTTACCTTTTTCCGATTGGAAAAGTCCATCTCCAAGTTGGATTCAATATGTCAGAGAAGGGTTCCATCCTTAGATTCTAGTATAACAAGGACTCAATACTGGGATTGTTGTGCCAACGGCTGAGGGAGAAAGAGCCGGACAGATGGTGTGCTCAACATTCCAGAGCTATAGCACATGGAAGGCAAATCCAGAGCCTTGTTACACACGCCGGTACAAATATTTCACCGCGAGCGTAATAAGACTCGAGAGGAAGCACTGACAGTCATTTACCGAGACCGGGGATGGTAGGGCTACGGCGCGGTGAAATGGGTCCCTAGCACCATATAGGAAGGTTTGTATATAAAGTAAACTTGGTGTATTATACTACCAAATGGTCGTGGGCCATTGTTTACTCTCCCCTAATTAGACAGTTATATAGACAATTACGGTTTGGATCAGCTTGCCTAGGCTCAGCTGCTTACATACAATGCGCTACTCCCCCGAGCGAAACGTGTTTAATGGTAATCCAATGGCTATTGTCGCCTCGTCAGCAGACACCGCAACGCCAACCCTAACACTAGGCTTTAGTCCACATCGGCTAGGGCACTTAAGGCCTCCATTAGCAAAATTAATAAGGCCGTGTATAAGAAATTGCCTAATAAGTATTCAATATTCTTACAAAACCTCAACAAGAAATGTCACAAGCCGTCTTATAGGGCAAGCAATCCGTTTAGAACTAATTCTGATGTATTGCAGGAGGATACAACACCCATGAGAAGACATTGCCCCAGTATAAGGAGTACGAACTTTGACTTTAATTTGGATAACAAGTAAAATTGGCATTAAAGGGAATGATGATACTACCGATGAGACCTAACCTCTTTTTAGCTCCCTCCTCCCACGATTAATAACTCATAAAAACGGATATATTTTGAATTTTTGAACCCCTCGCCATCTAAACACCCACCATTCCAGGCCCGATTTCAGTCAATAACAAATACCAGTTCAAATCAACTACACATTTTTGAGTACAGAACGAAAAATCTTAATTCATAACCTCATCATATCTCGTGTATCTCACAAAGTAGAAGTTCAATGAATATCATATATGGTATGTTATTGTTAATATGACATAAGTAAGAGTGGGGGTTTACTGCAAACCGAAACTATAAAATCCATATATTTAGTTTTCAACGAACCTCATTTTCGTCAAATCCTGGATCAATATATATTTGAGGAAATTTTTCAAAAATTGCTTCATGAGTACAACCACATTAGCTCATTTCCTTTAAGGAAAATCTGCTAATAAAATTAGAGTAATATAACAATATTGCAGCAACTCTCGTACCCACGTTGATGACATTATCCCACATTTTATCACTATTTATTCCATAAGAAAGGTACTCATTCTTGTTCGATTTAAAGTATTCTATACATGAAATGGTTAAATGGTATAAAACAAATAAAACTTAAGTCTTTCTTTTCGCTGTTCTGATTCGAAGTTAGATAGTAAAACAACACATTTTGAGGTATCTCACAATTTGTTATCACTTTCCTACGGAAAATTAAGACCTCTAAAGCCTAGAATATTATAGAATTATAGAATATTATAGAATAGACAACTTCACAATGAGCAGGAGTTGAGAGTTTTACAACGAATTTTAAAGACATACAGGAAACAAGAGCAAATGAAATTTCTGGATCTTTGATATCAATTATTAATAATTTTTTAAGGCACATGGTAATCCTAGAGTGGCGAGTTCGATTCCCGCCTGGGTAAGGGAATTTATTTAGTGACGAAATTCATTAAATAAAATCCTATGTCCCACCCTGGCTAGAAAAGGGTGTTAACCTGTAGATAGCCCGTCCCAGTTAGCCTTAGTTGCAAAAAGTGGACGTTAATAAAATAATAATAATAATAATTTTATAAAAACTAATTTTCATTTCCCATAGATTAAAGAGTATTTAAATTACCTGATTCGTAAAATAAAAGTGAACATTAAAAATCTGCTTCTAAAACAAGCAGTCACCAGACGCTGCTCACAATTTTTAAAAATCGACCAACAAATAGAATACATAAATAATAATGTGAGAGATGATAAAATATAAGTGTTTAGAGCATACATACCCGTAGAAACCTAGGAAAGCAGTTTCAATAATTAAACAAATCGATTAACGGAAGGTTCGCTTTGATTACAAATCTCGACCGGAGCGTCTTTCGTAACATAGTTGGGACAGGTTTGCTCGCTAGCTTTCTTACAAAAGTAGAAAAGGACAGACACACGTCTTATTAAAAATTATCTTTCAAAATAAACAAGTCCAGTTATGCCAATAGCAACCTACAATACAGATTTGGGGTCTGCCACAGTGGTGAACCACCTTCAGAGGATTAGACTTACTGGGTTCCGAAGTGGGAATTGGATTGAGTGGAATGATTCTTCACTTTTTTACCTTGCAAAAGGTTCAATTATAGAAACACTGTCGGTTGAAACTCGGCATTCAGGTTATATCTTATCACCCAAAGCGAGATAAGGGTAGATGCCAGGCTCATGATCATTAATAAAATTATGGATCAAGGTCTTATAGATGAACCTTGGTGCGTAGAATGAGACATATATCCCACAGCTGTTTTAGCAGATTTCTCATAGAGGATTTGTTTTTCGAAAAAAAAAATTCAAATGTCCATCTATCCTACCCAGGAGATGACGAAAATGAGGTCTGTTCAAAATTATATATATATATTATTGTCATACCTCTCGGTGGAGACCGACTCACAACCGAGAAATATATATATATTTGTCCGTTAACTCGTTTTACGCAAAAAGAAAGATCAAGTTCGTTAATGGCTGAAATCAGACCAGTGGGAGGGGGGGAGGGGGTTAAGATAGGGGATTTTACAATATTCCAAATATCTCCACTACTACACTTCGGATCGAAAACTTGTATAGAACTAATCGTATTGCAAACTACATTTACTATAAATATTGGTATATACTTTTATTCTCTATGACTTTTATGATTCAAGAAGAAAATCCCTTCAGGATCGTACTATTAAGATGAGCATCGGAATATATTTGAAGTTGAACGAAGTACAATTCTTGGTCCTTATTAGTCTAGACTCGGGATTGGCAACCAGTAAATAACTAGTAAAGACTAGAGACATATTGTCGCTAAGAAAATGTATCTTTTTTAAAATTTAATATTGATATTGAAACATACGTACCTACAAAAATGTATGTCTCAGCATGCACGTCTGATAAGCAATATGTTGGACGAAAATCATGGCCCTCATTCCTCGCAATTAGGCGCGACAGGCCTTCCAAGACCTGAATTCCAACCACGTGCATCCATCTTGCTCTGGCATCCAGCAGGCTTTCATTCACTCCTATCTCGAGTCTTAGGACACCAAGCCTCCGCAAATCCTTCCCGAGCTCATCCGTTTATCGTACGCTCTTTGGAGAGGAAATAGTGTAGTGGGTAATGCACTACACTCCTGGAGAGGTGGAGAGTTATAACCTCCGTGTACTCTAAATTATACATATTCACAAATATATATAGGGGACTTCTACCAGGCGCCCACTTAGCATGGTGAGACAATTCAGTAACTATTTGAGTGTTGCCTTTGGTCTGCATTGTCACCATAATACGACAGGGAATAGCCTTGAAACCTCATTTTCTCGCTATATCAGCTGACATCTGTTTTACCAGATTCAAGAATTTCATTCCTTCCAAATGACCCAACCACCGCAGACTGTCATTATTAAATAGCCAATCAATTGCAAAAAATACAAGTTATGTGCTATAACGGAAAAAAAAAGTTCTTGTTTTCGATTTGCAGTAGTTTTTAGTTGAATGGATAAACGCAGTGGCAAACACTAGAACCCTTTGATATATAATAGCTCAACGAGTTAGAAAGGGGGTTGCTGAGTTTGCAATAGATCGAAAATGAAAAATACGTAAGCAATATTCCAATGATGTGATGACAGTTTCACGAAACATTTCAGGGTTGATTGTTAGCCACCTTGCTCTTCATTATCAGAAATAAAGAAGAACAAAAAGCATTAAGAGCATGGCTACCTTATGTCGACGATTTTTTTTTCTTTTTAAACTTTCGTAGTTTTCAAAACGTAGTATAGCGAGCGGTAACTTAGTAGTTCACAAATTCGTGGAAACAATGAAATATTCGGTGCCAATTCCCTGCAGACTTCGCAACCGATTGTGTAATATATTCAAAGACAGCTGGCGTTTAATAGCTTTCTTTAACAGTAGTACCAATGAAGGTTGAGAAATGGTAAATGAAGAGCGTAAGATAGATTTTCAACAATGAGGTCCACACATGAGGGAAGTGAGCATAAGAACTCGAACAGAAAAGGAAAAAAGATGGGTAAAGAGTGACATATGTTGACGATATAAGGGAGAGCTGGTCTAGAGATAGCGAGAACAGTTAGGCAGGAGAAACGTGAAGGAGGGGGAGGGGCGGCGAGGATGAAAAGGATTACGTCGCCGCTTGGCCACCTGTTCGCCAAATGTGACTTTCAGAGGTTGCCACTCGGCCGCCCTGCGTCCTACAATATGGGACCGACGACAAGGGTACGACAGGCTGAGCGAAAAAAAATAATCGGGAGGCAGACCGTAAGACACACAGTCGAGAGGGATTATTAGGGAAGATGTAAAGCGTGTGAAAGAGCGATACCCAAAGGGCAGTAATGTTTTGAAGCCGGTGGTCGGCGTGGGAGGGTCAAGGATCGCTGACGTCACGGCGATCAGCTGAGTCAGGCCCGCTAGGATAAAGAAGCGAACGCCATCTACGAACCACCCACACAACTATTACCTCATCCCCCATCCCACTAACTTCAACCCCGACCCTAACCTTACTTCCCACCCTTTAAAGTGATTGAAGAAATCGCTAAAAGAGTGGGACGCTATCAGCCAATGTCCTGGTTTTTTTACAACATGAAGGCCGTTTGGATTTTCGCTGGTGCACTCAGGTAACTTGAAAATTGACCGTCCTATGTCAAGTCCCAATTCAATTCTTTGCCAGTGGGTTCCTAAATGACAGTGTTGGTAAATAGAAAGGAACTTGCTCATTGATTATCTCGGGCTTCTACACATCATATAGCCCTCTGAAATTCTTACTAAAAGAATTAATTCCACAATAACGACTATAAGGATATCTTATTTCAAGGTTAAGAGCTGCTCCAATAACTCTATTCTTAAGTTTTCAATGTTAATCCCAATATCGAATATTTATTTATTTCATGCCCCCCTCATATTTTCCACTGTCCAACTTCAGCAAAGTACTGGTCACTAAACACAATTACAAATCACAACCGGAAAGTTTCTTTGGTTGGGCAAATTAGTGGACTCCTAAACCTTCATTGAAACTCAAAACGAGAGCCAAACATGCCATAAAAAATTAAAAATTAATTTTAATAATTTCAAAATTGGCTTCTTCAACTGAAGAGGGAAGGACAAAGCTGTTTAGTTTTTTTCATTAAATACAATCGATTAAGAGACATGAAACGTAGCTAGCAAGACTAAGGGTCATATGATAGCTCAGTCTTCCCATATCCTTCCAAATAATTCCATTAAAGCTAGCTTAAATCCATACTTCTTTAAATTTAGGAATATCAATAAATATAGTCGGAGACATGTTTCATGAATACCTCGTCAGAGAAAATGCCAATCAATACTTAGGACCAAATTATCATTTGGTAATTGATAATAAATGCAATGCATTTATGCAATTATTGGTATTATATATATATATATATATATATATATATATATATATATATATATATATATATATATATATATATATATTCTCAAGGTGTATATAAGTCATTTACTAACGTCCATATTGTCCTACTACGACTAATTGGGGCGGGTTATATACGTATTGATTTGTTATCTACCACGTTACCACGAGCTCGCCACTAAATATATTTCTACAAATAGAACTATATATTTATATATATGTCACTTTAAAAAGGTTAAAAGAGTGACAATGAACTTTTATATTTTAGAGTCAAGCCAAGGTACAACCATAGTTTTTAGCAGATTTCCCTTAAGGGAAATCAGCTATTGAGGTCGTACTCATGACGCGAGTTTTGAAAAATTTCCTCAAATGTCCATCGATCCTACCCAGGAGATGACGAAAATGAGGTCCGTTCAAAATTATATCTATATATATATATATATATATATATATATATATATATATATATATTTGTCTGTTAACGCTCTAGCGGTCGCAATTTTTGTTTAATCGTTACCAAACTTCATATTTAAGCGTTTTACGTAAAAAGAGAGATCAAGTTCGTTAATGGCTGAAATCGGACCAGTGGGAGGGGGGGTTTAGAGGGGGGATTTTTGAAAATTCAAAATATCTCCGTTACTATACGTCGGATCGAAAAATATTATAGAATCAATCTTATTGCAAATTAAATTTACTATAAATATTGTTATATACATTTATTCTCTATCTTGAATATTAACTGAGATATTTGCATTTGTATTCTGCATGTGCTCGGCAGCAGTGGCTATGTTCGGACTTTCCGCCGTGAGCTCTGGTGGCCGTTTTTGTAATTATTCGTCCCTCTCGTGAATAGGTTTAGAGGTTACTTACTACTACAGCTGTTATTAGGCAGATTTCTCTATTGTAAAACTTCACGTGGGAAATCAGCTTAGTTTACGCAGCCCCTGCGTGACGGACTTTTATGAATTCATTTTTCCAACTAAGAGTGATAAGAGAGCTTCAAATCAAAACCTATATCCGTCAATAAATCCCTTAATATTGGTTACAACGAGAAAAAAATTAAATAAAAATTATGTATAGGATATGTATTTTTGTTTTAAAAAGGTTTTTTATTTTGTAAATTTTAATTTCAATATCACGGTACTATATATTGGTGTTGCATGACAACATATCGTCAATAGGCTTAAAAAATATTTAGTACAAGCAATAAGGGGATAAAGAATATCAACATGTGCTTATACTAATACCAACTTTTATTAACATTAACAAGTGTGGGAGTTACATAGAAATCAAATTGTAAGTTCGTTCAAATTATATTATATAGGCTACATGTTAATGTACTTGAAATGTTGTCGAGTTAATTCAATTACGTTCGGTTTAGTAGTGTAGAATTCATTTAGATGAGAATTTATATCTCAGACATATGAACACATGGAATACGAGACTATAGGCTCCTCACTGACGAAGTACTGTACGTCATAGAAATACTAAAAGGAAAATAAACTGTTCAGGAAAATTAATTTTTTTTTAATATACTAAGGTGTAGATAGATACAAAAGTCTGAGCGTTTTTAGAATTGTATTTTCTTAAATTAACAGACATATACTCTTCGAAATACGTTCCATAATTTGTTTTCTGATTTGTGCTAAATTTTCGATGGCATTCCGAAACCATCATCCATCTTTCGATGAAAAAAACTCTTCAGCTATTTTCCACTTCTTAGAATGTTGGAACACCTATCTACCTAGCACGGAAAAGTGTGTCAGAGTCACAGACTGGAACAGATGGTAATCTGAAGACGCGAGATCTGGGCTACAGGATGAGGAAGAATATCGAATTCCAACTCGTTGAGTTTTGCAGTGGTAATCTAGGATGTGTGTTCATGCTGGGTTCTGTTGGGCTAGAGCTGCCTGTACTCTCTCAATTTAAATAATTACTAATAAGTAAATGCTAACCACTAGAGTCCATTTTTTTTCTTCCACCATTCAGACTTTTAAATTACCAGGGTATAATAATGCACTGAGATATTTTGGGGAGCGTAGTACATTGCAGTTGAACAAATACTAATACAAAAGAACAAAAGTGGAATATGAAATTATGAAAAAAAAAACAATGGATCTCTCCTCTATTTATACTTCACTTTAAGTTAAATTCTCCACTATTTTTAAATTTTCCCAGATCAAGTTGTTGAGAGAAAAATTCATCATTGTTACGAGTATTATTATAAAAAGGAAATTATTTTTTTTAGGCAAAACGATGCTTCATGAAAAAAAGAGAGAAACCCACGTCATTACCCCGAATAGGTGACTTCATAAATCCTAGTAACCTCAAAGGCAGTTTAATCATTTTCTCCCTTTTAATATACTAATATATTTAAAAATTCATTTAGCGTATATTACTGCTGATTAATTCAGTTTTGATTAGTTCTCAAGTGGGATTAGAGATTTTATTTGTTTTATTTAAATATTGTAAATTTTAATAACTTTTTAAATTTAAACATTTTATTTGTAGTAATTTCATAATTCACTTTCATAAATGCGATAGTTAATTAATCACTTCCACAGATTCTTGAATATGTACCGGCTGAAGCACCAGTTGAATAAATAATAGCCCTTGCACCAAGCAATATGTGCCCTTTTGGTGACGACAAAAATTTGTTTGTTGTAAATTACTGATCTCGGATACTTTTAGCAGATTTCCTGAGGTCCTATTGAGGTTGTACTAATGACGCGATTTCGAAAAATGTCATCAAATGCCCAACCACCCTACCTACTACATGACGAAAACGAGATCCGTTCAAAATTTTATATATATATATATATATATGTGTGTGTGTGTGTGTGTGTGTGTGTGTGTGTGTGTGTGTGTGTGTGTGTGTCCCTGTTACCGCTCTAGCAGTCGCAATTTTGGTTTAATCATTACCAAATTCGTTATTTACTCGTTTTATGCAAAACGAAAAATCAAGTTCGTTAATGGCTCAAATCTGACCAGTGGGAGGGAGGTTTAAAGGGGAAGAATTTTAAAAATTCTTAATATCTCCGTTATTATGCGTCGAATCGAAAAATTGTATAGAATAAATATTATTGTAAATGTTATGTTCTTTAAAAGTTGTTAAGGTCGTTTTTCACTATCTTGATTATTAACCGAGATATTTGCATTTTTTTAGTTTCTACCCCTATTCATGTCATATTAACAATAAGCTGTTGAATTATGATACACTTTGAAACCTAAATAAAAAATATTGTTCTCATTAAACTTTTACATTTTGAGATAAATGCATATAGGTGACGCAAGTAGGAAATCTGCTAAGTTAACGCAGCCCCTGCATGTTGGTTTTTTTCTTTTTCTTCCTTCAGCTTATCATTCATCTGTCTCATACCAAAAGAAGTGATCTACGTTATAATAACATCCTATTCCCATTCCGTTTCAGTTGCAACAACATCGGATCATCTATTATAATCATATTCGTATAAGCAGGACATCTCTTAAAGTCCTCCATTTGTCCAAAAGTGTACCATGAAAGACCTATATTATGGCGTCCATTAATGCTCAACAATTCCTCCTTCTGTAGTTCACAAAGGAATAAACTGAAGTTTCGTACTCGCTGGAGATTTGGACGTCTAAAAGAGTTTCAACTGGAATAGTCGCAGATCATTTTCATAAATGAGGGCCATTAACTATTATAAAAACCTATTTTTTTTTAGTTATCCAAGAGTTTGTTTATTGGAGTCTAACTCAACAGCACTTTTTGATCTCTTCTAATTTCTCGCATTTGCTATAAATAGGCCTCTAACTTGACATACGTATATAAATCCCAATCATGCTTGTGCCACAGAGAATATGACATCCAGGGAACATGCAAATTCGATATTAACCTAACATATATTATTACCCATGCAGAGAGCTAACAAAAAAAAAAAAAATAACTTGCTATGTATTTTAAATAATTCAACCAACAAAATGTCCAGATAAATAGTAAATTCAGTACGGGAATGCGTACACCAAGCAGATTTTCTGCCTGCTACAACCCACACTAATGAGACCATCCCGCATTCTATTTTCTATTTCTTCCGTAATGCGAAGTCAATGTAAACAGAGAATGAAATTAAAGTTGGGTACGTATTGCTATAGTTGCTTTAAGGAAAAATCACATGAGTAGAACTGGGGGTTATCTAACGGTTCAAAACTAAAAAATACAAATAACGGGATTGATTTTCGAGTCAACGAAAAAAATGAATATACCAACAATTGCAAAGTTTTACATTTTCAACAAAATTTGTTATATATATATATACCATTTTTCATTCCGCCTCATAAGAACGAAGATATTTTATTTTTTAGTTTTACACCCCCTCTATGTCCCACTCCTCCTAGCTCGATTTTTATTATTAACTAGCGCAACCTTCAATTTTTACATGGTTAAACATCAATTTAAGTATCGATTGAATAAAAACTAATGTTTCCAGAATAATATATATATTTTCATTTATCTCATATAGTAAAGGACCTTTGAAAACAATAAGTCCTATTTAAGTTTTAAATAAGAAGTTTCCTGATATATTGGTTAGTTCCTAATACGGAACGAGGGTTAAATGAAGGCTAAAAACTAAAAAATACAAATATTTCGTTTAATATATCAAGCAGTGAAAAATTGTGTAGAGAATCAAATTTGAACAAGATTACAATATAACATTTTTAGATAAAGTAGATTTATTTTCCATTAAGGAGACTTTTATTTTTTGATAAAGGAGATTTATATTTCATATAGAGGAGATATCTTAACTTTTTTGTTTTATATTTAGGTACCCCTTCTAAACTCATCTCTCTACCTGGCCTAAGTTCAGCCATTAACGAATTTATCTTCAGCCTTACATTAGACGTTTAAATATCGAGTTTCGTAAACGATCAAACAAATATAGACTCTACCTCTTTATCTATCAATACATATATGTAACTTTGAACTGACTTCATTTTCGTCAACCCCTAGGTAGGAGCATATTTGAAGATATTTTCGGTGGTAAATCTAATAGCACCCACCCTGAACAGCCGAACCTGAACATCAAATTCGTAGAATAAATGCATTTCTACCCATATTTTGGAATGATTCAAAAAGAAAACATTGGCTGATTATGGTTATAAATCCATGTTACTCCCACCTTGACCATATCCCTACGCAATTTGAAAACCAATACAACTAAGTTATTGCGCTTATAATCGCTGCTCGATTTATTTTTTCATAAATAAATAAATATACCTTCAATCAAAGAACTATAGCTAATAAGTCAAAATGGGTATAACCGATACATATTGTTTAAACTTAGACATTCAAAGTACAAAATAAAAAAAATAATAAACGGTCCTTATACACGAAATATTTTTGCGCCTCCTGAGTAATGCTCAAAAAGAATTAAAATCTTGAATCCAAATTTGAACATTGTTCTCATTATTTAAAATATTATTTCTCCTATGTAAAACAATTAAGTTGACAAAGGTGTCATGCTCGGAGATCTTAATTTCAAAACCGAAAAGTATAAATGAGGTCAAAATCATTTCGAAATGTAGTTATCCCGATTATAAAAAGAAATTGCACCCAGCTAATGATAATACAATTTCTTAAATACATACAGTTAACAGACTTTATATTGTTTTAATTTTTTTCCTTATACAATTTTCTAACTTTAACAACAAAATAACTGACTTTAAGATTAATTTTAAGGTCCATTCAAAAACTAGGAACCCCCTTACGGGCAAGATAAGTTTTCATCTTTCGTGAAATAAAGAGTGGAAATTGGTTATGAAAATTGAAAAGACAATATTAAAAACAGCGGTGGGAAATCAGAGTAAATGATGACCATGGAGAAATCATTTCAACTATTTATTGATATTCCCAAGGTGGGTTAATTCAACACACACTTCTTCTACATCACTTATATCTAGGAGAGGAGTAAATCCAAGCTTCTGTATTTCTCCACTAGGCGCAGCACCAACTTGGAACAGCGTAAAACTCACAACCAATTAGAGAATTTTTTTTTTCGTCGTTTATAAAAAAACAAAAATTCAATATTAATAATAATTATACTCCTATATTCATATGGTCATGTAAATAGAAAGAAAAATCCTAAGGTTAAAAACTAAAATATCAAGCTCCTTATTTTAAATTTTTGAGAAGTGAGGTCACTACTTCACCTATTAAATGATCGAACTTACTGTTCGATGTCCGTGTGTTTCAGGAGAATTTACATATTGACGGACTCCCTAAATAAAATATCTAATACATCTGCTAATACATAGACGAACTCCCTCGGGGCTACAAAAGAGCCATAACTCGTCCAGCTTGGAAAAAATCGCGTAAAATAAAGGCTAATTTTTAATGAAATAACAATTTTATATATTTTTAAAATTATTATTTTAAATCTGAATTTAAATCAGCTAATGAGATATATTTCTGAAAATTTTCTTCAAATGCCCACCAATGCTATCTAGATCTATAAAATGACCTACGTTCAATCTATATATACATACATATATATATATATATATATATATATATATATATATATATATATATATTCTTGAAAAACCCTTCCCTCTTTACCCTCTAACCTTGATTAGAAGTAAGGATATCCCTCATGGGTCAAATAAATAGATCCAAGAAGTTATACTTATTATTTATTTCACATTTTTAATTTCATTTTAATTATGAAAAATATAGCCGTAGTTTTATACAACATAAGATCCATAGCCGTTCAACATTATTATCCTATAGGCGATCAATATGATGTAAAAAAAAATTCATAAAATGGAAAGCCTCCTATGACCGATTTATAATGATAATCATCATAATTTGTAATTAATTCATTACTTAAAATTATAATAAAACACTCTTTGTCCTGATAATATTTTAAATACTTCAGGACCTCAAATAGCATTTAATTCTCCCTCCCTCCCCCCCATTAACATCCCTTTTACTAATGCTTTACTTTTCATAATATTAAATAATAAAACTTTTTAAACTCAAATAAAAGGAGTATACAATGAAATGTCAGTATTTGAAATTCATGGAGTTTCTATATTAACAAACCTCAGCATTTGAACAAAAAAAAAAAAGTGTGGTAATATAAACGATAAAAATAAAATAAAATAAATGTTACTTAAAAGATCCCTAGACGATTTTTGTCATCAATATTTTAAATATACAACGTAAAAAGGTAAATTAGTACACGTGCACGTTCCAAAGTAAATTTAAAAAAGCAGTAGAAATCAGAGGTTCTGGAGCAAAATCTCTGGGAAACATTAGAAATATAAGTAAAACATGCCCATAAAACTAACAAATACTTCTTAAAATATATAAATATTTATTTTTCACAGGATGGAAACATTCTTCACAAGTACACACATCGTAAAGGATATTTCATTGAAGAAAAATCGGCAATTCATATTTTATTTAATACTCTAGCGACCAAAATTTGTATTCGACTTATAACAAATTTGACATTTACCTAACCGTTTCTTATAAAACTAAAGATTTTTCACGGAAAAAATAGAACCAGAAGTTTGGGTAAATGAAATAAAAAAAAGTCCCATAAATAATTTTTTTAATGATGATTAATTCAATTCTTGTGTTGTATGTTTTGTTGTAAATCGAAATATACCTGGATATTTCTTTTTTTTTCGTTTACCCCCTTTAATTAAACATTAATGTCGTTAAAATATATTTCTCATCAGGTGATCGTGAATATTATTGCTATATGAAAATGAATTATTGCATTATTGGAAATTCATAGTATTTTTGACTTTAAAGAAATAGTTTTTTTTTTTCTAAATGAAAGAAAAATTAAACTATTGTACACTACATCAGAAACGTTCCATCTACCGAAATATCTATAACCATTTTAGACAAAACTCCTACCGAATGAAATAAAAACATTTTTTTTTCTTTTTAAATAGAATTCTTTTGAAAAAGAATTTTTTCGCAACCAATTACCACAAAATTTTTATTTTGTTAGACAGATTTAAAACCTCTATGGAACAAGCACACTTTGGAAAAATATTTAAAGAAAAGCTGACACTGTTGCTTTATTGTAACAAGTTATAAACTTAAAATAATGAATTTTGCATGAAAAAAATAATAAAGAAATTTTAACAGACAAAAAACTATTTTTTTTTAATTTTTAGAAATATTTAATATAACTATAAAAAGAACCTAAAAAGTCATTCACAGAACTTTATAAATCCAACTAAACAAATTTGATTGTGAATGCATAGAAATCATTGACAAAAAGAGTACAATAAAAACAAATGAATGACACCTATACCACAAAAATAAAATGTTAACTATCGAAAAAACCTATTCAGACACCTGAATAAAGTTGGCCACTCTGATCAATGAAGTTAAAATGTAATTCTTCAATCAATTCTCTCTCTCTCTCTCTCTCTCTCTCTCTCTCTCTCTCTCTCTCTATATATATATATATATATATATATATATATATATATATATATATATATTTATATATATAATGTGTGAGATAAAAGAAGCAGGAATCTTCATCCAATTATCCAATAAAAGTAATTTAACAAGTTACAAATTTTTAAATAAACTCATTATTTTTAAATTTTATATATATATATATATATATATATATATATATATATATATATATATATATATATATATATATATAAATTGGCTATTTACAATTTACTTTTATATTATAAACCATAATAATCTGCCTTTAATAAATTATGCATTTAAAAGTGGCATACTATTTTTTTTTTTTAAATCACTATAAAAAATATATATTCTATTAATGAAATTAATTTTACACGTTATTTCATTTATTTATTTTTTAATTTTGAACCAGTAACATGCTGGTCATTAGATGTCATGTTCTACTTGTGATGTCAACTGAAATTTTAATAATTAAGCTGGAGTCCTCAGATTAACTCCTTATTAATCAACAGAAGTGTAAGAAATATATATTTAATTCGATCACTAATCATAATGTTTTCAATTAAACTTAGGCGGCTCAGGTTAGCCAAATGAGTTAAGACGTTGGCCTTACTCTCGCTTGGTAAAGTAGTGAGTTCGATTCTCACCTGGGCAAGAGGAATTTATATAGTGAAGAACTCATTAAATAAAATTCTCAGCCCTACCCTGGATAAAGAAGGGAGGAAAGGTAACCTCCTCCAATTAACCTTAGTAGCATAATAGAAAAGACTTTTTTGTGCCATTGATAATAAATCAAATGACAATATCTTCCAGTAATTCAAAATAATATTATTTTTCTTCTCTTTCAAGATAATCTGATTAATTATTTTTTTTAAATTATTTAATAACATCCACTTTTTGAAACTAAGGCTAATTGGGGTTATCTAAAGGTTACCACCCTTTTCTAGCCAGGGCGGGACTCAGGATTTTATTTAATGAATTCCGTCACTAAATAAATTCCTTTGTCCAGACGGGAATCGAACTCGCCACTCTAGGTTTACCATGTGAGATTAAAGGCAACGCTTTAGCTCACATGGCTAACCTGAGGCCCTGAGAATCTGATTAGGTATATTTTATAATTATTTATTTATTTTTAAAAATAATATGTTTATCATACTAATTTTTAGCTTTAACACTATTGTTTAAAACAAATCCTCTTAAGGCACAGATCTAAGGGTAATGGTCTATGCCAAACCTACTAGAAAGATAGTAGCATAACGTGGACGTTAATACATTTAAACAAAATTAAACTTCATTTTGAAAATGTTACAAATAAAAGATATTTTTATAACTCAAGTGCAACAACTATTAGAAAAGGTAGCAGAATTTTTTTTTTCATTTATTTATTTTCCCAAAGACTCATTTATTTTTGATATGAGTCGAGGGAGAGGACAAGAGGTAAATGGTGAGTGGGGAGGTGAAGCTACCGTCGAGAACAGATGGTCGCGGTCACGATTCCCTTATCAGCCATTCGGAGAACGATAAATACACCACAACGGGACTCCTCTCCTCATATACCATCTTTATTCTTATCAATATATACGCTCTAATTAATTAAAACACCCTCAGCAATTCAACACACTAACAACGGCAAAAGAAACCTTAAAACATAAATTTCATTTTAAAACAAAAATAAAAAAAAAATCCACTTTTACAGTTAGCTTGAAATATATGATTTTTTCTAAAATAATCCATGAATTATACTCATAAAGAAAAGGAGCGAAAAGCACAAAGTGTTAAAATCTACTAATTTTGCACTCAAACGAGCTCTTCCTTGAACAGGTGTGAATCTCATTAAAGATATACATAGTTCTAACTGTGGAGGATTCAAAATATGAAAACTATTTTATAATGAAACAATTGTACAGGAACAATAACTACAAATTGGCTCAAAAGCAAGGCATTTGAATTTAAAATGAGTTCTGGTTCATTTATTAGAGGTGTGTCCTTTTAAAAATAACAAAATATTTCTAGTTATTTCTAGTTGAAATAAAAATCTGGAATACTATAGAAGCACACTTAACATTTTTTAAACCACTAACTCAAAGGTTGATATCTATAATAGCTTAGAAAGCATGTCCCAACTACTTGCACAAAACAGAACAGCAGTTTACGAAATTATTTTCTTATGTATTTAATATTTTTTAAAAAAATATATAAACCAACATGTTTAACGACGTTTCTGATATTGAAAAAATATATATTTCTTTAAAGGGAAATAAACAAGAGTATTTTTTTTTTGGTTTGATTGCATTTATGGTTTAAACTATCGATAATAAATTTAGTTAAAAGTCAAAAACATTGTAATAAATAAGAAAATTCAATTTGAGATTTGAACGTCGAAACATACTTTCAATTTTGCTTTAAGGACAGTTTGGAAAACCTATGAATAAATATTTAAAAACCAAAAAACAGAAACAAATTTTAAGTAGTATTTTCTACATTACTTAAATAAATATTTACAAGCAACATAAAAATTTCTGAATTTTCAAAATACCTTGCAAGGTTTTTTTTTTTTTTTTTTTTTATTTTAGAAAAGAACTTATTAATTCATCCTAACCAAAGAACTCTTCATTTAAACTATCATTACCAGATTAACTATATTAAACAAAAGAAATAGATTATTATTATTTTTATCAGAATGACATACCCAAAACCTGTTAATCCCTTGAAAAGTAAAGAATTTAAATCCTAAAATTGTAAGTGTCATAGACATGAAAACTAAAAACTATTAAAATCGTTCCTTTCAAATTGAAACTCAATTAATGCGATTATTAAAATAAACGAGAACAAATTTTTTGTAAACAATTTTCATTGAATATTATAACAAATTTAATGAAGAGCAGACAGAGCTAAAACACCTGACTGATAACACCTGAGCTGTCAAATATAAATCCAACTACACAAAATAAGAAATGTCATCTGATTCGACCACAACTGGGCACGCGATGACTCAATTTTATGTATATTGACAAAAGAAAATAATTAAATAAGACTCTAATTGTGGCAAAAAGGAAATATAATGTTTGTAAACAGAAAGGTTAACAAGAGAGAGACGAGGGGTAGGTTACAAGTCAAAGGGTTATGTTACCTTTTTCATGATGCCAGTCTTTCTTTTCGAGAAAGTCGTGTATCTCCTCAACTTGTTATCAATATATTCCATCTTGATCTTCACACGGCCCTTGGTTTTCTTGCCGTTCGAAGGCGGCGAGCCTTTTTGGGGTGTGGGTGAGAAACCGTCATCAACAATGTCCGAACCACAATCACCAGACATTCCCATATTTTGCCGTCCGTCTTGTTCATAACACACATCGGACGATGTTCTCTTAAGCCCTCGCTGCATGCCACCACCACAGGAGCTCTGCATCATAGAGGGCCGGGACAGGCCAGAAGTTATCGAAGTTGACGGCCTACTGTGGACGGCGTTATTATATATTTCCTGGGCTGTTTCGCCGCTCAAAAGGGATATGTTGTAGCCCATGCTAAATCGGGAATCTCTTCCCCCTCCTGAAGGGGTATCCATCACTCGACACAAATAACACTCGTCAAATCATCACAGTTTACGAGTATCACTACGTTAGACAACACACCGCACCATGAGATCTACCATGATCCCGAACGAGCACTGCTCTTAGTAATTTGACCTGTGTGCCACAACCGCCCGCGGAGCGCTGCTGTAGCTTGGAGGGGGCAAAGTAGTGCCACGTAAACCTTTCAACATATTTTAATTCTAATTTACCCACAAAATACCTAACATTTTGAGTTTGAAATACTTGGAGACTATGCGCCTAACTCTCTAATAACCTACATAAATCTTTAATTACACATTAAAATGACATGCGGATGAATATCTTACTATACTAAGAACACCCCCCTCTCCTTTTCCATATTTAGAAGTGGATGTTGCCAAATTAGGTAAACTTGGCCTAATATGGAAAACAAAGATCCACACTTTCCGCAAAAGAGTTTAGGCTACTGACTTCATTTTATAGACATAATATATCACATTTATTACTTACTCTACCTAATTCCATTCATATTCTGCTAAATAGGGATTTTATATTTAGAATCAGACCTCACACCTTGACGTCATTTTTAAACACACGTCTATTTTTTAGCCATTACTTAAAAAATAATTCATTCGTACTTTAAAATTAATAATTTATAATCTTAAATATTCAAATAAATTGGGGTTGTAAACATTTAGTCATTCCAAAAGAATTCCTAAACTTTTTTTTTTTAAATCAATTACTAAATTAAAATTGATTGAAAGTGAGAGTTAGATATAATTATTTTTTTTATAAATAGAATATATTAATAACTTCTAAAATAATTTTAATTTTTTCCCTCAAAAATTCCTATTCTAAAAATATTTCATGCTGCTAGGCATCCATTAATCAATCTATAAATTCCAGCAGACTGCTGAGGGTATTTAGCTTACAATAAGGGGGGGTATATTTTTCATTGCAATTCCCCCCCCCCTCCCTCCTCATGAATTGCTTGTACTAATACTGATAGACTTTTAAATATCTCGCTATTATTCTTTTATTGTTAGCTTTTTATTTTTTCAGGGCAATACTCTTTATTATTTTCAAAATTGCTTTTATTCATTTTTTTAATTTAGTTCACAATAGTAAAATAAAAAGTCAACTTGTTATTTATATAGCAATTGTTTTTATAAATTTGAGTTGCAAGTCTATCTTATTTTAACTTATCCTACTTTTATTTTGTTAACACTTTATGAAGACCAATTGAAACATTTAAATAAATACTGTGGCATCAATACTTTTTTAGTTTAGTTAGGCAATATTCAATCAATCTGAACCAATATCCAATGTGAGATATATGTATGAAGTAGGAGGGAGAAGACACTTCCTTCAAATTAATGTCTGCTATATAAGTGAAATAGTTCAATTGAAGGGACTTATTGGGAAGCATACCATAAACTTTCCCAACCACCAGAAAGATAAATGACTACACCAATATCTCAGGAAATTATATTTTTCAAAATAAAAACACCAATGCGTTCTTCATATTTCACTAAGTTTTAGGATAAAATTTTCTTCAAAAAATAAAAATAAATAATTAATCTAATAACTAATCTCTTATGTATTTATTGTTCAGCATAAACCTATTTACCTACTCCAGTTTCTATATAGATTCTTCAGAAAACAATCACTTGGAAGGATATTATTAACAGGCATATCGAACAGTCTCAACCGGATTTGAATATTAAACTTTTAGTTTTGGCAATACTTGTCGTTAAAAAATGTTCTCATAAAATATAAAATCAATGTTTTATAGCAATATTGAATTCATTTCTAGACCTTAAAGTTTTCAGTCTGGGGACTGCCCCAACCTCCTGAATCCCAAAACTCGAATCATACTTTAGCTGCTGGCTGGAGTTGGTTTTCAACATGTACAAGGGCTAGAAATAACATGAGTAAAGCTTTCCACAAGTTTGTGTAATAAAATAAAACTCATTCATTTAATATAATTTCAGCATGCATAAGTGAGTTGTTTTATTCTGTAAGCAGCTCTGTAATTGTGATAAATTTTCGAGAAAGAAATAGTAGTAAAGTAACTGCTTCTGTGGATAGAATAACATTTTCTTAGTGTGTATTGTTCATATTGAAGGAAAGAAGAATGAACATCCCTTTCCAGAGAATAAAATGTTAATTTTTGACAAGAAAGCAAGGATTTAAATTGAAAATGGTCATTCTTTGACTCATAGTATATTATAAAAGCTTAACTATAAGCCACTAAGAGAAACAAAAATATTTTCTGGAGATATAACTGGATCAAAAATAAATAATTTTGTATAAAGTCTATTTAATATAACAAATAATACTTCAGAAAATGATAAAATTTTCATTGTACAACTTTGTAAACAATTACTAAAAATATAAATATATATAAACTACAATATAACAAAACTGTTATAGTTTTGGAAAAATAAATTATGGACTAGAGTACAATAAACAATTTTCTAGAATGCAAATTAAGTATCAAAATATTATGACAAACTGAGTGACACCCATATATGATATGTCGATTATAAATTATATTGTGTAACATATAAAGGGTACAAATAATAAAATTAGCACTGCACAAATGTCACGTGTTGGGAAAAGAGAATTTTTCAATTTCTAAGATACGACACCTTAAAACCATTTCAAGAATCAAAGTTATTTAAACTTTGGCTAAGTTTCTAAATTTGATTCCCTACAGACACATTAGAACCAATATCTTGATGACCTGATCTTTACAACTACTTAATGTTATAACATTCAAGGACCATTTTAGAAGACATATGTTCGTTTTCAAAAATTTATATACAAAAACAATCAGCAATAGGTTAGCCAAGTGAATCTCACATGGTAAACCTAGAGTGGCAAGTTCAATTATCGCCTGGGCAAAGGAAATTATTTACTGACAGAATTCATTAAATAACATCCTAAGTCCCTAGCTAGAAATGGGTGGTAATCCTGTAGATAACCCGTCCCAATTAGCCTTGTTGTAAAAAGTGGACGTTAATAAATAATAATAATAATATAATTGTGGCAATACATTAAATTAAAAAAAAAAAATGGGAGGATATTAGTTCTCTGTACCCTTTGTGTAATATAGAAACATTATAAATAATATCAGATCCAACATACAATTGGAACTTATTTAATAAAGGGCATGTGCTTCATTATACACAAAATAGAACTGAGTGCTTAAACTGAATTGTTTCACAGTTTGGCTATTGCCAAAAATCAATAATCATTGCTCTATAAATAAATTCGAAGTAAATAAAAATAACAGTCTATTTATATTTCTAGGTGTATCCACATTACTAACAGTCAATGAATCCTAGTATAGTACAAAATATCCTTTAAGGAATATCTTTCGCCAGAAAATACTGAATAACAATGCATAGGTATAGCTCTGCAATGCAAGTTGCAGAAACAACAGATGAAATATATAGTTTACAATAGAGATAAATGGAAACAAAAATACAAAGTTATGAAATATTAATAATTAATTGTGATCCATTGAATTCTACTAATTGACAAATACATAATCGAGTAAATTGAAGCAAAAGAATATATTTGTGTTTTTTATTGTAACACAAAGAGTTACTTATTTTGATAACACACGATGAAATGTCTGAAGTTGAAATATATGACTAGAAGATCAATAAACTTTATCTGGCTCATGAAATAAGAGATAAGCAAAATCAATGGGAAAACAATACCAATTATGGAATCTCTAATCCAATAAAATAGATAGAAAATGGTTTCCATCAAATAATAGAGAACTTATTATAGAAGCCCATTGCTTCATTTTCAATGGTCCTTATGGATGAATGAATCACTAAGCAAATAAAAAAAGTTGATACAGTAAATCCTATATTTTTTTTTTAATTTTATGATATAGTTCTTTTTTTCCTATTGTTTGTTTCTTAATTGTTGGCGCTGTCTGTTTTTGTTTCTTTTTGTATTGTTTGAAAATTATTACAGTTACACATTTTATTTTGAGTTACAATTTTAATCATATTCTTTACGAGCAAACTGTCAAGGCCGCAAAGCTCACATATTAAAGAAACCAAACCAAACAGTATATATGGAAGTTTTGTCAAACAAAGTTAATAAACATTCTGGGGAGGGGAGACAGTATAACACTAGAGCATTCTAAATCGAGAGATTAGGAGAGATTTAACTACTAACATTACAAAAGGGAAGCCGAATCCATTCAATTCAGACATTGGTATACCACTTAAGGTGGTCAAATAGTGTACAATGATTTAAAGACACAATTTATTTATTTACAGAGTGTCATAAGAAACCGAAACTAGAATTGAGAAAATTTTAGATTTAGCTTGGATTGATAATCAACCTAGCATTCAAAATTGTTCATTAGGCAATATTTCTAATGAGAAGGAACAAAAGACGTGATACTAAGTACACAAAATCCTAAAACCAAAAACTTAATAATGTTTCAAATAAAAATAAACTATGGAATGCTTGTTTCTAGACATTGTAGAATACAGTTGCCAATCGTAACATTAAACAAATAACCTGGGAAAATGTAGAGATTCACACTCTTTCAGTAGGTCCAAAGTCATGAACAGCCGTGGAACATTAAATATAAGTATAACATTATTATTAATATAATAATTTTCCCCTGTTGTAGAGTAATCGTTTCCATATAACTAAAGAAATACCCTAATGAAATGAAAGAAAGGTTAAAAGACATTTTTAAAACAAAAAGTTTCATTAATTGTACACGGTTTTAGTCAGAAGCTCAAAAAAAGATACCTTCAGTGCAATTCTTTTTCACTTTATTGGTTTAACATCTCTCAGATGCCCCAACACTAGTTGGTATTTTTGCATAAGGGATCAATATTTAGTCAGTTCATAATTGCTAGCAGGAGATAGAATAAGAATTATGTTGTGACTTAGCGGTTTTCAAGAATGTAAAATTAGTTTAAGGATCACAGATTACAATGACATTTCATTAAATATTTCTTCGAAGACGGATGTTAACCATCAGAACACATCTGGTAAACATGGAGCCATGTGTTCGATCAAAAGAAATCAAAAGGGTTTGTCTTACAGTTGCAAGGGCTGGGTTCCCTCAAAGATTACTACTTTCATATTACAATAACCACTGAAATCCATGACTTTTTTTTGTTCAAGAACAGTAAACAGTTTTCAATATCACCATTCGGATCTACTGAATAAACACAATG
The DNA here is from genome assembly GCA_019009955.1 of Riptortus pedestris. Lineage (NCBI taxonomy): Eukaryota > Metazoa > Arthropoda > Insecta > Hemiptera > Alydidae > Riptortus > Riptortus pedestris. Next base: position 50,033,104 of record CM032229.1, read on the forward strand.
ATAAAAGATAAAAACAAATACAAAACTGAACTACACTATCTTCTGAGCTGTTACATTGAGGGAATGCATTCATATCATTAAAGACTTCCGATATTATTAAATCTCTTCAACTTATGTGGGAATATGTCCCTATATAAAACAGGATCAGCTCGAAATTCGACAGTTCGAAGAGGAACTCTACCATAAACTGTAGCAAATCTGTCAATACAGTGAGATCTCTCTACCATGTGATTCAAGTCAGCACTCAGCATTTCAGTATTTGTACATTCAGGACACTTAAATTTCTTTCTTGGTGTAACCTGTAACAAATTATTAGAGTTAAAGATAAGACTAAAAAATAGACTATCAGTGACAGATATTTGGTACCTAACTCTGATAAAGAAAAAAAAAAGATTAACTCACAAATCTTAATGAAATCTTACAAGTATTTTTCTTGGTATTTGCTTTGTATTGAGGTTGATTTAGAAATACAAATCAAATGTTAGATTTTATTTTTATATTTTTTTTTTAAAGTTCAATTTGGAAAATGTTAAGTAAACTTTTGGTAGTTCAACTCACGAGGATTTTCTTACAGGTTCAATCTCACTTAAAATATTTAAAAAAAAAAAGAAAATGATGAGAAAATATAGCTTTCTATTGTCATGAAATAATACAATAAAACCAGCAACCTAAATAATAGTGAAGCATGTCCAGTCAACTAGCGTGACAGTAAAAACTCCGTCACGCAGGGGCTGCATAAACTAAGCAGATTTCCCGTGTGAAGATTTACAGTAGAGAAATCTGCCCAATAACAACTGTAATAGTAAGGGATCTCTAAACCTATTCAAGAGGGACGAACAGTTACAGAAACGGCCGCCAGAGCTCTCGGCAGGAGGTCCCGAACATAGCCGACCACACACAGAATACAAATGCAAATATCTTGGTTAATATTCAAGATACAGAATAAATGTATAGAACAATATTTATAGTAAATTTAATTTGCAATAAGATTGATTCTATACAATTTTTCGATGCGACGCATAATAACGGAAATATTTTGAATTTTCAAAAATCCCCCCTCTAAACCCCCCTCCCACTGGTCCGATTTCAGCCATTAACGAACTTCATCTTTCTTTTTACATAAAACGATTAAATTCTGAGTTTGGTAACAATCAAAGAAAAATTGCGATCGCTAGAGCGTTAACAGGCAAATATATATATATATATATATATATATATATATATATATAATTTTGAACCGACCTCTCGTCATATCCTGGGTAGGATCGATGGACATTTGAAGAAATTTTTCGAAACTCGCGTCATGAGTACGACCTCAATAGCTGATTTCCCTTAAGGGAAATCTGCTAAAATTGTGACAGTACACTTTAGCCCTTTCTTTAAACTCCAATTTCCTTTGATCCCACTTCAGCCATTAAAATACTTATTATATGAAATACTTAGTTTTGTATGAAACTTTTCAATATGAAGTTTGGTCATGATCAGAAAAATTGTGCCTGCTAGAGCATTAACAGACAAACATTATATATATATATATATATATATATATATATATATATATATATATATATATATATATAGGTGTTGAATGGGGCTCGCTTTGGATCATCTCCTCTGATGGGGTCTGAAGAAATGTTCAAAAAACAAGTAGTGAGTACAAATTCAAAAGCTGATTTCCCATAAGTGAAATCTTTTTAACTGATGATCTGCAAAGCATATATTCAAATTCAAAGGTTCAAAGTATGAATAAATAGTAAAGAATAAATATTCTAGAAAAGAATGGAGGATAGGGAAGCAAAGCCCTAATAACCAAGAGAAAATTTAAAAATAAAATAAAAACAAGAATAAGTTGCATTAATAACAAAGTTATGAATATGTTACCTTAATAGGTGCTTTGTTGGTGATGTTTGCTACAAGGAAATTCATAGCTATATCTTCACAATTCATATGATCGTCAACCCAGTCCTTTATATTCCCAGGCATGGAAGTTGTGTACATATAGCTCCAGTACTAAAAATAATACAAATGAGCTAAATATTAACTAAGGCGATAATTCATTTTTCTAATTAAATCTGAAAATATGTCACCAGAAGCAATAAAATAAATTTATGATATTAATTGGTATAACTAAAAGAATTAAATCTACCAAAAATATGTATTATATAATTGTCCCCAACAAGTAAATCCACAAAGATTGGAAAAGTAAAATCTACTTGTTCTGTTGTATAAATCCAAGAATGAAATATAGAAGAGAACAAACATTAATTTTTGATAACTATATTTTACTTTAAAATGCTAAAGAATTAATATGTTAAGTAACTTTACATTTTGTAGGGCTCATTGAATGTCTTCATATAGTACCTATGAAACACCAGTGGCTAAATCTTTTCATTTGCAGTGTATAAATAAGATGAATTACCTTGTGGTGAAATGCAGCCCCTGTTAGTACCATTGAAATCTGATTCGTCCATTCTGATTCATACTTCCATCTGTTTGTAGCATTATCCCAAATATGGACACGAGAAGGGAAACCAACAATGCGATCAGGAAACTCCCGCCACACCTGTAGTGTACAATAAAATAAATTTAAATAGAATTGACTTTCCAAAGTAAGGTTTACACATGAAGTTACATTTATGGCGCGCGCTAATGAGAAAGGTACGAAGTGGGTTTAAAGAGATTTATTGTGTACAGAACATGACGGAATGAAAACAAGAACAAGGTTAAGACAAAGAGTAAACAAAGTTAATAATTAAAAACATATGATTTTAGAAAAACATTAATAAATAAATAAATGTAGGCAGGCGGTGAGGACGGCCACACATTGATTTTCTTCAGGTACATCCCTAAGGACGGCATCAAATATATATAAGACACCAGAGAGACTAACATTCCTAATTAATAGCAGTTAACTGCAATTATGCCTATTAACCCACATGTTACACACAAATACTATGTAACTGACAGATACACCATAGCTTCTCTGTAATACATTTACAAAAGGTACTACCAGTGTTGTACAGTTTTACGAGAGGGACTCAACGTTTTATATATGCTGATTTGACAAACATGATCATCAATGTTTAGAGTGGAGAAATTACAACTCGACTTGGGTATTTTATTTGTAGAAGCACAAAATACCTATATGAATATTTACCTAGAATATATAAGACTAGCAAAGGTACCCGGCTTCGCCCGGGAATTCATTTGAGGCTGAATGGTGATGGTATATTTTTGGCAAGGCTTTACTTTCCACAATATTTTTTTTATTTCCCTATCCCAGTGTTTAGAATTTATACCCGTCGTTACTGTGGATTTGTTAATAATAAAATTATTTGTTATTTAAGACGTCATTGTCCTCAATATTTTTATATTTCCCGTCCTCTGTGTATGTAGTTTCTTTTTATAAAGTGATGGACCATATAATTCATAATCCTAGAATGTATTCTATCTTCCAAACCACGTATGAATAAGTTCCTTTCCCTTGATGCGGTACAATGTCCAACGGTGACAGCTGTTTTAGGTACGTCATAGCCTCTGTTAAAACACTCTTTCATAAGTCTCGATTGTAAACTGTGTATTCATATTGGTTTTCAGTAAAGTATATCATAATACATTAACGGAGCAGAGTTAATAAATACCAGAAATACCTGAGTGCACCTCCCTAGCGTTTATTCTAGTAAATTATTTATTTATGATAATTAAAGAAATTCACATTCCTGAGAATAATAATACATTGCTATAAGCATCAATTAACATGTAAACATAGACCAATATGAGGTCGGAAGGGAAGCGGCAGAACTAATAGGACAAAGGAAGTAGCTCGACACTTACATAGCCTCAGTACTGCCAACCTGCAATGCATTTTGGATAGCTATCCTCTAATACATTCAAATATATTAAAAAATCATATTACATTATCTTCACAATTCTAAAACTGTTTCAAATATTTTTCACGTTTTAATTAAATAATGTATTAAATACACTTAGAGAAGGGTGGGGACAGTATACCTTATTTGGTGCAAACTGTTACTGGCGTTAAAAAATAACATAGTATTGAATTATTAAGGATAAAATTCTAACATGGATTTGAATTAACTTATCCAGGTGAGATACCTGGATAGTTCATATTGGAATGTATTGTTGAGCATATCAATATTTCTAAGCAAATTACTTGCTTCATACCTTATTTTACAAAAAAAATAATTATAAAACAAAATTTACACTAATTAAAAAAGTAATTAACTTATGTTATGTGCACAATTGCCAAAAACCAAATAGACGATGAAATATCGCGAATTTTTATTTCAGGCCTCCCGCATAACCCCCATTCCCCTTGGAACCTAAAATTTTTAGTATAGCTTATAATCATGGAAGAATTAATGCTAATTTACATACCAAGTGTTGTTAAGTTCGGTTCTACCGCTAGTGCCCAATAAAATAGTTGCCTCCGCTTTAGTTTTTAGCGTATATCTCGTTTATACTTTGTTATAAAAGAAAAGTGTATATAACAAAAGTTACTCTAAATAACAAAATAAACAACTTTTGGTATGTTCATATTTGCCAAGAAACCAATACGAAACGAAATATCGCTATTTTTAATTTCTGGCATCCCTCATAACCCCCACTCTTGCCCGTCCCTAGAAATGTTGGTATGGCTTGTTATGATGAAAGCGTTAGTGCTATTACATATGCCGAGTTTTATTTATTTTGGTTAGATCTTTTGTCCCAAATAAAATTGTTCACTTCCGCTATAGGTTTTAGCGTATATCTCGTTTATAATTCGGTATACGAAAAAAGTGTATATAACAAAAGTTACTCTAAATAACAAAATAAACAACTTTTATTATGTTCATATTTGCCGAAAAACTAATAGGAAACGAAATATCGCGATTTTTAATTTCTGGCTTCCCTTATAACCCCCACTCCTGTTCGTCTCAGAGAATTTTAATATAGCCTAAAGTCTAAGTTGGGTTAGTAGTAATATACATACCAAGTTTCATAAAATTCGGTTCAGCCGTTTATGCGTGAAAAGGTAACAAACAAACAAACAAATAAACAAACAAACAAACAGACACCAAAGAAACAAAATGCAGTTATGGTGTCTATGACATGTGAAACGAAAAGTTATCGTGAAATTTCGGGAAATAAATCAATGTACAGACAGAGGTTACAATTTTATATATATATATATATATAGATAAATAAGCTAGATGATATAAAAAAGCAAATATTAAATGGCCAGTGCTATCAGATTTTTGTGGGGAAAAAAAAAAGTCTTATAAGTATCATACGAGGGGGTAAAGTAACATAGAATGATTTTTCTTTTAACGATAGGCCTCTGACCATGTTGAAAGGTGGTTTCTTGAAACCAATGAAGTGATAGGTGAGTGAGAAGATTGACAAACTTAAGATTGACACTCTTTGAAATTGCAACTATTTTTAAACTTATACTGAGGGTATTGGTCCGGTACTAACACCTATGTCAACCATCTTACATCAATATAGAATCCAATATCAATAAATTTAAGAATCAGGCTAGTTTTATGTTGGAAACAATTGACAGGGATATAATTAGTCTTTGGGACTAACCCTTTAGTAATCCTAACCCAAATAAGTTATTGCTTCTCGTTGAATTATTTATTTATTCACTCAATTATTCCACAGGAAATGTTGATTTAATAGTACAATTGTGTACCTGTTCATTTCTTTAATAATTTAGTAGTTCTTAATGCATATGCTTATTGCTCATAGACTACAGGCACTCATCGGAGGCAACTCTCTCTAATATTTAAAAAAATACATACCTCAGAGCATTTTTATAAATAATAAAAAAATTGTTTATGTAGGTACTTAGAAATAATAAATTAGCCTTCTATCATTGTGTGCTACACTAATAAAAAGTGCCCATTGTTTCACAGATAGTCTCAGGGGGAAATATTCTTACCACATCCTTGATTAAATATTTATCATATACTTATCTAGTACTTAAAGAATAAATGTTAATTCAAAACTTACCTCATAACCAAATTCTAGCTCATCTGCAGTAAGCATTACTATATCATCATCTATAGTCAGAATAGCCTCAGTCTCAATTTCTTCGTAAGGATAAAATCTATTTGATAATTTATTAGCTTTAGTCTGAATAACCTTCCAAGGTTTTGAAATTTTAGGCCAAAGAGAGGCTAAAACATCAATATTCATTATAAAAAACTATTTATAAAAATGAAAAATTGTAACTTAGAAAATTTAATAAAAAGTAGCACATTCAAATTTATAAAAATAGCAAATCAAACACTTTCATTGAGAGGAGGGAAGAACAAAAGTCGAAATATTGTCTAATTTGAAATACTATAGTTCTTGAAATGAAACTGTCAAAAAATACTAATTAACATTCACTTTTTGCAACAAAGGCTAAATGGGACGAGTTATCTACAGGTTAACACCCTTTTCTAGCCAGGGTAGGACTAAGGATTTCATTTAGTGAATTCCGTCATTAAATAAATTCCTTTGCCCAGGCGGGGATCAAGCTCGCCACCCTAGGTTTACCATGAGAGATTAAGGTCAATGCTTTAACTCACATGGTAAACCTGAGCCCCCATGAAACTACAAATAAAACTTCTTAAAATCAAAAATAGTTGTATAGATGAAGATTCACAGAAGCTAAATAGTAGTAGGAGAGCCCAACTCAAATGGTTATATAACTAGAGGAAGGACTTGCAAGGAATCAATAAATGAAGGATCCTGCTAACCACACTGAATGGAAAGGTGGTAGTGAAGGACCGACTCTAATCATGAAGATCATAAAGATGTTTTTAGATTATTATCAAAATGAATTTCCAATCATACCAATTTTGTTCAAACGTTATGTGGAAGAATGTAAAAAGATAATTTTTGTTTCTTTTAAATGTTCATTACATTTCATAAAACTCATGATATCTACTCAACATAGCTGCTGGTTTTAAATCGTGATTTGAATTGTGTAGAAAAGTAGGGAAATGGGAATGTAAAATAGAACACCCTTGACTTGGGATGCAGAAATATGATTAGCTGGTGCAAATTAAAACTTGAGCCGCTGGTTAGAAACAGTAAAAACAGCTGGTAAAAATTTGCATCATGGCACATCCTTCAAATTGATAAGGACAAATTTTGTCAATTAATACACTAATTAAAAAATAAATGTATAAAGCCTTAATGAGTTTAACCACAATATTGGATTAAAATGTAAGTTCTTGTTATGAATATTAAGCAAATTCTTACAGCATAATTTGGGAGATATTAGCCCAAAAATACTCAGATATAAAGTTTGTTCCCAAATGAATGCACTTGAACGCATATCCATGATTAACATTATGTCTGAAAGTCAATATGAGAATGTTTACACAATATTATTATTATTATTATTATTACACAATAGGCAAGAAATGTTTTGAGTATTTCTCAAACAGAAAATATTCATGACATGATTTATCATGACATAAAAAAAAAATCAAATAATAATTTATGATTTTATCCAAAAATGAGTAATAGAATCCTATACTAGGAACTGACATTTTAACTAGTAATGCACATAGCTTATATAGACTCTCCCTAATTCAACATCAATAGGATGAGACCCATGTAGAATTTCAGAGAGCATCCAGACTACAGATCAAAAGAAAAATAATTAGAGCTAGTTCTAGGCTCTTAATCTGCACTAGTATCCTGAACTAACCTAAATAAGGTAGATACAATTTATTTCTAGTGAAAACATCAATAAAAATATATGGTTAACTTACCATGAGGAGGAGATTTTCTTTGGTTATTCCAGATGACAAGAACTTTAGTCAGACTAGGAACTTTCACAAGTTTTTGAATTAATGAGAAAAGACTATTCACCCTATCATAAGTAAGAATCACAGCCGTGAAACCTTGCCACCTTGGTGCAGTTAGCTCAAGGAACAATGGTGACTTCACAGGAGACTGAAAAAATGAAAGAAAAAAAAACAATAATTATCCAGATAGACAACAATATAATTGCAAAACTAATATGAAATGATGAATCCCAGCAATTCCTAAAGTATATTCGACAAAAATATCTTTAAAAAGTTGAATGAATACAAAAATAATACAGGAATGTTATGAGGTAGTATGGCAAACTTAGCTGAAGCAAGTATAAAATTGAAAAGATTAGACGCAAAGAAAGAATGGCGCTCATACTGAGCTTCAAACAGGATGAAGAGATTTAAATCATTTGGAAAAATACGATGAGGATTTACCCAAGCAAAACTGTATAAATTCACTAACCCAAACACATGTTATGTGCTTATGTAGTCGACATTCATACATCTGCAAGAAGCTAGATAACTTTATAAGAAGCATATGAAGAGTTGTCGAGAGTAACAAAGTTCAGGGAGCCTCAGAATTGAGCAAAACCAGACAAAATGCATGACGACTCCAAGAATAAGGAAGTAAACACAGAGTCAGTTTAATAAATGTTCAGATTTTTGAAATCATGAACACCTTATCATGAAAAAAAAGTCTGTCACGCAGGGGCTACGTAAACTAAGCAGAATCCCTCGTGGAGTTTAACAATAGATAAATGACACTGGTATCCCAATACAATCGTCAAAATTAAGTGAATAAATACAAGTGGTAATAAGAAATCTTTCCCCTCCCAACAGGTCTCCTAACCTCTCACTGGAAAGAAAAACAATGACTGAAATATATCAGAATATAATATATTAATTATATTGAAAACTATTTACTACATCTAGTACTATAATTTATAATGAATCAAAATAATATTTATCCCAATCGATCAAATTTTAGTAGTCCAAGAAATAAAGATAGGGGGGGGGGTCATCAGAATCAAATATGTATGCATGTATAATAAAGGTCTCTTGATAACGATATTTGGCAGTTAAGCTTCGAATAATGTGGTTTATTATATAACAGAGTATTGTTTATGTAACATGAGTAGAAGTGGGGTTTGCTGAAGGTTGATAATCGAAAAATGCAAATATCTCGGTTAATATTCAAGATAGAGCATAAATGTATATAACAATATTTATAGTAAATTTTAATTGCAATAAGATAGATATCTTATCTAATAGATAATAATATATATATATATATATATATATATATATACACAGTTTTGAACGGACCTCATTTTCGTCATCTAGTAGGTAGGTCCTATGGACATTTGAAGAACAATTTCGAAAATCTCATCATAGTACGACCTCAATAGCTGATTTCTCCTTAGGGAAATCAGCTAAAATTATTTGGAAGTGGCAAGCACAAAACAGATTGCCACAGGTAATAGCAAGCATTAATAAAAAAAACTTTACTTTGAAAAGATATCCCTCAAGATAAAGTACACCTAATACTAATTATCAGACTATCAATTACATCCAACTATACCTTGAATAAAGAAACCAGCAGATAATTCTCCTTAAGAGTGAAAGAAAAGTCCTGAGGAGACTTTAGGATTCTATATGGGATATATGATATTGTTTCATTTATAAAGCTGGAAAGACTAAACTAGCTGAAACATACTGATATAGATTGATCTCAAACAATTCCAAAGAAGATAGGTTTATGGGACCCATGTTACTACCAGAAAGTGTAACCCTTAAAAGATGATTTGATGACCTGTAGAAGAATATCTAACAGTTAGGAATGGAAAATGGAAGCATACAGCTCCATATAAAAGAGTGGTCAGTATTATAACAGTGTCCAAGGTGATCAAGGACCATATGAGCAACAATCCTATTTTCAGAATTACTCAAAATATTTCCTCATTTCCGTTATAAAATAAGCAGTATAGTACAACTAAGTTATGAAAAAATAAAATTGGTCTCTAAAGTAAGGTTTACAGCTGTAAAAATTAAATGGTGAGTAAACAAAAAATTATTAAATCATTAATAATAAATACAAATGAACATGGCTAAAGTAAAATGTTTAGGGTTAAAGGACATTTTCTTCAATTTTTTAATTCATGTAATTCAAATAAAGGGTTAGAACCGCCAGTATAAACGATACTGTTGTCATACCTGTCGGTAGAGATTGTCGTCACTGGCTGATGGTCGAATACAGCTGGCATTGTGCTATCGATGCGATGGCACCATCTTCAAGCCCATCAAAAAGTTGTTGTTGTAACTTTTTGACGGGCTGGAAGATGGTGCCATCGCATCAAAAGCGCTTGCCAGCTGTATTCGACCATCAGCCAGTGACGACGGTCTCCTCCGACAGGTATGACAACAGTTTTTATTTGCACTAAAATAAAACAGTATAGAATGATCAAAGTCAAAAGTCCTTACTGTATAAGGAGGGTTATTCCAATCTTCATAAACTTTAGCATTCTGAGGATAAACTCTATCATTAAGAATGTCCAGTGTGGTCTTGGTGATAGCTTCCATTGAAGAGAAATACGTTGAGTATAGCCACTGACCTTGCTCACTCATCTCCTTCCGTTTATTAGGAGCTATTGCGGAAGCTACTTTAAGAACGCTTCCCAGATCTGCTTCACGGACGGTCAAGGAAACCCTAAAAAAAGATTTTGTCAGAGATAGTTTATCAATAAAAATAAATACATTATAAATATATACATATGATTAAATTGGTCAGAAATATAATTCTTCAAAGAGAATTAAGATAATTTATTGCTAATGAGGAGTGGCAATACAATGGGTTGGGAGCCCTACCACAGAGAGTTTTCATTGGTCCCATAATTTTAAAAAATCTGACGTGGGTGCCACATTACTTTCTTTTAATCCCACTGAATTCAATATTAAAAATTTCTCATTTAAAAGTCGCCTAAAATTATTTCACTTCAAAATGATATATGATCTCTCTGTCCAAATGTATTTGACCAAAATATGTCACAGAACATAGTTTATAGATTTTTTAATTATGAACAAAAAAAAAGCCTTATATAAATGTTGTATCTCTAATATGTACAGAAAAATTTTCAATGGGGGCTCAGGTTGGCCGTGCGAGTTAAGGGGTTGGTCTTAATCTTGCGTGGTAAACCTAGAGTGGCAGGTTCGATTCCCGCCCTGGGCAGTAGAAATTTATTTAGTGACGGACTCATTAAATAAACTCATTAGGCCCACCATGACTAGAAAAGAGTGGTAACCTGTAGATAACCCGTCCCGATTAGCCATAGTAGCATAAAGTGGATGTAAATAATAATAAACAAAATTCAACATTCCAAAAATGGAATTTCAACATTTTAAGGCTAACTGTTTTTGTGGTATGCAAGCTAAATGTATACATATAGACATCACACCAAAACTAACCAAAATGGGTTCAGGTAGCTTCAAAAGATAATTCCATTAAAATATGAAAACCAAAAATATTTGAGGCTACTTTTCTTCCATTACTTCGCACAAGAAAGTTAAAAAATGTAAAGCAGTAAAAAAAAACAGAAAATAAAAAGAAATGATTATACCACAACCAACCTCTTCCAGTCTATAACATCTGCAAAAGGTAGCACTATGGTATCAGCACATATGATTGGAATACATCCAGCTGCAAGAGCATCAAGGAGAGTGGGTTGTCCAAGGCGAGCTCCTCTAAGAACCATACAAAATTCTCCTCTCTGTATGTAAACAAATTACAAATTTCTTTAGTTGCTTTAGAAATCATAAGTGTGTTAGTACAAAGTTTAAACATTCAAAATAAACAACACATGGCATATGTCAATGATCTATTGAGTTCTGGTAACACGTTCGTTCCATTGGAATATATCATACAAGAGAAGCTCAGGATAAAGATAAGATGAAGTACATGAGACTGGCAAGATAGACCAAAGAAACAGAAGAGTATGTTTTGTTTTGAGTACATGATTCCAAATTGTGAACATTATTTAAGTATCTAAGAGGAGTGAAATAACAGCAATTGAAAGTAGAGCTAGAATTTATGAAGGAACCAGGTGCTTTTATGTTTCATAGTAGGCTCTTAATTTCAATAAAACCTCAAGAATAGCTAAAGACTGTTAGTTGTTTGGTATACCCTTGTCTACCTGTTATCACCAAGAAACATCCTTATTATTGGGATTAAAATTTCTATAGACATTTATTCAATACAGGTGTTAATAAGTTGCTAAGGGGCTCAGGTTAGCCAAGTGAGTTAAAGCGTTGACCTTAATCTCACATGGTAAACCTAGAGTGGCGAGTTCGATTGTCGCCTGGGCAAAGGAAATTATTTAGTGACGGAATTCATTAAATAACATCTTAAGTCCCACTCTAGCTAAAAAAGGGTGGTAACCTGTAGATAACCTGTCCTAATTAGCCTTAGTTGCAAAAAGTGGACGTTAATAAATAATAATAATAATAAGTTGCTTATTCTTAAATCAGTGACATCCTCGAATCTATCATGCCAGCTCAGGTTTAAACATTAAAAAAAGTCCTCCCAGTGTTACCCTTGACAATGTGTTGAGCTATATATATTTGCATTGACAGGCCATACATCATTAACCTGTTGGAATATAATGATGGGGTGATACAGGCCAACATCTTAATGGTAAAGATTCTTCCGTATCCATCTATAGAAGAAAATGTTTAGTTGACAGAGGTAATAAACACTGTGTACTTTCTTTAACACCATGCACATCTCTCGGGAACCATTTAGTTTAATTACCAAAAAAAATTTAACTGCCAAAGAAATTATCTCAAGCTCATAATATAAAAGTAGTTTTCAAAAGAATAACACAAAAGTCTAAATAAGAAAAAAATTGAGTTAATGAGAAGAATTACCTGTAGAATGTGTGGATAATGAAATGACCTTTTCCCATTGCACCTAACACTTGTATTCATTTGATCTTTACAAGGCTCTAGAACTAGAATCTCATTTGATGTTGCTGCCAACTGAAGAAGCTCGGCATAATATTCTGGATGAATATTCAACTGAGAGCTGATAATAAGCCATTTCCTGAAAAAAAAAAAAAAAAAAAAGTAGATTATATCTAATCAACAAAGCATGACTATGTTTACTAAGAGATGTCAAGATTTTAACTCGTTCCAAAATTAAAATAGTTAATGAGATGAAAATATACCCCTCTCAATTAAAATATTCATTTACATCTTCCTCAAACATACTTATTCCAGGAATACTTTCACTTTTATGGTGCAACTGAGAAAGATTGGACCAATATACATATTCACTAAATTTTATTTATTAATTATTTATTAACATCAATTTTTTTGCCACTGTAGCTAATTGGGATTGGTTATCTACAGATTACCACCCTCTTCTAGCCAGGTGGGTCTAAGGATTTTATTTAATGAGTTCATCACTAAATAAATTTCCATAGCCCAGGTGGGAATCGAACTCGTCACTCTAGGTTTACCATGTGATATTAAGGCCAATGCTTTAGTTCACATGGCTAGCCTGAGCTCACACAAAATTTTAGAAATAACATAGAAGAAACTTATACAATACAACCCGCAATAACCTGTTTTCACATATCTTCATTCATAATATAACTATTATTAAACAGTAAGGACTTGGTATGCTAAAATATATAATACTGTTCCCATAAATGTCAGCCGACATCCCCACTAGCCAGCTAAATATGATCATAATCCTGTGATGAAAGTCTCTTACTACAGGTACAACAACGTAAACAAATTATAAAACAAAACCATACACTATTTCTTTTTAAATAAACAATTTTAAACATCAAAGGATAATATTTTCGAATAAAGAGTACTCCTACTTGTTGAGTATAACTATTTGACAGGCTTGAAGATGGTGCCAGTGCATCGAGAGCACTTGCCAGCTGTACTCGACCATCAGCCTGTGATGACACTCTCCACCGAGAGGTATGACAACAGGATAATATATTCAGTAATAAATAATTAGGGGGTAAATTAAATAATTTATAGCTGTGTGAAAACAAGAACTTTTTATTTATTAACTATTTAAATATAATTTATCAACACAACCAAATTCCAACATATTCAACACTTGTCTGTCGATTTGATAAGTATTCTCTAAAAATAATCTAGTGATACTTTTACACCTTACTAAAATTATGAATTACAGTTACAAGAAGTAAATATGTTGTTTATTTCTCTCAACAACAGACACCCAGAAGAAAAAGAGTAAAGCATTACTAATTTTAAAACTAACTTTAAGTTTTCTTTACAAATGATTCTTCAAATAAAGAATGGGATAAGATAATTTTACCTTGGATAGTTACCAGGCTTGATGGTAGTAGCCAATGGGCTGAATACTGGAAGCGATATATCAAATCCAACTCTATAAGTCCAAGAATCAAAACCAGCTCCAGCTACCATCGCATTTCCAAGAGCAAGGTCTACAATAGTATTATATTCTGGGGCTGATCCAGATATCATATTGAAAACTAGGTGATTTTCACCATTATTCCAGCTAAAATATAAGCCAGAGGATTAAAAAATTATAATTAATTTTATCTTTTTTAATATTTTTAAGCTTAAGGATATATCAAGGATTAGCAAAATGAATGTAATGCAAAATGTAAAAATTGCAAATTTGTTGATACATATTAGAGATACAAAATATTTCTATAGAACCTTTTTTGTTTGCCATGAAAGATCTATAAATCATGTTCTATGACATTTTTTGATCTGATGCATTGGAACAATAAAAAAAAAAAATTCTCATAAAAAGACTGGATTTTTGGATTTAACTTATGAATAAATAACATACTCATTTTATCACAGCCAAAATAAGCAATAAATCTCTTCATTTAGATCTCATAACTCAAATGCCCATTCTGTTGAGTCATTCTTTTATTATACCCTAGGAGTATGTAGTGGCATTTGGTTATTGGTGAATTAATCTTCAGAACAGCTGTTATACCTATCGCTGTCTTGAAATTAGTATTGTTTCCTGTTGAAATATACTCTAGAGGCCTACATTTTTATTTTATTGATTCCATATTCATATATTCAATATTTAATCGCTCCCCGTACACATTAAAGGTTAAATTCATTAATGCTCAGAATAAAACCAGGAAGAGTGGGAGTTTCGAGGATGAGCAACATATAAAATCACGTATTTCTCAGTTAGTAGGCCTCAAATAAAAAATATTTTAACTTATTATTAAAATTCTTGTTCCTCACATTTATCTCTAACTAATATTTATGCAGTTAGTATTATTTTCTGTTTTTCCAAGCTCTGTTAACCCTACTCCTATTAATGCGATTTTCATTTAAAGCAAGAGTAGCACTAAACATCTCATGTCTAGTTATCCAAGTGGTACTTATATAGGATTACAGGGAGTGAAATAGATAGGCTATTGGAAAAGGTAGAGATCCAATATGCATATGCTTGGACAACCAAGCAACTTTCAAGTCATTGATGTTCTACATAGTGAATTCTAATCTTGCGTAAGAATGCAAAGAGGAAATTAAAAAAAAATTCTAATGAAGGGTGTATAGTCTCTGACTAGAGAGAACTAAAGAAAAATGAAGTTAACATTCTGGCTAAAGAAGGTAAAATGAGGAATTTTGATGGCCCTGAGCAAGTATTTGCAATAAGCTGTAGATAAAAGTAGGTTGTTGATGGTGGTCAGCATAAGGCATAAATATAGTAAGGAGGAAAACCTGAACAGATAGTGCTACCTCATTTGGTGTATGCTACAGTAATGTTCCATAGCTTTGGAAGTGTTAGGTTGAGTAATGGTTACATGAGTGAATTGTTACGGAGAGGTGTCCAGGTTTCAGCCTATGAAATTCAAAAATTGAGTGCAAGGCATAGAATGAGATCAATAGGAGCCTCACAGCTTTAGGTTAAGGCAGAAGATCAAAAGCAATATATGTATATTAATACGAATATAATTTTTGATATTTTTTTTCAACTGACAAGACAGTACCAAAAAGACCTGAAATCTGTAAAGCTTCCTACTTGTTCATATACTCACTGTTGTAGCTCATGTTACATAACATCCAAATATTCTAAAAAGTATGCACTCAGATATAATGTAAGTTAAATGATATTTTCAGACTTCAAATAATGGCATGAGATTGGTCTTTCCCATGTCGGTCAGCAATTTTTATTTATGATTGTCACCAATATAAAACTGTTGAATCACAATGATATGAACCTCAAATTCCAAAATTTTGTAGACACAGATTCATATATTGTTAATGAGAAAAATTCTAAATGTTGTGATTAATTTACCTAATCTTTTGACACAAAAAAAAATTGAAGGTTATAGTCTAATCATTGATTAAAAACATAATAGCATTATTTATATTGTAAAATCTACTAATTTTTAATTGGAACAATAAAAATCTTACTATGGCAATGATGCAAGTGCTTGAGATGTTTCTTTCACCTGAAATCTATTTTGATTTAAGGTATCAATTGAAACAATGAATAAACACGCTTCGGTAGGATTGGGTGTGTAATACTTGCTCTCTGTTACAGTTTTCAACAACCTGTAAAACTCCCTAGACATTTGGGCAGTAACAGGATTTCCTTTTTCATCCACATATCTCGCAAGTGGATAAACATAAGCAAGGATTTTAGAACTCCCTTTGTGGCCACATTTATAAATGTTAAAACAATCATAATAACTGCATTTAGGATTTGGGCCACTAGAGACTGGAATGTCAGGAGATATAACAACATCAGGGATGCTGTCAATGTTTTTTAAGTTCAAACATTCATAGGTGTCTTCAGAAGTGTAGTATAATGAACCAGGAATTAAGTTTAAAGAGCCCAAAAGAACAATAATAATAAAAATGATTAAAACAAGAAATAAGGAAACGAAAAATCGTTTGTAATTATTTAATACATTAACAGACTTCATATCTTAAAAAAATATTTCTAAATTATTAAAATAACAAAACAAGCTCCATTTATAATAACGAAAACTAAAATTAATCATTCCTTCTGAACCAAACGATATGTATTAAAAGATAGGAAACTTCAGCCAAAACCGAACATGTTTGTAAATATCTACATTTGACAGAACTCACAGAACATATTTATTCGAAAACGAACCGTTCAAGAATACTTCTATTAGCCAATCCAAAGAGATAATTCTGCTTTTAAATATTGAAAAAACATGTATGGATTGGCAAAGACATGCTTCCTACTTTTACTTGAAGCTGTTTTATGGAATGAAAAAAAAGGTCTGTCTCACAGTGGCGGCGTAAACTAAGAAAATTTCACACTTGTGCAACGTAGTTGCATTTATGTCAAAAATTAAAAGTTCAATGAGTTTAATATTTGGTATTTATGCTGCAAGTAGTGTACTGCATTAATCATTCAGGGGGTTCCTGAATGGCCAAAACTATGACCAAAAACTAAAGAAGGGGTGTAGGGGGGTAAACAGAACGTATTTGCATATATTTCACAAAGTAAAAGCTTACACGGACCTCTAAATAAATTTCACGAGAGCCGAACAGTTACGGAAACAGCCGAACTAATTTTAGGTAGAATCTCAAGAACAATATCGACCATAGCCGATCTCATCTCGTCCATTATCCCCACACACTTAATAAAAATGCAAATATCTCGGTTAATATATAAGATAGGGAATACATGTATTTATCAATATTTGTAGAAAATTTAATTTGCAATAAGATTGATTATATACAAGTTTTCGATTTGACGTGTAGTAATGGAGATATTTCGAATTATCGAAAAATTTCCCCTCTAACCACTCCCCCTCCCATTCGTCCGATTTCAGCCATTAACAAAAAAAAGTCCGTCATTCAGGGGCAGCGTAAACTAAGCAGATTTCCCACGTGAAGTTTTACAATAGAGAAATTTCACGAGAGCCGAGGCAGTGAAGCAACGGCCGAACTAGCTTTTGGCGGGAAAGTAACTCGTCCGATTTAATAAAAATGCAAATATCTCGGTTAATATTCAAGATAGAGAAAAATTTATGTGCCAATATTTATAGTAAATTTAATTTGCAATAAGATTGGTTCTGTACAACTTTTCGATCTGACGTATAGTAACGGAGATATTTCGAATTTTCAAAAATCCTCCCCTCTAACCCCCCCTCCCACTGGTCCGATTTCAGCCGTTAACGAACTTGATCTTTCTTTTTACATAAAACGACTAAATATCGAGTTTGGTAACGATTAAACAGAAATTGCGACCGCTAGAGCGGTAACAGACAAATATATATATATATATATATATATATATATATATATATATATATATACTAGCTCAAATACCCGGCTTCGCTCGGGAATTCATTTGAGGCTGAATGGTGATGGTATATTTTTGGCAAGGCTTTATTTTGCACAATATTTTGACATTTACCCGTCCCAGTGTTTAGGGGCAACGCCCGCCGTTTCTGGGGATTTGTTAATAATCAAATTAATTTTTTATGTAAGACTTCACTGTCCTGCATATTGTCATATTTCCCGTTTCCTGTGCATTATGCATAGATTTGAATTATTAAGGAGAAAATATTGACATACATTTGAATTAATTTTTTCAGGTGAGGTACCTGGTAGTTCATATTGAAAAGAAGTGTTGAGCAAATTTCTCTAAATAACAAAATAAACAACTTTTGTTTGTGCATATTTGCCGAAACCCCAATAGGAAATCACTATTATTATTTTCAGGCCTCCTTTACAACCCCCACTCCTGCCCATCCCTAGAAATGTTAGTATGGCTTATTATAAGGAAAGCGTTAGTACTAATTCACATACCGAGTTTTATTTAGTTTGGTTGATTCTTTTGTGCCATATAAAATTGTGGACTCCAGCTATAATTTTTAGCGTATAACGCCTTTATACTTCCGTATATGGCAAAAGTGCATATAACAAAAGTTACTCTAAATTACAAACTAAACAACTTTTGTTATGTGCATATTTGCTGAAAAAGCAATAGGAAACGAAATATCGCTATTTTTAATTTCAGGCCTCCCTTATAACCCCCACTCCTGCCCGTCCCTAGAAATGTTAGTATGGCTTATTATAAGGAAGGCGTTAGTACTAATTCACTTACCGAGTTTGGTTTAGTTCGGTTGAGTCTTTTGTGCCAAATAAAATTGTGGACTCCCGCTATAGTTTTTAGCGTATAACGCATTTATACTTCCGTATACGGCAAAAGTGCATATAACAAAAGTTACTCTAAATTACAAATTAAACAACTTTTGTTATGAGCATATTTGCTGAAAAAGTAATAGGAAACGAAATATCGCTATTTTTAATTTCAGGCCTCCCTTATAACCCCCACTCCTGCCCGTCCCTAGAAATGTTAGTATGGCTTATTATAAGGAAGGCGTTAGTACTAATTCACATACCGAGTTTGGTTTAGTTCGGTTGAGTCTTTTGTGCCAAATAAAATTGTGGACTCCCGCTATAGTTTTTAGCGTATAACGCATTTATACTTCCGTATACGGCAAAAGTGCATATAACAAAACTTACTCTAAATTACAAAATAAACAACTTTTGTTATGAGCATATTTGCTGAAAAAGCAATAGGAAACGAAATATCGCTATTTTTAATTTCAGGCCTCCCTTATAACCCCCACTCCTGCCCGTCCCTAGAAATGTTAGTATGGCTTATTATAAGGAAGGCGTTAGTACTAATTCACATACCGAGTTTGGTTTAGTTCGGTTGAGTCTTTTGTGCCAAATAAAATTGTGGACTCCCGCTATAGTTTTTAGCGTATAACGCATTTATACTTCCGTATACGGCAAAAGTGCATATAACAAACGTTACTCTAAATTACAAATTAAACAACTTTTGTTATGAGCATATTTGCTGAAAAAGCAATAGGAAACGAAATATCGCTATTTTTAATTTCAGGCCTCCCTTATAACCCCCACTCTTGTTTGTCTTAGAGAATATTAATATAGCCTAAAGTCTAAGTTGGGCTAGTAGTAATATACATACCAAGTTTCATAAAATTCGGTTCAGCCGTTTATGCGTGAAAAGGTAACAAACAAACAAACAAACAAACAAACAGACACCAAAGAAACAAAATGCAGTTATGGTGTCTATGACATGTGAAACGAAAAGTTATCGTGAAATTTCGCGAAAAAAATCAATGTACAGACAGAGGTTACAATTTTATATATATATATAGATAGATATATATATATATATATATATATATATATATATATATATATATATACAGTTTTGAACGGACCTCATTTTCGTCATCTACTAGGTAGGATCGATGGACATTTGAAGAAAAAATTCGAATTTTCTGTCATGAGTACAACCTCAATAGCTGATTTCCCTCAAGGGAAATCTGCTAATTGGCCTTTCTTTTAACATAAAATGATTAAATATCGAGTTTTGTAACGATTAAACAAAAATTGCGGCTAAAGTGCATTTTAGTCCCCTCCCCCTAGCGGCCATCTTGTTACGTCACTGTCCGACATCTTGTTTCTTGCTTGTTATAAGGATCCAACAAATTAGGTGAGTTAACAAAATTTAAGTTAAATTCCCCCCCCCCCTCCCCCCCCCGGTTTTAACCGCCGATGGCGTATTTTGGAAATTTTAAAGTGTTGAAAAAGATAAAGTAAGAAAAACAAAACCCCCACCCTCGGTATTAGAAAAACAAGATGACCGCCGTCATCATCGTGCGCCATCAAGGGGGGGACTAAAATCCACTTTCACCAAAAATTGCTGCCGCTAGAGAGTTAACAGACATTTACTCATCTGATCACTTTACAACAGAGTCACCAAACTTTTCTCATTCAGCTTACATTTCAATTCCTGTTTACATAGGCTTCTTTCTATGGGGGACATAGAGAATTGATGGTGAAATGAGATCAGCATGTCTTTCTAGCACGTCGGAAATCTACTAAGTTTATACAGTTACTGTGTACTGAAGGTTTTTTTTTTTTGTGCCAGGAAACTTGCAATGAGTTCAATATATCTAATTTTAATTTTATCAAATGGGAAGTGTCAATGACGAATGTTTATCCTAATATCTCTGATATTTAAAAAATTAACTGGCTTGGAAAATGTAGAAGTTATTTGTAAGTAGCTATGAAATAAAGTTAGCATTACTAAGGATTATTATTATTATTATTATTATTTATTAACGTCCACTTTTTGCAACTTAGGCTAATTGGGATGGGTTATCTACAGGAGCAATAGGTTGCTGATACTGATAGTCAAAACAAAAATTCTTCACATTTCAGTTTTGGTTTACCTGATCAATGCAAATAGGAGGAATGCATTTAGAAAATATGCTTCACTATTGTTTATAGTAAAGGCTATACCTTTTTGTCGCTTCTATAAACAGAAATTCCTTGGTTCATAGAAGCACACCAGGCAAATGTGCCATAAGGCCTTGCATTGGTATCGTCTTGATTTGTGTATCACCATTATGAAATAAAGGCTACGTTTTTTAGTTGCAAATTTTATGCTATTTTGGAAGCTGCTCTTTTCTATATTACTATACTGGTCAAAATACATAAGATGTTTGATGTCTTCAAAAATTACTTTCAAGGCTCCGCTATGTCCAATGACATATTCAAATATCTTTGTGATGGAAACGTTTTGCCTTATAAAATGGGCAAGACATTTTACACTCCTTTTTTTGACGGCCTTAATAAGGCTTTTAATTTCACTTACCTCATTTGGAACTTCCACATTGAATTTTTTTTAAGACAAACTAGTTCTGACTATACTGTGCAAAATCCACATTTTAATTGTTTGATGATTTTAAAACAGTACACCATATGAAAGACTTGTAAAACATTTTTTTGCTATCAAAGCTTATATGATTATTAGTTAAAATACTCGTTTGCTCTGAAAGGCTTCTTTACCATCTACTATTCTTTTGTCAACTTCGACTGTCATTGTCTTCAGTGTTGATGCTTCCTAAATAACAAAACTTCTTCACTTTTTCAAGCAAAATGTTTCCAAATCTAATATTTATATTTTCCAGACAATGTTTCTCTCTACACTAAAACTTTTGTTTAATGTGCATTTTTTCTTGAGTTAAAACTGACTTAGGGTACCTGTCCTTCAGGACTTGCAGCATTTAATTCATTTCTGCATAAGACTTCACAACTTCTTTTTTTTTTTTTATTCTCTAAAGGTTTTCTTTCCTCAACACAATCTTGTTGTGTTGTAATTTGGCTTCCGTTCGTTTGCAACAAAACTATCCACACTTTCTCAACATTTGTTTTATTTCCCTTTATTTAATATGATTAAATAACTTCCATAACTTCTTTCTTACTGAATTTTTGAAACTTATCATCATTGTAGTTGAATCTTCTGTATAAAATTTCTCAGCTCTAAAAGTATAAATTCCTTAATAATATATACTTGTATAACCCCAAGCTAACCTTCTTCCATTTAAGAGGATAATTACTGCCATAAAAAATCTAATAAATGCTACATGTAATAAAAATATACATACATTTTCAGTATGGTATGGAGTTACACAAATTCAAGGTTTCTTGAGAAATTCTTGTCTTCCAAGTTGAATTTCAGAATTTCTCCAGAATCCTTATATATATTATATATATATAGACTAGCTCAGATACCCGGCTTCGCCCGGGAATTGATTTGAGGCTGAATGGTGATGGTATTTTTTGGCAAGGCTTTACTTTGCTCAATATTTTGACATTTACCCGTCCCAATGCTTAGGGTTTATACCCGTCATTGCTATGGATTTGTTAATAATAAAATTAATTTTTTATGTAAGTCTTCACTGTCCTCCAAATTGTCATATTTCCCGTCTCCTCTGCATTATGTATAGATTTCAGTTATTAAGAACAAAATATTAACATACATTTGAATTAATTATTCCAGGTGACGTACCTCAGTTCAAATTGGAATGAATTGTTGATCATATTAATATTTCTACGCAAATTACTTACTCCATACATTGTTCCTGGAGAAATGTATAAAACAGAAGTTAATCTAAATAACAAAGTAAACAACTTTTGTTATGTGCATCTTTGTCGAAAAAAAAAATAGACAATGAAATATCGCGAATTTTTATTTCAGGCCTCCCTTATAACCCCCACTCCCTCCTTCTAACCTAAAAATTTTAATATAGCTTATAATCATGGAAGAATTAATGCTAATTGACATACCGAGTTTTTTTAAGTTCAGTTTAATCATTAGCACCCAATGAAATAGTTGACTCCCGCTTTAGTTTATAGTGTATATCTTGTTTATACTTTGTTAAAAGACAAACATGAATATGACAAAAGTTACTCTAAATAACAAAATAAACAACTTTTGTTATGTTCATATTTGCCGAAAAACGAATAGAAAGCGAAATAATGCTATTTTTAAATTCAGCCTCCCCTACAAACCCCACTCCTGTCCGTCCCTAGAAATGTTGGTATGGCTTGTTATAATGAAAGCGTTAGTGCTAATACATATACCGAGTTTTATTTATTTCAGTTGGGTCTTTTGTCACAAGTAAAATTGTTCACTTCGGCTATAGGTTTTAGCGTATATCTCGTTTATAATTCGGTATACGAAAAAAGTGTATATAACAAAAGTTACTCTAAATAACAAAATAAACAACTTTTGTTATGTTCATATTTGCCAAAAAACCAATAGGAAACGAAATATCGCTATTTTTAATTTCGGGATTCCCTTATAACCCCCACTCCTGTTCGTCTCAGACGATATTAATATAGCCTAAAGTCTAAGTTGGGTTAGTAGTGATATACATACCAAGTTTCATAAAATTCGGTTCAGCCGTTTATGCGTGAAAAGGTAACAAACAAACACACACAAAAGAAACAAAATGCAGTTAATGTGTCTATGACATGTGAAACGAAAAGTTATCGTGAAAATTCGCGAAAAAAATTAATGTACAGACAGAGGTTACAATTTTATATATAAATATATATATATATATATATATATATATATATATATATATAACTTTGATCGGACCTTATTTTCATCATTTACTAAGTAGGATCAATGGACAATGGAAATTTGTTTTCGAAAATCATGTCATGGGGACATCCTCAATAGCAGATTTCCCTTAAGATAAATCTGCTAAAAATGGAGTTGATTAACATTCAACACTGTAAATAATAAGAATAAATGAAATTGATATTCATATTTCAGTGACTGTACCTTCACCTGTATCTTTGAAAACCCAATATATATAAAAATAACTTTTTTTTTGGGTGGGGGCTCAGCCTAGCCATGTGAGGTAAAACATTGGTTGTAATTCACATGGTACACCTAGAGTGATAGGTTCAAATTTCCACTAGGGCAATAGGAATTTATGACGAACCTATTACATAAAATTCTTGGTCTAACCCAGACTAGAAAATGGTGGTAACCTATAGAAAACTCGTCTGAAGTAGCCACGGTAGCATAAAGTAGACTTTAATAAATAAGTTTTTTATTTTTTCCTTTTTTAATGATAGAGCAACAAGTAATAAGTGGTTATTAAACTAAAATTAAAACACAGATTTTATTTATTTATTTTACATAAAACAAACTATAAGAACATCAATCAATATATTTTAATTTAAGTAACTAACATTAAATAATTAAATATTTTAGATAAAACTTATACGATAATACAAAAGTACAACCAGAAAATAAAATCTAAATCTTTAACAAAAACATAGGTAACATTTAATTTCTATATTATAGTAAAAGCCAAATGAAATGAGATGACCTAATATCCTACAGATTTTTGTCAAAACCCTTTTAGGCATGAAGGTTGGCATAACTTATTCATTTAGAGAAAACTGGTTCAATTCTTTAAAATATTTTCAAGTTAAGATGTTGTTTCCCGACTAGCTAATAGACTATATTCATTAAAATTAAAACCTATACTGACAGCAAACACTTAACTAATTAACATTATAATTTAATTTATAGTGTCTATGATTTAACATGTATACTTATATCTGGTATGAATAATATTTATTAAGGGTATAAGGGTTTTTTGAAGTTCATATATTCAAATTATACTTGATTTGTTCTCATGTTCAGCCAGCCATATCAATCTGCTTTGACTTTTATTCATGTGAGCCATAACTAATTAATTCTAAAATACTCATTTTTATACTATTGTCAACCATTATTTTTCTTGCCTTGACAAATTTAAAGGCTCAGAGTATTAAAGCTGTGTGTATTTTAGCTCCTAATGGACATGAGTTCTATTTGGTTAAAAACTAGAAATACTAAATATCCTTAAACAGAGCTGTGCTGGACAAAATAGCTTTTTTCCCCCAAAGCGTATCCTCTTTCTCTATGACATACTTAATTTCAGGGTTCCTACAACATGCGCATTAAAGTCATCTGAATAGGTAATTCCATTAAGCATGAAAAAAAAAAAAGTGAAAGGAATTATGCTAATATAAATTGCACTACAATTTATAATAGATCTAATAACAATTAAATTAATATATCAATAATGAATTAAGCTTAATGACAATATTAAAACCTATTAACTCTACAATAAATGATTTATTAGTGATCACTTTTATCAATTCAGTTATAACAATCTAAAGGTAACACCAGTATAGGTTCAGAAGTCTTTGGATTGTCAACATATAGTGTCCATGTTCTTTCGATTAAATCAAATATGCCTGTGAACAAAAAAAAACATTTAAAATAAATTATATTTACAACAGAAAACTATTTAAAAAATTAAATTTGGTTTTCTACATCTGTGCTCAACTTGGTTTTATAGTTTACGCCACCACCACCACCACCTCGTTTTTTTTTTTCTTTTTTTCTTAATATTGTTTGAAATTATATATATACTAGTGGACCCGACAGACATTGTCCTGCATGATATTTCAAGCGACTAGTATGTTAAATTTAATAATATTATGTTTAAAACAAAAGCTACTTTATTATATCTCGTTTATACTTTGTTATATGGCAAAAATGACTATAACAAAATTTACTCTAAATAACAAAATAAACAACTTTTATCCTGTGCATATTTCCCAAAAAACCAATAGGAAAAGAAATATCGCTATTTTTAATTTTAGGCCTCCCTTAGAACCCTCCCCCCTCCTCCTGCTCCATCTGCCGGGCTGATTTGTGATTCAAAATCATCCAGGGCGTCACCCAAACGCATAAAAAAAATTCATTCAATTCGGTCAGTGACATGCACACATACAGTAGAATTATATTTATAAAGATGGGGAAAATTTCTTAATACTTTTTAGGGTTTAAACCTGTGATTTCAGTTTATCTAGATTAGATTGGCAAGTGACTTTATCAAATACTGGAAGTTACTAGTAGAATCCTCTGAAATCCGACCGTCCCTAAACATGATCCTCCCTCCCTACCCAATCATCTGAAGAGGAAGCTATTAACATGTTTGGATTAAGGTAGAATACTCCTAACTAAATATAAACACTACATTTTATTGGTGTTAAGACAGAATAAACCTCCAGTCAATAATTGTCAGTAATTATTAATATTTTACTAACAGAGTACTCCAGCCTTGACATCAATAAAATGTAGCATTTCATTGTTTTTAGTTAATCAGATATAACTAACTGATAATAAGATAATACAACTAACTAACGAGAGATACAGATTTAGCCAAAGTGAAGTTAGTGTTGATATATCCATGGGAAAATCCAAATCTGAAACTTAACTGCTAGCAATTGTAAGTTAAATATTAAATTAACCAGTATTCAAGTAATTTCAAGCTGTCCTACATACTGGGGGTTGTGGTAGTTACTAAACCGGAGCTGAGGTAACTCTTTTCTCTGGAGATTATTGAACCACTCATAAAAGAGGGCCTTAGACAGCCAATATTAATGGTGAAACTCAAATTCTCAACATTAAAAACTATATTTATCCTCCCCTATTAATATTTTTATATCTGCAGCCTACAACATCTAACAATAAACGTGTTATGAAGAGTTAGCAAGGTTGTCAAGGTCAGAAATAAAAATAACTAAAATGCAGCAAGTCCTAAAATAAAACATGGGTAGTTTTTAACATTAAATGAATGTACATAAATCCATAATTTTAGTTGTAGGAGTAAACTGAGAACAATGGCATAGCAGCTCTAACATTGAACAGAAGTGACTAAACAAGCCTTTCAAAACAAATGGAATGTTTTAACCAAAAAATATGAGCACAAATATACAATACAAAAAAAGTTGCTTCTGGCAACTTGCCAATAATATGTGAAGTCTCTTGAGAAATAGGGTTTTCAGTTTTCTTATTGACAATGTTTGTTAATTAACAAAATACATACATTAGAATTCACATATCATGAATTGTGCTCTTTTTAAGGGTAGGTTATTTAGTGGGTTCATTTGGACATCATATGTATAATAAAATACACTTTCATTGTCACTTCTAATACTAAAAATAAGGTTAGAGGCATATTACGGGAAAGGAGAACTTACCAACAGCAACAGTAAAGACAGGACCAGATTCCCTGAAGACTGTGTACTTCGGATGTGAAGTATCACCCAGTAAATTTACTGCACACTTTAAATCAAACAATGGGAGTTTTTCTCGAACGTCATGCCTTGCATGACTACTATCCATCATTGGTCCTTCGAATTCAGGAATCTGAAGTCGCGTAAATCTGGGAAAGAGTGATTGTGTTATGAATACAGAAATATAGTGTATATATAAGAATGAATGTAAATTGAGCAAGGGATTACTTGTTAGCATGAAAAATAACTTCTCCAGGACTGGCTGTAAATACACTTAAAGCTGATTCGTTAGAGACGGGGAAAGTTGGTGATACTTCAATATTATGGAATAATCTATCTCCATCTTGATTAAGAAAGGTTAAGTTTATACTCATAGCATCACCAATGCCACATCCTTTGCACCGAAGGATTGTAATTGCTGATTCCAGTGACTCGGCTGTCAACAGAGCTCTTGCAACAAAAGCTCTCGCTGGAAAATATATAATTATTTCTTTAGTAAATTACTGCTTTCTTCAATTTGAGATGGATAGATTTAAGCTAATTAAACAAAATAAATGTTGTGAAGCCCAACTTTTTAACTTACGTAATTTTCCTTGACCGAGGTATCTTGCTCCTATTATGTTAATCGAGTATACAAGCCCATGTTTGTTGAAGCCCATCGCATAACCTGGCAATAGGCCAGCATAACAAAATGCAGTGAAATTTTCTTCTGGTTGTGATTCAGTTATTTGTGCTTTCAATATAAAAATATTGTTTAACACTTCCTTAAAAGCATCTTCATTGTGAGCGATAAACTCCTGCAATAATAAAATAATTGCTCATATTCAATAATTTAAGGATTCTTGAAAAAGCCAAAAAATATTGTATAAATAAAAAATAAAATATTGATGCCAAATGGTTTAAGAATTGGATTGCCAATAATTAACAGAAGCAATAAGGGATGAATAAATATAGCTACTAAATAATTATAACAAAAGAGCTAATACAAATATTATTATTTGCAATATTTTAAAACTAATTTTATACTTTTGACCCTTCATCCAATTTAACTGGTATTTTATTAATTTTCAAAAAAAAAAAAAAAAAAATTAAATAGAGCTCAGGTTAGTCATGTGAGTTAAAGTTTTGGCCTTAATCTCACATGGTTGAAAGAAAAATGGTTTAAAGTCAATAGATGAAAAACTCGTGAACCATCACTTCCTCTACATATTTTGTGTCCTCTATGATGCCTCTTCAGGAGTTATATACTGTTTTAAAAAGATTCGACCTTTCACCTCAGCAGTCACGTCAAGACGTTGGTTTCACATGGTAAACTTACCAAGTTTAGGTGTGATTCCCACCTGGGCAAATACAAATTTATTTAGTGAAAGCTCATTAAATAAAATCCTTAACCCCACCCTGACTGGGTAAGGGTGGTAACCTGTAGATAACCCATCCCAATTAGCCATTGAAGCAAAAAGTGAATGTTAATTAATAATAATAATAAATTATATAGTTTGTAGAATAAATAATATTACATTAGTGTTGGGAAATTACTCCAATAAATAAAAATAAATGAGGAGTGAGTTGTTCATAGACAATGAGTGATTGCTATAAAATTGTTTAGCCACTCATCACTCACTTAATCACTATAAGGAATAATTAAAAGAATTTTGTTTTCTTTAATTTATGATTTTTTGGGAATAGGTTAAAAAAAATATGAAAATATATTCAACTAAACAAATTGATTTCTTACACTACTTTTGAGAAATAAATTAATAGAACACTTTCTCATAGTTTTCATAATGAATCAATACTATATTATGAAGTTTAGTTGATACTTCTTCAGACAAATTTCATTTAATTTTGTTTCGTACTTCTCAAAACAAATTTTAAAGAAATTAAGTAAACAAACACTAAGTTACATATCTCATGTAAGAAAGTCAAAAAAATATTAATTCAATAATATTTATAAAGCAAAAGCTATGAATGAAGATTGGAGCATCACTTTTAAGAAAATAAGTGACAAAATAAGAAATTTTTTAAGTGATATTTGCTTTGAGGACTACTCTTTTTTCAAATTATCTGAAATTTTATTTCATGAAATAAGTGGTGAGTGAATTACTCATGGCTAAACAACAAACTCATTATTTATTTATATTTACTTGAGTAATTGCCCAATTCTGTATTAGGACCTGGTTGAAACATATAGTTATTTTAAGGCCAACCAGACTAGATATTTAGGTATTGCTAGCCATGGCACCTCTCAGGGACAACTCATTTCCAATGAGGCCAAAGCATTAGTAAAATTGGATAATGGCATTTATGGAAGCTTAGGAACCTTCAAAAATCCTGAAATATGAACATCACTTCATGCGTTATTCCTTCTCTAAGCTTGGAATCCTGCTGTCTCTAATAATAAATAAAATACATTTGAACCATGAATTAATGGCTCATTGGAAAGAAATGGGAGCCGTGAGGCTTACACACTTCATCTCCCTCATTTAAACAAGTCTTGAAAACCCATTTACACAACCTGAAGAGTGTCAAAAAATGATTATGATAAATTTCATGAGCTCTGTCAGAAATGAAAGCCAGAAAGAACATTCAGGAAACAATATATACATTTTAATTAGGGGCAGAATGAAGGAAAGTTGAATGAGCTAAAGTGAGAAAGCAGGGTGTTGTTCGAAGTAATCTAAGAAATTATCATTTGCAAATACTGGAGTAAGTGAGTTTGGCCAGGCAGGGCAAAGAACTTTGTTGTGATCAAGATCTTCATCTGAAACTTTTTAAACCCGTAAAGATAAATATTGATAGATTGTTTTAACATCATTATTTCCCTCAAACTTTGTTTCAAAATGTCATTAATTCAGATTATGATAAGATATTTCGAAGTGTAAACTAATATTTAAAAAATTCAGTATTGATAGGGGGAGGGGGATGGTACAACACTATGGTCCCACTAAATCAGTAGAGTATTGAATGAAGGACTACTTTTATTGGAAACAATTCACACAGAAGGTGAAAATGGTAATTACCTAGGAAGGTTTAAGTGGATTGGGGTCATCGAGGCCTAATAATTAGTCTTCTTTCTCACTCTGTGATTCGGTGGTTGAATTTATTAGCAATTTCATTTTTATCTTTTCCTTTTTTTATTTAGGGTAAACCAAACTTGTGGTCATCAGAATTAACGCATAAGACAGTCTTTCTCAAATCAGAAAATGAGAAGAAACATCCGAAAAGTAATATAAATTGAACACCTGAATTCTTATATCAAACAACCTTTATCAAACTTTACTCCCTTTATTTTTTTCTTTGTTTTAGCAATTTTTCATTGGTGTTGTAACCATGACACGTTTTTCAAAACATTTTTTTTTAAAATGTTCTTTGATCCTATCCTGGAGATCAAGAAACTGAGGTCCCTTCAAATCTCTCTCTCTCTCTCTCTCTCTCTCTCTCTCTCTCTATATATATATATATATATATATATATATATATATATATATATATATATATATGTATATAAAACATACATATACACACAATTGTTCTAGCCGTTGCAATGTTTGTTTGTCATTGCCAAACTGGATATTTAAATATTTTATGTAAAACTAAGTCAATTTCGTTAATGGATGCAATCAGACCCGGGGGGGGGGCAAGGGTTCGAAGCTTGAATTTTACCCATTCCCCAGAGCCCCATTCAGCACTGAGTAGTTTCTTGAATATTGAAATAGTAATATTTTATCTGTAACCGGTATAATATGTGAGGGATTAATTGTTTTTATTTTATCTTTTTCATCGAACTGTTAACCCTCAATCCCTTATTTCAGATTTTCCCTTTAATAATAATTATATCATTGTATATTGTGTCTCTTAGCTTAAGTTCCAAGTCTTTTTTACCTCAAGATTTTACTAAGGCAGAAACGGAATGGAAGGGTGAAATGTGATAATCATCTGATTCAAGAAACTGAAATTTTTAGTAATCTGGCAATTAAACGTTTCATGTAAACGTGAAGATCATGTAAGAGAGAGTAAAATGCAAAATTGTAAATTTTTACATTATTATGTCACATAAATAAATTGTACGTAGCAATATCCTTCAATTGTTGTTCCGTACATTTTTAAATAACTTGAATATTAAGTTAATTTTATGAATTTTTGCCTTTTAAGCCAATATAGAATGGAAAATGAGATAATGTAGTATGCAATGTATTTCAGTGCATGGGAATTAAGTTTAATAAACATCTGTGTTTCTGGCTTTTTACATTTGTCTATAGACCCTACTAAACACAAGCCTCCTCCAATTTCAAATACACCTGTCACCTCCTGCTTAGGCAGTTGGACTAACAAAATTTCTTCAGATTTTTCTTTATAATACAAAAGTAAATAGAAAGAAAATTTAGTCTGAAAAATATACTATTATTTTTTAACGGTTTAGCTGAACTTGATAAGAAATAGGATATGGCTGTCGTTAATATGTGCCTAAAGTTATGTATCATTAACCTTTAATCATTAAATAAATATATCCACCAATTAAAATTGCCTCATAGTGTTTTACTTTAGTAAAAAGTATTGAAAGAGCAAACCTGTTTTGGTTCATTGACGCATACTGTTGAACATCCTTGGCATCCATTGATTTTTTTCTTCTCATTAATGCAAACCGGAAGGATATCATCCAAATGCAAAAGGAATAGCTAAAAAAAAAAATAAACACTATTTAATATATATTTAGAAATGACTATAATAATGTGGATTTTAAAACTTCTTGAGGAACTCAATAAATATTTATTTCTTTTTATTGAATATGAAAATTTAAAGAACCGCTTTTTTGTTGTCAAATATACTGTATAATGGTAAATATACAAATAAAAAGTAGGACAAATCTTGAATATTTTACGAATACAAAATATATATAAAGGAAACGATTTTGCTTATCATAAAAGACCTATAAATTATGTTTTTTTTACATAATTGAGTGGATTGATATATCATGCTCAAATGAAATCATTTTAATTGAAGAGCAACCAAAATTTTTGTTTATTTAATCCAATAGGAGTACAAGGTGACCACATAAGATTTTTCATTATTACTTTTACATACATGCACTTCAACCATCCTATTAATGGAAGGATCAACTATCGAAGGTATACAGTCATCAAAGTACACTATTTGAAGGTTTCTTCTTATACAGCATTTGTCATCAACTTTATTTTGTTGATTTAAAAAATATGTAAACACCTTTTAAAAAATATTTCTTTATGTACCTTGTAAAATGGGACTTGAGAGCCATCGGCCATTCCCTGAAGTTCTCTCAAGTAGTGAGGGTAGTAGCGCTGGACACACTGGTAGGTCCTGTCATAGATCTCCTTCCCTTCGGCTGTGTTATAGTGTGGAAGATAATCATGTTTCAAAGCTGGATGTGTATCCACCATAGTCTTAATCAGCCCACAAAATGTTCGCCCCTAAAGATGAAAATTTATTATAAGCACCTCTTAAAAATGTATTTACATTCAAGTTAATGGTAGAACCATGTTTATGTATTGTTGCGAAAATTAAATACACGAATAATCCTTCAGAGAGAGAGTCGGGTATTTGGGAAGTGCGAGATAGATCAAAGAAGCCGACAGAGGGTCTAGACCTACTAGACCCTCGTCGAATGGTCCATATAATTCCCCTTTGATGTATGCCGACGACCTATATAAAGAACCAGCCAGCCGCGAGCGAGTCAGTTTTATTCTCACCTGTCTTGATGTTCACATCAGTGCGACTTAGTGCAGTGCGGTAAAGTGTTTTTATAAGAAGAACAGTGTTGTGCCGTGACTGTAAGTAACAGTTTAGTCCCGTGTTTAAGACAGTGCAGTGCCGCGAAGTAAAGGACAGTGCAGTGCCGTCTTGTTGTGAATTTCAGTGACTGTGAGTGAATTGTTGGACTGTGTAATCTGAAGAACAGTGACGCTATCAGTGTATACTGTGAGTAGTAATTAAGAATAATTAACAAGTGTATTGTGCATTGTGAAATAAATTGTGCAGAGATAAAAACTGTGAAACTTGCGAGTATTTAATTTTGCAATCCAAAAGAACTCATATTAAAAACGTTTATTACTGGTTTTGGTAATAAAACGTAACAGTGTGTTAAATATTTGTTTGAATATCACATAGTGAGTTGGTGTTGCCAGAATATACTATTTTCATACCTGTCGTTAGACCCGACATTAGTCAATCAAGTTCATGTGGCAAGCACATTCTTTGCGATGACACCATCCTCAAGCCTGGTGTTAGTTATACTGGATAGTTCCTTGAAGTTTTCTTATTTATGTAATCCTTTGGTCAGCTATTTGTTGTTATTTTCAATTTGGGGAAGTTTGTTTATGTCGAGTATTTGTCAGTATAGATCTTATCGATGTTGTCCACTCAGGTATAAGGTCTTCAGTTTCAAGGAAATGCCCAGTACAACTAATGACAGGCTTGAGGATGGTGCTATGACACCAAAACTGCTTGCTGCATATGCTCGATGAACAGCCTGTAAAGACAATTACTACCAACAGGTATGACAATAGTGCGTATTTGTGTTTTAAACTTATTAAAATGAAGTAATTACATGCTTATGTCACATTTTGTATAAATGAATATTCATGTAAAATCTCTCTGGTAAATGAGATAAGTAATATGACTATAGCATTATAAGATATAAATGAATAACTAGAATACAAACTCTGAAAAGAGGAGAAGTGCAAAGAATTTGATCTGAAATAAGAACACATGAAAATTACGAAAACTTCAGGAGACCCAAGCACATTTTCAGGTGTACTCATAAATAGCGTTAACTAGGGCCTGCGTTAACTAAGCAGATTTCCCATGTGCGTTATGTATTGGTATTTATCTCAAAAGGTAAAAGATCAATGACAACTATATTTGGTACTTAGGCTTCAAATAATGTGCTTCATAACATAATAGCATATTGTTAATATGAGATGAGTAAAAGAGGGGGTTTACTGAGGACTGAAAACTAAATAATGCAAATTTGTCGGTTAATAATCAAGATTGTGAAAAAATGTACATAACAACATTTATAGAGCATTACATTTGCAATAATATTGGTTCTATACAATTATTCGATCCGACGTACAGCAACAGTGATTTTTCGAATATCCCCCTGGTCCGATTTCAGCCGGTAATGAACTTGATATTTCTTTTTACATAAAACGATTATATATCAAGTTTGGTAACGATAAGACAAAAATTGCGACAGCTACAACGGTAACAGATATATATATATATATATATATATATATATATATATATATATATATATACACCCACACACACACACATATATATATATATATATATATATATATATATACATATATATATATATATATATATATATATATGTATATGCATAAATACACAATGTTGAACGGACCTCATTTTCATCCTCTCCTAGGTAGGTTCGATGGACATTTGAAGAACAATTTAGAAAATCGCGTCATGAGTACGACCTCAATAGCTGATTTCCCTTAAGGGAAACCTGCTAAAAAGCCAAAGTTTCTATAAGGAGTCAGAGACCACCCTTCAGCCACCTGATAGGATTTTGCTTGAACCATTAATACAACTTTCTCATAGGGACTAGTTAAGATAAATGAGGTATTTTATCATAGGTCTGCCACAAAGGTGCTGTGTAAACTAAGCAGATTTCCCATGTACCAGAATGGTACATCAATGTAGTCATCTGAAATTAGAAATTCTATTTCACCACTAATAACTAGCCTGTTAAGCTCCAACTTCGACTTTTAAGTTGGATATAAGAATATTGCCTACCTAAAAGCTCTAGCTTCCAGTGGAATTTTTCACAATTTGCCTTTACTTTTGGATGTCATGATGCAGAAGGCAACGAGAAACAACTGCATGCCCTTATGACCCTCTTATTCCCTTGTTCTTTCTCATGAAAATCAGGATTAAGTTTTAGCAGATTTCCCTTGAGGGAAATCAGTTATTGGGATGAAATCACGCAATGTTCGAAAAATTTCCTATCGAACCAACTCAGGAGATGGTAATGCTCTAGCGGTCGCAATTTTCGTTTGATAGTCACCAAACTCCATATTTATACGTTTCATGTAAAAATAAAGATCATGTTCGTTAATGGCTGAAATCGGACAAGTCGGAGGGAGAAATTTTGAAAATTCCAAACATCTTCATTATTATGCGTCTAAAAAATCTGATGAAACCAATTTCATCTTTGCACAAGCTCGTCGACCTTCAGATGTGAGTCTGTACGTCGTAACATTTTGGAACTCATCTATGATTAAAATATATTAATATTTTAGCAGATTTCCCTTGAGGGAAATCAGCTGTTGAGGTTGTACTCATGACGGAATTTTCGAAATCTTTCTGCAAATGTCCATCGATCCTACCTAGTAGATGACGAAAATGAGGTCTGTTCAAAACTGTGTGTATATATATATATTTGTCTGTTTCCTCTCTAGCGGTCGCAATTTTTGTTTAATCGTTACGAAACTTGATATTTAACCGTTTTATGTAAAAAGACAGATCAAGTTCGTTAATGGCTGAAATCGGACCAGAGGGAGGGGAGGTTTAAAGGGGGGGATTTTCGAAAATTCCAAATATCTCCGTTATTATGCATCGGATCGAAACATTGTATATAACCAATGTTCTTGCAAATTAAATTTACTATAAATATTGTTATATACGTTTATTCTCTATCTTGAATATTAACCGAGATATTTGCATTTATTTTTTTGCAGTTTTTAGCAAACCGCCACTTCTACTTATGTCACGTAAACTATACTCTGCTACATAATAAATCACATTATTGGAAGTTTAAATACCAAAAATTGTATTCAAGAGACCTTTATTATACGAGATATATGCAAATATGCCCTGGTGACTCTTCCCCCATCTTAAAGTTTTGGACTACTAAAATTTTATTGATTGAGATAACAATTATTCTGACTCATTATTAATTACAGTACTAGATATAGTAAATAGTTCTCAATAAAATAATGTGTTATATTCTGACATATTTCAGTAATTGTTTTTCTTTCCGGTGTGAGCCGGGCCGGGCCCGTTTGTTTACATTTCTAACCTAACGCTTCCTGCCGGCAGGTTATTGAAATTGGATGAAACATTTCTTACTCCCGTTTGTATTAATTCACGGTGTCGTTGTGTTAGCAGTATGTATATTTATCTATTACTAAACTTCCCGAGGGAAATCTGCTTAGTATACGCAGCCCCTGCGTGACGGACTTTTTTATTTTGAAAACAGTCTGTATTTAAAAAAAGTTTGTCACGCAGGGGCTGCGCAAACTATGCAGATTTCCCACGTGAAGTTTTACAATAGAGAAATCTGCCTAATACTAATAACAACAGTAGTAATGAATCTTTAAACCTATTCACGAGGGACGATCAGTGACGAAAACGGCCGCCCTACCTCCCGGCGGAATGTCCCGAACATAGCCGACCCCTGCCGACCACACTCAATACAAATGCAAATATCTCGCTTAATATTGAAGATACAGAATAAATGTATAGAACAATATTTATAGTAAATTTAATTTTCAATACGATTGGTTATATACAATTTTTCAATCCGATGCATAATAACGGAGATATTTTGAATTTTCAAAAAACCTACCCTCTAAACCCCCTCTCCCCCTGGTCCGATTTCAGCTCTTAACGAACTTGATCTTCCATTTTACATAAAACGACTAAATATCGAGTTTGGTAACGATTAATCAATAATTGCGACCGCTAGAGCGGTAACAGACAAATATATATATACTAGCTCAGATACCCGGCTTCGCCTGGGAATTCATTTGAGGCTGAATGGTGATGGTATTTTTTTGGCAAGGCTTTACTTTGCATAATATTTTGACATTTCCCCGTCCCAGTGTTTAGGGTTTATACCCGTCGTTTTTTTTTTTTTTTTGTAAGACTTCACTGTCCTCCAAATTGTCATATTTCCCGTCTCCTGTGCATTATGCATAGATTTCAGCTATTAAGGACAAAATATTAACATAGATTTGAATTAATTTTTCCCGGTGAGGTACCTGGTAGTTCATATTGGACAGAATTGTTGAGCATATCAATATTTCTGCGCAAATTACTTTAGTTTTACTGTATATCTCGTTTATAATTCGGTACTTTAAATAACAAAATAAACATCTTTTGTTATGTGCATATTTGCAGAAAAAACAATAGAAGTCCGTCACGCAGGGGCTGCGTAAACTAAGCAGATTTCCCACGTGTAGTAATACAATAGAGACATCTCCATACAAGAGCCCAACACTTACGGCAAAGGGACGAACTAGGTTTTGGCGGGAAACTCAAAAATCCGTTACCGGCCCAAATTTAATAAAAATGCTAATATCTCGGTTAATATTCAAGATAGGGAATAAATGTATAGAACAATATTTATAGTAAATTTAATTTGTAATATGATTGATTCTATACAATTTTTCGATCCGACGCATAATAACGGAGATATTTTGAATTTTCCGAAAATCCCCCCTCTAAACCCCCCTCCCACTGGACCGATTTCAGCCATTAACGAACTTGATCTTCCGTTTTACATAAAACGATTAAATTCCGAGTTTGGTAACGATCAAACAAAAATTGCGACCGCTAGAGCGGTAACAGACAAATATATATATATATATATATATATATATATATATATATATATATATATATATATATATATAGATATATATATAAAATTTTGAACGGACCTCATTTTCGTCATCTCCTGGGTAGGATCGATGGACATTTGAAGAAATTTTTCGAAACTCGCGTCATGAGTACGACCTCAATAGCTGATTTCCCATAAGGGAAATCTGCTAAAAACGAAATATCGCTATTTTTAATTTAAGGCCTCCCTTATAACCCCCACTTCCCCCCGTCCCTAGAAATGTTAGTATGGCTTATTATAAGGAAGGCGTTAGTACTAATTCACATACCGAGTTTGGTTTAGTTCGGTTGAGTCTTTTGTGCCAAATAAAATTGTGGACTCCCGCTATAGTTTTTAGCGTATAACGCATTTATACTTCCGTATACGGCAAAAGTGCATATAACAAAAGTTACTCTAAATTACAAATTAAACAACTTTTGTTATGAGCATATTTGCTGAAAAAGTAATAGGACACGAAATATCGCTATTTTTAATTTCAGGCCTCCCTTATAACCCCCACTCCTGCCCGTCCCTAGAAATGTTAGTATGGCTTATTATAAGGAAAGCGTTAGTACTAATTCACATACCGAGTTTGGTTTAGTTCGGTTGAGTCTTTTGTGCCAAATAAAATTGTGGACTCCCGCTATAGTTTTTAGCGTATAACGCATTTATACTTCCGTATACGGCAAAAGTGCATATAACAAAAGTTACTCTAAATTACAAATTA
Organism: Riptortus pedestris; assembly: GCA_019009955.1. NCBI lineage: Eukaryota > Metazoa > Arthropoda > Insecta > Hemiptera > Alydidae > Riptortus > Riptortus pedestris. The sequence continues at coordinate 50,071,844 of CM032229.1, forward strand.
AACAACTTTTGTTATAAGCATATTTGCTGAAAAAGCAATAGAAAACGAAATATCGCTATTTTTAATTTCAGGCCTCCCTTATAACCCCCACACCTGTTCATCTCAGAGAATTTTAATATAGCCTAAAGTCTAAGTTGGGTTAGTACTAATATACTTACCAAGTATCATAAAATTCGGTTCAGCAGTTTATGCGTGAAAAGGTAACAAACAAACAAACAAACAAATAAACAAACAAACAGACACCAAAGAAACAAAATGCAGTTATGGTGTCTATGACATGTGAAACGAAAAGTTATCGTGAAATTTCGCGAAAAAAATCAATGTACAGACAGAGGTTACAATTTTATATATATACTAGCTCAAATACCCGGCTTCGCTCGGGAATTCATTTGAGGCTGAATGGTGATGGTATATTTTTGGCAAGGCTTTATTTTGCACAATATTTTGACATTTACCCGTCCCAGTGTTTAGGGGCAACGCCCGCCGTTTCTGGGGATTTGTTAATAATCAAATTAATTTTTTAAGTAAGACTTCACTGTCCTGCATATTGTCATATTTCCCGTTTCCTGTGCATTATGCATAGATTTGAATTATTAAGGAGAAAATATTGACATACATTTGAATTAATTTTTTCAGGTGAGGTACCTGGTAGTTCATATTGAAAAGAAGTGTTGGGCAAATTTCTCTAAATAACAAAATAAACAACTTTTGTTATGTGCATATTTGCCGAAACCCAAATAGGAAATCACTATTATTATTTTCAGGCCTCCTTTACAACCCCCACTCCTGCCCATCCCTAGAAATGTTAGTATGGCTTATTATAAGGAAGGCGTTAGTGCTAATACACATACTGAGTGTTTTATTTAGTTCGGTTGAGTCTTTTGTGCCAAATAAAATTGTTGACTCCAGCTATAATTTTTAGCGTATAACGCCTTTATACTTCCGTATATGGCAAAAGTGCATATAACAAAAGTTACTCTAAATTACAAACTAAACAACTTTTGTTATGTGCATATTTGCTGAAAAAGCAATAGGAAACGAAATATCGCTATTTTTAATTTAAGGCCTCCCTTATAACCCCCACTTCCCCCCGTCCCTAGAAATGTTAGTATGGCTTATTATAAGGAAGGCGTTAGTACTAATTCACATACCGAGTTTGGTTTAGTTCGGTTGAGTCTTTTGTGCCAAATAAAATTGTGGACTCCCGCTATAGTTTTTAGCGTATAACGCATTTATACTTCCGTATACGGCAAAAGTGCATATAACAAAAGTTACTCTAAATTACAAATTAAACAACTTTTGTTATGAGCATATTTGCTGAAAAAGTAATAGGAAACGAAATATCGCTATTTTTAATTTCAGGCCTCCCTTATAACCCCCACTCCTGCCCGTCCCTAGAAATGTTAGTATGGCTTATTATAAGGAAAGCGTTAGTACTAATTCACATACCGAGTTTGGTTTAGTTCGGTTGAGTCTTTTGTGCCAAATAAAATTGTGGACTCCCGCTATAGTTTTTAGCGTATAACGCAATTTATACTTCCGTATACGGCAAAAGTGCATATAACAAAAGTTACTCTAAATTACAAATTAAACAACTTTTGTTATGAGCATATTTGCTGAAAAAGCAATAGAAAACGAAATATCGCTATTTTTAATTTCAGGCCTCCCTTATAACCCCCACTCCAGTTTGTCTTAGAGAATATTAATATAGCCTAAAGTCTAAGTTGGGATAGTAGTAATATACATACCAAGTTTCATAAAATTCGGTTCAGCCGTTTATGCGTGAAAAGGTAACAAACAAACAAACAAACAAATAAACAAACAAACAAATAAACAAACAAACAAACAAACAGACACCAAAGAAACAAAATGCAGTTATGGTGTCTATGACATGTGAAACGAAAAGTTATCGTGAAATTTCGCGAAAAAAATCAATGTACAGACAGAGGTTACAATTTTATATATATATAGATATATATATATACTAGCTCAGATACCCGGCTTCGCCCGGGAATTGATTTGAGGCTGAGTGGTGATGGTATTTTTTTGGCAAGGCTTTACTTTGCACAACGTTTTGACATTTACCCGTCCCAGTGTTTAGGATTGATACCCCCTGAACGGGTTAATACCCGTTGCTGGCATTTGTTTAATAATAAAATTAATTTTTTATGTAAGTCTTCACTTTCCTCCAAATTATCATACTTCCCGTCTCCTGTGCATTATGCATAGATTTCAGCTATTAATGACAAAATATTAACATTGATTTGAATTAATTTTTCCAACTGAGGTACCTGATAGTTCAAATAGGAATGAATTGTTGAGCATATCAATATTTTTACGCAAATTACTTACTCCACACATTGTTCCTGGAGAAATGTATAAAAAAAAAAAAAAAAAAAAAAAAAAGTTAATCTAAATAACAAAGTAAACAACTTTTGTTATGTGCATATTTGTCGAAAAACTAATAGACAATGAAATATCGCAAATTTTTATTTCAGGCCTCCCTTATAACCCCCACTCCAGTTCTAACCTAAACATTTTAATATAGCTTATAATTATGGAAGAATTAATGCTAATTGATATACCGAGTTCTGTTAAGTTCGGTTCATTCGTTAGCGCCCAATGAAATAGTTGACTCCCGCTTTAGTTTATAGTGTATATCTCGTTTATACTTTGTTAAAAGATAAAAATGAGTATGACAAAAATTACTCTAAATCACAAAATAAACAACTTTTGTTATGTTCATATTTGCCGAAAAACGAATAGAAAACGAAATACCGCTATTTTTAAATTCAGGCCTCCCTTACAACCCCCACTCCTGCCCGTCCCTAGAAATGTTGGTATGCCTTGTTATAATGAATGCGTTAGTGCTAATAGGTTGAGTCTTTCGTGCCAAATAAAATTGTTGACTCCCGCTATAATTTTTAGTGTATAACGCCTTTATACTTCGTTATACGACGATAGTGTATATAAAAAAAGTTTCTCTAAATAACAAAATAAACAACTTTTGTTATGTGCATATTTGCCGAAAATGCAATAGGAAACGAAATACAACTATTATTAATTTCAGGCCTCCCTTATAACCCCTACTCCTGCCCGTCCCTAGAAATGCTAGTATAGCTTATTATAATGAAGGTGTTAGTACTAATTCACATACCGAGTTTGGTTTAATTCGGTTGAGTCTTTTGTGCCAAATAAAATTGTGGACTCCCGCTATAGTTTTAGCGTATAACTCATTTATACTTCCGTATACGGCAAAAGTGCATATAACAAAAGTTACTCTAAATAACAAAATAAACAACTTTTGTTATGTGCATATTTGCTGAAAAAGCTATAGGAAACGAAATATCGCTATTTTTAATTTCAGGCGTCCCTTATAACCCCCACTCCTGCCCGTCCCTAGAAATGTTAGTATGGCTTATTATAAGGAAATCGTTAGTATTAATTCACAAAGCGAATTTGGTTTAGTTCGGTTGAGTCTTTTGTGCCAAATAAAATTGTGGACTCCCGCTATAGTTTTTAGCGTATAACTCATTTATACTTCCGTATACGGCAAAAGTGCATATAACAAAAGTTACTCTAAATTACAAAATAAACAACTTTTGTTATGTGCATATTTGCTGAAAAAGCAATAGGAAACGAAATATCGCTATTTTTAATTTCAGGCCTCCCTTATAACCCCCACTCCTGTTCGTCTTAAAGAATATTAATATAGCCTAAAGTCTAAGTTGGGCTAGTAGTAATATACATACCAAGTTTCATAAAATTCGGTTCAGCCGTTTATGCGTGAAAAGGTAACAAACAAACAAACAAACAAACAGACACCAAAGAAACAAAATGCAGTTATGGTGTCTATGACATGTGAAACGAAAAGTTATCGTGAAATTTCGCAAAAAAAATCAATGTACAGACAGAGGTTACAATTTTATATATATATAGATATATATATATATATATATATATATATATATATATATATATATATATATACACACACGCAGTTTTGAACGGACCTCATTTTCGTCATCTCCTGGGTAGGATCGATGGACATTTGAAGAAATTTTTTGAAAATCGCGTCATGAGTACGACCTCAATAGTTGATTTCCCTTAAGGGAAATCTGCTAAAACGTTATCCTAGATTTCTCAAATCGAAGACTTACACGATGCTGTGAAATTCGACGTGTGTGTGACCGTTAAAGGTCTAGAGGTTGTTTTGATTAATTACCTAACTCGATATTAAACGTTTCATGTGACTGAAATAAAATCTGGAAAAATTTTAAATATATTTGTAATTGAGCGCCAGAATGTCATATAATCAATCTTTTAGGTATAGTAATGTCTTTTATTTGTTCTTCTATAACTTTTCTCTATCTCGAATGATAAACATATTAATTTTACTTTTTCCGTTTCCAAGCCTTAGTAAAGCCCAGTCTTAACCACGTGATGTTTGCTATGAGGTTTTAAATATTTATTAAATATCTCGCTTTAATTTAGAATTAAATTTAAATTGAGTTCATTATTAGAGAGAAAGTCCGTCACGCAGGGGCTGCGTAAACTAAGCAGATTTCCCACGTGAAGTTTTACAATAGAGAAATTTCATGAGCCGAGCCAGTCAAAGAAACGGCCGAATAGCTTTTGGCGGGAAAGTAACTCTCGTCCGTTAGGCTCCGAGATTAAATTAGAAACAATTCAATCTCATAAAACAACAAGAACACAAAAGATGGACTTACCATTAATGATAGCAGCGCTCTGAACACTTATTACACCAACACTAAATAGTACCACAGAATATCCATTATTTGTAAGACTTAATACTGCTGTGAATATTAAGTAAACAAATAAAGGGCAAGTCAAGTGGTAAGAACTTTCTTGATAGCAAACAGTCTGAGTTGTAAACAATCAGGTTAGCCAGCTTTTACCGGAAATAAAACCAATTACGGAAATATATTTGAATATAAGTTATAAATTTTATTCATATAACTATTTATTATATCTAGTACTGTAATAAATAATAGACCAGAATAATTTTAATCACAACCATTCCCAATTTAGGAATCCGGGAAGAAAATAGAAAGGGGGTGGGGCAGAATACGATTCAGATGGTTATGAGATTTTCACATGATTAAGGAACAAGCAGGTTAGCCAGCGAAGTTTTACAATAGATAAATTTACATACAGGTAACACTTCCGAGAATATTAGTGAATAATTACAAACGGCAATGAGAAATCTTTCAGTGAATTTACAATATAAGTTAATAGTCCCTACAACGTAATACGGCTGGATTGTAAACAAACAGGTTAGCCAATCTTGTAGTGCAGTATCGATAGATAGACCGGAAAAACAAACAATTAAAGAAATATATCTGAATATAAAATATTAATTTTATTGGAAACTATTTATTATAGTTAGTGGAGTAATTTGAAATGAATCAAAATAATTTCTAACTCAATCACTCAGATTTTTGTAGTCCAAGAAAAAAAGTCCGTCACGCAGGTGCTGCATAAACTAAGCAGATTTCCCGCGTGAAGTTATACAATAGAGAAATCTCCATACGAAAGCCGAACAGTTACGATAAAGGGCCGAACTACTTTTTGGCGGGAATCTCGAAACGTTTGTTATCGGCCCAAATTTAATAAAAATCCAAATATATCGGTTAATATTCAAGATAGAGAATAAATGTATATAACAATATTTATAGTAAATTTAATTTGCAATAAGATTGATTTTATACAATTTTTCGATCCGACGTATAGTAACGGAAATATTTCAAATTTTAGAAAATCCTCCCCTCTAAACCCCCCCTCCCACTGGTCCGATTTCAGCCATTAACGAACTTGATCTTTCTTTTTACATGAAACGAATAAATGTCGAGTTTGGTAACGATCAAACAAAAATTGCGACCGCTAGAGCGGTAACAGAAATATATATATATATATATATATATATATATATATATATATATATACACATATATATATATACAGTTTTGAACGGAGCTCATTTTCGTCATCTACTAAGTAGGATCGATGGACATTTGAAGAAAAATGTCGATAATTCCGTCATGAGTACAACCTCAATAGCTGATTTCCCTGAAGGGAAATCTGCTAAAACAGAATAAAATCATGTGTACGGCATTCTAGCACGTGGAAAATCTGCGTTGTTAACGAATCCCCCCCCCCCTATGTGGTGGTTCTTTCTAGGTCATCTCAATTAGCCAACACTAGCTTGCTAACCGCAATTATTAAATGCTGCGCAATATTTTATATGATAATATCAATTTTTTATGCAAGGAAAACGTTTCGAAATTAATAAATTTTTCCTCATATTTATTTTAACCGTGGCAATTAGCCACTGTTGCCGCTATTCACCTTGCTCATCGGAGCGGAAATATAAATCACACTCTGCAGCAAACATTCTATTTTACAGATCTCATGAAGCCATTAAAGCACATTTCCTGAAGGGAAATCATCTGTTGAAATTATATTCATGTCAAGATTTTCGAAAAATATTTTCAAATTTCCATCGATCCAATCAAGGAAATGACGACTGTATATATTTAGGAGACATTTAAGAAGTCCACCACGCAGGGGCTGCGTAAACTAAGCAGATTTCCCACGTGAAGTTATACAAGAGAGAAATCTGCCTAATAATAATAGTAGTAGTAAGGAATCTCTAATTAACGAGGGACGAACAGTTACGAAAACGGCCGCACTAGCTCTCGGCGGAGAGTCCCTAACATAGCCGACTCCTACCGACCACACACACAATACAAATGCAAATATCTCGGTTAATATTCAAGATAGAGAATAAATGTATAGAACAATATTTACAGTAAATTTAATTTGCAATAAGATTGATTCTGTGCAATTGTTCGATCCGACGCATAATAACTGAGATATTTCGAATTTTCAAAAATCCCCCCTCTAAACCCCACCTCCCTCCCACTGGTCCGGTTTCAGCCGTTAACGAACTTGATCTGTCTTTTTACATAAAACGATTAAATATGAACTTTGGTAACGATCAAACATAAATTGCGACCGCTAGAGCGTTAACAGACAAATACCACACTCGATATTTAACCGTTTGATGAAAAAATAAAGATTATGGCTGAAATCGGCCTTAGATGGATGGATGGGGTTTAGTGGAGGGATAATGACAATGACACACACACCCACACATATACATTTATGCATGCATGTATGCATATATAATATATATATATATATATATATATATATATACTCCCTCTCTGAAGGTCTACTTCATTGAGGAAATAACCAAAAAAAAATATACTTATCAGATATATAAAAGGCCTCTATATAATTACTCGATGTAGGTGAGTAAACGAAAAGGTCAGCAAAATTTCAATGCTATCTGATCAATTAAACTATAAGGAAAAACGTGGAATTTAAATGTTGGCAAATAAGAATTAGAGGATCATAAACACACACGCACCGGATTCGTGCGAAAGGACGCGTCCTCGAAAAGCGGGGATTCGCCCCGACCCATATTAGACCTTGGGTGGTATATGACAGGAAACAGCCCATGATACACTCACAGCAGAAAACAACTTTCTATGGCGGCTGGCGTCCGAAAGGGATATTTTAATTTCGGCATTTGGGCCATCTCTCTGCCACTTACACCGAGATATTTAAGAAATCTGATCTGCATCGGTCCTTTTTTCTAGATCACCATTCTTCATAGCAAAAGTCCGACACGCAGAGGCTGCGTAAACTAAGCAGATTTCCCGCGTGCTTGTGTAACACACTTGTGATCTTATCTCACTAGGTATTCTCTATTTATATGTTAAAAACCGATAAGTAGGAGAGAAAGGGTCATTAAAGGCAGAAAACAAGAAAGTACGAATAACTCGCTTAATACTTTAGTTAGCAAAACATGCATAGAGCAACAATTTAAGAGAATCAAAAGGTCAACAACATTGGTTCTATAACTTTTTATGATCCGACTATTAATTATGGAGATATTTTAAATTTCCTAATTCACCATTCACTAAACCACCACTATTCTAGGCCCGATTTCAGCCAATAAGAAATATGATCTTTTGTGTTGATTGAAACGGCTAAATATCGAGTATAGTATAGATCAAATAAACATTTTCGAGTAAAGAACGAAAAATCTTTAATTGATTTCGTCATCACAAGGCATTTTTGCATTTCTCTCACAAAATAATAGTTAAAAGAAAACCATATTTGGTATTTAACTTTGGAATGAAGTGGTTCATGATATAATAGCTTATTGTTAATTTGACATGAGTAGCACTGGGGGTTTACTGATGGCCGAAAAAAATGTAAATATTTCGGGTCCTACTGAATATAGAGAAAACATGCATATAATAACATTTATAGAATATTACATTTGCAGTAAGTGATACTATACAATGTTTCGACCCGACGCATAACAACGTAGGTATATCTCAAAATTAATAAATTTACATTTGAAATTTTAATTTTAGAGAAAAAGAAACCCATTGATAACGAGCGATATGGCTTGAAATGTGTTGGTGATAAAAATATATATTTAATATATTTTGAAAAAGAAAGGAAGTTCTAGTCTTTTGATCCAGCAAGGCAACACTTTTAAACTGTATATATAAATATATATATATATATATATATATATATATATATATATATATATATACTACAGTTCTTAACATGCGACATTCGGTATTACAGTATTTCATAAAATTCCCTAAAATCAGCTTCTTTTTTAATTAGTTATTATATTGAATAGATTGTCTGGTATTTTTGTTCTGGTTGGGTGGGGGTAGTCTTGGATATCTCTTGGTATCCACCACGCACTCATTGTTTGTTGGAGCGAATTAATTCTATGAATATGCAAGGTGCAAGGCCTACGTAGTGGTTTCAGAAAATGCAAATGAAAAACATTTAGCATATATTTATAGCAGATTAGCGTTAATATATGCGATTATGTTGATGATAAATGCTTGCATTCTTCGACTAACCAACTGATGAACAGAACTGAGTACAAGAGCCCTGAGCAAGACCAAGTATCGAAAGAAGGTACACAGGTTACAACAAATTTGTCTAGGGCCGTTTCTGTTTATCATAAAAATATCTATAAACTATGTTCAATGACATTTTCCATCCGTTGAATTGGAACGGAGATTAAATAACTTTCAAATTAAATAATTTAAAATGAAGTGCAGCACTGCACTTTGTACACTTCATTTATAGGAGTGCAAGAAAGTCATATGCTGTTCCCAAAAGATTTTTAACCCAGTAAGTGAGTTGCATACTCGTAAACAGAGCACATGTCTTAGTCTTAAACTATTTAATTTGTTTCTCATCCTCACGATACCAACTATCACAGCACAATATAATACAACACGTTGTCATTTATTAGCTGCTAGCTCCTGAATGTCCAACCGTCGCCTCATTCTTCATAAAGGTATCTTGGACGTCATTAAGTACTGATCCAATTATTTACAAGCTACTTTGCACGCCTGTATTTCCGCTGCGTTTAGATGGCTCACATCTATCTTAACGAGGCATGCCAGTAGCCTGTTGCAAAAATACCCAGAGATCATAACGGGAAAAATCTTGGGGCAATGCATTTCCCAAAAGAGACTTCTGATTTCATCGACTAGGCAGGTCTGTGGAAAAGCAACGCATGAACCACTCAACCCATCCGTCCAGCCACTGAAGTTAGGGGAGGGATCGTTTGAATTTGACATAATAATAATACATATAACTATTTAATCGAGTCCTCACATTGAGTGGAGCGGCCAGAGATTTAAAACAGCCGCACTTGCAAAAAAAAGTCCGTAACGCAAGATTTGCCTAAACTAAGATCTCATCATCGTATATTCTATATCTCTTAGTAAACATCCGTGAGTAGTCGTGGGGGTTTGCTGAAAGCTGAAAACAAGACGGTGCAAATAGGTCGCTTTAGATTGTGAAACAATTTATAGAATAACTATTGTAGACGAATATTTTAAGAAGTTTGGTTCTATAACATTTTTCGATCCGAGTCATAGTAGCAAAGATATTTTGAATTTTCGATTTCCCTTCTCTCTAAACTACTGTTCCGGGTCCGATTTCAGCCATTAATGAATGTGATCTTATAAATCGAATAAATATTTTCCAGTCAAGATCACAAAATCTTAATTGATCTCATCATACAAGTTATTTGCAAGTGAATATAATGGTCCGTTGAAAACAATATACGGTATTTAGGATTGGAATAAAGCTCATCATGATATACTGGCGTATAGTTAACGTGCGGCGACTAAAAAGTAGGGGTTTACTGAAGGCTCAAAATTAAAAAAATCTCGGTTTATATTCGAGAAAATCTATATAGAACAATATTCAGAGAAAATGAAATTTGTAACAAGAAAGTACCATGAAATTGGTACAATTTTTCGACCCTACTCAATATAACAGAAATATTGTGAATTTTCGACCCCCCGCCTAAACCCCCTCTTCCCACTGCAATATCAGCCGTAAGAACATTTGATGAAATTACTCGAAAATCGCGCCATGAATACGACTTAGTAACAAAGTGTAGAGATGAATCGGGATATGCTAACTGGGACCTTACAACACGACCTCCCTACGTTATAAGTGATGTGTACATGCGCCAAACTATTCATAAACTTATATTTTCAGAGCCCATTGTCTCTGGCAAATGCTATCATGGTCTGACCATTACGTCCGTATATCCCAATATTATATCCTACAAACTCATAAAGTCCCCAAAATTGGGCATGCGCTAGTACCTTTTTAGGATTGACTATTACTCAAAGCCTCATTCCGAAAATTCTTCTTACCCATTCTTATTTTGGGACCTTAATATGGAGGAAGTACAAATCTTTAGTTTCAATAGGACCGAGAAAAACTGCACAGGAAGTGTACACACCTACGGTATTAATGCCTTGGGTTCTTTCCTTCAACCTTAGAGCCTTCTAAGACCTTATTTTAGCCCCGGTATTTTAAATTTATTGGTTTAACATTGCTTTCATCAAGGATAAAGGATGAGTTATGTCAGTGCTGAATTGTAAATATGTAGGTCACTGGGATGAGGAAAATAGGCTCAGGAATTCGAGGAAGTGAATTTAAATCAGGTGCCGTACAAATATTGGAGATAGTGATCAATGCTAATAGTTAACATTCGTCATTATTTCAAAACGGACTTCCGGATAACAACCCCATTAGTAACTGTCTGGATGTAATTTCTTGGAAAACGATTTAGGTAACGATTGAGAATTATAAAACGATAAATTTTGACAGGAATCTCCAATATATCTTAAACTCAACAGTATATATATATATATATATATATATATATATATATATATATATATATATATATTCTATTTTTGAGGCTGCATCGCTGGGAAGTATCGTCATTATGAGGATTTCGGCTATCTGCTCCAGCGGTTGGAATTTTAGTTTTGCAAATTTTCAATGGAAATGCGTCCATCTTCGTCAGGCATTAATTTGATTTGAATGGCTACTTCTATTGATCATATGTTTTTGGAGTTTTATTTCATTTCAGTATGGCTTTCCACGTTTCTGAAAGTATGACTCCGTCCACTCCGTTTATAGTATTTGTCCTCTTATTTATTTCTAAGGCTTCCAGGACTAATCTTTTTCCGAGGTGGTCTTCTCTATGTAAAACCTTTGTCTCGTCAAATTTAATTTGGTGGGGACAAATACTTGCGTGTTTGGCAATGGCGGATGTTTTTGTTCTATTATGTTTTAGGTCAGCCATGTGTTGGTTGACTCTTGTAGCTGTCTTCTTGCCTGTCTGCCCCACATAAACCTTACCACAATCACACGGTATCATATACACTCCACTGTCCTGTAATAATTGGGTGTCTTTTGGGCTCTTTAAATATTCGTTGAATATTTTATGTGGCTTGAATACAGTTCGTAAATTATATTTTCGAAGTATTCTTCCCAGCCTTTCTGAGGTCCCCGCTATATAAGGAAGTGTAACGTTGCTTAATGGTTTAACTTGAGTATTTTCAATGTCTTGTTGAATCTTGTTATCCAGTTTCTTCTTAATATTTCTTAATACTCTTGTTACTTCCATTTTTTTGTAGCCGTTCTGGTGGAGTTCTTCTTTCAACTGTGCTATTTCATTTTTTAAATGGGTTTCATTGCTGCACAGTGAAAAGGCTCTGTTTACTAATGTATAGATGATACCATGTTTTTGGGCTGGGTAGTGGTGGGATGAGACATTCAGATATCTACCTGTTGCTGTAGGTTTTCTGTATACAGTGTGGCTGAATCTATTATTGCCTTCCTTAATTATTAAAAGGTCAAGAAACGGCAATTTCCCTTCATTTTCTAATTCTATGGTGAATTTGATCTGTGGGTGTTGCGTGTTCATGAAGTTAAAGAACTTCATTAGTTTTTCCTTGCCATGTTGCCAAATTATGAAACAGTCGTCTACGTATCTAAGCCATAATTTGGGTTTCAATGCCCATTTTTCAAAGGCTGACGATTCCAGATCTTCCATAAAGAGATTGGCCACAACTGACGACAGGGGGCTTCCCATAGCGAGTCCTTGTTTTTGTTTGTATATGTTATTATCATATTGAAAATAACATGAAGTTAGTACTAATTCAAATAATTCTAACATCTCATTATTTAACCAACCTTCCTTTTTAACTAGGTCGATGGAGTCTTGTACTGGAACGTTAGTAAATAATGACTCGACATCAAAGCTGGCTAATATGTCAGAGTCCATTATTTCTACATTCTGTAGTAGTTCTACTAAGTGGTTAGAATTCTTAACGAATGATGGTGTGTGGCCTATGAACGGGCTCAATTTGCGCGTTAACGCTTTGCTGGGTCGGTATGTTGGTGCGCCTATCATAGATACTATCGGCCTAAATGGAGTATCTTTCTTATGGATCTTTGGTAACCCGTAAATACGTGGTATTCTTGAGTCTCCGGGTAATAACTCTTTCAAAGCTTTTTTATCTAAATTGCTGTTTTTTAGGATCATCTTTATTTTGTTTTCAATAACTCTGGTCGGGTCTTTAATTCCTTTTTCGTACACCAGTGGATCTAAAAGGTCATTTATTTTTGTTTTATAGAAAACCCAAAATGAATCTTTCACGAGAAGAAATTTCCGCCCTCAAAAATTTAAAAAGTAGAAAAGACATAATAATTACTAAAGCCGATAAAGGCAATTCAACAGTAGTTATGGATATAGATTTCTATAAAACAAAAATAAATGACCTTTTAGATCCACTGGTGTACGAAAAAGGAATTAAAGACCCGACCAGAGTTATTGAAAACAAAATAAAGATGATCCTAAAAAACAGCAATTTAGATAAAAAAGCTTTGAAAGAGTTATTACCCGGAGACTCAAGAATACCACGTATTTACGGGTTACCAAAGATCCATAAGAAAGATACTCCATTTAGGCCGATAGTATCTATGATAGGCGCACCAACATACCGACCCAGCAAAGCGTTAACGCGCAAATTGAGCCCGTTCATAGGCCACACACCAACATTCGTTAAGAATTCTAACCACTTAGTAGAACTACTACAGAATGTAGAAATAATGGACTCTGACATATTAGCCAGCTTTGATGTCGAGTCATTATTTACTAACGTTCCAGTACAAGACTCCATCGACCTAGTTAAAAAGGAAGGTTGGTTAAATAATGAGATGTTAGAATTATTTGAATTAGTACTAACTTCATGTTATTTTCAATATGATAATAACATATACAAACAAAAACAAGGACTCGCTATGGGAAGCCCCCTGTCGTCAGTTGTGGCCAATCTCTTTATGGAAGATCTGGAATCGTCAGCCTTTGAAAAATGGGCATTGAAACCCAAATTATGGCTTAGATACGTAGACGACTGTTTCATAATTTGGCAACATGGCAAGGAAAAACTAATGAAGTTCTTTAACTTCATGAACACGCAACACCCACAGATCAAATTCACCATAGAATTAGAAAATGAAGGGAAATTGCCGTTTCTTGACCTTTTAATAATTAAGGAAGGCAATAATAGATTCAGCCACACTGTATACAGAAAACCTACAGCAACAGGTAGATATCTGAATGTCTCATCCCACCACTACCCAGCCCAAAAACATGGTATCATCTATACATTAGTAAACAGAGCCTTTTCACTGTGCAGCAATGAAACCCATTTAAAAAATGAAATAGCACAGTTGAAAGAAGAACTCCACCAGAACGGCTACAAAAAAATGGAAGTAACAAGAGTATTAAGAAATATTAAGAAGAAACTGGATAACAAGATTCAACAAGACATTGAAAATACTCAAGTTAAACCATTAAGCAACGTTACACTTCCTTATATAGCGGGGACCTCAGAAAGGCTGGGAAGAATACTTCGAAAATATAATTTACGAACTGTATTCAAGCCACATAAAATATTCAACGAATATTTAAAGAGCCCAAAAGACACCCAATTATTACAGGACAGTGGAGTGTATATGATACCGTGTGATTGTGGTAAGGTTTATGTGGGGCAGACAGGCAAGAAGACAGCTACAAGAGTCAACCAACACATGGCTGACCTAAAACATAATAGAACAAAAACATCCGCCATTGCCAAACACGCAAGTATTTGTCCCCACCAAATTAAATTTGACGAGACAAAGGTTTTACATAGAGAAGACCACCTCGGAAAAAGATTAGTCCTGGAAGCCTTAGAAATAAATAAGAGGACAAATACTATAAACGGAGTGGACGGAGTCATACTTTCAGAAACGTGGAAAGCCATACTGAAATGAAATAAAACTCCAAAAACATATGATCAATAGAAGTAGCCATTCAAATCAAATTAATGCCTGACGAAGATGGACGCATTTCCATTGAAAATTTGCAAAACTAAAATTCCAACCGCTGGAGCAGATAGCCGAAATCCTCATAATGATATATATATATATATATATATATATATATATATATATATATATATATATATATACCCGATTTCTTTTGAGGGCGGGGGATGACTTTTCTACAGCTCCATTATTGATACAGTAAATACGACTATAGATAAGTAGCACAGCTTTTGACGTTAAAGAAGGTGCTATCAGATGGAAACCGTTACCAACTGTACTCGACAAACAGCCAGCGACGACGGTCTTCGCCGAGAGGCATGGCAACATTATATAGTACTCATGGCGCGATTTTCGGGAGGAGGAGTGGTGGTTTTGAAAAGGGGTAAAAAAGCCCGTCACGCAGGGTCTGCGTAAACTAAGCAGATTTTCCACGTGAAGCTATACAATGCAGAAATCACTATACGAGAGTTACGGCCGAACTAGCTTTTGGCGGGAAACGTTCGTTATCGGCTCACATTTAATAAAAATGCAAATATCTCGGTTAATATTGAAGATAGAGAATAAATGTATTAAACAATATTTATAGTAAATTTAATTTCCAATAAGATTAGTTCTATACAATCTTTTAATCCAATGTATGGTAACGGAGATATTACGAATTTTCAAAAAACCTCCCCTCTAAACCCTCACCCCCCTGGTCCGATTTCAGCCGTTAACGAACTTGATCTTTCTTTTTACATAAAACGACTAAACATCGAGTTTGGTAACGGTTAAATAATAATTGCGACCGCTAGAGCGGTAACAGACAAATATATATACAGTTTTGAACGGACCTCATTTTCGTCATCTACTAGGTAGGATCGATGGACATTTGAAGAAAAATGTCGAAAA
This sequence comes from Riptortus pedestris, assembly GCA_019009955.1. Taxonomy (NCBI): domain Eukaryota; kingdom Metazoa; phylum Arthropoda; class Insecta; order Hemiptera; family Alydidae; genus Riptortus; species Riptortus pedestris. Next base: position 50,087,567 of record CM032229.1, read on the forward strand.
TTCCGTCATGATTACAACCTCAATAGCTGATTTCCCTCAAGGGAAATCTGCTCAAAACGGGGCTCGACATATCTCCGTTATTAAGACCCTGAATAAATGTTATGCAACCAATCTTGTTTGCTGGACACGTAATACACTACAATCTGTATATACACACATACCTACACACAAACAAACAAACATATATATTCTCTAAAGTGTATATTGTTTGTTATTTATTAACGCCCACTTTAAGCTACTATGGTTGATTGGGATGGGTTATCTAAAGGTTACCAGCATTTTAGCAGATTTCCCTTAAGGGAAATCAGCTATTGAGGTTGTACTCATGACGGAATTTTCGAATTTTTTCTTCAAATGTCCATCGATCCTACCTAGGAGATGCCGAAAATGAGGTCCGTTCAAAACTGTATATATATATATATATATATATATATATATATATATATATTTGTCTGTTACCGCTCTAGCGGTCACAATTTTTGTTTAATCGTTACCAAACTCAATATTTAGTCGTTTCATGTAAAGAGAAAGATCAAGTTCGTTAATGACTGAAATCGGACCAGTGGGAGGGGGGTTTAGAGGGGGGATTTTCGAAAATTCGAAACATCTCCGTTACCATTCGTCGGATCAAAAAATTGTATAGATCCAATCTTATTGAAAATAAATTTACTATAAATATTGTTCTATACATTTATTCTCTATCTTGAATATTAACCGAGATATTTACATTTTTATGAAATGGGGGCATATAACGGACGAATGAGTTTCACGCCAAAAGCTAGTTCGGCCAATTCCGTAACTGTTCAGCTCTCGTATGGAGATATCTCTATTGTATAACTTCACTTGGGAAATCTGCTTAGTTTACGCAGCCCCTGCGTGATGGACTTTTCTAGTCAGGGTAGGACTAAGGATTTTATTTAATGAGTTCGTTACTAAATAAAGTCCTGCTGCCCAGGTGAGAATCGAAATCACAACTCTAGGCTCAACAACTGAGATTGGACCGGCAGCTTAGCTCAAATGGCTAAGGTGAGCCCCCAAATCCAATATAGCCAAGTTATTTGTATTATTTAGTTTTGTCTGTAGTTAACTACTAACTAATACAAATATTCCTTAAAGCAACTATATGAATAAACATCTCGTGTACATGTTTAATTTCAGGGTCCATTTTTACATAACCCTCTTATTGCAGGAGATGGTGATCAAATTTTCTGAGTTTATGCAGCACTGGGACTAGCTTTAATTATTGATCAGATAAATATAATCTAAGGTTATGCTTGCAACTCCCATAAAAGACGGCTCTACAAATAATGCACAGAACAAGATCATATAGTGTATATGAATTGCATATAATGTATTTAGAAAAAGTTTAATTACCTATTCAGATTCCAATAAGTTACAATAGTAGGCGATAAATTTCTTTGAGAGCATTTCCGTCTTAGTAACATTGAAAGTGGTAAATGAGGTCCATAAATAAGCAGGTTAGTCGCGACTTGAATAGTATTTATATTGATTACTAGCTCAGATACCCGGCTTCGCCCGGGAATTCATTTGAGGCTGGATGGTGATGGTATTTTTTTTGCAAGGCTTTACTTTGCACAATATTTTGACAATTACCCGTCCCAGTGTTTAGGGTTAATGCCCGTCGTTTCTGTTGATTTGTTAATAATAAAATTAATTTTTTATGTAAGATTTCACTGTCCTCCATATTGTCATATTTCCAGTTTCCTGTGCATTATGCATAGATTTAAATTATTAAGGACAAAATATTTTAATAATATATTATAATTTGAATTAGTTTTTTCAGGTGAGGTACCTGGTAGTTCATATTGAAAAGAATTGTTGAGCAAATTTCTCTAAATAACAAAATAAACAACTTTTGTTACGTGCATATTTGCCGAAACCCCAATAGGAAACGAAATATCACTATTTTTAATTTCAGGCCTGCGTTATAACCCCCACTCCTGCCCGTCCCAAGAAATAGTATGGCTTATCATAAGGAAGGCGTTAGTGCTAATACACATACTGAGTGTTTTATTTAGTTCGGTTGAGTCTTTTGTGCCAAATACAATTGTTGACTCCCGCAATAATGTTTAGCGTATAACTCCTTTATACTTCGGTATACGACGATAGTGTTTATAACAAAAGTTACTCTAAATAACAAAATAAACACCTTTTGTTATGTGCGTATTTTCTGAAAAAGCAATAGGAAGCGAAATATCGCTATTTTTAATTTCAGGCCTTCCATATAACCCCCACTCCTGCCCGTCCCTAGAAATGTTAGTATGGCTTATTATAAGGAATGTGTTAGTTTGGTTTAGTTCGGTTGAGTCTTTAGGGCCAAATAAAATTGAGGACTCCCTCTATAGTTTTTAGCGTATAACACATTTATACTTCCGTATACGGCAAAAGTGCATATATCAAAAGTTACTCTAAATTACAAAATAAACAACTTTTGTTATTGGCATATTTGCTGAAAAGGCAATAGGAAACGAAATATCGCTATTTTTAATTTCAGGCCTCCTTTATAACCCCCACTCCTGTTCGTCTTAGAGAATATTAATATAGCCTAAAGTCTAAGTTGGGCTAGTTGTAATATACATACCAAGTTTCATAAAATTCGATTCAGCCGTTTATGCGTGAAAAGGTAACAAACATACACGAAAGAAACAAAATGCAATTATAGTGTTTACTAGCAAAGGTACCCGGCTTCGCCCGGGAATTCATTTGAGGCTGAATGAAGATGTAGATATGTGAGATATTTTTGGCAAGGCTTTACTTTCCACAATATTTTTTTTATTTCCCTGTCCCAGTGTTTAGAATTTATACCCGTCGTTACTGTGGATTTGTTAATAATAAAATTATTTGTTATTTAAGACTTCATTGTCCTCAATATTCTTATATTTCCCGTCCTTTTTTTTTTATAAAGTGATGGACCATATAATTCATAATCCTAGAATGTATTCTATCTTCCAAACCATGTATGAATAAGTTTCTTTCCCTTCATGCTGTACAATGTCCAACGGTGACAGCTGTTTTAGGTACGTCATAGCCTATATTAAAACACTCTTTCATAAGTCTCGATTGTAAACTGTGTATATCATAATACATTAACGGAGCAGAGTTAATAAATACCAGAAATACCTGAGTGCACCTCCCTAGCGTTTATTCTAATAAATTATTTATTTATGATAATTAAAGAAATTCACATTCCTGAGAATAATAATACATTGCTATAAGCATCAATTAACATGTAAACTTAGACCAATATGAGGTCGGAAGGGAAGCGGCAGAACTGATAGGACAAAGGAAGTAGCTCAACACTTACATAGCCTCAGTGCTGCCAACCTGCAATGCATTTTGGATAGCTATCCTCTAATACATTCAAATATATTAAAAAATCATATTACATTATCTTCACAATTCTAAAACTGTTTCAAATATTTTTCACGTTTTAATTAAATAATGTATTAAATACACTTAGAGAAGGGTGGGGGCAGTATACCTTATTTGGTGCAAACTGTTACTGGCGTTAAAAAATAACATAGTTTTGAATTATTAAGGATAAAATTCTAACATGGATTTGAATTAACTTATCCAGGTGAGATACCTGGGTAGTTCATATTGGAATGTATTGTTGAGCATATCAATATTTCTAAGCAAATTACTTGCTTCATACCTTATTTTACAAAAAATATAATTATAAAACAAAATTTACACTAATTAAAAAAGTAAACAACTTATGTTATGTGCACAATTGCCAAAAACCAATTAAACGATGAAATATCGCGAATTTTTATTTCAGGCCTCCCGCATAACCCCCATTCCCCTTGGAACCTAAAATTTTTAGTATAGCTTATAATCATGGAAGAATTAATGCTAATTTACATACCGACTGTTGTTAAGTTCGGTTCTACCGCTAGTGCCCAATAAAATAGTTGCCCCCGCTTTAGTTTTTAGCGTATATCTCGTTTATACTTTGTTATAAAAGAAAAATGTATATAACAAAAGTTACTCTAAATAACAACATAAACAACTTTTGTTATGTTCATATTTGCCATGAAACCAATACGAAACGAAATATCGCTATTTTTAATTTCTGGCATCCCTCATAACCCCCACTCTTGACCGTCCCTAGAAATGTTGGTATGGCTTGCTATAATGAAAGCGTTAGTGCTATTACATATGCCGAGTTTTATTTATTTCGGTTAGATCTTTTGTCCCAAATAAAATTGTTCACTTCCGCTATAGGTTTTAGCGTATATCTCGTTTATAATTCGGTATACGAAAAAAGTTTATATAACAAAAGTTACTCTAAATAACAAAATAAACAACTTTTGTTATGTTCATATTTGCCGAAAAACTAATAGGAAACGAAATATCGCTATTTTTAATTTCTGGCTTCCCTTATAACCCCCACTTCTGTTCGTCTCAGAGAATTTTAATATAGCCTAAAGTCTAAGTTGGGTTAGTAGTAATATACATACCAAGTTTCATAAAATTCGGTTCAGCCGTTTATGCGTGAAAAGGTAACAAACAAACAAACAAACAAATAAACAAACAAACAAACAGACACCAAAGAAACAAAATGCAGTTATGGTGTCTATGACATGTGAAACGAAAAGTTATCGTGAAATTTCGCGAAAAAAATCAATGTACAGACAGAGGTTACAATTTTATATATATATAGATAGATATATATATATATATATATATATATATATATATATATATATATGTATATATATATATATAGACTAGCAAAGGTACCCGGCTTCGCTCGGGAATTCATTTGAGGCTGAATGAAGATGGTATGTTTTTGGCAAGGCTTTACTTTCCACAATATTTTTTTTATTTCCCTATCCCAGTGTTTAGAATTTATACCCGTCGTTACTGTGGATTTGTTAATAATAAAATTATTTGTTATTTAGTTAAGACTTCACTGTCCTCAATATTTTTATATTACCCATCCTCTGTGTATGTAGTTTTTTTTTATAAAGTGATGGACCATATAATTCATAATCCCAGAATGTATTCTATCTTCCAAACCACGTAAGAATAAGTTTCTTTCCCTTCATGCGGTACAATGTCCAACGGTGACAGCTGTTTTAGGTACGTCATAGCCTCCATTAAAACACTCTTTCATAAGTCTCGATTGTAAACTGTGAATTCATATTTGTTTTCAGTAAAGTATATCATAATACATTAACGGAGCAGAGTTAATAAATACCAGAAATACCTGAGTGCACCTCCCTAGCGTTTATTCTTGTAAATTATTTATTTATGATAATTAAAGAAATTCACATTCCTGAGAATAATAATACATTGCTATAAGCATCAATTAACATGTAAACATAGACCAATATGAGGTCGGAAGGGAAGCGGCAGAACTGATAGGACAAAGGAAGTAGCTCGACACTTACATAGCCTCAGTGCTGCCAACCTGCAATGCATTTTGGATAGCTATCCTCTAATACATTCAAATATATTAAAAAATCATATTACATTATCTTCACAATTCTAAAACTGTTTCAAATATTTTTCACATTTTAATTAAATAATGTATTAAATACACTTAGAGAAGGGTGGGGGCAGTATACCTTATTTGGTGCAAACTGTTACTGGCATTAAAAATAACATAGTTTTGAATTATTAAGGATAAAATTCTAACATGGATTTGAATTAACTTATCCAGGTGAGATACCTGGGTAGTTCATATTGGAATGTATTGTTGAGCATATCAATATTTCTAAGCAAATTACTTGCTTCATACCTTATTTTACAAAAAAAAAAATAATTATAAAACAAAATTTACACTAATTAAAAAAGTAAACAACTTATGTTATGTGCACGATTGCCAAAAACCAAATATCGCGAATTTTTATTTCAGGCCTCCCTTATAACCCCCATTCCCCTTGGAACCTAACATTTTTAGTATAGCTTATAATCATGGAAGAATTAATGCTAATTTATATACTGAGTGTTCGGTTCTACCGTTAGTGCCCAATAAAATTGTTGCCCCCGCTTTAGTTTTTAGCGTATATCTCGTTTATACATTGTTATAAAAGAAAAGTGTACATGACAAAAGTTACTCTAAATAACAAAATAAACAACTTTTGTTATGTGCATATTTGCCGAAACCCCAATAGGAAACGAAATATCACTATTTTTAATTTCAGGCCTGCGTTATAACCCCCACTCCTGCCCGTCCCAAGAAATAGTATGGCTTATTATAAGGAAGGCGTTAGTGCTAATACACATACTGAGTGTTTTATTTAGTTCGGTTGAGTCTGTTGTGCCAAATAAAATTGTTGTCTCCCGCTATAATTTTTAGCGTATAACGCCTTTATACTTCGGTATACGATGATAGTGTATATAAAAAAAAAGTTTCTCTAAATAACAAAATAAACAACTTTTGTTATGTGCATATTTGCTGAAAAAGCAATAGGAAACGAAATATCGCTATTTTTAATTTCAGGCCTCCCTTATAACCCCCACTCCTGCCCGTCCCTAGAAATGATAGTATGGCTTATTATAAGGAAATCGTTAGTATTAATTCACATAGCGAGTTTAGTTTAGTTCGGTTCAGTTTTTTGTGCCATAAAAATTGTGAACTCCCGCTATAGTTTTAGCGTATAACTCATTTATACTTCCGTATACGGCAAAAGTGCATATAACAAAAGTTACTCTAAATTACAAAATAAACAACTTTTGTTACGTGCATATTTGCCGAAAAACCAATAGGAAACGAAATATCGCTATTTTTAATTTCAGGCTTCCCAGAGAATATTAATATAGCCTAAAGTCTAAGTTGGGCTAGTAGTAGTATACATACCAAGTTTCATAAAATTCGGTTCAGCCGTTTATGCGTGAAAAGGTAACAAACAAATAAACAAACAAACAAACAGACACGAAAGAAACAAAATGCAGTTATGGTGTCTATGACATGTGAAACGAAAAGTTACCGAGAAATTTTGCGAAAAAAATCAATGTACAGACAGAGGTTACAATTTTATATATATACTAGCTTAGATACCCGGCTTCGCTCGGGAATTCATTTGAGGCTGAATGGTGATGGTATATTTGGCAAGGCTTTACATTGCACAATATTTTTGACATTTACCCGTTCCAGTGTTTAGGGTTTAATACCCGTTGTTGGCATTTGTTAATAATAAAATTATTTTTTTTATGTAAAACTTCACTGTCCTGCATATTGTCATATTTTCCCGTCTCCTGTGCATTATGCATAGATTTGAATTATTAAGGAGAAAATATTGATATACATTTGAATTAATTTTTTCAGGTGAGGTACCTGGTAGTTCATATTGAAAAGAAGTGTTGAGCAAATTTCTCTAAATAACAAAATAAACAACTTTTGATATGTGCATATTTGCCGAAAACCAATAGGAAATCATTATTATTAATTTCATGCCTCCCTTATAACCACACACTCCTGCCGACCCTAGAAATGTTAGAATGGCTTATTATAAGGAAGGCGTTAGTGCTAATACACATAATGAGTGTTTTATTTAGTTCGGTTGAGTCTTTTGTGCCAAATAAAATTGTTGTCTCCCGCTATAATTTTTAGCGTATAACGTCTTAATATTTCGGTATACGATGATAGTGTATATAAAAAAAAAAGTTTCTCTAAATAACAAAATAAACAACTTTTGTTATGTGCATATTTGCCGAAAATGCAATAGGAAGCGAAATATCACTATTATAAATTTCAGGCGTTCCTTATAACCCCCACTCCTGCCCGTCCCTAGAAATGTTAGTATAGCTTATTATAATGAAGGCGTTAGTACTAATTCACATAACCAGTTTGGTTTAATTCGGTTGAGTTTTTAGTGCCAAATAAAATTGTGGACTCCCACTTTAGTTTATAGCGTATAACTCATTTATGCTTCCGTATACGGCAAAAGTGCATATTACAAAAGTTACTCCAAATAACATAATAAACAACTTTTGTTATGTGAATATTTGCTGAAAAAGCAATAGGAAACGAAATATCGCTATTTTTAATTTCTGGTCTCCCTTATAACCCCCACTCCTGCCCGTCCCTAGAAATGTTAGTATGGCTTATTATAAGTAAATCGTTAGTATTAATTCACACAGCGAGTTTGTTTTAGTTCGGTTGAGTCTTTCATGCCAAATAAAATTGTGGACTCCCGCTATAGTGTTTAGCGTATAACTCATTTATACTTCCGTATACGGCAAAAGTGCATATAACAAAAGTTACTCTAAATTACAAAATAAACAACTTTTGTTATGTGCATATTTGCTGAAAAAGCAATAGGAAACGAAATATCGCTATTTTTAATTTCAGGCCTCCCTTATAACCCCCACTCCTGTTCGTCTTAGAGAATATTAATATAGCCTAAAGTCTAAGTTGGGCTAGTAGTAGTATACATACCAAGTTTCATAAAATTCGGTTCAGCCGTTTATGCGTGAAAAGGTAACAAACAAATAAACAAACAAACAAACAAACAGACACGAAAGAAACAAAATGCAGTTATGGTGTCTATGACATGTGAAACGAAAAGTTACCGAGAAATTTTGCGAAAAAAATCAATGTACAGACAGAGGTTACAATTTTATATATATAGATAGATAATGGATTTTAAAATACAAATTTAATACAGAAATATTTAATTCAGACTTCCAATTTCTCTTTATTTTATTTACATGTTTACTTTTTCTTAGCAGATTGCATTTCTCTCCTTTGTCCCTAAAGTATTTTCATTACCATAGTCGAAATTATTTTTTCTTCTGAGTGACTTTTGACACGATTATAACAGTTTATTAAATGGAAGTTTTTTGTGGCCTTCATACATAATGTTTCTTTCGAATAAGTCCAATATAACGTCCCTATTTATCAGTTTGTGGATTTCATTTTCTGAGAGACCAGTCCCTTTTTCATGGTAAACAATCTTTCTGAACTGCCAATAATTTTAAAGAATATCAATCAATCATTATTAGTACCAATTTAGTCCGAATACTTGCTCTTCTTAAAGTACACTTTGTACGGTCAGGTTACAGCTTTTTTCTCCTTTTCTAACGGATAATTCGTAAGTCTTCGTTAGTTTTCTCACAATATGTCACTCCAGAAGTAGGCTAGATCGACCATTTGTCTGATTCCACTGAAGTCCGTCATGCAGGGGCTGGGTTAACTAAGCAGATTTACCACGCGCGTCATGTATTTGCATTTATCTCAAAACGTAAAAGTTCAATGAAAACAATATTTGCTATATATAAAAAATTTTGAACGGACCTCATTTTCGTTATCTCCTGGTTAGGATCGACGGATATTTGAAGAAATTCGTTGAAAATCCCTCAACCTCAATAGCTGATTTCCCCTAAGGGAAATCTGCTAAAAGGACACTCATGAATTAAGTCATCTCGTTCGTGTTTCATCCGTACAGGTGTCCTGTCTACCTTATACATGCTTTCCTGACAAATCTAGTTAAATCTGAATCTTGACATATCGAATAGCTCCAGGTTCGTCCTTCACTACCAGCTCCATCAAAGATTCAAGCAAAAATACTTTGGAGCCTCATTAAAAGGGATCAGGATTCCGATCTACAGGAATGAACAATGCGTATGAGTTTTGTAGAACCGTACTTTTGTAGCATGGTTGACTACGGGAACCAAAGAAGCATTCTGAGCCTTCGTCATTTCCAAGGTATGAGGTCTACTTCAACTTGTTAAAAGTGGCATACCAAAGTCCTTCTAGGTCTTCCTGACACGTATTTTATTTTGGCTTTATTTACCACATGTCCTATTTCCTGGACTAAAATTGGACCCTGCACTACTGTACACTACTTTGTTTTAGATATGCAGAACGGCAAAATGTAGCTCTCGGCCTGAGAGTTGAACTGTATTGACGACTATATTGCCAGTAGTTTTTATAAGAGACCAACTCAAGACCAAGTAAGAGAAGATCAGATAATCACTTGTCTTAATCCTATGATAGATTTGAGGGACTTGCAGAGACTTATTAGGACCTCGTCATAACATTCTCTCCCATCCAATAAACTCCATTTAGGGATTTTTCCATTCCCTATAATAATTGGCTATTACCATATCTATGCTGCCAAAAGCATAAATCTACAATCAGCTGGCTGATTTGAATAATGCCACTTTCAAGTTTACAAATGTTATTTATTAACATCCACTTAGTGCTACTAAATCCAATTGGGATAGGATACCTATATGTTACCGCCATTTTCTAGCCAGGGTGGGATGAAGAATTTTATTTAATACGTTTGTCACCCAAATAAATTCCTATTAAACAGGTGAGAATCGAACTCATGACTGTTAGTTTACAAAGTGAGAATGAACCAATCACCTTTACTGATATGGCCAACCTGAACCCCTTTTTTAAGTTTAAACAATTATTTTTATCTATGAGAATTCTGTTATTTTAGTTAAACTTCTCACAAGTAAGTTATAAAGGAGAGCCATTTAGGTCATTTTGTCTTCCATAGCCGTTACTTTGTTACTTAGTTTCTAAATGCCTGGACCCAATACCTTGTGATGAGAGATGTTGAAAATCTTAAGCCACTTGTTGAAATACTATAACTTCCTTCGGCAGAAGAATGAATACATACAAAAGAAGGTCACGCACTGGCTGCAAAAACTAAGCAGATTTCCCACGCGATGGCAAGACATAGTAGAGATCTTATCTTACTGCCTATTCTGACTAAAAACAAGAAAACGACTATGAACTTAAGTCTTAAATGAATTAAACAGTTAAATGTCGATTATGGTACAGATCAAATAAACGTTTTCGATTAAAGTAGTTAAATCATAATATATGACATCATTACACACGATATTTGCATTTATCTCACAAAGTAAAAGTTCAATGAGAACAATATTTGGTATTTATTTTAGTTTCAAATAAAGTCGTGCAGAATGTAACATCTTATTGTTAATATGCCTTGAGTAGGAGTGGGGGTTTACTAAAGGGTGAAAATTAAAAATTCAAATATCTTGGTCTATAATAAATATAATGAAAAAACGTATATAACAACAATCTCAATTTTTGTTTGATCGTTACAGAATTCGAAATTAAAGAGTTTCATATAAAACTAAGGATAAAGTTCATTATTGGTTGAAATCGGGTGAGGGGTAAATGGAAACTTCAAAATATTCCTGTTATTATGAGTTGGGTCAGAAAGTGTAATAGAACCAATCTGCTCATTATTACCGGGGAGTACATAATAAAGTAACAATTTTATATAGCGTGTATGTTTAAATAAATGGTGATCCGCAAGCTAAGTAGTCAACAGTGTAGCTAATAACTAGAGAGAGTTAACGTTCTCGGCACCGACCACGCCATGTCATTTGCATTAAGCAGCTACGGAAGCAAAACGAGTTGCTGTAATGAGAGTAAATATTATGCGGTGTACTGGCTCCGTCTCAACTATCAATGAACTTGATCTTTCCTTGTGCAAATTCCAGTTAGGTGACATTCAAATCAGAATTGCAGCTCATAGAGCTACAAAAGCTTGAAATAGAAATATTCAATAAAAAAACTAAAACAAACACAACAGCTGAGAAACATAATGTAAATGATAAAATACAGACTTTCTTTTAAATTAATGCCTAAAATGAACAACTGTCCACTTTATGCTACTATTAATAATTAGGGTTTATTAAGGGATGAATTATTAGTCAAATTTCAGATGATACTATCAATGTATCATCCCAGCACGGTGGAAATCTACTTAGTGTTTTAGCTATTAAGTCTCAAAATTGAAAACGTTCTAACTTTAAGAACCAAACTCCACTCGTCGAGAAAACGTATAGGGCATACGATTTTTAAGTCTTTAGTAAATGAGATAGTTCAATTATCATACCAAATGGGGTATTTCATTTTATGAAACAGTTAACGGATGTATTGTTAATGTTAACTGAATGAAAATTATGTTGTAAATATTATTAAAAAATTTGCATTTAAATGTAAGTAATAGATTTTTCAAAACACCGCAAACGAGAGAATATAAAATAATGAAATAAGCTACATGATATTACAGTGTTTTCGTTTCGTGTTTTAGGCCACTCTATGACCAATTAGACCGAAATTAGTGTTCTTGTCGTTTGTTACTCAATCGCTTAGTTAAAATAAAAAAAAACAACCCAAAATTTAAATATTTTATCATAATGGTTCAACAAAGGTAGGATGAAAGGTCAATTTCATAAACAGGAGAGGACGTTTAATTGGGAATTTAACCTCAATATTTTTGTCATATAAAACTCAAAATCTTAGATTTGAAATTGAGACTTGAAGGTTACGTTTCAAGGAGAGTTATAATCGCTATTTGGTTAGTTATAAGGTCTAACATATTGGCACATTTAGTATTATTAAGGGGCTCATGTTAGCCATGCGAGTTAAAGCGTTGACCTTTATCTCACATGGTAAACCTAGAGTGGCGAGTTCGATTCTTGCCTGGGCAAAGGAAATTATTTAGTGACGAAATTCATTAAATAACGTCCTTAAATCCCACCCTGGCTAGAAAAGGGTGGTAACCTGTAGATAACCCGTCCCAATTAGCCTTAGTTGCAAAAAGTGGACGTTAATAAATAATAATAAGTTGCATATTCTTAAATCAGTGACATCCTCGAATCTAATAATAATAATAGTATTATTAAAAAAAAAATTAATAACCATAAATTTTCCTTGTTATATCCTGAGAATAAACTCTAAATTAGCAGATTTCCCTTGAGGGAAACGTTAAACGTTTTATGTAAAAATAAAGATCAAGTTCGTTAATGGCTGAAATCGGACCAGTGGGAGGAAGGGGGGGTGGTTAGAAGGGGGATTCTCGAAACTTCGAAATATCTCTGTTACTATACGTCGGATCAAAAAATTGTATAGAACCAATATTAATGCAAATTAAATTTACTATTAATATTGTTATATACATTTATTCTCTATCTTGAATATTAACCCAGATATTTGCTTTTATATTATGCGTATGCACATAACGGACGAGATGAGAACGGCTAACTTCGGTCATAGTCGTGAGTTTCCAGCAAAAGCTAGTTTAGCCGTTTCTGTAACTGTTCGGCTCTCGTGAAATTTCTATATTGTAAAACTTCACGTAAGAAATCTGCTTAGTTTACGCTGCGTGACGGTCTTTTATTTCCACTTCCTGTGCTACAACAGGCATCGAATTCTGGGGCTGCGTAAACTAAGATTTCCCACGCCCTGCAATGACACGCTAATGACGTCCCTCCAATTCCATTCTCTGTTTTCGATAAAAACAAGCCTATGTAAAGAATAAAGAAGAAATTCATATCGGGTGGGAGGGAGTGGGCCTGAACACTAATAATGCAAATAACTAAGTTATTATTCGAGTTAGTGAAAATTGCATGGAACAACAATTATAGGACATCACATCGAACAAGATTAGTGAAATACGATACTTTCATCCGATGCTTAGAAACGGAGATGATTTGAATTTTCGATTCCCATCCTCCCCTCTTAACTCTAAACTCAAAAATTCGACCGTATAATCAAATTTCTAATTACGAAGGGCGACATTTTCGCCATATCCTAGGTAAGGTTCGATGGAAGTAACTCAAATGAAGGATTTCCAAATTGAACCAAACTTTTTAAATTCCATAAAACATTCCCTCCAAGATGGCTACCTAACGGGGACAATAAATGTTACATTAGAAGATTTCATGATTGATAGAAACTAAATGAAGAAGCATTTGTACTGAAGTTAATCTGTATATTAATGTAGTACATTTGTCATGTTTTAACCATTAAATGGGGAGTAACTTCTGTTTTTGTCATTATATCACACTCAAATAAAAAGTCCTGGTTAAACTCAGCCGTCTATCTACTTCAGCTTATAGAATATGACCTTGTGTACTTTGACAGTGAAAATGTTTGACAGCTCTCCGTTCATCGTCTTCGAGATCCTAATCATAAGTATAGTGGTTGTGAAAAGATAAAGGTGGGAACGAAAATATTACAGAGGCTTCGAAAAGATGGCTGATGATAGATATTATTATTATTTATTAACGCCCACTTTTTTCAACTGAGGCTAACTGGGACGGGTTATCTACAGGTTATCACCCTTTTCTAGTCAGGGTGGGATGAAGGATTTTATTTAATGAATTCCGTCACTAAATAAATTCCTATTGGCCAGGAGGGAATCGAACATGCCATCTAGGTTTACCATGTGAGATTAAGGCTAACTCTTTAACTCACATGGCTAACATGAGCCCCCCCAATGATAGATAGAGAATGTTGGAGATGGATTCAGAAATTAATATAGCCAGTACGGATATTTATTAGTTAAATGTTGAAATATGTCAGTAAAAGATCTCCCCAAAAGACCGGTTCTTCAGACAAGAATTCCTTCAAGATCAGACCTACAGCCATCAGTTCAAAACATGTCATGGAAAGTTTTACAAGCTCCTACGCCCGAGTCGTGATCTTGTGTTGCATGTTTGACCTTGGGAAATGGCTTCGAAAAGCGATGAATATCATTGGAGAACACGATAATTGGCCGGATTCTGCAATAATCATGGAGTCAATTTGAATACTAATAACCCTCAAGAATGGATAAGGCATTTTCAACTCATAAGGGCAGCCAACCTTGAGTCGTGCGGTTTTGAAAAGAAGACGAGGCAGGGAAGAAGAGATTACAAGATAAACTATTTCTTGCATTAAACAGAGGTTTTCTAGAACTATGGCATCTGTCTTTATTGATTTCTATAAAGTTTCAGGAGAAAAAATCCGATGTGGACACCACTTACTTTGCACTCCAATTAGATTCAATATGCAAATATGTTTGCAACACTATATATAAAATTATTTCATTTGAATGTCATGGACGATATCACCGTTCCAATGCATCTCATCAGAAAATGTGAAATGAAATAACTTACAGATCCTTTCACGAATAAAAAAAAGTCCTATACAACTTTTTATATCCTCAAATTTGTATTTTTTTCCACTTCCCCTTTGTCAATTTCGATTGAAAGAAAAAGTTTACAACTCTTCAGCAAACCTAAATATGAAATTTCAACATACTAAAGCTAGCCTTATTAAGTTATGAGAGAAACGTACCGGCGACACAGCGGATCAGGGAGGGTAAAAGAGGATATGACTTGAGCAATGAGGTTTAAAAATATAATTGCTTTCAGACCCAAGAGTTCGTGAGCATTGGTAGTAGACACTACTGTACGGTAAGGAACAAATGATTAAGAAGAAGCGATGAAAGTTGATGCAGCTATAGGCGATTAGCATAATAAATGCATTTGAACGAAGCTCATTTTCGTCATCTTCTTTGTAGGATCCACGCAAGTTTGAAGAATTCTTTGGAAATCGCGTCATGATAAAACCTCAATAATTGATTGCTGTTAAGGGAACGAAATCTGCTAAAATTAGAATTCCTGTTAGTCTCTTTCCGACTGGTTCTCTCTCAATCATTTAAAATATACTCAAAAGTATAATCTTATGTGGTTTCTTTATATTCTTCTTATACGTTTTCCCTGGGGGGGGGGGGAATCTACTGCTCGTTGCGCTCATGATTATGCACTCCATTGCCTAAAAATTGTATATATCCCAAATTTCAACTAAAACAGGTTTTAAATGTCAAAACTGAGGTCATTTCAAGATTATATGGACATATACTGGTCGTTTGTTTGATTGTTAATAAACTAGATACTTAGACGTTTCACGTCAAATTAAAGGGTCAAGTACGTTGAGGGCCAAAATCTGTCAAGAAGTGGGAGGAGCTAGAGAATGGGTAAAATCAAAAACTCGAAATGCCCATTATGTGTTAGTTAGAAAATTACTATATAACGGTAATCGTGGGAAATGTAATATTCAAAAATTATTGACATATAAAACATTTTTTTCACAAGCTCGAATATTAAGGGAATTTTTGTATTTAATTGTTTTCCGCATTCACTAAATCCTCACTCATATTTATCTCACATTAACAACAAGCCAGACTTATCATGAATGAACATACCGTGATCTAGATGCCTCAATTTTGGTTTGATCTATACCATAACATATTTAACCGTTTCATGAAACCAACGATTGAGTTTCGTTTTGGCCTAAATGCGTGGGACTGAAGAGATCGAATATCTCCGTTGTTGCTATATTTGCAGAAAATGCCTTCAGTAGGATTCCACTCTTACTGCGGTCTTCACTTTAATCTACTGCGTCTCTAAATATTTCATGTCCGGTTCACGTAAGGCTCTTGTAACGGATGAAATACGATTTCATGAAAAGAAATTGTTTCGGAACAAAAGTCCGTCACGTAGTGGACCTAAGCAGATTTCCCACGTGCGTCACGTATTTGCACTTATCTCAGAACGTAAAAGTTTAATGAGAACAATATTTGGTATTTAGGACTTAAATAAAGTGCTTCATAATATCACAGCTTATTGTTCATATTACCTCTGTCTGTACATTGATTTTTTTCTCAATATTTCAATGAACTTTTTCGTTTCACATATCATAGACACCATAACTGCATTTGGTGTCTTTCGTGTATGTTTGTTTGTTACCTTTTCACGCA
This sequence comes from Riptortus pedestris, assembly GCA_019009955.1. NCBI lineage: Eukaryota > Metazoa > Arthropoda > Insecta > Hemiptera > Alydidae > Riptortus > Riptortus pedestris. The sequence goes on from CM032229.1 coordinate 50,104,126, forward strand.
TAAACGGGAAAATAAAACATTTCTAGGGACAGGCAGGGAGTGGGTGTTGTAAGGGAGGCCTGAAATTAAAAATAGCGGTATTTCGTTTTCTATTGGTTTTTCTGCAAATATGCACATGACACAAGTTGTTTATTTTGTTATTTAAAGTAACTTTTGTTATATTCATTTTTGTCGTATAACAAAGTATAAACGAGATATACACTAAAAACTAGAGCGGGAGCCATAAATTTTGTTGGTCGCTAACGATTGAACCCAACTTAACAAAGCTCGGAATGTGAATTAGCATTAATTCTTCCATGATTATAAGATATATTAAACTTTTTAGGTCCAAACGGGAGGAGGGGTTATGAGGGAGGCCTGAAATGAAAAATTGCGATATTCCGATTCCCATTGGTTTTTCGGCGATTTTCAATAAAAATGCCTTCATTAGTAAATCAACAATGATTTCCCGGGCATCGCCGGGTATATTAGCTAGATTGTATATACAAACTACGTACATTATAGATGATATTTAATTATAATAAATGCTATCATGATTATGATTTGAATTATTCACGGTGTGTCAATCAGTGGAGAAGGAATGATTAGAGACTTATTTTCATTTATTCTTCAAATCTAAAATTGTTTTTCTATAGGTCTCCCAACGGACCCTTACGGGAAGACAATGCGCCCAGACGGGAAGAGCAGATGTACACGTAGAAGCATTGCTAAAAACAAAATCTTTCCGTCTCAAATGAGCTCCCGAGAGATGCCGGGTACCTTGGCTAGTATGTGTATACACATATATATATATATATATATATATATATATATATATATATATATATATAGAGAGAGAGAGAGAGAGAGAGAGAGAGAGAGAAATGTATAAGGAAATCCGCCAATCCTGTAAGTTAGCCTTCAAGACAAATTTTCATTTCTAGATAAGGCACGTGCATTGCCAGGTCACCTGTTAGCGGGACATATACCGTGCTACCATTGACATTATTAATCGTTGGAGAACGGCGCTGTACGTGTCGTTCCTTTTCTTGTTTATTAATGAGTAATTGGATAGTAATGGATTGTTTTCCTGACACACCCCTTGAAGTGGGCGTGGCATTGAACAGTCACATTCTAATGGTAGTTACAGTACTTACCTTTATTTTGTTTCTTATTATTTAAATAATAACCACCTTTCGTTAAAGTTTCCGCAGTAATGCAATATCCTTTGGCTTATTAATATTTTTTAATCTTGAACGAGGAGTTGATTCGTAAGGATATAAATAATAAATAAATAATTACTATTGCTTCGTAAGTATGTGTTGTTTTCAATAGCTGTATAAAATGAGCAAGCTACTTCATTTTTAGCACAATTTCATTACGGGAAATCAGCAATTGAGATCGCACTCATGACACACTTTTCGATAAATTCCTCAAATGTCCATCGATCCTGCCCAGGAGTGGTCGAAAATGAGGTCCGTTCAAAACTATATATATATATATATATATATATATATATATATATATATATATTTATTTATTTATTTATTACGTAGAGCTCCGCAACTATGGCGACTTTGCTCTTCTTAGACGTGGGGGTAAACAAAACAAAAACAAAAAACAACAACAAACAACATAAAAAAAATAACAGAAAATTGAACGCGTAATAATATATAGAACAAAACTAAGGGAACGCAACACAAAACAAAAGAAGAAACACGAACACAACATAGAAATAAAAACAGTCGGTAAATAAATACATAAGTGAAAAGAAAACTTGATAACTTTGAAACAAAAATTAAATAGGCCTCTCTCACTCACACACACACGCACACACACACACACACACACCCACACACACACACAAACATATAAGCACGCACACACATTAAAAATTTTAAAATATGTAATTAAATATTCTCAAACTGCCCTATTGTTTTTAAATATGTCAGAATCGTGGCAATATGTGGGCTACCCTCAGTCAGTAGTTCGTTCAAGTCATGTGGAATGTTTAAGTAAGCTCGTAATCTGCATTCTGTTAGTAAGTGTTTTATATATATATATATATATATACACTAGCTCAGATACCCGGCTTCGCCCGGGAATTCATTTGATGCTGAATGGTGATGGTATTTTTTTGGCAAGGCTTTACTTTGCACAATATTTTGACATTTATCCGTCCCAGTGTTTAGGGTTTATACCCGTCGTTGCTGTGGATTTTTTAATAATAAAATTAAGTAAAACTTCACTGTCCTCCATATTGTTATATTTCCCGTCTCCTGTGCATAATGCATAGCTTTGAATTATTAAGGTCAAAATACTAACATAGATTTGAATTAATTCATATATTCATATTAGTTCATATTGGAAAGAATTGATGACCATATCAATATTATATGCAAATTATTTGCTTCATACATTGTTCCCGAAAAAATGTATAAAACAAAAGTTACTCTAAATAACAAAGTAAACAACACTTGTTATGTGCACGTTTGACGAAAAACAAATAGACAACGAAATATTGGGAATTTTTATTTCAGGCCTACCATATAACCCCCACTCCCGTTCGAAACTACAAATTTTAATATAGCTTATAATCATGGAAGAAGTAATGGTAATTCACATACCGAGTTTTGTTAATTTTGGTTCAATCGTTAGTGCCCAACAAAATTGTTGGCTCCCACTTTAGTATTTAGCGTATATCTCGTTTATAATACGGTATACGAAAAAAGTGTATATAACAAAAGTTACTCTAAATGACAAAATAAACTACTTTTATTATGTGCATATTTGCAGAAAAACGAATAGAAAACGAAATGCCGCTATTTTTAAATTCGGGCCTTCCTTATAACCCCCACTCCTGCCCGTCTCTAGAAATGTTGGTATGGGTTATTATAACGAAGGCGTTAGTGCTAATACACATACCGAGTTTTATTTAGTTCGGTTGAGTCTTTTGTGCCAAATAAAATTGCTCACTTCCGCTATAGGTTTTAGCGTATTTCTCATTTATAATACGTTATACGAAAAAAGTGTATATAACAAAAGTTACTATAAATAACAAAATAAAGAACTTTTGTTATGTTCATATTTGCCGAAAAACCAATAGGAAACGAAATATCGCTATTTTTTAATTTCAGGCTTTCCTTATAACCCCCATTCCTGTTCGTCTCAGAGAAAATTAATATAGCCTAAAGTCTAAGTTGGCTTAGTAGTAATATACATACCAAGTTTCATAAAATTCGGTTCAGCCGTTTTTTTGCGTGAAAAGGTAACAAACAAACAAACACACACCAAAGAAACAAAATGCAGTGGTGTCTATGACATGTGAAACGAAAAGTTATCGTGAAATTTTGAGAAAAAAATCAATGTACAGACAGAGGTTACAATTTTATATATATATATGTCTGTTAACACTCTAGCGGTCGCAATTATTTTTTAATCGTTACCAAACTCGGTATTTAAGCGGTTTATGTAAAAAGAAAGATCAACTTCGTTAACGGCTGAAATCGGACCAGTGGGAGGGGGGCTTTAGAGGGGGAATTTCGAAAATCCGAAATTTCTCCGTTACTATACGTCGGATCGAACAAATTTATAGAATCAATCTTATAGCAAATTAAATGTACTATAAATATTGTTATATACATTTATTCTCTATCTTGAATATTAACCGAGATATTGACCACTTCTACTCGCATTAAATAAACAATACGGGTACTCTGTTATATAGTAAACCACATTATTCGAAGCCTAATTACCAAATGTTGTTTTCCAGAACCTTTATTATACGAGATAGATGAAAATATGTTCTTGTAACCCCCCCCCCCGTCTTAAATTCGTGGACTTCTAAAATTTGATTGATTGAGATAAAAATTATTCCGATTTATTATAAATTACAGTACTAGATATAGTAATAGTTTTCAATAAATTAATATGTTATATTCTGATATGTTTCAGTTATTGTTTTTTTCTTCTTTCCGGTGAGCCGTTGGGAGACCTGTTTGTTTACATTTTAGTCGCTTCCCGCATTTCTTATTACCGTTAGTATTTATTCACTTAATATTCACGGTGTTGTTGTGTTAGCAATATGTAGATTTATCTATTATTAATCTTCACGAGGGAAAACTGTTTAGTTTACCCAGCCCCTGCGTGACGAACTTTTTATAATTACAATTTAAAATAACAAGCTTTATTTTTTGCAGGTTTTTCCTGAACACATCCGTCAATCAAGACATTTTTACCAACATGGTTATAGATTGCAGAATCGGTCACAGTGCTTGCCCACATTAACATTACCTCATTGATGCTAATCTTAATAGAAGTTAATTAAATCAACTCATCGTGATGCGAAAAGAATTATTGCCGAAATTTTGAAATGGAATTGCGTATACCTTAATTATAAATTCTTACGTTTATTTCAGCCCAACTTTCCTCTATGTGTTTCAGGAAATTTCCTTTAAGGAAAATCAGCGTATTCCCGTTATTCTGAAAAATGTTTCAAATGTGCTCCGATCTTATCTAGTAGATGCCGAAATGACATCAGTTCCAATTTATATTTATTTTCCCCTTAAGAGAAATCCCTCTACTTTTAGGTAGCTAAAGGTACTTGTGTATTATATCCACCACATTTTAGTTCCACGCTAGAATGCGCTACTGAAGTGCGACACTAGCTCTCCCAGGCTAATGAGGTTATCTTTTGTCATAGTTGCGTTTGCTGTTTATTTGAGCTTGCTGTTTATTGTGCTGTTTAGTGTTTCTTAGTCCTTTAAAAATGGCTCTTTGGGATTTGCCAACGACTGAAGAAGACGCTGTTAAATATTTACAGGAGAGGAATATTTTGGCTATCAGAAGAAAGTGTTCTAAATCACATTGTATGAAACTTTATAGTGGAAAAAAAAGTGTTTTTTGGAAGTGTAATGTAAGAAAGTGTGGTGAGCAAGTCGGCGTTCGGATTGGCACTTGGTTCGGAGGAAGTAAAATTCCATTTTGTAATGCATTGAAGTTCATTTACTGCTGGTGCGAAGAATTGACATCTGTCAATTTTTGCAAAAAACATCTCAAAATTTCCAATAAGTGCATTTTAAATTGTATTTCCACACATTTCCCGCCTAAATGTGAATAAAATGTTTTATTTTTAAAAATTGTGTTTTCTTTTATTTATCATTATAATTCCTTATAAGGTAAGTATAACCTCCCTTACGGGCAATGAATCGTACTACTTAAAACAGTAGCGCATTCTAGGGTGGAACTAGTGGAACTAAAATGTGGTAGATATAATACACAAGTACCTAGCTAAATTTTAATAAGTATTAGAGGAAGGGAGGGGGGGGGGGTATCTAAAAAGTAATATCGCTGTTAGCAGATTTCCCTTAAAGGAAATTAGTTATTGAAATTATACTCGAAAAGATTCTTCAAACGTTTTATATATCTGTAATTAAAAATTTTCAAAAATGTCCTCAAACATTCATTGATCCCAGGAGATGATCAAAATAAGGTCCGTTCAAAGTTATATATATACTAGCTCAGATACCCGGCTTCGCCCTGGAATTGATTTGAGGCTGAATGGTGATGGTATTTCCCGTCTCCTGTGCATTATGCATAGATTTCAGGTATTAAGGACAAAATATTAACATTGATTTGAATTAATTTTTCCAGGTGAGGTACCTGATGGTTCAAATAGGAATGAATTGTTGAGACATTGTTCCTGGAGAAATGTATAAAAAAAAAAAGTTAATCTAAATAACAAAGTAAACAACTTTTGTTATGTGCATGTTTGTCGAAAAACAAATAGACAATGAAATATCGCGAATTTTTATTTCAGGCCTCCCTTATAACCCCCACTCCCGTTCTAAACATTTTAATATAGCTTATAATCATGGAAGAATTAATGCTAATTGACATACCGAGTTTTGTTAAGTTCGGTTCAATCGTTAGCGCCCAATAAAATAGTTGACTCCCGCTTTATTTTATAGTGTATATCTCGTTTATACATTGTTAAAAGACAAAAATGAATATCACAAAAGTTACTCTAAATAACAAAATAAACAACTTTTGTTATGTTCATATTTGCCGAAAAACGAATAGAAAACGAAATACCGCTATTTTAAATTCAGGCCTCCCTTACAACCCCCACTCCTGCCCGTCCCTAGAAATGTTGGTATGGCTTATTATAATGAAAGCGTTAGTGCTAATACACATACCGAGTTTTATTTATTTCGGTTGGGTCTTTTGTCCCAAATAAAATTGTTCACTTCTGCTATAGGTTTTAGCGTATATCTCGTTTATAATTCAGCATACGAAAAAAGTGTATATAACAAAAGTTACTCTAAATAACAAAATAAAGAACTTTTGTTATGTTCCTATTTGCCGAAAAACCAATAGGAAACGAAATATCGCTATTTTTTAATTTCAGGCTTTCCTTATAACCCCCACTCCTGTTCGTCTCAGAGGATATTAATATAGCCTAAAGTCTAAGTTGGCTTAGTAGTAATATTCATAGCAAGTTTCATAAAATTCGGTTCAGCCGTTTATGCGTGAAAAGGTGACAAACAAACACACACTATAGAAACAAAATGCAGTTATGGTGTCTATGACATGTGAAACGAAAAGTTATCGTGAAATTTCGCGAAAAAAATCAATGTACAGACAGAGGTTACAATTTTATATATATTATTATTTATTAACGTCCACCTTTTGCAACTTAGGCTAATTGGGACGGGTTATCTACAGGTTACCACCCTTTTCTAGCCAGGGTGGGTTTTAGGATGTTATTTAATTTTATATATAGATATAGATATACATACGTCAATATATTTTTTGACCGTTACCTAACTCGATATTTAATTGTTTTAGGTATAAAGGAAGTACAAGTTCTTTAATGTCAGAAATTCAATCCCGAGGATGGGGTTAGAGGGGGAATTTCATAAATTTGAAATATCTGTGTTACTATAAATTGGATTGAAAAATTGTACGTAACTGATCTTATTGCAAATTAAATTAATTATTTAAATGTTTTTATATACATATTTTCTCTATTATGTTATTAACCGAGATATTTAGACTGCTTAATTTTCATCATTAAGTAAACCCCTAGTCCTACTCATGTCATATTAACAATAATTTGTTATATCATGAACCACTTTATTCTAAGAATATATACCAAATATCGTTTTCAAGAGATCTTTATTATGCGAGATACATGCAATTTCGATACTTGGTGACGTCACCAATTAAAATATTATGTTCTGACTACGAAAATGTTTATTTGATCGATACGATACTCTATATTTAACCATTTCTGCCAACACTAAAGACTATATTTATTAGTGGCTGAAATCGGAACTGGAATAATGGGGGTTTAGAGGGGGCGTGATTGGAAAATTCAATATACATCCATTATTATGAGTCATATAGTAAAATGGTTTGAACCAATCTAGTTAAACTATTGATGCGCTACAATTGTTGTCCTATGCCATTTTTTTCGTAAATCAAATATTAATGGAGTAATTCGTACTTCCTTGTTTTCAGGACTCAGTAAAATTTGATAAAATTCCTAGAAGCAGAATTCAAGAAAGTACGAATATTTCGCTTCATATTTAAGCTACGTATGTGCACATGAAGGGTCTTTCATTAATAAAATAGAAAAATATCAACACCCAAAGATTATATACACTGATGGTTCGAAAATTACCGAGTCTTCCTCCTGCGCCTACTACGAAGAAAATGCCTGCCAAAAATTCAAACTCAACAAATTAACCAGCATCTATTCCGCCGAACTATTCGCAATTCAATTCGCTTTATACCACTGCATTTGCAAACACTCGACTCAAGAAAAATTCCTGATTTGCACTGACTCGTTGAGTGTCCTATTGAGTATCAAAGATGTATTCACAAACAGCCCAATAGTAAAAAAAATACAAAATCAAATACAAATGCTCCGAGAGTTAAAAAGGGCCGTCTACTTCATGTGGATTCCAAGCCACGTAGGAATAGATGGAAATGAAAAAGCAGACGGGTTAGTAGTAATATACATACCAAGTTTCATAAAATTCGGTTCAGCCGTTTATGCGTGAAAAGGTAACAAACAAACAAACAAACTCACACGAAAGAAACAAAATTCAGTTATGGTGTCTATGACATGTGAAACGAAAAGTTATCGTGAAAATTCGCGAAAAAAATCAATATACAGACAGAGGTTACAATTTTATATATATTATTATTTATTAACGTCCACTTTTTGCAACTTAGGCTAATCGGGACGGGTTATCTACAGGTTACCACCCTTTTCTAGCCAGGGTGGGATTATAACAACCTTTATAGACAATTAAATCTGCAATAAGACTGGCTCTATACTAGCTCTCGATTGGACTTATTATAACGGAGATATTATGAATTTTCGACATCCTCCCTCCCACTAGTCCAATTTCAGCCATTAACGAACTTGACACTTAGTTTTGCTTGTAACACTTATTTATAGAATTTGGTAACGATCGAACTAAAAAACCGAGAACCCTAAAGCGGTAACAGACAAATATAAACATATAACTTTGAACGGACCTCATTAGCAGATTTCCCTTAGGGGAAATCAGCTATTGAAGTCGTAGTCATGACGCGATTTTCGAAATTTTTCTTCAAATGTCCATCGATCCTACCTAGGAGATGACGGGAATGAGGTCCGGTCAAAACTGTATATATATATATATATATATATATATATATATATATATATATATATATATATATATATATATGCTTAGCTAGCAGCCCCCGCGTGACAGACTTTTTCGTCATTTACTAAGTAGGATCGATGGACATTTGAGAACATTTTTCGGATATCGCATCATGAGCACGGCCTTAATAGCTGATTTCCCTTAAGGGCAATATCGTTTTATAACCAATCTAGTTGATAAGGTAATCAAAAACTATATTTTTCTCTAACAAATATTAATATATTTATTGTTTATTTTTTTCGTTTCCAACCTTCAATAAACCTCTTCACCACTCCCTTTTACAATTTCCACACGACGGAACTACTTGGATACTTGGTCAAGAAACCACATACCGTAAAGATCAAGGACAGTCCGCCCCCCCCCACACACTGTTTGAAATATCCATAATGTTATAAATTGAAAGAAAAAAAGATACCGTATTAATATAGCGAAACATCATTTCTTTCAGTATCGATCACATCTCTAATAACCGGAGAAGTTTTGAAGACTAGAATAACGTATATTTAAAGAGAGAGGCTGCATTTCTGTTTTTCATATTCAATTTCTGATTCGTGTTGCTTTTCAAAGTGTTCAATTTCTGTTATGTTGTTTTATTTACATTTAAATTATTTTTGTTTGGTTTTTTATAGTTTTTTTTTTCTGAGCAACATCGCCACAGCTGCGAAGCTCCAAATAAATAAAGGGAGGGCTGTAAATTTTAGATTAAATACTATTTAAAGTCCATGATTCTTGGATTTTAGAAAACAATAGGACAGAGCTATTTTCAAGTCAATTTATTTGTCTTGCATTTTTCTTATATTTTTTTTTAAAATTACAATATTGGAAATTATATTAACTATAGGAAATTAGCATTTCATCCGGAGTAAGTGTCTAGTCTAGGCTAGATACTTTTTCATCAAGGTTTTATGTTAATGTGGAGTTTTAACTTATTGGAATTGAATCAAATTAAAATTTTGCCTATTACTTGATTTACATATTAAAGTGATATATATCACAGTAATATTCATATCTGGGGTTAAATTTTGAATTAATGAATCATATATAATTATTTAAATATTTGTAGGTAGAATTTAACCCTAAAGGGCACACTGCAATGGTTCATTAATTCAAAACTATCAGACTTTCAGAAAATAAATTTCTTTTATGGGATCTAATATATGTATTCTACATCCAATCATGGAAAGCTTATAGATTATCTAAATCAAATTTGAAAATTCCTGCTTCCTTTTCTATGAAGGAAAATTTGTGGACACATTGTCCGATCTCTTACTTCACTTCATATATTATGAAACTGAATAGGAAGTTAAATGAATAAACAAGAGATGTAAAAACGAAAAGGAATTCGTTAAAAGAAAAACAGTTGAAGTTTACAGTTCAAAATTTCAATTGTCACTCGAACTATTTCAGTCACACAAAACATAATATAAAAAAAAAACACCTGCCCTCAAAATTTTTATTACTGACAATAAAATGAGATAATGCAATGAAAAACTGAATCGTAACAATTTTCTCAAATACATTTCGATGATCTAAGCTAAAAACGAAATCTGATATTCAAAAATTAAATAAGTAATGCTTGGGACTAATTAATAATTTAATACATAGAGAAATTTAAGCTCATGTCGTTTACAAATCAATGTCTTGGACAAATGACAATTTATAAATATTGTGTATATATTGAGCAGAGTGAAATAACATATAACATTACTTGCCATTATATATGTGTCCTTATCTGTGAGAATGAATAATATAAAATCTTTAGTTAGAAAAAACAGTGTCTTAAATATATAATATTGATTCCAACTATCACATTAAGAGTTCAATATAATTGATTTTAAAAAGACAAAACTGTAGTATAACCAATTTCATTCATTGTTTGTCATCATAATGTTAAAAAAAAATAATACCCAAGCAAAAATAAAGTTTATAATCTCGAAATGATAGTCTAAAACAAAACGGGTAATTAATCTGATAATTAATTAACCTTGGGCATATAAATACTAAATAAAAACTGTAATAACCACGTTATGCACAATATGTTATATTGTAAGAAATGAATTTATTGATAGTAGATAATAAATAGCAAATACACAGATAAATTTTGTCAGGGCTATCTAAAAATAACTGTGTCTATTCTATCCTTTTATATTTGTTACCCTTTATTTTTGTAAGAATAATAGAAATAATATAATGCTATTTTGATTTGGGAAATATAAATGAAAAAAAAAATTATCTTTCAATGAAAATGATCATAATGTTGATAGAAAGATATTAGTACAATATTAATATATAATAATATTTATTTCTAAATATCTAAAATAATTATTGTATTAGTAATTAATAAATTTATTTGTTCAATTTTTTTTAAGCAATAACTGGTTAAATTGTGTAACACAACAATTTTTATGAACATGTGTTTACTATATTAATTTGTTTAAAAAATATTGAAAAAAAAAACTTACGACATTAAATCCAACATCATAGTGTGATCCACGAACATATAGAATAGGGAGGGATTCCTGCCTTTTTTGATTATCCACAACTTCCATTGTTGGTGTTTAGCTGAGTAGAACTGCGTCCTCTAGAAAACAATCTCCATTAATCTAATAGCACTTTCAGGTCTTCTTTGCAGTTCAGCTTCCTTTATGTAATGCAAAATAAAAAAAACACGTATATGACAACTGTACTGTAAAAATATTCTATTTTACTAGTGTGCTTATAGCAGGCGGGAATAGAATAATTGATTTTATGTTACTTCATTGTATGCAGCACAAAGGAATTATTGATTGAACCTTTATTGACAGCAGGTGAACCCTTTTCGAATTCAAAACACAACAAGATACAATTCTGATCCTCATTCAATGAAAGATTGGAAGGAAATGAGCTCTATCGGGCAGAATGTTCTTTTTATTTTGACTTTTTTCCCCTGTTGACTTCATACCATCTCCCACTTAAAAGGAAAAATAGGGGGACTTAACCTTCTCAGTACTGGAGCAGGAAAGCTATTAGGCTTAATTAAAAAAAAAGAAAAAAATGAAGTGTGTGAGGGCATTTCCTTAAGACCCCATCCTACTTAGTCTTGAAGCTGAGGTGCCAGTGAGTGTCCTTAAAGCCATTCCTGTTCTCCCTATAAGTAAGGCAGGAGTGACAGGATATCCCTTGAAATTTGAAACTTACAACAATCAAGGCCAGACACTCAGAGAGAATGGTCAAGGGCTGACCTCAACCACTCCCAGGGCGCTGCTCACAATATTTATCTAATAAATATCATTTCTATTGTACTCAGCAACACATGATATATATCACTCAGTAGGAATTATTTATAAACACAATATGCCAAATGATTGAGTTATAGAAAAAAAACATTGCTGTACAGGAGGTAGTTTATATACAAAGAAAGTAATTTAACACCAAATATAAATTGGATAAAAGAAAAGTTATGAAAGATGCTTTTCACTAAATGCACCTATTGTGACAAATTGCATTTATGTACATACCATGATAGAGCAGATTGGCTTCTCTCACAAAATAAAATTAATGACATGATAACCCAAGCAATAATTCCACTGATTCCAGAAGGTAACATGACCAATTTTAATATTTTTATTAGAAATTATAATGGGCCTTTATAAGCACACTATATATTTGTTTAAGATACACGTTTAAAGGAATTATTTCTGAAATGGAGTTCCCTGAAACATGACGAAAGAGTAGCAGTTGATGAAAAGATTGACCAGTGTGATATGAACTTGTACCTTCCTCTGAGGCAGGCCTTGAGGCAATGGGATATTCTCCAAGATACTGAAGGTTAAAAAGAATATTGTGAAATAAAAATAAAATCTACTAAAAAATAGCAGGTAATTATTGTTTGGGGATAAAAATAATTGTGTGAACCGCAGGAGCCCCTGGCTTTGACCCTGGAATTTATTCATTTTCCTGTGACGCACATCTTGAAGAGGAACTTCTCAGAGTGATTTACAAGGTTCACAGTGTTGTGGGCTCAGTAATTAATGGAATAAGCTCATGTACAGAAACACAATCTGAGCCAAATATGCTGGATGTTTCAAGGTATTTGACCAGAATACATTGCAATCATATATAATGTTTCCATAAGACTATTGGAGCCTTGAGAATAGCAAGTCTGTAATTAACTCTTACGTAAAATACTACTATAGTATTCAATATGAATTCATATTAAAAAAAAATTAATAACACTATTAACATAACCAACTAAAACAGGTGATAAATATAGAATGACAAAAAATTGTGGTTATTCACTAATGGTAATTGCTAGTTTTAAAAATAAAGCTTAGATCTTCTTGAAAAGAATTCACTTCAAAGCAATAATAATTTTTTTTTTAAAATACAAAAGCAATCAAAAATAATTTTTAAAAGAAATATTATTCATTTCTTTTAAAAATTATTTTTGTATATGTATTACAGACTAAAACTAAAAAATAAATATTTTAAATTTAATTTAAATTATTATTATTATTTATTAACATCTAATTTTTTCTAGTATGGCTTACATATCTACAGGTTTCCACCCATTTCTTGCCAGGGTGGGACTAAGGATTTTATTTAATGAGTCCATCACTAAATAGATTTCTAATTGCCCAGGGGGAATTGAACTCAGCACTAAAGATTTAAATTAATTAAAAAAGTAAACCACAAAAATAATTAATAATAAAATGGTATTTTCCTTTCTGTTGGTTTGGCTTTTGTATTATATCATAATAAATAAAAAATTGTAAAAATTTATTTGATGTTTATTTGCTTGCTTTAAAATATGCCCCAACATTTTGTGTTTAAAGAGACAAGTATCTGAGATAATATCATTATAAAAATAAAATCCCAAACTAAAAACACTGTATCAGACATTTCATCCTACGATATAGAAATTTGTCAATAAAAAATTAAAAATTACAGTTAACATGTAAAAGTCTCTAGAAAAACTGGTCATTTATATTGAATTAAATAAAGTAGTGTATAAAAATACTTCGAAGTAAAATATGATGCTGAATGACATTTCTATGGGAAATAAAACATTTTATCAATTACATGACTGATGTATTCTATTTATTTTAAAAAAGGAGTAAATTTATTAAAATTATTGTGAAGTATATTTTATTAATGAACATTTGATAGGAATTATTTCATTATTATGTAATGTCAATTAAATATTTGATTCATTTTATAATTTTTTTTATTTATTTATTTTGGGCTTAATTGTTTTCCTCTTTAATTATTCAAACATTTAGTATATATATACTAGCTAAGGTACCCAGCTTCCCTCGGGAAATCATTTAAGGCTGAATGATGATATTTTTTTGGGCAAGGCTTCAATGTTTTCAACTACACTTCCCGTCGGCGCGCATTGTTTTGCCGTGAGGGTCAGGCAGGCGACTTATAAATGAGAAATTTTATATTTGAAGAATAAATAAAAATGTGTTCCTAATCTATCCCTTGCCACTTTTTAATTCATCTTTTTGAATACTTCAAACCATAATCATGGATAGTATTTATTACAATTAAATATCGTCTATAATGAAACTTATTTCCTGTCAAAAACCAATCCGAGCACATATAGTTTAAGCATAGTTTAGCACGTAAGGTTATATTCATAATAGTAGATCTCAGTAATCACTTCCCGTAATGCCCAGCATTTCACAGGAAATTAGTAAGCAGGAAATTAACTCAATTAGCCTCCGTCTATTTCCGCTCTCGCATTAGAGCTATCAACACTCTTCTCCTTGAAATTATTAATTCAAAATATTATTGTAATAATTTATCTACCTGATGGAATTAAATAATAGTGTTACCCTAAAAATAATTTCATTTATACTCAAAAAGCTAGTCGAGGGGAGGAGATCGTAGCCGTCCCTGCAACCTAAGTAATACTTTAAACAATCATATCGAGTTTAAACGCATATTGTCTTTTGTCATAATGACATTACCATTAACGTTTAATTGTTGTGATAGTACATATTTGTTTCAATAACATGAAGATATCGGAAATAAGATAGTATATAACCAAAATCACAGAGTTTGATTCCCTACTACTTCCGCTATCACTCCTTGAAGAAATTCAGCACGATTTTTTTTTTTAAATAATACATTATACAAATTAAATAATGGAAATGTTCTTATAGTTTAAATTTCTATTGGATATAAATAACAAAGTTATTTTCTAGGGAAAATAAATAAATGAGGCGAAGGGGGAGGAGGATTTATAATCTCACTAATCCGAATCATACTTAGAACTAAATAATCGAAATAGATAAGGCTAAAACATAACATCATTTGTCATAATATGCCTATATTAAAAACACTTAAGTAAATAAGTACTTATAAAATCGTCGACTCCCGCTATAGATTTAGCTTATATCCCGAATTTACTTCATTTTACGACATAAGTGAGTGAAACAAAAGTTGCTCTAAATAACAAAGTAAACAACTTTTGTTATGTGCACCTTTGCCGGAAAACAAATAGAAAATGAAATATCGTGAATTTACTTCAGGCCTCCCTTATAACTCCCACTCCCGTTCGAACCTAAAAATTTTAATATAGCTTATAATCATGGGAGAATTAATGCTAATTGACATACCGAGTTTTGTTAAGTTCGGTTCAATCGTTAGCGCCCAATAAAATAGTTGACTCCCGCTTTAGTTTATAGTATATATCTCGTTTATACTTCGTTAAAAGTCAAAAATGAATATTACAAAAGTTACTCTAAATAACAAAATAAAAAACTTTTGTTAGGTTCATATTTGCCGAAAAACGAATAGAAAACGAAATACTGCTATTTTAAATTCAGGCCTCCCTTATAACCCCCACTCCTGCCCGTCCCTAGAAATGTTAGTATGACTTATTATAATGAAAGCGTTAGTGCTAATACACATACCGAGTTTTATTCATTTCGGTTGGGTCTTTCGTCTCAAATAAAATTGTTCACATTCGTTATAGGTTTTTGCGTATATCTCGTTTATAATTCAGTATACGAAAAAAGTGTATATAACAAAAGTTACTCTAAATAACAAAATAAACAACTTTTGTTATGTTTATATTTGCCGAAAAACCAATAGGAATCGAAATATCGCTATTTTTAATTTCTGGCTTCCCTTATAACCCCCACTCCTGTTCGTCTCAGAGAATATTAATATAGCCTAAAGTCTAAGTTGGGTTAGTAGTAATATACATACCAAGTTTCATAAAATTCGGTTCAGCCGTTTATGCGTGAAAAGGTAACAAACAAACAAACAGACACCAAAGAAACAAAATGCAGTTATGGTGTCTATGACATGTGAAACGAAAAGTTATCGTGAAATTTCGCGAAAAAAATCAATGTACAGACAGAGGTTACAATTTTATATATATACTAGCTGAGATACCCGGCTTCGCTCGGGAATTCATTTGGGGCTGAATGTTCGTGGTATATTTTTGGCAAGGCTTTACTTTGCACAATATTATGACATTTACCCGTCCCAGTGTTTAGGGTTAACACCCGTCGTTTATGTGGATTTGTTAATAATAAAATTATTTTTTTATGTTCCCTGTGCATTATGCATAGATTTGAATTATTAATGAGAAAATATTGACATACATTTGAATAATTTTTTTCATTTGAAGTACCTGGTAGTTCATATTGAAAAGAAGTGTTGAGAAAATGTCTCTAAATAACAAATTAAACAACTTTTGTTATTTGCATATTTGCCGAAACCCCAATAGGAAATCACTATTTTAATTTCAGGCCTCCCTTACAACTCCCACTCCTGCCCGTCCCTAGAAATGGTAGTATGGCTTATTATAAGGAAGGCGTTAGTACTAATTCAAATACCGAGTTTGGTTTAGTTCGGTTGAGTCTTTTGTGCCAAATAAAATTGTGGACTCCCTCTATAGTTTTTAGAGTATAACTCATTTATACTTCCGTAAACGGCAAAAGTGAATATAACAAAAGTTACTCTAAATTACACAATAAACAACTTTTGTTATGTTCATATATGCCGAAAAACCAATAAGAAACGAAATATCGCTATTTTTAATTTCTGGCTTCCCTTATAACCCCCACTCCTGACCGTCCCTAGAAATGTTGGCATGGCTTGTTATAATGAAAGCGTTAGTGCTAATACACATACCGAGTTTTATTTAGTTTAGTTGATTCTTTTGTGCCATATAAAATAGTTCACTTCCTCTATAGGTTTTAGCGTATATCTCGTTTATAACTCGGTATACGACGAAAGTGTATATAACAAAAGTTACTCTAAATAACAAAATAAACAACTTTTGTTATGTGCATATTTGCCGAAAAACCAATAGGAATCGAAATATCGCTATTTTTAATTTCTGGCTTCCCTTATAACCCCCACTCCTGTTCGTCTCAGAGGATATTAATATAGCCTAAAGTCTAAGTTGGGTTAGTAGTAATATACATACCAGGTTTCATAAAATTCGGTTCAGCCGTTTATGCGTGAAAAGGTAACAAACAAACAAACAGACACCAAAGAAACAAAATGCAGTTATGGTGTCTATGACATGTGAAACGAAAAGTTATCGTGAAATTTCGTGAAAAAAATCAATGTACAGACAGAGGTTACAATTTTATATATATATAGATAGAGTAATTTTTGTTATATTCACTTTTGCCGTATACGGAAGTATAAATGAGTTATACGCTAAAAACTATAGTGGGAGTCCACAATTTTATTTGGAACAAAAGAATCAACCAAACTAAATAAAACTCGGTATGTGTATTAGCACTAACGCTTTCATTATAACAAGCCATGCCAACATTTCTAGGGACGGCAGGAGTGGGGGTTATAAGGGAGGCCTGAAATTAAAAATAGCGATATTTCGTTTCCTATTGCTTTTTCAGCAAATATGCTCATAACAAAAGTTGTTTATTTTGTAATTTAGAGTAATTTTTGTTATATTCACTTTTGCCGTATACGGAAGTATAAATGAGTTATACGCTAAAAACTATAGTGGGAGTCCACAATTTTATTTGGAACAAAAGACTCAACCGAACTAAACCAAACTCAGTATGTGTATTAGCACTAACGCCTTCCTTATAATAAGCCATACCAACATTTCTAGGGACGGGCAGGAGTGGGGGTTATAAGGGAGGCCTGCAATTAAAAATAGTGATTTCCTCTTGGGGTTTCGGCAAATATGCACATAACAAAAGTTGTTTATTTTGTTATTTAGAGAAATTTGCTCAACATTTCTTTTCAATATGAACTACCAGGTACCTCAAATGAAAAAATGAATCAAATATATGTCAATATTTTCTCATTAATAACTCAAATCTATGCTTAATGCACAGGAGACGGGAAATATGAGAATATGGAGGACAGTGAAGTCTTACATAAAAAAATAATTTTATTATTAACAAATCCACAGCAACGACGGGTATTAACCCTAAACACTGGGACGGGTAAATGTCAAAATATTGTGCAAAGTAAAGCCTTGCCAAAAATATACCATCACCATTCAGCCTCAAATCAATTCCCGGGCGAAGCCGGGTATCTGTGCTAGTATATATATATATATATATATAAAATTTCCATGTCACAATGTTAGTTACCGTACTCCTCCGAAACGGCTTTACCGATTTTTACCAAATTTTATATGCGTATTCAGTAGGTCTGAGAATCGGCTACTATCTATTTTTCATGCCCCTAATTGATAAGGGTTGTTCACCCTTAACATTTTTTTTTTAATTTTTGGACAAAATTTTTTGTTTTTATTTTTTTATAATGTGGCATTAAAAAATACATACAACCCTAAATTTTTACTTTTTTATCACCAACCCCTATTTTTTTATAGCCATTTTAGTAATTTAATCATTATCATCCCGCTCGATAACTGATCAATATAATTGATAATTTTAACTATACTTCGATTAAAATTTTAATTTGCAATGACAATCAACAAATGCCAAGGCCAAACGATGTCTATTTGTGGCTTAGATTGGAGTACACCATGTTTTTCACAGGGGCAATTGTACGTAGCATGCTCTCGAGTGGGTAAACCATCCAGTTTGTTTGTGCTTGCTAAAGATGGGCTAACAAAAAATATTGTTCACGCTATAGCATTAAAAGATTGATGTTGTTTGTTAGTGTTACTGTCGTAATTAATATGTGATATGTAATTTTAAGAAATAAACTATAATAACTTAAAAATAATATTGTTTGGCGTGTGTTATTTTTATATTCCCTTATCGTTCATAGCGCTCCATGCCTATTTCACGCATATACCACATACACACTTATAATAAGTAAGTTACTTTTTGTCAACACTAGAATTTATCTAGAAACTAGAAATAATTTATAAGGGAAAACAACGTTTGCCGGGTCATCTAGTATATATATATATATATATATAATAGAATGTTTCAATAGTAAAATTGAAGCAATATTATATAACAAGCAACTAAAATTTATGCCCAATGTTTTTTATAACATATTATAAAAAAACTTGTAAATTAGAAGAATTACATCTTTTCTAATTTGCATCATCTTAATTGGCTTCTAAACTACATCTTTAAATGGGATTTAAACCAACAATAGCGTTATAATTATAAGTGGGAAAATATGCAGGAAAAATAGGTTGTATTTAGAATGATGGGTAAAAAACTGTTCAGCCAACCAAGAAAGATTAGTTCTCATTCTACTTCCTCTCTCACTCTTGCTCCTTTTCTCTCTCTCTTTCTCTCGGACTAAGAGTTAAAATAAAGATAAAAATAATGTAGAGTGCTTGATCTAAATAATTTTAATAATCACTTAATGGAATAATAAGTTAACAATTATTGAAAACATTAATATCATTGCTGTTTTGTTTGAACCAACAATAAATAAATGTTTTCTATACTCGAAATATATGGGAAAATTTTTTTTTTGAGGATTGTTAAAATTTGTTATGCTTATTTTATTAAATGGACATTAATAAATACATTTTTTAAATTTTATATATGTATCGTAGACATATACCTACTTTTATTTAGGAATACAAGTTCAAAATGCGCTAGTAAATATTGAATTATTGTTTTGATGTTTTAATGGAATGGGATGTACCCTTGTGGAGTATAGTTATACTTCAATAACACAGTGTGGCAACAACCACCAAGTTAAAGAAGTGCCTTCCACTAGCAGTGGCAGAGTAGATATTAAGAAACTGAAAGTTTCCAAATTTTAAACAATTACTACTAGTTTAATACATATTTATAGTGGAGCCTAAGCAAACATTCCATCTTAAATAATATAAAGATATGCCCTGAAAAATCACTGCAGGTTTTTGTAGTCAAAGAAGTTTTTTCTATACTTCTTTTAGATAATTAAACGTTCAGTTTTGCATTTATGTCCCCCTTATAATTAGAAATAAGTTAATTTTATTTTTAGATGTTAACATTAAAGTTTCTTCACCTGGTAGGGGCTCTTAGTCTTTGCCAAAAGGGAAAAATTCAGTTGAACAATAGTACTTAAGAGACCACTGAATAAAAGTTACTTACCCTCAGTCTACTACACTTAGCAAAAGAAGAAATGAGCAGAACGTTAATTTATATATCTCCAACAATCCATCCTAGAAAAAGGTTGTATTCAAAACAGAGACCTATTTCAAATTCGCTGCATATCTCTCAGACTAATTGTTCACGCTCAAGTATAATTAGCCTTTGTTTAAGATGGTTATGTAATGAATTCCTCAGAAAAAAAAATGGTGAGACTAAAACATCTCTGATGTTTAGCTGAGACCAAATGATAATAAAAGTCAATAAGAATGAATAAGATTGCTATTTTTTGTTTTGTTCAGTGTTTTAAACTAATTAGGAGTAATGTAAATTAATAATCTGATAGAAATAATAATTTATTTCACCAGACTACAATACAAAAAAAATTGTGGGAATAATTGTATGTGAACAAAAAAAAAAATATTCTATTTCAATTGATTCCATAAACAAAGAAAGTAAACAAAACTGCTCATATTTTTTTTCATAAATCGCCTAAAATTAAAAAAAAAATATTACTTTTTAATTGGTTTAATAAAAATAAACCCATTTAGAAGATTTTGAGCAATTAATTTTCAAAGTTGGTTCTTGCAGTATGGTATTTTTATTTAAGAATTCTAAATATCATTTTTCTTAGTATTTATTTATAGTTTTAATAACACATCTTTCTTGCAAAATAATTTTTAAACAACTCTGTATTTTCATTAAGAGTAGGGTTATTTGCCATAGAAGAAGAACTACTTTTAATTTACCTCAGTAATATATTTTCCAAGTTTTACAACAGTATATTCCTGAGTGAGTTGGTTTTCAGTCACAGGGATGTCTACTTTACTTTTAGAAGAGAGACAGAGCTGTCTTTATAGAAATTTTCTCCATTAAAAAATGTCAATACAAACATTTACAGAAACTCCGAAAGAAACACCAAGTATACTGGTATTGTTGCCTTCATGGCAGAGACTATAAGAGCCCTAATCATAGATCTCGTGATAAGATATGAAAGTAATGACAAAGACCAACAATTCCTAAGGTTTTATATTAAAATAAAAAAAATGTTTTTTAAATGAAAAAGTCTATAAACAAATTTTTGAAAAGAATATGGGAGTCATTAATTCGATGTTCAGGTTTTGTAGTATCACGACTACTGATTTCTTGAGGGAAGTTGGGATATACGATGAATATTGGCTGTCCCCAACTACATCCATTATATTGGAATCATTAGCAATTATTAATCACCATATTTAGATGTAAATTTTAATGTAATGCATATTTTTATTTTATTACCCACATTTCCATTCACTTTGACTATTTTTTAATAATTTATTTTATTTAAAATTGTTATTTTAACTTACTACTTTTATTTTAGCTCTATTTTTGATTTGTTGTAAATTACCCCCTTTTATCATCAATATTATACCATAATTGTGGCGATCAGAATAATAGTGGCCAACCCCAAAAAGTAAGATTTGTGTAAAACCAAGTTGGTTAGGCCACTATATATTTTTCAAAGACCGCCAAAACTGTTAGTTAAAAAATTAGCTGCTGCTGCTACCTAGTGAAAAAACTTAGAAGGTGGCTTAGGCCACTAATATTTCATAGAGCACATTATTCAGCAACAGATTCTATGGTAACTCAAATAAGCAAAATTTGAGGGTTGGGCCACTATAATACTGAGCGCCTCAATTGATATTAGCTGCACATATCTGAAAAAGATATGGTGTTTGCATTTAAAATATATATATATATATATATATATATATATATATATATATAAATATTCCCCTTAAAGGATTCAAAATAATTAACAGGTCCCTAATTACATGCGAATATGTTACCATTTTGAATGGTGACTATACTGCTTCAGTCATTCATCCTGAGAGCAACAACACCTTTCTTTCTTGTCTCTTTGCTGCAAACTTATAATTTTCACTTTACTTTTAAAGCAGTATTATGCCAAAAATAAGCAAATAAAAATAGACTATTTTTTTCAATTGAAAATGCCCAAGTAGTTAGGAATAGAATCAAGAGCCAATTATTTAGGATCTATGGGTATGTAAGTACCTCTATTTACCTAGTTCTAAAATGATTATTATGCATAACTAAATTGCCATGACAATTATATCCAGTATAACTAAATATAGAAAGGTCTATTTTCGCATAAATATTTAATTTTAGCGTTCTTTTTGTTTTATTATAAATTACCCTCTTTTCTCATCACTATTATTTCATCATTGATGGATAAAAAGTAACATTTTTTTTCTCTAGATTATGGTTTTTAAACCAACAATGTATTTAATTTCGTCCTTCCCCCCTATAGCAGCAGACGCATATTATATTTATTTTTGCTTTGTATTCAATTCCCGAATTAGTTAATTAATGTTAGCAATTCACTTTAAAAAAATGATTTCTCAAAAAATTAAAATTGCTGAGTTCGAAAAAATGAATTATGTAAAAAGACTAATTGAAAATCTAAAGCTTGTATAAAAAGACAAGGAATTCCATTGCTGAAAATCTTTTTTATATTTTTGTCTTTACATTTCAGTGATGAACTGTCTGCGTCAGAATCAAAAGAATCACTGGGAGTCTTAACCAAACTTCAGCAAAAATCTGCGTCAACGGGAAACTTATTAATATATTAAATGTTTTTTTTTTTTTTCTTTTTGTTTGGAAATATACCTATTAAATTTGGAGAAAAAAAAAAACAAGAAAGTAATCACAGAATTTTTTTGGAAAATAATTAACTCGAGTTTCTAAGTTTTGTTATTTCAGTTCTAAAAATAAATATACAGACACATTATTATGAAGAAATCAATGAACACGAAATATTATTTGTAAAATAAAAATTGAAATATCAACTGTTCAATTTTGTTTTTGAAGTAAATGTGGAAATAGTGCTAGCTTAGAAAATTTATCGTATATTTTTGATTTTGTAATAAAAATCACAGAAGTTTGTTTTGTTTTAAATAAGTTTAATATTAATTCTTGAGCTATCAAAGTTTCCCCAAATTTAAAGTACTTACCTAAAATGTATTTGTTCTCCAAATGCTTCTTGCAGTTATGACAGTAATGAGAGATGCAGACGTCACTGATTAAATGCTAGCAGATAAAACTTTTCATTTGAATTCTAATTGGAAGTTGTGAATGGCTTTCGTTTAAAAATATATCACTATTTCTGAGAAGGTTTAATAAATAAGTTTATGAGATGAGTTGAGGTGGTGTTGCCACTGCTACCCTTAGTGAAGTAAGGAGAGATACTGGTGTCTCCAAGCCAAGGGTAAAGGAGGAGGGATCAGCAGCATGGGGAGGAGCTGCTCTAACTCAAACACGACCTTTATCTCATGGTTCACTTCATATTTGATTGGACCATGGGAGAAGGATAATTATCATTGAGACATATCAACATACATTATCCTTCAAAATTGTCAAGAAAACCCAAAACCATATTTATATGTATAGTAAACAATATAGGAAGCAGAGCTGAAGACATTGATGGTCAGAATATGAATGTAATCCAATCTTGACTGCACTAGCTCAAATGCATCACAAAGGTCTTCATTGAACCAAATTGTCGATTAAAGATCATATAAGACACATAAAATAAATTACTAAACAAAAAAATACATAATCACACAACATAATGCACTAACTGCAGAACACCCCTTATTAGAAGAACAAAATACTTAGGCCAACCAATATGAACATTAATGCTTTTGACGAAATAATTTGGGGAATAATTAAAAAAGTGCTAATGATGTTGCCTCATTATTATTAATCCAGAAAATAGTAAGAACCTCCTTCCAACAAAATAAATCATAATTTATAATTTTATATTGTGATGTGACCTTGAATCCATATTCATTTTGTTCAAAAGGCAGAAATCATTCACTCATTCACTTAACGTGTGCTTAAGTGAATGAGCTTTTGCCTTTTCAAAAAAGTAAAATAATTTTAGATTTGAAAGAATTAATATTTCTTTACACATCTATTAAATTATTGAAATGGTTTGGTAGAAAATACAAATCAGGCCCAAGAGAGAAGTTTTAAATAACAAATATTGACTGGAGTTAAGTTAGCTGTGGTAATTCGATGATTCAAAAGTATAGTTTGGTATTAGCTAATAAAAAATTTTAATCTAGATGAACTCATTTTATTTTGATGCTTTCAGCTATTGGTATGTAATGAGTTAATAAATCATGCTACATAGTTGTAGTACAATGATTGTATAAATGCAATGTTTAAGCCAAATTGGATCGATTTTGCATTGAAATTTAGTGAGAATATTATGTCTTCCTAAAAATTATTAATATGGATATGAAGAAAGCAAATTTTGCGTGATTTTTAACACATTTCTATTGTTGCAATTTTTCAAAAATTTCTTCAAATATACATATTGTAAAACTATAGGTTCAATTGGCTGACATTGAATGTGGAGGAGTAAGGCATTAAGAGATAAAGAAGAAAAAAACTAATTTTGTTAATCATGTTATTCCCCGCAATTGTAATATACATTTTGCTTTAGTATAAATATTAGTGGTTATTTGTATTTTTTTTTTTGTTTTTCAATCTTCAGTAAACTCCCTCTACTTAACTTTTAAGCTTAATATCCCTAAATATCCTTTAAATTTCAAGTCTTGCATACAACTCTTATTAACACGTTGTGAGCGGGACCCCAAATTCAAATTTCATGCTAATGGTGCAAAAAAAAAAAAATGTTTTTGTTTTCTTCATATTAGCAGATTTCCCTTAAGGGAAATCAGCTATTGAGGTTGTACTCATGACGGAATTTTCGACATTTTTCTTCAAATGTCCATCGATCCTACTTAGTAGATGTCGAAAATGAGGTCCGTTCAAAACTGTATATATATATATATATATATATATATATATATATATATATATATATATATATATGTCTGTTACCGCTCTAGCGGTCGCAATTTTTGTTTGATCGTTACGAAACTCGAAATTTAGTCGTTTTATGTAAAAAGAAAGATCAAGTTCGTTAACGGCTGAAATCGGATCAGTGGGAGGGGGGGGGTTTAAAGGGGAGGATTTTCGAAAATTCGAAATATCTCCGTTACTAAACGTCGGATCGAAAAATTGTATAGAATCAATCTTATTGCAAATTACATTTACTATAAATATTGTTCTATACATATTTTCCGTAAAATGAGTATTAACCGAGATATTTGTATTTTTTGTAATGTTCCGCTTTCAGTAAACCCCCACTCCTACTAGGGACATATTAATAATGAAGCTGATATCTCATGAACCAGCTCATTATTAGGTTAAATACAAAATATTGTTTTCAACAAAGCTTTATTTTCCGAGGTACAAACAAATACGTTCTGCTGAACGCCCCCCCCCCTTTTTTTCTTGGACTACAAAAATCTGAGTGATTGAGATAGAAATTATTTTGATTCATTTCAAATTACTCCACTAACTATAGTAAATAGTATCCAATAAAATTAATATTTCATATTCAGATATATTTCTTTAATTGATTGTTTTTCCGGTCTATCTATCGATACTGCGCTACAAGGTTGGCTAACCTGTTTGGTTACAATCCAGCCGTATTACGTTGTAGGGACTATTAACTTATATTGTAAATTCACTGAAAGATTTCTCATTGCCGTTTGTAATTATTCACTAATATTCACGGAAGTGTTAGCTGTATGTATATTTATCTATTGTAAACCTTCGCTGGCTAACCTGCTTGTTCCTTAATCATGTGAAAATCTCATAACCGTCTGAATCGTATTTTGCCCCCCCCCTTTCTATTTTCTTCCCGGATTCCTAAATTTGGAATGGATGTGATTAAAATTAATTACGGTACTAGATATAATAAATAGTTATGAATAAAATTTATAACTTATAGTCAAATATATTTCCGTAATTGCTTTTATTTCCGGTAAAAGCTAGCTAACCTGATTGTTTACAACTCAGACTGTTTGCTATCAGGAAAGTTCTTACCACTTGACTTGCCCTTTATTTATTTACTTAATATTCACAGCAGTATTAAGTCTTACAAATAATAGATATTCTGTGGTACTATTTAGTGTTGGTGTAATAAGTGTTCAGAGCGCTGCTATCATTAAAGATAAGTCCATCTTTTGTGTACTTGTTGTTTTTTTGAGATTGAATTGTTTTTAATTTAATCTCGGAGCCTAACGGACGAGAGTTACTTTCCCGCCAAAAGCTAGTTCGGCCGTTTCCTTGACTGGCTCGGCTCTCGTGAAATTTCTCTATTGTAAAACTTCACGTGGGAAATCTGCTTAGTTTACGCAGCCCCTGCGTGACGGACTTTTTTATTTCATTGAGAGATTTTATTTATCAGAAAAATAGAAAAAATAAAAATCTGGCTATTATGATTGTGTCTATTGTGTGAAGAAAAAAATTAAAGTGAATTAATTTAAAATACTTACGTGAAATCTAAGAAATCCAAAACACGAACTTTTTTGTATTGAAAAAATTGTAAGCTCAAGGCGCAACTCTGTTTCACACTGCTCGAACCTTTGTATAATGAATTCCATGAAGAAACGAAGTAGAAGCTAAGTGGTGGGGGCTAGTAAAAGGGCTCCAAGATGAGTAAAAGTGCGTAGGAAGGTTGCCGGCCGGCGGGCAATGCGCCTGGGGGGAAAGTAATATTTACCTTAGCACTCAACGTGTTAAATAAGAAATGGAGAGGTATAGTTGAGCACTAAAAAGTAGTAACAACTTTCCACACCTAGGTAGAGGAGTGGCTGGGCAATTATCTTTTCTATGTAATAATCTCTGTCACTGGATCAAATATTCATTTGGCTATTTGTACCTAGAACTTGTAAAAGATCAGTTCTGCATATCTGGACAGCGCGATTTTTTTTTCTCATTTTCTCTGAATCTTGGATTTAAGTTTAGTAGTAAGTTGCACCCTATTTTATGGCATGTATCACAATTTTCTAAGATGTGTCTGTGTATATGGAACGTTAATTCAAATTGCCTTAGCAAAAGGTTAATTTACTGTTTTTGAGAAAGTACTTTACAAGTGGATCAAGCCAGTAATCTAAGAATGAATTTAAAGAGGCGTATTTTTAAAATTAAAAATTTCTTTAGCTCACTCTATTGATAAGTCTCATGGAAAAAAATAATTTTTCATATAATACAAAATTTGGCTTTATATATCTGAAAAAAACATAGTTTTTGGATTAAAAAAGTAAATAAATATTTCACTTAGAGGCTTCAAAATAATAGCTTCCTATTTACATGTGATTATGTTAACATTTTCAATGGTGACTGCTACTGCAGTCACTCATTCTGTGAGCAACAATGTCTTTTATCTTTCACTTTTAAAGCATTATTATAGAAACACAGGCACAAATCAAATCAAACCATTTCTATTTAACCAAGGAAATATTATTCCTTAATAGTTGGGAAAAGAATCAATATATGGGTATGCGATGAAGTACCTCTCTCTATTTAGCTAGTTCTAAAATGCTAATTAAGCATCATGAAAATTACCATGACAATGTCTGTCTGTATAAAGAAGGTGTATGCTTATAAAACAAATTATGAATACATAAATTCTAAATGAGGCCAAGAAAAAACAGCAACAGGAAATACTCCATGTTGAAAAGCATAAGACTGTCATCTCTTTATCTGATGAACATTAAAAGACCTTCGAGCAGTGGTGAGAAATTAAAACTATTAGTAACCTTCCCAGCAATTTTTTGAAAACATGAATTATTCACCAGAACACTTATGCTAATACGAAGCGTCTAACAAAGTAAGTGAGAAGGGTGTTTAGTGTCTGATGAAGCCTCTTTTGTAAGCCACAAGTTAGCATTCCAATAAAAACTTTATTACAGAAATTTAGCTAATTTTTTTTTTTTGTCTAAGGTGACAAGGATAGTTTTCCAATGTCAACCTCCAACATGGTTAAAAATAGTTGAGGGACCATTAGTGTTGCCTAACAGTAATTTACTGGTTTTTAATTATCTGGTTTAATTACCAGCACTGTAAAATTATAAATTTACTAACTATACCATATATATTTAAACAGGAATTTAAAGTATAACTTCAACTTTTATAAGCTTCACTTCACCTTATACTTAAAAGAAGAAGTTATCATGGGACTTGAACTTGGTCACTTTTAACATTTGCTTGAAAAATGTTATTCAAATACTTATAAACCAAGTATTTTTTTTTGTAAAAGTTTAGTCACAAAAAGGTTTTTATAAAAATGATGTGGTTCAAAACAATTTTGAAATACAGTGCTTTTTTTAATACTTGGTAAGTGTGTGTATGTATGTATATGTATATATATATATATATATATATATATATATATATATATATATACATATACACTTTAACCAAAACTAATGTAACTTAAAAAGACTTAAATAAAATTAGCACACACAAACATTTTATATATATATATATATATATATATATATATATATATATATATAAGTATATATACATAAAAAATAATTATTTTAAAGATTTAATACCTTTTTTTTTTAATTTGTTGCCTTTATTGTGGCAGGACACTCACTTGTGTTCCGTACAAGGTAAGTAAAATAAAATATTTGTTGAAGAGTTGGATAATGATAGGACTTATTTTGAGAAATTATAGAGTATGAGAAAGCATAGAATGAAAGATTCATTTATTTAAACAATGAAAAGGATTAATCACTGTTAAATCATTTTTTTATGAAAACAACTTCTTCAGCCACACTCAAGGTCGAAATTATTTTTATGAACTTAATAAAACCCTTATTTGTTTGTTTTTGTGTGATTTGACCTTTATTATAGTGGTAAAACTTAGCATGCATTTTTTTTTTGTTTATGTTCATTGAAATCACAAAGATTAAACTTTTTAATAGCTCAATGATTTTTTTTTTATCCCAGTTTTGTAGTAATATAAGCATGTAAAGTGAAAAATAATAAAACAAAATATGAATTAATATTCATTTAATAATTTATATAGTATTTACATGGTAAATAGAAAACAGTACATGAGTTTAATAAGTAAAACTTCTTTTTTAGCCAATATCACAGATAGACATTTTTATCTTAATAATTATACAGTATAAAATTATATCTTTACAAATATATACATATATAGATGATATGTTTACAAATATTTGTTCAATTCAAACGAGGTTTCTTTTCGGGGGGTGGTTTCATCCGAGGGGAATCGACTTTTTCCTGCTTTATTATAATTGAATCTCTGGGCTCAGTCTTTATTTCGGCTAGAAGCAAAGAGAAAACCAAAATTAATTAATTAAAATCAGAAAAAAATATAATAATTAAGATGAATAATAAATTCAGATAATGACTATTAAGTGGGTAGGGTTTTATTGATTATACTTCATTCAAAATATATTCATATTTTTGAAAAAGGATGAATTTTTGGTGGTGGACACCATTTTCAATAGAAACAAAAATATTGCCAAGTCCACTATAATTTTTTTATTTATTTCTGGAGTATTTTCGGTCATTAGAAAAACCATCTTCAGTCCTACATCAACAATCAATGATCATACTATTTAAAATACAACAAATTAAATAACTATATAAATACAGGTCACAATATGTAAAAAGATATCTTTAATATTTTTATTATTTTCTGTTGATGTAGGACAGAAGGCAGTCTTTTGATAGATCGAAAGTACTCTCCTGAAAAAAAAGAAAACAACTGAAGGTGAATTTGGCAATACCATTCTTCCTATATAACATTACTCTGTTTGATTTAATTGTGCAAAAAACTGCATCATTATTTGTTATATTTTAGAACATTTAATAACTTTTTTTCAAGGACCATAAAATACAAAAATAAAGAATTGTTTAAAAGAGATTTAAATAGATGTTTTAAAAATAAGTTAAGTTTTCTAAAACGTGGCAATGATATTTAATCTTAAAAATCAATAATAACAGATATATGAAAGAATTTATTTTTAGTTGATGAAATTAATTATTTTGATGTAAGGGATTAAAAAATCCCTTATGTAACATTATGAATGAGTTCGTTACTAAATAAATTCCTATTGCCACGATAGGAATCAAACTTGCCATGTGAGATTAAGACCAATGCTTTAACTAAAAACTAGTTTATATTAATTTAAAAAAAAAAATGATTATTAGTGCACGTACACATTTTAGCCCAGGTAAGTACCTATTCAATAAAGTATGTCGTTTGGAGTGGTGCTAACGATTATTTCTGTAAATGGGAAAGATTCAACCTGAACTCTACCATGCCTTTTGGTACGTAGGTTGCTATATATATAACTGGCCTAGGCAACACTAAGTGTTGCCAGGTGCAATCTGACATTTCCATTGGAAAGTTTGACATTTTTTAGCATAAATGTACTCAGAACTTTTTGACTTACGACAATTTTTTTTTCTTTAACAGGGACTTGAAGAAATCAATTTGGCAAAAAAATGGAATTAACTCGTGAACATTTTCGTGCGATCATTTTTCACAACTTTCGACGTGGATTATCACGACAAGAGTGCATCGATGAACTTAAATCTTTGTATGGCGACGAAGCACCATCCTATAGCACTGTGAAAAACTGGTACAACGAATTCAATCGTGGCCGACGCTCGCTCAAAGACGAATTCCGTGAAGGTCGTCCAAAAACAGCCGTTGTGCCAGAAAACATCGATGCCGTACGTGAACTGATAATGCAAGACCGTCATGTGACATACCGTGAGATAGAGGCATGCCTAGGCATTTCTCCCACCAGCATACATTCGATATTGCATGAACACCTGGTCGTAAAAAAAGTTTGTTCTCGTTGGATCCCGCACAATTTGACAATCGCTCAAAAGAAAGCTCGTGTGGATTGGTGTAAAGAAATGCTGAAAAAATACGATCGCGGTGCTTCAAAAGACGTTTATAAGATCGTCACAGGTGACGAATCATGGATCTATGCGTATGAGCCCGAAACAAAACAGCAATCGACCGTGTGGGTCTTCCAAGACGAGCCAAATCCAACGAAAGTTGTTCGTGGAAGAAGCACTTCGAAGCAAATGGTCGCCTGTTTCTTCGGCAAAACTGGTCATGTGGCGACTGTTCCGCTTGAGCAACGTAGGACGGTCAATTCTGAGTGGTACACCACCATTTGTTTGCCTGAAGTCTTCGGAGAAATTCGAAAAATGAACAAGAGAAGACGAATCATTGTGCACCATGACAATGCGAGCTCTCACACATCGGCTCAAACCAGCGCCTTTTTGACCGGCCACAACGTCGAAGTGATGGGTCATCCGCCTTACAGCCCTGACTTGGCACCCAATGACTTCTTTTTATTCCCACACATCAAGAAAAAAATGCGTGGTCAACGATTTTCGTCGCCAGAAGATGCTGTTGAAGCATTCAAAAACCATGTTTTGGAGGTGTCTCAATCGGAGTGGAAAAAGTGCTTCGAAAATTGGTTTGAGCGCATGCAAAAGTGTATAAATCTTGATGGAGAATATTTTGAAAAACAATAAAACCATTTTCGTTGATAAATATTCGTATTTTCATTATTAGGCCAGTTATATATATAGCAACCCTCGTATTGAAGGTGGAATCTTGGTTCTTTCTGTTTTATACATATATTTGCTCATTTTTATTATTATTATTTATGTGTTCCCTACTTACAATACCCTTACAAGAAAGTTGTATATTCACATATTTTATTAAAAATATATCAAATTTTTTTAAAAGTAAGAGTGAAAAGTAACCAACAATAAGTAGTTATCACGAAATAATGCCCAAGAAAACAAAGATTTTAAGTAATGTTTCTGAATACTAAATAATCACAATAAAAAAATATTTCATGGAGAGTTGTACTGGGACTAAAACCAAAGATCGCTTCATCTTTATACAAATATCTACTAAATTGTTTCACTATGCTTGAGTGGGTATTGCAGGAACATATAGAAGCCCTTGAGTATAAAATTTGGTGTGTGATCTTCAGCCTTGAACATGGTACTTCAATTCAGGGACATAGTGTCTTACCCATTACTTCACTGCCAGAGGGGGGGGGGTGCATGTATGTATATTTGTTAAACATTCTGGGCCTGAGGAACTCTATAGAAACACAGTGAAGAATGCCAGAATGTGGAAATGGCATTTGACAAAATCAAAAGAAGAGAAGCTCCTGTTATGGACACTCTGCCTCGTAAGCTACTCAAATAAATCAGATACATCAGCTAATCCTGATTTTTTGTAAAGAGTGAATCCCGGACAGGTCTAATTCTGAAGAAAGGTGCTATTACAGAATGTGAAAATGACCGAGGAATCAAAATGCTCCCAGTAGCGTACAAGGTCACTAACAGAATACACCTGTACAACAAAAGGACCTTGGGTGGCAGGACAAGCAGGATTCAGAAAAGGATGAATCACATTGAGTTAGGTATTTACCTTCACACAGATACTTCAGATGAGCCATG
Source organism: Riptortus pedestris (assembly GCA_019009955.1). Taxonomy (NCBI): domain Eukaryota; kingdom Metazoa; phylum Arthropoda; class Insecta; order Hemiptera; family Alydidae; genus Riptortus; species Riptortus pedestris. Next base: position 50,136,752 of record CM032229.1, read on the forward strand.
ACGAAGAGCAAGACATACATATCTTTTGCACTGACTTGAAAACAAACCTTACATTTTCAGGAAAATTTGTCTCTCTTAATGACTATTAAGTGGGTAGGGTTTTATTGATTATACTTCATTCAAAATATATTCAAATTTTTGAAAAAGGTATGAATCTATAGTGGTGGACACCATTTTCAATACAAACAAAAATATTGCCAAGTCCTCTATAATTAATATAAGAGTGTATTAATGACTCCCAATGTAAACTGGCAGTCCCAGGGGAAATATATTCAATATAAAGCAAAATTAAGTCCTGTTGTCCTGCAGCCCAGTCTTGGAGAAAGTATCATAAGAGAAAGAAGCACTAGATTGTATAAATGTCCTTAGAAGCAAGTATATTTCATCACTTCACTGAGATGAGCGTCAAAAGACATAGGCTGTCTATAAACCAAGAAAAAATGAAATACGTAATTGTGGAATTTAGACTATAAAAACACTTCCAGTACAGCAGACCTATTCCTTCCATAAATTAGAAAGCTTTAAACATCTCTGATTGTAGAAACCTTTATAAATAAACAGATCGCTCAGATGAACCAGAAAATAACTAATACTTACAAGTTCTTCTCTGTTTTTCAATGCATAAATGCCCTGAAATTAAGGGTTTATAACTACATTATCAGAAATCTGGGCAAACAGCTGATTTCACAAGTATAAAGTTTATTATGGACAGGACACTTGATAAGAAGTGAGAATTGGCTTCATGAACAAGACAATGAATGTAATAATAATGGTAGAAAGCTAACCATAAAAGACTAAGATGTAGTAGGCTAGAAATGGCAGCTAAATAAAATATCTAATATAACTACACTTTTGGAGCTCAGGTTAACCATGTGAGCTAAGGTGTCAGTCTCGGTTAATAAATTTGGTAAACCTAAAGTGATGGATTTGACTCCCATGCGGGAAATAGGAAGGAATTATTAAGTGACAAACTAACTAAATGCCACCCTCAGTACCATCTGGTTAGAAAAGGGCGGAAACCTGTAGATAACCCATCCCGATTAGCCTCAATAGCACAAAAGTGGATGATAAAACAACAACAATTATACTTTTGCTCAAGAGCTATAATTGAACCCCAGACCAAGTAACAGATGTCTTTAATACCTGCAGTGAACCAACTTTAGATCTCTAATATATTTGGTGATTTTCCACAAATGCTTGAGGAAGGAAGGCTTTGTAATTGTCCATAAATTAATAAAAGTTCTTACTATTTAATTTTATTTATATATAATGAAATATTAATCTTTAAATGGATTTATTTTTGCTATTGCCCTCTAGTATATAATATGTTTAAAATAGTATTTAACAACATACAGGAAAAATTATATCAGCAATATTTAATAAAAAATAATTTTCCTGTGATTTAAAGTAAGTCATAAAACTGGCTAAGAGATTAGGTCAATAAGAAAACAATTAATCTAAATCAGTATGCTTGAGAGAATATAAAGCAAACTTGCAATTGAACACTAGATTAATGGGAATTAGAAGAAGAAACCAGTATCGTAAATTATACATGTCTAGTCCTTGTCTGTTCAGATCAAGACCTAATTCCATATAAGAGATAAGGAAAAGATTTAAAGTTCATGTCAAAACTGAAAAGAGTTGGGTTCATATTCCACGAAAAGGAAAAAAAAATAAGACATTTCTTATTGCAATTCCTTTTGACAGAGCAACCTATTTCCAGAAAATGTCACCTGAATTTACACAAGTATATTTATTTAAAAGTGTTTGAAGTTGTTTAATAAGTTACCCAACCCCTTCATAAGAAATTACATTAGATAAATCTGCAATCTAATGGGCACAGGGCGTGGACTGGAACTAAGACAAGAAGCAAGTTTACTGCTGGTAATTAAGAGTTAAGGGCAAGAGAGAAAATAATTTCATATAACTGAATGTAATGAGACAAAGAGAAAAAAATATAGAAATTGCATGACCAAGTAATGGTTAATGGTGTATAGCTGTCCTTGATACAAATCATGAGCTTATCTATGATTAATAAATACAAAAAAAAAGACACTGGAAATATATTTCATGTCTCAAATAATATATAATAAAAAAAATGAAATATATTAAAATGAAACTTTATTATAAATTAATTTAAAATTCAAACCTTTTTATAATTTATATCTGATTACGGGAAGTGGTGATGGTTGAGTGGACTATGCATTCGATTGCTGTATTAGATACAATGTTCAAAACTGAGAATTTCACACTAAATTTTATTTGGTAGTGCAGATGATAGGTTTTGAGGTTAGATATCTATTTGTAACCCCAGTGTCATGAGGCAATTGAGTAGCCACTTGAATAAAAAAGAAAAAAATTATTTTTAGTCTGCAATGCTATTCAGCTATTCACATGTGCTAAGCTGGCCACTTGTTTTCCCCCAATGTCGTATTTATGACAGGCACGACCACTTCTTGGGTTGCTGAACCAAGCATATTCATTTTCATAAATATTTGTAAAAATGATGAGTATTTCATGTGCATAATTCTATTTCATAGTAATATAAATTAATACATTTTCTATTAATTTAATGTATAAATTATAAAACAGATAATTATTTTATAACTTACTAAATTTACATAACATAAAACATATCAAAATATCTCTCCTACCATGTTTATATTTGACATCCTCATCAAGAGTTTGCTATTTCATTATACTTAATTTCTCTTTTCCGATTGCTATAAATTACCTTTAAAACAACAGAAAGTGGGCTCAACTTTAGGTCCAACCTTTGGCAAGGTCTTAGCCCAACTGCGAAAAAGGGTATTTCCATGGTGAAACAAGGATTGTGAAACACCATTGTGGTAGTTGCCAGTAAAGATCCACAAGAGATATTAGAAGAAAAAGGGGGAGGGGGAGAAATTTATTTATATTGAATTAATATTGATTTATGGTTTATCCACTGCAATAACACTGATCAAGAGTACGTCGGATATGAATATCACAAGACAACAAAATAACCATATATGCCACATCAGCATAAATAGCTCAGTGGTTCATTGTTACTCTGCTTTCCTGATGACAGTGGGAGTAAGATTAAATGAACCAATGTCACCAGTCTTGTTTAGCTTTAAATTTGAAAGGGAGTCACAAAGTGGTGAACACCCATGACATTTTCAATGCTCAGCCCTGACCTTTGGAATACTCATTTGGGGGCAAATTACTTTAAAAAAAATGAGATAAAGGATTTAATGAGTGAAAATAAGAGACTTTATTTGTTAGCATTTATTTATTTAAATGATTTTCACAACGATGGTGATTTGCTTGCCAATCAGTAGTTAGTAAAAAATGAAAAACAGAAAAAAAAATAATAAAAGAGAAAAGAAACAAATTAAAGAAGCTATGGAATGCAGTGGTTCCTGAAACCATTATTACTATACCAAATCCCATATGTATTTAAATATCTAATGTATGACACACAAGAGGGTAATGAAAATATAAAATAAAATACATAAAAAAAAAGAAACAAGAAAAGCAAAAATAAAAGTGTTGACACCCAGTTAATATAATAGAAAAATGAAGAATAGCATAAGGAAATTATAGACTATAGTAGATTGCATATTAATGTTTTTAGTTGTGTAATGATTGTGCCAATGCAATTACCAGTTATCAGTCAATAGTTCCTGTTAACATTTGATCAACATTTAGTGTAATTAATGACCATGAGTATTACACTAAATGTTGATCAAATGTTAACAGGAACTATTGACTGATAACTGGTAATTGCATTAATGTAATTAATGGTCATTAGTATTGCTGTTGTACATTATAACCCACCCTGGCTAGAAAAGGGCGGTAACCTGTAGATAACCCGTCCCGATTAGCCTAAGTTGCAAAAAGTGGACGTTAATAAATAATAATAATGTTATACATTATAATATGATATTTTAATTATTTGAGTTCTCAACTAGTTTTGCAGGGACTTACTCAAGCTAAATATTTTTTTAAATTTTATTTGGTTTGTGCCCCACATCGATGGTGATTGGCAAGATCTCTAATTGTTAAGGGGTAGTTAGAATAATATATTTATTCCTTCATTTACACCTTTGTTGTACTTTATTTTTATATTATGGAAAATATTTCTTAAATATCTGATTGATTCTCATATCCTTGCTTTGTCTAAATGAATATAATAAAAGTTATCCCTTTTAAATCTTTTTAAGTATGCTGTAGACCTATTCTATTTTATACTATATATTTTTGTAACTGTTTATATGTTTTAGATATGTTAGTATTTGTGGAATATATTGGCTGCTGTCAGTTAATAGTTCTGTCATATCGTAGGGTATGTGAAGGTATTTTCTTTGGATGCAGTCTGTCAGTATGTGTTTGTTGCAGTATTTGCATATAGGGTTCTCAGTCCTTGTCATTAAGTGTCTATGTGTTAGGTAGGTGTGGCCGACCCTGAGTCTGGCAAGAACAACTTCCTCTTGTCTAGTGCTCCTATGGCTCGATGGCTACACCTTAATAGTACTTTTGACACTGCGGAGGTGGTTCTTTACTTCCATCCATTCTGATTGCCATTTGTTTAGGATTCGGTGGCGTATATGTTTCACTATGTCTTCGTATAATAAGTTTGTTTGTGTGTATTGACTTTGTTGAGTAATTAGTTTAGCCTGGTAGTCTGCTGTCATACTAAGTCCCAAAGTCCTCGTGTCCTGCCAGCCAATATAAAGCAATTGTATTTTTATATGTTTGTGTTTTTATAAATTTCTTCTGTAATGTTTAGTGCTATTGAATGAGTGATGTAAATGTCTCGGAGGTTTAATAATGAATTTAGTGAATCTGAACAAATTAGTGTGTGTTTGGGTTGTGATGATCTACCTATCATGTTTTTAAGTGCCACCCAAATTGCGTGGAGTTCAGCTCCAAGTATGCTGTAGTGGGATGGTAACTTTTCCGAAAAAACTTCTCTTTCTGTGACAGATGGAGATCCAACTTTGTCATAGCTTTTGGATCCGTCAGTATACCAAACAGAATGGAAGTTTTCCTTTATAAAAATTATTTGAAGAATAGGGTGGACGATGTGTCTGATTTTTTATTTTTAAACTTGGTTAAAAATTGGTCTACAACGTACTTAATAAGCCAAGGAGGTGTTTTAGGTATCCTTAGAGGGAATAGATTCTCGCTTTGAATACCAAATAAACCTTCACTTTCATTATTTCTGATAGCGAAAGAGCTAAATATAAATAAAATAAAAACAATATATCATCATACCTTCAGTCTTTATAGGTGCTTGAGGAGGAGGAATAGCAGGGAGAGGAAATTTCTTGGTGAGTTCGATTAATAGCATGTCAACCCTTTGCCGTTGGAAAAAAGAGCTCGGTTCTTCCCGAACATTTTCCTTCTTTGACGGCTTGTCTGCAACCTTCAGCTCCCAAAAGTAACCTTTCGAAGGGTGGTACCTTGAATATGAACTTGCTTCTTCAAAGGCAGACTGTAAGTGATGTACAGTCGACAACTGGGGGAAAAAAAAAATTAAACTTTGGTGAAATGAGGAATTAGGAAGTAAGAAAAAGCTATAATAAGTATATCTGAAAGTGAGAAAATTTTTAGAATTTGTGTAGTATCAATAATGAGTACAAATTGTATATGTAAGATATATTTGATTTATAGTAATAGGAAATAAAGTCTGTCACGCAGGGGCTACATAAACTAAGCAGATTTCCCACTTGAATTTTAATAATAGATAAACCTACGTACTGCTAGCACAACACCACCGTGAATATTAGGTGAATAAATACAAACGGTAATAAGAAAATCAAATTTTGGTAGTCACAAGAACATATTTGGATGTATCTCGTATAATAAAGGTCTCTGGAATACAATATTTGGTATTTAAGCTTCGAATAATGTGGTTTATTATATAACAGAGTATTGTTTACGTAACACGAGTAGAAGTGGGGGTTTACTGAAGGCTGAAAACTGGAAAATGCAAATATCTCGGTTAATATTCAAGATACGGAATAAATGTATATAACAATATTTATAGTACATTTAATTTGCAATAAGATTCATTCTATACACTTCTTCGATCTGAGTTATAGTAATGAAGATATTTCAACTTTTCAAAATTCTCACCCTCTATACCACCCCCCTGGTCCGATTTCAGCCGTTAACGAACTTGATCTTTCTTTTTACATAAAACAACTAAATATCAAGTTTGGTGACAAACAAGCAAAAATTTCGACCGCTAGAGCGGTAACAGACAAATATATATACAGTTTTGAACGGGCCTCATCTTCGTCATCTACTGAGTAGGATCGATGGGCATTTGAAGACAAATTTCAAAAATTGTGTCATGAGTATGGCCTCAATAGCTGATTTCCCTTAAGGGAAATCTGCTAAAAGGTTCATATTTAAGTTAAAATATTTATCTAACAAAATTAAATTATTTATTAACATCCACTTTTTGCAACTAAGGCTAATTGGGATGGGTTATCTACAGGTTACCACCCTTTTCTAGCCAGAGTAAGGCTAGAACTACGGATTTTATTTAGTGAATTCTGTCGCTAAATAAATTCCTATTGCCCAGGGCGGGAATCGAACTCGCTATTCTTGGTTTATCATGTTCTAATGTTAAGTCTATGTTAAGTTCTAATTGATTTTTTTAATAACCATATATTTTATATTAGGATTATGTGAGGGGGAACTTTGGGAGAATTTTTAGTCCATCATTAAAAAGTTGTTTAGAAGAAAACACAAAGTTATTTAAATACAATGAAAAAATAGCTTAATTTACTTTGTGCCAATCTCCTCATTGTTCTTTTAGTCAGTAATAGAAGTTAGAGGTGTGTTCAGCGGCATTCAGTTAGGTATGCCATGGTTGGGCTCAATTTACCTTGAACTTGGAGACATTTTGACATGTATCTGTAAATTGTGTATTTTTCTTTATTTATTTTTATACACATGTAGTGGGCGAGTACCATGTATTCCTCATCCTTTTTAACTTTAGGTTAAGTTGATGTGTACCTGACTGTTGTAAGTAGTTTTCATTGTTATAGTTATTTTTCTTTGATGTTTTTAATATGTTGGTTTTGTTCAGAAATATGTTTTTTAACATTTTAGTGCCTTGAGAAAGGAAGTAAAATATATTTTGAAACATTGGCTAAACTATCATTTCAAGTTAATAACATCTATGAGCTGACCTGTTACCACATCATAACCATCAAAATTAATTATTTTGGTCAATTAGTGATAAATATTAGTTAAGTTACTTATGCAAGAAAAATGTTACAGCAAGCTACTTATTAACATTAGGAGTGGTTTGTGTTCCAAATACCACCAATATTTCAGGATACATTCATTGTAAAAAAAATAACCACACAATGATTAAAAAAAGAAAATAACAAGTTATAAAAATGTTGATATACAAGACTAATTTAAAGTGGAGATATAAAAAAACTCTTAATTTCACACTAATTTGATCCCACCTCTTTTTCTCCTTATAAGGAACTCAAATATAATGGCTACATCAATAAACTAATAAATAGCTTCTGATTTTTAGCACAGGTCCATATTGTTGAATTGGAACATAATATACATGAGTAATGAATCGCAAACAGTTTCTACTATGCATGGGGTATGTATTAGCATATTTCCCTCACGGCAAATCAGCTATTGAGGTTGTACTCATGAGACGATTTTCAAAAAATATATTCAAATGTCCATCGATCCTACCTAGTAGATGACAAAAATGAGATCCATTCAAAATTGCATATATATAATACATATAAATATATATCTGTTAGCGCTCTAGCGGTCGCAATTTTGATTTAATCATTCATTGTTAATGGCTGAAATCCAACCAGTGGGAGGAAAAAATTTGTTATTATGCGTCAGATTGCAAAATGTGTAGAACCAATCTTATTGCAAATGTTCTTATGTACGTAGTAAGGTCCATAAGTTTCCGGCCTGTCCTGCTTCTGCTTGCCCTCCTTCAAACGTGCCGGGAGCTGCACGCCTATGCAGGTCCATGCCTGCTCACTCCATACCCATTGCCCGCACTTCCTCAGTCTTGTCAGTCAGTGCCCAGCCTTAAAGGAAACTCCCCATTTTTACAATGTTTAAACTCAAGTTCCGTGCGGTAATTAAATTCTTTTGTAAAGAGGGTCTTACTCCTGCGCAAATTAAAGAGCGCTTGGATTGTGTATATAGGCAGTCCTCCCCCTCGTATTCCACAGTGAAAGAATGGGCAAAATTATTAAAGTTAGGGAGAGAAAGTCTAGAAGATGACCCACGTCCCGGTCGCCCACTGGAAGCTCTCACTTCTGAAACAATCCAACTTGTGGAATCTGAATTGCTGTCTGACCGACGACTGAAAACCAAGGAAATAGCAGCGAGGTTGGGGCTTTCAAAAACAAGTGTTTTGAGGATCATCAAAGAACATTTGCATATGAACAAGGTTAGTGCAAGATGGATTCCAAAAATTCTTTCAGCTCATCAAAAACAGGAACGAGTTCACTGCTGCAATGAATTTTTACGCGAGTATAATGCCGACCCAAAGAATTTTTTGGACTCAATTGTAACTGGGGATGAGACAATGGTTCTATATTATGACCCTCTCAGCAAAAGAGAGTCAATGGAATGGAGAAGACCAGGAGAAGCGCCTCCTTTAAAGGCAAAAGTCACGCAGCCAACAAAAAAGATAATGGCCACAATTTTTTGGGACTGTAAAGGAATACTATTGATAGATTTTAAAGAAAGGAATACCACAATGAATGGTGAGTATTATGCAGCCCTACATCACCGGTTTGAGACGCCATTAAAGAGAAGAGGCGAGGGAAGTTAAGCAGAGGCTTCCGCCTCCTTCACGACAATTCCCCTGTCCACACAGTACACACATTGATTTCCAAGGCTGCTGTGAAGGACTGTGGATTCCAAGAAATCTCTCACCCACCCTACATCCCAGACTTGGCCCCTAGTGATTTCTACCTTTTCTCAAAATTAAAATCTGACCTTCGTGGAAGGCGATTTAACACCGACGAAGAGCTCCAGCAGTGGAAGAACATTTTTTTAACAAAGAAGAAAATTATTTTTTTCATGGTATAGAAATGTTGCCAGAGCGTTGTAATAAGTATATTGAACTTAGAGGAGAATATATTGAAAAACAGTAAAACCAGTTTTTTCTTTCACCTTTCCTTCTATCCCAGGCCAGAAACTTTTGGACCTTACTACGTATGTATTTTCACTATCTTTATTATTAACCGAGATATTTGCATTTTATAGTTTTTGGCCTTCAGTAAACCCACCCTCCTACTCTTGTCATATTAACAATAAGCTGTTATGTTGTGAAGCACATTATTTGAAGCATAAATACGAAATATTGTTCTCATTGTACTTTTACTTTTTGAAATAAATGAAAATACGTGGAACATGTGGGAAATCTGCTTAGTTAAAGCAGCCCCATCATGACAGACTTCTTTATTTTTCAAAACCTCTCTCGTCCAGAGATATTGTAAGTGGGAGAAATGTTATCAAATTGAGCATAATCGGTTTTTATATGCTTTATTCCCACGAAACAGTCCAAGTTCTCCTATATATTGATTTTTACATTATTGGAGACCATCCTTGATTCCTTGCAAAATTTGATCATGTTTAAACCATAAGAATATGAATTTGTTCTCATCAGTCAAATTGTACATTCATTAATGAAAAATTTAATTTCTACTTGTTCATTAGAATCATATGGATTGGATGAGATTAGATTGATTTCAACAATATTAATAATGCCACTACTTACAGATACCAAACGATTTACATGAACTACTCCATAGTAGTGGAAGGGAAGTCCATTCATAGAAGCTAATCTCAGATGTTTAAAGACTAACACTTTTATTCAAAAATCTAAACAAGTGATATCATACATTTTTATTTTTTTAATATTTTTTGGAAGTAATATTTTTAGTTTAAACTTAATATTTTTTTCATATTTTTATTCTATTGTTGTTTCACTACATCTACTTATTTGTTCATTGTTTATATTTCTACTTTTTCCCCAATGAACTTAATTGACAATATTTTTAATTTATTTTATCCTTTTTATAGCATTTATTTGTAAATAATTTTTATAAATGGCTTTATTTCACTTATTCCTTTTCATATTTTGTTTAATTTTGTAGTAGTTTTGTTTTTAATTTATAGTTTATAGATTTTTTGTTTTTATCTTTGACACATACTTATCGTTTCTAATTTTATTAGTTGACTATTTTTTTAAATTTCATATTTGTTTTATACTGGATATGCTTTGATTTTAATGTTTTTAGTTTTTATTGTTTTTTGACTGTTTTAACACTGTTGTCCATGCTTTGTTTGTTAGATAGGCTTTGGGTTTTTGTATGTCAGCAGGCACTGACAACGGAACACTGACTCTGAAAGTGCACTTTGCATAAATTTAAACCAAAAAAAGATAGTCATGTTAATTCAAGAAATCAATGAACACCACACGGATTATAATATCTTATAAAGCCCATGTGAATTTGTATTTATGGATTAAGCCATACTTACAATTCTGGAATTGAGTACAGATCCTAAATCCGGAGCTTGATATACTTTCCCGGCAATGATATAATAATCAGCAAGGGGGGTAGTCTGTTGCGGGCTGTAGCGTTGCTGCTTCCGAATAACGTAAAGAATTGGTTCTTGGACATGAATCAGCGCATACTCAACTCCAGTCATATTCCTAAGAATAATAAAAGTATAAGATCAATAAGTGAATTAATAGAAAGAATAAAAACTATTTTAACCATTACATGCTTATATTAAAGATTGATCTCATTTTGCTTTACTTGACAAAATAATCTTGTTAATTCTCAAAGAATCATTTAACTATTTAACAAATGGAGGCAAAATTCAAACCAGTGTATATTTTTTATGTTCAGAATTGTCAATTTGAAAATAAATTTTCTAGGCAAAAAGAATTATCTGGCAATTAACTAACTTTTAAAAGTGTGGAAAGCATTTATAATTTCGGAGCCAAACCAAGAAATGTCTCATGTTATCGGGAATGGAATATGTAAATTAACAACAAGAAGCAAAGTCAATCAGCAATTTGGGATGCCCGAATAATTATTGAAGTGAGCTATAAAAAGATAAATATTTTCAACACAACATACAATAATGAAAAAAAAATGAAAGGGACGAATCTGGAGATAATAATGAAATGTAATACTCTGATTAGAAAATTGATAAGTAAAATTGACCAAGTCCATTCTCCCTAACTTTACTGCAGAGTTTATTCTGAAAATTTCTCAGAACGTTAATGTAGTTTACTTAACTACTTTTAATTGTAGTTAAATAGTGACTATTTTACCAAATCATAAATTAATAAAACCAATTAAGCTCATGAGAAGGTTGTAAAAATTCACAGACTCCTATAAAATTGGGGAAAATAGACTGTCGCATTAACTACTCAGCTACCATATGATAACATTAGAGGCTGATAAAATATTTAACTCAGTACTTGTCATGAATAATCAATCCACTGTTCCCTAAGCTTAGCCTATACTTTAAGATATTAGAAAAAACTAATTCCACCAATAAAATAACAGAGGCACACATTAAAACATTGTGGCGAGACTTATTTGTAATATTTGATTTCATTAAAAATAGATATAAATAAAAAAATGATGCTTTTCGCATTTTATGCACCCTAATTTAATTTAATTCATTTTGGATACCATAAGACTTGCAAAAAAAAAAGTAATAATACTCACATTAATTGGTCAAGGCTGAGCCGCTGCATTTTAATCATTTCGTTGTTACATGTTCTGTCATAGAAAGGATTACTTCTCTCTGAGAAGTAATCCATGACATTAGCTTGGTTCAAAATAGGTATCCATGCACTATCATGCCAGGATAACCCCAAAGGGTTTTCTGAAATTTATAAAAAACAGTATTAGAATATCTTAAAATGCATAAATTTTAGAATTAAATGTTAAAAATAATTTTTTGATTATTACCTGGCAAACAAGACACTCTACTAGGCATCATGACTATCTTAGATAAAACAATTTATTTAATTTAAAACATTCTACTCAAAGAGATTGTCACACATAAACGCAATTCCTATGAAAACGAAACATCTCACTAAACATTTGAGGATAAAGTTGCAACTTATTAATAAAATTGGCACAACCTTTAGCAACAATAAGCGCTTTAAATGTAAATCAACTTTTGTTAAATCTAGTTGCTGTTAAGGATCGACATAAAGTTATAATAAATCCAAAGAGGTAACTCGTATAAACATGTACAAATGAAAGAGAAATACGTCATGGAGAACTATTCTTTACAGCTATATTGACAATGTATTATTTATTAACGTCCACTTTTTGCAACTAAAGCTGATCGGGACGGGTTATCTACAGGTTACCACCCTTTTCTAGCCAGGGTGGGGTTTTAGGATGTTATTTAATGAATTCCATCACTAAATAATTTCCTTTGCCCAGGGAGGAATCGAACTCGCCACTCTAGGTTGGTGTATGTATTATTTATGAAACGATTCATGATATTGTTTTAATAATTGGTGAAAGGAGATGAGGTGGTGTTGTACTATATCCCCGTGCTAAATGAATCAAGTTTAAGAACGAAGATTGCACACTGGATTGTATTGATCTGTGTCTTTAGGAAGGGCTGAGGTTGGAATTCTATCCGTTCTCTGGTGTCATTGTTATTATGGAGTTACTTAAATCAATGATTCGTGATATTTAGTCTGTAAATCAACTGAACTCTCCCAGTGTTGCAAGTCTTGGCACTTCATGGCCATTAGAACCAGAGATTTTAGCAAATTTCCCTCAAGGGAAATCAGCTATTGAGGTCGTACTCATGACGCGATTTTTGAAAAATTCTTCGAATGTCCATCAACCCTACTCAGGAGATGACGAAAATGAGGTCCGTTCAAAATTATATATAAGTAACGCTCTAGTAATTTTTATTTGAGCTTTACCAAACTCGATATTTACTCGTTTTGTGCAAAAAAAAGAAAAAAAGATCAAGTTCGTTAATGGCTGAAATCGGACCAGTGGGAGGGGGATTTTCGAAAATTCGAAATATCTCCGTTACTATACGTCGTATCGAAAACTTTTATAGACACAATCATATTGAAAATTAAATTCACTATAACTATTGTTATATACATTCATTTTGTATCTTGACTATTAATGGAGATATTTGTATTTTTATTAAGTGTGTGAGGATATCGGACGAGATCGGTCGGTTATATTCCGTGAGGTTCCAACGAAAGATAGTTCGGCCGTTTCCGTAACTGTTCGGCTCCTGTTAATTTGGTTTAGAAACTTGTTACTACTACTGTTACTAGTATGTAGATTTCTCTATTGTAAAACTTCACGTAGGAAATCTGCTCAGTTCCCGCATCCCCTGTGTGACGGACTTCCCATATTCTTTTCAGACATTCAGGTTCAAATTTGTAATTGTTATTATATGAAAGGACTTTTAATCTTAAATATTGAGATAATTTACATTAGTTTGGTAATTAATAATAAGTTACATACTTATTATTGACATAGTGGCTTTGTTGTAGAAAACCAAAAATACTTGACGCATCCAGTTACGTTTTTTAGCATATAATAAATGTAATTATATTTCATAGTGCCATTGAAACAACAAATAAATATGTCAGAAAACGATTAGGTACATATAAATTGTAATGCTGGTCTGCACGTTGCTTGCTAATTAACTCAAACAACTTTTGAATAACATTTTGAGTTCTGACATTCAAAGGAAATATTTTATATTTTATTTCACCTTTTTTACTTGGGATAACAGGGACTACCAAAGATCTGGAATTTATTTAGTTACATTTTACAAAGTACATTTTTTATATTCATATCTTATTTTTCTCTAGAATAGGCATCAATGAAGAAAGTACTGTGCTTGTAGAATTCTATTTTCCATTGAGTGCACATTTAAATTGTTTATCAAATTACTCACCTGATAAATTACTAAAAATAATTAATGTTGAGGATTTTAATACTAATTTTAAGACTTTGGTTTAGAAGGTCCTTGTATACCCTGGCAAACAACGGCGTAATTGAGTAGTGGCAGTTTCCTTCACAAAACTTAATTATTTACAAAAAAAAAATCTGATATAGCCAGGATAGGACTTACTGGATAAATGAATTATCTATCTAAATAAAATTAAATGGTTTGTCTGATTTTATATTTAAATTCGGATTTTTTCACGTTCCAGACCACTGTAAGGATCATAATTGAATGTCTTGTCTCGCTGCCTCCCCCCCCCCCTTTATTACTCAAATTGGCTCCAAGGATTTCAAAGTGATTTAACATTTGTGAATCAACTATCCCAAGGTACAACTTAGGCTATATGAGAATTCGAATTTTTAAATATGAGAAGGGGAGGATTGATATGACGCCTAAACACATATTCGTTAATATTTTAGTTAATATAATTTTTATTGAAATAACGTAAAGAACAAATTTTGCTTGGAATGATGATAAAACTTTACACTTACTTTTATGAATTACATATTTTGACTTCCAACTTCCAGGTGCCAAAGCCTTGTTAACGTTGTCATAACGGGAAAATGTGATGAATGAATAGTGTTTAGAATACAATATAGGATACTGGATTTGTGAATTCAAAAAATTTAAGCTCCGATTTCGTCAATTGTATTTTTATTTTTTTTTTAGAATTTATATACTCGTATATCAGTGATATGAATATTGTCATCGTGACTAATTTACTCTTTACTACAACTGATAGGAGTGAGGATTTACTTTGATGACCTACAAAAGCCCGTCATACGGGGGCTGTGTTATCTAAGCAGATTTCCCACGTGTGTCAAATATTTGCATTTATCTCATTCTTAATTTGAAGTTTAAATTTATGAATATATATATATATATATATATATATATATATATATATATATATATATATATATATATTCTTTTTTTTTTTGGGCAGTAGAAATTTATTTAGTGACGGACTCATTAAATCAACTCCTTAGTATCACATTGGCTAGAAAAGGGTGGTTCCCTGTAGATAACCCGTCCCAATTGGCCAAAGTGTCATAAAGTGGGCGTAAAGAAATAATAAGTTCACAATATCCATCTAATAGGCAATCAATTCTTCAGGAGTAAACAATAATATCACTGTAATTTAACGACATTTAAATAATATTCAGTGGTTACGTTTATGCAACCTTTATACCTTGGTAGGATACCACTATTATATTAATTCATTAAGGATAAAAGTTTCTAAACATGAATTCGTGGAATTTCCACTTTTTATTTCACGGCCATAATAACTGAATGACTACAATTACTGTACATGTAACAAATCATTAGTGCTACGTGAATATAACGGATGGTTTTGTGCACCCACTCGTTATATATCTACCTGAAACTATTTCTATTTCGAAAGACATGAAATACGGCTAGTTTGTAAAGAATGACTGAACTAACTAACAGATCATGGAATATAAAAATGTTATGGAATATAATTTACATACCGTTTTAAAATAAATAAAAAAACATTCTATACAAATCTGTGATTCTTAATAGGTACGGAGAAATTTCCATTTATTTTTTTTATTTTTGTGTTCTAATAATATTATATTCTTTTTATATATTATATATTCTTATTTTCATTTATAATAGTATATGCGATTATATATACTATATTATATATTCTTATTATCTCGGGAGGAAGTTGTTCTTGCCAAACCCAGGATCGGCCACACATACCTGACATAGACGCTTAATGACAAGGACAGATAACCCCGCAAATACTGCAACAAGCACCAAACGATAATACACATACAGACAGACTGCATCAACAAAAACCTTGACATACTCTACAAAATGACAGAACTACAAACTGACCGCGGCCAATATATTCCACAAATAGTAACTTATCTTAAACATAAACATTTACAAGTGCATATAGAATAAAATACAATAGGTTTACAGCATACTTACTAAGATTTAGAAGGGATAAATTTTATTGAAGTGAAAACTTCTTTAGGCACGTTGTGCACCTCGTAAGGAAGCATTTGCGGGAGAGGAAAAAAGTATGAAATCGCGACACGGCCACCGCCACCGCTAGTACTCAACTCAAAGCTAAAGGAGCTTCTTTTCTTCATAACTCCTAAACCAAATTAAGTAGCTAGAGTTTTCGTTCGCATACCATTTTAAAGAGGACAAAACCAGCATCATTTCGTTCACAGATACTATATATCTACCATTTTTATTTTCATAGATATTTTAATCCGAAGTTTAAATAAATTCGAATATTTAAATAAATTCCGATATTTAAATAAATTCGAATCAAAACTGTTTGTATCCTACTTTAGCTACCATATACCGATTGTATCAGTTTTAGAAATTGGTGATGATGCTGGCAGTGATGATGGTGCAAGAGTTGTTGAAATTATGGATAGAAATTGATTTTTCTGAGTGTACTTAACTTATTTTTGTAAAGCATTTGTAATAATTCTGAAATGTAATTTTTTTCTTTTATGTAAAATAACTGAAATAATTATGTATAGTATTTTATATTGATAAATAAAACAATTCGTGGTACATTATTTACATTTTTCATGTAAAATAGAACATAACTGTTACTTATTGATAAATAACTAAAAATATTTTTAAAATAAGACTTCGTAAAAGATTTTTCTCAGCAATGCCAAAATTGAGCGATCAAAGCTAAAAGAGTTTTCACTTCTACCGGCAGTCCCCTGACTGCTTTTTTTTTTTATATTCATTTAGACAAAGTACGGATATGAGAAACACTCAAATATTTAAGGAATATTTTCCATACTATATAAATAATGTAGAACCAAGGAGTACATGAAAGAATAAATATATTATTCTAACTACCCCCTAAAGAGAGATCTTGTCAATCACCACAGATGTGGGGCACAAACCAAATACATAACAAATATTTTTGGATTCAAGAATATTAACATGGACAAATGATAAGTTGATCGGACATTCACAAATTGAGCCCCTGTGACAGACAGTGCCTTTCCTTTCTTGAGATATATTGCCCCATCCCCTTATACATACGGGGTGTGGCTATTAAATAACGAGACTGACGCTGTAAAACATTTTATTTTTATTTCATACATTTTTACTTATTATCACCTTCAATATACACCCCTCCTTTATCCCTACAACGCTCCATGCGAAGTTTCCATTGTTCGAAACAGTGCTGGAAGTCTTTTTCTGTCAGCTCCTTCAGGACGCGTGCCGCTTTCTCTTTCACAGCTTCAACAGACTCAAATCTTGTTCCTTTTAATGCAGATTTCACCTTAGGAAACAGATAGAAGTCGCACGGCGCAAGATCCGGCGAATAAGGCGGATGGTCTAACACTGGGATGCTGAATTTGGCTAGAAACCTCTTAACAGACAATGCGGAATGAGCCGGCGCATTGTCTTGGTGGAGAACCCATGACTTGTCCTTCCACAATTCAGGTCGTTTTTTCCTTATTCTTTCGCGGAGTTCAGCAAGAACGTGAAGGTAGTAATGTTGATTAATCGTTTGACCTTCAGGAACCCAGTGAAGGTTCACAATCCCATGAATATCGAAAAAAACATTCAACATTGCTTTGAATTTTGATTTGCTCATTGGAGCTTTTTTGGCTCTCGGTGAAGATGGGCTCTTCCAGTGCATGGATTGGCGCTTTGTTTCAGGATCATACATAAAAAACCATGATTCGGCACATGTTATTATCCTTTCCAGTAAGTTTGGGTCATTTTCAATGG
The DNA here is from genome assembly GCA_019009955.1 of Riptortus pedestris. NCBI lineage: Eukaryota > Metazoa > Arthropoda > Insecta > Hemiptera > Alydidae > Riptortus > Riptortus pedestris. The sequence continues at coordinate 50,154,548 of CM032229.1, forward strand.
CATTCAAAGTGTCAGTACAAACATTTTTGTGAGCTTCCAGTGGTCAAATGTGAGAATTTTAGGCACCATTTTGGCACACACTTTTTGCATGCTAAAATTGTTATGTAATATTTGCCGGATTCTTTATCAATTCGTACAGTTTCAGCAATCGCACGAATACTTAACCGACGGTCAGATCGAATCAGATTACCGATTTTTTCGATATTGTCATCCGTTTTCGACGTGGAAGGGCGACCCGGGCGTGAATCATCTTGAACGTCTTCTCGGCCATCTTGAAAACGCTTAAACCACTCAAAAACACGTGCACGCGATAAACATTCATTGCCATACACTTCTTTCAATAAATTATAAGTTTCAGTAGCGGTTTTTCCAAGTTTCACATGAAATTTCACAACAATTCTTTGCTCGTTACACTTAACATTTTTCCGGCGAAACAAAAAAACAACTCTAATGCGAACGAAGGCTACGGCTGTACTGATTTGTTTACAGAAGCGAGAGGCACTATATTCGAAAGAGGAAGCTTCACGATAACAGCTGTTAGTTGCTGGCGTTTGGCGCATGCGCACTTCTTCGGTAGTAGCGTCAGTCTCGTTATTTAATAGCCACACCCCGTATACTTATAATATGATATGGCCCCCCCCCCAATAAAATATATTATTCGCAAAAATAAAATTCTTGAAAATGTTCTTCGTTGATGAAGGGGTTAGGCCCTAGCCACTAGGGTGTCAAAACCACATTGGTTATCGTTTCAAAATACTGATACTGATGTTTTCATAGTGTTACCGGGAAATAATTATTCAGTTTTATCATTTTAAATTATTCAGCTAATATTCTTAATTATATGAAAGTGATGTATCTTATTTTGTTATATTACTAGTTATATTGTTGGGGCTCAGTCAGATTCCCGCCCTGGGTAATAGAAATTTATTTAGTGACGGACTCACTAAATAAACTCCTTGAGCCCACCCTGGCTAGAAAAGGGTGGTAACCTGTAGATAACCCGTCCCGATTAGCCTAGTAGCATAAAGTGGACGTAAATAATAATAAACAAAGTTATATTGTTAAGCTCAGAGTGATGTTATCTATATTCGTGAGACAATAACGTCTTTGGAATATTTATTTAACCTATTCCAGCAGTTCATAGATTGTTACAAGCTTTGACATTTGACCTGTTTTTTATGTATTTCCTATTTTGTTTAGTTAATTAAGATAATTATTGTGTGTTTTCTTTTGGTTAGGGTTTCATTATTTTAGTTTCATTTCTTTGTACTTAAGTTTCTTACTAACTATGGTAAGTGTAAAGAAATTATTATTCATTGAAGTTATGCATTATACCCCTTCTAATTCTCTTTTATTATTCCACTTAGGCGCATCATTTCAAGGAAGAGGATATTGATGGTAAGAATGAATTGGGTTTGTTAACAATTTAAAAGATTGATTTATATTCAAATATATTCGATCTAATCAAATATATTATTTTCAGAATTTCGAGAATGCTTTTTCCTTTTTGCTCGCAATGGCCATATTAGGACTCTAGACGAATTGACAGTTATTATGAGGTCACTTGGTATGAGTCCAACTATAGCTGAATTGAAAGGATATTTAAAAGAAAAAGGTTACATGTTTAAACTGACCATATATATGCTGACTAATCAAAATATTTTGTTCATTGGCTATTGTGATCTATAGCTTACTTCATAAAATGTTAAAAGCATATCCACTTTGTATTCATTGTATCTATTTAGCTGTAAATATATTATTTTAGGTGGAAAAATGTCATTCCCCGACTTTCTCAAGGTAATGCACTCTCATTCAAGAGTCGAAGACCTTCCGAAAGAAATAGTTGATGCATTTAAAGCCGGCGACACTGAAAAAACAGGCACCGTCCCAGCTGCACATTTGAAGCATATGCTGTTACATTGGGGAGAGCAGCTCAGCGCCAAGGAAGGTAAAACCATAGTCATATTTTTATTAATTGACCGATATGAAATTTTAGTTTATTAGGAATCTCTAGATGAATAAAATGCTTTTTGTCTTTTAGGGGCCCCTTCCATTGTGCCCATGTGTTTGATATTGCTATGATTTTAGCGGATTTCCCTCAAGGGAAATTAGCTATTTAGGTCATACTCAAGACATGATTTTCGAAAAATGTCCTCAAATGTCCATAGATCCTATCCAGGAGATGAATGTGAGGCCCATTCGAAACTATATGTATGTATGTGTGTGTGTATATATATATATATATATATATATATATATATATATATATATATACTAGCTCAGATACCCGGCTTCGCCCGGGAATTCATTTGAGGCTGAATGGTGATGGTATTTTTTAGCAGGCTTTACATTGCACAATATTTTGACATTTACCCGTCCCAGTGTTTAGGATTGATACCCGTCTTTCCCGTGGATATGCTAATAATAAAATTATTTGTTTGATAAGGCTTCACAGTCTTCGATATTTTTATATTTCCCGTCTCTTATACATGTAAATATGTTGAATTTTTATTTCAGGCCTCCCTTATAACCCCCCTCCCGTTCGAACCTAAAAATTTTAATATAACTTATAATCATGGAAGAATTAATGCTAATTGACATACCGAGTTTTGTTAAGTTCGGTTCAGCCGTTAGTGCCCGCTAAAGTTTTAACGTATAACTCATTTATACTTAGGTATACGACAAAAGTGTATATAACAAAAGTTACTCCAAATAACAAAATAGACAACTTTTGTTATGTTTATATTTGCGGAAAAACCAATAGGAAACGAAATATCGCTATTTTTATTTATTTATTATATAGTACATAGGCACCGAACTCCGGAGAGTTATTTGTGCCTAGGTGGTCTAGATTCTATTATCACTATTTTTAATTTCAGGCTTCCCCTATAACCCCCACTCCTGCCCGTCCATAGAAATGTTGGTATGGCTTATGATAATTAAGGCGTCAGAGATAATACACATACCGAGGTTTATTTAGTTCGGTTGAGTCTGTGTGCCAAATAAAATTGTTGACTACCGCTATAATTTTTAGCGTATAACGCCTTTATAGTTCGGTGTACGATAAAAGTGTATATAACAAAAGTTACTCTAAGTAACAAAATAAACAACTTTTGTTATGTGCAAATATGCCGAAAAACCAATAGAAAACGAAATATCGCTATTTTTAATTTCAGGCTTCCCTTATAACCCCCACTCCTGTTCGTCTCAGAGAAAATTAATATAGCCTAAAGTCTAAGTTGGGTTAGTAGTAATATACATACCAAGTTTCATAAAATTTGGTTCAGCCGTTTGTGCGTGAAAAGGTAACAAACAAACAAACAAACAAACATACACAAAAGAAACAAAATGCAGATATGGTGTCTATGACATGTGAAACGAAAAGTTATCGTGAAATTTCGCGAAAAAAATCAATGTACAGACAGAGGTTACAATTTTATCTATATATATATAAAATTGTAACCTCTGTCTGTACATTGATTTTTTTCGCGAAATTTCACGATAACTTTTCGTTTCACATGTCATAGACACCATATCTGCATTTTGTTTCTTTCGTGTATGTTTGTTTGTTTGTTTGTTTGTTTGTTTGTTTGTTTGTTTGTTTGTTTGTTTGTTTGTTTGTTTGTTTGTTACCTTTTCACGCATAAACGGCTGAACCGAATTTTATGAAACTTGGTATTTATATTACTACTAACCCAACTTAGACTTTAGGCTATATTAAAATTCTCTGAGACGAACAGGAGTGGGGGTTATAAGGGAGGCCTGAAATTAAAAATAGCGATATTTCGTTTTTTATTAGTTTTTTGCCAAATATGCACATAACAAAAGTTGTTTATTTTGTTATTTAGAGTAACTTTTGTTATATACACTTTTGTTGTATACCTAAGTATAAATGAGTTATACGCTAAACACTATAGCGGAAGTCAATAATTTTATTTGGGACAAAATACTCAACCGAAATAAATAAAACTCGTTATTTGTATTAGCACTGAGGCCTTCAATATAATAAGCCATACCAACATGTCTATGGACAGGCAGGAGTGGGGGTTATAAGGGAAGCCTGAAATTAAAAATAGCGATATTTCGTTTCCTATTGGTTTTTCCGCAAATATAAACAAAAGTTGTTTATTTTGTTATTTGGAGTAATTTTTGTTATATACACTTTTGTCGTATACCTAAGTATAAATGAGTTATACGTTAAAACTTTAGCGGGCACTAACGGCTGAACTGAACAAAACTCGGTGTGTCAATTAGCATTAATTCTTCCATGATTATAAGTTATATTAAAATTTTTATGTTCGAACGGGAGGGTGGTTATAAGGGAGGCCTGAAATAAAAATTCACTATATTTACATGTATAAGAGACGGGAAATATAAAAATATCGAAGACTGTGAAGCCTTATCGAACAAATAATTCTATTATTAGAAAATCCACGGGAAAGACGGGTATCAATCCTAAACACTGGGACGGGTAAATGTCAAAATATTGTGCAATGTAAAGCCTGCTAAAAAATGCCATCACCATTCAGCCTCAAATGAATTCCCGGGTGAAGCCGGGTATCTGAGCTAGTATATCTATATATATATAAAATTGTAACCTCTGTCTGTACATTGATTTTTTTCGCGAAATTTCACGATAACTTTTCGTTTCACATGTCATAGACACCATAACTGCATTTTGTTTCTTTCGTGTCTGTTTGTTTGTTTGTTTGTTTGTTTGTTTGTTTGTTTATTTGTTTGTTTGTTTGTTACCTTTTCACGCATAAACGGCTGAACCGAATTTTATGAAAATTGGTATGTATATTACTACTAGCCCAACTTAGACTTTAGGCTATATTAATATTCTCTAAGACAAACAGGAGTGGGGGTTATAAGGAAGGCCTGAAATTAAAAATAGCGATATTTCGTTTCCTATTGCTTTTTCAGCAAACATGCACATAACAAAAGTTGTTTATTTTGCAATTTAGAGTAACTTTTGTTATATACACTTTTGTCTTATACCTAAGTATAAATGCGTTATACGCTAAAAACTACTGCGGAAGTCAACAATTTTATTTGGCACTAAAGACTCAACCGAACTAAATAAAACTCGGTATGTGAATTAGTACTAACTCCTTCCTTATAATAAGCTATACTAACATTTCTAGGGACGGGCAGGAGTGGGGGTTATAAGGGAGGTCTGAAATTAAATATAGAAATATTTCATTTCCTAATGCATTTTCGGCAATTATGGCCATAACAAAAGTTGTTTATTTTGTTATTTAGAGTAACTTTTGCTATATACACTTTTGTCGTATACCTAAGTATAAATGAGTTATACGTTAACAACTACTGCGGGAGTCAACAATTTTATTTGGCACAAAAAACTCAACCGAACTAAACCATACTCGGTATGTGAGTTAGCACTAACGCCTTCATTATAGTAAGCTATACTAAGATTTCTAGGGACGGGCAGGAGTGGGGGTTTGGGGGTTATAAGGAAGGCCTGAAATTAATAATAGTGATATTTCGTTTCCTATTGCATTTTCGGCCAATATGAACCTGAAAAAATTAGTTCAAATGTATGTCAATATTTTTTTCCTTAATAATTCCAGTCTATTCATAATGCTCAGGAGAAGGGAAATATGACAATATGCAGGTCAGTGAAGTCTTACATAAAAAAAATAATTTTATTATTAACAAATGCCAACAACGGGTATTAACCCTAAACACTGGAACTGGTAAATGTCAAAATATTGTGCAAAGTAAAGCCTTGCCAAAAATATACCATCACCATTTTGCCTCTAATGAATTCCCGAGCGAAGCCGGGTATCTGAGCTAGTATATATATATATATATATATATATATATATATATATATATTTGTTTGTTAACGCTCTAATGGTCTCAATTTTTGACTGATCGTTACCAAACTCGATATTTTAATGTTTCATAGAATACTTGTTTGGATTAAGTCAATTAACGACTAAAATCCGACTAGTGGGACGGGGAGTTTAGAGGGGGGAAATTTCAAAAATTCTTAATATATTCATTATTATGTGTCAGATCGAAAAATTGTATAGAACCAATCTTATTGCAAATATATCAAGAACTGTTGTCATTGAACTTTAATGTTTAGAGATAAATGCAAATATGTGGCACGCTTGGGAAATCTGCTTAGTTAATTCAGACACTGTGTAATGGGCTTTTAAAATAATATTTAATGCTATTATGATGTTTTTTAAAATTATACTGTAATAGTCGTTAGTCTGTGTGACAGACATTTTATATATTTAGAATAAGAAATCATAGTCTTAAAAAGTGCTTAATCTCTACATAGTTACATGCAGCATATATTTGACTGATTGTATTGATGTTTTGAAATTATTAAATTAAACTTGGGAATTATGCTATTTTTCTTTTTAGTGTCAAATGACTTTGATAAGGGCCTTTATCGTCTAGTCACTGCCCATCTTTATGTCACATACATTTATAGTTTTACAATGGGCTAAAGTAAATTCACAAAATTTGGTCTGAATATGTCCTTTGCTATGGATGATCATTTCCTATATTCACTTCTTCCTCATTCACTAATTCCTCATACCTTTTATTTGGAGTTCTAAAGGGGGGGGGTACTGGGAAACTCTTTGTTTCTTACTATATTCTTATACATACTTTATTTTTTTCAGCCTTTAGTAAACCCCCATTTCTACACACAGATTTCAGAAAGAGTGAATATATATGGTGAGATGAAATCAGTAGTGTGCATACCAGCACGTGGGAAATCTGCCTATTTTACTCAGTCACTGTGTGACGGACTTCTTAATAAGCAGTTAGAAGACCTAATATCTTCTATTTTTCATAGAGCATAAAATTGGAATATCAATGAACTTAGATATTGACTACAAAGGGAACTACTACAAAATGCAGTATATTGATGTTTTAATGTTTTATTTACCCATATAAATTTATTGGAACTATTCAATTTGTATTGTACATTCTTTTTATATCAGCAAAATATGAAGTGCAATGGGAAACTGAGGAAAAAAATTGTTATATTAAAAACAATATTAATGATTTTTTTAAATATGAAATATATAGCACCTAAGACATTTGCCAATTTTTTTTTAACTTCAAAGCAAAAAAGATGGTTTTTAATTTTGTCAATGTTCCACCTTAGTATATTTGTCATATAAATATCAGAACTCTCTCTAAACCTCAGAGTTGATTATAAGCAAGATACAAAAGGCTAGACAGACAAACAAGCAAGTTTTAATAGAAATATATACTAAGTCCAGCAGGGGCTGCATTAACTAATCAGATTTCCCACTTGTGTTAAGCATTTTCATTTATCTCAAAACATAAAAGCCCAATGAGAACAATATTTGGTATTTATGCTTCAAATAAAGTGCTTCATAACATAATAGCATATTGTTAATTTGAGATTAGTAGGAGTGGGGGTTAACTAAAGACCAAAACTAAACAATTCAAATATCTCGTTTAATAATCAAGATAGTGAAAAAATGTACATCACAACATTTGTAGAACATTAAATTTGCAATGAGATCGGCTCTATACAATTTTTCGATCCAATGCGTAATAACGGAGATATTAAGTATTATTCAAATTCTGTCCCTCTTAACCCCCCCCCCTCCCACTAGTCGGAATTCAACCGTTAACGACGTTGATCTTTCTTTTTATATAAAACAATTATATATCAATCAAGTTTGGTAACGATAAGACAAAATTGTGACCGCTAGAGCGCTATCAAATATTTATATATATATATATATATATATATATATATATATATTTTCATTATCTACTAGGAAGAATCGATGGACATTTAAAGAAAAATTTCAAAAATCGCATCATGAGTATGACCTCAATAGCTTATTTCCCTTAAGGGAAATCTGCTAAAAACTTAGTTTTATTTGTAGAAATTCTTCCTATGAATGTAAAGAATTTTTTTGAAGTATGTTTCCTTTGTTTCAGTGGAACAAATATTCAGAGAAGCGAATGTTACACCAGGCTCAATGGTTAATTATCAAGATTTTGTGAAGATTGTTTGTGCTCCAGTTCCAGATTATTATTGACTGCTATTTTTATACGGGTTACGGTTGTGGGAAAGAACATATATTTTTATTACTTATTTTTTAAGAAAATCATTCCATGAAAAGTATTTTAAGAATATTCAAATATTATTTAATAAATTATTTTTGACTCGTTAATTTTCTTTTTCTCACTTCCTTTGTTTTCACGCCTAATTCTCAAAGGTAGTTTATTCCACTTAAAGTAGACAAAACAACTCTTCTTTCCAGGTAACTTTATTCATCTTAAGAAAGCTATATTGTATAGAAATTATGGAGTTTATAAAATGATAAATGATAAAAACATTACTTGGAAGTATGACTGTCCCAGATTTATCTTTTCATGAATAGTTGTAAGTTCATGAGATATTCTATGCATTTGTACATTGTTAATCTTTATTTTTATTAATAGTAAGGTTTACAAAATTAGTCTTATCATCTAATTGGTGCCCTAAAACTTGAGGTCTGAGAAAGTCGATGACACCATTATAAAGCATCATTTTGAAATGATTGAGGTTTAAACCATTTCTGCCCAAGATTAGAAATAGTTTGAATTCATTTTGTTTTCCTTTATTGGAATATTAATTGAGGTCTAAAATATATGTTTGGTAAATTTGAAAATAATTGCTTAGCTGGAACCCTGTTTTACTGAATTATGCTTATATGTACCTCTGGATGGGAGAGGGTTTGAAAAATTAACAAGTCCGTCACACAGGGGCTGCGTTAACTAAGCAGATTTCCCACATGTGTCACGTATTGGCATTTACCTCAAAACGTATAAATTCAATGAGAACAATATATGGTTTTAGGCTTCAAATAAAGTGCTTCATAGTATAATAGCTTATTGTTAAAATGACACACTGAGGAGTGGTTTATGAAGATCAAAAACTAAAAATGCAAATATCTTGGTTAATAATCAGGATATTGGAAAAAAACATTCATATCAACATTTATAGAACATTAAATTTGCAGTAAGATTGATTATATATATAATTTTGACCGGACCTCATTTTAAGGGGGGGGGGAAATCTGCTAACAAAATGTCTGGCAGTAATATAATTTATCTTTTGTCATTTCATATTGATGAAATAGTTAGTACATAATTTTAAGAAAATTAACACTACACTGTACTTAAAATATAAACAGAATTTATTTTTTATTATATTCTTCCAAGCAATCTGGATGCAAAGGCAAGTAATTGCATCACCTTCTCCTATTATTTTCATCTCTTTTTATAATGTGGCAGACCTTATTTTAGCGTGATACTAAGCTAGGTCATACGTTTTTTGAGGTGACTGTGATGTTCCATTCTTTGAGCAGGGTATTTCAGAACGATGTGTTGTTCCTTTCGATTTTAAAAGCATCTGAACTATGAATGATCTAAATTCTAGATGTGCCATCTTTTTTACTTTTTACCTTGTTATGAAACTTCCATGCGATGACACATAGACAATTGATGGCATTGGATAAGAGGGCCCACCACCATTTCTTTCCTCTGACCCTAATTCTACTGTCAGAAGTGGACGGTTTTCATTGTTTAATGCCTACATTTATTTTTATTATATTAAACAAAAAAATGATTAACTGTTACTCTAATGACAAAATGTTGATATTTCATCCAAGATTATTTTGAAAAGATTTTCGTGTTTGGTCCTATGTCTCCTCATGAATTCACATAGATAAGAGCCCAATAATCATCTTTTAGTTCCAGCCTCTTATTTTATTTCTTCTTTTGGCCACTGGAAACTGAGTGTGCGCTCCATTTGAAGGATTAATGAAATGTTTAGAGTGGTTGACAATAAAATGTTTGAACGCATATCTGACAATGCTCTCTATTTTAGAGTAAGCCTTCCATAAATCTGGCATTATAATTTTTTGAGGATGAATGTTTTCTTCAATGCATGGTAATAGGGTTGATTCATTCCTGTTAAGTCATTGCATAGACGGGACATTATTTTTATTATATTTATTTTGTTTTCCACCTTATCTCACCAAAAACCCACTGACATATTGTCATCCAACACTATTATTTTCATTTTGTAAGACAATTCATCGATTTTGACTGTCATCCCATTTCCTCCTGTCTTGATTAGCTTTCTGATGAGACAATCTGTGCAAACCTCTCTTAAATTATTTTTTCAATTAGTAGCAGTTTCCGCAGAAGTACTTAGTTCCTCTTGGTTAAATGAGGTACATGTATTCTTTTTTGTCCAAGCATAAATGAACATTATTGCTGTATTTAAAGGAGTTTTTGAACCAGCAAACCACATACTTTCTCTTATGTCAGTATTCAAACAGCAACTTGCAATGTGACATCACCATCTATAACCATTCTCTGTATTATATAATTTCATAATGTGACCATTCCGGCATTGTCTTTCCTTGTGGATGAGGCCTTTTTCTTAAAGAGAATTAATTGTTTTGTCCATATCTTTAAAATCATTGCATAATTTAAATATAAACATAATTCAAAAATAAAAATCCCAAATATACTCATATGTTTTAATTTTAATGAACCAAATATCATGAAATCGAGTACTAATGTCACTAATAGTATGGTTAATGTAATCACATTTTTATATCTTGAGCAATAAATTAGAGTTGTGGATATTAAACGAAATATACACAAAATGGCATTCTCATGGAGATCCACTACACAGATATTCTTATTGTACAAGAAAATCACATTTGGTTGCTGTATCATTTAATGTTCTTTGATTTTCTGTTTGTAGCACTTAGCGTTATGCACATTCTTCAGTACTTATTCATGGTGGACCCCACATAATAAAAATGGTAATAATAATAGTTGAAAATTAACTCACTGAAGACAATCACCAACTCTGAGTGAGAAAAGAAAACAAGTAGAGACGGTCTCTGTGCACTTACAATAGTCAAACTGAGATAGAAACAGGGAACAGTAGGTTGAAAACAACTTCAAACATGATCTTAGACTGGACCCCCTCCCTCTCTAATGCCCAGAGATGCGTTCATTCACCATCAACAATTATTGAATCTCCCATCCTTAGAAATATGCACAAAGATTTTTAAATTTTTTTTTCTACAGACAAGAACCTGGAGTTCAATATAAAAAAAAACGATAAATAATTTATTTGGAAATCCAAAATTTTAAATAAGTAAAATAAATTTGTTACTTGCATAATTCTAGAGTGCCCTCTTCCTCATTTTAAAAATTGTATTTGAGTTTTTATGCATTAAAACCAAGAATAACAAAAGTAGCACAAAAGAAATTCATTAAATAACATCCTAAAATTCCACCCTGGCTAGAAAAGGGTGGTAACCTGTATATAACCCGTCCCAATTAGCCTAAGTTGCAAAAGATGGACGTTAATAAATAATAATAATAATATGAAATTATTCCTTTATACTCAACAAGTGGTAAATTAAATGTCAAATAAGTTATTACCCTCTTCATTAATGTAAAGAACTTTTAATTCAATTAATTTTTTATGTGAGCATAATGGTTATGATATTTCTAAAATTACAGGCTGCTTAGCTCTGAAAGGCATGAGAGCCATTAAAAAACCATCAAATTGAATAACGAATTTGGGAGGTAATATACATGTTTATTAAGGGAAATCAGCTATTGAGGTTGTACTCATGACGGAATTTTCGAAGTTTTTCTTCAAATGTCCATGATCCTACCTAGTAGATGACTAAAATGAGGTCCCTTCAAAACTGTATATATCTATCTATCTATATATATATATATATATATATATATATATATATATATATATATATATATATATATATATATATTTGTCTGTTACCGCTCTAGCAGTTGCAATTTTTGTTTGATCGTTACCAAACTCGATATTTAGTCGTTTTATGTAAAATCAAAGATCAAGTTCGTTAACAGCTGAAATCGGGCCAGTGGGAAGGGGGGTTTAGAGGGGAGGATTTTCGAAAAATCTCCGTTACTATACGTCTGATCGAAAAATTGTACAGAATCAATCTTATTACAAATTAAATTTACTATAAATATTGTCATATACATTTATTCTCTATCATGAATATTAACCGAGATATTTGCATTTTTATTAAATCTGAGCTACTAACGGACGAGTGACTTTCCCGCCAAAAGCTAGTTTGGCCGTTTCCTTAACTCCTCGGCTCCTATGAAATTTCTCTATTGTAAAACATCACGTGGGAAATCTGCTTAGTTCCTTAATCCCTTAGACGGAGTTTTTATGAAGTCTGTGGTCGGGTGTTGTTCGGGTTAGTTCGGCCGTTTTCGTAAGTCGGCTCTGGCTGAAGCTTCTAACCTAACCTGTAGTTTCTAACCTTACCTAACCTTCGTTACTTTGTGAGATTTATGCAAATACGTTCTGTTCATCCGCCCCCCCCCCTTCTTTAGTTCTTGGACTACTAAAATTTGAGTTATTAAAATATAAATTATTCTTACAATTCAGAAGCCGTTTCAATTGGGAGTTTATTAAAATTAACTGAAAGATTTCTCATTACCGTTTGCTTTTACTTATGGTGGTGTTGTGTTACCAGTATGCAGATTTCTCTAATGCTAAACTTCACATAGGAAATCTGCTTAGTTTACGCAGCCCCTGCGTGACGGACTTTTATTTATTGCTGAAGTCTTCTCAAATCCTCGAATTCTCAAATATTCGTGAATCATAGTAAGTGAACCCCCAAAAAAATGTGTTTGAATTTAAACATGTAACATTTGGTTGAGATATTGGAACCATTCTTCATATTTAAACTATGGCGAGCTCATTAAAGGTCAGGAGGGAGGGCGTTTATATGGAGTAAAATTAAAAAAAAAAACGAATTATCTCTGTTATGAAGAATGGAAAAAGTTTGCGTTGCCAATTTTGTAACAAATTTGATCTTCTTTAAATGTTGTTCCACAGATTTTAAAAATTATTTTTTTTGACATTTCTTACAACCCCTTTGATATTCCATCGTGCGGTTAGTAAATTATTTTTATTTTATTACTCCTTTGAAAAAGGTTTTATTAAATGACTTTCAAGTATGTCTAAAGTTGTAAAGTCGTGTTCCCATTAGCTAATTTCCTTCTAATACTGAAGAATTGAATTGAGAAAATTGTAGTTGGGTATTCCTTCAGTAGGCTGACCATGACCAGGAGTTATTTGTATTAATAACAGTTTGTATGCTTGAGAAATAGTTTACAAAACTGTGCTTGAAGTTTGTCAGGCACCTGTTGCCTCTGGTGGAGGTACAGTTCTAATAAAGACATTGCCTACTGTAGGATGCTGTCAGCCTCCTTTAGGAGTTGCTATTCCAAGAAGGTTTGACAAGCAACCGTGGACAAGTGTTTGCACGAACCTGAGAACAAAACTGTCGATTTCACTTTTGTCTGATTCCTAGCTCGCCTGTACTGTTGTCTGCCCGTGTCAAATGGGCCAAGTTTCGTCCGTCTCTAATGGGTCAACTTTCCCTAGTTCAACTAATAATGGCTATTATTTGTTATAAATTAGAGGATGGTCCTGGTGCCACCGAGCTACCTACCAAGCATTCGTTATGGCTGGAGCGTTTTTCCTTGAGAAATATACATAACAACAATTGTGGGACATTACTTTATTAAAAGCGTATCGACAATTAGGACAAGCCTATGGTTTTTAGAGGAAAAAGTCTTCAAATGACATAATTTCACGTCAAAATTATATTTAAAAAAAAAAATCAACCGTATCAACGGACCAAACAATATGCAATTTCACTGGCCAAGATAAACTTTGTCAAGTTGTCCCACAGACCTTATTGGGTTCCCGCTAAGTCGGGACCATAATGGAATTGGTTACTGAAGATAGTAACTTTCGATTCTACGTCCAAAATGAGAAAGTATTCTGGCTCTCAAGAAAGTGCACTCCAAATGTCAAGTACAGGGTTAACCTTCTTGTAGAGCAATATGAGTTTGACGACGAAGTCGATTGGGGTAACGTAGAATGTAGATTTTGGTTCGCTGCGTCGATTGAGAACACTTCCAGTCTGCTAACTTCACGCCATGAGGGAAAATGTTGACAAAAAAAGTTCCCCTGATATTTTTCTATTGCGAACCGCTACCTTAAATTTTCATAGTGGTCTTTCAAAAGTGCATTTCAAGGGTCCCCATTTTCCAGCAAATTTAGTTTCTATTTTAGATTCAAATAATTTTTTTTGACTTGGATTGAAGCCTCTCTATCGCATTCCTAATCACCTCATTCTTATATTTAGACAGTTCATCCCAAATGGAAACAGTTAACGTGTAATTAGCGTCTCTCATTTGCTGGGGTTACTGATACTGCTGGTTTTCTAGATGCACGCAAAGTTTTAACTTTACACCATTTGTGTTTTGTTTTTTTAAATCTCCTTTCTTTACCACGATCACTAAACATTTGAGAGCCCTCCTGTGTTGCATTCACTGTAGGAAGAGTTTAAAGAATCAATCTCTAGAAAAGCAACTGCAATTTCATCTTTATCCGTTAGAATATTTTTCTTGCTACACTTCTTTAAATTTCATTGAACCTCCAAAATGCTTCCAAACTCCTTTTAGATAGCCTATTGTTGACAAATGACCACATTGGTTAAGGCTGTTAATCATAAGTTTTTATTCTCCTGCTAGATTTTTAGAATTATATTGGCTTACGAGAAGTCCAGGAGAGCGAAATGTTTGTTTTAAAGCAACGACGAGTGTTGGTGAGATCTGAAAGCCTTTTTTTATTGAACGTAGCACACTGACTTACTAAGTCTTATGTCCTTTGAGCATCTTTATTATTAATTTTCCTTTATTTTAAAGTAGTATTGTTGCAACATGAAAGGTTATCACCTCGAATGCCATACGGAGAGTTCCTTTGTAAATTTCACAATTATTCTCCAAGAAGGGCCTTCTTTTACGATTTGTTAATTTCAAAACAAGAAGCCTATGGTTCTTGGTAGCAGAGTCGGAGGAAAGTGGCGTTAAAATTCAGGTCAAGTGGAAGAAAGGTATTAAATCGCTTTCCGAATTCTTTTGGGATATTATTGGAAAGACATTTGGCCCACTTGTCACTTTCAAAGCTCGGTCAAGAGGAGTAGGTAAAGCTGCCATCAGCAAATAAAAGGGAAACCGACAGGTTTATGATCTTAAAGGGGCGGGAGTTGTAACTCAAGACTTCAAAAGGTTTCTTTTCATAAAAATGCTTCAATAGCTTTCAATGAGACCTAAACGTTTATTGGTGTGTCGTGGCCTGAGATGGTCCTACTTGGAATATTAACTCTAAGAATTGTAAATGGCACTCGGATAATGCCTTACTGGCCTAGTTCGAGCTGCAAACAATGAAACCAATGTTTTACAATGCGTTACTAATTTCTGTATCGACGAAATGTGACCTTGATCAAATCTTCGTTGAAGGTAAAATGGAGGAACGTCAATATATAAAAACAAATGTATATTTCCCCTCAATTGTTTCTTTTACTCTACACGTTTATGTCCTTCATGACGCCCCTTGTTGGACCTATACTATGCCATGATTCGGCCTTACCACCAGGCTGTCACATCAAGACTTACAAGATGGAGAGGCACAATACAAATCAGCTGTTTAGGCCGGTATATTGAAAATAATAAACTGTTTGAAAAATTGATTACTAAAAAATAACAGTCACAATTACAACTGATCGAATTTTTGTTTATTAAAATATTTGATAAATATATCATATGGAAGATTAATCAATGCCCAAAGACTACACAAAATTTATATTACGTTTAAAAATGACGATATCGGTAAATGACTAGTTAATACCAGGGAGGGCAAAACTCTTTGAAAAAACTACTTGAAACTGTCTGGAATACTATATATCTAACATGCTTCAGTTAACTTAACAACGTCTCTTCATTTCATCAACCATTCTAGGAAACCATATAGTTATAGTTTTTACACCAAACGCTGTTACCACTAGTAATCTATATATATATATATATATATATATATATATATATATATAAAATTGTAACCTCTGCCTGTACATTGATTTATTTGCGAAATTTTACGATAACTTTTTGTTTCACATGTCATAGACACCATAACTGCATTTTGTTTCTTTCGTGAGTGTTTGTTTGTTTCCTTTTCACGGATAAACGGCTGAACCGAATTTTATGAAACTTGGAATATATATTACTACTAACCCAACTTAGACTATAGGCTATATTAATATTCTCTGAGACGAACAGGAGTGGGGGTTATAAGGGAAGCCTGAAATTAAAAATAGCGATATTTCGTTTCCAATTGGTTTTTCTTCAAATATGCACATAACAAAAGTTGTTTATTTTGTTATTTCGTCACCTGCACAGCCAGCTCCGCACAAAAATCGGGCAGGTGTGTGTGCGTGCGTGTGTGTATGAGTATGTGTTTTCGTGTGTATAGTACCTATACGTATTTGTCTTATAACGCTCTAGAGGTCGTAATTTTTGTATGATCGTTACCAAACTCGGTATTTAATTGTTTAATGTAAAAAGAAAGATCAAATTCTTGAATGGCAAAAATCAATCAATGGGAGGGGGTTTAAAGGAGGGAATTTCGAAAATTTGAAATACTCCGTTACTAAAAGTCGAATAAGAAAATTGTACATGACGAAGCTTATTGTAAATTAAATTACCAATACATTATGTTATATACATTTTTTCTCTATCTCTCGAATATTAACCGAGATATTTGCATTATTTAGTTTTTAGCCTTCAATAAACCCCCTTCTTTGTTACCGCTTCTGATCAATAAGCCAACATATCATGTACCGCCGTTTTATTTGTAGACAGTCCTTAGTTTTAAAAATGTAATCCTTTGTTAGTTCTGTCCCACCGTTTTTGCCTAAATTTAACAGGTTCAGTGCGTCGAGCCGTTATCACATGTCAGTTTCAATTTATTTTTGCAGTGTATAAGCGTGTATATGTTCGACCTTTACTGCTTTCTTTGATATTCTATCAGTTCATTTTATTCGTGACCTGTGTGTCTCTTAATCCATAAGCATTTAATGTTATTTGTTCTAGAACATCAAATACCACTTTTCAATGATATCTAGAGGCTTGGAATAATTTGTGTCTTTATTTCGAGATCAGCAACATGAATAGACTATATTATAAAGAACTTTTAATTATATTGCCAAACCCTGGGTGTATTAGCAGATTTCCCTTAAGGGCTATTGAGGTTGTAGTCATTACACAATTTTTGACAAATTTCTTCAATTGTACTTCAAACTTACATAGGAGATGAGAAAAATGAGGTCCGTTGAAAATTATATATCAAAATAGTGTAAATGTAAAGTAAATTTAATGAGCAATAAAATTGGTTCTATACAATTTTTCGATCAGACGTGTAGTAATGGAGATATTTCGAATTTCCGAAAATTCCCCCGTAAACCCTCTCCTACTGGTCCGATTTCAGGCATTAACGAACTTGATCTTTCTTTTCAAATAAAATGATTAAATATCGAATTTGGTAACGATAAAACACAAATTGCGACCGCTAGAGCGTTATCAGACAAATCAAAATTATTTGAGAGATCACAAGTTCCTTCAGCACCTCCCCCCCCCCCTCCCCTACAGCCCCTTTCTACTCATTTGTTTTGGCATAGTTATAGGGAATATTTTATGATATGAGATCAAAAGTGTCTTATACCAGCACGTTGGAGCCTGCTTAGTTTATTCAGCCCCTGAGTGGCGGGTTTTTGTTATTCCCAGACACCTAAGGAACAATAAGATGGAGCGCGTGTTTGAAGCCTAGAACCACTGCCCCCAGAGCAATTGCTGGAGTACAACCTATTCCAGATGGCAGGTACTGACCCATTTGCCACGGAGCTCTTTCTGTTAGGACAAAAGTGAAACAGGCACTTTTACTGTTCCTTCCAAGCAAACGGTAGGCTGGAGCCCTGAATGGGTTTGTATGGAAATCCTGGCCCGAGAACGGAGCCCACTCGAAGATAACTGTCGAAAGACTACTGAGAGTGAAAGGTGTTTAAGGAATGTTCTTTGATAATCACAAGCAAAAAGCACAAGGCTGCAAGAGATAAAGTATTGCTTATAAGATATTGGCGTGCAGAGAAGATAAGATGATAAAATCGCAAAATTTAGGCTGGACAGCGTTACGCCCATTCTTTCATTTGAATAGTTCGAAGGTATGCGCAGGAAGAGGGTGTTTTCAGGAGCTTAAACATTAAGGAGTAGAAGGGTAGGTTCAGACGAGACTTACTAGGAAGGGTAACCATTGTTTCGAAAAATACCATAAAAAAACCTCTACTCAGCAAATAGAATTTGCTTTGTTTGATCGGAAAACCAAATACGGGGTTGAAAAAGATTTTATATGTATATATATATAAAATTGTAACCTCTGTCTGTACATTGATTTTTTCTCGAAATTTCACGATAACTTTTCGTTTCTCTTGCCATAGACACCATATCTGCAATTTGTTTCGTTCGTGTATGTATGTTTGTTTGTTACCTTTTCACGCATAAACGGCTGAACCGAATTTTATGAAAGTTCATATGTATATTACTATTAACCCAACTTAGACTTTAGGCTATATTAAAATTCTCTGAGATGAACAGGAGTGGGGGTTATAAGGGAGATATTGCTTTTTTGGTAAATATGCACATAACAAAAGTTGTTTATTTTGCTATTTAGAGTAACTTTTGCTATATACACTTTTGTTGTATATCTAAGTATAAATGAGTTATACGCCTAGCACTATAGCGGAAGTCAATAATTAGCAGATTTCCTTTATGGGAAATCAGCTATTGAGGTTGTACTCATGACGGAATTTTCGAAGTTTTTCTTCAAATGTCCATCGATCCTACCTAGTAGATGACGAAAATGAAGTCCGTTCAAAACTGTATATATATATATATATATATATATATATATATATATATATATATATATATATATATATATAGATCTATCTATCTATATATTTGTCTGTTACCGCTCTAGCGGTCGCAATTTTTGTTTGATCGTTACCAAACTCGATATTTAGTCGTTTTATGTAAAAAGAAAGATCAAGTTCGTTAATGGCTGAAATCGGACTAGTGGGAGGGGGGGTTTAGAGGGGAGGATTTTCTAAAATTTGAAATATTTCCGTTACTATACGTCGGATCGAAAAATTGTATAGAATCAATCTTATTGCAAATTTAATTTACTATAAATATTGTTATATACATTTATTCTCTATCTTGCATATTAACCGAGATATTTGGATTTTTATTAAATTTGGGCCGATAACGAACGTTTCGAGATTCCCGCCAAAAAGTAGTTCGGCCCTTTGCCGTAACTGTGCGGCTTTCGTATGGAGATTTCTCTATTGTATAACTTCACGCGGGAAATCTGCTTAGCTTACGCAGCCCCTGCGTGACGGACTTTTTATTTATTTGGCACAAGGACCTCAACCGAACTAAATAAAACTCAGTATATGTACTAGCACTAACGCCTTCATTATAAGAAGCCATACTAACATTTCTGGGGACGGGCAGGAGTGGGGGTTGTAAGGTAGGCCTGAAATTAAAAATAGTGGTATTTCGTTTTCTATTGGTTTTTCGGCAAATATGCACATGATGCAAGTTGTTTATTTTTTTATTTAAAGTAACTTTTGTTATAAAGTTATAAACACTATCATCGTATAACAAAGTATAAACGAGATATACACTAAAAACTAGAGCGGGAGCCAACAATTTTGTTGGGTACTAACGATTGAACAGAACTTAACAAAACTCGGAATGTGAATTAGCATTAATTCTTCCACGATTATAAGATATATTAAAATTTTTAGGTCCAAACGGGAGTGGGGGTTATAAGGTAGGCCTGAAATGAAAAATTGCGATATTCCGATCCCCATTGGTTTTTCAACGATTTTCTATAAAAAATATAAAAATACCATCATTAGTCAGTGAACGATGATTTCCCGGGCATCGCCGGGTATATTAGCTAGATTGTATATAGAAAATACGTACATTATAGATGATATTTAATTATAATAAATGCTATCCATGATTATGATTTGAATTATTCACGGTGTGTCAAACAGTGGAGAGGGAATGATTAGAGACTTATTTTCATTTATTCTTCAAATGTAAATTTTTTTTTCTATAGGTCACCCAACGGACCCTTACGGGAAAAAATGGCCCAGACGGGAAGAGCAGTTGTACATGTAGAAGCATTGCCAAAAACAGAATAGAATCTTTCCGCCTCAAATGATTTCCCGAGCGAAGCCGGGTACCTTGGCTAGTATATATATATATATATATATATATATATATATATATATATATATATATATTATAATATATATAAATGTCCTTGTTTTGTAAATTTATTTAGTTTGTATGTGTTCGCACATAACCTCAAAAAGTTTTTCGAGGTAGGCGATCGAACAGGAGCCAAGGAATAACAATTTTTCTTCTTTTCGCTCAATTTTTCTTCGCTATTATCTGTCCTAATGATAAAAAAAAATACTGCTTGCGGCTGCGACAACTTCTGAGCATATTTTAAGGTAACAATTGAGCTAAATCGAACTCAAGGTCTGGAAGACTAAGTTCACAATTCACATCAATGTTATTAATAATTTTTATATTTTTTTCTGTTAAAAGGGATAGCCCCTGAAAGAGGTGGCAAATAAGCCACGAAACATGTAGGGCAGTTTCAATAAAGATTGCACCGAAAAAATGTTTTTTATTATAGACCCTTGCCATAAAATTTGAAGATTATATAAAAAATATAAATGTAAAAGACATTATGGCTAGGATTAGTGATGGTATGAATGTTATGTGAATTATTTTTTTTTTTTTAGTGTAAGGATATTTTTTTGCGTGTGTCTGCTTTTTTTTTGTAGATTTAGGAAAATTAGAATTATTTTCATGAGGAGTAATTAAAAACAAAAGTGTTTCCTTTAATATTTAATATGGAAAAGTACATTTCGTGTTTAGTATTATTTTCTTCAGATAGTTGATAATTAATTTCAAAATTTGAATATTTCTTCCTCTTTATCTAACTGTTATTATAAAGAATTTTATTTTTGGACTCTAAATATGGTTATAGAATAATTCTGAGATAAATTATGATTTTCCTCAGGTCTTATTTGTTGTTAAAGCTTTTAATGAAGAGGATATTGAGAAATGACTCCTTTATTAGTTTTAATACATTTATTGTGATAATGAAATAATAGTATTGCAGTTTCAAAGAATAATATTATATTACATATTTGTTTGGAATATATTAGCAATCGATTAAAAATGGATACAGGTAGTCTAAATAAGGGGGATTTAGAGTACGAATTAAAAATTCCCGGAAATCTACTAAAATTGCGACCGCTAGAGTGGTAACAGACAAACAAATATACGTATATATAATTTTGAACGGACCTCATTTTCGTCATCTCCTAGGTTGATCTATGGACATTTGAGGACATCTTTGGAAATTCGTCACGAGTACAACCTCAATAGCAGATTTCCCTTGAGGGAAATCTGTTAAAAGGTAACTTCTAATTGTGTGGCTGCTGAGCGTTGTATAGTTGAGAGGAATACCGCTAGATGGCGGGAGACGTAGCAAATGGTACCTTCTATTAGTATAAGCTGTATATTATAGTACTTGATTCTTGCTACTGATAATCATCATTTTATTTTATTTAACATGCTTTACTAAATATCTTATTTTTCTATTGTCATAATTTTTACCCCAAATCAAACAAAGAATCCTTCCTTGTTCCAATATAACACTCAAGATGTTTTGAGATGCCTAAGCGTAAAGAATTTGTTTTTGGATTTTCCATTGAAAATACGCAATTTCTATAAAAATAAAATGTCTGTACTAAATTATTTAGATGTGAGAAACTTAATTAAAAATTTGGTGAAGGCGCCGGAGTCAGTCGATTTGCGAGTATTTCTTAAGTAATAAGGAACACATTTAAACAGCTCTTGAAATTAGTGGTTAATTAATTGAAATAGTAGCTTTAAATGAAAATCATATAATAAAGATTAGTAGTAGTGGTTAACTAAGGACTGAAAAAAAAAATAACTCGATTTAGAGAAAAGACATGAGACAACAACTATGGAATATTACGTTTCCAAAATATTTTATAGTATTTTTCAATCCGACTCACAATAACTGAAATATTACAATTTGTTTTTTTATCTCCTTTCTCTAAACCCAAGGCCCCCTCCGATAAAAAAAATATATCGTATGCAATTAAAAAATGTATTTATAGGTTTTGAACATACCTCATTTTCTTCAACTCCTGGATAGGGTCGATGAACATTTGAAAAATATTTCAAAAATCACAACTTCTATAACTGATTTCCCTTGAGGGAAATAAGCTAAAATGATAAATGCAAATAGGGCAGACGAGTTCTAATAAATTACAGAAATTTCTGAATAAGCCACTCAACCAAGTCTATTCAACAAGTTATTATTCAACTTTGTTTTCTTGAAATTATTCATTTCTAAAATCAATGGATAGGGTTATTAAAATAATTCAAATTTTGGATGAAAATGTACAATCGTTCTATGAATGTAAACAAAACTTTTCTTTCTAAAGGTAAACTGAAGCGATGGATCTACATCTCCTAACAATCTAAAATTGAAATAAGTCTGAAAAGATAATGTTTTTTGTTATATTAACTCATTAATAAATAAGGTTTAATAGGTATTCACTTTCTATTGGTTTCAACGAAATTATGTTGCCTCTAGATACTATTTTAAGTGCTTATCTTGTTTAACTAACATCCTAAAATCCCACCCTGGCTAGAAAAGGGTGGTAACCTGTTGATAACCCGTCCCGATTAGCCTAAGCTGCAAAAAGTGGACGTTAATAAATAATAAATAAATAAATAAATCTTGTTTAACAATTGTTATGAGGTAAAACTTAAGTGACTTAACATCACATTCCAATTATTGATGAATAACATCACATTGCTCGGGATATGTTAATAATAAAAGTATTATTGTATGATTTCATTATCTACAGTATATTTATATTTCCCGTCCCCAATGTATGTATGTTTTTCCATAACATCATGCACCATATAATTCTTAGTCATGCATAGTATTCTGTATTATGAACCATGTTTAAATAAAAGCTCCCATAAGTGGTCCAAAGCGCAACGTTGGCAGCTATTTTATTTGCATAATATCCATTAATAAATTACTATTTTGTATGTCAGGAGTGTAAATTGATTTAAATTGTTGTTTTACATTTAGCTTTCCAAAATATATCGATCAAATTACAGAACTGTTGTAATAAGAAGCACATTTGCTTCACTCCCCGATGGCACACTTTTAAATATGCCTAAAAATTTAATTTTGTTTTAAAATTGTTCATAGGAAATTAGAAATTACACGGTGCGCGCAGTGCTGTTGGAGGAATTAAATAGTTAATGGCTACTCCGCTAGATGGCGGAAGATCCTTTCTGGCCTGGACACAATCTTCTCATTCCTTAAAATATAAGAAATTAATATAAGAAATCCGTATTTTTGTTTTGGACCATCCCGTGACTAACAGTGATTTTACTTGTTGTTATTTAACTAGTGTTATAAGTGATTGTCAGTGAAATCATATGAAGACCAGTTATTCTTTATCGTGTAAAGATGAGTCTACTTTAACTAAAATGTATACCTTAATAACGCACTTAAATTATTTGGTATATTCTGAACGAGAGAGGGGGAGGATTCCCCTATAATATTAAACTTTTATTAACATGATTGCTCATTTCTAACCCATTAGTACAAGAAAATTTCTTAATTTGAGTATTTAACTTTAAATTTCTTTGGGGTGGGGATGCACATCCTTTTAGATCCTTCAGTAGTGATGTGTTAACTATTTATTTTAGTATATTTATTTTTTTCCTGACTGAAATCAAAGCAGCGTTACATTACACTCAATCATGATAAATAGCACTTAAGTAATTTTCAAGTACTTGACAAGGTAAAAACGTCATACTGGCATTTATAACGGGCTATGACACCTTCACCAAATATTAAATTTTTATATCATTTATTATCATTTTTAATTTTTAAAATTTCTTATTTTATTTTACCAATTTATTTGCACAATTTATAATTGACACTCACTAAAAAATCATTAGTCCCACTCGGCTTTGAATTAGGTGGTAAACTCTAAATAACCTGCCTCGATTAGTTTAGTAATAAAATGAACATCGAATTGAATTGATTTTGTTTTGATTATATTGTATTGCGTTAATAAGAAAAGTTACGAAATTCTTCTTAAATAAATAAAAGATATATATATATATATATATATATATATATATATATATATATATTAATTTGAATGGTTATCATTTTTGTCATCTCCTGGAAGGAACTAAGGACGTTTGGGGAAAATTTTGAAATATCGTGGGATGATTTCAACCTCAATAGATTCTACTACTATATCTACTATAGTCACTAATAAACTAAAACTACTATAGTAGTAGCACGAAAGTGCTTAGGCCGTGATGTTGGAGTAGTGGGCTTGAATGTTGCTAAGCCAAGGGAATTTATTTGATTCTCCAAGGGGGTGACATCACCCTCAGTCTGGCTTCAATAGTAACTTGTGGATTTCCTCATTGTTATCAGTAGTTGTTACTCACTGCCTCCCATCATACTAGTCAACTACTCACGAATTCGTACAAGATGCTAAATCGGGTTTAAAATCTTTATGTAAATAAAAATTTTTTTTAAAAGAATCAGTTTAGGAACAACTGATGGGACGAAAATTCACAATTCATCAGTAGTAATGATAAACTGATAATAGGAATATAGGGTTCATAAGTAGTTGTAACGCATAAATAGTAAGGACTTACTGCTAATAAAGGTGCATTATACATAAGAGTTAGGGACTAATATGAATGCACAATACATCATTAATAACATTGAACTGCTAATAAGAATACATAAAAAGTTAGAAAGAATATACGTTACATCAGTAGTAAAGTCTCACTAATAATTCTTTTTCTTATTTTTTGACGTACACCTTTTACTACTGCAGGTAATTGGGACGGGTTATCTACTGGTTACCACGATGGGTTTCTACCCATGGTGGGGTTAAATAATTACACAATTCATAAGGGATAGGGATTCAGTGATAATAACCCGCAATTATTAAGGACTCAGTGATAAAAGGACACAATATATAAGCAGTAAGGACTTGGTGATAATAAGAGTTCACAATACATAAATAGTAAGAACTCACTGATGATAAGAGTACACAATCTACAATAATTGTAGATTAATAATAATTATTAGTAATAAAATTAAAATAAAAAGAACACAATACATGAGTAGTAAGGACTCAGTGATAATATAACACAATATATAAGTATTAAGGACTCAGTGATAAGAGAACACAATACCTAAGTAGTAAGGACTCAGTGATAATATAACACAATATATAAGTAGTAAGTACTCAGTGATAAAAGAACACAATATATAAATAGTAAGGGCTCAGTGATAAAAGAACACAATACATAAGTAGTAAGGATTCACTGATAATACAACACAATCCACAATTAGTAAAGACTAAATGATAAGAGAACACAATAAGCAGTAAGGACACAGAGAAAATAAGAGTACACAATACATAAGTAGTAATGACTCATTGATAATAAGAGTACAGTTTACTTGAGTAGTTACTACTCCCTGATAATTGCTGTAGTTGTTTCCATTAAGTTGTCGCTGGCAATAGTGGCCGTCCCAATCGGAAAGGTTTTCCAAGAAGTGTTAAGAAAGACCCTTTAGACAAGGGCCCGTTCCAAAGGGAGCTTAAAACTGTCGTTTTCACTTTTGTTTGACTGTCAGAGCGCATGTACTGTTGCCCGTCCGTGTCAAATGGGTCAAGTTTTGCCCGTTACTAATGGGTCAAACTCTCCCTTCTCCATCTAATAATAGTGTTCTGCTTGATACATTAGGGGATGTTACTGAAATGCCACCGCTCTCAGTTATTTACAATGAAGCCATCATGGCCACACAGTGCGCTATTCTTAACAGACATTCAAAATGTAATCTGAGGAGCGCTTTTGTGCACAAGGGAGTAAAATTTGTCCCGCTATCGTAATAATTGAATAAGGTCCTCATAGTTTAATTTATTTTTTATTAAATCATTTTCTTTGCAAATAATGTTTATATTTATTTATAGGATTGTAATAAACATGTATTTATTCATGACCTAATTTATTGATTATTTTGGCTACAAAAATAAGTAAATCTTCAACGTTTTCAATGAAAAAATGCCATAATTAATTTAGTGGATTATTATTTATACTTACAAGTTAATCGAGAAGAGGCTGGCTACTTTCCTGTTTGTCATTCATCGTTATTTCTAAAAGTTCAGGATGGTTATTTTCCGCTTAAACAATATTTACTCATTTTTTCCAGAACTGATCAAGGATGGTTTACAATTTCCCACTGTTTGTGTAAGAATTATGGAGACAATTTCAATCGATGACAGAATGAGTTGAGTTTCATTCCTCAGTTGGCTGCTCAAACTGACAAACTATGATACAATTTCTTCTTACATGGTGTCCCTAGAAATCAGACTAGGAGGATTCAAAAATCATTTGTTGTTGACAATATTTATTTACTTACTAACAACTCCTATAGTTCTTGTAGAACCTGAGCTGCTCTCCGCACAGGGAAATTCTTCAGTACTTGTAGCAGTAAAGTTGATTTTTTCAGGATAAAAGTCCTTGGTTTTGTTATGGAAGAAACAGGTCCACGAACATCATTTTTAAGGTAAAAACGCTCTGTGTGCATGTGGGGAATTATTCTATCCTCGAAATACATATTTTTGCTCAGTTCGTTATTTATTACAGTTACGAAACTCTTGTTAACATTTAGTGTTTTGTGATTCACTGATTAAAAACATTTTTAACAAGGGTAGAAAAAAAAATTGTATAACTTTGTATAACTTAACTAGGCATTTCTAATCGTGAATTACAGCCCCTTAAGTAAAATCAGCTATTGAAGTTGTACTCATGGAATGATTTCTGAAATATTTCCTCAAATGTCCATCGATACTAAGTAGGAGACGACGAAATTGAGGTCCGTTCAAAATTATATATAATTGTCTGTTACCGCCCTAGAGGGCATTATTTTCGTTTGATCATTACCAAATTCGTTATTTGCGCGTTGTATGTAAAACTAAAGATCGAGTTCGTTATTGGTTGAAATTGTACCAGTGGGTCTTATAGGGAGGGGAATTTCGAAAATTTGGAGTATCTCCAATATTATAAGCCGGATTGAAAACGTGTATAGGAACAATCTTATTGAAAGTTTAATGATCCATAATTGTTGTTATATATTTCTCCAACCGAGATATTTGTAGTTTTTTATTTCAGCCGTCAGGAAACCTCAACTCCTACTCATATTATATTAACAATAAGCATTTATAACATGGAACGTCTAAATCCAATCTGAAATACAAACTATTGTTGGCCAGTGAACTTTTATTGTGTGAAATACTTGGACATATGTATTGTGACGTCGTTAATTATAATTAAGATTTTAGATTCTTAACTCGAAAATATTCATTTAATCTACCATACTCGATATTTAAGCGTTTCATGCAAAACTCCAGTTCATAGTCGTCAATGGCTGGAATCGGACTAGGATTAGAGGGGAACGGATTCTAAAATTCCCAATATCTCCATTATTATAAGTCGAACCGAGAAATGTTGTAAGACTTTCTAAAACTAAAAGACTCTTTTTAAAATATTAATGCTCAACAATTGTTTCTCTATACATTTTTTCATAGCTGAATTATTAAACGAGTGATTTGTTATTTCTTGTTTTCAGACTTCAAAAAACACCTACTTATCGGGTTTTTACTTGTACTGTCATTCCCGAGCGTGGGAAATCCGCTTAGCTTACGCACACCGTGCGAGATGCAGTTTTTTAAAAATTCTTCTGTACTTTGACAGTATTTTAAGACGATTTTTGTACTAAAAAGTCCTACATTCAGATTTTTCTGAGTTCATAGTTATTTCCTTGGAATGCGTGGTTTCCGGTATGACACAACTCTACTTAGTAACGATATTTTTTTCCAAATGCGCATTTTAATTAATTCTCAGTTCTGGATGAGGTCAGTGTTCCCCACCCCTTCAGCTCTTGCATGGCTGACATGGTAATAGATTTTTAATGATTATTATTATCATTTCACTCTCTTAAAGATACTAATTTACTTTATTGACGCTTTAGTTAGTATTAATTACGCGGTCACTTTTTTTAGGTTTGTAACGGTGCATCAAATAAATGCATCAAACGTTACCATGAGTCACAACTTAAATTTTAATTGCTTGTCATTTACATTTAATAACAAGTTTACAATTCTCATGATAAAAAAAGTTTTCATTGTTCCTTGTTATACAAAATTTAAATAAATATTACAATTTGTAAAACATTTAATATAACCTATCCAAGTTTTCCTTTCTTCTTCTTCCTATTTATTTTTAAATTATTTTTCAGGAAATTTGTAAACGAGCCATAAAAACCAGGGGCCTTTTTTTTGAGGCTAGGAATGGTTTACCTAATAAATGAGACTAACATTACTATGGGTCAGAACTAATAATTAATAACTATTATTTAATAACGTCCACTTTTTTGCAACTAAGGCTAATCGGAAGGTTTTTCTTCAAGTTACCACTCAGGTTGGGACTAAGGATTTTATTTAATGAATTCATCCTATTGCCTAGCCGGGAATCGAATTCGCCACTCTAGGTTTACCATGTGAGATAAAAGCCAACGCTTTAACTCGGATGGCTAACCTGAGCCCCACTAATAATCTAAGTGCATTTAACCGAATTTCATAAAGAAATTAAATTTCATAGAGAATTTAATATTAAAGAAATTATTATTTTAGTGAAAATGTAAGTAGCCAAGACATAATAGATAGAGCCGTATAAAATTCTGCTTACATTATACTTTATCCCATAACTTTGGAATACTGACCCTTTTATATATATATATACTAGCTCAGATACCCGGCTTCGCCCGGGAATTGATTTGAGGCTGAATGGTATTGGTATTTTTTTGGCAAGGCTTTAATTTGCACAATATTTTGACATTTACCCGTCCCAGTGTTTAGGGTTATCCCCGTTGTTGGCATTCGTTAATAATAAAATTAATTTTTTATGTATGTCTTCACTGTCCTCCAAATTTTCATATTTCCCGTCTCCTGTGCATTATGCATAGATTTCAGTTATTAAGGACAAAATATTAACAAAGATTTGAATTCATTTTTCCAGGTGAGGTACCTCATAGTTCAAATTGGAATGAATTGTTGAGCATATCAGTATGTCTACGAAAATTACTTGTTCCACACATTGTTCCTGGAGAAATGTATAAAAAAATAAAAAAAGAAAAAAAAGTTAATCTAAATAACAAAGTAAACAACTTTTGTTATGTGCATGTTTGTCGAAAAACATATAGACAATGAAATATCGCAAATTTTTATTTCAGGCCTCCCTTATAACCCCCACTCCCGTTCTAACCCAAAAATTTTAATATGGCCTATAATCATGGAAGAAATAATGCTAATTGACATACCGAGTTTTATTAGTTCGGTTTAATCGTTAGCGCCCAATGAAATAGCTGACTCCCGCTTCAGTTTATAGTGGATATCTCGTATACACTTTGTTAAAAGATAAAAATAAATATGACAAAAGTTACTCTAAATAACAAAATAAACAACTTTTGTTATGTTCATATTTGCTGAAAAACGATTAGAAAACGAAATACCACTATTTTTAAATTCATGCCTCCCTTACAACCCCCACTCCTGCCCGTCCCTAGAAATGTTGATATGGTTTGTTATAATGAAAGCGTTAGTGCTAATACACATAACGAGTTTTATTTATTTCGATTGAGTCTTTTGTGCCAAATAAAATTGTTGACTCCCGCTATAATTTTTAGCGTATAACGCCTTTATACTTCGGTATACGACGATAGTGTATATAAAAAAGTTTCTCTAAATAACAAAATAAACAACTTTTGTTATGTGCATATTTGCCGAATAAGCAATAGGAAACGAAATATCGCTATTTTTAATTTCAGGCCTCCAATATAACCCCCACTCCTGCCTGTCCCTAGAAATGTTAGTATGGCTTATTATAAGGAAGGCGTTAGTGCTAATTCACATACCGAGTTTGGTTTAGTTCGGTTGAGTCTTTTGTGCCAAATAAAATTGTGGACTCCCGCTATAGTTTTTAGCGTATAACTCATTTATACTTCCGTATACGGCAAAAGTGTATATAACAAAAGTTACTGTAAATAACAAAATAAACAACTTTTGTTATGGGCATATTTGCTGAATAAGCAATAGGAAACGAAATATCGCTATTTTTAATTTCAGGCCTCCAATATAACCCCCACTCCTGCCCGTCCCTAGACATGTTAGTATGACTTATTATAAGGAAGCCGTTAGTACTAATTCACATACCGAGTTTGGTGTAGTTCGGTTGAGTCTTTTGTGAATAATAAATTGTTGACTCCCGCTATAGTTTTTAGCGTATAACTCATTTATACTTCCGTATACGGCAAAAGTGCATATAATAAAAGTTACTCTAAATTACAAAATAAACAACTTTTGTTATAGGCATATTTGCTGAAAAAGCAATAGGAAACGAAATATCGCTATTTTTAATTTCAGGCCTCCCTTATAACCCCCACTCCTGTTTGTCTTAGAGAATATTAATATAGCCTAAAGTCTAAGTTGGGCTAGTAGTAATATACATACTAAGTTTCATAAAATTCGGTTCAGCCGTTTATGCGTGAAAAGGTAACAAACAAACAAACAAATAAACAAACAAACAAACAAACAAACAAACAAACAAACAGACACCAAAGAAACAAAATGCAGTTATGGTGTCTATGACATGTGAAACGAAAAGTTATCGTGAAATTTCGCGAAAAAAATCAATGTACAGACAGAGGTTACAATTTTATATATATATAGTTATATATATATATATATATATATATATATATATATATATATATATATATATATATATATATATTGCAATTCTTTTTTTATTCATTCATTTTAATACCGCTTGATGTTACTGGATCTTTTCTTTCTCTTCATTCGTTAATTTTAAATTGCATCTGGGTAGCATATCTTTTTTTGTAGTTTTATTTTTTTTTGTCAAGTGTACACCTTTTTTTGTGCTTATCTTAATAATACAACCAAAAAAATAAATATTTTCAATTCATTATCCTATTTACAGATAAAAATGAATACTACCTGAGCAACAGTAGATAATTATGCCACATATAAACTAATAATAAAGTATCGGCAGGGTATTGTGAAAAATGTCAATTTTACATTAAATGTCTTGCCTAAAGACTTTTTTCAGAATAGAATAGCTTAATGGAAAACGCCTATTTGAAATTGCTATAATAGTTTTTGTCATTGACAAAGAACAAAGAACTTTTAAAACGAAAACGTCACTTACGAATTTTGGCATGTTTGATTCAAATGGCATCATTAGTTTGGGCCCTGAAATAAACTATGTGAGGTGACATACTCGAGAAAGGGATATAAAAGTTGTCCCCTTACATTTTGTTCTGTACTTCTCCCTCAATAGAAACCCGTTTAAAGAATACCTGTAATTTAAGCCGTCAGCCTAAGATTCAAGTGAATATACTAAAAGCTGAAATGGGGGGGGGGTAATAAAAATGAGTCCCCATAACAACGGCGACTTTTACGTTTCAGTCTTCTCTAAATGTCCCTTTTTTCCTAGTCCATTTTCAACTTCGTCAATTCCGATGAAGAAACTCGATCCTTAGTTTTGTATGAAGCGATTAAATATCATGTTTGTATCCGATGAAATAAAAACTTCGGTCACTTGAACAGACAAATATTATTGGTAGTTTCGGTTGACATTTAATGAAATTCTTCCAAAATTATGGTAAAAGTAGTATATTTAATAGGATTAATTCTTCAACGGTTGTAAATCTTTGAAAATCTTTTTTGAATAAACTAAATGACACATAACTATAATTAATGAGCAATGCCGCTTAAAACGAATAGAACAAATACCGTTCATATATTCCCAAAACAAACTAAAATAACTAATAAGATAAAACATCCGTCACGCAGGTGCTGCGTAAACTAAGCATTTTTCCCACAAGGTATGACACACTGATCATCTCATCTCACATTCTATTGTCTACTTTTACCTTGGTAAGTATCCTACGTTAATTAAAACACCTTAGAAGTTCAGTGATCCCAAGTGAAAATTTGATGAATGAATGTCAGGCTGAAAACAAGAAAAATAACTTGTTTAGTTTATATAATACTGATAATATTATACATAATACATACAAGTAATAATTTAATACGAGTTACGAAAACATGCATAGAACAACACTTGTTGAACATTGAATGTTTAACAAGATTAAATTTATCACATTTTGATCTAACTCATAATAACTGGCATATTTTAAATTTTTAAATCCCCTTAAGCGGAACTTGCGGAAGTGTTTATAGAAATTAGTTGTGAGTATGCCACCGCATGAATGTTATGAGTTATAGGACCATGGACCTCAGAAGATTCTAATGCCAAAGTATGGTATTATTGCTATTTGAAATCACAATTGACTTGAGTCTTTTGGCTGAAATGAATTTTGGATATGGTCAATTCGAATGATTAATTACAATGGCGATGTTCGATAATAGTCTTTGCATTATAGATACCTAAAAAAATACTAAAAAAACATTGCAACTAAGGATCACTTATATATTTTTTATAATAGCCAGGAAAAATTAATATTAATGGGTAGATATTTTTTTTTAAAGACCTGTACAAAAAAAAAATATAAAATCGTTATTGCTTAAGAGAACAATTGTCTGAAAAACTGTCTGTATTTGAGTTTATTAGTGAAATATTGAGAAGAATAGAATAATAAAGGATATACGCGAATTTACTTTACAAGGGCAAAATTTTCTAGTTAATTATTAATGCAGTCAAAAAAGTGAACACAAAAAAGCTGAAATGGACAAAAATTTTTTAGCTTAAGTGTAAAACCAATCAGAAAATATTTCAGTACTGCTAAAATAAAATAAAAACAACAATTTAATGATATTCTTAAACCTGAATGGAGGGGTTTATTATAAAGTGTATTTCAAAGAATTGGTTTTAAAAAAATACAGAAACAAAATAATGTATTTAATTTCAAAATGAATATATTTTACTTCACTTAAAGTGCATCACCGTGTAAGTTTTATGTGGCATGTAAAGACATTTAATTAAACAATGACTCCCCTTGTTAAAATTATTGCCCAGCTGATAGAGTTTTCATGGTGATAAATTTGGATAACCTGGTTTAAAATTAACAGCCGGAAAATGTTTAAATACCATTGAGAAAACACCTAAATCATTCATTGAACATGAGTCAATCATTGTTGGAGTTCCTACTTTGGCTTTACTTTCTGTACTTAGTGTCACTGCTGGTGATTGTTCTAACAGTTTAACCGGGCTGTAACCGGGTATGAGATAAATGTTTCAAATTAGTAGGGTGAATTATTAGGGAATACATCAAGATAATTTATTTTATTTTAATTAGTGAACACTTCCGCAGTGATTAATCGTAAATAAGTGGCTGGGAAAAATTAAATTGAATTCAGTTAATAATTTAATTATTTTTCTCTTTCGTTAAAACTAATGAAATTAATTATTATTTACCGACGATGTATTCCGTTCTAAAAAAATTAATAAAATATGAAATTGAATTCAGAATGTAGTGGGAGTGGTGTGTCTCGTGAAGACATTTATTGAGCGATTCTTTAGTCATATGTAAATTTCTTGGTGATATTTTAAAGAATTTCAATTTTCTTTATATGTATATTTAGGAAATGAATTTATAACCAGCTAAGATGATCAGTTGTTAATGTTTTTAATTATTGTAGCTGCTCGAACACTCGATAACATCATATATTTTAGATTATTATGGCTTCACTGCTCACATGGTTGCCGATAGAAGGCCGAAATTAATTTAATATCTGGAGTGCCACTTATAATTGGGGAGATCATAAATAAGAAAAAAAAAATAGTGGCGGTAGAAGGTTTGTTGTTATTGGTGGATTGATAATAAACAAGTATGGGGCTAATAGAGGTGGAGGGGGGAGAGGAAGGGGTAGGTCCCGCCCACAGAGTGCCGAGCGGTACCGACATCTGTCGGCCGAACTAGGAACCAGAGTACAAGAGGGGTCCGGTGAGGGGCTGGTGGATCAGTCGCCGCCACGCCGCCCGACAGTCAGGACCCATGCTACCCTCATGGCGCCTCTAGACATCGTCTTCATCCTCGTCACATCGACTATAGTTGCCGCAGTGGTCCGAACTTCGAGCGCGAACAGTGAGCCCGACTGCGATTGGCAGCGCGTGTTGAGTGAAGGCGATGAGCCGGAAGTGACAGTGTCATTGAAGTGTAAGTTGCGTACGATAAGTAACGCGGACAGTGTGGTCTCGAACCTGACTTCGGCCCATTTGGATATGATAACAACGCTCCGCCTTGAGTGCTCCGATGTCCTTTTCTTCGAAAGCTCACTTGACGTGAACAGCTTCCTCACGCAGCTCCACCGCCTCAGAGATCTCAGGTTAGAGTTTTGTAAAATTAGACATGTCCCACCAGGGGTACTGTCAGCCTCCAGAGAGCTCAAAAATCTCGTTGTCAGAACCCATAACACCGATTGGTCGGCTATGACGATGGAATTTCATCCGAATGCGTTTAGAGGTTTAACTCAATTGAAAAACCTAGATCTGTCTGACAATAACATTTGGAATTTGCCCGATGAATTGTTTTGCCCCCTTTATTCCCTCACCCATCTTAATATGTCCAGAAACAGGCTGCAAGACGTTTTGGAACTCGGTTTTTCGGATTGGGGAGATGGCCCGACTGCTCCCGGTAAAACATGTAATGTTGGTCTTGAAGAATTAGATGTTTCCATGAATGACATTTCCCTTATTCCAGACAATGCATTCACAAGCCTCAGATCATTACAAAAAATTTTGTTGCAAGAAAATGCTATAGCATCAATGGCAGACAGAGCGTTTGTTGGCTTAGTCTCTTTACAACACTTAAACGCATCTTGCAACCAACTTGTTGCTTTACCTCCAGAATTATTTCAATCTACTAGAGAATTGCGTGAGATTTATCTTAATAATAATTCTATCAGTGTTTTGGCCCCTGGCCTGCTTGAAGGACTTGATCAGTTATTGGTTCTAGATCTATCAAATAACGAACTGACTAGTGCTTGGGTAAATAGAGACACCTTTTCTGGTTTAGTTCGCCTCGTCGTGTTAAATCTTGGCCATAACCAACTCTCAAAAATAGATTCTCACGTATTTCAAGACTTATACAGTTTACAAATATTGAATTTGGAGTATAATGAAATTGAATGCATCTCGGAGGGCGCGTTCGTGTATCTTAGCAACCTGCATGCACTCACGCTCTCCCACAACAAACTCACCGCAATCGAGTCTTACCATTTCACCGGCCTCTATGTACTTAATCAGCTGTTTCTGGACCACAATAAGGTATCTGTCATTGATAAAAGAGCCTTTGAAAATTGCTCTAACCTACACGATCTTGGATTAAGCGGAAATGAATTGACAGGAATTCCCGATGGCCTTACGGAATTGAAATTTTTGAAAACATTACATTTAGGAGAAAATAGAATTTCAAATATTGTGAATTCATCGTTTCAAGGTCTCGATCAACTTTACAGTTTGACACTCATTCAAAATAATATTGTGAATATATCAAAGGATTCCTTTTCTACTTTACCTTCGTTACAAATTCTTAATTTAGCCTACAACAAAATAGAACATGTTGACAAGGGAGCCTTTGGTACAAGTCCAACCCTTCATGCTGTTAGACTCGATGGAAACCAACTGAAAGATATAAATGGAATGTTTGTTAATTTAACTGGTCTAGTATGGCTTAATGTTTCTGATAATCAATTGCAATGGTTTGATTATGCACTAATACCGCAAAGCCTTGAATGGTTAGACATGCACAAAAATAATGTTGCTGATTTGGGAAATTATTTTGAAAAAAGAGAAAATCTTCAAATAAAAATGTTAGATGCCAGTTTCAATAGATTGACAGAAATAAATGAACAGTCCATTCCTGATTCCGTGGAAAGCCTCCTCTTGAACGATAATCTGATAAGGAAAGTAAAACCTGGTACTTTTCAACGGAAAGCCAACTTAAGCCGAGTCGTTCTTTTCGCTAACAAGATCCAGACCTTAGACATAGCGGCCCTTCGATTGGATCCAGTCCCCGAAGAGAAAGAACTACCGCAGTTTTATCTCGGCAACAATCCGATCCACTGTGACTGCACAATGGAGTGGCTTCCGAGAATTAACCAACTAAGCCGACTTCGGCAACATCCCAGAGTCATGGATCTAGATTCTGTCACCTGCCAGCTCACCCACAGCCGAGGAAGCCCTACTAAGCCACTCATGGACTTGAAAAGTTCTCAATTTCTCTGCCCCTATGAAACTCATTGTTTTGCACTCTGTCATTGCTGTGATTTTGACGCATGTGATTGTGAAATGACTTGCCCAGCCAATTGCACTTGCTATCACGACCATATATGGTCGGCGAACGTAGTTGATTGCTCTAATGCAGGATATACTTCAGTACCCACTAAAATACCAATGGATGCAACTGAAATATATTTAGATGGAAATGACTTGGGTGAACTAGGTAGCCATGTTTTTATTGGAAAGAAGAAACTGGAAGTACTTTATTTGAATAATAGTAATATTGATTCTCTTCATAATAGAACTTTTAATGGTGTAACATCTCTCAGAGTTCTTCATATGGAAAATAATCATCTCCGTGAACTAAGAGGATTCGAATTTGACCAGCTCGAAAACTTGAACGAATTGTACCTAGATCATAATGAAATAAAACATTTAGGTAATAATACGTTTAAGTCCATGAAAACTCTGGAAGTATTGAAATTAGAAGCCAATAGTATTGTCAATTTCAAACCTTGGGAACAATTGTCTTCCGAAACATTGGCTACTGTATCACTTGAAGGTAATACATGGACTTGCAATTGCGACAATATTGGGCCAATGGAGGCTTGGCTGAAAGAAAATTCCAATAGTTTGAACACAGATAAGCTGCTTTGTGCGGACGGTAAGACAACCCTCCTGGACACGATACGAAGATGCAGCGAGAATCGTGATTCTGCTGCGGCAACTTCGGCCGTTCACCGCAACACGTTCTACAACACAGCCATCCTGGAGGGAGATTATATACCTTTTGTAGCCGGGAGCCTAGTCGTTTTTATCGTTATCCTTCTCATCACGACCCTCGGTTTTATCTTTAGAAAAGAAGTGAGCCTCTGGATACATTCTAGATACGGGGTTCGTGTATTAAGCGGTGGAGGTCATGGTCAAGACGACAGATTGTATGATGCGTATATGGTATACAGTGTTAAGGACGAAGAATTTGTGGGTCAAGTCATCGCGTCCAGCTTGGAGAGATCAGGATATTCTCTCTGTTTACACTACAGAGATCTACATGCGATGAGTCCTTCTTATCTTACAGACAGTATTCTTGGAGCTTCTGACGCAGCGAGGAGGATTCTTATAGTGTTGTCTCTGAGTTTTCTTCAGAACGAATGGGAGCGGCCACCATTCCGAGCCGCTCTTCAAGCTTGCCTCGAGAGGACGAGAGCAAGGCGGAGCAAGGTCATACTACTTCTGACGACGGACATCGGGCCGGATCCTGAGCTCCAGCTTCTCGTCAAAGCCTGCAAAGTGATCTCCTGGGGAGAGAAGAGGTTCTGGGAGAAGCTGAGGTACGTCATGCCCGACGTGCAGAGGAAGAACAGTGACGGCCTCAAGAAGGTTGTGGTCGAAGGTAAGACTGGAGCTCGGTACACAGCAGCACCGACATCACAGGAAACCTGGTACCGGATGTCACCTGCTTCCATAACCCAATCCTCTGCACCGACCGGCTCCACCTGCGTTTCGGAGGAGTCATCGCAGAGAACGACTGACGAGGAGGAGGAGCCTCATAGTTACGTCTCAATAGACTACCAACAGCAGAGGCCTAAGGTCCATCACCATGTGTACAGCTGTATACCAGACCCTCAGGCGACTGCTGGCCAAGGCAGGACCTACTTCGTTTAAAGGTATGTTACCTCTTTTTACAAGCTATAGCAGTAGTAAAAGTTTTTTCTTTCGTTCGCTTCCTTTTATGCTTTTTTTTATAAACAATTTTATTTTTAATCTATAGCATGAATAAACAGAAACTTAGCTTAATTCGTGCCATAATAGGATAATAATTCTGAGCCACACACACAGAAACGCACATATTTTAATAAATTATGGCTGAAGTTGTTGGGTAGGGCACCTCTCTGGGAGTTGAGTCGGTAGTTTTTGTCGGTCTCTATAGGATTTAAGACGGTCCAGGTAGCGCAGAGCTAGGCTTCTGTCCCCTATAGACCCTTTTCAAACACCCAGACCGTGAGAATCCAAATCCTTCCCTCCTAGAATTCCAACCCACAAGTCCTACAATTAAAACTGTCATAGTTTTATCGTTGAATCTTTATGGGAGAATGCTCCTCACAGCCAAACTAATTCTTACTTAGACATTACATTTTAGGAATCTTGTTTTTTTTCTTTTCTTTATTATTTCCAGTAAAATAATTTATATTTTTTAAATGATATAATTTAAAAATGTATGTTTAAAAGATTTATTTTAACACACCCCAAAACTAACACGAATATCGATCAATTTATTATTAACATTTTTCCATGAATAATACTCATGCAAAAAATAATATTTTTGTAAAGAATAATAATAATACAGTATAATGTAATACGCCTACAATTAGTTCACTTTATTTAATTGGCTTTAAAATGTGAACCTTTCATAAATTAGGGTTTGGATATTTTTAAAGTTTGATCTATTTCATTAAGTACCAATTATATATATTACCCATTGTGAAATTCGAATTGGATTTTAATATCGATTTTTTACGTTTAAATCGTCATTACTCTTATCAGATTCCTATTTTTTTCGTACAGTTAATTTTTTCAAAAATAGTATTTAACAAAGAACAAAAAAATGTTATGAAGAAAGATTTTAGCTTTTATTTTTCTTTATAGCAAGAGTTTTTTTAAAAATTTTAAATATCACGTTTGAGTACAGTTTTGGTATTTTGGGGTTATATATTTCTTTAACGTTAATTTTTATATTTATAAAATGAAATTGACATATATCTACATAATTAAAAGATTTTCCTAAAATGTATAAAACAGTATGTCATAATTGCTTTATTGTGTGTGATACCTTTTGGATAGTTACATTATGATCAACGTTTTGTTATATTCATTAAAATATCGAATGCAAGAATGTCTTGAGATTTTTGCTCAAATTAACGAATCTGTTGAATAGTTCTCAGACCTTTAAAATAAGACAATAAACACATAATATTGATTTAGAAAGCTACAGATTACAATATAAATTGTTTTACTTATTTACTTTAATAAAAAGTTAAAATAGCAATACATGCTTTTTAATTTTATTTTTTCAAACATGCATGTGCTTGAAATAGTTTTATATGATGTATTTTCTTTTATTGAAACATTATTTAAACTAATTTATTCATCGTCACACATGTATTATGGTTTAAGTTCATCATTTCATGAAGATCTACCAAATAAAAACAATATAAAATGGAGTTCCTTATTGCGTGAGGAATAATGGAGTATCATTGTTGGGATTATAAATCATTAGTCATTAGCATTTTTCTCATTGTTTAATTCTTTTTTTGTTTTTTATTAGGTATGCTATTTTATTTACATAGTGGGAACACATTTATGTTTAGTTACCTTATTAATTCAAGCCAATATATCTGCTCAACTCTTACTTCGTGATTATCTGTTGTAAAACTCAACAATTTAGCATTGAAAAAATATTTAAAAAAAAAAAAATGTTCTTTTGTTGAACACTTTAGACGAAATGCAAAGATACACACCACACTTTTTCAAAACTTAGTTAGAGTCTTATTATCATTAAATTTCCCGCTTATAATACATTTTGATGCTTCCTTACTATAATAATTAGTTTGCTTAATTATTTTTCTCTAAACTCGTAAAATGTAGTTTTTGATTTTCAAGAAGAGGGTTTTGGGCATATATAACAGCTTATTTATTATATTACTCCATTAATACAGAATTTAAAATATAATTTTTTGATACTCAGTGATATCTCCAAATAGGATTATAGAATTTTTGTATTCCTAATTTCATATATATATATATATATATATATATATATATATATATATATATAAAATTAATATTAATAAAAATTTTACCTTATACAACTAAGGCTATTCTGAACAGGTTATATACAGGATGGATATTATATTATATATTAAGAATTTTACAGTATTCACTCCTTTCATACATGGCTCTCCTGAGTCCCGTATTTAAGTTGTTTGATTTTTACATATAAATGTTACGTACGTTGCTCATAGGTTTTTAAGTCCTTCATGCATAATTATATTTTTTCTGAAAAGATAAAGCCCTTTCATGATTCTAAAAGTGCCGTAAAATTCTTATTTTCTTAAAAATTCTGTCCTTTACGACTCCTTGTTCAACATCATTTGCATCTTAAACGAATTTATTTCTCTATTTTGTTTGGTCTATAATTTGATCAGGTTATTTATAGGTAAATTGATTCCACCTTTCTCCTAAGGGCCTTCACTTAATTCATTTTACTATGACTTTATTTCTGAAACTGACTTATATAAAAGCTCTACTGCATTTATTAAATTACCGAGTCTTCTATTTGTGTTTGCTAGTCAGACGGTAGATGGAATTCCTCAATAATGCAGGCACAGAGATATCCTCATTGAGGAATGTAGTCTTTCAAAAGACGGAATTGAACCCTGACCTTTGATCTCATTATTGATTGAGGAATTGATACTCAAGAACTAAACAAACAGGAGAAAATAAATCGCAATCTGACGTCAAGAGATATTTGACAATTCTTTCTGACAAAATGTTGTTCTCTCTCAATGACTCGAAAGTTTTATTTTTAGGCTAAAATCGAACCAATATAAATTCGGAAACTTTGGAGTAGGTATAACCGAAAATGAAAATTATGAACTTTTAATAACTGAATTTTGAAAGCCTGCCTTCCAACCAGTAGATAGATTAACAGACAATAGTAATGCGCTTGACAATTGTTCCCCAAAAAATGATATTATTCAATAGATATTTCAAACCGATCGCCTTTAGTTTGCAGCAGTGACAGCATTTGTACTAAGCTCACTGGACGAAACAAAACTTATTATTCCTCTATGTTCATTTTATAATTGAAATGTTTCGAATCTACTACCACTATTAACTACTAATTTCAATAATTTTATTTTATGGAAAACATATACATTTAGTACCATTGTTTTATTAATCTATCTAATTTGGTATTTCAAATGTTTAATTTACTTGAATACTCTTAAGATAAATGTCCTAGTTTCCAGGCACATGCCTCTCTCAACAAAATGTCTGCTTCTATATAAATTAGTTAAAACGCCTCAAAATGTTTGTTAGGAAGTGAAATATGTTTGTCTAGTGCGGAAAGTATTATTTAAATAGGAATGATTTCTCCATTGAGCTCACACATGATTGAGCGGTCTTTACGATTATTGTCTGAGGTAACCAAACTCCATATTGGATTTTGGTAATCAAAATCAATAATTTGTGGAAAGAACTAATGAAAATAGTTGGAATGTACAGTAATTATGACGTATGTTACTTCGTTTACTATTCTGGGTATTGTCAATAGAATAAATTCGTGGAACTAGTCATATAGTTTTTCATAAATAATTATTATTTTTATTTATTACCGTTATATATTTGGTATTGATATTAATGTAAGTGCATTCCTTTCTTGATGGGCTTAAATTTTATTGACTTTAGTTTGTTCTACCTGCTACTCCCCCTCCCCCGGGATATTACCAGGATGGGCCTCGTTACCGTAGGCCCATCATCAACAAAACTCCAAAAAACAACAAAAAAATAAATTGGTTTCAGTTGACTGCAACTTTGATCTATCGTCCTCGCTACAAGCTCTTCCTCTCTATCGCCGTTTATACCTCGCTCTGACCCTGCGGTTCTTTGTTAGAGACTGCCTGCGCCCTTTGTTGAACTGTTATATATCAAACATTTCCCCGTCATTTTCATTTTCGTGGAACTAGTTTTGCTGATTCTATGCGGTCGTTATTCATTCTTGACGTTTATCAATTTAATAACCGTACCGTTTTAACCAAAGTTTCAGAATTTGTCTTTATATCCGCTTTTAAGAAAAATATTGTATGATTTCAACATTAATTTCTTCGGTATGTTGAAGATTTTTTTGTTTTCGAATTGATTAGGCTCCAATAGAATTAAAATGAAATTAAAAGGGATGAAATAACAATATATCAGATTTCATACATTCATTATTTTGACTATTTAAACAGTTTTCGGCGACTCATAGTGCCATCTTCAGGCCATTGATAAGGAATAAGATGGCTTATGCGATTTCATCATTCATTGTATTTTACTTCCTTCACTCCCATGAAAAACCTTCAAAACGTTAATTTAAGCTATCCTTAAATTACATATTACTTAATAAAAATGAACGACGAAATAGTAATAACGAAATTGAATTGATATACTCAATCGTAACTGAAAGATCGCAATATCAAAAATATTATTTACAAGATAAGCTTTAAGTATTTTATGATTTCTAATGAAATACATGACATGGAGGTGTAAAACAGTTTTTAATTAATTACTATTAGAAATGGATGGGTGAGACAATCTTTCAAATATTATACACTAACTTACTCATCACATTATTGTGTGTGTATATTCATCATCGTGAGTGAGTTGACGAAGATCTAGATCCACTTGCTAGCGAAATCTTATTAAATATCTCTACATCACTTCAGGGAGAAGAGATTGGATATATTACCCCATGAGAGTGTGAAGCGGGCCTTGGACCTCATTGGCCATTTGCTTGTCTAATTTCTAAAATGCATGTCTAGTAGAAAAGTCAACGCAGTTGCACATCATTCGCGAATAACACTCTGCTATCTCATGGCCAGACATGAAAAACCAGTTATTTGCCCTCATTTACACTATAGAAAATTAGCAGTGCAACATTTACTCATCGACTGCCGCTTAAGAACTACCGAAACCTCCTACACGATCCAACAGAATTATTGACAGAAAGGATAGCTAATGTATAGATCACATTCTTGTTTATTAAAGCAACATAAACTGTTTGGAAAAATATAAACTCACAGGCTAACTAAAACAGTACAAAGAGATAACATTCACATAAATATATTTGGTTCGGGCGAATCACCTATGTTGCGGAAATAAATAAAAATACCTGAAAAGTCAATCAGTTCTCATGCTTAATGGTTTTAATTGAAAGCATTTGAGATAATGCATTCATGATCAGGTCATTCAGCCCATAAAACTATGATAAAGCATTCTATTCTCAGCTGTATCTTAACTCCTGTTCTCGTATTTCATAGCTCACGGCGCTGAGTCGTCATTCGCCTCGGATTAGATCACACGGTAGTGTGTAAGTCTCCTATTCAAATTCAAACCCCCTAAAATTCGATATAACCATTGATATATTTCTGTAACGGGCTCGGTACTTATTACGCTATTGTTAGCCCAATTATTCATGCGAAAAAAATATTCACCCTCAGAATAATGTATTGTTACTTACTAATGCCATTTTTTTTTTGTTTCGCCCTCACCAAATAAATAGACCTTATAAAAAAAAATCATAATAACAAGTCGGCATGGGAGATTGACAGATGGTTGATACTGCGGGGATTACAGTTAATCTTTCAGCTGGGGGTGACTACCCCAACAGAAGGAAATGCAATTTCGGCACAGCTGGTACTTGGAATAACCTCGTGACGTGTGGGGGAGCTGGTGCAACGTGTGATGTGATTTTGATGGCTCCTGTCTCACAATATCAAACAATCCGCTGTCACGAATGATTTAGGTGACTCAAGTTTAGACAGCTCAATATTAGAGGGTTATCTCAACTTTTTGTCAGATTGCATTTATAAGTCCTTTATTTATTTATTTTTATCTATATTCAATAAGTATGAATATATGCTCGTCCTATAGATGTAGATTTGAAAAATCCACGACCACGTGCCTAATATTTTATAAGAGGAGTTATTTTCCATAAATGAAAATGTTTATCCACGTAGAAATACCTCTGCAATAGTTATTGAATTAATGATTCCAAATGGATAACTTTTAGAAAATGTTTTTAGAGATAGAGGAAATTTTCAACATAGAGGTTTTTATAACAGATTTTACTCTGAGTTTCTTCGGAATTAATAATGTTTGCATTTTTTTTTTTAAATGCTTGGCTGTCAATATATTTGAAAACTACATTCTTCTTCGTACTGTAAATCACAGCGATACTCCATGTTAATATGTTGCTAATCTGAATTTTAATGAGATTTTTTGACGGTATTTTTTTTCGTGTTAAATTACATCTATATATGTATTTTTACAAACGGATATATGAAAATATTTTAAAATAGGTCCTAATATAGATATAACCACAGCCATTTGGAGCATTGAATAGAGCTTATTTTTTTTTATTGTCCTTTTGACGAAATTATTATTTTTGTCTACGATTTTAGCTAAGTTGATCAGAATAAATTTAGTGTATTAACCACGATTCGTTAAAACCCCTCTTCTCAAGTATTTTATAGTCTTGGAATTATGTTGTTGTCGTGAACTTACCCTTGCGGATGTTAAGAACGTGATAGATCTGAATACAGAAAAATGCA
Organism: Riptortus pedestris; assembly: GCA_019009955.1. Taxonomy (NCBI): domain Eukaryota; kingdom Metazoa; phylum Arthropoda; class Insecta; order Hemiptera; family Alydidae; genus Riptortus; species Riptortus pedestris. The sequence continues at coordinate 50,199,463 of CM032229.1, forward strand.
AATTCGGTGAACAAATAAAAATAAGACTGTGTGCAATTGCATTTTTTTGGTAATATTGATTTTTAATACTTAAATAATATTACACTGCTAAAATTTCAAATGGATAATTTATTTTATTATAATTATTATTTATTAACGTTCATGTTTTGCTACTGTGGCTAATTTGGGCGGGGTATCTACAGTTTACCATCCTTTGCTAGCCAGAGTGGGGCTAAGGATTTTATTTAATGAGTTTGTCACTAAATAAATTCGTATTGACCAGGTGGGAGTCGATATTTCTTTGGAAATAGTCAAAATACAGGAGAAAAATGTCAGTAGTTGCCATATCGGTTAGTAAAAATATAATAATGAGTGGGTCTTATAGGTTGAGAACAGGAATGACAAAAGTACGTTGCCCAGAGAATATTTTATGATATTAATAAATTAAGAAGGCTTTTGTCAAAACGTGATTAAATTATTTTCATTTTATTTCTTATTATTAGCTCTACTTCCATTTTATAAGGCAGACTATTACAGAGTTAATAGAAGGCTTTAGAGAGTCGATTAAACCCAATATCAGTAGTTTTTGTTCGGCCTTTAAGAAGTTTGATGGATTATAAAACTGTCAGCCGATCTCTGCAATGAAATTCCCAGGTAGATGGAGCAGAGGATGAAGAAGTTACCTGGGACAGTAGAAAGAAAAGCACTTCTAGGCTCCCATGAGGGTTTTACTGCGGTAATAATGTTTCCATAGGGGTCGCATATTGCGTGCGTGTCTCAGTGTGTGTGTTTGTCGGATTCGTTCTTAAAAATATTCACAACGAAATAAGACGTCTCAGCTGGGTTCAGAAGCTGTTCGCAGCACAATAAGCGAGTGACTCACACACAGGCTTTCCAATATATGTCTTCTTATTCAATAGGTTTGTCACAGCTCTAGCTTTCATCGCCTTCGCCCACATCTTCAGGTCTGACTTACTACAGCATTAATCATAGCTCCTTTCTTAAGGCGTGTCATTCTTCAACCTTTTCATTTCGCTTCCTATGCATTGTTGTACGTATTTATTACCTGCTAGCTGCGGGTTCGCGTGATATATTCTTTTTCTTTTCAATTGGTTGGAATATATATTTTTTCTGTAGTGGCGTAATGAGCAATAAATTTGCATGGATATGATTACATGCTAACAATCAGTCATAAAATAACCTTTTGGATTTTAATAATGGCTACTGATGAAGACTAGTGATCTTAGAAAGCAACGGATTTCTCTTCTGTCTTTCGTTGATTCATTTCCAATATGGGTTCAATGTTAAGAGATCATGTGATATTATGTTTGACGTCGTTGGGACGATGATCATGTGACATTGCCTCCTCTAGTAAGATCTCTATCCAAATAAGACATGGAATTTAAGCTTGGCACAATAAGTTTATACAATATAATATCTTGATTAAAAATTCCATGAGTAGTAGCGAAGGCTTAATCAAGGCAGAAAATACACATACCTCTATGAAGATATTAGAAAGAGAAAAGTGAAAATAATAACAGTAATATCGGGTTTTCTCGGTCTGACACACAATAACTGATATGTTTACTGTTTTAAATTTTACTCTTTTCCAAATTGCTACTCCTTATTTTCCATGTCTGTAAAGAAAATATATACGTATAGCCGACAGACATCTATACTCTAAATCTCCCTTTCTCACACACCTAAAGTTTAACGGACCTAATTTGTTTCATGTAAAAAGCATGTTTGTTGTACATTTGAAAATCACTACATGAGTATGACCTCAATAGGTGGTTTCTCTTAAGTCAAAGAGTATTTTATAAAATAATAATTTGAATTAATAAAACATAACGATCATATGAACACCGAAATAGAACACCGAAGTATAAGAGCATTTTTATATAAACACAGTTTATATTTTATCATATTACCCTGTGTTCAAACTTCTTGGTGCCAATATTTCACTTCAATGAATTTTTTAAAACTTCAGAGGGCTATATTACAAAAAAAAAGTTTGTCTCTCCAAGCATGCTTAATGAATCTCTTAGCATCTTGTAAAAATATATTTTTTCTCTCTAAAAATGTTTAAAAATGTTGTAATGAGTATAAAACAAATTACATTTTTAATATGCTATATTAAGGGCTGTTGAATCGAGATTAAATTGGTATGAATTTCTCGTTAAATTATATAAATAAATTTCTCATTTTCCAAGATTATTACTTTTAAAATTATTATCTCCGTTCAAGATATTTTACTGATAGAAAATAATCAAAATGTGATATATCGTTAAATCGAATGTTTCACGATTCAAGAAAACATCCTACCTATAAAAACATACCTCGTTCATTCTTAAATAGGAAAATCGTTCACCTTTAAATTATCTTTATGGAATATCATTATCCTGGTATTTTCTATTTAACATCCAAATTAAAATTTATAACTCAAAAATTATAAATGCATGTATGAGTATATGAGTTGTAACTATTAGCATTAATCATTAGTGGCTATTAACTTTAGAATAAGATATATTTAAACAATTTTATTGAGCTAAACATGTTTATTAAAATGTTTATGATTAAATATCACCAAATAAAATATTTTATAAGCTCAATACTGATAAAATACTCCTTTAGTAACAAACTTGATAACACTTCCTTATATTAAAAAATAAATAATGGGTTTAGAAAAATCATATATGTTTGATTGTCATGGAATTCACAAAAAAAAAAAAAAAAAAAAAAAAAAAAATACGCTATGAAATTATATAAAAACAAATTAACATTCTTTGCAAGAAAAAAATTGTTTTCCAAAGTTTATGGTGGGAAAGTTTTATTATCCCATTTTCAGATATACAATGTTAGTAATATGTTAATGTGACCATTTAATCCAATGGGCTATAGTAAGGGCTTGTGAGTACTCCCACATAAAGTATAAGGAGCCATAACTAACTTGTGAATATTACTATGCGCATTTCTTACGCGCATACAATTTAATTAAGCTACTACCTTCGCATGTATAAACGAGTTGATTAATTTCAGGCAAGGAGAAAGAAAAGAAATTGAACGTCTAGAAATAATGGCGTGGGTTCCGTCGTAAATAACTCGTCCCAATAAATTTCCGGCTTAGTTCGTAATTGGTATAATACGGACGTTTATTCAGAAGAGGTCGGGTGTCGTCCGAGTACAAAAGCTCGGCGAGTGTGTTTACCGCGGAAAGCATCGACGAAGTACTTAATGAATCATACTCTTGTCGTGGGGAAAGTAAACAGATCGTTTGTTACACGAGCACGCATCACTACTTGAGAGCCAGAGCAAGTCAAGGTTAGAGCTATGGGGACCGGTTTGGTCTTCTCGCTTTACTATAAAGGTCCGCTTTCTTCTTCTACCTCTATGCGCCTGCTCAGTATTTACTCTATGTCGTCTCCCCTATATGCCACTTGTATTAGCTCAGCCGATAGTTCAGCGGGTTTTTAATGGCCTTTGAAATGCCACCGTGAAACTACATTTCCACCCATAAACTTTTTTTTTTTTAAGTAAATATTAAAGTTCAGACTCGTGAACAGTTAGATTACAGGATCCTGGGGATAAATTATTTCGGGGGATGAGTTAATTAACAGGACTAGTTCGCGACTAGCCCACCAACGTTGTGTGCCCTTCAATGAGTTCCTGAGCCAAGGAAAACAGATAATAGAATGAAAAGGGGTACTCAACAAGAAACAAAGTCAAACATAATTAAATAGGCAACAAAAATAAAAAAAAATGACATTTATACAAAAAGTAATAATTAAAAAGTAGAAGATTTAAAAAAGCTCTTATTAAATCAATATTATAAAATGCCTATTTTATTTAATAGGACTGTACGATTTTTTAAAACTCAAAAATAGTTCAGTTTTTAAAAATGAAATTCTTTGGCCCATCGGCCAATTAAGGGCCAAGGTCATCACACGTCCTTGCCTGACTTAAGATCTCAAATTCTTTGTCAAGTAGCTACTGAACTGCCTCACGATGCGTTCTGGGCAATGAAAGATTGGATAAAAACCCAACCACATGTCACTGAAGAGCTAAATAAAATCTAGTTTGTTGTCGTCGTTCGCAAAATTGTACCTTTGATACGAGGACGTGAGGGTGGCCCATTCCACATCTCCCCCAATCTTTGTACTCCGGTACATGGATATCTCATCCTGTACTCTTAACGACTAAAGCAAACGTAATTGTGCTCAGTTATGGGATACCATTATTCTTAATTTATTAAAAAGATGTTGCACGGAGCGCAAGATTACACAGACGGAAGTGGACTCATGCGTTCCTGGTTTGCTAGACATCGGCATAGCAATTTTTAATCCAAAACCACTTATTTAAGCGTTTGAGACTTGTTCATTTCTGTGTACTCTTATATATCCAATTAAAATTATTGCGGTATTCGAAGAAATTTTGATGCACCGGACAAATAAATAACTTTCCTGCTAATACTTCCCTTTTCTATGGACCACACGTTGTTCAATCGCCATAGGCCATTCCTCGCTGTTCTCAGGCAAGCCTTTCTATTTACAGATGCTCAGCCTCCGCCAAGCCACTTACTTACTTTTCCAGCCCCAGCCAAGCCATCCAGCCGCCTTCGTCCGTTTCCTATATCTCTTCGGACGCTGTCTTGGTCTACCGTATAACTCCTTGGCAGTCTGAAGGTTTCAGGTCTCTTGAAGAAAAATATCTATTCATAAGTATTAGAAGAGTTCGTTTTTTGAGGAGCCCGATGATATTTCAGGAATGTTGATAAAATAGTACTTGTTTAGCGGAAGTTGGCAAGTGAAAGGAAAACCGTCTGATCCGAGAGCGGCAGATGGCTAGCAATTCCAGTTATTAACCTCCCCCCCCCAACCACCAGTTCCTTAAAGAGCTTTGAATAAAAAGCGAGGAAACAATAGCCATTCCGGTGTCTCGTAATGATGGTCCCAGGAGCTGCCGACTTAACCCCCAAGGACGGGGTCTCTAAACAAACAGCCACAAATGATAAAAAGAAATGTAAAAAGGAAATTGAATGAAAGTAATTTTAATTTCATTTTTCTCATTTCTCGTCACCCTTTCCTCTCTTTTTCGTATACCCCTGAGGGCGATAAATCCAGACTTTATACCCGCCCATAAAAGGATGAGTTGTATTTATGAAAAATCACAGAGGCCTTTCTTGTAACTGCCTGTTATAAAGTGATGATCAAAAGACTGCCCGCTCGGTAGTCTCCCAGCGAATGATGGGAAGTATAAATGGTTTTATTTATGTGGCTAGGGGGGGGGGGGATTGAATCAGGTTTCAAGCGTTGGGATGAGTGTTTGCTCAACGTTTATAGACCAAGCGTTTGATGAATTGCTTAAAAACTCATTTGTAGTCGACATATATCATTTGTCACACTTTTATGATTTTTCTCACGGGATGAAGAATTTCTAGTCAGCTGAGAATTATTACACTTAAATATGTATTTATAGTTTGAAGTTATGCAATGAAAACATTAATATTCATTGGAAAATATTGGTCTAATAAATTGCCTAGGCTAATTAAGAGCAATTACGTTTGAATTTGTCAGGTAAAAATAAATATAGATCTAGAAAGTTGACTTTATGCAGATGTCCAGCAATAGTTTCTTCTCAAATTATTTTGAAATGTTTCACTTATTACCTATTACTTTAGATGTAACAAATGTAGATAAATTAATATAAATTACTTATAAATAACTTTAAGCATATAAACTTGATTAGAAATATTAAAATTACGACATTCGATAATATATAGGTTAGAAAGTCATCTAATAAATACTTAAATATTTTGAAACTCATGGATACATTTCTAGAAAGTTTTAGTACAGTTTCCTTGTCAGCTTATAAATATATAATCATCTCGTAGTTATAATTATAATCTTTGAATAAATACCTGTATTTCTCAAATATTTACCGTTTTTAAAACTCATTTTATGTTAAAAATGTCAGGAATAGAATATTAAATACAAGGATTTTAGGTTCAAATAAACTATATAATATGAACGTTTTTTGCTCGTCATAAAGAAATAATAAAATTAAATCATGATATACGGTTCTCTCGGAATGCCAGTTATTATCATAGTATATATATTTCTAAAACATGCCTATTTTATTATAAGATACTTATTTTAATTTCTTATTTGTTCTGTTTGTTATGTGCCTTTCGTAAATTTGAGCTTTAAGAGTAGTTATAGTTCATGTTTTCAACGCATTGCGTTATCCATGCAAGAGAAACTAGACCAAAAGACGCTTTTCAAAACTCTTTGTGGAGACTATAGTTTAACCAATTTTTTTTTTAAATTATGAAGCCTACTTAAAAGGAAGTAATGTATGGTATCCAGAATAAAAATATCAACACTTCATTATCGTCGAATGTCGTAGTTACCTATGTTTGGTTTGAAATGTATAAATGCTGGGGATGTATGAAATATGTTTGAGATTGTGGCAAACGTATAATTACACGGTCAAGCTGCATGAGCAATAACGAAAACACAATAAGACAGGCAGACTATTGAAAGAGAAACCAGGTCCTAAATGACTTAAAGAATGTTGAACACTTGACCGTGTGTGGCTCGGACGGGAGGATGGGTTATCCTCTGTAGCTAATGGCCGCCTCACGACTCTAGCTCTATACCAAACCACACCTATATAAATACATTAACATGGGAAAAAACAACATCATCGCTTTCAACTTTTCAACTCTTACGTGCTTTCAATTGTTCCGATCCTCTTCTTTGGAACTAGATCACGATTTATATCAATTGCAGTGTTTGCACATCTGATATTGAGGTCTGCAAAAAAAAGAGACCGTGACTCCACAATCATTGCAAACAATCTGGAGGAAAAATCTGAGGAACAAATTTGTTGAAGCCGAAGTAAATACCTCATTACAAAAATTGATCCTAAACTAATCAACACAAGTGGTGTTTCTGTATACTCCTTATTCGATTCGATTGGAAATACCTCTTTGTTTGTTCTATATTCCTGTTCGTGATCATATTCTTGGGGCTCAGGTTAGCCATGTGAGTTAAAGCGTTGACCTTAACATGGTAAGCCTAGACTGGCGAGTTCAATTCCCACCTTGGTAAAGGAATTTATTTAGTACGGAAATTCATTAAATAAAATATGTAGTCCCACCCTGACTAGAAAATGGTAGTACCCCCGTCCCAATTTGCCTTAGTTTCAAAAAGTTGACGATAATAAATAATTTTAAATACTCATATTCATAAATACTGGTAGGCCAATCCATTTTCATCCAATTAGCGTTTTTGTTTATAAAAAAATGTCTGGCAATTTAGCCCGCAACAATTGTTCATTTCATAGTCCAGTTATGGTGAAATGGCAGTTTGCTTTTACGACGCGTTAATAACCAATAAAATTTCCATTTTATGATACCCACGACACAATCCATCTGGCGACCCTCTGTTATGCAACAAGCAGACTTTAAAACCAATAAAGTATGTTTATTTTATGAGACATTTGGTAAATGTCAGAGTTATACCAAATTATAAACTGCTTCGCTTAAGGCTGCCTTTCTATTTGTGTAAGAGTAGGGTTAAATTCTCATATCATTCGCATTTCTTCAGCCGAATATCTCTGTATAACAACTAAACTTTATCTGCAGTTTGTTAATATTACCCTTGCACCCATCTGCTTGTAAATACCGTTCACTGCATTAGACATTTCGAAGTATTACTTTTGTTTTGACATTACTTGTGTGAAACGGACCAGCCAACTTATATTGAGGCGCCTTTTGGGGCAGTCCTTTGAAGATCTGTTGGCTCGGCGAGATTCCTCGAGTTGTGTAAATGTGCGTTGAGATGTCCCACATGGTGTTGAGCCGGAAGTAACACTGTTTGGGATATGCTAGACTTATGGCTGAGGAGTGGGGTGATTCGGCTGGTCTTGGCGCCACCTACCACTACACAACCATTATCACCTTTTTTTTTGTTCGCTTCGGGCTCCAGTGTGATGCTCTTCGGGGGATCCTCGCCCTTGTTTAACACCCTCATTGAGAATTTGGAGCATCGCTTGCTCTCACGTATATATTGGAATGTCATTACTCAAATACTTATCCCGAAAAGTTCAAAAAACCGCCAATATTATATTATTATTATTATTAAAAAAAAAAATAGGTGGATATTCAGAGCATGGAAGACTGAATACCCGTAATATATGTTCAAAGATATTCTTGGAGAATGGTTTCTCCGTACGAATTCGTAAATCTTTTGGCGAATTCGCTCAGGATTTTCTTGAAGTAGCGGTAATCAAGCTAACTCGTGGGTATACTCTATGGCAAGTACAGTCTACGTTTTTGGAAATGGGGCATTCCATATAAACCGCTGAGTCCGCATATCCTTGGGTATATTCACTATGGATACTCGTGAAATAGGGGTACGAAGTTTTAGTTCATACAAGTTAATCGAAACTTAAGAAATTTAGGCAATTTTATCAGCTATGGATTGCGTATTCTTCCACGATTACCGGCAAAGAAGGAGGCCGTATTACGTTATCAATTGCATTTTATCAGTATCTCCAGTGCCTATCTGAAGCATCGAGAATCAACTGAGGAGATGCTTTCTCATGTTTCAGGGCTTTCAAGTTTAATATTCCTCTTCTGGCATTAGGGGACAACTTTGAGGCTGATTAATCATTAGTTATCCTTTTCTAAATTTACCTTGTAACAGGTGAGGTAATTTTACATTACTTTTGAGACACCTACAGAAGTTCAATATATTCAGGAATTTAGCGCATAGAATATAGACCTTAAAAACATCATTGCTAGTTTTTAGGTCAGAAAATACAACTGAATAGGCACAGATAGGGGAGGTAACAAAAAATCTACTAAATTCATAATTCCCAACGAAGCCTTTTTCTCTAGCCATTTGCACGAAGAGCTTACTGAATTTCCAACCCTTAAATTTATGAATTCACAGCGTGTCCAATATTTCTTCCTCTAACAATGGCCAATTAAACACCTTCCATAGGACGACCCAATTAAATGCCTGAAAGACCTAACGATTTTCCTAAGGGCTAAATAGCCCCTGGTTCAGGTAGGCACGGTTTGGCTTTTACGACCCTGGAAAAACCTAATACACCTATTTTATCGCTTTGTCCTCTGGTAGGCTGTCTCTATCAGACTAAAACTTTATCTCTGCGTTTTTTTTTTTTTATTTTTTTTTATTTCTCTTCCCTTATTCTTTGTCTTTATTTTCTTGTTGCCTTTGTCCCTTTTATCTTATCCGTCCTTAGTGATCCCTTTTATCACCTCAGCTGAAGTGACATTGTAGGTGACACATTAAATTGCTCTATCATCCCTTCTGTATCTTGAAAGGTTTATTCAATGTGCCTTGTCTGAAAACGGCTAGTATTTTTTGTTCTGCTATGGACGATTGAACGTTGGCCCTCAGCGGTGTTTTTTCGACACTCTTCGGCGGCTAAAACGTCAGTTAAAAGAAAGCTGAATTTTATTAACGTAGACATATTATTCTAGCTTTATACTGACAAAAGGCTTTGCTCAAACAATAACAAAAAAACCGAATTTCTGACTTGCTCGCTTACTACTTGTCCTAGTTAGTGAAATGGATACCAAGAATGTAAATTATTACATTTAATAATTTCATAATAATATCTAAATATCTGTGACGATATTAACTTTCATCAGCTTTACAAAATAAGAAAATTAGTTTAAGCAGTAAGTAGTTTAAGATTTTCTAAAACCGTTATGGAGATACAATTTAAAGTACAACTAGGTTTTTCATGATTTGTAAAATATACCTATATTTTTAATATGGCGTCCACTTTTAGCAAAAGAGGCTGAACGGGCGGGTTATCTTCAGGTAACCACTGTTGTCTTGTCAGAGTGAGAGTTGAGATTTTATTTAGTAGGTTTGGCTCAAAATAAATTCATATTCCCCAAACGAAATTTGATCCCAAGGCTCAATGCCTTTCAAGAGTAATCAGACGAAAGACTAATTATTGTCTAATAAGTTATGTATCATATTTAAATAAATAAAATGACTAACATTAGGTAGGATATGTTTTCTGATAACTATAAAAATAGTTACTGCTAGAGATGTACCGCAATGTGTCTATAAATAACTCTGTAATTGTTCGTCTAGATGAAATCGCCCCATTGTAGTTCTGGATTAATTCATGTCTAGTTTTCCAAGTCTCACATAGTGAGTTATTTTAACCCTGATTATCTAACTGTTTCTCCAATGATGTCATATCACGAGGATATTCATAGCCTGGTTTTATTGTCCATAATGTCTTCTTTGTTATTGTCCTTTCATTTGCCAATAATTAGTGAAAGAAGATTTAAGGAGTGCTAATAGGGCCTCTCTCATTGAGCCAATTAGAATTCCTCAAGACTTTTTTTCTTAAAAAGTATGTAGTCAAAGTCTCTACTATTTCTGCCCCCTCCCCTAAGTGATTGGTATATCGCTACAAGTGTGCTCTTGTGCTGTTAAAATATAAAATTATTATAGTCAACTTTTAGTTATTGATAAAATGTTATGAGACCTCGATTGGTAACCTATTTCAGAGAAGCTGCACAACTCGTGATGGCAAGTGGATTTCTCGTTGGAAATTGGTCTGACATACTTAGGGCTAGTTCGACGCCCTGTAACTTTATGACTTCTTCGAAATGCTGAGTAGAAAAACTAGGATTAAACTTTATTGGACAGAAGTTAGATAGCTTCCGAGATAGCTTTAATTCAGGGCAAACTATATCCCAATATAAATTGCACAATGACGGCTATATGGATAATCATTTAATCATCTTTTCTTACATAGTAGCAAAATTATTCAGAAAAAGGGTTGTATTTTCTGGAAATTATTAGTTCCTTATTATTGTTGACTTCATTCAAATAAAAAATATTAGAGGTTTGTGCGAACATTGTATTTCTATTCATAGAATATTTACTAGTTTTTCCTTTTACCATTTGTCACTGGACTTCATTGGTAGGGTCATTTCCATTCTTCCGATACATTCTCAGGATCGGGACGATGTTAAGAGATGAAGTGTTTCATATTCAAACCTCGTAAGGAATACGAAGAGGTAACTAGGTAACAGAAGTGGTGAGTTATTGCCTCAGTGCCATTGGGTTGTAACAGTATTTTAGCTTTATTGATAAAGTCTGCTCAATTGTACTTTTTATGTTTTCAATCATCTTGTAGAACCAATGATACTCTTGATGTTTGCTAATGGCTTCTTCTATTTGTACCTTTGATTCAGCCGCTTATTCGTCGGAATGAACTCATCTGAGACTCTTGTCAAAGCAACCTCAAATTATTACCTAGCAGCGATTGCCCTGTTCCTTCTGCCTATAACTCAAACTATTAATACCTAATCAGGAAGAGACTTGACTGATTACAGGATTCGAAAAATTCTTCCTCCCTCCATTCCATCTTAATCTTTTATGGATGGAATCCATTTCCCCCACCAACCGGCCGATAATTAGCGTAGGTAAATCAACACGAGCCTTATTAATCAGATGCCTCGTTGTTATTCATCCAAATAATGAGGTGTAATTAAGTAGTGGGGTCTGGATTATTGAGAGCCGAGCCCCGCTATAATGGCTGGAGTCTATTAGTGCAGTCGTTCCAGTTCAACCCCGATGTCCTGGACAAAGGGCATCTTTCAATTTGGCCTGTCGTCCCACTGGACAGTGTCTTTTTATTAATAAGGTTATTGTAATTATGCCATTACTTTGTGTGTTTATCTTCTCAGCTGGATTGGACCCGCCGTTAACGCGCGAGGCCTTTAATGCTTTGATGATGAGGAAGCCTACCGTGGAGAATTCTTCTATTATTTTTATTTACTTCACAGAGCGGCGACTCTTGCTTTATGAAATTCTAAGGTCAATAACCTATAAATTTAAATAGTAACTTAATTTCACTAACGTCCACTTTATGCATGTGTGTCTAACCTGTTGCTTACCTTCCCTTAATAAACCATTAAACCAATCTTAAGATAATAATAAAAAATATTCATAATTCACAATCAACCAATCCAGAAAAGTAAAATAAAATAATATATTAAAATGACAGAATATAACTGAAAGTTAAAAAAATAATAAGTTATCCGGAATGTATTGAAATCTATTTTTGTATACTACTATATATTATTACTATATACTACTATATATACTATATATTATATTATATATTGTACTATTATAATATATTGTATATTTTTGTTTTTTTATTTTTTCAATGTATGTAGTTTTACTTTTCTTGTAGTTTTGATATTTTGATCTATGATTTAAGTATTTTATTATTTAATTTAACATGGCTATTTTGTATATTATAGCTTCTTCTTTTTCTTTAGCTTACTCGGGGAGAAACCACAATTTAAATTTGTGGAATTGACAAATTTTAATTTCAACTAATAAAGATATGTACACATATATTAATGACCTGTGATAATCACTATTGGTAGGAAAATTCTTTCAGCTTTTATCTTTAACCACTTTTTGCATCTTCGTTACCAAAGGCTCCAAGCAGTCTAAGCATGAGGGGGGTTGTGGTATAGTGGACAGTGAGCATATCCCACTAGCGCCAAAATTACTGAAATTTTAGAAACTAAATAGCGGTGCACTTATAATTTTGATTTTGTATCCCATAATTCTTAGAGCCTATAACACTAACCATAAGTGAGCTCCATATTTATGTATTTTGAAATATCCGTTTTGAATTTGCAGTTGTCATTGATATATATTTTAATGCTTAATTACTTCGGCGATTTATTGATGTTAAATAAACATTGAGCATTCTAGTTGCACCTGACTCTCTTCTCTGAGGACCTTACAGTTATCTGACCCAGTTAAAATCGTGCAGAACGCCCGCATTAAACACACCGAATTACCGGCCCCGAAGAACAGTTCGTACCCATAATACATCTCCCGGCTCAATTACTATGATGAATAACTAATTCCACCCTCCTTAATTAGGGGTTTTAGCCCCCGATTCGGGGTGTAAGACCGGAACAAATCCTGCTTCACTAATGAAATAAAATTAGGAAAATATTATTCCAGTTTTCTCCCAGCTGTGCGAATCATATAATTAGAGTTGAATTAGACCTATTAGCTATCGAACAGTTTGAAAATATTCCTAATTTGTATACCGGGAAAGGGTTTTGGTGTTAACGTTTGTACTGTTGTACAGTTTAGAGGATGTTGCGGGTCGTAACCTAGTAAACACCAGCCTCCAGCCAAAAATTCTAAAATGTTCATAGTGAATGTATTTGAACTGGGCTTTTACAGGACTTTTTTTTATTTTTTTATTTTTTACTCCTACAGTACAATGATCGCCAAAATTTCTTCCGTATTAAAAATTGTGTTCGAAAGCATGCAGGGGGTAAAATTTGAACCCCATCATAGAAGTGCTTAATACAGCATAAATGTTTTAGATCCTTCATTTTATTCCGTTTTTCTGGAGCTTTTTAGAATATTTATTCAATTTTATCTTTAATGATTCATTCCTTTCTTTTTTTGAGAGAAGCATTGATTTCAAGATGACCAGTTAGTAAAGTATATTTAAAAAAAAAAAACTATGTTCCAATCTATGAAATTTTATAGTTGTTTTTGTAAAACTAGTCACAACCTGAGCTACACATGAAGAGTCATTTGGAACATCCCAAGTTATCAAATTCTTTCTGTAACATTTATCCCAATGATTTCTAGATAATTCCATTCTGTAGCGTACTCTTTAATGGCACTATAAATACGATTTGATTTAATTAATAATATTACATCATCAAAATCTACGTACGCCTTATAGTTGCAACTCTTGGATTCATACAGAAAAAAAATCGTCTACAGTTCACGAGGTCTTCTTACTGGGAAAAGTATATTAGCTAATCGACATATGATGCCAAAAATCTGCTCGTAAAGCCACTGCCGTAAATAGCCAGAAGAATCTGTCAACTTTTACGTATAGTAGTATTATTTTAATTTTACGTATACGTATTATTTTAATAGTCTATATTTTCCATCCAATCAATTTTAAACACGAACTTCATAAGTTCATCTTAAAAATAGTTTTAATTAACATAATTCCTCTTATTGCTTTTATTCTTAGTTTCCTGTAGTATTTGGCATCGTTCCAATTTTAGTATATGTACAGCCGAAGCGAGTACAAAATATACAAATACAAAGTTTCCTGTACTACTGTTGTTAATGATTTCAATATGTGATACGTTTTTCTAATGCATTCTGTTTGTTTAATTTTGATCCATTTATTATTTGTGTTAATATGTCAAGAAAACCTGGGCTGTTCATAAATAAATAAATCATGTTACTTCAATGTAACATTTAGCGAATAACGAACACTTTTAAGTATGTTAACGACTTCCAGTAGACATTATGCAATTGATATGCAATTTGCCCTGATTGCCCGGCATTATTATATTATTATAATGTAGATTAATTCAATTTATTCCTGCTTAAGCGGCATTCATAAAGGAGTCCGGTTAGGCTAGATAGAGTCCTAGGTTCCCATGAGCTGGACATGCGAGGGGAAGGCCGTGAGATCAAGGTTCTACCTCGCCTCGCCAAATGCCTCCTTTATATCATCATAGCTTATCGTTTTCTTTTACAAATATTATTAAATTTAATCATAGCAATAACTTTTTCCTTTTTTAAATAGAGATTAGCGATTATTCATTGCCTCTGGCGATTATTTTTAAGACTGTTATTATAGTTTACTTAGTTTCCTCCGGCCTTTTCAGTGATAAGTGGTATCTATAATTTTATTTTTATCTTATTCATTTTTTTATAAAGCTTTATTTTATAAATACTGCTCTTGGCCTTCTGACAAGCCGACGGTGATAATTTGATCACTAGTAGCAAACGAACTGTTTAAAGTGCTTATAGGTGTTTGACTGTTTTTCTTCATATTTAAATAAATAACTTTGACATAACAGACTGTGAATTTGTCTTGGCTCACCAGCTTTTGGCGGGATGAGCAATAACGGACCTGTTTGGCTCTATCAAATAATTGGGTGCAACCTAGACATTCAAGATCTACAAAGTCAACTCTTGAATAGCAAAACTCAGGTGATAAATAATAATAACATTAATAAAAATGAAAATGAATATTCTTAGTACCACTATTGGAGCTATCGTCATATGTGTTGAGGTTGTCCGCCAATAAGATTGAAATAAAAATACTTCAGCTTGCCGACATGTCGGAAAAATGAAAATGTTTGCTGAGTAAAGGAGATTGCCACAAGGCTTCTAGACCAATGTCTTTTTAGTCTGTATCGAAGCTGTGCAGCTTATTAACTCACGAAGCTTTGTTGTCCTCCGCAGCTGTGGTAGAATTCCAACCTCAAACTTCAGTTCCAGGCTTGTGTGTATTTTTCAATGAACCTCATCGGAGGTTCTAGAAGCTAGTCATTCTTGATTATCTTTTTCCATCGGTCTTTACCCATTCCTGGATTACATGCAGTCCTCTTCGGTTCACCCGAAAAACTCTCCCTGGGACTGGTAGTCTCCCTACTTCCTTACAGTATATGATCGTACAGTATTTGAACAGACCACTGGTGATATGAACATTATAGGAAATGAGCGACAACAACTTCGGAACTCGCACAGAGAATTCCTTTGAGCATCGGCTATGGCACCGTATGTTCGACCCGAGAAACTTCCCGGAAGATGTTGCCAGGAAGTAGTGTGGGGGGATTTGATGTCTTGTTCGGGGGGGCTCAAGTAGGCTTTCTAAGTTCAGGCTACGTCTCCCCCTCCCCCCACTTCGGCCCTTAACTTTTCTAAACTGTGTAACCACGCGCCGAGCTCTCCCCCACACCAATATTTTTACGTGACCAAAATTGCATTCGGTGTAAGAGGGAGTGCGTTATCCGAGACCATCGCCCTCCCAACGGGAAGACACCCCTCTTATGAAAGACATAAAGTTCCTAAACCACCATCTTCGAACCTCCCCTAGTCTCTTACAATATTTCGCTTTTGGGGTAAATACTTTTTATTTACATTCCTCTTATTCATATAATGAAGACAGATCTATGTAGTAATATAAAAATGAAAACCAAAATTACAACACATAGAAATGATTTAATTACAGTCGTTGATGTAGAGTGGCTCAATAAAAGAATACTATTTTTCTATAAAAACAATCAACAGTTATCTATTTCTTTAGTTATCTGAATTATCACATATTCTTGAAGTGTATTCACACTCTAGTGCATGAACTTTTCTAGGTAGTCTTATTTTCCACTCCAAACCTGTGGCTACAGAACTACAAATTTTCTTACTATTTCTGTGAAATTCTTTTTTTTATTTATTTTTTTATTTTTTATTTGCCGCAATATACATAACAAACAAATTAAGCTACTCTCTTTTGATGGATACCTATTAAGGTCAGCCTCCGTATCTGCCTTATTTAAGGCAATTATTTCCATTTTATATAATAAATGAACTTGGTAAGCATTTCAGACCTTAGATATCTTTAGTCGTCTCCCAAGAGAGACTCGAGGGATTCGCGATCAGCGTTTTCGACTCGACGTACAACCCCGTTAACCGAGGAGGACTGGAATGAGTTGTGTTCAGTAGACTGACGGGTCTCATTGCACTCTGGAGGCGTGTAGTGGGTATATCATATAGATGGGCTGACAGACTGATTTACTCACAAGGCTCCGGTCATTCTACTGCGAAACGGTGTACTAACTTTTCGGTCACCCATTCAAGTACTGAGTATGGTGATCTAAAGTCGGACTCTCTACTACTGATTTTTGAGTGTGTATATGTATATATATATATATATATATATATATATATATATATATATATATATATATATATATATATAGAGAGAGAGAGAGAGAGAGAGAGGGAGAT
This sequence comes from Riptortus pedestris, assembly GCA_019009955.1. Classification (NCBI taxonomy): domain Eukaryota; kingdom Metazoa; phylum Arthropoda; class Insecta; order Hemiptera; family Alydidae; genus Riptortus; species Riptortus pedestris. Next base: position 50,216,325 of record CM032229.1, read on the forward strand.
TCATGATTTCTTAGTACGATTCAAATGTAGAATAGGATGGGCACTAATTTACTCTAGACTATAACTTCTCTTGAAGTCATTATGATACTAGTGGCATTTACTTAGCGGTTTTGTCTGTCCCTAATGAGCGCTACTAGCACCATCAATGTGTCGTTGACCTAACTACACTGAAGCGTTATCTGAACAGAACTGTTCTCTCTGCTAATGTAGCTAAAAATATGTTGTAATACATTTCTTTTTTATGGTTTTTAATATTGTTAACCTGGGATAATAATATAGAGCCTTCTTTCTTAAATATCATTATGATTCCTAAAGTTCTTAATTCATTCTCGACTGTCTTAAGGGCTACACTTGCTGTCGATATAGATCCTAAACTATTCACTATTTTTCATCGTCTTGGTTATGCTTTTCATGAGCGGCGATTTATTTTATCAGTATGTATTTATCTTTTTATTTATTATAAACATAATTGAACAATGTATACAAAAAAAGAATAAAGAATAAGCTCTTTCCTTGAAAAATGAAAAAAAAAAACTATTCTGTATGAGACTATTGTATGTAGCTAACAGTGTTTGGTTAAGAAGATAGAATTTCTACTGAGAGGATGACATATTTTTTGCAATTGACTATTATATTTATTTTGCTTGTCGTGTTAATACTATAGAAAAAGAGGGCATGTTTCTCTTTGAAGTGTTGTTGCCAACTGGCCCTTGGCCAGAAAGCAATGTAGGGGACCTTGAGATGTCTGCACTCAAGGGATTGCGTTACGGTTTGTTGATAAGTGCATTGCACAGACATTTAAATCAAAATGACACGAATCTAATTCGGGAATTCTTTTTTTAACATATGTGTTGGTTTTAACCGCATTGAGACCAGGATATGTGTTGTTAAAATGCGTAAAATGTCTTGCTCGCGTTTCTAGAGAACCTTGGTGCTCATACATAATATGAACAATGATGTACCCTTTTTACTATCAGCATATGGGATCTTTCAAATTCTCTAACCTCCAACAGTCCTGTCACCCAATGCCTTTTTTAATAGCACAGATAATATCAGGTTTGCCGTATAAATAAAATCACTGTCACATGATAAGAATATTCAACGTATTTCTGGAGACTGAGCTCATGAAAGTAATTTTAAGATAAAGAAAGCTTAAACCCGGTGGCGTATTGACTGATGGAGTCCCTGAGAAAAACGTAATTGCCTCATTCCTAGCTCCGTTTAAAAAAAAACTTCTTGACGAACGAGAAGCTGTTTGTTAAACAGTAACTGGAAACCGTTCCAGATGGGGTCAGGTGAAAAAATAGAGAGAAAGAAGTGTTAGCCATAAATTTGTCGGCTTCGCGTGAGACCATGTGGGGATTAAACATATGTGTTAGACGTCTAAGAATTCTTTCCTATGTACAATGAATGATCTATGCCCGTATGGGGGTCTTATAAAATATAATAAATAGTTTCATCAACATTGTTAGAAGTTAACAACTGGATATCAATAGTTAAACAAAATAATCGGCACAAATTATAACTATTAAAAATTTATATTAATGAAATATATATTCCACATCAGTACCTAAAATGTAGCCATGCTACACTTGAACTGTTTTTATTTTATTTTATTTTTTGTTTGTTTATATTATTACTGTTGGTTTTAACGACCACTTTTTTTAATTTATTGAAAGTTATGAAACACCTATAGTGACGTATGGAATTTTTCAGTGAGGACGTATATGAAAAAAAATTCAGTCTACGACAGGATTCGATCCAGCATGATGCCAGTCTTCTGAGATCTCCTTCTTCTGTGACTCACGTCTTCAAGTTACCTGAAACTCCTGCAAAAAAAATCATATTTCATGTCTTAATTTTTTTTATTCCTCTATAGATGTCAATCGATTGTAAATATATTTATTGAAAAATAGTCGCTTGTAAATAACTACTACGATAATACGCTTGTAAATAATTGTTAGAATTTGATGTAAATATTAATATTTTGATTGCATACCAAACATTGTTAAATAAAGCCAACATGAAAGGTTATAATGTGATATAAGTTTTAATGTGATATTAGTTGTATTGTAAAGTCTGTCGATTTGATTTTGTAAATAATATAATAAATTATAATGCATGCGGTAGGAGATTCGCCTGGCTACTTTTCGAATTATAACATTTGCTAAACTGATATGGCTGACGGGCATAAAGGTTCGTCAGTTCATCTCCAATTTCTGCCCTGGCGAATACTTCTCCGCTGCGCTCTTTTGAACTGAATATTTGTTTCATTTCACTTTACTCGCTCCCCAACCCGTTCTCCTATTCGTTTTATACATCCCTTTTACATTTTACTTTTCTTTAACTCTGGACACACTTTACTGAGGTATTAGGGAACTCTTCTTTCTACAAGGCGTTGCATTCCTATCACTCTATAGAACCTTATTAGTTATTTTCAAAGTAAGTAATTAATTATATTAAAAAAACAAATCAGATTGCGAATGACTGAGCTGGTAATACATGCAGAGTCTATGGTTGATATTGAAGTGACAACATCATAATGAAGAGACAAGCGTGACAAAGACATGTTGTGGTTTCCTTTTGTCTTCAGTACTGTAAAGCTAGCTAACAACAAATGTGGCTCGTAAAAGAACTCGACATTGAAGAGAAAATTTTGCCCATTAAAGGTCTATTCAGTAGCCTAGGTTGTAAAAGACCAAGAATAATTAATAAGTGTTGGCTATTTGAAGAACGAAACTGTAACATATATATAACGTTAGCACTACTGAAATGATCAGTAAACTTGAAAATAGAGCATAATTATGTGTTACGAAATGTTTTTTTCTTAATTAATAAAACACACAATAAAGTATAAATCCTAAGAGTAAATAGGAATGTCTTTGATTCAATTGTCCACGAAGGTCCAAAGCCTGCCACACATCTTTGACGAGAGGTGGCTTTGGAAGATGCACTCCCATGGTGGTGTTGTAGACCAAAGATTGGTTTGCTTCTTTATACTACTTGCTATTCAATTGCACCCGGGGATGCATAAGGAGTTGAAGTACCAAGCCGAGTAATCTCATAGCTTAGTTGTGGTACGTGGACGGGTTTGAACTAGGTACCACAAGAGCTTTAATCTGTGGCGTTAACAGTGTACCATCGCCGGCGTCCTAAGAGCATGCCGAAATGGCAAACTTATCAAAGCTTTTTCACTCATGAAACGCGTGTGGCACACTGGAAAGGTAAAAGGCCTTAATCAGTTGGAACATTAACATATCAGTTGGTATTTGGCTGAGTACATCTTTCCCAAAAATAAATGAAAGTTAATGGTTAGGTGTCTTAAGGCGTTGGTATTATTATACTTGGTAAAGCTACGTGAGGGCATGGAGACTTTATTTAAAAAGTACAAATTAAATAAAGTCCATAGCTCCAGTTAGCAGCTGGACAAGGGTGGTAACATGTTAAGCTTAGTTGCTTAAGCAGATTTTTAAAACCAAATAAAGACATGAAATGAAACATTTCACATTCTTCTTCATCAGAGTGAGCTATGTGCCTGTAGTAAAGCAAGGATAACCTGAAGAAATATAAATACGAATGCCTATTTAGCAGTAAGTACCAAATGTTATTTTTATTACGGCTAACAATGCCATTAAACGATTTCTGCAAGAATTAATTAAGCCTATAACTTCAAATATTTATAACGTTTATTCTTATTTCTATCCTCCACATCGTCCTGTTTGGGCAACAACGATAACACTTATTTCCTGATTGTCTCCGAAAAAAAACAACTCATTTTCGGAATCACTCACATCAAAACCCAATACTCTGGTCGTTTGAAGATTGCTTTATCTATTTTTACTGCCTCTGCTTTTAAGATATCTCTCTGCTACCCATGTTCTTTAGATAATACTAAAGTAGTTAGTTCCATTAATGATTCAGTATATTTTCATCTTTATTTCTTTCTCCATTCTACTCTTAAATTCTTTTGTAGTACCAGGTTTTACTCTTGTGTTTTTCATACTCGGCATAAGTCTCAATCAGGCGATTTGCTATTATTACCACTTCTACTGAATGCTCTTAAAACACGTGTGGTACTTCTTAATATCTTAATTTCTTCTACCCAATTAGAATTTTCCAAAGGTTTTATATGTATTTTGCTTTACTCATTCCGTTTAAGACATATGAATTAATTAATGAGATTTCATTAGCTAATTTTGTTAGGTGTATTTTAACCAGGAACTCATGATGCTACATTTTGTTACTGCAAAATAATTTTAATTACAAATTTCTGAAATTGGTTATATTCTTTGGCTATTCAATTCAATCCTTTTAACTAAGTAAGACATTCATTGCGAACCATATATCATCACGGAAAATCTAGTGACCATAACTGTTCGTATTTAGGTTTCGTTGTATGTAATGTAGTGTAACAAATCCTTAATTGAGGCTACTGTAAGTTTATATAAGAGCTGATGTAAGTGCAAGACTGTAGATTAGTCATTCATGAATGTCAGTTCTACTGATTATATAACATGTGTATCAGCAATATATTTACACGGGAAAGTGTATACACGCCCATCACGACGGAGAAAGGACAGTAGTTGAAATTAGCGCAGTGTATGTTTCACAACCCTCCTCTCACTAGAATTACAGTGGAAAACACACACCACACACACACATTACTATATATGTTCGTGAAAAGTGTATTTTCTATTTTCATTGTATGTTTTAAAGCACTTCCAATAAGCAGATGCTCTTAATGGGTAGACAGGACATCAATTCTGGTTGCACTCATGCAACTAGTTTCCAAAAATTCCTTCAAATATGCATCGATTCTACCTTGGAGATGATAAGTATGAGGCCCCTTTACACACTCACACAAACACAGGCATATATAAAACCTGGAACCGCTCTATTAACCGCAATCTTTGTTTATTCGTAACTAAAATCAATATTTTAAACTTTTTATTACAACGAAATATCCCGTTCGTTAATGCTCAGGAATTGGTGTAGGGCGAGTGGAGTTTCCGAGAAAGGTTAAACTTCATTATCGCAAATACCTTCATTATGAGTTGGATCGATAAAATTCTATATAATATCTTATCTTTATATATATATAATTCTACTGTACGTGTGTATGTCACGGAACTCCTAAACGGCTGGGCCGATTTAAATGATTTTTTTATATGCATTTGGGTGACGCATTGGATGGTTTAGATTCACAAATCTATGGTTGTAATCATCATCACTGGCGCTACATCCCGCGAGGGGACAGGGCCTCTTGCAGCTTTGACCACCAGTCATCTCTGTCCTGCGCCGCCATCTTCCAATCCCGAATACCCAGCATGGATCGGGGATCCTCGGCCACGCCATCTATCCACCGCAACCTTGGCCTCCCTCTCCTTCTTGTGCCATATAGCACCTCTTGCAGCACCTTCTTGGGGATCTCGTCTTCTGACATTCTCGCCACATGTCCAGCCCATCTGAGACGGCTTACCCGGATGAATGTCATTATATCCGCATCTCCATATAATGTCATAACCTCGGCATTAGTCCGTCGCCTCCAGATCCCATTTTCACAGACGCCTTCCAAGATTTTCCTCAGAATCCGCCTCTCAAACCTAGCCAGAGCTTGTTCCTGCTTCTTACTAATTGTCCAGCATTCAGAGGCATATGTTAAGACTGGCCTCAGAAGTGTCTTATGGGTTGTAAGGGAGGTCTAAAATTAAAAATAGCGATATTTTGTTTCCTATTGGTTTTTCGGCAAATATGCACAGGGTAAAAGTTGTTTATTTTGTTATTTAGAGTAAATTTTGCTATATTCACTTTTGTAGTATAACAAAGTATAAACGAGATATACACTAAAAAAATAAAGTGGGAGCCAACAATTGTATTGGGCACTAACTGCTGAACCGAACTTAACAAAACTCTATATGTAAATGTTCATCAACTCGCTCTAGCGGTTTCATTAAGATCAAATTAAACAAACATTATTGAGTATTACGAATTGTTTTTAGAAAAATTGATGTTGATGAAAATAAAGAATAATGAAATTATTATTTTATTTGTTTTTCATTTCATACTTTGTTTAATATCCTAATCGAAATATCATGCAGGACAACGGCTGTCGGGTCCACTAGTTGATAGACAACTGTCATACTATTCTCTTTCTGTACGTTTTTCTCGTAACAAAAGGAGTTTTTCCAGTCTTAAGTAAACCATCACTCCTGCACTTTTCGTTTTTCACTTGCGGCCCTTGTCTTTCTTAATTTCAAGTCTTGTTCCCATAACTTCAAAATTATGCTCAGTTTACACACCCCTTGTGTGATTATTTCGTTTTATTTTTTTACTCTTTTCTGTAGTTCAAGTGCAGGTGGACGCCCTTATTTTACGAGCTGTTAAGTGTCTGTAGCACACTCTATTCTTGGATCGGCTGTACTATTGAAGATAAGGGCTAGCTAATCCTACCCTTGACCACAGTACCCCATAATTTGTACAGCTGCTACCAGCGGTCTCTCTCTGACCGCTAACCGACTTACTAACTTCTCTTTAGTATATGATGTAGACCACAGAGCTAGGGAATTAGGAACTGATAACACCTACAATTGGGGATTAGAAGAGAGCTTTAGCTTCTGATAACTGGCCCAATTGGTCGTTCTAACCAATGGCTAAAAAGGTTTATATATTGTGTGTACATATATTAGCTTCTTTTTCTTTTTTTTTAAAACAATAAACGTTTATTTATAGAAGTTAGCACCAATTTCTTTCTGTATGGTTTACTGTAAAAGATATGGTGAAGTCCAGGATAAGGCCAGGACAAACTCTGTTATTGTACAATAGATTTGTTAGTTTCTTGTTCAGTTACTTGAATTGACAAGTAGTGAGTGATGTTTGATGTGCAATGGAAGTTGCTCTCTCACCAAATTCGATTGGCAAGCCCTAACATTTTTCATTTACACTAAACAATTACTTACAACAAAAATGTGCAAGTTCATCATGAAATGTACTTCAATCGTAGCTTAAAAATCCTATTCAGTTTTGAGTTAGTTTTGATAAAGTCCGTCACGCAGGGGCAGCACAAACTAAGCAGATTTCCCTCGTAAAGTTGTACAATAGAGAAATCTCTATACGAGTGCCGAGCAATTATTGAAACGGCCGAACTAGCTTTCGGCGGGAACGAATAGAAGCGGCCATAGCTCCTCCGTTACACCTAATAAAAATTCAAATATCTCGGTTAATATTCAAGATAGAGAATAAATTTATATAACAATATTTATATTAAATTTAATTTGCAATAAGATTGGTTCTATACAATTTTTCGATCCGACGTATAGTAATGGAGATATTTTGAATTTTCGAAAATCACCCCTCTAAACCCCCCTCCCATTGGTCCGATTTCAGCCATTAACGAACTTGATCTTCCTTTTTACATCAAACGATTAAATACCGAGTTTGGTGTTAACAGACAAATATATATATATATATATATATATATATATATATATATATATATATATATTTTGAACGGACATCATTTTCGTCATCTCCTGGGTAGGATCGATGGACATTTGAAGAAACCTTTAGAAAATCGCGTCATGAGTACGACCTCAATAGCTGATTTCCCTTAAGGGAAATCTGTTAAAATGTTTATCGACTGCTGGTTTAACCAATTGAAAATGATTTCAACCTCATGTTTGTATTTCTTCTCTTTTTTGCCTCCAGGAACAATACTCCCGTTTCTATTTACGTTCGGCCATTTCAGCCGAATGGAAAACCGAGAGGAAACTATTTCATATTTCCATTGTCGAACAATCGCGGCTCCATAGCGAAACTCACGCGAGTCGTTTTAATTCCAAAAGGCAAAACAAGTTGTATACGATGTTTGTTTTATTATTGGAATGGAAACAGAAAGTTTTCTCTTTCTCAGCCCCATTGCCATCAGAGATCTCTAGTGGGGAGAAACTATTTGTGCCGAGTGTCATGCATGCTATTGGTCGGGCGACTCGGAACAGCGTATAGAATTGGATACGACGAGAACTCACGCGCGATGTATCTCCAAAGGGGGCGACCTATCCACTTCAAACTACTTTCCTGTTCTCAGTCGAAATGTTTTCTTATCAGCTGAATCCTCTTTCTCCTTTCTCCCTCCCCGGATTCCCGTGTACTTTTAAAAGCTTTTCCTTCTTTAGTAGCGCGCTGTATTTTGCCATGTTAACCCTGGGCCCCTGCTAAGTAATATATTTGTTCCTCCTTGAATACCAAAATTAAATAGACTCAGGAATTAGTCACCTATTCCTCCAATGAACTACGATTTCTCAAACTGTGCCAAATTTTAGATACTGACATCATTATCTACACCTAGAGGTTATTTCTTTTCGTTGCATCCACCGGGTTCTATCGGAAGCAATTAATTGATAATACTGCACATATCTAAATTAAAAATAATTGCATTGTAAAAGTTACCTTTTTCATCATGCCCGGTATTTTTAACCTTTCTTTTCTCCATAGCTCTAATTACACTTACCTTGTATAGAAATTTCAAGTTTGGTTTCTTCTTGGTCCAATTAATGCTGGAGATTTTGGGCCAAGCACACATTCTTATCACTTATAATCAATTTTATTAGCAGATTTCCCTTAAGGGAAATCTATTGGGTTCAAACCCATGTTGCGATTTTCGAAAAATTTCCCCAAATATTCATTGAGCCTACCCCAGGATATGACAAAAATGAGGTCCGTTCAAAATTGTATATATATTTGTCTGTTAACACTCTAGTGGTCGCAATGTTTGTCTGATCGTTACCAAGCTCGATATTTAAATGTTTTATGTAAAAATGAAGATCGTTAACGGCTGTAATAGGAGCATTAAAAGGGAGGGGGGTTAGAGGGGTAGAATTTCGAAAAAAATTCCGTTGTTATGCGTCGGGTCGAAAAATTGTATAAAATCAATCTTATTGCAAATGTGATGTTCTATAAATGTTGTTATATACATGTTTTCTTTGAATTGAATATTAACCGAGATATTTAGATATTTTAGTTTTCGGCCATCAGTATACCCCCACTCTTACGCATGCCATATTAGCAAGCCTAAATACAAAATATTATCCTCATTGAACTTTAATATTTTGAGATAAATGTAAATACCTGACGCATATTGGAAATCTGCTTAGTTAACGCAATCAATGCGTGACGGACTTTTCTCTTTTATAGTGAGCCCAGTTTCCATTCATAAAATTTCAACCGAACCACGTAGGATATTTGTTTTTTTTTTTTTAACATCCATGGTTATTGTTCAAATCAATTTTTATTCTGAAAGAGTTTATGGCACTTCCAAACTTATTAATGAGTCTTTTAAAGGTTATTCGTTACCCAGATAACCTCTCGGTTTCATTGTCTTTGGTTAGTAACTGGTAATGAATTAGCAACTATTAAGCCCTAAATCTTTATCTTCTCTTGCTGTTGTTGTTGATAAGAAACTATCCATTAATATTCTCGTTGTTAGCAATCCATCTTTCAATGGCGCATGCTACTGAAGACGCTTTAACCACTCTCATTGAGTATACAAATACATTGCATATATCAGCAGATGGCACTCTTTCACTCTAATTAGTTCCTGAATTGTGCCTTTTGATGAGCCCCTGCTGTGTGCCTAGCCCCGTCCTGTCACTAGATAGAGATCTCTTCGGGTTAGTTGGTGAAATGAACCGCTCTCTTATCAGTGACAGAACTGTTAATTTACAACTGCCGTCTGATCAGCCCACTTATACAGCTGATGTTTGTCGGGTCTATTGTATAACCCTGGCCATTATTTACCCCACTTTACTGGATTTACTCATTTCACACTTTAAGGCTTTTATATTTGGTTATATAAAATATTTATTGGATTTCTTATCAAACCGAATTTATGTTAATGGGTATTTCATGATTTAAGGAATTGAAAAACCACATTAATACTCAAGTTTGTCTCAGGGAGCTCTGATTAGCTATGTGAGTATAGGCTTTTAATACTCGTTAAAACTGTCGTGGGTTCGATTCTCAATTGAGCAATAGTAATTTATTTATTGTCAAACTGGTAAAGTATAACCCTCAATCCAACCCTGGATAGGACTGTTTGGTAATTTGTATATAAGCCGTCCCCAGTAGAACGATAAAGTTAATAAATAACAATAAATTCAGTCACGCAGGGGCTGCGTAAACTGAGCAGATTTCTCTTTTGAAGTTTAACAATAGATAAATCTACAAACTGGTAACACAACACAACCGTGAATACTACGTGAATAAATATAAGCGGTAATAAGAAATCTTTCCGAATAAGAAATGTAAACAAACAGGTCTGCGAACCTCTCACCAGAAAGAAAATGAAGTGGTTCTTGATATAACAACTTATTATTAATATGACACTGTAGGAGTGGCGGTTTACTGAAAGCGTAAAACTATAAAATCCAAATATCTCGGTTAATAATCATTATACGGAAAATGTGTATATAACAATATTTATAGTAAATTTAATTTCCAATAAGAGTAAGTTTTGAACGGACCCCATTTCCGTCATATGATCAATGGAAGAAAAATTTTGAAAATCGTGTCATGAGTACGCCTCAATAGCTGATTTCCCTTGAGGGAAATCTACTAAAAAACAAAATTAATATGAACAAAATATTTTATTTCAAACGTTATACTGCCCGGGCAGCGACCTGTAACTATCTTGCAGTGAAGTTTCCTGAAGATGATCGGAGACCCATCGAATATAAGCATTAGACATTCAGCTACTCTCTCAGATTTGAGTCATATATAATTGAAGGATAGTGTAGTCAAATTAGGTAACTGAATATATATTTTACAATTAAACAACACGTTATTTCTACTAAAAGTATTAGAGTGGCTAAGATACTAGAATATTATATAAGTATTAAAACTCTGTAGTAAAACCACAGTCACGTTAATTTAATCATTCAACTAAAATTAAAAAAGTTAAACTGTAACTTTGTAAGTTTAAAAAAATATTTTTATTAATAACCTCTTTTAAAATTCATTTAAGTGTTTTCAGCAAGTATTAATGACTATGAAAACTGAAGATTCGTGTTCCTAATTTTTAGCCCTCGTTTATAAGACTTAAGATTCTTTATAATATAATAAACTAATACTGGCTATTATGTATTATGAGATTTTATTATATGACAGTTTCATGAAATAATATTTTTTTTGCTATAAGTTATAAGCTCACCACAAATTATTTATTTCATATTGCCACGTCAAATATCTTATGGCAGGGATTTTTTTTTTATTAAACAAAATTAAGTCTTTACAAATTTCATAAAGTCTAAGTCCTTTACGGATGTCAGGCCTTGACGATCAGAGTGGGGTTTAGTTCCATTTCAGCAGATTTCCCTTAAGGGAAATCAGCTATTGAGGTCGTACTCTTGACGCGATTTTCGAAAAATTTCTTCTAACACCCATCCAGAAGATGACGAACATGAGGTCCGTTCAAAATTATATATATATATATATATATATATATATATATATATATATATATATATATATATATATGTCTGTTAACGCTCTAGCGGTCGAAATTTTTGTTCGATCGTTTCCAAACTCGATATTTAAATGTTTTATGCAAAAAGACAGATCAAGTTCGTTAATGGCTGAAATTGGACCAGTGGGAGGGGGGGTTTAGAGGGGGAATTTCGAAAATTCGAAATATCTCCGTTACCATACGTCGGATCAAAACATTGTATAGAACCAATCTTATTGCAAATTAAATTTAATATAAATATTTTTCTATACATTTATTCTCTATCTTGAATATTAACCGATATATTTGCATTTTTATTAAATGTAGGCGGATAACGGACGAGTGTTTCCCGCCAAAAGCTAGTTCGGTCGTTTCCGTAACTGTTCGGCTCTCGTATGGACATTTCTCTATTGTATAACTTCACGTGGGAAATCTGCTCAGTTTACGCAATCCCTTCGAGGCGGGATTTTTATATTCATACTCTACTACTGATTCAGTGTGCATTATCTTATTGTCCAGTATACGCTTGGTTGAGGAAAATTGTATAAAGCTGTGAGGAATAGTAGTTTACCTTGAGAAAGGGAATATATTTTTCCTACACCTCAGTACAACTTTTTTTTTTTTTTTGTAATATATATAACAGTACCTTCTGTCGACTTACATCCACTACAAACATATACTATACGATTTAAGGTGTTTATGAAATCTATTTAAAATGTTGTTGCTAATTTAATCATACTACATTTTTTACATATTAAGTGATCCTTTGACGTTGTGACAGAAAAGTGAAACATTGATTTTCTCAAATTCCTTGCATATACGACACCTTCCTCAAACTAGTTATTATTCAGACAAAGGCATTTCTGATTGTAGGGGGTCAATTCGCTTCTAGGGTCATGAACAAATCTTAAAGTTCAGGTTAGAAATATGATGAAACTCGACCTCATTGCCAGCCTAAAAATGACGCCATTCTACTTCCTATTTATTCAGCGCTCGTTTCACATTTTCCTATGCCTTGTTGATATTTTGAATTATAATGAGCCTCAGCGACATTTTCAAATATCAAGGTATCATTCAGTCTCGTATCGTTCACGATCGTAGACATGCATTCCTGTTACCATGTGTCATATAATGAGGTTTCATGAACGCACGGTCATATCTGATTTAGTTAATCTACAAGAGATGATTAACAATCATTATCTAGTCATTATTGCTGTGATGCGCCGTTCAAATTTAGATTCACTTCTTCAGTTTACTTGTTGTCAGGAGTGGGTTTGCCTATTAGGTCAGTCGAATTTGGTTAAAATCGTGTTTGGTGAAAGGCCAGTGTTTTAATTATAGTGCTTACTAGAAAGTTATGGACTCCAGTCAAGGAATCAACTTTACAACATTCCGGGAACCATCCCGGATTCTTGAGCACTAGAGTTCATTTTAACATCTTGGAAAATCACAAACCTCCGCAACAAATCACAAATCAATGACTCAAAAGCAATTCCACAAAAATAAATTATGGACATATTAGATCTATTCATAGTAATTAAAAGAAACAAAGTAAATTAGAATATTTCTTAAAAACTTTATAATGTTCACAACATTAATGGGTTTTGCCTTGAACATTAAATGAAGCCATATTTGGAGTGGATATGTGAGCCATCAGGATTGCACCTTTTTAGTGGGTTTTCTTCTTCTTTTAGTTGTTTTCTCTTTTTATTTCGTGAAACAACCCCTTTTTTTAAGAAAAAAAAAACTTTCTACAGAATTAAAACATCAGTTTGTGCTTTCCAAGAACACATTCAAGGCCCTCCTGTGCTTGCTCCGTACCTAAAAATTCTTCGTGTTTTTAATTTTGACAGGTATTTAGGTAACATTTGGCGTGTATTTTACTGTAAACATAAACTCTGACATTTGTGAGCGTACTTCCTTACTGATAGCAGAGTTCGATAGCTCTCTTCCTTTGATATTTTCGACTCTAAAATTTCCCCTCGAGCAATGTAAATATAAATTATTGGCAGGACGAGAATATCATGTTTTACTCTGGTAGCTATAAGCTGACTAATTAAGAAAGTTTTATCACTGTGTTAATTGGTGTTAAGGAGAGTCGTGCTCTCCGGTCAACACGACTTGGTTCAAAGAGAACACATCTTTTTATACTTTGGATCCGGACCAAAGGATTTATCCCTGTCCAGCTCTGAAGTTTTATTATGAACTGTCTTGTGTTGTATTTGTGTATCAAGGAGGACTTTAAAAGATATATATATATATATATATATATAAATATATATGTAGTATTACATTACCATATTGGACTCCATTAGTAACCATATTACCCTCCTTTTGCGCAATTGTGTCTTAGGCTATTAGGCAGGAATCGGCATATTTCGTAGAAATAAATTGGGTTTCGATGGCCGACTGAATGATTTGAGATGCGTATTTGGTTGGCTTATGATAGGGTATGGTACTGAAGTGGGGGATGTATATTGACTAAAACCACTTTAGTACACCAATTGGGCCATGGCTCGAGGTTGGGGTTCTATCTGGTCTGTGTACTCGCTTTATATCAACAAAATACGAAATGAATTCGACATACTTGCCTCTTGATAATGCCACCAATGCCGTGAGACCATCCATGGAACTTCATGGCCTTTAAACCCAAAATGTTGTCATTTGGTAAAAATATTTGTGGGGAATGACACATATTCTTACCTAAATAAATGCGACAAACAGAAGCTAGTTTCTTAATTTGAGAAAATTTGTATTGAGTTTCAAGAGTAGCATTGATCTAACTGGTGGGGATTCCTTCTCTCTTTACGTGTTCAAACTTTCCTAAAGGAATAAAAAAAGTAAATGCTAGGCTCCACATATGAACTTGGTTCAATCATGAACTCAACTTTCTATGTCAAACACTGCCTTCATGTATGTTCGAATGCAACGTTAAAAAATTTGGAAGCATTTTAAATTCCCCCACCCAAAAAAAAGCTGGATGACATATTGTGGCCTGGAAAACTATACGACCACGACGTTGAAAGCTCTGTTTTGTCAAAATGCATTGGCATATTAATTATAGCTGAGAAGTTTGTAAATATCCAACAAGTTTCTACATCTGTATTGAGCTTGGTAATTCTTAAACTGCCTCGAGATGGTCAATTTCGAGAATTTGTTTTATTTGATTTATACTCATCGAGTCCAAGGCAAGGTCAAAACGAATGGATAGTTTGAAATTAGTTAAAAATTGCAATGAATGAAATTTCGCGTTGACAATTGAGACATTAAATAATAATCATTGCTCCTGATGAAAAGAATGGGAGTAGAGGAGAGGTTAATGCCCTTGAGTTGAATGGGGTTTCCACAGGGAGAGCAGAACTTTTGTAGGTTTGGACGTGGCCCAAACACCAGGACTCGGAGGTTTCCCTCTGAAAAGCACTTTTACTTCTCTTCTGTTGCTTTTTATTTGATTCCTCGACAAGTCTCTGTGTTTCCAGTTGTCGCAGAGTCACCGGAAAACTTCTGCCATCAGTCATGTGTGTAATTAGGCCCAGGTATAGGATTTATGGCGTAGCCCGCTATGTCCGCGCGCCTTGTTCCTTCCCAAACCGGGGCTTAACGCTCTTTATCTTGTGAATATTCTCACCGCCTCTTCGGCCCCGGAAATTATTCCGTTCCATGAGTGAATTGATTTCGGGCCAATTGGATCGTAAAAGGCTTTTTACCAGGAAGAACTATGGGAGTTCTTCTGTTAATTTTAACTACTTTCCTCAATCTTCCTCGATGTATCTTGATGAGCGATATCCTTAACTATTTGTGGAAGCCTGTAGATTATATTTTTAATTTATTATTTTACAGACAAATTGTCCAAAAAGGGCGTTACTTCTCGATTGTACACAACACACTCTACCGATTAAACAACTGACTTTTATAATGATTAATTCAAACAATTTTCTTGGAATTCAAACTTCTCAACTCGTTGGACATAAAAAATGTACGCTAATAATTTAGTTATTATTCCCATCATCTTATATTCAAAATACCAAAAAATAATTTAATCATGCTCAATTTTAAATCGTTTCTAACAACTATTGAACGAAATAAAATTGTGAATTATTAAGTACACATTTTCTCACTAACTTTGCTGTGGATTAACAATTTCTATATAATATAGAAAGGGTCTTTAGGTTTATACCTCTTAGAAAATATCACTTAATACCGTAATTTTATTTGATTCAAGATTAGGGATAATTTCAAATGATTGAATTTTGATCAGTTGGAAGAAGTGCCTAGTATATTTGTCATTAACAGAAAATCAATTATCGTGGCTACTCCATCTTACTTAGGAAACGATGAGTATGAGGGCCGTTCATATATATTTATTCAAAACATCTCCATTATTATTAGTCGGAAAGAAAAATGTAATATAACTAACCCATCTTATTGCAACCTTTTCAATTTTCTGTAATTGATATCTTACACATTTTTTCTCTAGGTCCTGTTTACATTGCATTATCATGCCTTTATTCATAATCTTTTATGAACATTAAGGAGAAGCACAACATATTATAAAGAGATATATACAATATATATATATATATATATATATATATATATATATATTTTATTGCTATTGTCTTTTTCCGCTTCCTGCTTGTATCATCAATATTACATGTATCCTGAATGATTGCTTTCTGCGTTGAAAAGTCCTAATTACTTTATGATAGGTCGTCACTAACGCACTAGCTGTTTGCCACCATTATTATCACTTATTTCCAGCAAACAATATGATGGAAATTGAGCTAGCTGCTAGAGAAGCATTCTTGGGGGTAGAAGTTGCTACCCTTTCTTCTAGCTTAGTGGATAGGGTATTGGCCTAAATTGCTAGGTTCCTGTCCCCGCGAGCCAGAGTTTTACTTTTTTTTATATCCTCAATTAAAAAATTGTTTGATTTTTTATTGAGGATATATTCAGACCTTGAAATTAATAAAATATTATATAACATGTGTTAAAGTTACGGACCCAATCGAACATTTTTCTGTGGATTATTATTAAAAACTTTAATGCTGAGTCTTAATTCCACTAATAAAAATGTTTTTTGTTATTATTAAGAGTTTAGTAGCAATTATTAGTTTTAATACACTTTTGCTTTTTCTTTAATTATATGTTTGAATTAATAAATTAATGACCTTCTCAGGCTCCTTCCTGCAGTTGAGCTATCTTTACTTCTTCATGGTAAAATACTTGAAAAACTTAGAACATAAGGAATGCAAGTAATAAAATACAATATTAAGAAAATTAAACTGTAATTAATTTTTTAATTGAAGCACATCTGATGAGATCATTTTCCATCTGTTATTTATGAATGTTCTTAACATTTCGAAACTCAAGTCGTGTAGAATACTGAATTGATAGAAGGCGATTCAAATATAATTACGCCTTTCAGAAAGGAAATTCATTAAACCTCCTTCTATAATCTTCCAAGTTTTCTTTATTAACATTTTTATCGTTAGCACCAGATAAGGAATTAATTTTATATTATCTGATAAAGAAAATGTCTTTGGATTCATCAATAAAAGGAAACAAAATGGAAGAATAATGAAGAATCATTACTTCCGTGTACTTAGAATCATACAAATTACTCAAACAAGCTATGAGCTCTTAACATTTTCTTAATTTCCATGTGAATATCACTACAAATATTTCCACATTTTGAAAGAAGGCCCCTAATGAAAGATAAAACCTAATATTTTACTTTTTTGATGGGTATTCTATTGAGTTGTATAATTGTCTGATCGAATGAGAGTATTCTAAGTTGTGGTGCATGCATCGGACAAAAGGGTCTCTGTCTCTGGGTCTTAAAGTGTTTGCTTAGGAAGGCAAAACTGCAAATATGCGAAAATGTCATCAGGCCATCAGTTATGTATAGCAGTGGAAAGTGGATTCTCAACAAGGAAATCAGGACAGCCTAACAGGCCTGGGAGAGCAGAGCCCTGAGTTAGATAATTGGGCCTGTTAGAGAGTACCAGAGACGGTGGATCAAGAACAACGACGGGCTCATCTCGTCTATTGATATTGGCTGAGTTATTATGAAAGGTAGATTAGACTGGCTGGGGAGAGGTCGAAAGGGATAGAGCATGGCACACTAGGCAGAGGAAGGAGGAGGGGCAAGACCAGGCAAGAGTGACTGAGAGATGACTTGCGGAAGCTGAGGGTCCGGAATTAGATCATCCTTGCTGAAGATGGCACACAATGGGTTAAAATTGTGGTAAAGGTCCAAATCCTGAAAGGAATTAGCTATGTATGAGATCAAAATATGTTTATAGGACGAAATGTGTAGGTTTTGTTATGATAAACTAAAAAGTCCGTCACGCAGGGGCTGCTTAAACTAAGCAGATTTCCCACGAGAAGTTTTACAATAGAGAAATCTGCCTAATAACAACTGTAGTAGTAAGAAACCTCTAAACCTAAAACATTATTTAGGGCGTAATAACCCAGTAGTTTCTAGCCCCAAAAAACAGTTAACCTAACCTCTAAACCTATTCACGAGGGACGAATAGTTATAGAAACAGCCGCCAGAGCTCTCGGCGGAAAGTCCGAACATGGCCTACCACACGCAGAATACAAATGCAAATATCTCGGTTAATATTCAAGATACAGAATAAATGTATAGAACAATATATATAGTAAATTTAATTTTCAAGAAGATTTATTCTATACAATTTTTCGATCCGACGCATAATAACGGAGATATTTTGAATTTTCAAAAAGCCCCCCCTAAACCCCCCCCCCACTGGTCCGATTTCAGCCATTAACGAACTTGATCTTCCTTTTTACATAAAACGATTAAATTCCGAGTTTGATAAAGATCAAACAAAAATTGCGACCGCTAGAGCGTTAACAGACAAACATATCTATATATATATAAAATTGTAACCTCTGTCTGTACATTGATTTTTTTCGCGAAATTTCACGATAACTTTTCGTTTCACATGCCATAGACACCATAACTGCATTTTGTTTCTTTGGTGTCTGTTTGTTTGTTTGTTTGTTTATTTGTTTGTTTGTTTATTTGTTTGTTTGTTTGTTTGTTACCTTTTCACGCATAAACGGCTGAACCGAATTTTATGAAACTTGGTATGTGTATTACTACTAGCCCAACTTAGACTTTAGGCTATATTAATATTCTCTAAGACAAACAGAAGTGGGGGTTATAATGGAGGCCAGAAATTAAAAATAGCGATATTTCGGTTCCTATTGCTTTTTCAGCAAATATGCCCATTACAAAAGTTGTTTATTTTGTAATTTAGAGTAACTTTTGTTATATGCACTTTTGCCGTATATGGAAGTATAAATGAGTTATACGCTAAAAACTTTAGCGGGAGTCAACAATTTATTAGGCACAAAAGACTCAACCGAACTAAACCAAACTCGGTATGTGAATTAGTACTAACGCCTTCCTTATAATAAGCCATACTAACATTTCTAGGGACGGGCAGGAGTGGGGGTTATATGGGAGGCCGGAAATTAAAAATATGCGATATTTCGTTTCCTATTACTTATTCAGCAAATATGCCCATAAAAAAGTTGTTTATTTTGTTATTTACAGTAACATTTGTTATATACACTTTTGCCGTATACGGAAGTATAAATGAGTTATACGCTAAAAACTATAGCGGGAGTCCACAATTGTATTTGGCACAAAAGACTCAACCAAACTAAACCAAACTCGGTATGTGAATTAGCACTAACGCCTTCCCTATAATAAGCCATACTAACATTTCTAATGACGGGCAGGAGTGGGGGTTATAAGGGAGGCCTGAAATTAATAATAATGATTTCCTATTGGGGTTTCGGCAAATATGCACATAACAAAAGTTGTTTATTTTGTTATTTAGAGAAATTTGCTTAACACTTCTTTTCAATATGAACTACCAGGTACCTCACCTGAAAAAATTAATTCAAATGTATGCCAATATTTTCTCCTTAATAATTCAAATCTTTGCATAATTCACAGGAGGCGGGAAATATGACAATATGCAGGACAGTGAAGTCTTACACAAAAACATAATTTTATTATTAACCAATGCCAACAACGGGCGTTAACCCTAAACACTGGAACGGGTAAATGTCAAAATATTGTGCAAAGTAAAGCCTTGCCAAAAATATACCATCACCATTCAGCCTCAAATGAATTCCCGAGCGAAGCCGGGTATCTGAGCTAGTATATATATATATATATATATATATATATATATATATATATATATATATCATAAGTTCCAAAAAGTCGAAGTTAATAAATAATAATATAATATAATATAATATATATATATATATATATATATATATATATAGATATATAATTTTGAACGGACCTCATTTTCGTCATCTTCTGGGTAGAATCGATGGACATTTGAAGAAATTTTTCGAAACTCGCATCATGAGTACGACCTCAATAGCTTAAGGGAAATCTGCTAAAAGATCCTATAAAAATTCTCTGTATGTCTTATAGATATGGAGAAATTCACAATTTTGTATTTCCTCCCCCCTCTTAGCTCTTCTTCTCCCTCATGGGATTTAATTCTTTAACGAACATTGATTTTCAAATATTGTAAAAAGCTTTTATTCCGAGTACAATGCACTATGCATTCGTTCATACGACCTACAGTAATACCTAATTCCTAAAGGGACATTCCCTAACATGTTGTAAATTAATACTATTTAATAGTTATTAAATGTATAATAAATTAATCAGCATTTTTTCCATTTGATATGTTTTAGTTTTCTTCCAAAATGTATTGGACGTTAAATGTTGCGCAGAGGGCAATTTTCCACGTAACAGTATTCACATTTTCTTCAGATTAAGAAAACCCATCTCTTTTTTGCGACTCCCCGTTGGCCCATTGTTCCGACAAAATATTTTGTTCTTCTTTCTTATTGTTTCGGGTGAACCGTTCTATAATAACACGGGGGTCATTTCTTCCAGCCAGCGAGCATTCTCAAGTGGTGCTGCCCCACCTTTTTGTCCGTAATATAAAATTTGCATATAGAAATGCGTAGGCACCTGCCGTATAATTATTATGTAACGAGAATAGTTACAGAGCATTCATTATACATAACATTATTTATTTATGGAAATAAAGACATAGTTTGTATTACGTTAAACTACCAATTTGGAAGCTATAATTTCGATCGTTTGCATTTTAAGATTGAAGAGAAAACACTTTGTCTTTTTACAAGAGCCCGAAACGTGATATTATTTGTTAGAATACAGAATAATATTAGAATAGGTCCATTAATATATGACATGCATTGCTCTTAATAGTGCGTGTGTGTTTAAAGTAAAATAGTATCTTTCGTTATGTATTGGCTGTAGAATATTTATGTGTTATGAAATAGAGCTCAGTTTTCCTCATATTACCAGATATTCCTTAAAGTACACTCACACACACACTCGCGCGCACACACATTATGTATATCCTTTTCATTTGTAGTTTTCTTTTATATAGAATGTAGAAATTTAATTAATTAGTCCATGTTAAGTCTATCGCCCAGGGTATGTTTATTATGATTAAGTTATTAATTAGATGACAGTTCCTTAAATATAAAATCCCATGAGTAATAGTGAGTGTTTACGGATGGCTGAAACCCCGAAATACGAATATTGTGAATGTTTTTCGGTCCAACAGATGATAATAGAGATGTTTACGATTTTGTATTCTATCTCCTAGATAAAACCACTCCTCGCAGTCTGATTTCGGCTCTTAATGAGCTTTATCTTTTTGACACGGAACCTTCAGATATCGGGTTTGCCAAAAATCGAACCAAAATTACCGCCAATTCGGCATTTCAGAGATTAAATATTTATTGCAGTATAATAATGATATGGTTAGTGATAATAATACCTGAATCGTTTGATTAAGAGTTGGGTGTACTCAGAAATATTTATCTATATTCTCATTGCCAAATTTCTCTCTAACTTCATGTCAGTAGCTGGCATGCACTATGGTGGGATTACTCTTTGACATTTCAAGCCTAGAAAGATATATTCTCCACAAACACACATTAATTGGCAATTAATGCGATTTTCCTCTTGATGCCTTTATTATTGGACGGTATGACTTTGAAGACATTGGGAAACCACAACATGTCCTTGTGATCCCATATTCTTTCCATTGTTAGCTCCCTTTAGAATTCAGTGCATCCCGATGCGGGGCACAATCAGCAAGTAAAGGTAATTTATGCAACCATAATAAATATCTATATATAAAAATCCGGATGAACTTTATTGTTAAGATCGTACATTTGTAGATTTTTTTCTCTCAAAATTCGCATGTGCACTATTGCAAAAACTTATTTCCCGTAAGGGAAATTTGCTGATATTTAATTACAGAAAATTAAAAGTAAATAGGATGGTAATAGGCAAAATTATGGGTTGTTTCATTTAAATCCAGAGCTATATACACCTTTTAATTATAAGTCGACTGTAGATTTAGTGATTTGTAAACGGCGCTATTTCTGGCCTGGAGTGGTTCGAGCTGGAGTCTTCTTCTTAACAAATATTTGGCCTCTCGCCTTGAGTGTTGAAGTCTAAATTCTAGCTGGGGAGCCCACCTCAAAACCGGAGAATGCCTGGAATGTCTAATTTTGGATTCCCTCTACCTAAGAGCCCACTGAGTAATATATATAAAAATAAAAAAAAAAAAAACTTATGAACGAGAGATCTGTCGTCAATGCTCAGGAAATTATTTTTAGTCCTTTTTAATTACGCTGGAGAGCCAAATTTATTTCCTCTCATTTGCATGGGAATGTTGTTGTTCCGAATGGTTGTAGGGTTGGCAAAAATTGTTTCGAATTTATGGTGGATTTAATTCGCCATAAAGGCTCTCATTATGTTTCTGATTTTATTATATTATGAAAATTTCTGTACCCTCCCTTTCAACAGAAATCGTCCGGATTGAAATAACTGTCAGATTATAAAATGTAGACTATTAAAGCAGGTGGTTAAAGAAAACGAAAGCTATTTACAGTAAAAAAAAATGTCATTTTTGTTTTTATTTTTCCGTCTAGGATTTGTGTCTGTATACAGATATCTTAGACAAATGGGTCTATAATTAATTTCCTGGGTTTGTTTTTCAATAGCACCGTTAAACCAACCTATTAAGTTACACAGTATCTCGTAGAACCACATCCACACGACACGCACACCTATTGACAGTCTACCCAAATTATAAAGTCATTAACTTAAAAGCTCCTGTCTGTTGCATGCATTTAAAATTTCTAGTTGCTCACACATAGGATACATTTGACTTATTTACTTGGGAATGATGTATTTTGTAACAGTGATATACCCATATAATATACACAAACGTATATGTATGTACAATAAAATGAAGGAGTACATTATTCTTAAACTCGAAACGAATTATCTACTGAAGAATCTTATATCTTTGTCTGTACCGAAAAGTCAGTTACGCAAGGGTTGTCTAAACTAACCAGATTTCATACTTGTTGGATTGACTCCTGATGATCTATTTTTCAATCGGTTCTTATTTATTCCCGTAAAATGAGACCTATGTCGACAAGAATTTAAATTGAAACTGGACATGATTTCTTTAGTGATTCAGTTGCTCTAAGTGAAGGTTCAGAGGGGTTTACTGAACGTTGACAACAAAAATTCTGTAAAGTATTCAATTTTTAAAAAGAATGGCTGTATATTTTATTTTTGACCCGACTTATAGTAATGGATTTATTTCATTTCTTTTATACACACACTCCTGATCCAATTTCTGTCATAAATGAACCTGATCTATAGTTTTACATAAAACGCTCAAATATCGTGTTTGGTAATAATCAAACGAACATTGCGACCTCTAGATCCTATTATTGCTGTTAAGAACGAGATGCACAGACCGAAAACAATTAAGCAATGAAATACACTTCCTGAAAATACAATTTCAGCAAGCAAGCAAACGTCCAAGTACATGTAGCACCTATGCAAAACTATTTTTCCGACAGAAGAAACTATACTAAAAAAGACAAACGTTTTGGCAGTCCAAATACGTTGGGTTGTGGAAAACTCTGAATCTACATGTTCTACCTTTAAAAACCCTTTTTTTAATTTTAGAAAATATCTTCAATGATTTCCAATTTCGAGCAATTTAATGGGAGGGGTGAGTTAATGAATGAAATATTATCGGCACATTGTTAATTTAGATTAGTGCAGGTTGTATAATAATGAATTATTTTTAGTTAAAATTCTTTCGTCTGAAATTGCAAATCCTAATGAAATAATTAAATATATTTATTAATTCTATTTTTTTTTTTGACTGAAATTAAAACTTTAGTTCAAGCTATGTCTACAAGTAATGTTCATTTCATGCTTGAGCAATCATTTAGTTAAACGATTTCCCACTTTTTCTTACTAATTTCCTTTAGTTGGTTCGTTTATTATATCGCTGAAATAATTGGCTGCACTTTCCTCATAGCATCGAGACGTAATTAGATCTTTCTGTTGAATAAGAAGTTCTTCTCCGGCTTCTTTCTGGTGATCAATGGGTTTCGTAATCAACCGCTTGCTTTCCGAATGCTGGAGTTAATTTGAGATGACTTTCCTCTAGGAAATCAGCTATTGAGTTTTAGCAGACTTCCTTTATTTCCTCCAGGCACGATTTATTAAAACTTTTTTTCAAATACCTGTCAACCTTAACTAGTAGAGATAGTAAGTAATGAGGTCAACAAAAATTAGAAAGTAGAAAGAAAATTAGTGCGTTAACAGACACACACACACACACACACACACACACACACACACACACACATATAATTTTGAACGGATCTTATTTTCGTCATCTCCTGGGTAGGATCGATGGACATTTGAAGAAATGCTTTCGAAAATCGCATCATTAGTAGGACCACAATAGCTGATTTCCGTTAAGGGAAATCTGCTGCTAAAACTGAAGAGTCTATGGTATGATTGAGTAGATATGTTTCGGCGAGGGATGAGTATCTTAAAATATGCTTCCTATTTTACTGAATGTGATACTCCATTGAAAAAGTATTTTGAGAATTAAGTTCACTTCGGCATAAAAACACTCTGCTATAGAAAACATTTGGAAATTTTCCTCCCTTTGCCCCTCCATTACACGGAAATAGCATTAATCAATTAAGCTGGAAGGTTAGGATTCGGGGGAAGGAGCGTTTTGAATTTCCATTATTGACTCCTAAAGGGAGGGAGTAAGAAGGCTGTTATCAGTGGGGTAGTTGGGAGGGGCGAGCCTGTCGGGGTGCCTCTTATCAGCTGTTGATAACAAGCTGGATAGCGTGCCGGCCTATCAGCCAAGGCTGAGGCCAGCCCCGCGCTCTGTTGACAAACTTGCCAACTGCTAATGGAAACATTTCCCCGCCAGGAAATTACCGCTTATCCTGTCTTCATTCAAACTATTCACTCTATGCTACAATGGGGCTCGGATCTTGGAATAGTTTCTTAGAACTTGAAGAACACGGACGGAATTTCTCACGCCACAATTCCTCTTAATCGTGGAACTCATTGGGGACATTTGTCATTTTAATTTGCTTGACTAGCTAAGGTGCTCGATTACCTAGCTATTTATTGACGTTCGCATATTCACCCTTTCATTGCGCAAAGCAACTATAGTGGTTTGATTCAACAGTCAGACTTTTTAAAACGTTCATCAATCCATGAGATGACGAAAATGACGCCCCTTAAAAACTGTACATATATAATTGTGTTGATGTTTTCGACCAGGTTATATTTATATATGGTGTTGTTATTCTTTTTGGAGTTTTGGTCAATGTTGGTGAAAAAAATCTTAGTTTATGCCGATATTTCGAGAATCTTTATTTTCTCTTCTTCAGGGCTGTAAAATTACAGGTAGTACTTTATAAAATTGCACATTGTTATTACACATTATTGTAAAAGGGTGTTTTTTTCTTATTATTGCTTACCAAGGCTAAAGATACCTACAAACTATTACACATGGTTATTGCACTAGGACTAGGGACTGCATTGTTAATATCGTTATATATATATATATATATATATATATATATATATATATATATATATATATATAGACACACACACTTGTCTGTTACCATACTTGCGGTTGTAATTTTTCTTCGATCCTTACCAAACTTGATACATAACCGTTTCACGCAAAATTAAAGGCCAAGTTCGTTAATGGCTGAAATAGTACCAATAGAGGGGAGAGGGGTTAGAAGGGGGAATTTTGAAAATTCAAAATATCTCCTTTATTATAAGTCGGATCGGAAATTTTTTTGTAGGAGCAATGCTATTGCATATTGAAGTTACTATAAATATTGTTATGTACATTTATTCTCTATCTAAATATTGACGGAGATATTTACATTTTTTAAATTTAAGCCTTCAGTAAACCCCCACTCCGACTCATGTGATATTTGAAATAAGCTGTTATATCATGACTTTAAGCTGTTATAGAATGACTTTGTTCCAAGCTTGAATACCAAAAATTGTTTTCATTTATTGTTTACTGTGTGAGATACATGCAAATACGAAGCGTGATGACGCCATTAATTGAGATTTTGGTGCCGTTAATCGAAAATATTAATTTTTTTATACTATACTCGATATTTAACTGTTTCATTCCATGCTAAAGATTATATCATCTAATTGCTGATATCGGGGTTGGAATAGGAGAGGTTTAGAGGTGGATTTTGGAAATTGAAAATTATCTTCGTTCTTATGGTCATATTCCAAAATATTATAAAAACCATTCTTGTTAAGCTATTGGTGTTCTACAATTGTTGTTCTATATATTTTTTTGTAACTCAACTTTTGTAACTTGTATCAAACGAGTTATTAGTACATTCCTGTTTTCAGCCTTCAGTACCCCCCCCCCCCTCCAACAACTCTTTTACTCGTAGTGATTTTACTTAGAAAAAGAGATTGGGTAACATGTGTGTTATATCAGCACGTAGGAAATCGGCTTAGTTTACCCAGCTTCTGCGTGACGGACTTTTATTATTGTAATTCGCTCGGTTAGCTAAGATGCTAAATTACTTTTATTGACGTCCATTTTTTAATGCTAGGGCTAGTCGGGAGGATTTATTACTCTTTTCTAACAATAGTGGTATTTATTAAGATATGATTTAGTAAGATTCACTATATAAATATCTCTTGCCCACACACGGGAATCGAACCTAAGGCTGGGGGAGGCATGTGTACAAGAACAAAACCTCAACTCACAATGCTAAAGTGAGGCACTCTACTGAAATTAATTTTGTCGAAATTCAAATTTCACAAAATTTTATTGATGTTTAAGTTGCACTTGTGCTTAATATTAATTTATTTTAAATTACTTGTTTAAAATAATTTTCTACACTCAAACATATAGGGTTCTATGACATAAAATTATGAAATGATGTTGTTAACTCAACTTAGCACAGTAACAATAAATAAAATATAAAAAAAATAATAAAGAATTTCTTAAAGTAACATAATATATAAAACAGTACAAAACTCAAAAAATTCAGATCAAAGCGGAAAAAATAAAATGAATTTAATATTATCGTAGATAATCGATGACATCTATAATGAATATAAAGTTACGTCATTTCTTAGGTACTTAAGTATTTAAGCTCTTCCAAAGACCTATTGCTCTGAATATGTAAGGGTGCAGTCAGTGTAAATTTTTAAATTCACTATAGAGGAACATCCAGCATTTACATGTTGACACTGAGTGTTCAAATTATGTATTTCTGCGACAATGCTAATCAAAGATCGGGTCTTTTCTACTTTACCCACACCAGTTACTTTTTGATGTAACAGTGATCATATGAAAATTATTATTAAAAAAGACTCTAGTTGTTAGGTTGAAGTAATTCATTAAAAATTTTGCTAAGATATATAATTTTTTTGAGGTTTCCTGCCTATTACATGGTTGGTTTTTAAAAACGTGTAAGTTTTTTTTTGTAATAATGAACCTCATACAACTTAGTCGTGTTCTTAAATCAGAAGGAATTGCATATAGGGCTTTGCATAGAGAGGTATGGATTATTGTATTAATCAAGGAAATGTAGGAAAGGACACTTCATGGGGATTATATTTCATAAAAAAAGAGGTTCAGTATTTAAATGGAGTCTAAGAAGTTGCAGACAAGAAATCGGCTGTTGCAAAGATACATGATTGAGCAGTTGTAAACTTACATTACAGAAGTGTATTTTGTTGATTAATGTCTGGTTGAATGGCCATTTAGAACTTGTTAAATACATTATTTCAAACATATGTCCATTACTTTCATCAATTTAACGATTTAACGTAAATCACTGTTTTAGAAATAAGTAAGTGGTATGGGTAAAGTAAAAAAAGACCCCAAAGATCTTTCAGCCTACGCGCTAAGTCAACAATTTCAGAGATAATTATGTTTTTTTGTTGATTGTTTTTCGCACAATGAGCGTTTGTAATCGGCGGATCATTCTGCACTTAATGCTCGACTGATATTGTCTCTTCGCTTCAACTATTGCTCTCATATTCCCACACATTACACAAACAAATAAAGACATCAAAAAACGTTCCCGATGAGAGATATAGACGTGACTTGAAAAAACATGAATTATTCAGACGTCAAGGAAGCCGGCCGCTATCCCAAAGGATGCGCGCGATCTCCGAGACATGCGACATGGAACTCTTAAGTGAATTACGTTTAATTCCAGAGTGCGCTCTCTGTAATTTTTTCTTAATTACGCCCCCCCCCTCACTATCCGGGGAGATTCCGTACGTCTGTCCCACGGCATCCCGTTTTCTCCTCCTTTCTAACCCGGCTAGGGCCACACACGTTTATGACTTCTGCCAGGGAACAAAAGAAAAGAATGTTGGCAGGAATTTTAACAAACTGGAACTATAGCATGGCAATGAGCCATTTTGTACCTTTTCTTTGAACGACCTTTTAAGTACTCCTACGTATAAGTCTTAATCGGTTTTAGTACTCGCTGTAGGATATATTTAAAAGTCTGATGTAATGAGTAACGTTGAGAAAGCTGTGTCACGCTTGGCTTTTTTCAACTTGTGTATTGACCTATCAACAGGTTATTGGACTTTTATAAATGCGGTGGGACTAATGCTCTCATTTGGAGAATCGATCACCAATTGAAATGCCATGACTACGTGGGCGGCAAAATAAGTGATCTCCAGCATTTGATATGTCATTCGCCAGGTTCAAGTAGGTAACCCAAGCTTAGGTTTTTGTCGGATTAATCAGTTCGCATTGAGACTGCTGACAAGATACTCTTGGTACTGTTTTTTTTAATTTTTTTTTTATAGGAAATATCAATTTCCATGAATAACAAAGAAGATGAAAAGAACATTGTATATTGTTGCTGTTTGCACAAGACTATCCAACAATTAATGCAAACTGCGGAGAGTATTGCACTCAAGGCGGAAATTTTGAAACAGGCCCTCCTGCATAATAAGATTAATTCAAGTATTACGCACTACAACTTTATTGTAAACCCATTCTTACCTCACATGTATTAGATAGCTCTGATAAGCTACATTAATATAGACATATATTTCTATAGAATAAAAGCGTATGTTTTTTGAAATTTTTCAACTGTTAATTGGGCAAACGCAGTACACAATAAATGAATTATGATCATTTTTTCCTAATGGCGTCTCCAACATCTCGACAGATTGCCAGTAAGGTTCCATTACGTTTAAAATTCGTAGTGTACTCTTATTATTAATTAATAAAATATATGGGATGTCGATTAAACCCAGCGATATTTATTTCAATCTCTTCAGCAAACTCAAGTCACAGTCCTTATCAATTCTACGCCAATAATGGAATTGCAACGGAGGCAAAAATGGCACAATAGTAAAACAATGGCAAGGAGTACTGTTTAATTGCAGAATCGACTTTCATGACAGGTTTAAATACCGTCTTCTGTCCTATTTTTAGCAGATTTCCCCTAGGGGAATTCTTCTTTCTCATTAAAAGTTTGGTTTGGCAAATGGGCCAAGAAATTAAGAATACCTTTTCCACACAGTTCTGTTTTGTACACGTTACTATGCAAGACGACGGAAGATCTCTCAAAATAAGTAAACATTGCCATTTTTTGTGAGGTATGAGCTTCTTCTTAATAAAAGGTAGATGCAGATTTTGTTTTACAAAATAACTTAAAATAATAATTATACTTTGACCCAAGAGTTTAACGAGTGGCTGGCATTTTCCAATGATCTACGCTTCTTCTTAATTTAAGAAACTCATCGATTTCCACACCTATCACTAAGTGTCAGAGTACAAGACAGATGCCTGACAAGAAGCCTGTTAGTACGGTTCAGCTAAGGAAAATTATGTCTCAATTTTGTCTGTCTCTATGTGAGCACCTCGGTGGTAAAGTACATCCCTTGAAGAGGCGCCATAGAGGACACGAAACGTGTAGAGCAAAAAATAAATAAATGGAAGATATTACATGCGTTTATTCGCCTCTTGAACATTATGATTAGATTGAAGTCACATTTTGACAAATTATTTATACCATATCGGGATTCGAAATCTCGAAGCCTTCGGGAACAGTAACGTTACGACCGAGCTTCTTAAACCGCAACTAAATAATAACTTTATTTCATGAATTCCATTTGTGACAGCCTGAAGAAAAGACCCCTTGAATAGGTTAAACCGTGTAGGGATAATGGCGACCTTGAGGGATGTGTGTCACGTACAGCTGTGCTCCTTGGAGCTGATGGAGGGGCAGGACGATTCAAGTAGCCATACTAACAGGGGGTGCATTCAGCCTAATGATTCAACGGCATGTGTGGCTGAAATGTATTTCATAAAGGCTATTATATATTCTATAGAAATTGTACACGTTTCATACATTCGCCCCAAAGCTGAACGTACAATTCAACTACACATATAATAGAAGAATAAAGAGGATGTGGAAGGGGGTGTCAAGGGGCGGGGGTGTGTGTCATGAGCGAGAGAGAGAGGGATAGAGAGCGATAGAGGGAGTGAGAGAGGGGTGGGGCTACTAAAATCAAATTACTTCTTCACTTTGTAACAACATATCGAAAGACCTGCGTAAACTAACCAGATTTTATACTTGCTAAAACGAAACGCTGATTACGTTATCTCAAGCTACATTGTTTATTTCTTACAGAATAAGATGTCTATGTAAACAAATCAAGAAATTGATGGAAGTTACTTTATTTGAAAAGTAAAGGGGCTCAGGTTAGCCGTGTGAGTTAAAGCGTTCTCTTTAATCTCACGTGTTAAACCTAGAGTAGCTAGTTCGATTCCCGCCTGGACCAAGGAATTTATTTAGTGTCTGAATTCATTAAATAAAATCTTGAGTCCCACCCTGGCTAGAAAAGAGTGGTAACCTGTTGATAACCCGTCCCAATTATCCTTAGTTGCAAAAAGCGGGCGTTAATAAATATTTTTTTTAGTTGAAAACATGTATGTGTATTGAATAACTATTATAGAATATTATATTTTCCACCGGATTCACCAACTTGATAATATTGTTCGACCTGATTCCATAATAACGGATATATTTCATTTATTTTAGTTTTATATTCCTCCATTTAATCCCCACTTCTAATCCGATTTCAGCTATTAATGAACTTGATATTTAGTTTTCTGAATCGCTTAAATATTAAACTAACATTTCGGCCGCAAGAGTCTTAACAGTATATGTATATTGTTGTTGTTTGCCCGGAAACCCCTTCCTAGAGTAGGAGATCCTTGAATGTTTGAAGAAATAAAAGTCCGTCACGCAGGGGCTGCGTAAACTAAGCAGATTTCCTATGAGAAGATTAGCAATAGAGAAATCTGCATACTGGTACCACAACACCACCATAAATAAATATAAACGGTAATGAGAAATCTTTTAGTTAATTTTAATAAACTCCCAACTGAAACGGCTTCTGAATTGTAAGAATAATTTATATTTTAATAACTCAAATTTTAGTAGTCCAAGAACTAAAGAAGGGGGGGGGACGGATGAACAGAACGTATTTTCATAAATCTCACAAAGTAAAGAAGTTTAGGTAAGGTTAGAAACGACAGGTTAGGTTAGAAGCTTCCGCCAGAGCCGAGACTTACGAAAACGGCCGAACTAACCCGAACAACACCCGACCACAGGTTTCATAAAAATGCAAATAACTCGGTTAATATTCAAGATAGAGAATACGTGTATATGATAATATTTATAGTAAATTTAATTTGCAATAAGATTGGTTCTATACAATGTTTCGATCCGATGCATAACAACGGAGATATTTCGAATTTTCGAAAATCCACCCCTCTAAACCCCCCCTCCCTCTGGTACGATTTCAGCCATTAACGAACTTGATCTGTCTTTTTACATAAAACGGTTAAATATCGAGTTTCGTAACGATCAAACAAAAATTGCGACCACTAGAGCGTTAACAGACAAATATATATATATATATAACTTTGAACGGACCTCATTTTTGTCATCTCCTGGGTAGGATCGATGGACATTTGAAGAAATTTTTCGAAACTCACGTCATGAGTATGACCTCAATAGCTGATTTCCCTTAAGGGAAATCTGCTAAAACTGAAGGACAGGCTCGTTGATAGAAAAAAACCACCGTCAAAATCTTTTATTGAACCAATTAATTCAATATATTTTGATCTAACTTATTATTATTAAGATTTTAGCATTTTTCCAGGATATATTTGTGTAAGTATACCTTCAATCCTAATCTTGCAATTTCCACATCCATGAATTATATTAAGTATTGTTTTACTTATATTAAGTATCCATTACTTATATTAAGTATTGTTTACATCTACTGAGGGACAAATAGAGAACAGGAGGGGTGGGTGAATGACATTTTTTGTTTCTCTCAATATTAATAACGTTCCGAACAAATTCATGTAAAATAATTTGTTAAGTTTAATGTATTTCCTTCTTATTCAGTCTTGGTACGTGACATTTCAGAATTTCGCAACCCCTTGAAGTATTAATTCTCGATATAAAGAGGTCTTTAAGTCACATGACCTTAATGTTTCACCATCTCATGTTATGTGTAGTGTAATGTACAAATGATTTGTGATGGAACGGTTCGGACTACATTGAGAAATTGCTGACAAAAAGCCGCCATTAGATGCGCATTACTATTGCTGCATAGGTTTCAATGACCAATGGTCAAACAGCGAGGTATATCAGCCAGCGTGACCATGTTCCCAGGTATTGCACGGGCCTCGGTGGCTGGCTCTCTTACGTAAAAGTCTCCTTTCATCTTCGCTCGGTTTCTGTGTGGTCTGCCTCATGATGGCGTAACGCAGTAACTCCCATCTCTCGCGGTGTTCATCACTCGTAACGGACACGATCTCTGTGTTACGCCCAAGAAAAAAAGTCGATATGCTATTATTAAAACGGCAATGTTATAACCATAACTTTAATTGAGATGTACAAGTCCACAAATGCAAGTCCGTCATATAGGGCTGCGTTAACTAAGGAGATTTTTATATCATAACGTAAAAATTCAATGAGAACAATATATGGTATTTAGGCTCCCAATAACGTGGTTGATAATATAACAGCTTATTGTTAATATGACATGAGTAGGTGTGGGGGTTTACTGAAAACCGAAAACTAAAAATTGCAAATTCCTCGGTTTATAATCACAATAATAAAAAAAACCGCACATAATATTTATAGACAGTTATATTTGCAATAAGGTTGATTCTATACAAAATTTCGATCCGACGTATAATAACGGAGATATTTCCAAATCACCCCCCGCCCCTCTAACGCCTCATCCCACGGTCCGATTTTAACCGATAACGAACTTGATGTTTATTTGAGTTTGTTATCGATCAGACAGTAATTGCGATCGCTAGGCCGTTAAAAGACAAATATGTATATACAATTTTGAACGGACCTCATTTTTGTTATTTCCTAGGAAGGATCGATGGACATTTTTTAAAATTCCATCATGAGGAGAACC
Organism: Riptortus pedestris; assembly: GCA_019009955.1. Lineage (NCBI taxonomy): Eukaryota > Metazoa > Arthropoda > Insecta > Hemiptera > Alydidae > Riptortus > Riptortus pedestris. The sequence goes on from CM032229.1 coordinate 50,249,792, forward strand.
TGAATAGCTGCCTGCAGTGATCAAATATCTTCATTTGATCGACTATATCAGGATTATTTACCTAATTGAGAATGTTTACTTAACTCACGAGCATAAATATCAACAAAAAGTATTGACAAGGAAACACGAAAAACGATGCAGATTTGACACCACGGGGGAACGATTAACTATAATTGTTTACCTTAAAATTAATTACATTAGTTAAAATTGTAAAAATAATTACAATCGTTTGCTTTTAATTAGTCTAATATTAATATTAATTTTATTTCTTTATATATAAATATTATTACATATATTTGAGCGTTTTTCTGAACGCGTTTACTGATTGTCGCATGTTTATGAACTAAGCCAGAGACCAAGATATCTTTATATTTGAAGCAGTTAATTTATTTTTTCCGAATATAAATTTTTGACGGAATGTTCTATTCTTTCAAAATGGGAATATGATATTTTACTTCAATCGATCTAGACAATACTCTTAAATGTCTCAGATTTTGGGACCCACGGCGAAGTATAACTAGTTTAGCATATTGAAATGTTGGAAATTCAAGCTATTTATTTAGGTTATATTGATTCTTCTAGTTAATTATTATGGAAATTCTTTAAATATATATTGCTGCTTTAATATTTTTAGTTATAGTTGTTGTTGTGTCCAATTTTGTAGAGTATTATGCGTTTTATGTTCATAGAGAACCAGTAATGTCTAAGTATCGTATAATTAATAAAGTAGAAACTGTTATAATATAATTCAGTTCTATGTTTTTGTTTTTTACGCCTTGATAAATGTAGGATACAGATTTGTTGACATGTTGGTATCTGGAGTTGATTCGTTAACATTTTCTCATAGCCACATTCAATTAATCGTTTCTTTCATCTGATTATGAACGTGGTTTTCCACATATTTGGTGTCTGACGATGTTCCTCCCAGAGCTACGACAATGCCACCAGGGCTTCCTTTACTCCCGAAACGGCGCCAGCGATTGAACAGTATTGTCCTCATAGACAATAGCATTGCGGCACAGTACTAAAAGAAGCCGAGAGGAAGCTGCTGACCGGCCTTCTCTAAATAAACATTGGATCGACCGTGTTTGGTCTAGCTTGCCTCCTCCATCGTATCCTTGGTCTTTCTCTCAAAACCGGTTCCGTCACAACCTCTCATCATTCTCTCTCTCTCTCTCTCTCTCTCTCTCACACACACACACACACACACACACACACACACACACACTCACTCTCTCTGTCTCTCTCCCCCGCCCTTCTCCTTAAGTTTGTATCATAAAAAGTAATTTGATTAAAAAACTATAATCTTCACATATTTATAAGCGGGCTCCCAACAGCCTACACGGGCAACTTAAGTTCTTTATTACCGGCATAAGGGGGATAGAATTCATTTTGTGATATTACAGTTTTGGATATCCTTATTTATTGGCTTGCCCGTCATGTTATTCAGTCAGTCAAAAAAACTGTTGTGAGTCCACTCAGATAGGCCCTTGTTCACTCGCAATAACGACGATCTAAATGGTAATTTGTTATTGGTTTTACTCTCTCAGATTTTGATAAAAGTCGTAAATAACTCTCTGACGTTCCTGGTTTGATTTGATTACATCAGTCATTTAATTTCAAATTTATGATGTAATCTTTAATATATTCTAATCCCTAAACGTATAAGGGATAAAATTTGAGACGTTTTATGCTGATGAAATTAATGAAATGTATACAACTTAAGCCACACACCTACCCCATTTTACCGAACGATACTCTATGAAGAGATGTCATGCTGATTGTGTTTTGTAATGGATCAATTCTTGATGAGCCATAAATATTTCTCTGACATTTTCTTTTAAATTTATGAACTGACTTTCCAAAATAATCAATTTGGTATGAAATTTGAGAACTTTCAGATAGATGAAATTACCGGAATGGAAACTAATACATTAAATCCCACACATCACTTGTATGTAGAAAATAAATAAGAAAGAACTTGACAGTAACAATAGAATTGACATTCCCCTTTATTTTTAATATAAACTAGAATACAAGTTGTTGCACAACATACCTTCTCTTCTTCAAATGATCAAGACAGTATTGTATTAGTATAGTATATCTGTTATCTTATCCCTGGTGTAACACACCCTTTCTTTCATCTGTTTGTACTTGGTGTAACAATTCAAAACGCTGGCGGAATATAAGGCATTCCTTTACCTATATTTTTACAATGGCCTGGTATTTTATATAGTAAAGACTACTCAATTTTTCCTTTCTATAACGATTTGATCCTATTTATATAAAGAGAGTCTTTGGGTATTAACGCCGAAAAGAAAAAAATATAAAACCACGGTATTGTGGAGAAACGATGGATCAGATCCTTTGCGCAGTTGTCCCCTCGACTTTCCTGCTCTATTTGGTGATGGTAAAAGACATATTGTAAACAAGAAGTAGGAAAAACATACCCAAAAACCATTTTAAAAAAGTACACAACATACTTTTAGCTCTTAACTCCCCTATAATGCCAATATTCAGGTTGCTTGTCGGCACTACAAAATTACTTTGTTGTAATTATTATTACACTGTTACTTTAAACCTTAACTTGCCTCTTTCGAACGACTGGAAAAAGAAGTCCATCACGCAGGAGTTGCCTAGAGTAAGCATATTTCCCACTTGCTGTAAAATGAAACGCTGTTACCCTCATCAATATTTATTCTGTATTTATCCTGAAGTAAGAAGCCTTAAAAGTATATATATTAAACAAACCTCATTTATTTCACCTCCTCGGTAGGATCGATGGACATTTGAGGAAATTCTTCAAAAATTTCGCCCTGAGTACAATCTCAATAGCTGATTTAACTTAAGGAAAATCTGCTTTAAAAAAAACTGGTTTTATGAATAGTTTACCTATGCCTAGAATTAATTAAGAATATATCATGTGGGAAAGAAAACCCATTTATGAATTTATAGATGAATTATGTATGTAAATATTTTCTCTGAAATAATTGTTAGATGTCCCTTGGCTTAACAAGCAATAATTATATTCAAATTAAGAAGTGTACATGTAGGTTCTTAATCAGAGGATGATTGTACGAGAGTGAAAGTTAAAATTATGCCTTATTATTTACAATTTCAAGTGATTATTGTTGTCCTCCCACAAAAGCAGCCATAATTAAATGGAAAAAAAAAGATAAAATACAACGGTTCTTTATTTTATCTTTCTTTCATTAAATTAGGGAAATGAACCACATCTCTCCTTTGCAATATGTTTGTTACTGCTTATAAGAGTTGCAAGTACTTATATCCTCGGGATTTCTGACATGTTGCTAACGCCAGGGTAGTAATGTGAAATATATTTTAAAGAACATTAATATTTTTTTTAGATGGCTTCCGTATCTGAGTTCATTGAATCGAACGATTTGGTGAATATAATGCGTGCTTGGCTTATAGAATGCAAAGGTTATTTTGTGACAAAAAGTAGTATAAGTCTGAGGTATGTTGTCAATAATGTGTCTACCTTCAGTTCTGATTCGGTTAAGGAATGTTCTACTTCAATAGTTCTTTCCCCGTGAACTTGTAAGTTTGTGTTTGATAGTCAAGGGTTCATTACACCTGAGACAAATTGTTATCGTTATTTATTAACGCCCATTAGAAAATTGACCCAGCCATTTGAAAAATGTAACAGAACTACTAAAGCTAATTGGAACGGACTATCAATAGGTTACCACCATTGTCTAGCCAATGTGAGACTAAGCATTCATAGGTTCCGTCACTAATAAATCCCTATTGACCGGGTGAGAATCGAACTTTGGGTTTATCGAATGAGATTAAAACCTAAACCTAACACGGCTAACCTGAGCCCCTGAGAATAATTGGTCTACCTCAACAGTCACGAAATCACAGTTGATGTATATTTGTTTGCCCTTTCCTAAAACGTGTTTAAACAATTTGTTCTCTTCTTGAATTCTTCTTATTGGAGTGTCATTCGTGAACTGAATGTTTTATTTTTCACAGCATTTTTTTTTGTTAGTTTGTTTCAATATAGCCGGCACGTAATGCCTTTTATAAGACTTACAAGTGTAAGTTCTAGAAGAATGCGACAGTTCTGCTATTTGTCAGCAAGGGAATTTTCTAATATACCCTACTGCTAGGGCAGACAATACAGTGTAACCTATTTATTTGGGTAATTTATTTTTTTGTTCATCTTCTCTACTAGTTTTGTGGTGGTCATAGGGTGTCTAATGTTTCCATGAGCTTAATGAAATAGGAGATATAGTCAGCATAGTTCGGTTTGTTCAGTTTCTTTATTGTGGTTCGAGAGTTTAAAAGCTGTTGAGATTCTTCGATAATATTAGCAACGCCAATACTGTATACTGTACATTACTGAAGTTTGAGGATGCGTACATTAAGAAGTAATGTGTGTGTATAAGATTAGAGTATAAGTTTATATAAAATATTATTATATTGGAATCTTATATATAAAAATGAATGTTTGACTTATGTCACTTATAGACTCGTAAACGGCTGAACCGAATTTTATGAAACTTGGTATGTTTATTACTACTAACTCGGGCTATGTTTCTGGCTATATTAGTATTCTCTGAGACGAACAGGAGTGGGGGTTATAAATGAGGCCTGAAATTAAAAATAGCGATATTTCGTCTCTTTTGGATTGGATTTGTGTAGTACACCCTTTTGTCGTATACCGAAGTATAAATGAGTTATACGCTAATGACTATAGTGGGAGTCAACAATTTTATATGGCACAAAAGACTCAACCGAACTAAACGAAACTCCGTATGTGATTTGGTATTAACACCTCCCTTATTATAAGCTATTTTAAAATTTAGAGGAATGATCAGGAGTGGGGGTTATAAGGGAGGTCTGAATTTAAAAATTTCGTTTCCTATTGGATTTTCGGCAATTATACACATAACAAAAGTTGTTTATTTTGTTATTTAAAGTAACTTTTGATACATGGGCTTTTTCCATATAACTAAGTATAAATGAGGTATACAGGAAAAACTATAGAAGGGGTCAACAATGTTATGGGACTCGAAAGACTAAATCAACGAAACTCTACTAGAATCTATTTTAGCTATTGAGGTCGTATTTGACAATGATAATAGGATAATCTATGATTATGTTGCATATAAAAAATGATACATGCACAGGAAACGGGTAATGTAAAAATATTGTGTATTTTGTTGAATTAAGCACATAACAAATACTTTATTATTAATATATCCCCAGCACTCCGGACTCGGGTGTAAATACTAAGCAATCCTAATGTAAAAATATTGTACAAAGTAAAGCCCAAAAAAAGTCAGCCCCAACTGATTACCCGGGCGAAGCCGGGTACGTTAGCTAGTAATTATATATTTTTAAATTATTCTTGTAATTTTGTGTACTTTTGGAAGAATACAATACGAGATTTTAGAAAAGCAGCTAAAAACCTTAAAGGCATACTTTCAGAAATCATTCAGGTTAATGTTGGCAGGGATGACAACTGTTAGCTAACCCTAACTTTCTAGTCATTTGCCCTGTTTTTTTTTTACATTTAGTCATTATCTTCATTTGACATCGAACATAATCCAGTAGTTAAAGGCTATTAACTCGGCGTTCGTCACACCGGCTGCGCATCTGATTCACTCCTTTCCGACTTTCAAAAATTATATTAATGATTCTTGATGGTTCATGAACGGAGGTATTCAATTTACACTATTCTGCAGACATAGAGTTGGCATTTAACGAAAAACGGCTTTTAGACTATCATATATTTCTCTTTTCCCATTCCTTCAACATTGATTATTGTGCCCTTAAATTCTTAATTTCCGTTCTTTTGAAGTTTAATGTGAATGAATGAAAGACCTTAAAATAAATGAATTTATTCTCTCACTTCTTATTTGTTTCGGGGGTTCCAAGGGAGTGTCCCATAGGTTGGATGAGTAGAGTAAAGTAGCGTAACTCAATGGAAGATCAATTTGACTACCAAAGTTGTAATGTTATACAGTTCTAAACACATTACTTTTTGACTATTAAAAAAAAAAAAAGGATGAAGCTGTTGGGTAATGTTAACAGTCAGTTTCCTGAAAATGAAGTTATTCCGATGTAATCAATCATTTCATTGAAAAAAAAAAAAAAGAAAAAAAAAAACTACAATGAAAAGTTCTTTCTCTAGGATTCTACGAAAGGGTTTTAACGTAATGCGCAATCATTTTTAGATTTTTTTTTTCTTTCTAAATGATCCATATTGCCCGTATAATTCTATTTTTCAATATTCAACATACAATACGCCTTCATTTTAATTAGAAATGCTCTCTTAAAAAGTAAATCCGTAAGCCCACGGTGAACAGGAACCTGATAAAGCTAAAAAAGAAGAAATAAATAATTAACGACGGATAATGTTAGAGCTACGAATATTTCAGTCTTTCACTCAGTCGTTTAATGGCCATTTTATATATGTATGTCCTGTTAGCTGCTTCCCAGTCTATTATCTGCCTCGTTTCATGCCAAATTATGATTTATTTTTTAAAACATCGATTCTGGGGGACCATCGACCTCGATCGATATCTGTCGCTAAACATTTTTCCTAGTAAATAGAATTCTTTTCAACTTAAAGTGTGTATACTGTCCTAATGGTTCTGAAAATTATTTTTCAGAAAAAATAATATTTTACATCCCTGAAAAATGTATAGGTGGATATTAATAACAAGGTCATTATGATTACCTTATGATTGGTTTTAAATAAAAACCTTTATTTGTTTTTATTATTTTCTTAGTGGTCTGAATATTTCAGAATTATTAGGTTTTCCCATCTATCTACACTAGTATCTGAAGTTCCTACCTGCGAATTGTTTTATTGATTTCTTTCTTTGAACTTCATCACCTAATAGCGCCTCCTAAAAATTCCGTCTCTTAATCTAAGAAAATTTCTCAGGCGCTGGAATTACAAAGAAATAACATCAAGGTAAAAAATGGTTGAGACTTAAGCTGGAGAATTTTAGTTATTCAAAGCTAAGTATTTATTTATTATTTAAAGCTTTATTTATTTAGCTTAAAGTGAAAACTGCTCATGCTGAAAAGCACTGAAAAACAATTTCACTTAGACAATGTGTGTGTATGTATATATATACCTAAATGTATATCTGACCGATTTTTATCACCTGCTAGGATTGATCGGTATGTAAAATCACGTCCATTATTGCATCAGAATTGCCTGAAGATTGTGAGCCGTCGAAACTGACTGCCGAAGCACTTCGGAGGAATGACTCTAGATCAAATATACACAACAGGATTTGGAGTTCGCAAAAGCTTGAATCCATTTGGACGTTTGAAATAACACGCGATAAAAGAAAGAAAAAAAAATAGATAACTTCAGCTATGTTTGTAAAATGCCGTAAATAAAATCTGTGTTGCATCGGATCGTAGAGTGATGGAAGGTTTCCATCAGTGTGTTTATATCTATCAGTTATACCTGGTGTATTCTCGATATCTGCGAGCTGTAGCGTTATGTTACTGGGATTTCTGATATGATTCTTTCCCACGCTTGCAAATCTAGATCGCTACGCTTAATCGATGACCAAGCTTTAATTCTTATCTGTATTCCAGCCTAGATAACACAGTACATGTTCAACATGGTTTCTTATTACTATTTTTGTTTTATTAGACTGCATTGCTTAGAAATTATTCAGCAATAATTACAAAGATAGTATTTTAACTCGATGTTAGATGTACATAACGATAACATATAACTCCTGAAACTTATTTCGAACTAGCGTTATCTTCCGACATCATAAATGTTTTCCCACAGAAATGCAAAGACTGTATCAACTTCTTTCTAATTCATTTCTCGTTTCATTTAGTACAATAACCCTAATTCCAGGTCCGTCAGTGCCGATTGGAGGAGTATTTTTGAATGCATGTTAGTGATAGTAAAGAACAAAATCGTGCTTCTTGTCAAAGGTAATTTCTAAAAAAACAAAAAACAAATTGTAATTATGCTCTGTAACTCAATAACAGCCCTATAAATTCAACGAGACATTATTATTATTATTATTATTTATTAATGTCCACTTTTTGCCACTTAGGCTAATTTGGACGGGTTATCTACAGGTTACCATCCTTTTCTAGCCAGGGTGGGATTTTAGGATGTTATTTAATGAACTTCGTGACTAAATAATTTCCTTTGCCCTGGCGAGAATCGAACTCGCCACTCTAGGTTTACCGTGTGAGATAAACGTTAACGCTTTAACCCGCATGGCTAACCTGGGACTTGACATTCTTTCTTGAATCCATCTTTTTATTTAATAATAACTGTATTCCAAACTGAATATACGTTTATTTTTTTTCTTCAATGAAACCAAGGCGATAAGAAATTTATGTTTTTAGTTCAATCTCATCCCCCATTTATGGTTGACAAATCAGTTAAATTGCTTATAATCTACGACTGTAATTAATATCCACTATGACCCAAAATGGTTAAACATAAATGGTTCGTTTAACGTAATTTATATTGTTAGTTATAATTTCGTTTGACAGACATATGTATGGTCAGATAGAATTAGGACCGTCTGTTACACTATTATAGTGCATAAGGGTAGTATGCATTTTAACTGATTCTGGTTAAGCTTATACTATTTTTTTTTTTGGAATAAACATCGGAACCCTATTTATAGATAAATATTAGTAGTAATTTCAACTATGTAACAGACTTTCATAATAATAATTATAAAACACTGAGTATAAATAACGTTTTACAACTAATCTAACTTTACATGTAGTTGTCTCCATTTTTTAACACTCCAGTGTCAATCATATGAAAATTTGTATGCCTCCAAACTCATTAAAACTCATTAAGTGACTCGCTTTGGATTGAAGATAAGTCACACAACCATATACATTAATCGAATAATGCCGTTCAATGAAAGATATAATAAAAATGTTTTGCTCCTTAAGATTTACCATTTACTTTGAATTTCGATCCATTTGATAACGCTGAGCATAATGTATTGTACAAATACAAAAGTAATGAGTACTAGGTATTGGCAATAATGGAACACACTTTGCCGGGGTGAATTTTGCCAGCTTTTATTTTCACGCCATTAATTTATTCAGAGTTTGTAACTGAAGAAGGGTGTTTGCTACGTATGATGTCACGATCGATTCGGTCTTTGAGTCATCGAAGTCACGTAGTGCTGTATCAGATTTCTCAAAGCCCCGATAGCTCTCACACATTTTAACATCTTTGTACGTACAAAAACAAACAAATATGGGCGCTCGAGTTTGAGAGGGCTATATTTATTTGCTTTGAGATTTTTTGTTGACACTGTTCAGATATTTTTATAATAGTAATTTACTGACATTTGTCAAATGGCTTTAGTGATTTGTATTCTCTGTTCCTTTAATTGACTTATATAACACTGCTAATTCGAAAACATTTATATCTTATTTCTTAGAGCTCCTTGCCTCCGCCAAGGGTCATTATTCTGTTACGTTTAAAAGTTGTATGTCGTATCATTGAACCCAATAATATATATTCTTGAAATTGTCCTACGCTTAAAGTCATTCCCAAATTTTGGAAGTCAAAGCATTTTAAATACAGGAAACGTTTGTATCGAATATCTAAATATTATAAAATAATTGAGGAATAGTTCTAATAATAAACTAAACGTTCATTAATTTATTTTTAAGTATTTTCTATTACTTGGAAATATTTCGTATTTTGAGCAGTCATTGTCCGGTTAATCTTTTGGCTACGGAAGTTTCTGCTCCTTAATAGCGATTACAGGTTCACCATACAAAAACTGGCGTTGCAACTGTGCTTTCCTTTAACAGCTTGCAAAAGTCCGTCACTCAGACGGTGCTTAAACTAAGCAGATTTCCCACGTGCTAATATGGGCCATTAGTGATCTCATTTCACCGCAAATTCGGGATGAAAAAAAATAATTTACGAACTACTCGCTTAAAATTTGAATTACGAAACAATGCTTTAAACAAAAATTGTAAAGAATCTTTTAAAAAGAGTCGTTTTTTTTCGATCCGACACATCATCATAACTCAGATATTTAGAATCTTCGACCCCCCCCCCTCCTAGTTCCTGACCCGATGTCTGCAAATGACGAATTTATTCTTTAGTATTGACTGAAACGGCTAATTTCAGCCGTTAATGAACTTAACCATTATTTTTACATACACCGTTTAAATATCGTATCGAGTTTGGTAAAATTAAACAAAAATTGAAACCGCTAGAGCGTTAACAGACACGCACGCTGATTTCCCTTAAGAGGAATCTGATAAAATCATATTAGTCTCTAATTTACAGACCCCGTGTTATTTCATATTTTCACATCAACTGACCTGAGTGTCGTTCTATAGTTTGGCAATGTACGAAGATTCAGACAGCAAGCATACAGAGTTATACAATTTTATATTATGAAATTCTTATCATATTTAGAATATTGTGTCATCACTATTCCAAAATTAGAAGTATTCCCCCCAAAAAAAGGGCTTTGATTTTTAAATGTATTCTTTAGTCAGAATCATAATAAAGAGGTTTGGACCTGTCTTTCCAGATGGAGAAAGGACTAATGGAAACTGTTCTTACCAGAGGCCTAGATTTGAGTGTAATTTCAACTGTAAGAAAGCGTGCCACCTTCTTTCTGGAATGTTTGCAGTTATGACAACGGACTTTCCTACGTGTGCGCAGTTCGTACTCAATACGTGGAAGATTTAAGTTTTTTTTTTAGTTTTATACCTTACATAGGCCTGTCTTACGCACCTTATTGCCAGATATGAATATTTAGTTCATTTTAAAATAGGTTATTTTGATTATGAGCGTGAGTCTCTAGATGTAGATAAGTTGAGGTGACAATAACGGTATGTCGTTTGTGAAGGACGGTCACAAAAGCCATAGCACAATAGTGGAACGGTGCGATACTGGTCTATGCCCTCCTAGCGTGTACACTATTCAACCACCTGATTATAGGCTCTAGTCATGAAGGATAGGCTAGTTACGTCAAATGTATGTCATTTCAGACATGCTACCGGAATGATGAACGATTAACGTGTATGAGTGTGTCTAGCAATGAGAGAGAGTAATGCAGAAGCAGAAAGAGTAGAGGCAATCGCTTGGAAAAATATGGAAAAAAAGGTGCCACGGCTACAATAAACGACTAGAGACATCATGTAGGATTACAATTGTCAGTATGTCTCCTGGGATACCATCGGTACTAATTTAAATTGGTTTAGAACAACCGGAAACGCAATCAAATAAAATTAATGTGAATAGAAATAAAATTATTTACATAATATGTGTAACCTTTATTCGGAATTAATTATAATTAAAATCTAACATTTTTTAACCATCTTAAATACCACAGGACCTCATCTTTAAGAAGTTTTCTGTAATTTCACTACTTACTTCTGAAAGTTTGTTTCATAGCAATCAACTATTTATTTTAACAACTAATCGTTTTTGCTTATATAAAATATTATTATTTATTTATTAACGTCCACTTTTTGCAACTTAGGCTAATCGGGACGGGTTATCTACAGGTTACCACCCTTTTCTAGCCAGGTTGGGATTTTAGGACGTTATTTAATGAATTTCGTCACTAAATAATTTCCTTTGCCCAGGCGAGAATCGAACTCGCCACTCTAAGTTTACCATGTGAGATAAAGGTCAACGTTTTAACTCGCATGGCTAACCTGAGCCCCCCTAAAATAAAATAGAAATATTGTTAAACTTATATAACACTTCACTTACATAGCAGTCTCAAAGGGGGGGGGGATACGAAATTTGGACTGAGTTAGGACATCAATGTTCTACTACTCCTAAATAATTGTCGTATTTATACACGTCCACTTCTTTTAATAATATTTAATATTGATGCATAACACACACACACACACCTTCGGACAAAATGAGAAGGTGATTATTTGATCCCCCCCCCCCTTCTAAAGCCATCATTTGAAGGGCTCAATCCTGCCTGTTATAAACGATTTTTTTGCAATTTTATTTTATTTTATTTTTTAATAAAAACCTTCAGAAAGTTTTCTTGGACGTAGGAAGTCTTTAGGCACAGCCAGAAGTCAAAGACACTCAAAGGGATTCGAGAAGTTCGGAGTTCTGAAGTGCCATTGGAGGTTGGAAACTGTTCTCAAATTTGATTGGTTTTGAAAATTTACTTGTGTTTACCTGAGTTACGCAATGTAGCATTGGATTAGAAAAGCGAATAAACTTGAGTCTTAGGGAGACACAGTATATGAAGACTAGAGTTGGTGAAGGTGCTATGTGCCAAAAGTTAAATATTTCGGTAAGCAGAAAAAAAAATACTGCTCATGTTACTGTGGGTATAGGACTATCGGCACAATGTATTACGAGACAATAGGGCACTGGCGAAAGATATATATTTGTTGTCAGTGTAAAAACCCGAAAGTTAAAAAACGGTAATTAGATTATTCATCGTGTCCACTCCTCAAATGGTTTTGAACTACAATTTCGCCCAATCCTTGCGGACAGAATCTAGAATTCCTTGGGGCCTTATAAGTAGAATATTTTGCCTGAGACATGCCAGGGAGCGCTATCTATGATGACACAAGTCCTACATAAATTGCTTGCCAGGTCCCCTTCATAGGCTGTTCTGCCATAATGTTATTATAAGGTCAGATTGGCTTATGTAATAAGAAACGTGCTGTAGATATGTGCCTCCAGGCTATTGGCATTATTTTATTTCCAACCACCCCAAGGCATGCCGCTAGTTCCTCTTTTTGTCGCCAGAGCGTTTATTCGTCCGAGCATAGAGCCCCATGCATTCCTTGTGACTCTCGTCTCCACTCCAGATCATCCCCGGCTAGTTCGGAATGCCAACGAGGCATCGTCTTCCCCCTCAACAGACGTACTCATAGATTATTGTTATTAACGTAGTTACGGGAGCCTCTTGTTGGTATTTCCCCTCCATACCTCTAATCGGAGACCACAAAAAACATAATGAAAGTGTATCGGTCTGAGAGAAGCCTTGGGAACAATCAGGCAACACGAAGTCGTGGCCAGTCCCTGGTCTCTATACAATTTCTCCAGGTTCTCTGGGGAGGTCTACCCCCTCTCATACTCCCTACTCCCTTCTCTTTCATAACTTTTCTCATCCTCTAGCCACAGGAATGAGGTATTAATCCCGACATACAACTCCTTATAAGGCGAATAGTCCATACATTTCGAAATAAAAAGGATCCTTCGCACAGACATTTTGTTTCCACACTTCATGTCAACTATTAATTAAATTGCTATGAAGATACTAAAGCCATGCCATATGCAGATTTTAATCAATTGGGGCAAATGGCAAAGTTAGGGAGAAAAAAAATAGAAAAACGATGCAACAATCTACGATAAATAAATTTCCATCATGAGTAAGCAAATGAAAGGTATGGAAGATTGTTCTAATTCAATAATTATTAATTAAAATAAATATAGTTTGTTTAGAGCTAATTACTGTAATACTGCATGCTCATAATTTCTGAGAATATTATTTGTGAGCAAAAGGGAATGGGCTTCTGGAATTTGGGAGGAGGCGGGGATAAAAAACAAAATTAATTTGCTAATGGAACAGTTTGCAGTTAACACACCTAAAATGATAAGAACCTAATGAGAGACGCGCTTGATTCTGTATTTTTTATTGCAACATAGGAATAGAAAATCTAGTGTTTTATTTTACTATTGTGGGCTGGAAAAGTTTACCTGTTCACTTCCAGAGCGCAAGTGTTGCAGTGCTAATTGTGTAGTGGAAGTCTGTCTTAGTCTGACTAAAGACTTCGACTCTTCTAGATTCTGTAGAACTCCAACACAATCACTAGTTATGTGTATGTTTTATATATTTATATATGTGTGTGTGTGTGTGTTTTTGAGCATAAATGCGTTTAAATTAGCCAATTGGGTTGAAAGAAATAGGCCTCAATTTACTCTTTTAATAAATTTGACTTCAATATAATACGTGCGTACCTGTTCTCCGAAAATATTGGTTTGAATAAACTAAAGTATGGGGCGCGGTATATCTCTAATCTGAACATCTTTCGTGTAGGTGGAAGGATAAAATCTGTCGGAAACTGCGATGCCCTTCTTATGCAAACAATGCAACTGTAATGCATATTTACTGACGGCATAAACTATAATTATGAAAAAAGAAGGAAGTGGAACATTTTCCCAAACATGTAAATAATTTATGAACTTGTTTTCAGGCTCAAGCGTCTGTATTTATCCTGCGAACAAACCCAGCGAAATTACTGGGACTTATTTCGTCTCCGCTTGGAATTAAAATTTAATAATCTCGTACAAAATTAATATTGATTTTTGTTTGGCTAGTAAAAAATAAGATGAAATGAAGGAAAAACAATATTAAGCACTCAAGATAAACGACTCGTAATTAATATAATTAACCAGTTTAAATCTTATCGAGTAAGAGCATCATGCTAATTTAATGTAAATAGTATTTGACGAGACAAATTTAAAGTGTAATATTGTATAAAGATTTTTTTTTTCTGGATTGATTTAATAAACCAAAAAAAAATTATTTATTGAGGAAAATTAATAAATATACTTCCGAGTCAATTAGATTGTAATATCTTTTTTACTTTCTTGTGCAAAGCCAGGAAGTATTGCAAAAATTTCGTTATTCAGATTTTAATGAATTATCTATTTTTAACTCGCCCAGAACCCATTCTGAAAAGTTTTGGCTAGACGTCTGTATTTCTATCTATTCTATTACGACAAGCTTTAGAATGTTTAAGTATCATTTTTGGGACTTTTCCACCGTTCGGTTGTGTACCAGCCCAGTCAATCAACTGAAGGGAAAGGGATTCAGAAGAAGGAGAAAATAAAACAATGAGAATTTCTCCATTCCTGTTAGACATACAAAAGATTTGTATAGGACTTTTTCTGCGTGTCAGAAAAAGATCTATAAGCTATGTTTTAAGACATTTTTTGACACGAAGCATTGGATTGGGGATATTACATATGTCTTTCAAATGAAATATATTTTACATGAAGTACAGCAAACCGTTTTGGTTTTTTTAATTTAATTAAAGGTATGTGGCAACCACCTCAGATTTCTTTTATGACTAATTGAATAATAAATGGACTTAAGAATGGCGTTTTATTTACTGGAGGTCTTTTAATTCATTAAATTTACTCATACTCAGTAGCTTTGTCAGAAATATTCAAAGTATATTCTTTTTATTTGCTAAATATTTTTCAATATATACTGTATTTTTTTCGGATAACACGTGTGTAACTTATTATTTATTACGTCCACGTTTTCTTACTATGGCTTATTGGAGGGGGTTATCTACAAGTTACCACCCTTTTCTAGCAAGGGTTGGACTAAGGATTTTATTTAATGAGTTCATGTCAATAAATAAATTCCTATTGCCCAATTGAGAATCGATCTCGCTAATCGAGGTTTACCAGATATATTGATGTGTTATAGGTTTCTAAATTAATTATTTCAGAATGTACATGGGCATAATTGTAAAAGAAAAACATTGACAGTTCACTTTCTGAATTCTTGAGCATAAAAATGAGAACATCATTGGATGTCGATTAACACAGAAAGATTCTTGAAATCGATCAATGAACAAGTGTGAATGTTATCAATGGAATGCTAGGCCAGGGTTTAATGTCATTGCACTTTTGGTTTAATTTTTTTGTTAGTTTTCTAACGCTGTTTAAAATTGTTTTTATCAGCTATTCAGGTTGTACTTGTAATGCCGCAATGTTTGAAAAACTTCTTCAAATGAGTTATTATGAATCGGATAGAAACATTCTCCACGAAAAAGAAACATTCTTCCATCTATAACTGTCGTTTTATAGATTTTTTTATGTTTCTCGAATATTAAGCGTGTTATCTGTAATAGTTTTAAAACTTCTGTAAACCCTCTTCGTACCCACTTCACACAGCAATATTCGGCAACAACCCGATATATTACGAGGATCATTAATTCATGGCGTATACTTTTTACGGGAAAAGGAGAAGTGGGGGGGGGGGTGACATTAAGAGAATAGATAACAACTAAAACTCAAAATATTATCAGATCAAGAAATGTTACAGAACCAATCTTTTTTACAAATTTATTTTTCTACAATTACATTTTCCCACTAACAATTAATATTAACTTATAAATTTGATTTTTGATAACGATCAAACAATAATTATGATTGCTAGGGCATAACAGCCAAGTGAATATATATTGTTAAGTTTATTACAGAAATATAAACGTTGATTTTTACGGTTATTTTGGATTCTAAAATTAAACTAACAAACTTTAGCCATTTGTCACAGCACAATTTATTTGACGATGCACTAGACACTTTTTCACACTTCGTAAATTATTCTGCACTACTAATCACAATATGACGTTTTTATTGTACTTAATGAAGAGTACAAGAACTCACGATCACGCGAATCACTGAAGTTCACAAAACACGGCACTGACTGATCTTCACAAAACACGGCACTGCACTGATCCTCACAAAACACGGCACTGCACTGATCCTCACAAAATATGGCACTGACTGATCTTCAAAAACACGGCACTGCACTGATCCTCACAAAACACGGCACTTCACTGATCCTTACAAAACACGGCACTGCACTGATCCTCACAAAACACGGCACTGCACTGATCCACACAAAACACGGCACTGCACTGATCCTCACAAAGGAGTCGCAGTTGCCGTGAAGGCAAAGGACTCGCAGGCTGCGGGTTCCCCTAGGACTTTTCGAAATTAAACTAAATCTCTCAAATGTTGCACTTTTATGCTTAGCCGTGCTCGGTGAGTTAGGCTAAGTTACCAGGGCCAATTTATCTATTCAAAATTTTATATCTCTTATTAAATGGAGACCGCTGGTATGGGGAAACCCAAAGGAACAGTGGAGGCAGAGTTGGGGAAAAAAATGATCCTCACAAACACGACACTGCACTGATCCTCACAAAACACGACACTGACTGATCTTCACAAAAACGCTGCACTGCCACTGAAACTAATAAGCACCGTTCACTAAGGCTAGACTCAACGTACTGTTATTTACTAGTAAGAAACCTGAGAATTGTCTGTCGGGGATCTGGTCGGGTTTATAGAAGAGCGCTGGTCTAGAACTGTTCAGACAGACCTAGAAAATTCTTAGCGCCACCGCTCTGTAGGGTTGTTTTCATTTCCTTCGTACTTTTTAAATAAAAGACCAACTCTGCGCAATTTTTCAAGTACGCAGTTTTCGCAACACTATCCATCTATATATACCGAATTCTCCCGGGTAGGATAGATTGACACACAAAACATTGTGCGTAAATCTTAATTGCAAAAATTTTCCTTTAAGGAAAATCTGCTTATGAAATGAACACTACGACTCGTCAGATCTGCCTACATGGAAAACCTGCTTCGTTCACACAGCACCTGCGTGAAGGACTTTTCTCTTTCGGGCCAACATGGATATAGAAAAAGATGTATGGGGAATGGTATAATGAGTGATGGTGTATGATTGATGAGCTATGAGGTGCGCGGCAGACTATAGAGAGGGCGGTGTGTGTGGGTTTAGTAAGAGGTAGGGAGGAGGAGTGGGGGCAGCTCACGAGCCAGCGGCGATCGTGACCCGACCCAGAACATCACATATCTACCCGCCCTTGAACCATATCAGGGCCGCCACTACACTGTTTACAAATCAGCAACGCTTATATCCCACTCCCCCACAAGACTATATATATATATATATATATAAATATATCATTATTTTTATTTGATCTACACCAAATTCATAGTGGATCAGATTTTCCTTAAGGGAAATCAGCTATTGAGGTTGTACTTATGACTCGAATTTCGAAACATTTCCTAGAATCTCCAAAGATCCTACCTAGTATATGACCAAAATGAGGCCCATTCAAAATTATATATATATATATATATATATATATATATATATATATATATATATATACACTTACATCCTTATGCATGCAAAGGACGAGATCATTAATGGCTAAAATTGGACCAGTTGGACTGGGAAATTTCAGAATTTCGAAATTTCTCTTTTACTATATGTCGGACCGAAAATTGATGTAGAATCAATCTTATGGCAAATTAAATCTCAAAAATACTTATTTGTTCAATACCATACTGGATATTTAGTTGTTTCATTCAACACTAAATACCATAATAGTTAATGGCTGAAATCGGGCCCTGAATAGGGGGAAGGGGGTTTAGAGAGTGAGAGGGGGGGGGGTTGAAAATTCCAAATATCTCCGTTATTTTAAGTAGAAATAGTGATTATCTACCAGCACATCGTGTTCTACCAGCACTTGGGTATTATGCGTGTCGGACTTTTTCAATTTTTAACACCATTCTAAGAACAATGGTATAAAAATTCAAAATTTCACCTGTGTATCTGTCTGTTTGTTACTCAATCACTCAAAACCGGCTCAGAAAATTTCTATGGGCTTTTATTTGTGAGCCGACTGTTCCATGGTACAACGTAGGCTTTACGTCAAAACACATTTTCGCCAATATCTTCATTAATAATCGTTTTATTAAGAAAATGTAGAAAACATATTGTATTTAGAATATCAATTGTGGTCCTAAAACGATATTTATATTTAAAAACTTTGTTGTTTTGACTTCCGACATACGGGTGTCAAAGACTTTATTTGTGAGCTATGGAGATACCTCAACAGAATTGGGATTTTTTTTGTATATAAATTGAGGGTATATATGTTGTTAACGTGCATTATTTTATAATTTAATTTCACTCTCAGTTGGGGCTTTACTTTGGGTTAAAATACATATTCGTCAATATCTTTCTTAATATTAATTTTATGGAACAAATGTACAGAACAAATTGTGTATTGAATTCATTTTCCGAACTTAAAACGTTATTTAGTTTCATGAATTTCGTAATTTTCACTTGAATCCGGACTCTAAATAAATATCATTAGTGGTCCAAGAGCTTTGTCCGGACAGAATTGTGAATTTGTTTTGAATTTTTAGGTGTATGAAATTTTTTCCAATTATTAAGATGGTACAATCATTTTGTTTTGACAGATTTATTTATACTCTCTTATTCTTTCTCGCGTCATTGATCTTTCAATTTAGTCATGTACATTATTGATTTTAAATGTTTTGATATTTCTCTTGACTTTAAGGAAGAATCGTCTTCTTGCTTTCTGTCGGCCTCCTCAATTGACTTCTAAACTCGTTATATTTTTTCCAGTTGGATTCAGCTAGGCCAAGTTACATCATTTATATTATTCATATATTATATTTGTTCATCTTGCAATGATATTATCATAGAAATAAGAAATATGAGCTTAACTAAAGTAGTGTTTATTTATTTTGCATGCTTAAAGTTTATATTTTCCCCCCTGAATCTGTTTTTGAGCGGACATTAATGAGTATTTGTTTTTTTTCAGGTAAATTTTGAAGGAATGCACTATGCTGTTTATTAATTGAGTAAGTGTTACTTTTTATAATTTTAGAATATAAAAATGTCCATTTCAGAAAATGCAACGTATTAGAGAGACACATAACACATTATATTCTCCATTTCTCCCTTTGAATAAATTCCATGTTAACATGGATTAAAATTTAGGCTAAAAATGAGATATATAGTGATATAATGGTTGGATGTGAAAATGGTTAATTGAATAGGAGTGGGGAATAATAAATGCTAAATACGAACAACAACAAACAATCAGTAAATAAATACTGATAAATGTATGAAAAACAATTGTAAGTCACTATTTTATGAATACGATGTTTATTTATGATATTTTCTGGTGCGATGATAATAACGAAAATTTACAACTTTACATTTTAAGGTTCTTTTAAACCCTCCTCTACGTTTTCAGCCATTTTCGAAATTACGAAACTTTAATTTTTCATGAAACAGTTAAATACCGTTTTAAAAATCGATTTAATGAAAATTACACCCTTCTAGCATCAACAGAAGTAAAAAGTAGCGTTCATTAATTCCAATAATTATTCGAATCGGTAACAAGGAAGAAAACGTTGCTCACGTGAACGTTTCAAAAGCTACCCAACTGCTGAGCATACTTTTACCGATTAGAATTTCACTAGTATTCCTCCAAACAGGAAACAGTCTTATATAAATATTGCGGGGGTTAATTACAGGCTACCACCGTTTTCTGACCAAGATGGGCTAAGGATTTTATTTAATGAAATTGTCAATAAATAAATTCCTATTGCCCAGGTGGGAATCGAGCCCCTAGGTTTACCAAGTGAGATTAGGACCTATGCCAATTTTCATCTTTAATAAACCTAATATACAGGCATGGGTTCGACTACCATGTTGGCAATATGAGTACATTTAGTGACTTATCCACTAAATATTACATAAATCATAGTCCCACCCTGGCTAGAAAAGAGTGGATAACACGCGCCGATTAGTGTCAGTAGTACAAAGCAGGCGATAATCTATACCATTAAATAACATTTTCAAATAATATTTAGTACAAGTATAGGAGTACGAAATGTTTGGATTGTAACGCGAAAATCCCTTCCGTCTAACGAAAGTGGGTTTTAAACTCGCTTAACATTTAATTTAGGCAGTGGGGTTTAAATGAACACCTCAGAGAGAACGGGGATGACTGAGATAATAACTAGATTAAGAGAATTTACAATGATACAATTTGTTATTTAGGCCCCTTGCCCCTGTTATCTGGAGGGGAAGAGGGGCCTAGGACCACCTAAGGAAGGCCCGGCTGTGAGCACGTATCGGAATATATCAACAAAGCGGGAGTATTCCTCAGATTACAGTGAGATAATCTCATAATTACAGTGGAGCGGGAGTCACGTAAGTCGCCGCGATGATACACTTCTTACAGGTCCGCGGCAATCTAATCAATGGCACCGAGTCTTCGGCTTCCGGTCCAGGATCGACTCCTAAACCTCTTTGCCTCCTCACCAGTAATTGGCTTCTGAACTTAGTCTATATTCCCCTTCTTCTTCTAGTTGCCACTTATTTTCTATTTTAGCAGATTTCCCTTAAGGATATATATTTGTCTGTTGCCGCACTAGCAGTCGCATTTTTTGTTTGATCGTTACCAAACTCAACATTTCCTCGTTTTATACAAAAAGAAAGATCAAGTTCGTTAATAGCTGAAATCGGACCAGGAGGAGGACGGTTAAGAGGGAGATTTAGTATCCGTTAGTATACGTCGGATCGGAAACTTGTATAGAACAAATCTTATTGCATATTAAATGTACTATAAATATTGTTATATACATTTAATCTCTATCTTGAATATTAAACGAGATATTTGTATTTTTACAAACTGTGCGTGTATAACGGCCGAGATGAGGTCAGCTGATGTAGGTTCTATTCGTGAGTGTCCGTCAAAAGCTTGTTCTGCCATTTCCGTAACTGTTCGACTCTCTTGAACATGGTTTAGAGACACGTTACGACTGCTGTTATTAGTATGAAGATTTCTCTATTGTAAAACTTAACATGGGAAATCTGCTTAGTTTACACAGCTCCTGCGTGAAGGACTTTTGTATATTGCAGGCACTACCTAAGATTAAATTGCAATCGATTATACTGAATCTGGAATCACTAAAAGTCCACCATTCAGGGGCTGCGTACACTAAGAAGAGTTCCCACTTCCAGGCACAACACAGTTGTGATCTCCTCTCAGCATAGTAAATATCTATCTAAAAAAACTGAAGAGTAGAAGGCTGGAGTGGGGGGTTACTGGAGGCAATAAACGAGAAAGCGAGAATTACTAGCTTAATACTTGAGTTAAGAAAAAATGCATAAGAAAACAATTGTAGAATACCAATAGCTTAACAAGATTGGATATGTAACATTTTACGATTCCCCCTTCTCAATATACTCACTGTTCCGCCCACGTTTTGTGCCAATAGTAAACACGATCTTTAGTGTTGACTGAAACGGTTAAATATCGAATGTGGTATTAAATAAACATTTTCATTTCAAGAACGAAAACTCTTAGTTGATGACGTCAGCACATAACGTATTTGCATGTATACCACGAAATTCCCTCTGTAAACCCCCCCCCCCCTCCCACTTGCCCAATTTTACCTGTTAACGAAATTGCTCTTTCTATTTATATAAAACGTTTAAATATCGAGTTTGGTAACGATGAAACAAAAATTGCGGCCACTTGAGCGGTAACAGACAAATATATATTTAAAAAGTCCGTCACGCAGGGGCTGCGTAAACTAAGCAGATTTCCCACGTGAAGTTTTAGAACAGAAATTTCAGAATAGAGAGTCAAACAATTACGGGATCGGCCAAACTAGCTCTTGACGGAAACTCACGACTAGACCCGAAATTACCCGATCTCATCTCAGAAGCTGAAAACAGAAAAATGCAAATATCTGGATTAATATTCAAGATACAGAATAAATGTATATAACATTATTTATAGTAAATTACATTTGTAATAAGATTAGTTCTATATAATTTTTCGATCCGACGTATAGTAACGGAGATATTTCGAATTTTCGAAAATCCTCCCCTCTAAACCCCCCTCCCACTGATCCGATTTCAGCCATTAACGAACTTGATCTTTATTTTTGCATAAAACGTTTAAATTTCGAGTTTGGTATCGATCAAACGAAAATTGCGACCGCTAGAGCGTTAACAGACAAATATATATATATATAATTTTGAACGGACCTCATTTTCGTCATCTCCTGGGTAGGATCGATGGACATTTGAAGAAATTTTTCGAAACTCGCGTCATGAGTACGACCTCAATAGCTGATTTCCCTTGAGGGAAATCTGCTAAAAAGACTTCAGCGCGGATTCGCAGTACCTGCTCACTTGTTAAACCCACTTTGGAGCTTCTAGGTCATTAGCAAAATATTCCATACGCACATTTGGAGCTGCTTTTTTACAATTGTGATGGAGCCCTTCTTGTCTGTCTGTATGCACACACGCAAGCACACACACACTCATCTGTATATGTGTGAGATTTAAAACGGTTAATAAAGGAACTGTTCTACAGAGCAACAAGAAGGAACGAGTGAAGTATGCGTCCTTACTTGTTTGTATTTAGCTCGCGCGTAAGTCGTAATTTGCCTCTCCATACAAAAATAGGCATAAACAAACCTTTAAATCATTCCCTAATGCGTCCTTCAAAAAAAGAATTTACATAAACCCCAGTCTGTAAGTAGTAGCAGTTAGAATAATAAGCTGCTAATTAGGAGAGCTTTAGAAGAGAGTACAGTTATTTTTAAAAGTGGAGCGACGTATCCCTTTCTAATAAGTTGTCACGCCCTCGGATCGGTAAATGGCTTCTGTAAATTATTATGTACAGACGGGTTTTTGATGTCCTTCGAAATGTTGTACGCCACTGGTGCGAGAGAAGGGAATCGTCGGTCCTGGAAGACTAATTGAGTGAACTGAGAAGCGGAGAAAAACTGGGACATTGCCGGGAAAGGGGGGTATATAGTCCCCCTCAATATCGGTTAAATTGGGATTCTGGGGGCCCTCGACCGGAAAAAATATTTTGATATTCAGTAACAGACTCGCTCAGGCCCTCTTCCCTTCGTGTCTTGCAAAAAAAAAAAAAAAATAATAAAATAAATAAAATACTTTTCCTGTTATACTTCTACAAGAATTTTATTATTCGAACAAAAAAAAATCTGTTGATTTATCGGTTATTAATTTTACTACACAGAGAATAAAACTTAAGTCTAACCATAACAAACACGAGATTATACCAATATGTGTAATGAAATAGCTCTCCTGCGAGATAACATTTAATACACAATAAACGTTCACCAGAAAAATAATTATTTATCTATTCACCAAATAACTGATCTTTACTCACAGTCATTTTGTTTCTGAACAGTAGAAATTTTTTTGTACAACTTTTTCAAGCAGGGACTGCATAAACTGAGCAGATTTCTCACTTTCTGCAAGGATTCACTGAGGACTTAAATCACATTCTATTCCCTGTATCTCCCTTGGTAAGACTAACTTAGTTTTTCCCTTCTTTTAGGTGTTATTTTATCGTAAATGCAGTTGAGAAGTGACGACTAATATACATGCCTATTTATTTTTTAGAATTGACTTTTACCCTGTAAATTTCTTTGTCGTACTACTTACTTATCAAGAGATTTTATACGTATTAATATCGCATTAATTCTTATCATTAATTTAATATTAAATCAAAATATTAGTAAACCTAAAAAGAAATAACTATAAATAGAAACAAACAAAAATAAGATAGAGACGTAAATAATGCATTGTTATCTTCTAAGGACAATCTTGATTCTACGTGACTGTTGCCTGTTTGCCCGGCCTGGGACATCACTTTTAGCCTGGGACATCATGAGGTCGTACTCATGACGGAATTTTCTTCAAATGTCCATCGATCCTACCTAGTAGATGACGAAAATGAGGTCCGTTCAAAACTGTATATATATATATATATATATATATATATATATATATATATATATATATATATATATTTGTTTGTTACCGCTCTAGCGGTCGCAATTTATGTTTGACCGTTACCAAACTCGATATTTAGTTGTTTTATGTAAAAAGAAAGATCAAGTTCGTTAACGGCTGAAATCGGACCAGTGGGAGGGGGGGTTTAGAGGGGAGAATTTTCGAAAATTCGAAATATCTCCGTTACTATACGTCGGATCGAAAAAGATTACAGAATCAATCTTATTGCAAATTAAATTTACTATAAATATTGTTCTATACATTTATTCTGTATCTTGAATATAAACTGAGATATTTGCATTTGTATTCTGCGTGTGCTCGGCAGCAGTCTATGCTCGGACTTTCCGCCGTGAGCTCTGGCGGCCGTTTTCGTAAATATTCGTCCCTCGTGAATAGGTTTAAAGGTTTCTTACTACTACATTTGTTATTAGGCAGATTTCTCTATTGTAAAACTTCACGTGGGAAATCTGCTTAGTTTACGCAGCCCCCGCGTGACGGACTTTTTACTTCTCTTTATCTGTTGTGAGTTTTAATTTTATTTGTCACTCGACTCTTAAAACACTTGGAAATTCACCACTCATAAGTTTAAATTGAAAAAACAACACGCGTTACACCATTTCAAAATTCTGTACCATGAGAAAACCAAGGTTGTAACGGGAATGCTACTTGTTCCGAACAAGAGGACGTTACAAATATTATAGCGTAAAGCTATTTAATTTATCTCTAAAATTTGGTATAACTACTACTTAATTTACAAATAGTAGTTAATGAAAGGTTTCTTAATGAGTTATATTTAATAAACATTTCTGTAAATGTCCATCGAACCTGCCTAGGAGATGTCAAAAATGAAATTGGTTCAAAATTCGACATATATGTATATAATTAACTAAACGTATATCATTACCAAAGTCGATATATGAGATTTTAATGAAAAATTAAAGATTAAGTTCTAAAGTTAAGGTTGAAATTGAACTGGGGAGGCGTACAAAATAGAAAATTCAATAATAAATATTCAAATGTTGTTTTATACACTTTTTCTCTGTGTTGACTACTAATCGAGATTTTCGCCTTTTCGACTTTCAGTAAACCCCCACTTTTAGCCATGGCAGTTTAACAATAAGCCAATATATCATAACACGTCGTATTATAAGCTTAAATCCTAAATATAAATTTGAATAAATCTTTAATAAATGAGGCACATGCAAATACGTTGTGTGATGACGTATTCAATAAAGATTTTATTTCTTGATTCGAAAATGCTCATTTGATGTATACTATACTAGTTATTTAACCGTTTCATTCGACCCTAAAGATCATATTCGTTATTGGCTGAAATCGGAACAGAAATAAGCGGGGGGGGAGTGGAGTTAATTGAGAGGAGAATTCTTACATCTCAAATAACGTTTTTGTGCGTTGGATGAAAAATTATTTTAGAGCTGATGTTAAACTATTGAAGTTCTGCAATGGTTGTTCTGTATACTTTTTCGTAACACAAATAGTAAACGAGCTATTCATACATCCTTGTTTACAGTCTTCAGTAAACTCCCTATTTTACTTTTCACATTTTTATTTAGATTCAGAGAATATATGATGAAATGAGATGAGCAGTGTGTTACGCCCGCACCAGGGAAATCTTAGTTTACGCAGCCTGATGGCTTTTAGCAGGTTTTCCTTAGAGGAAATCAGCAATTGACGTTATACTCAAATTCTTCAAATGTCCATCGACCTTACCCTGGAGATAACGAAAATGAGATCCGAGATATATATATACATAGATATATTTATATAAATGAGTGTGTGTGTCTGTTAAGGCTCTAGTGGTCGCAATTTTTATCTGTTCGTTACCAAAGCCGATATTTCTACGGTTTATGTAAAAATGAAGATTGCGTTCGCTGACGGCTAAAATCGGACTAGTGGAAGACGGGGAGGGGGTTGTAAGGGGAATTCCGAAATATCTCCTTTGCTATGCATCGGATCGAAAAAGTGTATAGAATCAATCATAATGCAAATGTAATGTTCTATAAATGTTGCTATGCACGTTTTTTCAATATTTTGATTAATAACCAAGGCATTTGCATTTTTTAGTTTTAGCAGATTTCCCTTAAGGGAAATCAGCTATTGAGGTTGTACTCATGACGGAATTTTCGAAATTTTTCTTCAAATGTCCATCGATCCTACCTAGTAGATGACGAAAATGAGCTCCGTTCAAAACTGTATATATATATATATATATATATATATATATATATTTGTCTGTTACCGCTCTAGCGGTCGCAATTTTTGTTTGATCGTTACCAAACTCAATATTTAGTCGTTTCATGTAAAAAGAAAGATCAAGTTCGTTAACGGCTGAAATCGGACCAGTGGGAGGGGGGTTAAGAGGGGAGAATTTCGAAAATACAAAATATCTCCGTTACTACAAGTCGGATCGAAAAAAAAAATACAGAATCAATCGTATTGAAAATTAAATTTACTATAAATATTGTTATATACATTTATTCCCTATCTTGAATATTTACCGAGATATTTGCATTTTTATTAAATTTGGGCCGATAACGGATTTTTGAATTTCCCGCCAAAAGCTCGTTTAGCCCTTTGCCGTAACTGTTCGGCTCTCGTATGGAGATTTCTCTATTGTATGACTTCACGTGGGAAATCTGCTTAGTTTACGCAGCCCCTGCGTGACGGACTTTTTGGTCTTCAGTAAACCTCCACTCGTACTCATGGCATATTAACAATAAGCTGTTATATTATGAAGCACTTTATTTGAATAATAAATACCAAATATTGTTATTTCTTATTTATTGTTATTTATTAACGTCCACTTTTTGCAACTCGGCTAACTGGGACGGGTTATCTACAGGTTACCACCATTTTCTAGCCCGGGTGGCACTTAGGATTTTATTTAATGTAGTCCGTCACTAAATAAATTCCTTAGCCTAGGCGGGAATCGAGCTCGCCACTCTAGATAAAAGGCAACGCATTAACTCACATGGCTAACCTCAGCCCCAAAAAACTGACTCTGGTCTCTCTTCAAAACGCATAAATACCAAATATTGTTCTCATTGAACTTTTGAGATAAACTTTTAAAATATAAATATTTTCGAGATATTCTAATTCCCATGTGTAAATTCGAAGTGGATAATTATGTGATGTAAGATAGGACCCGTAGTATGAACAAGAGGAGGGATGTGATTGGTAGATTATTGTGTACTAATCCCCAATCCGGAGCCTTGATCTCTATCGGCCAATCAGACAACTCGTTCCATGTCTTCGCCCTCGTTCCGAGGATTAGCTGTAAAGTGCCAATCTCAGGATAATGACGCAGGGCCAACCATTAAATATTTATCCCACTCAATGACATCGGCTCCAACAGTTCATTTATATAGCCGGACCCATTAATTGGTTTGAGTGATGAATAAATCTACACCCAAATGTATATTTGATTTTTATAGCCAATTATAAGGGGATGATGTATTCATTTTTTATTATTATTATTTAATTTTACTGTGTTCTATAACGGTGAAGATACTGTTTTGGTTGCCAGAGGCCAACCTTTTATGACTTCCG
Organism: Riptortus pedestris; assembly: GCA_019009955.1. Taxonomy (NCBI): domain Eukaryota; kingdom Metazoa; phylum Arthropoda; class Insecta; order Hemiptera; family Alydidae; genus Riptortus; species Riptortus pedestris. The sequence goes on from CM032229.1 coordinate 50,277,835, forward strand.
CAGTTTATTATCCAAAGTAATGTTCAATAAAAACTTGGTCTTGAGTTACATTGTTTATTTTCGATTCTAATGTAGGTTAAACGTGTGTGTGTGTATACACACACACACACACACACACACACACACACACACACACATATATATATATATATATATATATATATATATATATATATATTGGTAAATTAACTATAAATATTTTATTAAAATTACACAAGATGTATGGTCAGAAATATTAAAGCCCGTCTCGGAGGAGCTGAGTAAACTTAACATATTTCACATGTACGAGACTAAAACTAATGGCGTAAAATTTATTTATTTATGGCCAATAATTACATTATTCATCATTTGTATTATGATTATACCTATATCACTTCTTATTTTTTTATTATTATTATTAGCATACCTTATACTATTTTAGGAGACTTACAATGATTGAAGAAAGTGAAACATTTTGCAATAGAGTGAAGAAAGTAATCACCTTCTTAATAAGTAATTGCCTTCTTAATTAGTAATAAGTATAAATTAAAAAATAATTTGAAGTTGGAAATTAAATGCTTTTAAATGTTTCTTAACATTGTAAGAATTTATTTTAACAAAATAAATTGAAATGTGAATGAATTATTGGTGGAAATAATCAATATATTTTAAAATTTAAATATAATAATAATTACCTTCCTTGTTTATAACCTGCACTTGTTTATAACTGAACTACTTCACAATCATCACTAGTTGTTTTATAACTATGCTTATAACCTTTCACAACCATGCTTATAACCTACCAACAACATACAGCATCTTCACAACATCCTAATTTTGTTCATATTCTGGTTAGATCTGATCATGTATTACACGATTACAGAAAAAAAATTAATATTACACTCTTGACGAAAGTAGAATTTACAACTCTCGTGAAATTACCACACTCGCTTCGCTCGTGTGGGTAAACGTTTCACTCGAGTTGTAAAATGATCTACTTTCGTCAATTGTATAATAAATAACTATTTTCTGAATTTATTACCATCTAAAAAACTGTGACATTTAAAAAAAAATAAATATCGGCCACGTGGATGATTTAGCTGTGTCTTCAGCAACACAATGTAGTTGGGAAGCCCACACTTTTATTACTGAATTAAGTTTTTCCCTCAGTACTGATAACGTTATCTGTGCATTGTACACAGTATTTCTTTCTATCTATGTACACAATGTAAAAAGGTAAAGGATGACATGAATCCCATGAAGTGAGTGCCAAATTGGCAGGAGTGGGGTTTACTGAAGAGCGACAACACAAAAATACATAAAATTGCTGTTATTAACGAATTTCTAGAAACATGCATAGATCAGCAAAATGAGTGAATTAGATGAATAAACTTGTTCCACTTAATTTAGCTGTGTCACTAATGATATAATGACCCCCTTGAATTTCAAATGTCGTTTAAGTAGGCTTCTTATTACGTGAGAATCAGAGATTAGATTGTGTTATGACCTGGTGATTCAAAGGCGTGGGAAATCTGCTTATTTCACATGCTTGTCGGAATTTTTTGAAATGGAAAACCAAAATATGCTAATAGTAATAATAATGATTTTATGAGGAGTAAAACTAGACGCGTTTCCACAGGCTGAGAACGAAAATTATGCGAGACTCCGGTACTTCTTGAAATTTAAATTGAGGTGGTATTCAAGAAAACATATAATTTTATGCCACTGAGTGGCTATACCTTACTGAGACGATGATCTGTACAAATATGACATAGCAGTGTACATAGAGTTCCTCTTTTCATATTTAGAAGTACAAAAATGAATTTAAACGGTTGTCAATAAATGTGTAGCAAAAATGATTGACCCGAATTAAAGAACTATAGTTATTAGTCATAGCTATTAGGGTCGAAATCATTGATAAGAGAGTAGATTTAATTTAATAACAAACTTAGTTTTGGTTTTTGGAAATAATGAAATTTGTTCAGGGTATAGTTTAAAGAATAATAAAACTTTTGTCCAACATCAATCCTGAATTTGATAGCTTACAATACTACCCGAAGTTATATTAACCTATTTATTCTTAAAAGAGGAGCGTATAATTCCACTATTTTATGCATTAGTTTGTTGTGGGGCCAGATGGAAAACAAGTTGAATTTTATAATTTTGCTTATCCAAGAGAGATCATACAATACTTTCAATTATATTTTGTGTTCTGTATTTTTTAAGTTATATGTTTTCATTGCTTTGTATATGAAATAATATAAATTTCTTTAGAAAATTACTGATTTGAGGAGAAACATTACTTTAGAAGTACAATGTGGTAGTTTATAAACAAAGTGAAATATGTATTTGTTAAGCCTTTGGCTTTCAATGTTATGACGTTTTATTATAGTGAGAACCATTGGTGGCATATGAAGAATTAATTAAAGTCAAGTAAAGTTAATAACCTCCCCTCTTAACCCCCCCCTCCCTCGGTCCGATTTCAGCCGTTAACGAACTTGATCTTTCTTTTTACATAAAACGACTAAATATCGAGTTTGGTAGCGATTAAATAATAATTGCGACCGCTAGATCGGTAACAGACAAATATATAACTACAGTTTTGAACGAACCTCATTTTCGACATCTCCTGGGTAGGATCACTGGACATTTGTTGAAAAATTTCGAAAATCGCGTCATGAATACAACCTCAATAGCTGATTTTCCTTAAGGGAAATCTGCTAAAACCGTGAAGAATAACTATTGTATAAAATTAAATTTGCAACACGATTATTTATGCAACATTTTTCGATCCGACTAATAATGGTGGAGATATATTGAATTACTTATTTTGCTTTTCACGAATTCACCTCTCCCTACCCTGTCTAATGATAACAATTCGTCGTATTTAAGCTTGGAATCCATGTTATATTTTTGGCGTATTACCAATGTGACATGAACAATGGTGGGGTTTTAACATGATGAAAATTAAAAAAAAATGCAAATATTATAGTTAAAGAATACATCTATAGAAGAAAAATTAAAAGTAAATTAAAATTGTAAGAACCTAATGTTGTGTAATGTTTTTCGATCTGACTCATAAGAACCGAGATTATGAATTTCCGCCCCCCCTCCTATTCCCATCTCCTTTTCCTTGTTCGATTGAACCCCGTTAATAAATTTTAGTGACTTCACTTAACTCTGCTATTGAGGTTGTACTCATGACGCAATTTTTGAAAATTTTCCTCAAATGTCTATTGAACCTACCCAGGAGATGACGAAAATAAGGGCTGTTCTAAATTTTATATATAATTATTATTAGTTAACGTCCTATTTTTTCAACTGGAGCTAATTGGGATGGGTTATTTACAGGTTACCACCATTTCCAGGGTGGGACTAAGGCTTTTTTTTAATGAGTTCGTCACAAATAAATTCCTATTTACCCAGACGTGACTCGAACTCGCCACTCTAGTTCTACCTATATATAGGTAGATATAGATATTTGTCTGTTAACGCTCTAGCAATCGCAAAGTTTTTTTAATAATCCAAACTCGATATTTGAGCGGTTTATGTAAAAATAAGTGTCAAGTTCGTTAACGGCTGAAATTGGATCTGGGATAAGGGGGGGGGTTACAAAGGGGGTATTTCGAAAATTCTTAATATCTTCGTTATTATGCGTCAGATCGAAAAATTATATATAACCAATCATATTGTTAATGTAATATTCCATAAATTTTGCTGTGTACGTTTTTTCACTATCTTGGTTATTAACCAAGATATTTGCATTTTTTAGTTTTCGGCTTTCAGTAAACCCCCACTCCTGATCAAGTCGTATTAACAAATAACTGTTATAGTATGAAGCACTTTATTTGAATCCTAAATACCAAATAATGTTCTCATTGAACTTTTTCGTTTTGAGATAAATGCAAATATATCGAGTTTGGTTACCTCTTGAAAGGTAAATGACAAATATATAATTTTGAACGGATCCTAACCCAGATAGGAAAGATGAACATTTGTATAACCTTTTCGAAAATGCGTAACACTCCCTTAAGAGAAATCTGCTAAAAATCCGACTTTCCATACTTAGCATTAAGTTTGCTTAGGGTATGCAAGTAGAAGTTATCTTCGCAAACCTAATAAATACTGGCGTCTGACATTTTTCCTCCGTTCACTTAATTGAGAACGGGACTTAATGGAGTCCTGGGAGCAAGAAGGAGGGCATAAGCGCGTGAGTGTTGTAAGTAAGCCGTGGAGTTAGCTTAACCACTAAATCATCACTAATGAAGGTGGTGGGGGTAACCCACTCCCCACCTGGCGCAGTGGGAAAATTAACTAACTCGGCTCACAAACCGACTCCTTATTTCCCGAGTCACCTCATATGAACGAGTCTTGAATTGAACGACTCATTCCACCGCTCTGGCTTTATTTTATAATCCTCTTTAGCGCTGGGGGTAAATAAGCCCCGCCGATCAGGGAGGTTTATTGAAAATGAAAAAGGAAATAACACTTTAAATGCCTCTTGCCTCTTGCGTAATGTATTCAAACGCGGTGCGCATAATGAGCTGTAAAAGTTCTTTTTTAATATGCATATGAGGCGTGCTTCGACCGTGTTATTTTATTTTAGGAGACTCGTTCAATTCTATTAAGAGAAACAAGTGCATTACCTCATTGCATTTTACGATTATGCGAAAATTATTCCTCCCCCTCCACGTTTACATTTATTATTACTGTTTAATACAGCAATAGTGACTATTACTTAATAGGTGCATTAAATTTGTTATGGTAGCAAGAGCACTTCTTGGATATCAAGCTAATCCTAAGAACATAATAATTAATTTATGCATTCATCCATAATAAAATAACATTTTCCAATTATTTCTAACACTTTAGTATTCAATGCTGAGGTATTTGAAGATATCTCAATTATTATTAGTCGGATAGCAAGATGTTGCATATTTAATTTTCCACAATTATTGTTGAACGTTCGTTTCTTTCTAACTCAAAAATAGTCGAGATATATGCAATGTTTTGAGATTTGTGTAAAGCCTCTACTCCTTTTAATGAGGTTTTCTCTCTAGAGCACCTGAGCGTCATAAAATATTGCGGAAAATCTATTTTTCAAATTTAAAGTTCTTTTTACAACTACTAGAATAGTCAATAGCAGAGGAGTAGAGTCTCCGGCAATTGGGAAATTTGCTTAGTAAACGCAACCCCGAGTGGTAAAATATAACTATAGGTACATACATCAGTATCTTTTTTTTAGTAGGTTTCCCTTAAGGGAAATCAGCTATTAATGTCGTACTCATGACGAGAATTTTGACAAATTTCTTCAAATGTCCCTGGATCCTATCCAGGAGATGACGAAAATGAGGTCCGTTCAAAACTATATATACATACACACACACACACACACACACACACACACACACGCACACACACACACACACACACACACACACACACACACACACACACACACACATATATATATATATATATATATATATATATATATATGTCTGTTAACACTCTAGCGGTCGCAATTTTTGTTTAATCGTCACCAAACTCGGTATTTAATCGTTTTATGTAAAAAGAAAGATCAAGTTCGTTATAGGATGAAATAGGACCAGTGAGAGGGGGGAATTCGAAAGTTCAAAATGTCTCCATTACTATACGTCGGACCGAAAAATTGTATAGAACCAACTTTATAGCAAATTACATTTACTATATATATTGTTGTATACATTTATTCTCTATCTTGAATATTAACCGAGATATTTGCATTTTTATTAAGTGCGTGCGGAGATGAGATTGGCTAAGGTCGGTTCTATTAGTTTCCGCCGAAAGCTAGTTCGGCCGTTTCCGTAACTGTTCGGCTCTCGCATGGGGATTTCTCTATCGTATAATTCACGTGGGGAATCTGCTTAGTTTAAGTAGCCCCTGCGTGACGGACTCTCATAGTAATTCCAACTACTATCTTCGTTATCAAACAATTTAGTACCAAATTCCAATGAAGGTTGTTCTATTAAAGTAGCTTACACTTTGCCCCAGATTGAATTAAATATTTCCAACCCTTGGTTATTTCTATAGATGATGTCGCAGGACTTATCCAGTACGTCATTCCGTACGCGGAAAAGCTACACGTGTGCCGAGTCTGTAAAAGCCGGCCAAATGATAAGATTGTTGCAAGGGGGCAAACATGGTTGAACGTGACTCCGAGAGTTAGCTATATTTGTTTATCGAGCCCAGGCCCATTGTTGGCACCTTATCACAGGGACCTGCTTGCTCATTGGTTCTGATTATGGCATTGCATCACTAGTTCTCACTGCATTCCTAGTTCGACGCAGCCCCGGACATAGGCCACATGGCATGGCCTTGGTCGCTTTGTGGTCGATGATCCCCGGCGGGATACCTCACTTTAGCTCGCCTTTCACTCGAAAGTTCTATGTAGACTTTGAGACCACGGAGTTTTATTAGTTTCGTTTCTGTTTTATGTACATTTAAGTATAAAATTGTCCCTTTTCCTTAAAAAAATGTCCAACTGGTGATATTGTCTCACCATGTATTAGTAGATTTATCAGAGGGGAACTTAAGTTATTGAGGTTGCAATCATGATAGGATTTTCGAAATTTTTTTTTTCAACAAATCTACGTAGAAGATGACGACAATGAGGTCCGTTCAAAAAATTATATATATACTAGAGCTCAGATACCCGGCATTTTTTTGGCAAGGCTTTACTTTGCACAATATTTTGACATTTACAAGTCCCAGTGTTATACGGGTTAATACCCGTCGTTTCTGTGGATTTGTTAATAATAAAATTAATTTTTTATGTAAGAGTTCACTCTTTTCCATATTGTCATATTTCCCGTTTCCTGTGCATTATGCATAGATTGGAATTATTAAGGACAAAATATTAACATACATTTGAATTAATTTTTCCAGATGCTGTACCTGGTAGTTCATATTGAATGATTGTTGAGCAAATTTCTCTAAATAACAAAATAAACAACTTTTGTTATGTGCATATTTGCCGAAAATGCATTAGGAAACGAAATATTGCTGTTTTTAATTTCAGCCCTCCCTTATAACCCCCACTCCTGTTCGTCCCAGAGAATATTAACATAGCCTAAAGTCTAAGTTGGCTTAGTAGTAATATACATACCAAGTTTCATAAAATTCGGTTCAGCCGTTTATGCGTGAAAAGGTAACAAACAAACAAACATACACGTAAGAAACAAAATGCAGTTATGGTGTCTATGACATGTGAAACGAAAAGTTATCGTGAAATTTCGCGAAAAAAATCAATGTACAGACAGAGTTTACATTTATATATATATATATATATATATATATATATATATATATATAATGTACCATGTGATTGTGGTAAAGTATATGTGGGACAGACAGGTAAGAAGACAGCTACAAGAGTTAACCAACACGTGGCTGATCTGAAAAATGAGGGGATAAAAACATAGGTAAACACCCAAGAATTCGTTTCATGATATAACAGATTATTGTTAATATGACAAGTGTAGGAGGAGTGGGGGTTTACTGACAAAAAAATACTAAAAAGAAAATGTAAATATCTCGGTTAATACTTAAGTTAGAGAAAAACAGTATTATATGATATTTACAGAAACTTAAATTTGCAATAAGGTCACTGTTTATTCAGTATTTCGATTTGAGATACTGGATATATTACGGGTTTTCAAAATTCCCCTCACCACCCAGCTCCCAATGGTTTGATTTCAGCCGTTAACGAACTTACCATTAACAATAACCTGGTCGTGCATTGCAAACCACTTATTTGCTAATAGAAATTAGCTAAAAAAGATACGAACAGACATCTACTGCACCTGCTCATATTGCTAAAGGAGAAAGTTGAATGTACCAGTTGTAATTAATTTAACATAATTAGAGCCAATTTTTTTTTCATTAATTGCCAAGCATATTGCGGTGGTATGTAAATTCCTAACATATTAAAGATTTGAATTAATTGAAAAATTACGATACACAGATACCAATATGGATGTAACATCTGTCTTATTGAATGTCCACAGAGAAATTACAGCTCCCTAATTCGTACAAATTATGGTAATTACTGTCCCCATGTTAAATTATAGAGACAAATTATAATAAATTCAGTTTTTATATCATTTACTATGTCGCGTAAATTACTGACATGTTTTTTATTATACACAATGTTGTAAAATATTAGCATAATAACAAACATCTCTCTCTCACTCTCTCTCTCTCTCTCTCTCTCTCTCTCTCTCTCTCTATATATATATATATATATATATATATATATATATATATATACACACACATATATATTCTCCTTTGATTTGTAAAAAGGAAAGAGGGGGGGGGGGCGTAATGCGAGTGAGGGAGAGTAACGTTTTCATGGCCATTTCGAAAAGGTTTTTTTCAAACCAACTCACGCGTACAACCTCAATAGCTGATTTATCTTGGGGAAATTCTGCTCAATAATCTAAACCAGATTTGTTCTATTTAAAGTAACATTTAATAATAGTATTACTCGTTAATAAACGAACACATTTTTCGTCTCAGGCTACAATTGGGACAGGTTATCAACAGGTTACCACTCTTTTTTTGCCAGGGTGGGACTAAGGATTTCATTTAATGAATTCCGTAACTAAATAAATTCCTATTGCCCAGGTGGGAATCGAAGTAACGTAAAGTTAGAGAATTATCTAAAATAAAATATTGTTCCATTACAATTTTTGGAATAAGGAGCAATACTTGAAGAAGTGTATAGTCACAAGTGATGACTTAATGTCCGTAGAAAATATTCTTCACATTGAGGACATTCAAAAAAGTAAACATGATTTACTTTTTCCTTTCAGCAGTATGCATTTGGCAACGACATAGTATATAAAATTATCTTGATAATTAAACACTATATTATAGAAACGTCCAACGAAGAAAACTTACAAGTCACAGCAGACAAATAAATAAGAGTAAATACATATGATGTTTAAATAGTACTAATCAGATTAAGTTTATAAAGAATTTTAGAAGTTTAAGTAGTTCTTGAAAACATTTATTAAAAAAAATGTATTATTTTATCTCTATAGTAGGTCAATATTTTGTCATTAGTTCTTATATATTGTTTTTGTATATTATTCATTAGATTACTAAACACTAAGTGGGTCAGACTCAGGGTAAAATATGTTTATATTAGTCAATATAATCAATCAATCTATCAATTTTTGGAATATTTTTCTTTATTTTGAGTATATATATGCATGTATGGATAACCTCACAATTACCAGTACACGAAGACGGTTCGAAGGTCTTCGTTCCACGTCTTTGTTTCTAATTCTACAAATTGGTTCTGACTTTGGTAGATATTCATTAAAGATTTTCCGCTCGGACTCTCTCTGCGTTCGAGTCGTACGATTGTAGATACTAAATTAGTATTAAGTGATTCAAATTATCTATAATTGAAGTAGACTTGTGCAGGCATTACCATATTCCATTTGCGACGACCGCTGGGAACCAATAACATCTGTTAAGAGGCAGATGTTAACTTTACATACTTACTATGTGGATGAAAAATTTCTGTTGCTCCAGCCGAAACCACATTTGAGGTGCACGTGATATTTATTATAAGAAGTGAGTGTTTTAATCGCCCTTTATATCAAATTTTGATTAAAACAGTATTTTAAGTGTATTAATCCAACACTACGGTTTTTTGATTAGGTACCTGAGTTATATTCTCATAAATACGTTTAACAGATATCGCTTAAGGGAAATCAGCTATTGAGATTGTACTCATGGTGTGAATTTCAAAACATTCCTTCGAATTTCCATCTATCCTGGGTACCTATGTGATGGCATAAATAATGCCTATATAAATATATATATATATATATATATATATATATATATATATATATATAAAATTGTCTGTTAACGCTCTAGCTGTCGCAATTTGTTTTCACCGAAACCAATTTTGATATACAAGCGTCACATGTAAAAATAAAAATCTTTTCTTTATTATGAGTCCAGAATGATGATTCTTTATATGAACATCGAGAACTAAAACATATACTTCATGAATGGCCTTCCTCAAAAAACCTAAGTAAAAGAGAAGTTGTTTTAACGAGGTTAAGACTCTTACATACTGGAGAAGAGGAACCCTTCTCGCCAACACTGTAACTGTAGACTTTCTATAAAACATATACTAACTGACTGCTATCTAAGGACTCACGAAGGCTTACCATACACTTTGACTGAATTACTACTTGACCTTAGCCAATATGTAGACTGCGTATAACACTTCTTGAAAGATAAAAAAATTATCAAAAAATTATAATGTAGGACAATAAGGAAAAAATGAGCATAATTACGTGAATATAATAAAATGATAGCAGGAATTTAACAGATTCGTCACTAAATCGCACCAGTTGCGATTATTGTAAGAATAAATAAATTATTATGAGTCGGGCTGAAAAATCACATATAACCAAAATTGTTGTAAATTAACATTTCTATAAATGTGGTTCTCTATCTTGAATATTAACCGAGATTGATACATTTGTTGAACTTTTCAGTTTTTGCAAAGCCCCAATCCTGCTTATTTGATATTAACAATAAGCTGTTATATATTGAAACGTTCTATTCCAAGCTTAAATACCTAATTATGTTTTCAACTGATCTTTACACGACGAGATACATGCAAATACGATGATCAATTAATATTTTATTGGCCGCTCACTTCTACTCGTAGGATTTTTATTCAGAAATAGAGAATATAAGTTGACATGAGATAATTAGTGTGCCAAGCCAGAACGTGGGTAATCTGATTATTTAATACACATACAAGTCAAATTTTATGAATTGACGATTACAATTGAAAAAAAATATTAAAGTAAGAATGACGGAGAGACGGACGAATGGAGACTCTAAAATCTAAGTTGGCCTCAGTGGTCCTTTAAAAATAAAAATAAATACCGCCAAAGGGAAAGAATATTCTTGTTTTCTATCAGCACGTGTTGCATGGGGAATTACGGAGCAACTATTATTTTTCACAAAAAAAAAAAAAGAATAATAATGGAAGAACACATGGTTGATCCCATACTGGTTGATGGTTTTAAGTTTTCTTCCAAAGTTTTCCCCGGCTCTGGCTTGCCAGATTTACATTATGGTATTTTTTATAGGCTAGCGTGACGTGAATAAGAGTTTATTGAGTGCTCAATGTTTACACGCAGCTACGGCGGCGTGGCATGATTTAGAACATCGTTACGGTAAGTGAAAACACTTTAGGCCACTGGGTTAGTGTACACAGACAGTGTGCATTTAAGGCTTTACATCACAGTTTATGGCTCGGCTCATAGTCACAGCTAAAGGGTTTATGCCCCATTAAATGAGATATGAACACAATTATTTCGCTTTTACCAGCCAGCGATAAGTCATTCATTGGATCTAATGTTTGTAATATGATCTTTGAAATTAGGATAATGCCTTCAATTAATTTTGATTAGCTAAAAGGGTTGTAACATATAAAAATTTATCATTTTGTAAACTATTAATTTAATCATTCCTAGTACAAATCGAAATTAAAAAAGAAACAGCTTTATTTTAACAGATTTCCCATGAGGGAAATCAATTATTGCGGTCGTAAGCTTAACGCTCCCATATTATATATATATAAACCTTCATAAATTTACCTTTTCAAGGTCTCTGGCTCAAATGATTATAAAACATAGAATAAATTATAAAAATCATTAAGAATTATAGAAATGTGATATTAATCCAATAGTATATACCATTTTACCAGGTGCGAATCCAACTTGTCTTTCAGTTACACCATTATTATCATGTATTAAATTTATTTATTTATTTGAAGAGCTCCGCAACTAGGTGATGTCGCTCAATACCGTTTATTTGAATTCTCTAAATTAAAATTTTAAAATAAAGATAAAATGTTTTCAGAATTATTAAAACATAGTATAAAGTATATGGAAATAAAATTAAGGAAATGTTAAAATAATGCTATATGAAACAATAAACTTTGAGATAAATCCTGGCATGAGGGTGATGGAAGTCTAAGACACTAGTTTAAAAATGTATTATACAGAGATATAAAACGTAGAGAAATGAGTGGAGTAAGTGAGGTTTAAAGCTTGTTGTAAATGTCAGTTGTTTTTGAAGTGGTTTAATAGTTTATTTATATATGGGCTACCTTCTGTTAATAGTTCGTTCAAGTCGTTGGGTAAGTTCAAATGTTCACGTAGTCTGCAATCAGTGAGGAAATGTTTAATGGTCAGCACTGTGTTACAGTGATTGCATGTAGGTCGGTCTTTACGATTTATGAGGTATGAATGTCCGATTCTAAGCCTTGTCAACACCACTTGATCTCGTCTGGTTAGAATTTCCAGAGATTTTCCTTTGTTTGGGTTGTCTAGTATTTCTCGGAGTTTGTTGTCAGTTTGTAGCCAGCCGGTTGTCCAGTCATTGAGAACATCTGTTTTAATTACCCGTTTCATGTCTTGTGCAGTCAGCCTGTCAATGTCCACAGTTCTTTTCCTGGCTGCTAATTTAGCTTGTCTGTCCATGTCAGTACTTTGTTTTATGTCTGTATGTCCAGGTAGCCACATCATAATTATGTTTTAATAGTGTAGACTGTGTAGGTATGTGTAGTATTAATTTAGTTACATGAATTTTGACCATATTCTCAATAGTATGTGGAAGCTAATGTTGGCAGTTTTCTTAAGTCATTCTTCCAGTATGGTGATGCATATATGCTTTGGAGTTAGATGTTAGTGTCACTAGTAATATTGTCCGAACTTAACTCATTCATTCTCAAAATTAGTTATAAGTCGTGCTAATTTATAACAAATCATCTTCTTCAGAGTCAGCTTTGGGTTGTTCTACTACTTCAGATAATACAAATTGTAGTCGTTTAGATGTTTTTTACAGCTATGAAGCCAATTATTTTAAAATTGCTACTTTGTAACCCTCACGCGAAAAATATAATACCCATATTATAGACCAAAATTAAAAAAAAATGGAAGATAAAATTATTTGTAGTTATTAGCTATTTACAAATATCATTTATCTGAGGTTATTCATTATTGCCTGCTAAGGTTTTGTTGCTTAAGATTTATTTGTATAAAAAATAATTTTATTTATTTTTTAATAGGAGACATCTTGAAATATTATTGTCAATTGATATTAATTTTAATTGGGGAAGCATTTAAGGAAAACAATTTTTGAGTGCCATTTCTTTTAAGTTGATTTGAAGAATACCTACTTACTTTTTAAAAATTTATTTCATGAACTCATTTTACATATATATGTTTGTGTGTGTGAGGATGTGTGTGTGTGTGTGTGTGTGTGTGTGTGTGTTTGTATTCGGTTATTCTGAATCTTGCATAAAATTAGTATATTACATATATATGTGTGTGTGTGTGTATATATATATATATATATATATATATATATTCAATTAGTAATATAATTATCAAACCATTCCTAGGAGAACACTTAAAATGAGATACAACGATGATAAATTTATTTCCAATAGCTTCCCTTTCCATAAGAGGAAAAAAGAATAACAGTATAATATTAAAAGATAAATACATTGATTATATGCAATTCATAATTAAGCCGGAAAAAACGTAATTCTCAATCTATAAAAGTTAATTGCTTTTTGTCATGAAGCAATGTACAAATGTTGACAGTTACAAATTTTGTTTATACATACTGGAAAATTATTAGCCTAAATATTCAATTAATAATTTAAATGTACTTCTCTTTCGAGAGCTACAATTAGAAGATGCTGATCATAAATTATGGTAATAAATCATGAAGATATTCCGGTCTCGTCAAGAATTGGGGGGTATCTATTTATTTAAAATTGATTTAGCCTCTTGATATTTTGTGGCACCGGCCGTTAGACCTGTTCTTGTGTATAGCCGTTAGAATTTATTATAAATATATTAATCAAGCCTCTTATTTAACTTCTCAGTAGATTAAAAGTAAAGAAGAATATAACATGTGATATCCCTCCTTTTTAGCTTGTACACATGACGCCATTTTCGAAACATTTCATCAAATGTTCATCTATCCTATCTTGGAGATGACGAAAACTAAGTCCGTTCAAAATTATATATATATATATATATATTGTTACGTTTTATTACAAAACCAGTAATAAACGTTGTTAATAAGAGTTCTTTTGGATTGCAAAATTAAACATACACAAGTTTCACAGATTTCATCACTGCACAATTTATTTAACACTGCACAATATACTTGCTTAATTATTCTTAATTACTACTCACAGTATGAACTGATATCGTCACAGTCCAATAATTCACTCACGGTCACTGAACTTCACAAAAAGAAGGCACTGTACTGTCTTAAACACGGCACTATAATGTTACTTACAGAGTCACAGCACAACACTTGTTCTTCTTATAAAAAATACTTTACTATTGCACTAAGTCGCACTGTAGCAATGATCGCACTGATGTGATCATGAAGACAGCTGAGAATAAACTAAAAACTGTCGGCCGATTTGCACATGCTTATATAGAGGGGCAGCAACATCAAAGGGCGTGGTCTCAAAGGTACTGGACTCTTTAGTCTAGAACCTACTGGCGCCAGCAGTCCCTCGGTCGGCTCCTTTCATCGCCCTCGCACCTCCCAAATACGTGGCTTTCTCTGCTAATCCTTCATGAATTTAATTTTCGCAACTATAGTGGTTGATCGTAACCAAACACGATATATGAGTGTTTCATACAAAAAAGGTCCAGTTCGTTAATGGCGAAAATCGAACTAGTGAGAGAGGGAATTTCGAAATACATATCCCATTATTATACGTCGGATCGAAAAATTGTATAAAATCTATTTTATTGTAAATTTAATTGCCAAAAAATGTTGTCATATATATATATATTTTTTATATTATGAATATTAACAGAAATATTTGCATTTTTTAAATTTTCTGCCTACAGTAAACCCCACTCTGATTCATGTCATATTACCATATTATATTATGAACCAGTTTATTCCAAGCTCAAATACCAAATATTCTTTTCATTGAACGTTTACTGTGTGATACTGCGAATAAGAAGTGCGCCGACGTCCGTCAGTAATTAAGATTTTGACCTCCTGAATCGGAATTATTTTTCTTTTATACCTTACTCGATATTTAACTGTTTCACTCTTCACGAAAGTTCATATTAGTTAATAATTGAAATCGGGGTGGAATTGGAGGGGGTTTTAAAAATGCATTATTTCGCCGTTATTATGAGTTGTATCGCAAAATGTTATAGTACCAATATTGTTAAGCTATTGAAGCTCTATAATTGCTGTTCTATACATTTTTGCGTAACTCAAGTATTAAGGGAGTTATTTTTAGTTTATTGTTTTCAATCTCCTGTAACTTTCCCTTTTCCCAAAAAAATAACCTTTTATTTACCTGATTTTTACATAGAAATAGAGAATGATATCACTAGCGTGCTATATCAGCACGTGGGAAATCTACTTAACATTCGCAGCCCCTGCGTGACGGACTGTTTGAACTGCTGCTTATTACTCAAACCTGGATGCTCATTTAAACAAGTTTCTTCAAATTTTAACTTTTCAAGTTTTATTCCCCAGTCTAACTATTGTGTTCTGATTCAGCTTGAACGATACTGTTTTCTTGTTCAGTGGGTTAGGAAAATAAACCACAAGGTTCTTGCATTTCTTGGATTAAGAATAATTTAATCATAAATAAATCAGAAATCTTAGCCATAGTTGATGACGTATTTACACTCAAAATTAACGCATATTTACACTCTTATTTAATTCTATATTATTACCCTTCTAAACTAAAACCTCAAGACTGACCTGTATTCTTGACTGTTTGGTTACATATAAAAACCCGTGTAGTCGTTTTCGGGAACTCTTTGAAGTAGAAGTAGGGTAACTCCTTGTGGAATATTTTTATCTGATTTCACGAATGGTGATGAATGATCATGATGAGGATTTTTGTTAGATTTATTTGGTTAAGGAAACATTATCCGGGGCTCAGGTTGGTCATGTGAGTTAAGGGGTTCGTGTTAATACAGCTGGTAAACCTAGAGTTGTTTGATCGATTCCCGTATGGGCTCTAGGAATTTACTAAGTGTCACGCTCTCGGAATAAAAAGCCCCACCCTAGAAGAAGTTGATACTATTGAAAAACTTGCCCCTGTTAGCTTATAAACAAATAGTAGAAGTTAAAAAAATTAGTTTTAAAAAGCGTAATCATGTAATATTTAGCTCTGATTGTGACGCATTGGGCCTAAGTATTTTTTATTACGATTATTGGAAGTTTGAGACACACATTCATAACTTGGAGTTAAGATAAAAGTCATGGATTTTTAATTGTTATAACTAACGAATAATTATTGTGCATGCGAGAGTTATTAAACATTTAAATGAGATTTTGGGGTTAATAGGAATCGTGATATACACTCATTTACCTGCTTTATTGCATTTAAAGCGTCTGGTCCACTAGATGTGCATCTAGTATTTGATAGAATTTTCATAAGTTTTTTTTTTTATGTGATTGGCCAAGGTATCCGCAAACCTGGGAAAGTTGTTTTTTATCCCAATTATTCTTAAATTGTAATCATGGTTGAAATGAATAAAGTATTGATGTCGTGAACTCCATCATTGAATTAACATTGTATCTAGTTCAACAAAAAATGATGGTTTAGGATATTTTTTATATTTGTTATTTTTATAGCTTTATAGCCTTTTGGAACTTTTTCATTTTTCAAATGTCTCATTTCTGGTTGTGAGCTTGTCCAGAAGCTACAATCTTTAGCAAATCATTTACGTGTGCATATATAGTCTATATGCTGGAGTGGCTGATGAATTAAGTCCTTGAATTGTTGTTTGGAGTATGAATCAGTTTAGACAAAGTTAAACATTATAGAATTTTATTCAAAACTATAGATTATTTTGGTGGGATATCTGCCCGCAATATATATTATTTCAGTATAACATCATTTAAGCTGGGTGATATTTGATACATATGTCGAATCAATTTATCTGCTATGTTCCATAGAGGTTGAAAACATCTACAGTGTGGATAGACTGTGGAACGACTAAGTTTGAATCTCGAAGCAGGTAACCACTTCTCATGTCTAACTATTCTTCAGTTTTTGTCTCAATAGAGCACCTCAATCACGCTCATCATTGTAAATTAATCATTGGAAATTAAGGAGTTATATACAATGAAAGGCCTTAACTATTGGATTTGGAAATTTGTTTTCAATTGAAGCTGTGAATGGTGATATCTTCAGCACACTTTCCTTCGTTACCGTAATGTCTAATAAATGACCATAATTTGTGTTTTATTCTTAATTGTTACATCCATATCAAGTAAGGCTATCTGTATCCATATCCTACTTTTTTCAAATTGGTCACTTTCGGTAGCTTTTCATTATTAGGTCTCCAAAAAAAAAAAAAAATTCTCCTATTAATATAGTCTTGAACGGAATTCATTCTTTCTTTTGAGTTTCGTAAACGATTTTAAACCCATCTATACAATGGTTGAACACAAGTTCGTTGATTGGGTTACACAAGATTTTGAGATTGGGTTATTACTTTAATCTATTATTTGAATCCCAGTTAATTATAAGAGTTACCACTAATATCTCCGCTGCGGCTGTTTGCTACTGAACAAGCCAGTGTTGATTTCTTGAAATTATTTGAAATCCAGTCATTTTTTGAAATTTGACTCAATAACTAAACTTGTATAATAGATCATCTAATTTTTTTTTCGTGGCTTGCTGGGGTTCCGGCTACTTTTTAATTTCAATCTCAACTAGTTTTTGCTTTCTTGTTACTACGATCAGTTTTTGAGTTCATTTTATATAATTTTATTCTCTGCTGCAAAGAGTATGAAATACTATTTTAAACACTCTAATGAAGTTTGATGTTTTGCAGAGATTTGATCCGAAGCTACTTTTTGAGTCCCGTCTAGAATTCGAGAAGTCATTATGTTCCAGCCAAATTTTTTGGGATTTTCTTTCATATGTTGTTGAAGTTTGAACAATGAATGTTGTTTGACCCCAGTAGTATTTGTGCCTGTGGAATAGTTAACAATGTTTCAATTTTGTAGTTAATACTAAGTTTGATCCAGTAATAGTTGTGTCTGAAGAAGACGAATAAGCGAAGTCCTCCGCCTCAGATAAATGATGACTAATCCCAATATTTAGGATATAAGTACGACAATTCACTGCCCTAGAGAGTAAATTTTGTAATACTCGTTCCAATTTTTTTTAATTAACTAAAAAAAAAATCAATGGAATCCTGGAAATCAAGGTTTCTTGTTCCCAAGAACAATCACTTGATTGTATCTAGGAGTTATATAAGAAGGTTTTTAATATGGATTTTCATTGGGGCAAACTTTCCCCTAGATAATTATTTCTGTATTTATATCGATGGAATTTGCTGAGGGGATGTTGAAGAGTAAACAGACTTAGAAGAAGGATGTCGGATAATATATGTGCTAGAGCAGGTATTGACAAGTTAATTTCTACAGCTAAACGAGGCCTCTTTATCACGGGCAGCGTCGTTAATCATCGGCCGGGATCGGCTATACTCGCCGTCAAGCTTCGGCTTCTAGACGAGTCTCTTCGTTACATAAAGCCTCAAGAAAATGAACTTCTCCTTTGACTAAACAAGTTATTAATGGCCTGCACCGGTCGCTAGTAAAAGTGCAATTTGCGATGCTACGTCCGACCAAAGATTAATAGAGCTAATAATTTCTGAAAAGTAATTCACATCGTAGACCAAAGGCATTGATGAGAGTTCGAAGGAAGAAAAAAAAAAACACCGCGGTAAATGAAATTGAAAATCAACCTCTGAACTTTCCTTCCAGCTTCCTGTTACGCAACTTTTCAGTTCAGCCTTCGATCCCGCACACATTCCACCGACGTAATTATACACCTAAAATAACCATTTATTGAGGTTAATTGCATGCAAGTCGTTGAGTATTTCATCACAATATCCCGGTGGTCCGGGCCAGAGTCAAGATTGCGCACTAGTCTAGCCCGGGCAAATACTCATAAAGTGATCAGATGATAGCCTCATAACTCCCTAACCTATAATTTGTACGAAATGATTCCTGTTCATTATGTTTGCTTTGCTGATTTTATGTGATCTTTCTGTTAATTAGCGACATTTCTTTCATGTTTATACTTGCAAAATTCTTGTCAAACCCGTTCCTTCCCCGTGCAATCTTCTTTTTAAATATGCAGTGAAGCAATTCAAACTTTACAAGATCAACATAAAATATAATGGTGCAATTTTTTGGAAACATTGTTGCTCTAAAAGTGATTAATAAGTGACAAGATGTAAATGAATCCAATCAAATATTATTATTTATTATTAATAGCACTTTTTGCAACTCCTTTTATTGAAGTTATTATATTTTCAGCTATCTGCAAACCCCCCATGCCCACTCGTCCAATATCGTCTATTTGAGCTACTATACATTGAACACCAATATTCAGCTTAACTTTTATTGTTGTTTATAAGGTTCTTATCGAGAGAAATAAACAATAGTGATATGATTTCATCAGTGTCTCATTACATTACTTAAAACATTTACTTAGTATATGACAATGAATGGGGTGGACTTTGTGTATAATCATCCCTCGAGTTATCGTTTGGGCCCGATTTATTATAACCATCTCAGTTAAATACTCTTAAGGTATCAGACGTCAGATCAATGGATTAGAACTGATTTAGTGATATTAAAGTTAGCTAGGTACATTTCTTACTGAATCATCACACAATGAAATCAATAGGTTGCTAGCTTCTAGTTTGATACGAATTATAACACAGCCCCGTCAATTGCAATAAACACACATAGTATACATTAGAATAATGTGAGCAGAAGAGCTAAAAAACAAACTAAAACTCAGTAAAATATTATCTATAAATCTACTTGTTAAATATAGTTTAAAATAGAATATTATATATAATATATATATTTATGTATTATACAAATAAATATAAATTTGCATTTATTTAGCTGACATTAATTTGAGAGTTTCCCAAAGACATTATGTAGAGTTGTTAAACATATTTTTCATCCTTCTAGTAGAGGTGAGTGGCAGGCCTTGGTCCTTCATTGAAGTTTTGATTTTATTTTTGAGGCCTAATGGAAACCTTAATTGTGAAGATAATATGTTAGTAATTTTTGGCAGCTTTAAGAAATAATGGCCTTATCAATAGAAATAATTAGAGAAAAATTATTAGTATCGGACAGAAGAATTAAATTAAATTACTAATTATTCATTTTTATGAAAATGAAATATAATTTCATTGCTAACTTATAACTTGGTAAGGGTTAAATTATAAACCATATCTGTGTGAGAAAAACTAATCATGATAATGTTCTCTTCGCTTTATAACGGATTTGACCCGTTAGTTAGTAAAATAATTTGTAACAATATATCATTAAATCAAATTTCTTATATTATATGATTATATAACTAACATTGTGAATTTGTGGAATTTAGGTCATGTAAATATACTCACTAATACAGACTTGACTACATACATTTTCTTTTCCCTTTATTTTCTTAGAGTTCAAAGACTTTTCTAAAGCTTGTATTTTTTTATTTTTATTAACGTCCACGTTTTGCAACTAAGGCTAAGTGGGACGGGTTAACTAGAGGTTACCACCTTTTTCTAGCCAGGGTGGGTCTAAGGATTTAATGAATTCCGTCGTTTTAAATAAATTCCTATTGCCCAGGTGGAAATTGAACTCGCCACTCTAAAGCTTGTACTCAAGGATAATAATTTACACTAGTATATATAACTTTGTGAGATGTTACATTGTAATTACTAAATGTAAATATCAGGAAAAGAGAAATGTGAAGTCACTGAATACACAAATAGGAATAGTAATGAATGGATGGAGAGGCAGCCAGCTCGAGCCACCCACAAGATTCGATTTCACAACAGATATTTCATCAAATGCCCACGAGGAGCGCTGCGTAAGAAAACAGTAAGATTTACCGCGGGGTTGGGGGGGGGGAGGATATGGGACGAGGAGTAGGAGGTCCGACTCGGTGATAAATTCAGGGAGGACGCGTTTACACGGCCGATATATTTTATTACGGCAAACAGCAGTAACTCCTCCATAGACTCCTGGACCGCATACCCAAAGCACACAGGGGCAAGCCCAGTCAAATCAGGGGGTTGAGAAGAACTCTCTCCCCTCTTCCTAACTGCGTGAAATGGCCCGTGATTTTAGGACCGACCAGATACTCGGCTCTTACGGAGAACATTATTGAAAAATGATTTTGAAGTCGTAAAAGAATGACAGACGCCCCTCACCATAAAGTGCTTATGGCCAAAAATGATTTTTATATTTTCCCAGACTGAGCGACTGTTTCAGCTGAAGAGCTCCGAAAACTATTCTTATTCGACTAGAAAATCGTCTAACAAATAAACACTTTTTTATGTACTTTTTGGGAAAAGTTGTCTGACTACGGATATTATAAAATGGATTGTACTGCCCGGTGGGACACCATTTTCACCAAAATGAGATCTTGGCAATTCGTTTCCAAATCCATTAAAAAAGATTCAATATTCTCTTGAATATTCCATTCACTTAATTTTAATAAAATAATTATTTCCCATACTGTAACAAAAGATTAGGTCATCCACGACTGTGACATGTTTGTCTCATGGCCTAATTTGAAAGACCTATAGTTCTCGCTGTTTCACATGACTGACAGAAAAACTTGTCAATACATTTTTGATATGAATACATTTTTGATTATTTAAATTCACTATTAGTGACCATATAAACTCGCTGAATATGTAACACATCTCACAAAAAAAAATTACTTAAGTCCATGTATAATAGCTATTAAATATTAAATGTGCTACTTCTACTATAAATGCACAATTCTTTAGGAATTTATGATTTTGGGGTGTCTCCAAAGAAAGACATGGTCCTTTTTTAAAGTGTGGTAAAGTAATCGTTCACACTGACATACATACATGTCTTTAATGGCCATACTAATTAACTAAATATTTCTTTTTGTTATTTAATGGCTGAAGTATACAGTCTCTATAACATTTTTTCTACATTTTGTTCGAGGAAAATCTAATCGACTAGGATGGGATTCAACCCTCTGGTCCCTAGGCCTGTCATATTATTTATATTGAAATATTACTTATCCCACACCCCTAAATATATATTGCTTGTATGCAGAAGACGCGGTCTCTCCATTTTCAGATGGGAGACTGATATTAACATGCAGCGTGTTTTGAGGTTCACTAAAGTTATATTTTGATGTCTTAATATTTTAAGGTTAACCATGTGAGTTAAAGTGTTAGCCTTAATTTCACATAGCAAACCTGGACTGGCAAGTTCGGTTCCCACCTGGGGAGTAAGAATTTATTTAGTGACGAATTAATTAAATAAAATCCTTAGTTCCAACCGGGCTAGAAAAGGGTGGTAACCTGTAGATAACCTGTCCCAATTAACCATAGTAGCAAAAAGTGGACGTTGATAAATAATAATAATGTTTTATGGTTATGACTATCATTAGCCAGTTTAAACAGGTTAAGGGGAAACAACCCTCTTTGGCAGTATGTCGACTACTGGATTGACGCTTGCGAAATGTAATAGGAAACCTCTATAAGCTCTTCTTTGCCCGTATTTCCTCTCTTTGTTGGTTTCGGGGAAAATTAAGACTGTTGTCGAAAGCAACTACTAAACTTAGCGTTTATAGACAACAAAAACAAAACATTAAACAATGTAACACAGTATTGTCCATTGTTACACTCCCCAGTTAATTAGTACTTGGTCCAAAGTATTGTAACATTCAGGATTAAACTTCTCTTTTTAGACAAAATGAATTTCATTATTATTTCTGTTATCACCATGTTAGACCAACTCCAGAGTGGTTCTTTACAGTTCTGCAGCTAGTGGAGAATTCCAAGACAGTAGTTCAGACATCCATCTAAAAGTTTGCATATTTTATTTTGTTTCACGAGTTTCACAGTTTCAATATTAAAGAACACCTTTTATTTTACTAGTTGAAAATGGCTAGCCAAATAAATGTAAGTAAAATAAACAACGAATCAGAGGTAATAGGCAGTGACAGTATATAGTTACAACAATTTTTGGAATTAATCTACTTAAGACATCCCCCAATATATTTCGTATCTTAAATTACCAACTCCTCGGAGCCTCAAATTGTCAAAATGTTATAGAGAAAACTCAGATATTTTGCATTATGAAGCTATCCAATTCATTGTAATCCAACAACATGGTTAAAACGCTTGAAAAGCTGCCGCTTGCAATAAAAGCTTCCCATATGGCTTTCTTACACGGTTGAAATATTTTGACTCAATTTAAAAGCCATTCTGCCGTCATAGTAGTTATTTGGGAGAGTAATTGTGTAAGATGAGTGGTAGTAAACTGGAGTAAAGGCTTTCTAAAGCGGAATGAAGCACAGTGCCTTTTGGTAAATTGTCCGTGCCCTTCCTACTACAATCCGTGCCCTACCTCAGATCCGCCAAAGGACTTTATTTCCCTTTAATCTCGCCGCTTTGAAATCCTTTAACCCATTCTTACCCCCGAGCAAGGCTTACAGCTCTTATTTGTGCGGATTTCAATAGCATTGGTTTATTATTTTCTAAATAATAAACCCATGGAATTGAATAAAAATGTTTCTTAACTTTCCACATATCAAATCAGGTAGTATCCGCTTTTGCAATAAAAATACCCAAATATCCACCCACTGAAAGTTTGATCAACGCAATATAACATTCTTAATACTAGTCGGTTAAACGTATATTTTTAACTTTTATTTTGCATATCTATGTGCAGTATTTTTACTGATTAAATTCATTTTTGTTGAAGCGAAGAGATCAAACTAATGTTAATCAACTGAAGTTTTTGTACCAATTTTTTCACTCTTAAATTGATGACAATTTTCGTATATTGACTTAATTTTTGAGGAATTAGGTCAAAAGTTTGGAACTTAGAGACTAAATAAAAAATTGATATATGCAACTCAACAAATCTTTTAAATTTATGTTTTAGTCGAGAAACATTTAGGACGTATTGTTTAGTGTTTTAAGTTGAATCGAATAATGCAAATGTGCCTATCAAACAGTGGAACCTGTTTTTTGTCTAGGGATGGTAACGTTTGTAGTGTTAACCACGAAATCAGAGAATGGGGGAATAATTTAACATTGTACAAGATTTTGCAGAGTTCTGTACTTTGTAAGGAGTGCTGTTATTCTTAGCGGAGATGATTTTCGGGTAATGATAAGTTAATGATAAAAAGTCAAAGTATTGATTTAACTTCACGCCTGACGAAAGTGTCAACTTTGGCTCTTCAAAACATTTTAACTAAATTAAACATTTACTGCTATTAAAATTGAAGTCACTAGTTGTGCGTTGTAATGATTCAATAAGAAAGTAGATTAAGATTTTTGTAACATATAGCAAAGTTTAGGCCGTAATATTGAAACATATTGCTACAGTTTCGAACGAAATCTGAGAATTAAAAAAATCTAATTTCTTGGGTGGAAACCCCTCAAGTGATAATAATAACAATAAACTAAGTAATATTAAAATTTCTGCAAGATGGTTTTAAGTCATAGGCAGCTGTTCGCTTGACACACTGAACGGTTTTCTATTTAAATGAATGACAAGTTTTCAATAAAATTCGTTTATGCCAATCCTCCTGATGTTGGTGCGTATTTATCGTCATTTTGTGACCAGGCCTTAACTGGCCTTTATATACTCGGGTAGTTTAGTTTTTCAGCAATGATTGTTTTATAAATTGGGAAAAGAAAAGAATATATCATTTTAAAAATACTCCTAAATGATTCTGTCTAAATCCTCCATAATATACAACCGTTATTAAACCAGACTCCTAACAGATCCTAAGTTCCTTCGATTCCTCAAAGAAGGCTTCCAAGTGGCATTACCATTGGAGGATGCAGTGCAACTTAGCGACCCTTGCACAGTAGTGGGAAGTAAGGGATGGATTGCCGGGATGAAATTGAGCGAAAGGGTGGGGGACGGACACCCCCTGGAAGAAGCTAAAGCGATTATTGGAAGAAAGTAAATAGTGAAGCACTCAAAGTCCATTAGTACAAGCCTTAATCACAGATTTATGGGCTCTTTTCAACTTCTACTCAAATCTCCTTTCCAATCCTCTGCTCGCCTACAGTCCTATTCAGTTTAACTTCTCAAACTTTTTTTTTTTTTCTTGTTTCAGTTTTATTCTTTTATTCAAATGGAAGGGTAAAACTATGAGTGTTTTGAGTTTTTTTAGCAAGGGTATTTTCAGCTCTTTTATTTTTAAATTAAAGATACTAAAAGTAAAGTAAAGAAGTACCATTTGTTTTAGTTCTCTCTAGAACAAAAACGACAAACTTTTTTTCCCTCCAGTTTTAGTTCGAAGTCCATAATATTCACTAGTATTCTTCCTAAGCCACTAACACAGCCGTTCACAATGAGGTTTCTCCAAATTCGGATTACAAGTTTGGCAAGTCCTCAATCCATCCAGCTATCCGCACGCACACACACTCACAGATTCACGTATGTATAATTATGGTTGGCGTTATATACCTTAGAGATTTTTAGCCACTCTCTGAAGGTGGGATTCTAGGATCACATTTTACGCAGAGAGTAATTAACTCGACGTACAACCCCCGTTACCCAAGGAGGACCTGGAATGATTTGTCTCCAGTGGACGACAGGCGTCATTCATTATACGCTCACCGTTAGATTGTCTTTGGACGGAGGCTAAAAGAGCCGTAAACATCCGAGGTGCTGTCAGGCGTATATTGCTGCTACACATCCGCAAATCTGCTAACGCCACGACACTAGAGCGCTCTGGTAGTTAACTCTTGGACTAATGATTGAACATGGCGGGGATCAAACCTATTCCTATAGGTGTGCCCACGTCTTAACCTGCTCCACCTATCCCTCTCTCTCTCTCTCTCTCTCTCTCTATATATATATATATATATATATATATATATATATATATATATATTCATTTTAACCCTTAACTAACTGACTCCTACTATGCGATTTTAATTTTTAGCAGATTTCCCTGAAGGGAAATAGCTATTGAGGTCGTACTCGTGATGCGATTTTCTAAAATTTTGTTCAAATATCCATCGATTCTATCTGGGATATGACGAAAATGAGCTCCGTTCAAAACTGTATATATATATATATATATATAATTTTCAATATTTTGAAAATTCTTAATATATCCGTTATTATGCGTCGAAACGAAAAATTGTATAGAAACAATCTTATTGAAAATGTAATGTTCTATAAATGTTGTCATGTGCGTATTTCACTATCTTGAATATTAACCGAGACATTTGCATTTTATAGTTTTCGGCCTCCAGTAAACCCCCCTCACCCCCTCCTATCATGTCATATTAAAATTAAGCTGTTATATAATGAAGCATATCATTTTAAGCATAAACACTAAATTTTGTTCTCATTGAACTTTTACTTTTTGAGATAACTGAAAATACCTGCCACAAGTGGGAAATTTGCTTAGTTTACGTGGCCCCTTGCGTGGCGGACTTTCTTTATTTCTCGCGATTGTACTATTGTATCATTTGGTTTCTGCTGAGGCTGAGGCTGAGGCTGTCTGTATGTCATCCCTGAGCTTTGGCAAGTGCCTTTTGATCACATTCCAATCTGAACGTACAAGGTTGTATATAATGCGCCCGATGTAGGATCTGCATAGGGAATGGAGGTGGATGTTCAGCGGGCTGTAACTATGCAGGTGTCGTTAGCCTCTCTCCGGGGAGAGCTCCACGTTCTCCATGCTCCTTTAATAAGAAGAAATAAGGCAAAATATGGAAAGAGAGTGAATTATTGTATAGAAACAGGAACGGAGCGATATTTCTTCCAGGTCGTGTCCGAAGTGGAGAAATCGTTGCCACACAACGATCACGGTCTCTCGAAAAATCACTCCCATTTCATCTAGTCTATTTTAAACTGAAACCTTTTCTTCTCCTTGTAAATGGTTTGAGGTTAAAAAGAAAAAACATATTGGGACCAATTAAGCCCTTACTTATATTATTGAAATTATAATCTTCAAGATTGTAATTCTCCAATCTAAATAGTTCGTCCCGCAGTAGCTTCTTTAACTTAGCAGACTTTCCACTTGCTGGAATGACACACTTTGATTCTCTCATTAAAAATCAAAATCGAAACTCAAGTAGAGGTTTACAAAAGACTAAAAACTAGAATGGGCGAATAACTCGCTTAGTATTTGAGTTACGAAAAAAATGTATGAAAAGCAATTATAGGCCATCAATATTATTGACTATAGCTTTGAATGGACCTCATCTCCTGGATAGGATCGATGGACATTTGAAGAATTGTTTCGAAATCCACGTCATCACTACAATCTGGTTAATTATACCATAAATGATTTTGAAACTTTTTATAATTAAAAGTTATAAATAAATATTGTTCCTTTCATTGTGCTTAATTTCTCATTATTTTTATTAGAGAACTTTTGAGAACTTGAGAAGGCAGCCCCACATTAACAACATATTCTCATGCCTACACAAAATTTATATATATGACAACATTTAACATACAAATTAAGTCTGTGGTGTGCAACAAAGTTATCAAATTATCCTAATAATCATCCACCAACTTTTTTTAAAGGTATTTGTTATTAATACTTGTTGTTAAGGTATTTGCTATTATTACTTATTGTTAAGGTATTTGTTATTATTACTTATTGTTAAGGTATTTGTTATTGTTACTTGTTGTAAAGGTATTTGTTATTAATACTTGTTGTTAAGGTATTTGCTATTATTACTTATTGTTAAGGTATTTGTTATTATTACTTGTTGTTAAGGTATTTCTTATTATTACTTATTGTTAAAGTATTTCTTATTATTACTTATTGTTAAGGTATTTGTTATTGTTACTTGTTCTTACTTTTGAAAGGGCAAATCACTTTTGATGTGGTGTCCATGAATAAATAAACTAAAAATAAACTAGAGAAAACATTACTCTTTCTGCCGGTACGAAGGCTCCTGAATCTCTAGGTCACTGCGCTGTATAATCTTTTTAAGTGTAACATGTATTGATTAGTTCAATTCTTCTCTCGAACAATAACTTACTAAAAACGAGTATTTGGTTTGAGAATTTGGAAACAATTAATATTATTGTTATTCCTACTAAATGTAAACAATATATTTAATTTTGATGGCATGAGCAAAAAATACGAAGCATAAATAATTACATTATTGCCATTATTATAAAACCTGAAGGTCTAGCTTGTTAATGTCTGTACCCCTAGGAATGGTGGTTTGGATGATCGGTGAAAAGTAAAATCGTAATAGAATTTTGTTAAAACCATTCTTAAAAAGATAAGTTAATTTCGTTTAATTTGATACTTAGTAGTCTCCATATTCCCATGTCAAGAAACCTGAACTCCGTCTGCTATTAACTATTATCACTGAACATCTAATTTCAGAGATACCATTCTGGCAGGTGGGAGTGACTTCTAATGTAGGTAGGATGAAAGAATTGGCTACGCTTTCACTATAAACAATTTATTAGAACGGCAGAGCGCTTTCGATGCAGTGCATTATCAGTGCCCTGTTGACACACAAAAACAATTATTACTATCTCTATTAAAATATTTTAGATAAGGGGTAAAATCGATAACATATAACAATGAAACTTTTATATGCTATTTAGTTCTAAGTAAGATAGTTTTTATTGTTATATATTGTCTATTTTACCCCTTATCTAAAATATTTTAATAGAGATAGTAATTATTGTTTTTGTGTGTCAACAGGGCACTGACGATGATGCACTGCATCGAAAGCGCTCTGCCGTTTTAATAAATTGTTACAGTGGAAGCGTAGCCAATTCTTTCATCCTACCTACATTAAACATCTAATGTTTATTTTATATTTATAGTCTTTTTTAAAGGAGTATTTAGTAAGGGAGGAGTAAAGATCAACATGAGATGTGTTATGCAATAGCCAAATCCGCTTGGCTCCGTCACCACTGAGTGACTGGCATTTCTGGTTTTATTTGTTTCTCTCGTAAAGTTAACCTAACCGTTTTGGATATGACTTTTTTCGGATTACTTAATTGTGTAATACAGTTTATGACTATTGATTTTTTTTAGTTGTGAATATGTTAGGAGAGGTAAACGAAATTAAATAAATACGTAATAGGTAAGAGAAATACTTCCTTCCCAATTTTATTGAGTCATTATTATTTTTTATTGAATTTTATTTCTCTGCTGCCTTGTTTCATATTTATACCCCTTCCTATGACTCTCTTTTCCTATTATGCTGGAGAGTAGTTTAGCTCGTTTTTTGTGATGCTCCTAAAATATGTAAGCACATCGTTATTTTTTATTAAACTCAGAAAGGAGTTCTTTCATACCGCTACGACCCAGTTAATAAACATTCTATTCGGGAAAGAAAATCTCGAAGGAGATCTTTCATAAAGGGCTGTTAAAGGTAGAAAAATTACTCTTTAATAAATTCGCCAGAACCTACCTACCTTACTCTGAGGTTTTGCTGCATGGAGGCTTTACTAAATAATTTCCTCGCTGGAGCACTGGTTTCCCTATCTCTCTGGATCATCTTCCAGCGTTGGGAATGTCATCTGGTTCCCAAGGGAGTAACTGTTATCTCTCTCCCTCTCTCTCTTCCTCTCTGCCTACCTTACACTCTCTATCCTCTCCACATCTCTCAGTCCTTTCATAATCCCAAAGGACGTTCTGAGCCCACATTCAGTTTATTGTTCTTCATCCACCACAATTCACCCTCCTCCTTTACCTTTATGTATTACCTCCACAGCAGAAACGAACTATTGATTAAAATTCTTCTCGTGGGAATTTCTGAAGATTTAGCCTCCCTCGATACAAATAACCTCTATTAGAATTCATTTATTCTTCTCATGTGCCATGATAAAATAATAAGTACTTCAAGCCGGTGCTGCGTAAACTAAGCAGATTTCCCACGTGTGCCACGTATTTGCATTTATCTCGACTAATGAAAGTTCATTGAGAACTATATTTGGTATTTAGGTTTCAAATAATGTACTTAATAATATAACACCGTGTTTACTGAAGACCGAAAACTAAAAAATGCAAATATCTCAGTTAATAACAAAGAACGAGAAGAAGTTAATAACAAAAACGTACATAACAATATTTATCGAGCATTACATTTGCAATAAGATTGGTTCTTTACAATTTTGCTATCCGACGCATAGTAACGGAGATATTTCGAATTTTCGAAATTCCTCGCTCCATCTCCCCCCCCCTCTCCCTCCCACTGGTCCGATTTCAGCCATTAACGAACTCGATCTCTGTTTCTACATTAAACTATTAAATACCGAGTTTGGTAACGATTAAACAAAAATTACGACCACTAGAGTGTTAACAGACAAATATATATATATATATATATATATATATATATATATATATATATATATATAGTTTTGCACGTACCTCATTTTCGTCACCTCCAGGGTAGGATCGATGGACATTAGAAGAAATGTTTGAAAATCGCGTCATGAGTACGACCTCAATAGCTGGTTTTCCTTAAGGGAAATCTGTTAATATAACATGTGTGGTCTCTACTGCTGTTACAATGAAGTTCGTAACCAGTATTTGATAATCTGTGAAATTTCTACTTTATTATAGTTAATTACAATTCACAGTATTATTATTTTGATATAATATTCTCATTCCTTCCCACAAATAGACCCTTCAAAGTTTTTTACGCATCTCAAGGTATATCTCAAGTCGCCTAAATTTAATATCTCGACCACTTACAATGCATGGTACGTTATAAGAATATAGTCAAATTTTCCATATTTCTTGTGTAAGTGAATATATACGTTTGAATTAAAAATATATGAGGTATTTTATTTTCAAATAGCTTCAAATTCTTGGGATGGTTTTTGGACATAGGGGAAGGGGGAGGCCTTGGAAGTCATTTATTGAATGCATCAAACATCTTATGGATTTCGATGGGAATAGTAATATGAAAATAACCCAATGGTTTAAACCACGATGATATTTAAATTAATTGAATAAATGTTTCTGTCAGCTCAAATGACCAAGAAAATATTCTTATATATATATATATATATATATATATATATATATATACAAGAATATTTTCTTGATCATGTGAGCTGACAGAAACATTTAGTCTATTAATTTAAATTTCATCGTGGTTTAAACCAGTGGGTTATATATATATATATATATATATATATATATATATATATATATATATATATATATATATTGTATTTTGCAGTTAAAAGCAATAAAGTGTTTACCTTTTTTAGCTACGTCCCTGATTCAAATATAAAAGTACCATTGTTGTTGAATTCTATATAGACAATCGTGGAATCTTTTTTTCCCATTCATTGATATTCCAGGTAAACACTCACTATGTATATTTATTTTTGTCTGAAGTGGAAGGGCGAAACTCCTTAAATATCTAAGTAAGTTGATTTCATGAGCGCATTCAGTTCCTGTAACATATGAACTCATTTTGTTCTTATCTAGTTATAGTTCATTTGCTTTGTGTCAAGGCTTTAGCCCAAGACACTTAAGTAAAACTGTATCCTACGTTTATTTTATTTCTTTTACTGGTTTTGTATCCGGTTGGTCCTTTTTAAGGTAACACCCTCTTGAGAAATATATTGGAATCTGTTTCCCCTCTCTCTCCACTTCTCCACGAGGTGTCGGTCTCTCTGAAATCTGACCCGAGGGCTTGCCAACATCTGGAGCCTATCATCCCCTTCAAGTTTTTCCCTCCGAGTCATTAAGCCCCAGTCCGCCCCTAATTCTCCCCGTGTCTCCCCTAACCTTCCTTCTCTCTTCCCTTTAATACCTACGCGCAGACAGCTTGCTACTCTTCACTCTCTGTTTTTCATATTCTCGCCAACAGTCCACCCACTCAACACAACATTCTTCATTTTTACTTCCTTGTACTAAGGAAAGGAAGTACCATAAACGTGAAAAATTTCGGTTCAACTGAATTAACCCTTATGACCCTTCTTGAATCATTATAACTGGTTCCGGTGTGACGTCAATACGTAGGTATGTACCAACATATTTCACACTTATGTAATACACTACCTCTGGGTACCAATTCCGAGTAGCATATAAGACGTTTTAGTATTAAGGAGCTTTCGGGTCAAAATTATCACTAATTCCAAATTCTTTTGTAAAGAGTATCATCATTTCGTCTTTTCGTGATCCATAAAATCCCGGATCTTTAAATTACACTGACTTTCTGATTTAACCATTTGCAGAACTTCACTAAAGCAAGACAGCATTAGAAAGCTTATCAAATTTAGAATATGAAACCCGTAGTATTCGTGCCCAATTTTTATGATACATTTAATTTTTCTAAGTCTCGTTTTCCGCCCTGTAGGTTAAATAGAATGAATTAGTTAAATGTGAGAGATCTAGAAGTTGGTCTTATTCTCTGATTCGTCGACATACCTTCTAAACAACATTACAGCTGGTGATTGGCAAGGTCGTTAATATTTTCAAGTTTAAGCAATATGTAACTCTTCTTCATATAGATAAAAAAAACTGGGGATTTTTTAGATATGAAAGAATATACCACTTAAAATTGATTAATACAGTAACTTATAATACGCCAGTATATGCATTTTTAGGTCGTTTACCTTGCTTTTTTAAATGCAGACATTTTAGAATAAAATAATATAATTACATTCCTAATTTAATAAAACAAACATTTACAAAAGCGAATGATTTACCCGGGGATCTATCAAATCGTCCCGATGTGGATAATTTTCGTAACGGTAGGAGTGGAGGAAAAGCCGGAATCATTTTCATCCCAACTACCTGTTGCTACCAATTAGGGACCATTGTTTATGCAGTTAGGGTCCTAATTTCGTCTGTTTGCTTTGCCCTCCGCCCCTTACGTCCAGCTGTCGATAAATTGTTTTCTAATCGTTCTTCTGAATCATTTATCATTTTAGAGAGTTTCTTCTGTTCTCGGAAGTACTCGTTGTGGACTTAAAGAGGATTACAATGCATTGTGGAATCTCCTTCGTTGGGAATGGTCTGAAAGGATTTGGAAATTTGATTGTTTTAAGAGTTTATCTCTAAATGACTATAACATAAATGAAAAATATGTAATTAATGTCTGTAAATCATATACAAAAAATAAAACTTACGAGATAGAAAAATTTCCTCTTCTGCCCATAATACCTTAGACTAATCCTTGCAGTTCTCAGCCAGGGGGTTGAAGGTGATCTGTCCGCTCCAACTAGTCCAACAGTAATTCGCCTTAGGAACAGTGATGATGGCATATTAATAGTAACATAGATAGTGGAAGTTTCTTAGTAACACAGATAGTTGAAGTTTCATAGTAACACACATAGTGGTAGTTCCTTAGCTGCACACATAGTGGTAGGTTCTTAGTAACACAGATAGTGACAGTATATTCGTAACACAGATAGTTGAAGTTTCATAGTAACACACATAGTGGCAGTTGTTTAGTAACATAAATAGTGGCAGTTTCTTAGTAACACACATAGTGGCAGTTTCTTAGTAACAAAGATAGTGGCAGTTTCACCTTCCGGGTGGATTAGTTTGTCTTTGTTTCTGATGAGACATCCAGATTTTATTTGGATGGCTTGAAATACTTATTTCACGAATCTCCTTTCTCTGGAGAACAGAGCTCCGGACATACTTGACACGGGTTTAATCACCGGTTTGCAAATTACTTTCTTAGTTTCCTGTGCCAATGAACCCAAGAACAATCAGCATGACACAGAAACTACCTTGCCCTTACAATCGTTCCAGATCTTCAGAAAGTTGTCATTTTCATTTAGAGCGAACTTCTCTGTAGCAGTTGGCACCTGAAATACACGAATTCAACACAATTTCGACTTATGTAAACGGAACCCGATATTTAACCATCATTTTTAAAGCTTTCCACCGACATGATAAGGGGTTTTAGGGACCCCTCCCCCAAAAAAATGTATCTTTTTAAGAGCTATGCAACTTTTTTTTTAGTAAACAAACAAAGCCTCATACATATTTTGCTTAGCCTTACTATCATTCTGTCTTATAGCTGGATTCGCTATATTTAATGCAGGATAAGAGTCTTGATTTTAAGGGGAGGACTACGATGTAAACTCTACTCACTAACCGAAGGGCTGTTGTTGGTCGATGGGTCTCTTTGTCTTATCAGGTTTCACAAAGCATCCCTCCTATATAATAAAACATATTTATATAAACATGGTTTCCTTAACCATATTGTAACCCTTAACCAAAATTCGTCCAGACTTAAATATTAACTGAGATTTTTATATTTTTATTTAAAAGCAAAAATCTTTAAAGAGATACAAGAAAATCATCATGTTGAATCATAACGACATCAATTAAGATTGTATTTATTGACTAGAAAATGTTTATTTGCTCTAAACCATACTGAATATTTAAAGGTTTTATTCAGCACTAAAGATCGTATTCGTTAAAGACTGAAAACGGACCAGGAATAGAAGAAGGAGAGGTATTAAACAATTCTAAACACCTAACTTATGTGTAATCGAAAATTTTTGAGGAATCGAACTATTGACTTTCAACAATTGTTGTTTTATACATTTTTTCAAATATTCAGCGAGTTATTCGTACATTTTGTTTTTGCCTTCTGTTAACCCTCACTTCTACTTATCGGATTTATATTTAGAAATAAAGAATATATTGTGAGATGAGATCAGTAATGTGCCATGCCTGCACGTAGAAAATCTTTTTACGCAGCCCCTGCGTGACGGAAATTTTACATTTTTAGTCCTCCTCTAAACCTATCTTATCCCTTAGTCGATTTTGATGGAAAAGTGGAGTGCACAGCTAGATGTTACAAAAGGCTTAAATACGATGTTCTAAAAACATTTTATGAAATTTGTAACAACTTTTATCATTTTAGAAAATTTCCCTTAAGGAAAATAAAATATTGGGATCGTACTCATGACGCGATTTTTGAAGAATTTCCACAAACTATCCCACCTAGGAGATGACGAAAATAAGTTCGTTATTGGTTGAAATCTGACCTGAGAAAGGAGGGGGGTTAGAAGGGAGGAATTTCCAAAGTTCAAAATATCTCCGTTATTATAAGTCGGATCGAAAAATTGTATAGAACCAATATTATTGCAAATTTAATGTTCTATAAATGTTGTTACGTACTTCTTTTCTCTATATTCAATATTAGTCGAGATATTAGAACTTTATAGATTTGAGCCTTCAGTAAACCTCCACTTTCAGTCATCGTACGTAAAGAATAAGCTAATATATCATGGACCGTCTTATTTCAAACCAAAATACCAAATATTGTGTTCAACAAATTTTTTCTAGATGAGATAAATGCAAATACATTCTGTTGATTTTTTTTTCATGGGTTATTAAAATTAGAGTGATCGAGATAAAACTGATTCATTATAAATTATAGTATTAGATATTATAAATAGATTTCAATAAATTTAATATATTATATTCAGATATATTTCAGTATGTTTTTTTTTTTCTTTCTGATCAAGTATATTTCTATATATCTATTCAGCTCTGAGAGTTTGGCTGGATTACTCGTTTACAATTCAGACGCTTCCTGTTATTGAAATTGATTGAATCATTTGTGTTTATTCAGTTAATGTTCATGGTGGTCTTAAGTGTATATTTATTTATTGTAAAACTTCACGTGGGAAATCTGCTTAGTTTACGTAGCCCTTGCGTGACGAACTTTTTGTAATATGCGAGATACGTGCATAAGTTATTCCGGAACTAGTCGAAAAGGTTTGCGGGACAATCAAAACGGAACTATAAAAACCGAAGTACTTTCCGATTACAGTATCTACTAGTTTCATTTCGTACAAGGAAGTAAAAGCAAAACATTTACAAAATAGCCTTTGTTGCTATTACGGTTCAATATTCCCGTTGTAGATCACTATAATCTCTTTGGCATTTAAAAACGCGGGCTAAAATGAACACCGACACCCAGTTGAGGAGAACAGGTTGACGAGGATGCCTATCACATATGTCGGAGACAGGAAGATGAGCCGGCCTAGAAATCTCGTGGAAATAACCTGATATTACTAGACCACGGAGAGGCTAATCATTTCCTGCGGTCTTTGGCCCTCTCATGGCCATAGCACTGGCATGTCATCAGAAACGTCAGGGTCTAGGCTCTAGTGTCTGCGGTCCGACTCTATACGCAAATAGGATCAAACCCTAAAGTGCGGTTTCCAATGGATTGATGCGGGGTTCGTATATTGGAGGGAAGCGAAACTCGGTTTAGCAGGTTTGGTGTCGTTAGCCCGATGAAAAAGCAAGGCCGGGTTTGTCTACATCAAGGATTCCCAAACTGTTTTGGACAAGAGACTCCTTTTCCAAAATGGTCTGATTTCTCAGACCACGATGACCAAATTCCCTTAAAATGCTATCTCTAGATTTTTCCTATTGACGCAAAAAACTTACCAATTTAAAAACTTTCAATCTAGCTAAACCTTGTTCAGTATTGGTGTCTTGCAGCCATAAATCTCCGCAGTGCAAACGGTTTCATTGTTTGACCAAAATGTTTATAACAACACTGAAGACGCTTTGACTAGATATGATGATGGAATAGTTGATGAAACTCATTATCATGCGCAAACTTGGCCACGGTTATTGACCTGCCAAGATTTTCATCTTGTACAGACTTGTGCACCCTTAACCACAACAATGATACTTCCTACTAAAATATTAGAAAGTTTCAAATAATAGCTTGTGTTAATTAATAGGGGTCAATATTTAGACTTCGTCGACCCCAAAAATCAGTTTTCGTTTATGTCGCTATAGACCACTTTGGGAATCCAGGGTCTACTGAGTGGATGGGTATGTGTCCAATAAACACACTAATTTATAGTCCCCATACTCATTAGTAGGCCTTTGAGTAAAACGTCCGTCACGCAGGTGCTGCGTAAAGAAAACTGTTTTTCCACGTGTTGGAATTACACACTGGTGATCTCATATCAGCTGATAGTAAGAAGATTATGTGTACAGAAATTTAAATGTTCGCTGGACATAAGATTTTTAGTGACTCGCTTCCTTAAAGTGTGAATCAGACTATTTTAAGTGGGATTTACTGGAGGCTGAAAAATACAAATAACTCGCTTAAAATTCAATATAAGAAAAATGTATGGAACAAAAGTCCGTCACGCAGGGGCTGCGTTAACTAAGCAGATTTCCCACGTGCGTCACGTGCATTTATCTCAAAAATTAAAAGTTCCATGAGAACAATATTTGGTATTTAAGCTTCAAATAAAGTGTTTCATAACATAATAGAATATTGTTAATATGAGATGAGTAGGAGTGGGGGTTTACTGAAGACCGAAAACTTAAAAATGCAAATATCTCAGTTAATAATCACGATAGTGAAAAAATGTACATAACATTTATAGAAAATTAAATTTTCAATAAGAATAATTCTTTACAATGTTTCTATCCGGCGCATAATAAGGGAGAGATTAAGAATTTTTGAAATTCTCCCCCTCTAAACCCCTCCTCCCCCTGGTCCAATTTTAGCCGTTAACGAACTTGACCTTTCGTTTTGTATAAAACGATTATATATCAAGTTTGATAACGAAAAGACAAAAATTGCGACCGCTAGAGTGGTAACACACACACACACACACACACACACACACACACACACATATATATATATATATATATATATATATGTGTATAAGGGAAATCAGCTATTGAGGTCGTACTCACGACACGATTTTCGAAATTTTTCTTCAAATGTCCATCGATCCTATCCAGGAGATGACAAATGAGGTCTGTCCAAAACTGTATATATATATATATATATATATATATATATACAGTTTTGGACAGACCTCATTTGTCATCTCCTGGATAGGATCGATGGACATTTGAAGAAAAATTTCGAAAATCGTGTCGTGAGTACGACCTCAATAGCTGATTTCCCTTAAGGGAAATCTGCTAAAAATTGCAGAACATTAAACCTTTAAAATTATTGGCTCTACATAATGTTTCGATCTGACTCATAGTAATGATGATATTTTGAATTTTCGAATTCCCCTCCCCCTCTGAACACCCCCCCTCCTCCGTGGTATCCTAAAATTTCATTATTTTTTTTTGGTTTTTATTTACTAAAAACGCTTGATTATTGATTCCTTTAATTAAAAATAGATTTTTCTCATAAATGCTTGAGCGGGGGTTTACATACTATGTTGAGGAAATCATTATACAAATATATTTCCCATTAATTTACGGTGAATTTAGTTTTTTTCTTTTTGAAGGACTTAATTTAATTAAGAATTAAGAACACACCTAGTTAACACATTGTAGGTACTTATTACAAGGCTACGTTGGTGATTGTTTTAATATTCACAAGTTCTGTAGGCAGTATCGTCCGATACTGTGGATCTGTCTCATGTCAACATAAAAAAAAAAATCATATGGTCTTCGATTTATCTGAATACAAAACAAAAACTCTCAGGATCGGAGCAGTAATCCCCTGTAGGACGTAGTGTGGGTGTGTCCGCCTGCCAAAGGACAACCATCTCTGACAGCTTCCTTGTTCTTTTTCTGTTTTCTTCTGATAGCGTTTTCTTCTGTCGGACCTACATTATGCCCAGAGGGCAATTTAGTAGGCTGGAGTGAATTAGATGAAATAACTTGTGTCCCATAGCGTCATACTCATCAAGAAGTAGCTAGGAGTCGGGAGGGGCATTGATATCAATAAATACAGCCTACATGACAGCTCCGAGAGACGACGAGCACAGACAACAAATTATCTGTCGACCGCCTACGTCTCGAGTATCGGCTGCTTGTCCTCTTCAGGTCCCCCTCCGACGCCGCCCACACTAAAGAGCCTATAGAAATAGAATTTTTCAACAGGGCTGTGAGAGTCGAAGAGAGGCAATTCTTCAGGAGGAGAATACAACTCGCTGGAAGCGGTTCGCCAGACAGGAGGACCGCTTTGACAAAAGGCCTGCCTGGATCGACTACAATGCTTTCCTAGACGTCTATAAGGACCTCAATACGCTGACCGTGTAATTTAGAACCACTCCTGTTAAGGGCAATGAATCAGGATTTTCTTCTTCACATTTTTTTTTTTGGTCTGTGTGTATGTGTAGAGAGGGTAGCAGATGCAAAGAAATTCGCAGTTTAAAACCTGCTGTCAGTCTTTATGCAAAAATCTGTTAGAATATGAATTTTACGGTGAACAACATACTGAACCAAACACTTGATGTTTGTATAACGCCAACTGATTTCAATTAGAATATGAATTGATTTTAATTCGCTATAAAACAAAACAAAAAATTCCGTCACGCAGGGGCTGCTTAAACTAAGCAGTTTTTCCTCGTGAAGTTTAGTAATACATAAATCTACATAGTGGTAACACAACACCACCGTCAATATTAAGTAAATAATACAAACCGAAATAAGAAAAGTTTCAGTCAATTTCAATAACCTTGATGGGAAGCGTATGAAATATAAACAAACAGGTCTACCAGCTTCATACCGCAAAGAAAACAATTACTGAAATAAATCAGAATATAACATGTTAATTTTATTGAGAACTATTTACTATATCTAGTACTGTAATTAATAATGAGTCAGAATAATTGTGATCTCAAGCAATCATATATTAGTAGTCCAATACCTTAAGGCGAGGGGGGGGGGGTCACCAGGACATATTTGGATGTATCTCGTATAATAAAGGTCTCTTGAATAACATATTTGGTATTTAAGCTTTGAATAATGGGGTTTATTATATAATAGAATATTGTTTACGTTACATTAGTAGAAGTGGGGGTTTGCTGATGGCTGAAAACTGGGCAAATATCTCGGTTAATAGTCAAGATAGAGAATAAATGTATATAACAATAACTATAGTACATTTAATTTTCAATAAGATTGATCATATAGAATTCTTCTCCCCTTTAACCCCCCCCCTCTCACTGGTCCGATTTCAGCCGCTAACGAACTTGATGTTTCTTTTTACATAAAACGACTAAATTTCAGTTTGGTAAATAATAATTGCGACCGCTAGAGCGGTAACAAATATATATATATATATATATATATATATATATATAAATACTCACACACACAGTCTTGAACGGACCTCATTTTCGTCATCTCCTAGCTAGGATCGATGGACATTTGAAGAAAAGCTTAGAAAATCGCGTCATGAGTACGACCTCAATAGCTTATTTCCCTTAAGGGAAGTCTGCTAAAACATTATATAGACTCCACATGACTTCCTTGATCTCCGATTATATTAATAAAAAATATTGTTATGCTGCAAATTACTTCATTTGAATGAGATCTACGATATCTCCGTCTCAATGCACCTGAACCAAAAATTTTATAGGCCACAAGCTTTAGATACTGATATAATAGTCAAAAAAAAAAAGAAACTAACAATTATCCGTTTTCGCCACCCTCATTCGTAGTCGATTTCGATCAAAACGGGATTTGCAAAACTACTAAGAACAGTCCTAAATATGAAATATAAATATTCTAAGGATTGTCATTCTTGAGTTACGCAAGGTACCTACATACGTCACGATACTGGTCAAGATAGAAAAAATAGCTAATGGCCATCATTTAGTCTATTAAGGATGACCTCCTAGCAATTCTGTCCTGGAATAAACCATAAAATCTGGCCCCCCTTATTTAAACTGGAGTGCAGCCTAAGTACTATAGAGACATTTATCGGTACTCATGATAAAGGTGTATGGGTTAACTGGACTGATGAAACATCCACTGCTTTGTACGTGCAGGAAACGTATGTTGAGAATCAAGATCAAATGTGTTTATAAATATCTTCTAATGGAAACACATTTTCTACCGATCACATATTAAAGAGGAAGAACTACAAAGAGGTTTTCGAGAAGTGGTTAATTTTTATCGTAGATATCTCCATTAGTACAAGCGTAATATCGCAAAAGTGGCAACCATACTTTTGATATTAGCAGAGCGTTTGTATTTTATCGTTTTCAGCCATCAGGAAAATCTATTATGGTGTCTCATGTCTAGCTTTCATACATGTTTACAAACACTTATTAGTAAGGGAGGAACGGGAAATATAACGATAAA
This sequence comes from Riptortus pedestris, assembly GCA_019009955.1. NCBI lineage: Eukaryota > Metazoa > Arthropoda > Insecta > Hemiptera > Alydidae > Riptortus > Riptortus pedestris. Next base: position 50,319,017 of record CM032229.1, read on the forward strand.
GTTGAGGACATCTTGCCCTCGTTCTAGCCTTTAGGACATCTTTTTAGTTCAGACAGTTTTTGCTTGATTGAATTAATTTTGTTAAAGAAGACAAATTTCATCGATTGAATACCAATTTAAACATTGTACATTCCTATTAAAGGAATTTATAATTGTTTTTGTTGTTTTTTATGAGCAATATCGCCTCGCTGCGAACTCTCCAAAATAAAATAAAATATTAAAGGAAAATACACTGACTGGACATATATATCCGTAAATAGGTCGACATTATGCCAAATAAATACAACAGAAACAGATAGATGAAAGTCCTTTTAAATTGAATTAATATTGGATTCTAGGGTTGAAAATTGGAGGCAGAATTGGTATAATAAAGTATTAAAAAAAAAAAAAAGTTTTGACTGACCGGTCGGTGGGCTGGGAGGGTTACGTAAAGTTCGTTTTTAATTTCAGGGGGCGATCGATGTGGCCATCTCAAGACGACGGCAAGTTTAATCAAATCCTTCTCAGAGCCCCTTCTCGACAACTAACTACACAACAATGAGTTCATCAAAAGTTTTTTTCTGCCCCTTTTCCTCAGCGCCTAGCGGGGGTGAGCAAAAGTCACGTGGGCAGTTTTCAACTCAAATATATATATATATATATAAAATTATTATTATTATTAACGGCCACTTTTTGTTACTGTGGCTAATTGGGACGGGTTATATACAGATTACAACCATTTTCTAGCCAGGGTGGGTCTAAGGATTTATTTAACGAGTTCGTCGTCAAGTAAATTCCTAGCCTCTCTAGGCTTACCATGTATATATATATAGATAGATATAGATATTTGTCTGTTAAGGCTCTAGCGCTCGAATTTTTTTGATCAATTGACCAAACATAAGCGATACAAAAAGTCCAGTTTTCTTGAGAAGGAGAAATATGTAATGTTACAAAGAAGTGAAATTTTTTAGTGAGAAAATTGTTAGCCCAACATTATTCAAAACGGATATATATATTTTTGAGTGATGTTGGACCAACAATTTTTCTCTCAAAAATTTCACCTCTTTGAAACATTACCTATTTCTCCTTCACAAAAAACCTCGACTTTTTGTATCACTTATAGTCTCAAATGTTGTGTCCTAAGCATTAATATTATGTAAATGGGAGTCTGTGTTAATCCATGAGCAAATACGTTATTGAGTAGAAATGAGTGTTTCGCCAATCTTTTGGAATTCATTTCATTCCCATCCTCAAGTCACAAATATCAACAGATATCATTTAGAATGAGAACAATCTATAAAAAGCATTTGGATGAAAATAATTGCAACAATAATAATACCTTCCATAATAATTAACAATTAATTAAAAATTGACTATTGTTTATGCCAACATTTTTTTGCAGTTATGTTTATTTAACTGTTATTTAAATATGTTCTTATTTTTGTATATATATATATTAAAACATTTCAGTCCCTCTAGAAATAAAGGAAATCAATTTCCAAACTATCATTTTAAGTTATAAGACCACCCGATTACAACGCCCTACCCTTCAGATTTAATTACTTAGGGCAATTTCTCACACATAAAAAGAAGATGTCCTATGATATTTAACATTTACTTTAATAGCGTATAACCTTTCGCATTTAATAGCATATACAATTTCACATGTCGGAAAGGAAGCCTACCACCATAGTTCCGAGTAACTGTAAATAAATAATATGTAATTATTTCAGCAATAAAACTCCCTGTATTTATTTTGGAATACAGTTTTAGTTTCTGAAACAAACTCTACTTATTTGGCCAGTTGGTAATTTAGCTAGAAACTAATGACAAAGCACCATTTGTTCTCTTTTGTTTTGCTCTACAATGAGTGTGTTCTATAAAAGTTTGTTAAATGGTAAATTATGATGGTTTTCAACGAAGCAAATAGCAACTAGTTAAATACACATTAATTTCATTTATTGCAAACAAAGGTGCCATTTCCTGTTCAACAATGACGTTTAATAAATTGGAGTAGGCGCTGTTGAACAAAGCTGCAATTATAATTTTTTTTTATTTTTTTGTATGTCGTCAGCCGAAATTTGTTTCAAATGAATGTTTTCCTTTCAGTGTATTGTAATGTCATTCGTATCACCTCCTATGTTGGTTTCACTGAGTTAGTCTGTTTTAGCTATGGGAAAACTCTCATGATGGGTGTTTAAAGATTAGTAATTAATTTATCAAAGAATTGCTAATATATGGGGCGTTGTGGTCGTAGTGTCATGTTAATATTCTTCTGAATTTATTCGAGAACTGCAATTATGGTTTTTTTTTTAACGTTGATTCCTCTTTATTTTACTTATTTAATACTTAGTCTACCAACAAAAGTCCGTCACGCAGGGGCTGCGTAAACTAATCAGATTCCACTCGTGAAGTTTAATAATGGATAAACTTACATACTACTTACACAACACCACCGTTAATATTAAACAAATACAAACGTTAATAAGAAATCTTAATAAGAGAAGCGTTTCAAATGTTAATAATCAGGTCTCCCAACAGCTCACCGGAAAAAAAAAAACAATAACTGAATCATATCAGAATATAACATATTAATTTTATTTAAAACTATGTACTATATCTGTAATTTATAATGAATCAGAATAATTTTTATCTCAATCAATCAAATTTTAGTTGTCCAAGAATTTAGCACAGGGAGGGGGGTCTCAAGAACATATTTTCATTCAACTCGTATAATAAAGGCCTCTGGAAAACAATATTTGGTATTTAAGCTTGGAATAATGTGGTATTATATAACAGAGTAGAACAGTGGTATTATTAATGTAACACGAGTAGAAGTGAAGGTTTACTGAATGCTGAAAGCTGAAAAATGCAAAAATCTCGGTTAATATTCAAGATAGATAATAAATGTATATAACAATATATATGGTACATTTAATTTCCAATAAGATTTATGCTACACACCTTTTCTATCCGACTTATAGTAACGGAGATATTTCGAATTTTCAAAATTCTCCCCCTCTTACCCCCCCCCTTCCCCTGGTTCGATTTCAGCCGTTATCGAACTTGATCTTTCTTTTTACATAAAACGACTAAATATCGAGTTTGGAAACGATCAAATTGCATATTACATCCAAACTTATGTCTTCGTGTTATCGAATTAGTGATTACGACAGGTAAATAATATATAATACCTATTCAAAACAAAAAAAAAAAAAAACATTTCTTTGTGTTGTTTTGGGGTCTGTATTTGCTAAACAACATATTTCCAGGTTGCCCTGGCTCTGTCTTGTGGGACATCTTAAATGTGTAGTCAAATAAGAAATGCAGAGATGCAATGGTATAAATTCCTTCTGGTTCCATTTTATTAGTCATTCATGAACTTGATCTTTAGTTTTTCAAGAAACGTTTAAATATCGAGTCTAGGTATTTACAGATTTACGTAGAAGCTTTTTACTACCGGCATTTTATATTGGTGTGGTTAAGGGAGAAGGGGTATTTACCTATGGGTTATCAGTGTTTTCTAGCCAGAGCGGGACTACGGATTTTAATTAGAGATTCATCAGTAAATAAATTTCTGTGTCCCACGTGGAAATCGAACACGCGACTCTAATTTTACCAAATGTATTCAGGCCATTGGCTAAACTCACTGGGCTAATTTGGGCCCTTTAGCGAATTAAGGCTTATTTTAAAATTTTATTCAGCTTCAGTATGGTGTAAAATTGCCTTAAATGTTATGGACAGTGAATCATTTGAATGAGTCATTCTGTGAATCGACTAGAACGGAATTCAAAATAATGAGCAGGAACGTTTTGCGAAGTCTGAATGAGATCTTGAAACCTGGCTGGAAGCCAATGAAGAAATTCACTAAGAGTGGCATTACTTCTGGAAGTTAAAGCACTTCTAACACGCATTTCCCGCATAATGTGTCCAACGTATCCAAGTGGGTCATTTGCTTAAGTCGACTCAATGAAGTCAACGCGCCATGACTCAATATGCTTAAAAGATCCAGTTCATGCTTAGCATAAATCCTACTCTATATATCTTAGTAGCCATTACGAGATTGTTAAGAGGCACGCACTTACTTTGAAGTTTAACAGGTTCGTAAACTTACATATTGCTGATTTCTTCAAGATTTAAATTAATGTAAGGTGTTCTGGAGAGTTAATTTGTATTTTATTGTTATTTATGAATAATTACTTCAGCAGGAATTATTTATCATATGATTAAGCTTTGTGTACGAAATCGAAACACTACCTGATGAACGTGAATGAAATGAAATAATTCAATTAGATGAAATGAGTAGATAAGGGATTTGAAATATTATTTGGGATAATTAAATACATCTCTTCTGAGTAACATCATATTTGTAAAAAACCTTTGGAGAGGCTTTGTCACAAATAGTACTTCGTTCTACATTACATTCAGTCAAACTAGTTTACCGCAAGACATCTTGTAAGTTACTGATTAATGTACAGAATCAAACTACAGACAACTTTTAGGATATTTTTAAAAATAATCTTCAATTAAGACTAAATGGGGCCAGTTAGCTACAGTGCACTTATTTTTTAACTAGGATAATACTAAACGGTTATATTTGGCAAGACAACGAATAAAATGTGGGAATCGAACCATATTAAACTCCACCGGGGTTAGTTCCTTCTAAATTAGTCCTTCGAAAGCAAAATGTTTCCCAGTTACACACTTTTACCAATAGTTAATTAACAGATTTCCCTCAACTAAAATCAGCTATTGAGGTCGTACTCATGATGCTGTTAACGAAACCTCTACTCCCGTTTGGACTTAAAAATTTTAATATATCTTATAATCATGGAAGAATTAATGCTAATTCACATACAGAGTTTTGTTAAGTTCGGTTCAATCGTTAGCGCCTAATAAAATAGTTGACTCCCGCTTCAGTTTAGAGTGTATATCTCGTTTATACATTGTTAAAAGTTTAGTTTAGTTAGTTTGTTACTCTAAATAACAAAATAAACAACTTTTGTTATGTTCATATTTGCCGAAAAACCATTAGGAAAGGAAATATCGCTATTTTTAATTTCAGGCTTCCCTTATACCCCCCACTCCTGTTCGTCTCAGAGGATATTAATATAGCCTAAAGTCTAAGTTAGATTAGTAGTAATATACATACAAAGTTTGATAAAATTCGGTTCAGCCGTTTATTCGTGAAAAGGTAAGAAACAAGCAAACAAACAAACAAACAAACAGACACCAAAGAAACAAAATGCAGTTATAGTGTCTATGACATGTGAAACGAAAAGTTATCGTGAAATTTCGCGAAAAAAATCAGAGGTAACAGAGGTTACAATTTTATATATATATAGATATATATAGATGTAATTTCCAATAATTTTTGTTTTACATATTTTCTCTATCATTAATATGAACGGAGATATGTGGATTTTTTAGTTTTGAGGTTACAGTGAACCCCCACTCCAACTCATGTCATATTAACAATAAGGTGTTATGTCATGAACCACACTTTTTTAAGCTCAATACCAAATATTGCTTTCATGAGACCTTTATTATGCGAGCTACATGCATATATGTTGTATGATGAAGTCAACAATTGAGATTTTGCCCTCTTGTCTCTATATCATACTCGATATTTAACCGTTTCATTGAACACTAAAGATCATATTTTTTATTGGCTGAAATGGGAACTGGAATAGTGTGGGCTTAGAGAAATTACTCGAAAATTCAATATATCTCCGTTGATAAGAGTCGGATTCCAAAATATTATTGAACCAATCTTGTTTAACTGTTGTTGGTTTATAATATTTGTACTATTCTTTTTTTTTTGGTAACTCAAATATTAAGCTAGTTACACCTATCTCCTTGTTTTCTGCAAACCCGCCCCCTCTACTCATTGTTCTTTCTTTTAGAAGATTTCCCTTAATGGTCGAAATATTTGCTGGGTCGTTACCAAACCCGATGTTTAAACGTTTTAAGTAAAAATAACGATCCAAGTTTAATAATGGCTGAAATCGGACCAGTGGGAGGGGTGGTTTAGAGGGAGGATTTCCGAGAATTCGAAATATCTCCTTTACTGTACGTCGGATCGAAACATTATATAGAATCAATTCTATTGCAAATTAAATTTACTATAAATATTGTTATATAGATTTCTTTCTATCTTGAGTATTAACCGAGATTTTGCATTTCCATTATGTGCGTGCGGATAACGGACGAGATGAGATCGGCTAATTTTGGTTCTAGTCGTGAGTTTCTTCCAAAAGCTAGTTCGGCCGTCTCCGTATCTGTTCGGCTCTCCTAAAATTTCTCTATTTTAAAACTTCGTGTGGGAAATCTGCTTAGTTTACGCAGCCCCTGCGTGTTCGGATGTTTTTTTTTTGTTCACATTGGATCTATTGGCAGGACTGATGATGGTTTCGATACTTTACTCCGGTGGTCCCGCGCATATCGGGTATAGCCCACAGCCGTGGAATCCCAGCTATCCTGTGCGGGACGATTTCAGGAAGAAATCCCCAAGTCAATTAGCAGTCCTTCCTATGTAAGGATTTCTCCAACAACCTCTTCCTCTTAATGGCCAATTTGAACTTCTAACAAGCCTCCCATGTTTTTTTACCCCTTCGGAATCTGGCTTCTGTACTCGTCTTCTTCTTATTTTTTTGTTTGTTTGTTTTATACTGCTTTTAATTGTGATGGTTTGGCTGATAACGTGTGCTCTTCAAATTTCACAGGCTAACATTTTAAACATGTTTGCTCAAGGCTGGGGAACTGAATAATAATGGATTTACAGTTCTTGAATCCCCTGGGATTTAAATGAAGCATCGTCATATCTATACTGTTTATTAATGAAAATAATAAATAGTTTAAAGCAAAAAAAAAATGCTAACCATCCTGTGAGTACCTCAACTACCATCTCATGCAGTTATACTTGAGTTAGGATAGAATGTATGTATCAATAAATGTAGTCCATCAAGAGTTTAACCCGATAGAATCTATACAATTTTTGATGCGGCTCATAATAAAGGAGATAATGGATTTTCAGACGTGAACGAACTTGAGTTTTACATGAAATGAGTGTATATCGACTTTGATAACGATCATACAAAAATTGCTACAATAACTGGTATATATATATATATATATATATATATATATATATATATATATATATATATAAAACAATAATTATGATAACACACAGCAATAATAGTTGTAACATAATAAAATAACAATAACATAGAAGCTTTGGTACAACATGAGAATATGTCTCTGGAATATGCTGCATGGTAGAGGAACCAATTGATAAGAATCAATAAGAAGGCCAAGTCCTCTACTGTTTTTAATATTATGGAGAGTGCACTTTCGGAGTCAATGCTCCATCCTCAGTGCCTGCTGACAAACAAAACCACGAGTTAATTTAACATTCATAGCATGGCCAAAAGCAAAAAACAACAGTCATAAAAACAAACACAAAATAAGAGTAAAAACAATGAAAAATCTTAAAACTAGTCAACTAATAAAAAATCTAATAACTAGTCAACACTAAAATTTTTTTTTATTTTGTGTTTTTATGACTGTTGTTTTTTGCTTTTGGCCATGCTATGAATATTAAATTAACTCGTGGTTGTGTTTGTCAGCAGGCACTGAGGATGGAGCGTTGACTCCGAATGTGCACTCTGCATAATATTAAAAAACAGCAGAGGACTTGGCCTTCTTATTGATCCTTATCAACATGAGAATAGTTTAAATAAATATATGATAATAATTCTAATAACACACAACAATAATAGTTGTAGCATAATAAAATAATAATAACATTGTAGCTTTAATACAACATGAAAATAGCTTTAACAAAATTTAACAATAATTGTGGTAACTCATAGCAATAATAGTTGTAACATAGTGGAATAACAATAACATACTAGCTTTAATCCAACATGAAGGTGGCTTTGATAAAATATAACAATAAATGTAGTAACAGCAATAATGGTTGTAACATAATATAATAGCTGCATTATAATAATTATAATATAGTTCAACCAACAAAAGCCACTAAACGATATATATACAAAGATATAAGGCTGTGACCCAGCTCAGTGTAAACAAACAAGGAAAGGTGGGGGACCAGTATTCCTAATGTAACCAGAAATGCAATACATAATGTACAATGGTTTTTAAGTAGCTTTAATCTTGGGAAGTAGAAATAACATAAACACCATCGGTTACACTATAGTTTAATAACAATATATATAAATTAGTACCTGTATTTTTACCGCCCTGAAGAAGAGAAAATATATATTCCCGAAATATTGGCATAAACTAAGATTTATTCACCAACATTGACCAAAACCCCATGAAACAATAACATCTACATATATATATATATATATATATATATATATATATATATATATATATATATATATATATATCGCGTCATAAGTTCAGTCTCAATAGCCCATTCTCCTTAAGGCAAATCTGCTGATTAGGTGAAATGTGCTTTGACATGTAAGTCAATCACAAAGGCTGAAGCGAGCCCTAAATGGAAAACCGTTCTTTGTTCATGTATGTTATGAAAATATATACTTCATAAACATTTGTTAAATGAAATATTTACGTTTTTGTAATAAATTATCGGAAATACAATTTTTATATAGGATGGATGGACATTTGAGGAAAATGTTTTGAAATTTTCTCCACTAAGGGAAAATCTTCTAAAACCTTTAAATTCAACCCTGTTGCCTAGGAGACCAGATTAACACGCTTAACAGGTGAATTATTTGCGCAATCATCGAGTGGAGTTAATGAAAAAATGCGGGAGAAGTAATGAGAGCTCAAAGAGGCGCGGAATTATTTGGTGAGAAGGCGGCCATGAATTTTTCATGGGGCAGCGGCACCTGGAGGAAAGCAGGAACATCCCCTCCAGCCCCTGATTGCAATGGGGAATGCATCTGACAGCCATTAGTAGTAGGTTGGGAAAATCGATATTTGTTAATCTTAATTCAGTCAGCATTTCAATGCATTTGTTCCTGTCGCTTTCAATCAATTTGGCTCTCTTCCAATTGGATATTTTTTTTTTCTTTTCCATTATTTCAATTTCAATCAATTTGAGGATAAAGAATTTTCCTAACCTCGCTTTTGTTGAAGAATAACAAAACTTGAGCGTATCATGTATTGTTTATATAAAATAGTCCAGCACGAGGTGAAATTAAGGCATTCCAAAATGGAAGACAATTTATACATAAAACATTTGAAGACCTATGTCTAGGAGTGCACTTTTAGCCGTTTTATCAGAGATAAATAGTAAAACGTCCATCACGCAGGGGCTGCGTAAACTAAGCATATTTCTCCCGTGATGTTTAACAATAGATAAATCTACATACTGGTAACACAAAAGCACCGTCAAAATCAAGTGAATAAATACAAACGATAATAAGAAACCTCCAGACGGGAAGCATCTGAAACGTAAACAATCAGGTGTGCCAACTTCTCACAGGAAACAAAAACAATTACTGAAATATATAAGAATATAACATATTAGCTTTATTGAAAACTATATACTATATCTAGTACTGTAATTTATAATGGATCAGAATAATTTTTATCTCAATGAATCAAATTTTAGTAGTCCGAAAACTTAAGAAGGAGGAGGTCTGTTGAAAACAATTACCTTAAGGGAAATCTGCTAAAAGCTAAATATGGCTCACGCAGGGTCAATAAAGAATATACGGAATGATAAAGCAACTGGCCGGTGCGCTTTTTATAAAGACTGTTTAGATTGTAACGTGGAAATAAATGTTTATAATTTTATAAGTTTTTGGTAAGATTGTATTGCAAATATGTTTCACAAGGAACTTCCTATTTAATGAGACAACTATAGAAATAAGAAGTTCGGCGCTTCGGTACATACCACTTGTTTCGTGGGAAAAGAGGTTTGTTCAGTACACAGAACCTTAGTACTTGATATTACTTTGGAGATAAACGAGATGTAATTGCAGGTGAAGGTAGGAAAGCAATGTAATAAACTCCTGATAAAACTAAACAGATTTCCTTGTGGTTGGACTAACATTTAAATGACGTCAACGCACATTCCAAACTCTATTTCACCCTACGTTAGAACCCTATTTAATCCAAGCTTGCAATAAAAGATACCGTTACGCACTCAGAATTGAGCGGCGATTGAGTAACTACGTGAACAATGAAGGAACTGTCTTTGGTACGTATGTCAGTACAATAGGGGACGGAGTGCTGATGGACGTGCCAAGTCTTGGGCTTATATCGGATTTTGACCTAACGATTTTTATTCTACATTTTGAAACAAAAGCCCGACAAGGCATGTTTAGTGTTGTAACTGAAAACCTGAAGAGGAGAGAGGATTATATGATGTCTGGACATTAAAAAAAATGCACATCTCCCGGTGCTTCTCTCTCTTGAGAGAAAAATGTACCGAAAATCATTTGAAGTACATCACTTTATCAAGGAGGTTGGTTCTACAACACTCTCAATATATTCGATATTGCAATTTATCAGTTCTCTAAGCCCTCACTCCCTCTTGCCCAACTTCAGGCATTAACAAACTTTGAAGTTTGTGAATGAATGAAATAGTTCTGATTAAATATTAAAATGCTCTGATAAGAGACCATGCTTTTAGCAGATTTCCCCTAAGGGAAATCAGCTATTGAGGTTGTACTCATGACGGAATTTTCGAAATTTTTCTTCAAATGTCTATCGATCCTACCCAGGAGATGACGAAAATGAGGTCCGTTCAAAACTGTATATATATATATATATATATATATATATATATATATATATATATATATATATATATATTTGTCTGTTACCGCTCTAGCGGTCGCAATTTTTGTTTGATCGTTACCAAACTCGATATTTAGTCGTTTTATGTAAAAAGAAAGATCAAGTTCGTTAACGGCTGAAATCGGACCAGTGGGAGGGGGGGGGGTTTAGAGGGGAGGATTTTCGAAAATTCGAAATATCTCCGTTACTATACGTCGGACCGAAAATTTGTACAGAATCAATCTTATTGCAAATTAAATTTACTATAAATATTGTTATATACATTTTTTCTCTATCTTGAATATTAACCGAGATATTTGCATTTGTATTCTGCGTGTGGTCACCAGTAGGCTATGTTCGGACTTTCCGCCGAGAGCTCTGGTGGCCGTTTCCATAACTATTCGTCCCTCGTGAATAGGTTTAGAGGTTAGGCTAACTGTTTTTTGGGGCTAGAAACTACTGGGTTATTACGCCCTAAATAATGTTTTAGGTTTAGAGGTTTCTTACTACTACAGTTGTTATTAGGCAGATTTCTCTATTGTAAAACTTCACGTGGGAAATCTGCTTAGTTTACGCAGCCCCTGCGTGACGGACTTTTTTTTTTTTTATATCTAACTTCATACTGATTGGCTGGAATCAAATATTCCATGAAGTGTTCAAATATTCTATGTTTACTTATTATAATCTATTTCACTTTATATAATTCATACTTACTCATCTATATACTAATTTAAAGTTACCAAGTATCTAATTGAAAATACTCTTACTTATTAATATAAGTTAGATGCGATCAACTTTCCTTGAATAATTGAAGATCATTTAAATGAGTCTGTAGTAATTTATAATTTCCTTGGAAATCATAACTCAATGTAATCTTGCCGCCAATATTTTAGTTATTACGCCTAAAATAACTAACCGTATCCATAAAAATGTGGCATTTAGAAAGCTCAAAACTATTAAATTTATTTTTGAAATGCAGAATATAGTAAAACAAAAATCAGTGTTTTAATTAGAACTTCAATGCAACTCATGTTGAGTGAAGGATACAGGACCAGCACTTTAGGATATGAAAAATGTGGTCTTCCTTCACAATGAAGTAGTAATGTATTGGTATGTAGTAGTGGTAAGATTATTATGCTTGGATAACTCCATCGTTCATTTCATTTGGGTATAAGCAAAAATTGAGAAATGTTTATATTTTGTTTTATGTAGAGGGATGCTTTTAATTATTAATAATCTCCTCAAATGTTTAAATATTTTATTCAAGCATGCGTATTTAATGGCTCATTTGAAAAAGCACAACATTCCAATTTTTCTGAAAACGATATTTATTTACCAAATTCATGATCAACACCAGGTGCTAAATTATTTTATCTGGATGAAAGATTGTTTGACACAATAAATAAGTGGAACTTAGAATGGACGACATGTAACAAATCTTACAGTTTACATCAATACATACCAAATATAACTCACAACAACTACAACACAATTAAGAGTCACTATCAAATGCATACGATTTTTATCGGAACATGGACAGACAAGACATTATTTAAAAAGATTTAAAATTCAAGACAATGACAAATGTACTTACGACTCACAGTCAAGACAAACTTTTTACATATACTTTATGACTGTTCAACATTTAATCAAAAAAGAGCAAATTTAATAATGAGCATAATTTTAAAAGGAGGTAATTGGTCAGAACCACCTCATATTATGTTTAATAAATATAATAAAGAACTAAGTTTATCAAAAGTATAGATATGGATGTAGCAAAAATACATTAATGGTAAAGTTGATTGTGAGGAATGGTAATTATAATTCAATATATTTACCTTACATAGACTCGCAAATTAAACATCGGTTGAGTTTAACTTTAATTGATTTGTCTTTTTTTTCTTCTTTTTTTTCATTTCATTTAATATTTGTATTTGTTTTTATTTGTAATTATCTTACTTATTTTAATATTTTATTTTATGATTATTATTTTTTTATATTATATTTTATTAGATGATTGATTAACTTGTATGTATTGTAAAATAAAAATAAATTTAAACATAATCATACATGTAATATGTCATGTGGCAATGGAACATGTATTCAAATAAATAACTTCTTATAGAGTTACTATGAGAAAAAAAAAATGCACAGTTATAAGGAAGATAGTCTTCAGCCTATGTGTTAACTATGCCTTCTAGGCTGTAAACCCCTAGAACCGCAAAACAAGTACTGTAAATTTAAAAAAAACTTATGTATGCGTAAGAAGTTGAACATTTGTCAACTACATTTCTTTAGAGTACAGATAATGTCACACTGACCATGAAATTGATTTTCTAATTACATAATTTATGATTGTACGTAGTTTCACTGTTTTCTTGCAATACATCCTGTGAAAAAAAAATCACTACATGAATGTTGTCGTCAAGAAATGTAGAGTCTTTAGGAGCTAATTATAAAGGGGTAGGGGGTGCATCTGACAGCTGTTAATACTGGCATTGTGCGCGAGTATAAATCGATATTTGTTCATCTTAATTCAGTACAAGTTTGAATACACCAGCCAGTCGCAGTGCAAAGGGGGCTTTTGTTGGCATTTAAATTGAATATTGTTCTCGGTAGTTTGTCTGTGCCTGTTTGGGTTTTTCTTTTTCTTTGTTCTTGTTAATGACGTTTTAAAAGTGTTTTCTCCGGCTCGAACTTACTTAACCGCTTTGTTGTCTTGTTTGAAGAAGCAGAATACTATTTCTCTGTTATTTCAGCCGACACAGGTTTCGGAAATATAAATTTACATATGAATTTCTCTAGAAAAAACTAAATCTGTAATACCATTGTGAATGCAAAAGTTATCCATGGTTGACGGGCGGAAATAAAAATATATTTTTGTAAAACTTCTCAATCCTGTTCTGTCAGTCTCATGTAATACTAGAATAATAAAATCCAGTTGCCGAAAGTAAGAAATTGTAAGGAATGAAACACAAAAAAAGTTATTTTTTAGATAATTTTCAGCTAAATGTAATTATAAGATTTGTTTTGAAAATTATATTTGGGTTTTTGTGATGAAGAAATATTTAAAAATCATTTCACTGCAGTAAAGAAAATATTGCTTGAGATCACTCTTTTTATTTGTTTTGACAAAATAAAATTTATTTCTACTCATTGTTATTAATGACTGATTGTCTATATGCAATTTAGTTTGACCATTGATAAGTGGAAATTTTCTTTGTTTGATTGATACCCATGGACGGCCTTCTTCTAATAGCTATAGTTTTAAAATATTTACAGTTTGAATTATGATTGCCAGACTATTTGTCGTTGATGTCTGAATGGTTCTAGCCCTAGATTGGCTACCTTGGCCAATAGCTGAGGTCAGCAGTCAACGAGGTAACACTAGCGTGGCAATTGATTCGGCAAACTACTAGCAAGGTTAAGGAAGCTTCGTTGTCATACTTTCGCTCCACTGATTTCTAATTGCTCTCAACCCAAATAATTTACCACTTGATAATTAATTAAGTAAAAAAAAAGAAGGGTAAGTGGTGAGTTAAACTACACGTTAGTGTTGAAAAGTTCTTTACCACCAGCACGTCAGTTTTCATTTATTACCTCATTTGCTTTGACAGTTTGAAACGTTTCCTTGGGTATTTAATGAATTGAACAATTAGAAATCATTTTATACGAAAGTTAAGTAATTAAATTTTTTAAAACAATTTAATGCTTGTGTTAGAATACTTTGTGTGAGTATTTACAGAGCAATATGGATTTCGAGTCAAACCTTAATAAAGGAATCATTCTCCATGAGTTCTAACAAATTTCCTCTTACCCTTACTAAAATAACAATAGCCTATTAGAAAAACAATTTATTTGACCTATATATTATTAGAATACTAGAAAAATACTTATAGGTTATTAGAAAAAAAAAGAAGTATTAAAATTACAAAAATCAAACATTCATATCAATCTTATTATTAATCGATTTTATTTTTCTGAGGAACCACAATTTAAACTTTCATAATTTAAGTTTATGTATTTAACATAAACTCGTATATATGGTACACATAAATCCTACTCACACCACCCAACAAATGGATAATAAAATTTTAAATATTCTGGATGTACGCAAAGGCCTATTTTCTTCTAAAGTACTTTTATTATGACAGAATGCACTTTCAGAGCACCAGATCCGCCTTCAGTTCCAAAGAGCTTTAGAGATCTTAATAAACGCATTGTGGAGGAAAACAGGCCGTTTAGTATATCCAGAATGATCCGTTTCTCTACCATCCAGCTCCCATAGAAAAAAAATAATAATTACTACTAACATTTAAATAAAATAAGTCGTGGCGCCTTTAAGGCTCAATTTAATTCAATAGTTATCTAATTCAATTTACCTTAATCATGATTGTCTAGGAAATGTAGAAAGGGCGCAAACAAGAATTATTATATAAACCACTTTATGTTCAAGACTAAGAGGTGTAGTGTTCAAGGCTGGATTGAAGTGCTGGAATGCATAAACTATATATGCATTTAAAAATAATTGCTTAAAATATCACTGCAGGAAAAAAGGTAGTGAAAATTGTATATATTTGAAGCTGGTTCGCCTGATTGGTGACAGATTATCTTCAGGTTCTACACTATTCTCTGCCAAGGAAATCCAATAAGTTCCAATTTTTATAGTGGGAATCGAACCCATTATTCTTTCACCTGGTGTACTAATAGCTACGCCTAGATGCACATATTTTCGCAGCACCTCAATTGTATTACATTAATCATCATTTTAGTGATTCCATAAATTTTTTCGAATAGAATATGACCCAAAAAATTAATATTCGGTAAAACAATACTTAGTTTTACTATTTTTTATCCTATTTCTGATTATCAACTCATTGCTCTTAAAACATTCCGGCTCAGTTTTTTTGATACTTTTGAAATTGTAGATACACGTTCAAAGTGTTTTTCTCACTGTATCTGGAGCACTTTTTGCTCTACTGTGGGTAGTAAGTAACCAGAGAACTAAATGTTTCAGAAGTCAGTCGAACAGAAGCATTTCTGTATCATTAGTGTATTTGACCTATACTTACCGTAGATATACTATCGGGTTCATACACTTACTGAATTCTTACCCATTTTTTCGGCGATGTTATACCTTCACCCAGCATTGTTCCACTTTAATCCATTAACCGAGCGTTCGTGCGTCTCCGCAGGTGGCTACTGATAGCCCGTACTGATAAGCCCCGAAGACCTTGGATAGGAGTACTGGCTGGAATGGAGCTGCCTCCATGTGTGGTTGCCTCCAGCCCAGATCTGCTCCATAATGACCTGGCCTCCCGATTACCGCTCTTCCCCGAGGCCTGGAATTACCTGGACCAGCAGACTGAGCAATTAGGTGCCCATCTACCGTTCCGGCCGCCCTACCCCACCCCTTCTTAAGTCAACAAAATTCTAACCTTCAGTCTTCCGCGATGATAGGCCCCGGCTTTTCGTTTAAACCAGTGTTTATTTAACGGTAGCCCCTTCATTTTTAGGTATTTATACTTAATTTGAAACTGATTTATATTGCATTACGTGGCCGGAAGTAACTGTCTGTTAACTGAATAAATGCCTGAAATGAGCTGGAAAAATATCCGATCCCTGGTTTCAACAGGCTTCTTTATCTCAATCCCAGTAATCTCACTTATTGAAAATTTCCAATCACATAACACAGTCCGGATGAAGGCGATACAGGATAAACGATAGTAAATGGACAGATTCCACATATGTCCTCTAATAGCATAAACAGCCACCAGTCATCATATGATGATGGTAAAGTCGAAAATATCGTAAGTATTTATTTGATTACTCGAAAAGTGGCTGTACCATATCACAGTTACTAGTCACAAAAGTCCTAAAAAAAACCCCTTAGCAATAAATGTGCCTTTCTAGATTTAGAACCAGAAGTTGTTCATTTAAATTAGAGCTTCACTAAAATCAGCTGTTTGGTTGTACATATGGCACGATTTTTTTACATAACTCTTACATTAACATGACTTCTTACTTTTTAGCAGATTTCCCTTAAGGGAAATCAGCTATTGAGGTCGTACTCATGACGCGAGTTTCGAAAAATTTCTTCAAATGTCCATCGATCCTACCCAGGAGATGACGAAAATGAGGTCCGTTCAAAATTATATATATATATATATATATATATATATATATATATATATATATATATATATATATTTGCCTGTTAACGCTCTAGTGGTCGCAATTTTTTCTTGATCGTTACCAAACTCGATATTTAAATGTTTTATGTAAAAGTAAAGGTCAAGTTCGTTAATGGGTGAATTCGGACCAGTGGGAGGGGGGGTTTAGAAGTGGGTTTTTCGAAAATTCGAAATATCTCCGTACCTATACGTCGGATCGAAAAATTATATAGAATCAATCTTATTGAAAATTAAATTTACTATAAATAATGTTATATACATTTATTCTGTATCTTGAATATTAACCGAGATATTTGCATTTTTCTGTTAACAGCTTCTGAGATGAGATCGGCTAACTTCGGGTCTAGTCGTGAGTTTCCGTCAAGAGCTAGTTCGGACCGTTCCCGTAACTGTTTGACTCTTGTATGGAATTTCTCTATTGTAAAACTTCACGTGGGAAATCTGCTTAGTTTACGCAGCCCCTGCGTGACGGACTTTTTTCTCTAATGTGAATAGTAACGAATTTATATTATTTCTACTTTTTGACGTTAGGTGAGTTTAAGCTCCTGTATCACTAGGTCCTCATATTAAACTCGACGACGAACGATTCTAGTTTACATATCCAAGGGAAATCAGCAAAAATAGAGTTTAATATGACAGGTGGCTTACTCTGTCTAGATATTTTAAGAGTTGAGAGTTGTCGCTTCCCGTTTATGCGGAGATCTTTTGAAGTCTTGAGAAGCCGATGGCGTTATCTTTTCAACAATGGTATGATTCTGGCATAATGCAATCAGATGGCAGCTGATTGGCTCATTCTGACCCTCGAAAATCTTCAATGGCGCTCACTCATGTCGTCACTTCCGGTACAACACCTGCCCCCGATACGCATGCTCAATAGACCGACCCGCACATCTTGAGTCTTCCTCTTTATCTGTTCCATTGTCCCTGATAGCTGGGCAGTAACTCGAAACTCACAGGATAAACTCGAAATTGTATCGTAGTCATGTTTTTAGGGTCAAATTAGGTTTCACCTGCCCTCAAATTTACACAACTATTTACACCGAAATTAGGCCAAATATCAAACTCATTTCTGAGCTTTCCGTGAAGGTACGGATATAGGTACTTTCTAAAAGAAATTTGATTTTGTGATCGAACCGATATTGAGATCCGAATAAAATTTCACGGAATCCGCTAGGTGTGGAAATAGCGCGTGTAGATAGTCGTATATATATATATATATATATATATATATATATATATATATATATATATATATATATTGTGTGTTTTCACTATAACGTTTGCAAAATAATACGATATCTTCGGAATATGAGCTTTTTGCATAATATGTATATGTGCGTTAACCATCAAAATCAGACAATGGGGGAGGAATTTGTGAAAGCAAGAAGTACAGAATGAAGAGTTTCTTTATAACTATTTAGATGTATCAACATTTTTTTCTGATAACACGATCTATAAATTGTAACATAAAACACACTTCTGCCATCGGATAATAACGCAGAAATATACGAATTTCTAATTTGCTTCTGTTCGGTCCCCCTTTGTGATACTCAATTAGCCGTTGCTTTACTCTCCCTCTGAAAAATATAAATACCAAATTTCATTTGAATACATTAAAAATATATCCTATTAACTTCTGTAAAATTCTTCCTATGGGGCTTTTATTATATTTGTTTGAGCTTCGACGAAAATTTCACGAAAAATCGCCATCGATCTCGAAGAGTAAGTACTGAAAAACAGATTCAGAGAAGCAGAGCCTAGTAGGCGACTTAATTATTTATTCCAAAGTTTTATTAATTTATTTGATTAAATATTACACTAATAGTGTACTACAGTAGTTCTACTTGTTTTAATATTTTTCTGCATTTGTTATGGGAATAATAATTTCAAATTTTATGTGCCTCTAATTTAGTGGTTTATACTAAATTATACGTAAATACGGGCGAAGTATATTCATGACAAACCTGTAATCGTAAGTTCGATTCCCGCGTGGGAATTAGAAATCTGTTTACAATTTTACTCACTAACCCTCACCCAACGCGCAAAAGCGACTTGTAGATAAGCCAGCTTCAGCCATAGAAGCCTAAACTGGATGTTTCTGAAAAATAAATAAATAAAAATTGCACTGAAAAAAAGAAAACAAATTGGGCAAAACGTAATCGAAATTTTTTTAAATTTATTTATGTAATTACTGTATCACAACTTTCAAGCAAATGAGCTTTTTCTTTTTTTTTAGATAAATAAAATAATGAACACTCTATTAATTTAATATAGCTTGTCCATATGTTATATGCAAGTCTAATTGGCATCACCTAACCTTGATTTCATCTAAAATTGACAACTAGTATATTATTCACCATTGTTGTTAATAACATGAAATAACAAATACTCCCCGTCCTAATTAGCTTTAGTAGCACAAAGTGGACTTTATTCAAAGTAATATTTAAAGAATCATTGAATATTGAATAAAATGCATGTGCGAATGGTTAGTTACTAGCAGAACCATAATGGATCATTTATATTTCAGTGAATTTCTTATACGTAATCAAAATTGAATAGGTTACCATTCAACAGCCTGAGTGATTGCCAACCACAAATTCGATGAAAAATAAATTAATTTTTGCTTTGTTCAAAATAGAAATTGCAAGAATAGCATTTCCTCAATATGGTCAATGGTCCCACCAATATTCTTCACTTTTATATTCTGTCTCTTTTATTGCTCACAATATGATAGTACCGCATAGACGTTTTGTTAGCATAATAAATCTGTCCAACACTGAGCATGCCGTAAAACTGAAATGACCTCGTTGTATCCAATAGGACGTATCTTATGTCCCAGAGGACGTATCCCATAGGGCGAATGCTCCCATCAAAAATATCCAGGAGGCTTATTCGGTGTCATATCCAACCCAGTTTTCTTCCCCCTTCGGAGGGTAACTTTCTCCCAACTATGCCCCGGGAACTATTTCCCCTCTTTGTCTGAGTTCGCGCCTCAGTCCTTGACTTATGGGGTAACTTTAACTCGGGAGTTTGGGCCGACAAATAACTCAAGATTACCGACCGCCTCTTCATTAGTTCCCAAGCCTTTCTTAACACCCACGCTCCATCCTCACTTCTTCAATTTCCAAACGCTTCTGATTAACCCTGAGGGCTTGGAGGTGCAAACGTTGGCAGCTCATGCTGGAGTAAAACTCGTGATTGCAGGAAGAAAAATTCGCTTCAATAGGCTATCTTTTACACGGCAGCAAAAACTACAAAAATTCCTTCACGCAGGGGATGCGTAAGCTAAGCAGATTTCCCTCATCCTGGTATAACACACTTGTGGTATCATCTCACCAAATATAATATATTTCTAAGTAAAACCAATGAGCAGAGGGTTGGGAGGGGACGATCTCAAGTCTCAAAACAAGAAAGTACAAATAACTCGCTTAATATTTGAGCTACGAAAAAATGCATAGAACGACAATTGTAAACCAAGATTGTTTCTATAACATTTTACTCATAATAGTGGAGATATTTTGAATTTTCGAATACCTTTCCCCCCTCTAAACCCCTACTATTGCATATCCGATTTAAGCCAATAAAAACTATTTTATTTATTGTTGACTGAAACGGTTAAACATCGAGTATAGTATAGTTCAAATAAACATTTTCCAATTAAGAATGTAAAATCTTGTTTTTGAGGTCATCACACTACGAAATTGTATGCATCTCTCATAATAAATGTGTTTTGAAAAACATATTAGGTATTTAGGATTTGAATAAAGTTCTATATGATATAACACCTTATTATTAATATGATATAAGTAGAAATGGGTGTTTACTGCAGGCTGAAAACTAAATATTCCAAATATCTGGGTTAATATTCATGCCAGAGAAAATATGTAAATTACAACATTTATAAGTACTTAAAATTTCAATAATATTAGTTCTATAACATTTTTCAATACACTTCGATCCGACTTATAATAAAGGAAATATCTAAAATTTTGGAATCCCCCTCTAAACCCCACTCCCACTGGCCCGATTTTTATCAATAACGAACTTGATCTTTCTTTTTACTTAAACCAATTAAATATCGATGCAAGGTCTTATAATTCAATGTTCTATTACTAATAATTATTTAAAAATCTCTGAAGTTTCATTTAAAAATGATTAATCAAGATGTAAATGCTTTAGTGTCATTGAAATATCAGACACTTCATAATATGACGAATGCACACAATATTGTTTGTCCATACTTCATATATCTCCTGGCGAGAGAATAAATTAAATCCAATTTAATTCAACCATGAGTTCATCAAATATAGGTTATCTAGCCAAATTCAATTTAGAAGTATTTCAATTGTTTTGATTGGATTTCATTTATATATTCAATGAAATATCAGGCAATCTAAGCAAATGACATTGCAAATGATTTGGTATACTTTTTTTGTTAATTAAATGATCGTGATTAATACAAATAGGGAGAAATCTAGAATAGTCAAAGGCAATTTATATTTTAAATTCAAAACACATAGTTAGCTCTGCCTCTTAAATCTGAATACATTTGTCTAGACCAGTGATGAGAAAGCAACAGCTGGTAAATATAAGAAGTAGCAATTTAATAGTTTTAAGGCAGCCAGTATAATTTAGTTTTAGCGTGTTAGATTCGTAACTATATGGCCTGAGTTCAAATGCAAGGAATAATATACTTAATATTCCATTTTACAAGCTCAGAAACTACTGCATTAAGAAATTAAGATTTGCTTTAGAAATATATTTACAATAACATAGTTTACTTCTGAAGCACCACTATTGACTTCAGTTAAAGGGTAATTTTCAAGCTTTTCGCCTACTTTATATTGTTCTGTGACTTAAGCTTAACGACTGATTACTATATACAATTACCTTTATTCTATTAGTTTCACTATTTTTTGGCAGGGGTTGTTTCATTGAAGTGTTTAAATAATCGATCATTCATCAGTATAATAAATAATAAGGAGATTTCTAACAGCTGTTTTCTATACACTCCACTAGCTAGTTACTGATATGTCTTGATGTGTGAGTCTAAGTGGATGCTAGTATATAAACTTAGTGAACGTGTGTGAAGTGGGATGATGTAAACTCTTGATAGAAGCTGAACAAGTGAAAATTATAGAGATGGAAGATGGAATAAATATATTAAAAAAGAGAAGTAAGTTTTTCTAAGAAAATAGCTCCTGTTGATCAATTCATAACTCTAGAAAAATTATTCTTTCTCCAAATATCCACCTATCTCACCTCGTACTGACAAAAATAAGTTCCGTTCAGACTTTAACACACAAGCGGATGCAATTTTTATTTGACCTCTCCCAAATTCGACGTTTAATTGTTTCATTTTAAAAATATGAAGTTTGTTAATGGCTAACACCATATAAGACAGACTGGGACTTAGAGAAGGGGCAGATTTAAAAAATATATACACATCTCGTATATTAAGGTTCGAATTGTAGTATTCTACAATTGATGTACTATACATTTTTATTTAACTCAAAAATGAAGGGAGTTAATTATTTTTTTTAAATTTCAGGCTTATATAAAGCCAATTGCCAATTCATCTCACTTTAAACATAAGCTGCTATATAACTTATATGACAAAAATAAAGTAACCGTTTTCTTTTTGGAATGTCTTCTATACAAAGGTGCCCAGATGAAGTGGCAGACCTAGGTTTTAGCCAAGCAATTGGCCCCTGGTCAGAAAGTATTTACACATCATGAAATATATAGAGCTGAGCAAATGAAGTTAAGTTGTTTTACGTATATGAATCCGGGTACATGATACTCATGAAATTTAGATTTGGAATAACTTCTCCACCAACCTGAAATAACTTTTCGTTCATCGGAACAATGATTACCATTTTGTTGTTTTCTAAAACGCCTTGAATTTTGAATTGAATAAATGTGAGCCCCACATAAAGCGTGCTGTTCGTGATAGAATCAGCTTTTAATAATGGCATTGTTTTCTCTTTCATTCGAAAATTGCGTGACCGCCAACCTCTCGACAAACAACTTGACGAATTATCAGGGAAAGAGAGGAATTAAAGAAAAAATAAATCATGGGAAAAAGAGATGCTTAACAAAAGCCCGTTTCGAATTTTATAATAAAGTGTTGAAGAAATTCCTTCTAGAAGGGTTGAAGATTATTAATGATCCATTTTACACTAACAGTTGTTTCTCGAAGGGAAACAGGGCAGAAGTGGGGGTTTAAAAAAAAAAAAAAATCTGTTTTGTTCTGGAAGGAGGTGCTCCGCCCCGGTCTTTAAACTGTTTCTAAAGGCCCTTGAAGGAATAACAATTAGGTTGTGAAGGGAAGTCTAAAGGCAATTAAGGGAGACTGTAAGCCCTGGAAGGAGGGACGGAGTGTGTTTTAAGGGTTGTTTCTTCTGGTTCCGGTTTCAAGAAGCAGGACACGTTGTGCACTTAGCATCAATCTCCATTGGACCTAGCAGCCCGGGTCACGTAGGCCCCAGACCAAATCCTCGGGTATAGACACCCCAATACGGCAATTTGTATGTGGACCCTCGGGCTCGCCCATATTTTCGGCAGCTACATTGCGAATTAACGCACGCCACCCCCCACTGTTTACCTATGTATAACCGTTTTGTTACCCGCTCCGGGGGAAGGTTACTTGCATTTTTAATGCAATTTACCTCGGGACACCAATTAACCGCCCCCTCCCCAGTAATCTAAGCAGGGCAGGCAGGCCCTTAAAGCCTTAATATCCACAGCCCTTGCCCCTTCTCTACTTTTGTAATCTGAGAATCCTGCGGCCGAAACTATTGTCTGCAGCAATAAGGTCCAGGATTATTTCCATTCCTTTGTACAAAGAATTATCAAGAGAGATTAGTGCTTGAATAAATGAGACAATAAGCGACAATAGCTTAGTTTCTCTCTTTTTAGCTCTTTAAAACCAATTTCATTTAAGAAGCTCTAAAGCGATAAATTGAAGAAAAAAGTAACCACGCTTCCTTTGTTCCCTACTTGTGCAACCGATTTTTGTCTTTTCATTTGTTAAACCTAATTTTTAAATATTCAAATGAACCTATTTTGAGATTCAACCACCATTTCCATGTATATTTTTTTATATGCAACAAAATAAAATAAATAAATCTTCTCGTATCATAAGCTAAGAATTAATTACTTCAGACGTACATTACTTTAATTACTTCAGAATTAGATTTATATAATTTAAAAAAAAAATCATAAAAGAATAAATTTTAATTCCTGCGAAAATAAAACAATTCTAATTTTTATTAAACTCATCATAGAAGCCATATAAAAAGGGTTTATGTTAGCTGTCTGAGTTAAAGTGTTGGTCACGATGAGCATGGTAAATGTAATTTTCAGGAGTAAAACTCTTTTACGCTCTGCCAGAATATATATAATCTATAATATTGAATCATATTCTTTGTTTAAAAATTAACTGAAGAAATTCATGTCTCGAGGGTATTTTACGCAGAAGATGAACACTATCAAAAATATTTAATTATTAACTAAAACTATGAAATATTTGTCTTAAAAATCGATCAAGATCGGTGGGAGAGGCTTCTTATCAATAATAATGCTTGTCATCTTTTAGTAAATTAGCATGTCTTTAAATTAAAAAAAATGTATGTCATATATTTAGAGTGGTATTAATACTGCTAGCGAAATTAATTTATTGCATAGAATTATTTTAATTGATAGATTTTTAAATATGTATTCATGGAATTCAAGCTAATTTTTTACAGATGCATTATATAAGTATAAATGTTATTCAATAATATGCATAAGACATATTAGAATATATGTTACATATTAATTGATATATTAGGGATTTTTTATAGAAATGAAACCAAATTTGAAGTATCTATTATGTTATTTTAATATTTAATGGAAATAAGTACATTTCATTTTCAATTTAAAACACTATTGGGATTTAAACTGTTTCATAACAATGAAGTTCTAGTTTCTTGCAAGGTCTTGTTGTTTTCATCAGGGATTATTGCAGTGGATTCAATTTCGAGTGCCTTGACCCCAAACAGAGTAACCGCATAACTACTGACCACATGCATCAACTGACCGCATACAAATTACTTCGAGACCATCTCATAGATTTTTTCGTTTTGTTCTCCCCACCGCCCTTGAGTTAATTTTTAAATGGATCTCTTTATTGCGGAATGTCTTCTCCATGTTGCGGAAGTGTGAAAGATTGGCGTGCATTTGATTGTATTGTATTTTTAACTTGGTTATCACTCTCACAGTTTAAGTCATTTGATATTTGTTTCGTGTGGAGGTTAATGAGGAGGCAATGAAGTGTATTTTCGGATTATGAGATTTAAATGTTTGAATATTTGTTTTGTCCCTCCCTTTCTCCTCCGAGACTTAACAACCCTAGAGATGGGAGGTAGTTTGTTGTTGAACGCACTGTACCCACCCACTACGTACTGGTTCAAGGCTAGAGACTACATACTAGATTTTATTTAGCTGTAAGGTTACAAAGGAATGATCTTAGGCTTCTACACATTTTCTCGCTTCCCACTCAGCATCCTAAGGCACTTGAGTAGCTATTTAAAAAAAGAAGTAGCCTCCTTCTGTCTGCAATGACACACATTGCCCTGTTTACCTGTTGGCCCCTTCCCACCTTGGGATTTCACAGGACATTCATGGTTATTGATTTTCTTTGTATATCCTTTCCATTGATAATTATGAATATATATAAATATGTCTAAAGAAAAAAACAATAAAACATAGGAAAATAATAAATGTAAAAGTCATTTGCTAGACTTTCTGAAGTTCACCTCCGTCACCCGTTCGAGTTAGTACTTACAACGGACAATGTTTCTTGTCCGATTACCTTAAGGTAAACATCTAGCTTTGAGTTATGGAGCACTAGTTGAATAGCGGGAGGCTAGTGATTAAATCATTCTGCTAATATGGCTAAGTCTATTTGACTCTCTTCTATCCCGTATACATGCCAGCTGACTTCTGGTAACCTACCCATTAACCACTAGAGTCATGAAAATCCAAGGATTTCACTTGAAAAGTATATTTTACCGACGGTTGAACAGTAACATTAACCTATTTTCTGGTAGTCTTATCATCAACTGCTAAAATTGACTATTTACGTGAAGTGTGTGACTTATTTAATTCTAGCCCAATTTTGTATCTTAATTTATTTTCTCCATTTTGATTCATGATTTTATTATTCATTTTCTGCACATACTTTAAAATAAATATTAATATGGTTCTATTTTTGTTTATTATATCTTGAGTTCATTTTGTTGAGTTTGGTTTGTTAATTATTTTATTTAGGTTTATTTTTTTCATTTTAATTGACAGTTTTTATAGCAAAATTACCTTGTAGAGAATGTTTTAATGTGCTTAAACGCATATGTTTTTTTTTTTTAATTTTTCATAATTTTAACAGAATCCTAGAAGAACGAAATACGTATCTTAAAAAATGTCAACTACACTAATATAATAAATGTTAAGCCTCCTGATTGACTATTAAATCACTGATCATTTCATGTTGATCTTAAATATTAAGTCTCGTTTACATAGGATTTTAATTAAGGTATAAATATATACAGTAGAATATACGACACCATATGGAAAATCTGCTTAACTGAAGCAGGCTCTGCGTAATGGGCATCGTAAAACTATAATATTATTTAAATAATTAGAGTTGAAATGTTATAAAGTGCTAGAAAAAGAGTCTGTTCAAATTGTGATAGAGCATGACTTATACGACTGAGTTAATGAATTTAATGGGACTGAGAATGAAAGTATGATTGAACCCTTTACTATTACTATTAATATATTTTTCAATTAGGTATATTATTTGTTGGATTACATATATTACTCAATTATATTATATAAAAATATATAATATGTTCAATATACATAGGGAACGGGCATAAAACACGTTAGACCAACAACTGACATCTGTAAATTCAATTTAATTTTTTTCATTTTATGGGGTTTATTACATCGTACGAGACGCATTTTAATTATTTTGGATTATATTAATTAATTTTTCTTTTGATATATTTTATCTCTAGCTTGGCTATAATCAAACCTATTGGTTTCATGAAACAAAATTTTTAATAAGTATCTTTAATACGGACCCGATATTATTAGTTCTTTAGAGAACTTCAGGTCGTCTGTTTCTGGATTCTTAATGGGTATAAAAGTATTTTCTGGCTTGATTAGCCTTAGAAGTATACAATCGACATCAATTCAATTATAAAAACTAATAGTGAGTTTAATAAAATAACCTCAGGGGCTTAGGTTAGCCAAGTGAGCTAAAGCGGTCGTAATCTCACATGGTAAGCCGGGAGAGGCGTGTTCGATTCACACATGGGAAATAGGAATTTATTTAATGACGAACTCATTAAATAAAATCCTTAATCCTACCATGGCTAGAAAAGTATTGTAACCTGTAGATAACCTGTCGCAATTAGCCACATTAGCACAAAGTAGACGTAAATAACATCTCGTTTTTAGGTAGTTAACATTTGTGTGTGTTGTTTTAGTCATTTCTTATGTCATGTATGGTATTCATTGACGTCAGCTTTGTTAATTTAGTAGCCTAGTCGCGACGGATTATACAGGTTACCACCCTTTTCGAACCAGGATAGGACTAAGGATTTTGTTTAATGAGTTCGTTACTAAATAAATTCCTATTACTCCCGAGGAATTGAACTGTAGGTTTACCAAGTGAGATTGGGACCAACGCCTTAATTTCTATGGCTAACCCGAGTGCCTCGTTTTGTCAATTTGTCATGGTTGAGCGATACTGCATTGGTGTTCCAGGGCTTCAAAATATGCAGATTTGTTTCCTGAAATATGGTCTTTATTTAATACACATCTTAAAAGACTCTTCATATTATACAAATTCTGTCTTCATTTTATTTAACACTAATTAAACTCAAAATCCCTTCTAAAGTTTGTTTCTGAGTTTCCAAATTGAGAAATGTTATAAGTTTTTTTTTTAAATTTTTTTTGTTGTAGCTATTAATTTTTTATTTATATTAACGTACACTTTTTGCAACTAAGGCTAATTGGGACGGGGTTTCTACAGGTTACCACCCTTTTCTAAGGATTTTATGTAATGAATTTCGTCATTAAATGAATTCCTATTGCCCATGCGAGAATCGAACTCACCACTCAAGGTTTTACGATGTGAGATTGAGGCCAACGCTTTAATTCACATAGCTAACCTGAGCCTCGTTGTAGCTATTACACACACTCATTGGTAACGGATTCTACTATTGCATATTATCACAATTTACAGTACATTTTAGTGAGTTCTTCTATCTACTTTAAATTCAATAATAAATGAGTTTATTACCCAATGTTTCAAATGTCAAATGACACTGAGTTGATTATGAAAGAGACTTTTGAGGAAATGGGACTGGGGTATAATGGGATGAAAAATCTTTGGGGAAAAGGGAAGAGACATTTGTAGGGATTCGAACCTTACCAAATCCCTTCGCATCACTTATACATGAGCCGGGACATGGATGGCTACTCCAATAGATGTCCCCCTCCCCCTGCTCTCTCTTTCTCTCTCACACTCTCTCTCTCCATTTCTCCATATCTCTAGATAGCCTCTGCTCTGTAAATATTGTATTTCTCCTGGCCGCGCGCTTGAAAATTGTATCAAAGTCAAGTACACTGATAATAAAATGAATGAAGTGAATTAGACGGGCCCTTATCAAAATTCCTGCTCCATCTCCAGAGTTACTAACACATAAAATTACGACATTAAAATCGATTTAGCAGTGCAAAAAAAGTAAAACCAATAATGAATGCAATAATATAAAAATAAATATTATTATTATTTATCAACGTCCACTTTTTGTTTCTATGGTTAATTCTGACGGATTGTCTACAGCCTTAAGGGAAATCAGCTAATGAGGTTGTACTCATAACGGAATTTTCAAAAATTTTCTTCAAATGTCCATCGATCCTACCTAGTAGATGAAAATGAGGTCCGTTCAAAATTATATCTATAAATATATATATATATATATATATATATATATATATATATATACATACATATTTGTCTGTTACCGCTCTAGCGGTCGTAATTTTTGTTTAATCGTTACCAAACTCGATATTTAGTCATTTTATGTAAAAAGAATGATCAAGTTCATTAACGGCTAAAATCGGACCAGTGGGAGAGGGGGGGGGTTAAAAGGGAGGATTTTTAAAAATTCGAAATACCTTCGTTACTATACGTCGGATCGAAAAATAGTACAGAATCAGTCTTATTGCAAATTAAATTTACTATAATTATTGTTGTATACATTTATTATCTATCTTGAATATTAACTGAGATATTTGCATTTTTATTAAATATGGGCGGCTAACGGACGAATGACTACCGCCAAAAACTAGTTCGGCTGTTTCCCTAGCTGTTCGGCTCTCGTGAAATTTCTCTATTGTAAACCATCACGTGGTAGATCTGCTTAGTTTACGGAGCCCCAGCGTGACGAACTTTTTATTTAATGAATTCTAATAAGTAAATTCCTATTACCCAGGCGGGAATTGAACCCCACTCTGCATTTTCCAAGTGAGACTAAAGCCAACGCTTTAACTCACATGGCTAACCGAAGACATGTTCATTCATTAAATTACTTTTACTATTATCCCTGCCTTCTGATTACCACTTATGATAAAACAATGATCTTATACAAGACTGGTGAATTTCCATTTAAAGGCCCTTTAAATTCCGTTTTCTTGTTGCTTTTATTATCATTATTACCCGTTGATTTTTTATTCAGCATCATTTCAAGTGACAGAAACGTCTGGTGTTTCTAATGCGCATTGTACCCATCTTCATCGTTCTCAATCTTATTAAATTTTTATCAATTCTACTTGGAGTAATAAGTGAATTTCACTACTGAAACAATATGACAATAAAATGTAATGCAAAGAATATCTATATATTCGAAACATGACGCCCCACATTAGTTGTTTTGGGGAGTTTGTCTTTGAGAGGAAGGTTTATCATAGCCTTGTCTACAGCTCAAATCGTAGAGTGCTTGGACAGTAGTTCACAGTTGCGGTTGAGTGGCGAAAAATGTTTTTCATAAATGGAAAATAATGCAACTATTAATTATTTACTGACGTTATCTTCTGACCTAAAATTAATAAAATGCTGCGCCCACGATAATCTTAGTTGAAAAATAAATGTATTCATACTTGTAATTTTTAAGCACGGTATTTTTTCGTTATGGAAGTGCACTATAAACTAGTTGTATGTCGTTTCCACCCCATCGTGCAGACGAAAGAAACCTCGAAGGGTTATTTTTTTTCCTTTATCTCTTTTTCTGCTGCTAAAATTAATTTTCTCTCCGATTATAGACTAAGGGATGCTGAGACGGTAGTCCGTTGCAATCTAAACAAACTACGGGGCACTTAGCCTTCACAAATAATCGGTTATTATCTTTCGATCAGCAATTAAATTGAATTCAGGTTTTTATTTTTTAATTAGGCTCCGTCGGCGCAATCAAGAACAAACAGGCAGCCTCTCCCGGTAAGTGGTTTTCAATGGATACGTTTGACGGCCGATTTCTGGTTCCACGACTTCTTTCAATGAATGTGAGTTCTTTCGAAGGACCTACCGGAGGTTCACCATTTTCCCGCGAAACGCAAGATGTCTGACTATGTCGACTTTAGTAAAATCAAAGAGTAGGCCAAACAAATTATGGTAAATCGATTTATTGATTTCCTGCACAATAACTCTGATTATTATGTTGACATTTGCAAAGCATAGCGTTGGAAAACTTCTCAACTAGTTGTGATTGATTAAAGGCTTTACCTGTAAGATCCAATAACTGCGGTTGTTGACTTCAGTGAAGATGAGAGAGTTCAGCGCAGCATCCATTATTCCGGATAGCACTTGAAAATGGCACGGATGTGCTGAAAGGCCAAGTGCAACACAGTAAAAGTCTCTCAAGTGGGAGCTGCAGGAAACATATTTCTCACATTTGTTGTGTAAGGATTAATCTCAAAAAGTAAAAGTTCAATGGGAACATTATTTGGTATTTGAGCTTCAAATGAAGTATTTCATAATATAACAGCTTATTGTTAATATGACATGAGTAGTGAGGGATTGCTTAAGGCCACAAAACTAAAAAAATCTCCTTTAATACTAAAGATACAGAATAAATGTATATAACAATATTTATAGTACATTTTATTTTCAATAATCGATTCTATACAATTTTTCGATTTGGCGTGAACTCTGTTATTACATTTTTATAATTTTCAAAATTCTTCCCCTCTAAACCCACTGATTAGATTTCAGCCATTATCGAACTGGACCTTTAGTTGTTTATGAAACTCTTATATATCGAGTTTGGTTACGATCAAATAAAAATTGCCACCACTAGAGGGGTAATGGACAAGTATATATATAAAATTTTGAGCGGACCTCATTTCGTCATCTCCTAGGTAGAATCGATGGACATTTGAGGAAATATTTTGAAAATCGCGTCATGAGTACGACCGCAATTGCTGATTTCCCTTAAGGGAAGTCTGCTAAAACCTACATTGTAGGAAGACTTTTCTTCATATATGAAGATCTCTTACCGTGTCCTGCCGTAGGTACAAAGAGCACATATGACGGAATACCCTATGAATAAATGTAAGAACGAATTAATTTTTGAGATGATCTCAAGTCTTTTCTGCTGGATGAACATTAATCTTGTAAGATGAGACTTTTGTGTTTCTAAAAAGGCTCTTAACACCAATAGATCTCGGCCTTTTTTATACATTTTTTTTAACTCTTTGGGATCTGTTAGTGGATATGAGAGACGTCAAATGTAAATCGATGTTTGTTCTTTGTGTGGTGTATGTGACACGGAAACGGTGACATGTATAATAGAGTAGGTCCCTCTTAGGAAGTAGATGAAAGTGGGAGGCCTCACTCGGCCATTGTGCTTTGGAACAATAGGGGTGAGTGTCAGCTCTAGTCATAAATAAAGAACCCTGATTTTTTTCCCCTTGACACAATTGTTTCGTCCTCTGTTGTGGTTAAGTGCACCTACCGGGGGATCTCGGCTCCCGTATGGAGTTTCAATAAATCTCATGGGATATGTATAAAAAAAAAAAAAAGATCAACACTTTACCTGCAGACTTAACCGCTCACCTGAGGAATTGGTCATCTTCAATTTATACTCCATTCCTTCAACAAACAGTAGTTTCCAGGAGTCCTTTGGAAATTTCCTGGGATAAATATAGCCATGTATGAATTTTCTGAGCTCCGTGCAAAGGTCCAAATAAAACTATTGATGCACAAATAAGAAGAATTTAACTTGTAGACATTGTAACGAAACATTAACTGTACATCACATATTGACTAACTGTCGACGAAGAGACAATTTAGACATTCCACATGACTTACAGGAACTTTTGACCGATAACAGTAATTACACAGACTCAATCATTAAACATCTAAAAGACATTAATATATACAACACACAAATCTGCAGTTTCCACACACAAACTACTTCTCACTTCTTTCCTATATTAGCAGGGTGTATAAACATTAATTTTATTTATTATTATTTTATTTTATTTTTATTTTTTGGTTTCCCTTTCCCTTCCCCATTTTTTATTTATTCATTTTTTTGGTTTTCTCTTTTTCCTATTTTTTTTATCTATTAATTTCTTTGCTTTTCTCTTTTCCTTATTTTATTATTATTATTTTTATTTATTTCTCCCCCCCAGTCGATCATACATTTTCATTTATATTATTTTCCCCACCCTGATGTTTCCATACAATATTGTTTGTTTAATATAAAAATGGCATTCCAATTCTATCAAAAACCACCTTTGTTCACTCCTTTTACGTTACCTTCTTTCTATTTTTTTTGCTATTCGCTTTTTTGTCCACGATTTAATTATGAGTAAATCGCCGGTGTTGCGGAACTCATTTAAATAAATAAAAAATTAACTGAGACAGCAGACAGGTTCACAGTTTACCCTCAAATACATCTGGAAATTACTTTACTTAAAATGTTTGATCAAAGTTGGTTAGCATTCATCAATACAACTGTCGACGTCGAGGAACATTCTGAATAATTATAATTTTTACACCAAGGATAATAGAATTTCTATAGTCAAAACAAATATATTGATCAAAGAAACTTATGAGGTAGGCTTCCTATAAATGTTGAAGGAGTGAGACGGCCCTTCCCTTGAAATCACCAAATCTAGGAAACTCAACTTCCCCTCACTCTCCATCTCCAAAGTAACCTTAACTGCCTACGGCAACTGTTGA
Source organism: Riptortus pedestris (assembly GCA_019009955.1). Lineage (NCBI taxonomy): Eukaryota > Metazoa > Arthropoda > Insecta > Hemiptera > Alydidae > Riptortus > Riptortus pedestris. The sequence continues at coordinate 50,352,284 of CM032229.1, forward strand.
TATAGTCCATAAGACCCCTCATATCATTCTCAGCCCCCGAATAACTTATGATGATGTCATCAACATAACGCCCCCAGAAATTGATATGATTTCGGTATGGGTTGCGATTAGACATCAAATATTTGCATTCCAAATAATCCATAAACAACTCCGCAGCTAGTGGGCTAATCGCAGATCCCATCACAAGGCCGTTTTCCAGGGCATAAAAACGTCCCTGAAATTTGAAAAAATTTTGGCCCAAACATACCTGAAGAAGATCTAGGAACTCTTTGGCTATTACTGGGTTCAGTTTCTTAATTTTGAAAAACAAATCAAAAACCCTCACCACGTCCTTGGGGGGAATGTTAGAAAACATGTTCTGTGCGTCCAATGATGCCAAAAACCGGTTGGAGGGATATTTGCTGTTCGGATTATTGATTTTCTTAATCAAGTCTGAAGTGTTTTTCAAAGAAAAACTGGGTTTGAAATCTACCAGGGTTTTAAATTTGTACACTAGTTTTTTGGCTAATTTTTCAGTGGGGGATGAGGCAAACGACACGATAGGTCTCATGGAAATATTGTCTTTATGAGTTTTTGGTAGACAATAGAGAAGCGGGGGCAGGGGATCATTTGAATTAGCTGGTTTATTTCATACGGTTGGAAAATATGAGATATGTTCTTAAGGGATTGCCTGACCGTATTGTTATACTGCTCAGTGGGGTCCTGATGTAACTGCTTACAACCTAAATCCTCCAAGAGGGCAGATGATTTTTCAACATACATTAGTCTTGGCATAATTACCCTTATCTGCTTTTGTAATTATTAGGTTGTTTTCTTTCAATTTCATATTTAATCTGTTAAGAACTTTTAATTCAGAATTCGATTTATGTTTTCCCGGAGTTTGATTTGCTATAAACTTCTCTATTTCAATCCCCACTTCCCGAACCACCGGGCTGTCAACAGATATGGACTCAACAGCTGCCATAAGGCTCACAATATCCTTTTTAGAAGGAGGTTTTCTTAAACAATACTGTAACCCTTTATTTAAAATGTTTAATTCCTCGGTCTCCAAATTGACATTACTTAAATTAATTACTCTGGGTTGTTGAATGCAATTTACAGTACCAACATCCAGGTCTTTATTTTTCAACTCCTCGCAATTTAAAAGTCTAGGAGAGCTCGTATTACGATTTAAAGGGCCAGTAGTTTTAGTGTCAATACAATGGGAATTGTCATTAGTAGCGTTATCAATGCTAGCAGAATTAGAGTTAATAGGATTAACGCCTCTAGGAGTATAGCGGCGCCTGGGATTAAATGTACTATTCTGCAATGATTTCAATTTCTTATTAATATTCGCTTCTTTTTCAGCTATTTTACGAGCATGCAAATTAACAACATATTTTACGTACTCTTCCCAGACATATGCTCCCAAGGATTAAGGATGCGGTCGATCCACTGGATAGATCTGGTGTGTATCGGGTTGCTTGCCTGACTTGCGGAAGCTCATATGTGGGGCAAAGTGGAAGGAAGCTAAGAAGCAGATTAAAAGAGCACCTTTCCACCAAGACTTCGGAGGTACGTAAACACATGATAAATGAAGGCCATGAAGCAAATGCCGTTGAGTTCGAGGTGCTCGACCACCTTGGCAAAGGGAAGACAATGGATCTAGTAGAACAGTTATGGATCAGGATGGACATGCTAGAAGATAAAAATATTAATATTAGGGGGGAGGGTGGCGTGCTCAGGCATGTTCCGTCCTCTGCAGTAGCTGCCCTGGCCCGAGTAATAGGAACCAACTCTAGGTCAGTTCCTCTCCATCTCCTAGTTATTTTGTTGTTTATTGCTTTTAATATTTATTTGTAACGTTCTAGTCATAAGTGTAGCATTGCGTTTTATATATATTTGTTTGTTTTTTAATATTCGACTACCTTTGTTGACTTTTATATATATATTTATTTATTTATTTATTCATGTATATATTACATGTTTTTGAAACTATAAATGTTGTGTCACAGAGCACTGATGATGGGACGGTTCGCCCCGAAAGTACTTTGCCTGTAATAAAGAAATATTAAGAGTGGAGGTGTTTGACCTTTTTGATCCTTCCGTTGAAACTTATGAGAGTTTAATTTGATAATATCCACTGATATTTATGGTTTAATCGATAAACTGAATACTGAAAATGAACTCCATTTTCCACAATCATCTACACATTGTTCTATATCGAGTTCTGCATTAAACATAGTAATAATAATGATTATTAGTAAACAAAATCAGCTGACAGTTTTCATAAATTCACTGAAATCAATATGCCTTATAAATCTGTATAATGTTACGTTTGTTAATATAAAACGATATGTACTTTGTTTAATTTTGTTGTTCATTTTTAAAAATGTGTTCTTAGAAAGATAAGTTCTTCTTCATATTTACTTTTTTCTTACTTAGGTTCCTCCATTCAATTTCCTTTATTTCTTGGTGGAACATTTCCCCCTGCTCATCAGGAAAATTTCCTAAGTATTCTGAGACATGAGAGTATCCTCCAAACTCATGTGCCAAACATATTTCCTAGTCGGATCATCAATACTCATACATCTAGTATCCTTGAGGTTACCAAGCTGTTTAACAACTACATGGCTTCCTTCTCGTTCTGGTATCTGGAATATTATCCTTGGAGTCCTGCTTATAGCTTTTTTACCAAAACATTTTATCAACCCTTGCTTTAAAATCAACAAGGAACAAAGTTTCTCTAATAACAATATAATAGTGGAAAAAAACAAAAAAAAAAAAAAAACAGAAAAAACATGCCAGCTCTTGAAAATTGCAAGGGTGTGCCTTTCAAGGCCTACTGCACTAAAATAAAATCTTCATATTGAGAATACTTTTCTTCATGCCTATATTCGAAAACTCCCTCTTCCGGCGTCCTAAACTTGGTGACAGCCAGTCGAGCTCCAGCCAGTACAGAACTTTTTTTTTGTGTGTGTTATGGCATTTCTTCATCCCTCCATCCCTAAATATAATAATATTCCTTCAGGCAATACAACTTCTTGCGATGGACAACACTTTTTAGAAGATTTCCCTTAAGGGAAATCAGCTATTGAGGTCTTACTCATGGTGCGATTTTCGAAAAATTTCTTCAAATTCCATTGAGCCTACTTACGGAAAAAAGAAAATGAGGTCGTTCAAAATTGTATATATATATAAATTTATCTATCTATCTATCTCTCTCTCTCTTCCGCCCCCCCCCCCTGTGGTCGCAATTATTTTTTTTATATCGCCATATAATACTATTATGTAAAACAAAAAGATCAAGTTCGTTAACGGCTGAAAAGTTCGTGAACTGGGAGAAGGGAGGGGGTTCAGAGGGGAGGAATTTCAAAAATTCGAAATATCTTCGTTATTATAAGTTGGGTCGAAAAAGTGTATAGAAACAATGTTATTGAAAATTGAATTGCCTATAAATATTATTATATAAATATTTTCTCTATCATGAATATTTATGGAAATATTTGGAGGTTTTAGTTTTCAGACTTCTCGAAACCTTCGCTTCTACTCATGTCATATAGACAATAAGCTGTTATATCGTGAAGTGGTTTATTCTAAGCTTTAATACTAAGTATTGGTCTCATTGAACCTTTATTTTTGAGATAAGTGCTAATATGTGGCGCACGTGGGAAACCTGCTTAGTTAACGCAGCCCCTGCGTGACGGACATTTTATATAGAGTGACTGTAATTAACTGGGTTGTTCACTTATGCCAGTGGTTCAGTCAATCAGAAATGGGTCGATCATCTTTAAGTTCTCAACGACACACCGAGCATGAAAAAGATGTGTATTTTAGGGTGGTAGAGGAGAATGAGCGTGTCCGCCTGTTTGTTTAAGAGAGCCGGGAGTGTTTAGACTGAGTTGGACAGCGGCTGTTAGAGCAAACTTCGTGTCCTAATGCCCCTCCTACCTTCATCTTCCCATACATGGGCCACTCGAGAGGTCGTGCTCGGCCGCCCCACCCGCCTCTCATCATCATCACCATCACAGTCATCCTCAGCGTCATTTGTTTGTGTAAATACATCAGGGTCAGGTGAACCACGGACCTTTGAGTGCCTCTTAGGAGGGGAACAACGCTCTCCTTCTTTTTTCCCCGAGTAGGCCTAAGGCGAGCCGAGACAGGAGAGAAACTGCCCACTTGTTGAAACAGATGTACTACCCGGAGAACGCTATTCGTCTTTTTCATTGTAGGGGAAGATGTATGAGGGATGAATGTGGAAAACGTATGTAGAACTGGTAGTAATGGAAAAACGTCCGTCACGCAGGGGCAGCGTAAACTAAGCAGATTTCTCACGTGAAGTTTTACAATAGAGAAATTTCACGAAAGCCAAGCAGTTAAGTAAACGGCCGAACTAGCTTTTGGCGGGAAAGTCACTCGTCCGTTAGCCTCCCAGATTTAATAAAAATGCAAATATCTCCCCTCTAAACCCACCCTCTTACTTGTCCAATTTCAGCCGTTTACGAACTGGGTCTTTCTTTTTACATAAAACGACTAAATATCGAGTTTGGTAACGATTAAACAAAAATTGCGACCGCTAGAGCGGAAACAAACAAATATATATATATAAATAGATATATACAGTTTTGAACGGACCTCATTTTGGCCATCTACTAGGTAGGATCGATGGACATTTGAAGGAAAATTTCGAAAATTCCGTCATGAGTAGAACAGCTGATTTCCCTTAAGGAATATTTTCAAGAATCTCAAGTTTATTTGTTAAAATCTTATGCTTTGTGTCAGCAAAAACATTTAAAGGCGACAGAATTAAGATTATAAATAGTAAACAAATTTTTAAAACGTCTAGACAACACACACGTACATATTTACACAGTTAAAATGCTAAAATAAATATCATAATTTACATAAATATATAAGAAGGAGACTCTAAGAGAGGAATCCCACCATCATCAGCTGTTAGGTGGACTCCAGCCGGCTGTAGGCAGCATCTGCAAATGGAGATAGGTTGTCGATTGCAAAGTCTCTAAATCGCAGCACATCCAGTGCTTTATTTACATTTTTTAGCAGATTTCCAGGGAAATTTTGAGAATTCTGAAAATTCGAAATATCTCCGTTACTATAAGTCGGATCGAAAAAATGTATTAGAATCAATCTTATTGAAAATTAAATACACTATAAATGGCGTTATATACATTTATTCTCTATCTTGAATATTAACCGAGATATTTGCATTTTTCAGTTTTCAGCCTTGAGTAAACCCCACTTCTTGTAGTGTTACATAAATAATGCTCTGTTATATAATAAAATATGTTAATTGAAGCCTAAATACCAAATATTGTTTTCATTAAACTTTTACTTTGTGAGATATATGCAAATACGTTCTGTTGACCCCCCCCCCCTTCTTTTGTTTTTGGATTACTAAAATTTGATGGATTGAGATAAAACTGATTCTGATTCATTACAAATTACACTACTAGCTTTAGTAAATTGTTTTCAATAAAATTAAAATATTATATTCAAATATATTTCATTAATTGCTTGTCTTTCCGGTCTATCTATGCAGCACTACGAGGTTGGCATGCCTGTTTGTTTACAATTCAGCCTTGTATTGTACATTTACTGAGCATTCACGGCTGTGTTACCTCTATGGATATTTATGTATTGTAAACCTTCACGTGGGAAATCTGCTTAGTTTACGTAGCCTCTGTGTGACGTACTTTTTCCGATAGCGGAGCTTGCCCAATTTTATTTCTGTTCATTCCTTCAAATTCATTTCACGATAATTCAAATAAAGGGTTAGAACCGCCAATATAAATGATACTATTGTCATACCTCTCGGTGGAGACCGTCGTCACTGGCTGATAGTTGAGTACCGCTGGCAAGCGCTTTCGACACTTTTAACAGGCTTGAAGATGATGCCATCGCATCGAAAGCGCTTGCCAGCGGTACTCAACCATCAGCCAGTGACGACGGTCTCTACCGATAGGTATGACAATAGCATTTCACGATCCTGTCGTAGACTGTAGAGGTATTGATATTCTAAAGGTTCCCAGTCGCAGTTGTGCTTTCTGCATATGACGCTTAAACTTAGAGGTAGTCATTTAAGTGCTCCTTCGATTTTCTCTTTATCGTCCGCCCGCAATAATTTGTTCATCATTGGTTTGTTGAGAGAGATATACTTCTCAAAGCCCGATGTAAAAAAAAGTATCTCGAAATAAATATGCAAATAATATTATTGGGCGTAAAAAGAAAACTTTTTGTTTCGTCTTTTCGTTCCCTTTGTTAGGCACTTTCTTTGCACTCTTTACGAACTTAACTTATTTAAATCTTTCAAGCAGCTGAGCTCAATATCCCCGAAATTTTACCAAAGCCAATTATCCTCTTTGGAAGCACTCTCGGACAACAATCCCCATCTGGAAAATACAAACTGGAGTCCCCCTTTTCCAAAGAATTAATATTTAGCCCCCACAAACTCTATCATCTTATTAGAGAGCCTCCCCAACAACACGGGCCGTACTAAACCCTCCCAATTATTAGGGAAGAAGGTAAAACGTTTTAGGAGTAACTTTACCTATTACTCCAGCTTTATTGGGATTAGGGGGATCCCTCGTTTTGTTTTCCCTTCCATAGTATTATTATATCGTATTTTAACTTTAGGGGCTCGGTATGGGGGGGGGGTGCCTCGCCCCCCCCCCTTTCCCACTCAGTAAACTTTAATAGACGTCAATTACTGTCTTCCTCTTCCTTCTAGACATTCTTTAAAGCTCAATCCTCCTTCTAATATGTATCATTAAAACACGATTACGCTCTGCTGGCTTGTGCATCTTCCATCTTTCTAACCGGCCTCATTTTCATATCTAGAATGGAATGATTATCTTTACAATGTCATCAGTTTGTTATTTGCTCCACGGAGACCTTTAGTTGCTCCAAGAGAAACGAAGCTAATCAATCAGTTCTTGCTCTGCATTAATGAACTAACTGGCTGTCTTACTCCTCGTTGACGGGTTAAAATAAAAATTATTTCCCGCCGAAAAATGGAGTTTAGATTGATCAAGTTTAGAAATAACACATACCTTATCCGAAACTGTCATTTAATCTCAATCAAACGGCGAAAGGACGAATATTGACCAATTTATGTTTCCTTATAGGCATAATAATATATTCATTTAAATTTTCCATTATTTTAGCACAAACAGTTACGATATTTAGCCTGTAATTAACCAGCCGGATTTATGAACTGATACGTCAACGATTTTAATTGTTTTAATTATCTTTGTATGACTACTAAATAACATGACTCAAATTTAACCAGATATCCTGACTGATTACAAAGCGGAGACCAGAAGTTGAATATTAATTTGGTATTTAGTACTGTAAAATAACGTTTTAATATTGATATGTATGTTCTTAACGCAATTTATTCCTTTCATTTATCCGTTAAAACCAATTTTAACAACTAATTGACGAACATGATTTGATTACAAAGTATTTCCTTACTCTTGCTAATTGCTACATTCATTTTATTATCTTCAGGTTTATATAAAGAGAAATTATCGACTTCACTATAATTCTTGTTGGTGACCAGAGTATTCAAATGATTGTTTCTTCCAATATTAAGAAGATATATTTGTTCTTATATTTCAGTGTGTGTGTGTGAGCGTGCGTGCGTGCGTGTGTGTGTATGTGTGTATATATATATATATATATATATATATATATATATATAGTCTATGTCAAGCTTAGGGATACATGATTCGCATATACAAATGTCTTTTGAAATCATTTGGTCCATTTAAGGTTTGAAGGGTTTGACAGATGGAAATGTTGTCAGGCAAGAAGCCATAATTTTAACGTGGAAAAAAATGTTTCTCCTCGAAATTCAAATGGACTTTAGGACAAACCTTAAAATTTTATTTAAATAAAAGAAAATACAAATTATATTTCTGATCATCACTAATTTGAGTTAAAACTAAATTTAAAAATTGAAGAAAAAATTATTAATTTAAAAGATTTTCTATGCCATTAAATTGAGTTCTTTTGTACTTTGTTTACTTGTGGTAAACTAACAACAGTAAATCGCATGGTTTAATAAACAATACTTTTGAATTAAAAACAAATGATGAATAAAAAAACCATTGTTGCAAACAAAAATTAACTGCTTCATTTGACTATACATAGATGATCTCAATAAATCAGTAAATTTTTGAAAACTATAAAAGAAATTCACAAAATAAGTAACACAGTACATTTATTTTACACATTTTGAATTAGTTTTTAGTATTTGTTATTTTGGATCTGGTGTTCACAGAAATTAATAAAGAATACTTCATTTAATTGAAAATCTTACGCCTATATTAATTGTTTATTTATCATGATTTGTTTTTGTTTTTTTGTTTTGTGCCACTCATCGATGGTGATTGGCAAGATTTCTATTAAGGAGTAGTTAGAGTAATATATTAATTCCTCCACCCTGGTTGTACTTTATTTATATATTATAGAAAATATTCCTTAAATATCTGAGTGTTTCTTATAATTTAATAATCATTAATAATTTAATGAATATTAAATTATAAGATATTGAATGCTTTTAGTTTCTTAATATACTAACGATCGCATTTGCTTTCTGTTTCAGGTTTCGCCGTTGGTTTGAGAAGACTTGGCGTCTTCTTGCTTTGCATTTGTGATTGTTTAGCCTCTGTAAGTTCTGCTTCTGATAGTGATATATTAACGAATTAGACGTGTATATATTCTGTTTATAGTCTTAAGAGTTTTAGGACCTTTGTAAATTATTTCGAAAAATTTAAAAAAAAAAGTGTTTACCAGTGATCTTTGTATATATTTATAACTATTTATTTCCTATATCTTATGCTGTTGTGAAAATATGTAAATAAATTATGTAAATTTATTTAATGTTTATAACAAAACATTTTCTGGGAAGCAATTATTGATGTTTTTCCTTTTCTTTTTTCTAATAAAAAAAAAAGGATTATAATGTTAGTATTGTAAGGGTAAGGAATTATCTGAGAAAAATGAATTATAAAAATAATCTTTCCTTTTCCGTGTATCAAGCTTTCATAAGACTGATTGGCCGAAATGGTTCTTGCCTCCAAAAATCCCATGCTTCACAATTATTGTGGGATTTATATTTTAGAACGCTAGTTCTTATGTAAAGCTCTTATATATTCATGTTATAAATGCATATACTTATAATGTAAGATCCAAAATTGTTCCTATAATTTTTTTAAATAAATACTTTTATTGTTTGTTTCATACCAGTTCCACAGCCCTGAGTGGCAGCACAAATAATCAAAAACATTGTCTTTTATTGTATTCAAGCTTGTACAAGAAATGTCTGTAATGATGTCGTTGAGAAGATAATATTTTTCGATTAAAAGCTCTGCATGTGAAATATTGTTAGGTAAGAAGCTAGTCTCAAGAAGATATAATAAAAAAAGAACTAAAATTGTAAAATAAAATTGTGTTTGTTAAAGTATGTATCGATAAAAAACAAGAAGACTGAAAGGTGTGTGTATTGACTTTAGGGTCTGTGTAAATTAATAGGAAAAGCGCTGTGCTCAAATCTATTCAAATAATTGTCAGCTTCTTTATATATATTAAAATATATAATATATATTTAAAGAAAATTTAAAAAAAAAAAACTTTTTAAAATATATTGAAAGTATAATTATTCTGTATTTTATAATTATGGTGCTCTTTATGTCAAGATACGAATTTTTTATGATTTGTTGTAAAATCCTATTTATTTGTTCTGTATTTTGTAAATATTAGTTGATTGTAAATATAATTTTGAAATGCGAAGGAATACCACCCAAATAAAAATATTTTATAATGAAAGTTTAGTTTTTAATTACTTTTCCTATAGAGCCAAAGTTGGTGAATCGTCCTGCTGCTTGGAAATTGAGCTATTATTTTAATAGCCTGAACTCAGTAGCTGGAAACGTTTAATTATAGGGAGCCATTTTTTCCCTCTGTGTTCTCCCTCTTTATTTTTTTTTATATGTGTAATTTTTAATAAATGGAAATATAATTTTTGTAGTAATTAAAAATGTAAAACTCTCAGCAGGTAACATATATTTGAGAACAAATTATCTTTCTTAAAGATGAATAAAATTCAATAATTGTTTTTAGAGCGTTGAAACAAATTAGACTCTAGATTTAAATATTGGAGTTATTGTAATCTTGCAGATATAATTCTTTTTTTTTTTTTTTTACATATGGAATGGAGAAAATAATTTTTCAAGTAATAGGCTACTAATTGCAAATGGTTTTGTATAAACTACTTATGGTTAAAGTTAGATTAATAACCAGTTTTAAGAAAAGTGTACACCGATGAAGTACCTCCTATTATTTAAAATTAAATTGAATTATTTATTAAAGTCCACACAAACTAAGGTTAATTGGGACGGGTTATCTACAGGTTACCACCCTTTTCTCGCCAGTGTGGGACTAAGGATTTTATTTAGTGAATTCCGTCTCTAAATAAACATCTTTTGCTCAGAGCGGGAATCGAACTCGCCACTCTAGGTTTACCATGTGAGATTAAGGTGGACGCTGTAACTCAAATGGCTAACCTGAGCCCGTCCTATTATTTAAATACAGTTAAGCATTAGGACGACATGTTATACTCAATGTCAGACCTGATGACTGATTTGAAAATGGGCATGGACCAATGAAATAGAATTCTACATGGATTTCACAAGCCCAATCAACATATGGGACAAACTTCAGATAAAGATTTGAATGTGGAACACTCTTTCAAGATATCTGAATGAAAAACTAAAATTCAATAATTAATCATGGAGTTTGTCATTCAATTTTCAATATTAAACTGCCTAAGTTAAATGTTAATAATAAATTAATACATTTCTATTTATAAAATTAAAAATCACCCTGGCTAGAAAAGGGTGGTAACCTGTAGATAACCCGTACCAATTAGCCTGAGTTGCAAAAAGTGAACGTTAATAAATAATAATAATAACAATAATAATAAAAAAATCATTAAAAAATATTTAGTTTTATATTCATTGTTTTTGTAACAATCAGCTTCATTTGCTAATCAGTATATATTTGACTAAATAATTATTGGTGTAACAAATATAATGTACTTACACTTGCTGATTTAACACGTTGAGGACGCTAGATCGTTGAAAAATTTTGTCCCACTGGAGAATACAAGATAGAAAGTCACGGCGAGGGCGTGAGCCGCCCTCAACTTGTTAAAGAAAATAATTTTTTATCTTTTCATTGATAAAATTTTATATTCTTTAATTTCTCATTTTAATTTGATTTAAGAGGATATATATATATATATATATATATATATATATATATAATTTTAACTGCAAGGGTTTGAGCAAATGATGGATGTAAAACTCCTGTGGTGACATAAAAAAAATCATGATCTACAGAAGGCCTAAGGATTGATTCAAGACTGGGCTTGTCATGAAATTCTTATAAGGTAAGTTAGAATGGTAAGTTTAATTTTACACTATTACAGTTAAGAAAAGAATTAAGGTACTGGTACAGAATTTGAAGAAATTAAATAAAAGGCTAATCAAAACAAATGAATACCTCAATATGTGAATTATATGTGTGAACTACATGAGCCTCAATTTAAACAAAAAAAAAAACAACGCAAGAAATGTATATTATTTTGTCAGTCATTCATTCCCAACGTGTACTCACATGTATTTTTAATTTATTTTTTGTGCTTTACAAAAATGATTATTCGTATTATTACCAAATTAAAAGAATTAAATAACTGTACCAGAAGGAACAAAAGTCATGTTAAAATATAAACACGAAAATAAAAACATTTAAGAAGAATTAAGTTAAAAGAAATAAATGATTTAAAGGTCTAAACATGGTATAACTAAAGATGTGATTCATAATCTAGTAGCTTCCTAAAATACCAGATAATAAAAATTAAAACTGAAACAGCTCACAATATTTTAATATTTTGGGTACATATTGATTTTTCTAACGCGCTTTAGAGAAATGTTAAGATATGAACTATCGATTGTGAGTCGAAGTCTTTGAGTTGGTCATTATGTCCTGTTATGATCATATTTGTTGTAGGTCTAATAAAATTAAAATAAAATTAATATTATATAATCCATTCACACACTTGTTTTGTGTTTCTTCGATTGTTGTTCGTTGATTTTAAAGGTATTTATTTCAAATTATTAATTAACAATAATATATGAGGCGCTTAGTATCAAAACCAGCTCAATCCGTTTTTATAAATTTTATAGGAGAGACAAAAAACATTTCATGCTCTGCCCATTCAATTTTTCCGAAAATATTTATTTTTGTTTTGACAACCTTTGGTATATGTTTGCAAGTTGTTATTCTTTTTTAAATTATCAGTACTGTCTAATTATTTATAAATAAAAATAATTTGGATGCAGCTGATTTTGAAAAATTTTGTTTTTTTTTCCTCATCCTTCCTCTCAGATTACATTTAAATTTATGGTTTTTTTTCTCAGTTTTCTCCATGTATTAGACTGTAAAATCAAAAAGGTGAGTTTATTAATCAATTTACCATATTACTGGTGATAATTTATTGCTCATCTGAATGTACAAGATACTGCTTTTTCACAAATTAAACGACGTTTTTTCGTTGAGTCGTTAGTTCGGTTAATCCGTTCAGTTAGCGATAAACACGTAGAACATTATCTGTCTTGGGGCTACCAAAACCTATATTAAATTTGGTTCGGAAAATTTTCCGGAAGAACGAACTGCTCACTTTGGTGTCGCCAGTTTCGTTTTCGTTACAGTACAGCTTATGCAATCTGTTTATGCTTAGATCGGACTGCATATAAACACGCTTTGATTTTCCTCTACAATAATGACTTTCCAGACATTTGAACTTTTTGATATCCATTTTTTGTAATCAGCACCACTCAAACACAACTTATTGAAAACAATTAAGAGAAAAGAAAGAAATGCAGAAATATAGTAGAAATTAAACACTGTAACCACCGTATCCACAGAATAAACTTCTTGGTCTATACTAACAGGCGGGTAGGCAGTGGCGCGCATGGTGGCAATCAACTGAAGCTTGGATTGAACTGGGTTTGAAAAAAGACTGGTTTTTGACAGCAGTTTTCGAGCGGATTGAGATCGATTTGTTCCAAATGGCTTTGTAGCATTATAATATCGACCAAGAACTATCAGATAAGCAAAAAAAAATTGTTTTCAAAATTTATGGATTGAGCTGGTTTTGATACTAAACGCCTCATATATAATAATATAATAATTATTATTTTTCAACCTTATAATAATTGTTCATTAACTTCAAATGATCTATGTATATATATATATATATATATATATATATATATATATATATATATATATATATTTATATATATTCTGAAGAAATATAAGACCGATATAAAAAAATAGAACATGTAATATATCATTTATTTATACTAGGCATTGGTATATGATATTAGGACAACTTCTTTTTAATAAGATGAACAATATTAAGTCTGCTGCTATCTTTTTCTTTACTTATAATCTTTTAAATGGTTGGGCGAGGATGTCAGTTGAAACTTCAGAGACCTGAAGGTGGTCTTTTGAAAGACCGTAAGCTCTCTCAATAAATAAATTAATACATTGCAGTGGATTTGGCTATATTGTTCATAATATTAAAAATGTTGTCCATCACCACAGCCTCAAAATTCTCTTTATACCTATGTGTTGAGGTTATATCAACTGGTAAATAATCGATTATTGCTGGGAGTGAAGGAAGTCACCTAAAGGATTAAAATCAGGAAGCGCTCAGGTTCTTTTTAGAGAGAGATACTTATAGATACTGTGAAGGAATCTAAAAGCTAACCAGGAATCAACTCTTTGTACCTATATAGTAGAATTATGTATGTCTTTTCTGTAAAATATATAAATAAATAATCTGATCCGGACTACATGACTTTCTAATAATGCTATTATATTAATTAAACAAAATATTTTGATGAACTTTAAATTGTTTCACTTCGAAGCGACATCTCCATTGCCATTGAATTGAATAGATAAAGAAATTTCAGAGAACATAATTTATAGATATTTTTATGGCAAACAAAAAAGATTTGTACAAAACCTTTGTTCCCCCAGCCTTAATCAAAAGGAACAGATGACATGCCAAAAATAGAAAGAGGGGTGTAGGTGGGTAGAGGGGTGTGATAGTTCCTTTGAAATTTTACAAAATTGGAATACTTCCTTTACTTGGTACAAAGAAATAAAAAGGAACATAATTATTCCAGATTTATTGAAAAGAGTACTGACAATCGGTGCTCACTTTAATGATAATTTGAGCGTAAGGTTAAAAAAGTCTAAATTATTTAAAATTAATGCACAGATTTTGGTAATTTATTTCAAAATTTGTATTCATTAATGGGAAATTTGATAAACGTAGATTAATATCATTAAATTCATGAGCTAGTGCCTTTCTCTTACATTTGAAGACAATTTCTTTTTATGGCCTATATTAATTACTTATTCCACTTTATATTTAATTTAAACGTAATTTTATCCATGCATCCACCTTTTGGATCAGATATTTTAGTTGAAATATTTAAAATATACAGACCAAAATATGTATATATTGTAATTACGACAAAAGTTCAATGATTTATTATTTCCTGATTCCCTCATTTCATAATAAATAAGAAATATTCAATATTGAATCAATGACTTCATATTCTTAACTACTTATGCTCTGTATATCTTCTCGATAAGAATCCGACTTTTAGACTAATCTATCAAATATAGATAGACCTTACACATAAATTTAGTTTAGTCAATTTTAGTTAGAAAAAAAATTTGCCAATCATTGTAATTTTAGAAGTTTAAAGATTGTATGTGCAAGTGAAAATTAATGGATGAGTGCAGCTGGGAAGGGCTTTAGATGAGAAATTCAATTAATGTGGTGGGTGTTAGTCTGTTTATATTTCATTTTGTTTTAGAATTTATGAATTATATAAATACGTGTTTTAAAATTGTACATCGTCTTGTTTGCGGATATACCTACAACTAAAACAAATATATGCCTTATCATTGGGGAAAGCAAATAATTTATAATATTTTATCTTCGGTATAGTATTGAAAATATCCCAATCAATGGCTGCCCGTTATAGATGGAGAACTCATTTAACAAATGTATACCACAAAGGGAAAAAGAAAATTCCCCTTGAAAAATTAAATGTCTTCTTTTATTCTTGAAGGATCCCTTTCAGGTAGTTTTATCTTCAATGAAAGCTAGAGCCGAGAAAGAGAGAGAGAGTTGTGAGAATAATTCTCAGGCCAGGGTCACATCTCGTTAAGTAGCATAATAACAAAACTGAGAAAATAATTTCAAACAAATTATACTTCCTACTTTCAGCGCTTTTGTGTGGATACAAATGAGCCAGGAAGCGGGAAAACTTATCATTTATGAGCAAGTATAAGTACCTCTTAGACTTAGTTAAGGAAAATAATCCAACAAAAGCGTTTTCATTCTTCTTAGAAATATACTTAATATTCAGGGGCTCAGAAACTATACACTTCAAGTCGATGAATAAAGTCTTTCGGATTTGAAATTTCATTCTATGAACAACTAAACAATTAAGTTCGTGTACTTTAGAACTTATTCGCATAATAAAATTAAGTTTAGTGGGTGAAACCATTACAGCGCAGGAGCTATGTTAAAACCCGGGGAAAGCATACTTAATTTTTATTTATTACTAAGTTCTATTTTAGCTCAGCAGTCGTCGGGCTTTGAGGAAGAGCATCTACTTGCTCCCACGGTGCTCATAGTGAGGCAATCGAGTAGCTGCTGAATTAAGAAGTAGCGGTCTTTGCTCATTACTGAAACCACTATGCACCAAGCGATGTTTCATAACGACTACCAATACATTGTTGAAACATTAGTTGCCAGGATTAAATGAGAGGAAATGCGTTTCACAAACTAACTAAAATTTCCAACTGTAACATTTCCACGCTGATGACGTCATCATTCCTCCTATTTTTTTTTATTTCTCCAACAATTAGAATCTCATTTAAAATGCTCTTGAAAGTTAACCTGATAATAGATCTTTATTGATACGGTTGCTTTAATGGAAAATCGCATGAGTTGAAGTGGTGGCTTATTAATGGCTGAAAATGAAAAAATCCAAATATCTCAGATTATATTTCAGTATGAGAAAATATCAATAGAGAATAATTGAAGTGCTGCATTACATTTTCAACAAGATTGTTGATTTGGGTAAAGTTTACGTGGGACAGACAGGTGAGAAGACTGCTACAAGAGTCAACCAACACATGGCTGATCTAAAACATCAGAGAATCCGCCTTAGCTAGACACGCAAGTATTAGTTTTCACCAAATTAAATTCGATGAGACGAATGTTCTACATAGAGTAGACCACCTCGGTAAAAAATTGGTTCTAGAAGCTCTCGAAATTAACAGGAGAACAAATACAATAAACGGAGTGGACGATGTCATACTCTCTGAAACGTGGAAAACCATATTAAAATAAAATCCATATCATATTATTGAATGAAGTAACTATTCAAATTAAATTATTGCCTGACGAAGATGGACGCAGTTCCGTCAAAAATTTACAAACCAATAAACTTTCGAACCAATGAATAACAATGAAAGATTGATTATATTCGAGCAGTAATAAAGGAGATATTTTGAATTTCCTTCTTGACTTATGAAAACAATAAGTCGTATTGAGGCTTAGCATGAGATATTTCCTATTGTACTAATTTATTGCTAATGTGAAGTGAGCAGGAGTGAGGTTTTGTTACGACTCAAAACTAAGAAATGTAAATAATATATCCGTTAATATTAGAGTTACATAAAAAAAGGACAATGATAAATTTCGTATTTTGGCTTACCTCCTTCGAAACCATCCTGTGCCCCTATTTTGAAGTCCATGAACGAACATCATCTTTCTATTACAAGAAACGCTTAAATGTGAAGCTTGGCTACATTTTAAACACAAATTACAACCAATAGAGTAGTAACAAATATATATAAATTGGGAAAGATCTCATTCTCCTCTTCATCTCCTAGGTAGAATCGTTGGATATTTGATGAAATGTTTCGAAAGTCGCGTCACGAGTACAGCCTCATTAGCTGATTTCCTCTAAAGAAATTAATTAAGTAAGATAATAAAAACCAACGGAAGGGTAAGAAGGTTACACACCCCCACTCCTAACAATTCTTTATTGAAGGAAGAGTTTCAGGACGTCCCGTCTCATCTTCAGTGTTTTGTGACTTAACAGATACATATGTTTCATAAATATGTTTAACAACATAAATAAAAAGATAATATTAGTCAAGTAGAGAGGTAACTAGTATATAAAATTGCCAAGTTGTAAAAAATTAAAAAAAAAATCAAATATATACATAAGCACACAATTAGAATTTATTACCATAAATTCAGAGGTCAAAAAAGAGCCCAAGGTTGTGACAATATTAAAACAGTAACTAAAACTAGCCACATACATAATGGAAAACATGAATAAAATGCACATTATAAGTAAATAAGTATTAATTTAAGCACACATATAAATGAAAATGAAGTGATCAAGAGGAAATTTTTCTGTAACTCACTTAGAAAGAACTCAGAGTACATGAGATTTGCAATTCATGCCCTGCAAGAGGTATTTAGTCAGAATTGCACGAGTGAAAATTACAAGACTAGAAGTAACCTCATTATTGGACCTACTTAAGACTGGAAATTGAAAAATACAAATAATTTTTGTGCTTGTGTACAACAAAATGTAATGAGTAATATTTATAAGAAATAACAGGGTTATTTGTATTCCTGCCAATTGCCGAGTTTTTTGCGATTTTATGTTTTACTCTCTCCTTTTCCTGGCGACATTCAGCCATTTACGAGCATGATTTTTATTTTGACATGGAACAGATGTATGTGAAATTTCCGTTACCATAGAACGAAAATGAAAACACCAAAAAAATTAACAAAAAACACACTCGCGAACACATATTTGGCGTTCTGCAAATGCCAGCTGACGATAGTAGGAAGGAGGAATGATACTGAGGGCTTTAGGAATAAACAACCTGGATGTAATATATTAGCATTATAAAAACAGCTGTCTCGTTGACAGATTTACTGCAGGAAGCGCCACGTGGTTTGTTGCCACAACCCTACTCCTGTTTATGTTTACGTTAGAACAAAATTTCTAGTTCATATTTTTTCGGAGGGAGTTAAATTTCTTCAAATATTTTGACTCCTTCTCCTGCTCTTTGTCTCACCTATCTTCAACAAGCCCGAATAGATTATTCTGTAAAATTTAATTTGTCAGGAATTGTTCCAACAATTTAATTTTGTTTTTGTTTTCCAAACCAAACAAAACAGATTGAGTAGGGTGCTTGTCACACATGCCAGAATTTGGGAAGGCATTTCTATATTCTGGGATATAACATGATGACCGAAAGTACTGTAGATACTCTGACAATTATATATTTTTGGCAAATCTCTCAATGAATCTTTAAAATTTCAAATTATGAGTCCAATTGTTTGGAAAGAAACTTCAAACTATTACAAAGTAAGTACACAATCGGAATGTCATAATTGTTCAATAAATGCAAGAAACATTCATTGGAACTATATTGAAAAAACAAATTAGCAGATAATTAAAATTTACCCATCTCTAACAATTAAACTTTTTTTTCTTTTAACATTCTTCAATGAGATATTCTCATTTTACAAATTTAAAATCTAATGTGTAATGGGCCTTCTCACCTAGAAAACTCACAAGTCCTGGGTATTTAGGTGGAAGAGAGCCTTAAGGGAATGAGGTTGCACGTAATTTTCGAAAAATTTCTAATACCCGTATTCAGCTATTCTGAATTCTGATGAAAAAAATGAGGGCTGATCAAATTTATAAACACACACACACACACACACACACACACAATCACCTGTTACCACCCTAATCATCGCAATTTTTGTTTGATCGTTACCAAACTCTATATTTAAGGGTTTTGTAAAGCTAAATTTCGCATTCCTTAATGACGACTAAATTCGGCCCAGAAAAAGAGTTAAAATTAAAAATTCGAAATATATTCGTTATTTCAAGTTGGATCGAATATTTGTAATGTATTTAGACAATCTTGCTAAACGCTTAATGTTTTAGAAACTTTAGTATTGAGGGAGTTTTTAGTATATTTTTTAAACCTTTAGTAAACCGTCAGCAACAATCATCTTATATTAAAAATAAGACAATAGATCACGGTAGCCCTTTCAATAAAACTACAAAATACAATTAACCCTTTAACCTAGACTCCTTCCGGTCCAGTAGAGCCCATTCATGAATTTTATATGATAAAAAGTATACTGAGGCCTTACAGATAGAGAGAAGTTAAATAAGATTTTTCAATCCAATAATGTTATTGAAATTTACTACTAAAATATTTATTTTTGTCCTCGAAGTTGTACCCCAAGTTTATTAAAGGAGATTAATGCCTAAGGAAAGGTTATTTCAATCCTGAGAATAAATGATAGCCATTAAAAAAATAATTCGAAAAATATTGCGTTGAAAACTAATAACACATGAGAGATGGCTGCTTAAGACAAATTTAATTACGTCGCCACAAACGGAAAGTACCTAAATAGCAATTCTTACGGCACTCAATAAATTGCTTTAAATTTACTCTTATTGCTTAGAAGAGCCTCAAATGTTACCGTCATTAGTTTAATAAGGTAATTAAATCATTTTGTAAATTGTCGGTAAATATCAACGAGTAATTTTTTGTTGAAGATGCAATAAGAGAGAAATTAATTAATATCTGGTACTGAACTTTTTTATCGTCAAGTGATTTAGACGGTAGGTACTAATTGCTGTGAAAATGGAGTTTTAGTTCCATCAATTACTGGCAATGCTTCAGCATATTTCCCTCAACGGGAATTATATTCATCCTACAGATACTTATCAAATTGATATATTTGTATATATATTCTGATAATATTATATATATATATATATATATATATATATATAGTTATATATTTGGTCTACAAAGTACCAACCACTCTGATTGCTAAAAATTCTAGAAGTCCTGAGTGGTTTAAATTTATTAGATAATATATTAAAATTGAATAGATTAAAATGAATTTAACTCAATGCTTAACTTTATCTACGATGTTCATTTTTGATACTTTTCGTCCGTTATTTTTATAATTTTCATTAAAGTTTGTGTTTTATTGATGTCCGTGTTATAGAGTTTCCATATTAAGTAATTTTTGTAAGTGATTGGGTGGGGTCTTTTTTAGTCATGAAATATTCATATATTAATTTTGCGTACCCTATTTTAAGGCCGCAGAGTATAGGAGTCTTAAATTTGAAATTTATTGTCCAAATAGAATTAATTTAGCCATATTTTTTGGAGGTGTCTGATGCCTAAGCGCAAATGATGTGAGGACATGTTGAAGTTCAACAATCACTTGAGAAGTTGGTGATTACCTAATCATGTGAAAAATGAGTTATAATCCATTTCTTTAACGCATGTTTTTTTTTTGGGAGGGAGGGGGCTGTAACATAGGTAGTAACTTACGGTGGACAAAATAATCATTAATTAATCTATATTTAGCTTCTTATTTGGCCAAAGATAGAAAGTTGATAACGATTTTCATGAACTTGAACAGAAATAACTGATCTTTATTTTTGGTGGGAACACATTGTTGCCAATAAATTCTTTTGACTACATGAACTCAAAGAAATGAGCCCTTTACAGTAAACAAAATATAGATTTTATAGAGATGTGTAAAAAAAGTTGAAGTTTATACAGGAGAAAAAAAAACAATTTTAGTAGGATAAAAGAGAAGATAAACAATTGACATTCAAAATGAAATGGTTATATGTATAATTGATTTTCGGAATTGTAATGTACATGGGAAATTGGAGCATTGACTAAATAATAAAATACAGAGTAAGAAGAACACTGGCAAGAGGAATACAAAATCTATCTCGAGAAGAAATGATTATACTTCGATGACGTTTTAATTATTATAATTTGCATAGAGTCTTTAGAATCCCTTCGAACACTGCAATATATTTAGACAAATCACCCAATAGCCCGAAAAAAAACACAAAAAAAACAGAACTTATCAATTTAGATATGCACGATGGATTCTATTGGTTGCGAGAACATGAAGAAGTAGGTCTGAGTAAAACAGCGGACTATGGGGCCAATAAAGCAGCTCAAGGATTTAGATATTGACAAGCGTACTACATGAAGACATTTCACGACAAAGAATTCTTAAATGTATGGCAAACCAAGTGAAGTAACTCAAGTACTGACAACAAACTATAAAGAACGATTTTTGGGGAAGAACCGGCCAGAAGAAAGTAACACACTCATACTGGATGACAAAGACAGACATACCCATTTGCTTAACTGGCAACACTGATTTGCCGATATGACATATACTGATAGAACGCCAAAAACGTCGATATCAGCATTTCCCCTACGACTAACAAGAACAGCAGGCAGCCACATTACAACATATTTTCATACCTACACAAAATACATATGTTTGACAAAAGTTAGCCTACAAATTAGGTGTGTGGTGTAAGACTAAATTTCAAATTATATGCATTAATTAACATATATTGGATACAGTTTCTACTCTCAAGAATGGCATTACAACAATCGTGTCAACAAATCATTTTCAACCATTTAATTAATATTTATGAAACGGTAATATACCGAAGTATGAAACGAAATAAATAAATTGGAAAACGAAGAAAGAAGATTACTGACGAAAAAAGAGCAGAAACAAGAGGAAAATAGGAGAAAACATTAATATTTGTTTTTAAGCTAGGGTTAGTAATAGAAAACGGACATTTGCGTAAAATATTTGTACATCATATTGGTGACTAATCAAATTTCTATGCATCAAATTTAATTACTTTTATTTTCTACTATTGGAAATCAATTATAATAACGGGAGGAATCAGCTGATGAATAATAAGAATTTTTAAACGATTGCCAGTTTAGTTGTAAGCAATCTGAGAGAGCTGTCTTTTGACAAGAAGCTTGTAGCTTGTGCAATTTTATTTTGAGTTCCTGAAGCGGCGCCAAGGGTGGCATGAAACATGTTAAGCTATGAACTAATGTGTTGAATGCTCGGCTTGGTTATGTGTGTTTAATGAACTTCTGTCACTCTATCAATGTGAGTGAAGGGATGGTAAGGATATCTGAGAATATGTCAAAGCGAAGCCTAATAATATACAGGCGGCAAGAGGGTGACTAAGGCAGTTGTGAAATAGGCTTGGAATCCGAGTAGGGTATGAAGTTAATAAGTGAGGAGAGAGTGAGAGAGATGAGCCTGTTGTAGAGAGAGAGTGAGAGTGAGAGAGATGAGCCTGTTGTAGAGAGAGAGAGAGTGATAACTATAGTGGGAAGCGTGTATATAAGGGCGGCCATACTCTCCAGCCAGTGGAGCGTGTTTCCCTAGGCGGCGTTTTGTGTTCCAGTCGTCCGGAAATCATGTCAGCACCTGTGACTCTATGGGCTCCAGATTTCAATCCATGTTCATCAAGGCATTCCAGCCCTCTCCGATTGAGACCGACGGCAAAAAGTCATTCAGCCCACAATGGAATCATTCGCCGCTCTAAGGGGATCATTTTTTTTTTTTAATTCCTCTATCCCCCGAATCGGACAATGGGTATTAACAGCGACTATTTTTAGTACGCGAGGGACATCCGGGATTAACTATGAATATTAATACCTTCCCTTAGTCCCAGAACTATCACCAAAATTATTTCTATTCTTATAACTCTTAAATGTGTTCCTTTGAATAGTCCTGGTTAAATTTCCGTTTTGGACAACCTTTTCTCAGCTCCATTCCTTTCGTGAAATTCCATCTTGATGAACCCCAGAAATAAAATTTCATCCTAACCTAACTAGAAATGAATGCTTACTTATCCTCCAAGATTTATTTTATTCTTATTATTTATTAACGCCCACTTTTGGCTACATCAAAATTCCTGCTCCATCTTCAGAGTTACTAACACATGAAATTACAACATTGCAATCAATTTAGCAGTGGAAAAAAATAAACAAATAAAATCAAAAATGAACGCAAAAGTAAAAATGTAATTATTATTATTATTTATCATCAAAGTCCACATTTTGCTTCTATGTCTAATTGGGACTGGTTCTCTACAGGCTACCACCCTTTTCTGGCCCGGGTGAGACTATGGATTTTATTTAATGAGTTCCTTACTAAATAAATTACTGTTGCCCATGCGGAAATCAAATTAGATTAACTTCAAGCAGCTTAAAGGTGTTAGATATTATCTGATAGTATTTACAGGAATATAATAGGTTGTAAGATACTTGCAATCAATATTTCAATTTAACCCTCTCTGTGTTTATAAAGTCATGTTTACTTGTTTAATAATGTTTACATATTCTAAAAAAGGATTGGTAAAGGTGCTTTTATGCATCAGTTTCAATCGAAATTCCTTATCTTTAAGTAGTGTGCTTGCTCAAAATGGAATAGAAAAAAATTAATTTTCTTCATTTAATGATTTGGTATTTCCGAAAAGGCACAGACAGTTTGGCTGGGATGTAATCCCCTATCCACCCTATTCACCAGACCTTGCCCCAACAGATTTTAACTTATTTCGGGCCCTTCAAAACTCTCTTAACAGGAAACACTTCAATTCGCTCGATGACTGCAAAACGCCAACTGAGGAGTTCATTGCGCAAAAATCTGAGAAGTACTGGGAGGACGGAATTAAAAATTCACCTGAAATGTGGCAACATATAATAGATCGAAATGGGTCATATATAATCTATTAAAAATAGTTACAAAAATCTGAAATTATTATTGAAATCACCCGTGAAAACCCCAATATACTGAACTGGAACTGGTAATTTATAATTCTATTATTTAGGTGTTACTCAGAACTCTAAATGAGTACCGAATCTTGGTTTTCATTGCAAATCACAATGGAAATTTATTTAGTGATATAATAAAGGGAAAATCTTAAGAGGTTATATATGAAATCCTTTTTATTAATAACCTTACCAGAACTAACAGGATGTATATGTATGTGCGTGTGTCATACACACAAAAAATATCTCCACTCTTCTTGGCTTCCTCAGACGGGAAGCGAGTGATTTCTAAATTATATTTATATAGACTTTTGAATTCCAACTGATAGATAAGAATTGTGGGAGCACTGTACAATACAGTGACATCATTATACACTGCAATGGATAAAACTTGGCTCTAGAGCTCGGGAGTCG
Organism: Riptortus pedestris; assembly: GCA_019009955.1. NCBI lineage: Eukaryota > Metazoa > Arthropoda > Insecta > Hemiptera > Alydidae > Riptortus > Riptortus pedestris. Next base: position 50,376,566 of record CM032229.1, read on the forward strand.
TATCAGAGCCATACTTCATCAAGGAGTTCTGGAGTATGTGATACAAGTCAGATTCGTTAAGATAAAATCACTTCCTAGTGTGATGGTCCAGGCAAAAGGAAAATGGAAAATGAATATCTCTTTAAGAGTGTGTGTGTGTGTGTGTTTGTGAGCATGGTTGTCTTTTATTTTGTACAAGTAGAATGAATGATTAACATTTTAGAAGGGAAATATTTCTCGATTGAAGGAAAAAAAATCTTAAAACATTTAATTCATAAGACCTAGAAGGCCAATTAATGACTACGTTTAATTGAAGTAGGTATTAAGAAAGGGTTTAAAGACTCAATCAGATTTTCAAAGTCATAAGACAATAAAGTTTGTAAATGACATCTGATAACAGCAAACTCGATTTTCCTAAAAAAAACCTGACTAAACATCTCTTTTCCAGCGTGAATTTCAAATCTCTATCTACTTAGGCTTCTTGAATCCCGGCCTCAGTTAAAAAATCATATTTTTCCCTTAAGCACATTTATGGATTATACGTAGCCAGTAAGATCACCAGAATAGACTCAGACATGTATAACTCACAAACAATGACTATCAATGTGTAACCAGGAGTAATCCGGTTTTTTTGTGACAGGGTTTTCTAGAAACCGTTCTTACAGCACTATTTTCCTGCACAGATACGTTATACTTATCACATTCTATTACTTATAACGACAAGCTGTGTTATACTTATTTATTTACTTATTTTTGGTATTAAGCTTTCTTTGGAGTTGGAATGGTCACATTACGATGAAAAACACCCTAAAGTCTCTTAAGAAATATTTAATCCTGGTATTAATGAGACGTTTTGACACTATTGTGGAAAAAGAAGCATTGCGTAATGAATGTGCTAGGATAAATATCCTTTATTCTAAAATATATTACCTAAAGTTTACCATTAATGCAAATCAACCTTGCGTTGCAATGAAATTACAGTATTTTTGTAGAAAATATTAGTACTATATTTTACTTAAAGGACTTCGAAGGTTTCATGTTTGTTAACATTTTGGAATCTCTGTCTGCTTTCTTCTAACGCACTGGAAAGAAAACAAATATCAATCCATGAATTAGTAATTCAGAGCAAATGAGACAAATTTCCTAAATTTAGGAAATATTCTGTTGACGTTGGTTAGCCGCTAGTTTTAAAAGATATTAAAGGTTAGTTGGGTATTGGCTAACGAAGTAGTCGATTAGTTAAAAAGTTGGTGTTTTTAAGTCTTGAGAGTTTCGTGCACCATTGGTATTCCTTCTGCAGAGCTACAATGAAAGAAAAATTGTAGAAGAATTATGTGGTCATAGTATATCAATAAAGTTTTTTAAATGTGGCAGTAATTCTACTTTCTCTCTATATCATATTTATTAATGTTATAGTAGTTTTGTTTACTGTCTATCTTGTTGTATTATAACCGTTTTTTAAATGCTAACAGTTTTGTTACTCCACACAATTTCAAAATGTTTTTCATGCTCTTCTTATGTGACTTTTTGTTTTTAAAATTTATTGAAATACATGACAGACAAAATTGTTATACAATTTCTCATTCAATGTATCCCTGAAGAAGGCTGACCGATGGTGTACGAAACTCTCATCACATAAATACAATCATCTTTTTGACTAATTGACTACTTCTTAAGCCGATACCCAACTATCCTTTACTACTATTTGGAAATAATGAGTGTCAGGTGGGTTTTCCTCCTAAGTGCAGTAGATGAGCTAGTGTAGGTATACTAAAAGAAACAGAGTTCGTTGGAGACTTGCGCCACCGAAATTCATATCTTCAAGCGCTTGTATCTCTTGTATTTTCCGATTTTCTATCCGCCAATATTCGTGTTCTTTTGAGTAACGCTTCGTGGGGCACCTTTGGTTGCAGCACCATTCTTGAGAAAATTCTGGGATTCCACTCTGAATCATAACCTTCTGGAAACGATCCTGGTCGAAGATGACTCACTCCCGGATAATCCTTGCTCATTTCTAATAGCAGTTCCCAAACTAGACGGCCGGTAACGAGGAGGCGTGCCCCCGCCATCTTGCCCGGTGGTCCTCGTCCCACGTGACATTCTAATTGCTCTAATTTTCTTCCTGGAGGGGGGAGGTCACCTGATTAAGTCGCCATTGTTAATTCTCAAGGCGGTAGCCTCATCTCCATTTGATGCCGGCCCGCCAAACCGAATCCTCCAAACGGAGTGTTGTACCCATCATTGATGGCTCCTGTTCCACGCTCCTGCATACATTAGGATACGTCAGTTATATTCCTTTTTTTTCCTCCTCCTTTTCCCCCAAGTAGCTCGGCACAACTATATAATTACGAAGGCCTCCCAAGAAGGCAGGATTGGCCCACCAGGCGGCCTCTTCACGGAGAGCCTGTCTTCCCTCCAAACCTTTCAGTCAAGTCAATAATCTAAATTCAAACGTCTACAAATGTCAGACTCAAACGTTTCCACGCTAATAATAATATTTTTCCATACCAATTTTGTCAATGATAGGTTATTCTTTATACAAACGCCCCATTATTTGCTCAGCGTTCTCTTGTTATCAATCAAGTAACTAAATTTTCTACTTTCTTTTTTCTTTGCATTTGCCTAAAAAAAAGGAACAACTGTTTGAATGCACTCAACTCCTGATCTCTGTAAAACCTTCCTACCCTATTCAGACCACAACTTTTCTCAGTAATAATCCAGAAAAAGGAACAATACTTAACAAAAACATGACTCAAAATTGGTTATTTAAAGTAGAAATGTACACTATGAAACTATTGATTCAGGCATTTAACGTCAACTATTATTCCTGCCAAAAACCTTTCTACTGGTCATTAGTAACTTACTGCATTCGTTACGCCTATTTTTCCCTGTAATGTTTTTTTCTAAAAGTTCCGTTTGTACCATCAAGTTGAACGTCTTGGATTCACTATCAAGAGTTAACCCTGTTAATTAACAGTAGGAGCTAGAGGGAATAATGCAAATTGAAATACCTTTTATAGACCATCTGATCGGAAATGATGGATCCACTTTTAATATTTCGGTTTCTATTTTTGCATCCGAAAAATGTTTTAGTATGTCTGTAGCTGCTTTATACTCAATCGTTTACTACGTCTGGCTGTTGAGAATCAAAGGATTTGTCTGTCAGCAATTCTATATCGAAGCCAGTTATGATGTGATCGAAATTAAGTTTACATGTTCATCTTGGGTTTACAGTATACGGCAGTATTTATATTACTGCATTAAACTAATTAATAATTAAGAAAAGATTGAGGCTGTCACCATGGGTTTTCTATGATATATTGAAAAGTACGGGTTTCTTTGGGCAAAACTGAAAATAGCATTCAATTTCAGGTTATGTGTACCAATATGGCTAATTAATTCACCCAAAAAAATATGGGGATTAGGGAAAAATACATATATAGGTTGGCATTTTAGAGGTTAGAAATCTTTAAGTGGATTCATGATAAGTGGATGAGTGATCACCTGGAAGTACAACCTCGTTAACGAATGGGGGTACATGGAATGAGTTTCCAATGCTGTGACTCACGTACCTTCAATATCCGGGTGGCCGCTGGTCAGTTCACCAGCGTGGAATCAAAGTTTTTCGCCATCCGTAATCAATATAATAGAGATTTACTCACTAGACTGCATGCACACCATTACCTCTAGGTCACGACACTAGCATCATCTGGTACTGAACTGGTAAAGTGAATTTTAGTTGAGCTCCCTTAAGTGAAATCAGCTATTGAGGTCGTATTCAAAAATGTCCATCAATTCTACCTAGGAGATGACGAAAATGAGATCACAATTTTTTTTTTATCGTTACTGTAACGTTCAATAACTGTTGTTATAGATCTTACAGTATCTTGATTATTAATCGAGATATTTGCATTTTTTTCTTTTCGGCCTTCTGCAAACCCCCCACTCCTACTCATGTCATATTCACAATAAGCTGTTATATTATGAGACACTTTATTTGAAGCCTAAATACCAAATATAGTTCTCAATGAACTGTTACGTTTTGTGATAAATGCAAATAATTGACGTACGTGGGAAATCTGCTCACTTAACTCAAGCCCTGCTTTACAACCTACAGGGAGACCAGTGCATCTATACACACATTTATCAAGAAATAGAATGAAACTAAAGATCTACAAAGATTTGCTAGAGTGAACGAACATTTGATTTTTTTCTTTTTATCTCTCAAATGATAAAAAACACCATTTTGAAACATTGATATAATGTGCAGCTCAATAACCCTCATTCCTTATTTCCTCCATAAAGAGGAAGTTGAAAAAAAAAAACCCAAAAAAACGCCTTTATTAAACCCGTTGGTTATCATTAACTGACAGTAGCCAATATATCCCACAAATACTAACATGTCTAAAACACATAAACATTTACAAAAACATATAGTATAAAGTAGAATAGGTCTACAGCATACTTAAAAAGATTTAAAAGGGTTAACTTTTATTATTTTCATTTAGACAAAGCATGGACATGAGAAACAATCAGATATTTAAGAAATATTTTCCATAATATAAAAATAAAGTACAACAAAGGTAAGCACATGAAGGAGCAAATATATTATTCCAATTATGCCAATCATCATCGCTATGGGGCACAAAGCAAATAAATAAATCATTTTGAAGAGTTCATCACTCATAGGAATATATGTGATTGGATGTAGACTTAATAAATGCCGAGAACGAATAATAGCTCAGTAAATATTATTGTTAGGAACCAGTGGTGGCTAGTAGCTAAAATTAGGGGGGTGCTGCTCCAGAAAATGTTTAGCCTTTGTTTTAAAATTGTGTAAAAGGGAACAAACATGTATAAAAAGAAAATTTATTCAGAAAATTGATAAAATCCTAAAAGAACAAAATCAAACATTTTTTACTTACTTTTACCTAAATTGTTACAGTTCAAGCTTAGTCTATTCGGTCGGCACTGCGGGAAAGACAGTGCTCTCTATCCCTTGTGGAGCTTCCTCTGAGGGCATGCGCACAACAGCCAAACACCTCGCCGCTGGAACTGTGCAGCTCACAGTTCCATACCAAGATTTTTGTATCTTTTTTCATAAACTGGGAGATGGTTACTGCATTAAGGATTATATATAATACACGTATAAAAAAAGAATTAAAGAAAAAAGGCTCATTATGTTAAATGTTATAGATAATATCAAGTGGAAATTGGGGGTGCTGCAGTTCCACAGTGCCTATACGCGAGCCGCCACTGTTAGGAACAAATCTAGTAAACAACAATTTTAGGGGCCAAATACACTATAATTCCAAATGCAAATATAATAACGGAATTAGTTACAATTTTATGTTATAAGCATCTCATATATAAATCCCTAGACAAACGAGAAATAGCTCAAATTGCATTTTTTTTAGATGTGTGCATTAAATTTATATTTTCATTTTTGTTATTTAATAACTCCTTATTAAAAAATATTTATTTAAAAAGTAAAAATATTTATTTAAAAAAACGTATAAATTATTATACTGAAAATAATTTTATTTTCCATAATATAAAACAAATATTGAGGTAAAGCTATTCTTGCAACAAAAATAATCCAAATATACCGATCATATATATAAATAATATTAATAAAAAAAAGTATTTGGATAGTCACAACTTAAAAAAAAAATTAAAATAAACCATAATTTCCTTGCTTTTTTTATTTATTTATATAGAATCGAAAATAATATAGGATGATTAGAAAACACTGAAATTAATAAATTATATTGAAGAGATATATAGGATTTCCTGAAGAAAACATTATAGCCAATAAAAATCACGTCATATAACACATCACTTCATTAGCTAATTCTTATCAGTAAAGAACAGTAACAGTAAGTTATTGTCTAGATGTGCCCTGTAGTAAATTTATAAATAAAGCGAAAAGTCCCCCATTCAGAATTCTTACATTATAATGGTGTTCCCGAAATATAATGTACTTGTCGGACATATTTCATCTCTTTACTTCATAAATCTTAAACCCACATCCTAGGAAAGTTAAAATCTTAAGGGACTTAAGAACATACATTAAACATTTTTGTTGTACTTCTGCATAATGCCATGATGAAATACATATAAGTGGATATTTGTATCTTTTCAATGTAGTTTATGTTTATTTATAACATTATTAACTTATTTTGTAAATGTTAGTAAACCTTTAACAGCAAATTAAATTTCACTACCCACTTATTACGTTTGACAACGTGTTTGCTGACATGTGACGTCACTAAAAATCATGAAAAAGACAGTTTTAATAATAGTAACCTTTCTAATACTGAATATATCCCTCATGGAACAGCTTATTCAAGTACATTTCATATTCGAAGATACTTATAAACAGTAAGTCACGCAGGGGCTGCTTTAACTAAGCAGATTTCCCAAGTAAGCCACGTATTTGAATTTGTCTTACAAATTAAAATTTCAACGAGAACAATATTTGGTATTTAACTTTCAAATAAAGTGTTTCATTACATAACAGAGTATTGTATATATGACATGAGTAGGAGTGGGGGTTTACTGAAACATAAAAAAATGCTAATATCTCGGTTAATGTTAAAGATAGAGAATAAATGTGTATAACAACATATATAGTACGTTTAATTTCCAATAATATTGGTTCTATTCAATCTTTTGAACTGTCTCATAATAACGAAGATATTTTGAATATTAAAAATTCCTCCTCTGTTCCGATATCAGCCTTTAAGGAACTCGACTTTTAGTTTTACATGAAACGCTTGTGTATCCAGTTTGGTTACGATCAAATAAGAATTGCGACCGCATATATATATATAAATATATATATATATATATATATATATATATATATATATATATATATATATATATATATACACACACACTTTTAAACGGACCTCATTTTCGTCATCTACTAGGTAGGATTGATGGACATTTGAGTAAATGTTTCGAAAATCGCGTCATGAGTACGACCTCAATAGCTGATTACCCTTAAGGGAAATCAGCTGAAAACAACAGCACCCACTTTAATAAATGCTAGAAATTTAAACTTGAGCGGAAAAAATTCAGTCCAACTCACTGCTGAGGCCTCAAGCGAAATTGAAAACTTGCGTGTTGCCCACAAAATCGGCAGTAGAAAAAACGAGTTTACAATGAATTTTCCGAAGTTCCCGTGAAATGTGTAGGTGAATTTATGCCTAGGAAGGATTTTTGCAAAGAAGCACAAATATAAAATAACTGTATAAACGGATGGTTGAACTGGCACAATAGTGAAATTATAGACAAAGTACCCTAAAAAGGCCCCGTTAAGATTATAAAAGTGACGTGCAAGACTTTGCTTCGAAACCCTTTCAGGTTTTTCAGTTAAAGGAGCACGTAGTTCGTTGATAAGACTTTTGAAAAGGGGAAGAGAGAGACTGAGGGAAAATTGCTCGAAGACACTGGCTGAACGGATTAGTAAATCAGTATTCAGATTAAGATCTCTTCTTATTAACAAAAATCACGGGAGGGGGGCGGAACGATTAAGGGACGTTTTAACTTCTCAACAGGTTAAACTGATGGAAATTAAAAAGGGTAATTAGACCACATTAGACCAGGAGACCCTCTTTCAAAGAATATCCTCTCTCTCTCTCTCTCTCTCTCTCTCTCTCTCTCTCTCTCTCTCTCTCTCTCTCTCTCTCTCTCTCTCTCTCTCTCTCTCTCTCTCTCTCTCTGTTCCCGCCTCTCGCTCTCTCTCTCTCTCTCTCTCTCTCTCTCTCTCTCCTCTCTCTCTCTCTCTCTCTCTCTCTCTCTCCCGTAGAGCCGCGGGTAACTGATCCAAGGATTCTTATTAGGTGAAAACACGCGATGGGACGGGGGTCCTCATTACGAGGCCCCGTCTTGTGTGTGTTTTAGCCCTCCCCAGCTGGTTAGCCTTCTAGTCAAATTATATAGCATTAGGATCGGTGGGGTTAGCCTCTTCCCCCACTCACTATTAGAGCTCCTTTCTCGGATCATGTTGAGCCCGGATCACTCTTCGGGACGTCAGCTGATGTCTTAAGTACTTGCCTGCATCTGGGCAAGGGAAACGGAGATTAGTCTAAAAAGTTAGCAAAGTGCTCGGCGCGAAGAACAGCATAAAGCAACCAAGTTAAAAGTCTACTTCACAAAGACCTTCATTTTGGCAGTAATTGGTTTCAAAGTTGTAAGTCTCCATCCTCTCAGGTACTAACCTAGACCCTCTTGGTGACACGAATCAATAACTCCTCGGAGAAGTTTACCCAGGTCATATTAGTGTGGCTAGAGAGGCGTTTTTCTTCAACACAAGTCAAAAGTTATCATCTCATATACAGCTGTTGTATTTATTCAGTGACGGTCTTTCAGGAACAATTACTTACTTAGCCTTGACAAGTGTGGCAACTAGTAGATATCCGGCTTCGATGAGCAATAATAATACAGAGAAGAATAGAAAAAAATAAATCGAGTATAATTTCCTTCGCACTGAGTTGCTTATTTCGATAATGACTAAAATTTCTGTAGCTATGTTTGTTACAAAGCTTCATTTACTGCTGTCTAGAACTTGTGACCTTGATGGAGATCCAGCAATTCACCTTGTGGTCATAGTGAAAATCATAAATATCAACACATGATTTAAGCAAATAATTCTCCACCAGAAGCCAAGATTATGGCCTTTGTTTTTCATGGTTATTATTATTTTTTCTTTGATTATACTATTTTAGTTCAAAATATCCCATGCAGTGCTCTTGAGTACCTATCGAATTAGAATAACATCCATTTTCATAAAAACTACCCCTTAAGTTTTGGAATTTAACATAATTGATATTTGAACAAAAGTGCCTAGGAAAGATAAGTTATTTTATTTTATTTTTTATTAATATCTACCATTATTAAAATATTTTGGAAAGTTGATATCTTTACTGTTACATGATATTAACAATGGTTGGTATGGTCCTTCACATGGCCCTTGAGTATTTTGAATAGTAAATTGGGAGTCATTAAGAACAACTTTTCATTAATTATTGGAGGCTTAAAAAATGCAGTAGTTACCATTTTTGCCCAAACATTGTGAATACAAACATATACGTTTGATTGGCTCTTCCTACTGTGAATAGTAAATAAAAACGTTGTTTATAATGAAACCTTACAATGTGTATCGTGTCACGGACATGATAAGTCTTTAATGAATTCCCGAGCAATGCCGGCCAACTCAACTAGTACATCGTTAATACTTTATTTAGTCACAACTTCAATTATTTTTGACCATTTGCTGCCAAAAGTTGAAAGAATACAATTAACCAGACACGACATGAAAGTCAAAGGGTTTCACAATATTCAGATCAATAACAATAATGACTATAGCCAATAAAACCTCTCCATATATTGCTATGTATAAACCCCACCTTACTGTCATAAATTCTTGCATCCTAATTTTATTATACCCCTTAGAAGCCAAGACCTGTTATTTTTGATTTGATTTTCCTTAATTCTAATTGATGCTGTAGAATTTTATTCTCTGACATTTGTAGACAGGTATATCGACAATTATTTATGTTATATGTTAACAATCAACCTTCATTATTTTCAATGTTTTTTTTCATTAAATCACAATCCTTAATTTGGTGGAGTAAATTCCTAAAAATATGGACTCTTTTAGAAATCATCATTCAATATTTTGACATTTAAAAAAAATATGATATAATTACTTATTCCGCACTACAGCCCTAGAAGAAGCTTTTGTGCTCCTGATACTACGAGTATAACTAATCTTCGCGTCTCGCAAAAATACTTCTATAGTTATGGATACCCACCATGTCCTCTAAGGTATTAAATCTCTTTCTTATACATCTTCTTGGTGTACCATATGACATATTTCTGGCTAGTCTAACTGTTTCAATTCTTCAATGATATCCCATCTACTTTAGAGAGCCCCTTTTGATGCCCCGACTCTAAATGTCAGGTTCGCTATTCGCATGGCTCTTCCTATACAGATCAGTAGTGCAGTCTCGTTACCCAAAATCGCCAAGATAATTGATATCTCCTATATGCTTCGTTGGGTAACTAATAATAAGCGTACTGAGTTTCATTTGATCTTGTTCTATAGGCGTAATGCGCACAAACAAATGTAAACGTAAACTATACGCAAGACGTAGTGCCATAATGTGTAGATCAGTGCATTCATAAAAAATTATAATTTCAATTGTAAACAAACAAGAATAGAATTTAGAATTATATATTTATAAATCATGAATGAAAAGACAAAAATTGGTTTCCACATATGAATTTTCATTGTAAAGAGAATTTAATTTAAAATGAAACACAACGGTTAATAAAATATATCCCACATTTAGTCTGTAAGTTTTAGTATAAATAGTTTACAGTTTGACTTATTATAAAACAATATTTTACAATAGTAGCTTAGGGTTAAAAGTGTTTAGATTAATAACTTTGCAAACCTATAGCCCCAAAGAGTTGCTCATAATGGCATGAAAAATGTAGGTTATTATATTTAAAAGCCATTTCGAGTTTTTATTGAAATGAACTTAGTCATCTAGTAAGAAAATCCGACACATTGGGGATGATTTTCCTTCTGAGCCATACAACTATTACTTCAGAAGTACAAATTTTTCATAATTATAAAATCCTTGAATTAAGAATAGTTTTTATGCAGCCAAGTGAAATTGTTACTTGTATTGCGACCATTTCATGTTGTTATTAACAGTGTTAATAACCATTAACAGGAGTTGGAGCTTATTAAAAAATAAGGGAGATGCTTACCCGAGCCATTGTTAAAAAGGAAATCAGATATAATAGACTTTTTTTTTTTTTAGTCATAGTTGTAATGGGAGTAATTTTACTTAAATATCATTTTTAAATGCCTTTGTCTTTCTTTTAATTGCGTTTTGTGGCGTAGACAAGATATTATGCATTGTCCTTAATCTGTAGCTCAATGCAGTGTTATGGGTTCAGTTTTCAAATCCAGTTTATTTTTTTTAATGGGCTCACTGAAAACATTTATTAATCGATCCTTAGTACAGAAGGAAATTTATTGCAGAATAAGCTGTCATAAACTGGGACACCTGGTGTTTACGGGAACGAATAATTATTGTGACCAACATTTAGGACGAAAAGGGAAATGAAGAGAACACACACCAAACGAAAGGTGTTAAAAAACAACTTAAATTAGGTATACTAATGATTTTGTAGCAATTAGGAGAATAAAGAATAAAACAAAAATAAAAACATTAACAATGAAATAAATACTTCAATAGAAAAAGAAATGAAAAACCGAATATAAAGTAGAAAAAATAATGAACGGGCAACTTAAAGAATATGATAGTTAAATCCGTAGTGTATTCAAGATAGCAGGGGCTGCGTAACCTAAGCAGATTTCCCACGTGAAGTTTTACAATAGAGAAATCTGCCCAATAACAAGTGTAGTAAGTAGTAAGGGATCACTAAACTTATACACAAGGGACGAATAGTTACGAAAACGGCCACCAGAGCTCTCTTCGGAAAGTACCAAACAGCTCACTCCTGGTTAATATTCAAGATACAGAATAAATGTATAGAACAATATTTATAGTAAATTTAATTTACAATAAGATTGATTCTATACGATATTTCGATCCGACGCATAATAACGGAGATATTTCTAATTTTCCGAAAATCCCCCCTCTAAACCCCCCCTCTCACTGGTCCGATTTCAGCCATTAACGAACTTGATCTTCCTTTTTACATAAAACGATTAAATTCAGAGTTTGGTAACGATCAAACAAAAATTGCGACCGCTAGAGCGTTAACAGACAAATATATATATATATATATATATATATATATATATATATATATATATATATATATATATATATATATAATTTTGAACGGACCTCATTTTCGTCATCTCCTGGGTACGATCGATGGACATTTGAAGAAATTTTTCGAAACTCGCTTCATGAGTTTGACCTCAATAGCTGATTTCTTCCCTTAAGGGAGATCTGCTAAAAGAAGTATCCAATTTCGAAAAAGTATTCTACTCGATTCCGATTATATGAGTTACAGAGTTGTCTCTCAGATGCTCGTATATATTGGGTATCATTTTAGCAGATTTTCCTCAAGGGAAAGCTTTTGAGGTACTCATGGCGCGATTTTCAAAAAGTTTACTCAAGTGTCCATCGATCCTACCATGAAGATAACGAAAATGAGGTACGTTCAAAATTATATATATATATATATATGTGTGTGTGATTGTGTGTGTGTGTGTGTGTGTGTGTGTGTGTGTGTGTGTGTGTTTGTGTGTGTTTGTGTGCGTGCGTGCGTGTGTGTGTGTGTGTGTGTGTGTGTGTGTGTTCTCTAGTGCTCGCAATTTTTGTTTAATCGTAACCAAAGTCGATATTTAATCGTTTTATGTAAAAAGGAAGATCAAAATCAGATCAGTGGGTGCGGGGGTTTAGACAGGGAAATTTCCTAAATATAAAATATCTCCGTTATCATGTGCGGATAGAAAAATTGTATGTAATCAATATTTTTGCAAATGTAATTACCTATAAATGTATGTATATACATATTTTCACTATCATGCCTGTTAACGGAGTTAAATGGATTTCTTTAGTTTTCAGCCTTCATTAAAGTCATGCTCATGTCACATTAACAATAAGCTGTTATATCATGAACGACTTTAGGCGAAGCTTAAATACCAAATATTGTTTTCAAGAGTCCATTATTATCATCAATCAAGATTTTACGGTCGAAAATGTTTATTTTATCTATACCATCCATGATATTTAACCGTTCCAGTCAACACTAAAGGTATTGTGGCTATTAGGTGAATTCGGAGTTGGAATAGAGTGGGATCCTAAAATGTAATAGAACCAATCCTGTTAAACTATTAATGCTCTACAATTAATCTTATATACATTTTATTCGTAACTTAAATATTATGTGAGTTATTCGTTCTTTTCAGCCTTCAGTGCCTTCTACTCCTTTCTCGTCGTTTTTTTATTTATTTTGAAATAGAACATTTTTGGTGAGATGTATCATAAGAGCACGTGATTTTTCTGCTTAGTTTACGCATCCCCTGCGTGACGGACTTTTACTGACTAGTTGAACTTCGCTGGGTTACGATGACTACAGCCTTATCCCGTAGCGCCTCCTCTCGTACGTCTGACCATAAACAACATCGGAAAGAATTAGCGTTTTTCTAAAAAAAAAATAATCAATCAGTTGTGGTATCCATTTTTGTGAAGGGAGAGAGCTGTGTAGCCCTAAGGGCCGAGTGAAAGTATCTGGAATGTCAATATTTACCCTTCCTTGGACCACCATTCTCTTTATACGGCAGCTGATTCATAGCCACGGCCTCCTTAACCCACAACTACTGTCGGAACAATCCATTTGTCTTGTTCCCTCCTCAGACCTTACTTAGCCCTTGACTTCCGAGCTCTCCACCTCTTCTTCTCGAAAGGAAACCACAGTGTTTCTCAATTAATTACCTCCAAGAAACTAAACTGATTTAACTCAGTTGAATGATAATTAAATTTCAAATTGGACGAGAATTTGGAATCCTTATTGCCATATACATGCCGGGAAAAAACTTATATATAAATAAATAACCAATATAAGCCCGAAATTCACGCCTGATAATTACTGCAATAAATGAAAACTATATTGCCATTCCGTCAGAGAACTTTAAAGAAAAAAGTCGGTTAAGCAGATTTCCCACGTGCGTAAATTATTTGCATTCATTTAAGTGATAATTGTTCAAATAAAATGCTTCATAGTATAACAGCTTATTGTTAATATGGAATGAGCCTTATTCAAGGCTGAAAACTAAAAAAAAATGGGAATATCACAGTTAATAATCAACATATTAAAAAAAACTACATAACGACATTTATAGAACATTTTATTTGCAATAAGATTGGTTCTGTACAATATTTCAATTCGACGTATAATAACGGAGATATTAAGATTTTTCTAAATTTCACCTCCTGCTGGTTGGATTTCAGCCGTTGTTGAACTTGATCTTTAGTTTTACATAAAACGTTTAAATATCGAGTGTGCTAACGATCAAATAAAAATTCCACTGGAGCATTAACATATATATATATATATATATATATATATATATATATATATTTAGAGACACACACAAATACAGTTTTGAACGGCCGTTATTTTCGTCATCTCCTGGTTTGGATCGATGGAAATTTCAAGAAATTTTTCATAATTCGCGCCATAAGTATGACCTCAATAGCAGATTTCTTATAAGGGAAATCTGCTAAAACGAGCTAAACTTGGCATCATACCATTAAGTCGGCTACCAAATCATGCCACACTAATTACCCCTCATTTCAATTACATAATGGACTCACTGGGAGGAATTTTAAGAACCATATATTTTTGGATGAGACACTAAAAACTTCACTTATTTATTAAATTGATGTAAATAAATGACTGAATTGGAACCTCCAAAATCTGCAAACCTGTTCTGTTGATTTTTAATTTCACAACACCATAACCGAGTAATATAAATTAATCCTTGTGTGATAATGAAGGCCTATAAACATACAGACGATTGAGGTAAGATCTCAGGCAAGAAGATAATGCACAATGGTTGGTACCTAATATTGTTAATGAAAAATGATAACAGAAATAATGTATTTCAATTATAGATCTTACATGCTACATATCATAAACTTGCTGAATACATGTTTTAATTTCCCTAAATTTAGTTCTGCAAATTAAGTGAACTTTTCAGTCAACTATACGCCTGAAAGTTCACTGACTGATAGATGGGGATATGTTTTAATTAAATATCTGGTGTAGTTTCTGAATGACCTTTGTCTTCAAAGTTCACCGAACGAACAGATGGAGCTAATATCTCATATGCTCTGCTTCCAATAATAATCTAAAGTTCATTATTTGATGGATACAATAATTGACTTCATCACGTCACAATTTCTTATCTCCAGGCCGATGATGCTATGCTTATAAAAGACATTTTTGCTATAGTTTTGCGAATCGTGGAATTCACATCCCATAAGCCGACTGTTCACGAATACGTCACACTGTGTAATACGAGAACGAAAAACGTCATATGTTCACCGTAATCTCCATTTTCTTCGCTAACTCTACGTAAACAAGATATTTTTTGATATAGTTGCCCAACGAGAAAAAATCACAAATCGTCGGAGTCGGAGTTTACTGATGGCCAAAAAATAAAAATACATAGCTATTGAGTGGCGAGTTCTATTCTTGCCTGGGCAAAGGAAATTATTTAGTGACGAAATTCATTAAATAACGTCCTAAAATCCCACCCTGGCTAGAAAAGGGCGGTAACCTGTAGATACCCCATCCCAGTTAGCCTTAGTAGCACAAAGTGAACGTTGACAAATAATTAATACCTTTTCTTAAGTTCTTCGTTTAAGAGAATACAGAGGTCTGAAGTGTGTGTAATTATGATGTTTTGCTTCCTTGTGCTAGGTAAAGGAGTTATTGTAACAGCGAAAAAACTTTGGTTTTCTGAGGTCAACGGAATTATCCGTTTCAACCAAATCTGAACTCTTTCAACTTCTTCTCATATATATGTTCGTACAGCAAAACCAAAATGACATATGTATGCCTGTTGTAGCATCTAGTTGATCAACTGCTCTTTGATCATAGGGAAATAAGGAGAAGCAAAATAATGATATTTTTTTAAATTTATTTTAAAAGATCTATAAATTATCTTCAAATGACATTTTTTTGATTGGGAAAACCATTTATCAAACGAAAAGATTTTAAATTAAGTGCATCAACATATTTTGATTATTTGATTTAATAGAACAATAATAATACCATGTGGTACCTACATCAGATTTCTCCTTGGAAATTTAATTTTCAGGTCTGGCATGTTACAACAAATTTTTACAACTACTGAAAACCTTGGGGAATCTTTAATAGTATTTAAGAAAATAATTCACAAATCTGTTAAAAAGTTATATATTAAACTAGTGGACCCGACAGACGTTGTCCTGCATGATATATCAAGCGATTAGGATATTAAATTTAATAATATTATTTTTATAACAAAAGCTAATTTTAATAACACAAAAAAACAACTTTTGTAATGTGCACATTTGCCTAAAAACAAATAGAAAATGAATTATCGCGATTTTTTCTAATGAGGCCTCCCTTATAACCCCCACTCCCGTTCGAACCCAAAACATTTAATATTGCTTATAATCATGGAAGAATTAATGCTAATTCAGTTTTGTTATGTTCGGATAAATCCTTAGTTGCATAAAGTGGACGTTAATAAATAATAATAATAATATTGTTGTAAAAGTATAAGTAGTAAATAAGATTGGTCATATAACTTTCGTATTAAAAATAACACAGAAATTCAGATTGTACTTTTTAATTTGGTAACGAACAAATAAAAATTCCGACCAATAGTGCGTTATCATAATGTACCAACAAATAGATAACTGAGCCGACGTCGTCTTGGTTCTGTCCTAGGTAGATGGACATTATCTGCTGACTTTCCTTAAGCTCTTTAGAGAGTCGTTGAGTTATTCATTCTTCAACTCTTGGATGTGATTTGATCTCTCGCCCCTTGACCCGAACGCGTCTCCGTTCAGCTAAATGATATTTTTTCTCCCAATATTGGCTGAAGGATCCGTAGATGCTTGTTTTTGCAGCTTACTTAACATATTTTCCTTGAGACTTCTCAGTTTTTAACAGCTGTGTTAAGAAAACAGCTTTCATTCCCATTTCCCAGGGCACGATTAATTTGAATACTTCTTATGGAACTATGTGTACATATTTCTATGAAAAATCCGGTTTGTACTTTAGAAACGGGCTAGAAATGTGACCTCTTACTCTGTGATTAGGCGTGTTGCGCGTCGGTTCCCTCCATTGGTAAGAACAGAATGTGCGGAATGTTTTCAGTGTCACTACAATGGCGGCAGCGGTTATTTTGTAAGTTTCTAGTAGGCACAGAGTAAACTGGCAAAAGGATCGCTTTCATTTTCATACAGAAGTCCACTCAGAAGACGAGATTTCCATTTTGTTTTTCAAACTTGAGGGTATTACATGGCTCACGACATTCAGAAGCTTCAACGTCTAATGGAAAACACCATTCTGGTTCCAAGGGGACTTAGATATTTTAGGCATTCGACCTGTATAGTTTCATTATCATTTATACTTAAATCTGGGACTTTTAAATAGTCCGAAACATTTAAGTTCATATGGATTTCCACCTCTCTTGCATCTTGAGTACCATGAACATATGTCTTCGAACTCCACCAGTAGGCCAATTTTAATAGTGGCCTCTCTTCATAAAGTAAATTCGATGAAAGACCACTTCCATTAGTTTGATGTTGTTTGTCCTACTTTGCATTCTTCGAGAACTGACCATGGATAAAACCATGGACATTGCTTTGATCCAGTTGGGTAGCAGTTCATGCTAAGTAGCATGGGGCCAAGCGTAAAAATAGACACTAACTGCTAAAGAGAATTCTCTGTCTACTCTTATCAGTAAGACATAAAAATAAAGATAACCTTGCAGCCTGAAATAACATGCTATTTACGATTCACGACTCATATAAGCCATTCCAATAACGATCACCTCAGGACTTGAAGAGAATATTGTTCCCGTTTCAATTTTCCATCGTGCCGATGGATATAGCACGGTGTTGCCGTGCAGTTTGTTGCTGTTATGGACTCTCCAAGGCCCCGGGTAATACGATCCCTCCCTTTAATGAGTGTAATTTATTCAGAGTAATATTTTAAGGCAAAACGGACATCTAGGTAATGGGGAACGGGCGTCCATGCAGCTGTAATTTGGGCCTGATCTCTATCGGTAGATGCTACGAAATATACAGTTCACAACACAACAGGATCTAGGCAGCCTGCTCTAAAAGGGTCAGGTCTTCAATATGTGTTTCCGCCCAAGATGCACTTCCGGGTAAATGCCTATTAATAATATTTTTTCGTCGTCTATTTTGATCATTTAAAGAAATTCAATGAGAGAGTAAACCTAGCCTTTTTTTTCTTTCGATTTTCAGATTACAACAGGATTATCGTTTTTGAACTTTTCTGAACCCATTGGGACTTTTCTCGCATAACTCTAAAATTGCTAACCTTAGAAAGTTGAAATTTCTAATTTGGGATCGCTGAAACGTCTAGTTGTACGCCATGGCTATGGGATGGGAGAGGGAATTTAGAAGATGTAGAAAACAAATAAATAATGTGCAAATTTATCCGTACGAATGAAAGGCACTAAAAATGTATTATTATATGTTCATTATTTAATTGTGTAACTCTTGACACTTTATAAATGTCAATATGCACAGTGAACGTCATTGGTTAAAAGTAAACGAACCCTCCCCATGAGAGTTCTAGGAGAAACATAATTGTGGTTTAAATGCCACACGCTTAAACCTGCTCTCCCACATTCAAGAGAAGTAAAAATAAGAGAGAGAAAAAAAATAAGTGTAAATCCTCGAGCTGGGAACGTTAGAGAATAAAAAATTAAAACGCCTGAGAAGAGTTGCGTAAAAGAACAGAGCCCAGAGCCGGTCATAACTCGCCGGGCAGTGACAACTCGTTACACGTAATTGGAACTTGAGCAATTTCATGAAATATGGAAGTTTTTCTTTTAAAAAAGTGAGAGCAGGCCTAATTATATCCCATTATTGTTAGACTTTACGAGCTCGGCGGGGGCTTCATATCTCGGTGAAATCAACGGCCATTACGAAATGTGAAACAAACCTGGTCGGTGGCCGACAGTTGCCTGCTTTAAAACATCTGTTGATTAACTGTCCGTTCAAAAAGTAGGAGTGGAGACAATGATGAAGTATCTGCGTTTATTTTTTTTTTTAATGCTGGTTGTTATGCAACACTTTATTAAAAACATTTTGGTAACGGTTATGGGCGAAATTTATTTTAAAGTAGTTATTTGTTATACAATAATGTCCTTAATTTTGCAAAAGATTATAAACAATGATAAGTCTTTTCATTAATTCGTCTAAGGATTCGATCTGCTCTTATAAATTTTATTTTGTATCTAGAGCCAAAAAAAAAAAAAAATATTTTTCTTTAGCTTTGGATAAAATTTATTAATACTAAAAACTGTCAGTAAAACTGATTCTTTTTCTAATTGACTACTCCATTGTCACTGGGTTTCAATATATTCTTGTTGCTGATTTGAACAAGAATTTAATTTTTTTCCTATGTGAACAATTATCCAGTAAATCCTACGTGTTCGAAATTTTCTCGAACACTGTAAGCCTAGACTTTCATTTATGACAAATGTAACCAGGATAACACTGTTTGTGGCCGAACTGGAACCACTTACTACTGACTCCATGAAAAACTCCGATTGGGTTTACATATTGGGAATTTGATTTATTGGCAGGCCGTTATGTTCAAGTAGAGAAAAATCAAAGAGCAATAATTGTAGTTGTCAACTTTGTCAACAATAATGATAACCATACAAAAAAAATTAATAATTGTCGTTTCAGAAAAAAAAAAAAAATCCGACATCCAGGAACTGCGTAAACTCAACATGTTTCCTACGCGCTGGTGTACTCATCTCATTGCAACACAAATAATTTAGACCACGATTAATTATAAACAATTTTTCGATCTAAGTCATATATATATATATATATATATATATATATATATATATATATATATATATATATATTAAATTCAATTCTGAACGGACCTCATTTTCCTGGTCTAGGTAAGATGGATGGTCATTTGAGGGCATTTTTAAAAATCGCCTCATGAGTACAACTAAATAGCTGATTTTCCTTATGGGAAATATGTTAAAACCACCAAAAGGTTAATTCCGAATAGAAAAGTGTGTGAGATTTTATGAGGAATATTATGTAATACCACGTTCACGAAAATGTTGAATTATATATGTATATATATATATATATATATATATATATATATATATTTCCCTACTATTATAAGATGTCCTCTAAGAACGACTTTCTGATTTTTTATATATAATATCCCCAAAAGGTTGATTTTATTGATCAAGGCAGGATAAAATATTTCGTACAAAATAATTTTCATCATGAGTAGTGTAAAATAAATAATTCAATAGAAGCATTTTCTTGTAGATTCATTCATAAAATTCATCATGAGAAGAGTTACTCATTGATTGGGGTGTTAAATGAAGAAACGCAAACTGGCCGTGTATAAAGGTTGGGAATCCCCCAAGAATTTTCTTAAAGGCCTCGGATATAATCTTTGGGAAAGTTTAGTTCAATTTAACAAGAAAACCATAAATTAAAGTTTCCATCGGAGCGTTATTAATACCGTTAAAGGGGGAAATACAAGCAAGCCATCTAGGAGCTTAAGAAACCGGAAGGAAAATGCCTAAATATATAGTGGAGAATGTTTTAGATATATCTCAAAAGGAACGAATTAGGGAAGTGAGGGGGGGGGGCTCTTAAGCTCGCCCAATCCCTTTTGATGCAAAATTGAAATCTAGCTAACCAATCTCCCGCCCCGGATTTTCTCTTAATAATGAAATTTAAAGGGCTTAAAAGGGGGAAGAGTAACCAAAGAGGAATAGCTGAACTTGCCCAATTTCATATTGTTTTCAATTTTCAAATTTGCTCCACTGCCTCTTAATCTGTGGTCATGTAACTCCTGACTTTAAGCTAGTGCCCATTCATATTTAGACAAATGGGATTTGATATTGAACACTTAACGGTTCTAAAAGAAAAACCGACGGTTTAATAAACTTGTTAGCATTTAGGAATACTGACGAATTACTTGGAGTACTAAAATGCTTCAAAATGTAATTATATTCTTTACCGCTATACTGGACAAGATTACATTTATTATGCGGCACTTAATCAGCATTCAAAATAAAAAAATACTCTGGCATTGACACGACGGTTACTTCCTTTTATTCCTATAATGAATTTATAATAAAGAATATTTTGCTGCACTTCGTTTAAAATTATTTCACTTGAATGTGATCAATATTTTTCTAATGAGGCCACTAATTATTTTATTCTGTGATTCCATTACTGAGCTCTCTTTCCCCACGCGGGAATTGAACTCATAACTTCTGTAAGTTTTCCAAGGGCATCCAACGCCTTTGCATGATATTAAAAGGAATCAGTGAGAACTTAATTTAAAGCAATAAGCATCAGTCGTGAAGAAGCGAAATATAAAAAATTCAATAAAAAGTAAGTGAGAGAGAGAGAGCAAGATAGAGATGGGATAGATGTAAGCTGGTTTTTATTTAATTTAATTTATTTAGAGGGAAAAATAACTGAGGTTTCTATCCTAATTCTAGGGGTAACATTCATCATTCTTTTAATAAGCTTAATATTTAATTAGTCTTATTTGTTATTCAAGAAGCTTAGAGTTAGGGGATAGATGTTGAAAGAACATTTAAGGTATTTGAAGATCTGTCTGTTTTCCCGACTTCTACTCAGCATCGTAAGGTAATTGAGTGATTTAATGAATAAAATCGTATTTTTGTCTGTGATACCACCACAGCCATGCAAATACTCCAGCAAACCGACCACTTAACCTTATACTAAAGGCCGTATATGGTATAAAAATATATTAGGTTTTTTTTTTAGCAGATTTCCCTTTAGGGAAATCTGCTATTGAGGTCGTACTCATGACGCGATTTTTGAAAAATTTCTTCAAATGTCCATCGATCCTACCCAAGAGATGACGAAAATGAGGTCCGTTCAAAACTATATATATATATTTGTCTGTTAACACTCTAGTGGACGCAATTTTTGTTTAAACGTCACCAAACTCGGTATTTAATCGTTTTATATAAAAAGGAAGATCAAGTTCGTTAACGGGTGAAATCGGACCAGTGGGAGGGGGGGTTTAGATGAGGGGATTTTCAAAAAATTCGAAATATCTCCGTTATTATGCATCGGATCAAAACATTGTATAGAACTAATCTTATTGCAAATTAAATTTACTATAAATATTGTTCTATACATTTATTCTGTATCTTGAATATTAACCGAGATATGTGCATTTGTATTCTGTGTGTTGTCGCCAGGATTCGGCTGTTCGGACTTTCCGCCGAGAGCTCTGGCGGCCGTTTCCTTAACTATTCGTTCCTCGTGAATAGGTTTAGAGGTTTCTTACTACTACAGTTGTTATTAGGCAGATTTCTGTATTGTAAAACTTCAATTGGGAAGTCTGCTTAGTTTACGCAGCCCCTGCGTGACGGACTTTTTCAGTATTACAAAGGAAATAGTTCTTCATAATTTTAAGCAGAAGACATTTTCCGCCATAGTTGTATTTGCACTCAATACTTGGTAAGTTTTTTAAAATATTATTTTCACATTAGACTGTCTAGTAAGTATAAAGATGAACACTTAATACATTCCAAAACGTTTTAAGTGTTCACATTAGAAATACTTGCAAAGGTCTTCCAGAAACTAGATACAACGAATTCTTAATACTGAATATATTTAATTCATTGATTGAACAAATGATTATTTTAAAAATAACCTGTGTTCGTACGTACATATATTTCTTATCATTTTAAGAGCTTTTATTTCTTTTTTTAAAACAGAAAATGGGAAATAATTACACTTAATAAACGTCATTATGAAGTACAAGTCTCTTAAAAGTTTACAACGCGCGCAAAAGTCTGGCCAAGCCTTACGTGATCAGTATCAGGAAGGTTCGTGCATAATTTTCAATCAATACTGCGTGACTTATCACTAGTCGACATACTTAAGGGTTTTATCTTTTTAAAATCTATTAGGATTTTTTTTTTTTTTTTTTAGAATGAGTAGAATATCTTAAGAAATTCTGCAGTTGAGTCAAAATGAGGAAATTAAGGTCTATATATATATATATATATATATATATATATATATATATATATATATATATATATATATATATTTATATATATATAATATATAATATATAAGTGTCTTATATATGCGACAAAATGTTATATAAAACAATCTTAATGGAAAGTTAATTTTATACAACGTCTTTTTTGTCTAAATATAAATTTAAGATATTATAACTCCTTATTCCCTGACAATGAGATAGTGCCTTACGAAGCATCTTTCTTCAATCTTAATAAATACCACGTTATTTTTATTTGACAAGATGGAATGGGTGTTTCAACACGGTTTATCATACAAAATTTGGATTATTTGTTGAGACTGGTTGAAAAATGTTATATACTTATATTATCTTTTGGATATGTAGTGTTGTTGCTTATTATTTTTCTAATGTTATGCGTCTTAGTTATGCGTGTATTTTAGCAGATTTCCCTTAAGGGAAATCTGCTATTGAGGTTGTACTCATGACGGAATTTTCGAAATTTTTCTTCAAATGTCCATCGATCCTACCTAGTAGATGACGAAAATGAAGTCCGTTCAAAACTGTATATATATATATATATATATATATATATATATATATATATATATATATATATATATATATTACCGCTCTAGCGGTCGCAATTTCTGTTTAATCGGTACCAAACTCGATATTTAATCGTTTTATGTAAAAATAAAGATCAAGTTCGGTAACGGCTGAAACTGGACTAGTGGGAGGGGGGTTTAGAGGGGAGGATTTTCGAAAATTCAAAATATCTCCGGTACTATACGTCGGATCGAAAAATTGTACACAATCAATCTTATTGAAAATTACATTTACTATAAATATTGTTATATACATTTTTTCTCTATCTTGAGTATTAACCGAGATATTTGCATTTGTATTCTGCCTGTGGTCGGCGGGATTTGGCTGTTCGGGACTTCCCGCCGAGAGCTCTGGCGGCCGTTTCCGTATCTATTCGTCCCTCTTGAATAGGTTAAGAGATACCTTACTACTACAGTTGTTATTGGGCAGATTTATCTACTGTATAAGTTCACGTGGAAAATCTGCTTAGTATACGCAGCCCCTGCGTGACGGACTTTTTTTATTAGTTTTCAGTCTATACTTAACCCATACTATTAGACAAATATATCAATGGGTTTCATATATATTAATTAAACCAAGTCATCCTCACAAGACTACTTAATGGACATACATACCTGACACATTCTTACGTAATGAACAAAAAAGACAAGCCTACTTGTACTCATTGCAACACTGGACTAACTGTAAAACACCTACTAACAGAATGCAGATTACGAACTTACTGAAACATTCCATATGACTTGAACGAACTATTGACTGAGGGTAGGCCACATATTGCCACGATGCTGACTTAATTAAAAACAATAGGGCAGTTGTGTGTGCGTGCGTATGTGTTTGTGCGTTTAAATTTGAATGATGCCTGTTTTTATGAATAGTTTTTGTTTCAAAGTTACAAAGTTTTCTTTTCACATATTTATTTACCACCTGTTTTTAGTTCTATGTTGTGTTCGTGTTTCTTGTTTCTTTTGTGTTCCGTTCCCTTAGTTTTGTTCTTTATATTATTCCGTGTTCTATTTTTTGTTATTTTGTTTACTTGTTATTTGCTTTTGTTTGGTTTTTCCCACATGTTTAAGAATAGCTAAGTCTGCCATAGTTGCAGTGCTCTATAAAATAAATAAAGTTTAATTAAAGGGTCGTGCACAGTGCAGCTATATTCGGTTTCATAGGTTTCTTACTAAGGGTGAAATAGCGAATCAAATGCGGGATGCCCAACTGCTTGGTTCTGTGGGATGTAGGAAATCTTCTAAGTTAACCCAAAATCAACATTAGTACAAAGATATAACTCGTGAACAAAAAACTGATACCAATTCTAGTAAAATTGTAATTATGCTTACTAATCTAATGTCCTTAAGAACTTGATGCGTTTCAAACTGTGAACCAATTGTAGTACCCTCACAGGATGTATAAAGCATTTTAAGCCATAAACCGTGGGGATTCATTTTTTCTTTTTAACGCCGTAAGTTATATATTTCTCTATGTACATAAATAGTTAAGGTAATTGGAGGGAGCTATTAAGGTAATCAAGTGGATCTGTTACAACGGTGTCGTTTAGTAGCTCACACAATTACTGCACTAACCTATTAAGTACTTGTGTACTAGACAATGTTTTTAAATAGCACAACAGCCAGAACTATACAAAATAACACGTACAAGCTATTTTATTTACTATTTAAGTAGAGTAACTAATTATTGCGATTATTTGAAATAGGTTTAAACACTACTATTATTCTAATTTAATAAATAACATTTTAACAGATTTGTAGGAGTTGTAAAAATTTTTGTAACAGGCGAGACCTCAAAATTGAATTTCCAGAGAAATTTAAGAAATCTGATGTAGGCATCACATAGAATTATTATTGTTATATTAAATAAAATAATCAAAATATCTTGCTGTACTTAATTTGAAATCTTTTCGTTTGATTTCCCCATTCCATTGTATCAAAAAAATGTCATTTGAAGAAAATTTCTAGATCTTTTGAGATAAATAAAAAAAAAAAAAAAAATCTTGATTTTGCTTCCCCTTATTTCCCAATAATCAAAGAGCTGGTGATCAACTAGATGTTACAACAGGCATAATTATGAAATTTTGGTTATGCGAAATGCGTACGAACATACAGGCCAAAATATTTTTATTTTATTTTTATTTTTATTAAGAATATTATGGTCTCTAATTAAATTCATTTTGTAATGTGATATGCACAATTCAATCGTCCTCCATCACTCTCACAGAAGCTACACCACTTCACCACAATGAGAGGAACAGCCTCTCCCTGCCTGGCAAGTGAAGTCAAGAGCTAAGGAGGAATGGCACTTGATAAGAAAATAGCCACTGCTATCACTTCATTTAACACTTATAGGAGATTGCTGGGCCATTGTAAATAGGCCAAAATAAGTTGAAATAATTCAGGTTGGGTTGAAACGGATAATTCCGTTGACCTGAGAAACCCAAAATTTCTCGCGATTAAAATACCTCCTTTACTTCGCACAAAGAAGGAAAAAATCATTCTGTAATCTCTTAAACGAAGAAATTATGAAGATGTATTAATTATTTGTCAATGCCAACTTTGTGCTACTAAGGCTAATTGGGACGGGTTATCTATAGTTACCACTCTATTCTATACAGAGTGAAACTAAGGATTTTATTTAATGAGTTCTTAAATAAATAAATTCCTATAGCCCAGATGATAATAGAACTCATCACTCAAGGTTTACCCTTGGCAACGTGTGACATTAAAACAAATGCCCAAACTCGCATGGCTAACCTCAGCCTACTAGGTATTAATTAAATAATCAAATTTAATTCCCATCGATTGGGTTTTAAACATTCTTCGTGATTGAATTTAGCGCCATGAATAGTTATAAATAAGTAAGTACGACCAGGTTTGTCTGACTACTGATGAAAGCTGTGTTTGCTCTCAATATTTCAAAACCAACTGTCTGATGAAACGTTTCGATATAAATTAACATTTATACAATGTTAAAAAAATATTATCGCCGCGGGGACAAAGTACGGCGATGTCATGCATTTCATACTGTTTTAATATGCGCTTTGATGCATTAAGAAATACATAGCCGCTCCTGGATGTATAGAGAGTCGAATTGGGGATATGTCCAAAATATATGAAAGGGCTATCGATCGGCCCGACTAAAAGGGCCCCAGATATTCCTTGTATAGGGAAACTGTTATAAGAGTGACAGGGATTGGTCACTATTAATTATTTGAGACCAAGACTGGGTCAGGGGCCCCACCTACCCGCCATGCAATATTCAACACTCCGCCCTCCCAATTCTTATTTCATAGTTGCCTTTCGCGGTTTCTGATCAATGAGTATCATGTTACGTGTGCTATTTGGCATATAATTATTAGTTGGCTTCCCTAACATGTGTTTTGGGTCTCACCAGCTGTGGGATCACATTGACGATGGCTTGAAATTCTATACAAGTCTTACTAGTTCTATAAGTCCTCCTCACAATTTTTGTAATTTGAAACAAATCACCAAGAATTTATCTTCCAGTCTACTCGACGGATTCTATTTTAAAGGGGGTCCGGAGAAAAAATTAAAAGTCGTTCACGCAAGAGCTGCGTAAACAAAGCATTCAAACATACTGAAAGCTGGAAAGTTCGAATTACTCGCTTAATATTTGATTTACGAAAAAAAAATGCAGCAAACGTAGAGCATCAATATGTTAACACTGCTTGGTTCTGTAACATTGTTCGAATCCGATTCATATTAACGAAGATACTTTGAATATCCCAATCCTCCCTCCATATTCCTGTTCCGTTTTCTGCCAATAACAAATATGATCTTTGACTGAAAGGGGCAAATATCGCGAATGGAATAGATCAAATGAAAACTTTCGAGGGAGTTTAGAGGGGGAGAATTTTGAACATTTCCGTTACTATACGTCGGATAAAAAAAATGTATAGAATCAATCTTATATAAAATTAAATGTACTATAAATATTGTTATATACATTTATTCTCTATTTTGCATATTAACCGAGATATTTGCATTATTCAGCCTTCAGCACACCCCCATGTCTACTCATGTTACATAAACAATACTCGGTTATGTAATCTAGCTCATTCAAAACTTAAATGCCATATATTGTTTTCAAGAGACATTTATTATACGAGATTCCCGCAAATATGTTCTGGTGACCCCCCCCCCCCCTTCTTAAGTTTTAGGACTACTTAAATTTGACTGAGATAAAAATTATTCTGATTCATTATAAATTATAGTACTAGATATAGTACATAGTTTCCAATCAAATTAATACGTTACATTCAGATATATTGCAATAGTTGATTTCCTTTCCGGTAAGAAGTTGGCAGAACTGTTTGTTTACATTTCAGATGCTGGAGGTTTCTTATTATCGTTTGTATTTATTCACATAATATTTAAGGCGGTGTTGTGTTACCGGTATGTAGAATTATCTATTGTTAAACTTCACGCGGGAAATCTGCTTAGTTTACGCAACCCCTGCGTAACGGACTTTTTATAACCTGCTATGAGTAGGATGGGGGATTACACATGGCTGAAAACTAAAACTACCAAAAATCTAGCTTAATATTCATATTAGAGAAAATATGTATGTAACACACAACATTTTTAGACAATTAAATGAACAATGCGATTAATTCTATATTATTTTTCGATCCGACATATAATATCAGAGGCATTTCAAAATTCGCCCTCCCACATGTTCGATTTTAGCCTTTAACAAACATGATCTTTAGTTTTGAATGAAGAACTTATATATCGAGTTTGGTAACAATAAATCAAAAATTGTGACAACTAGAGCGGTAAAAGATATATATATATATATATATATATATATATATATATATATATATATAGACACACACACACACACACACACCCAGATATATATATATATATATATATTATTTTGACCTCATTTTCGTCATCGTCTTCTAGGTAGGATCGATTTACAATTGAGAAAATTTTTCGAAAATCGCATTATGAGTCAACCTCAATAGCTGATTTCTGTTAAGGGAAATCTGCAATAAGTCTAACATATAGGAGCTTTGAAAAATTGAGCAATTTCACAAGAGCTGCTGCGACATTTCACTTTCAATCCTTTTTTTCTACCTCAGTTAAGAAGTCCGCACTCAAAGGCGCTGATGACCTTAATTCAACGCCTATTCTCTATTTCTCCCGTAATAAAAAACCTACAGAAACAGTAAATCCAAATGCCAGCAGGATATGAGATGTTTAGTGAGTGAGTAGCTCAAAATAAAAAAAAAAACCCTTGATTATTATTGGGGGAGGGGGTGGGTTTCTGACTTCTGAACAATAAAAATTTCAATTATCTTCGTGATTATGCTAGATACAGAATATATATAAAAATGAACATGTATAGGAAATTAAATGTACAATATGGCTGTTTCTATGCAATTTTTCGATGTGCCTCGTAATACCGAAGAATTTTGAAATAGTATAAAAAACAATTTCAAATATCTTCGATATTACGAGGAAATAGTTTTGCATAAAGCCTTAAAATACCGAGTTTGAATGGACTTCATTTTCGTCATCTCCGGATAGGAATAAGAAAATGTGGCATTAATTTTCTTTAAACCCGAGAGGTTATATAGATGTAAAGTGCCAGATAGCACAAGAACTGTACATTTCGTCATAGTTTCAAAAATCACAAAAAATAATGTCCAGAAGGTAAGAAGACAGTCTCAGTTAGATACATTCACAAGCTCAACTAACAAAGTCCGTCACGCAGGGGCTGCGTAAACTAAGCAGATTTCCCACGTGACGTTTTCCAGTAGATAAATCTGCCCAATAACACCTGTAGTAGTAAGGTATCTCTAAACCTATTCAAGAGGGACGAATAGTTATGGAAACGGCCGCCAGAGCTCTCGACGGAAATTCCCGAACATAGCCGACTCCTGCCGACGACACACAATACAAATGCAAATATCTCGGTTAATATTCAAGATACAGAATAAATGTATAGAACAATATTTATAGTAAATTTAATTTGCAATAAGATTGATTTTATACAATTTTTCGATCCGACGCATAATAACGGAGATATTGTGAATTTTCAAAAATCTCCCTCGTCTAAACACCCCCCTCCCACTAGTCCGATTTCTGCCATTAAAGAAGTTGACCTTCCTTTATACATAAAAGGATTAAATATCGAGTTTGGCACGATCAAACAAAAATTGCGACCACTACAGCATAAACTGACAAATTTATACATACATATATATATATATATATATATATATATATATATATATATATATAATTTTGAACGGACCTCATTTTCATCATCTCCTGGGTAGGATCGATGGACATTTGAGGAAATTTTTCGAAACTCGCGTCATGAGTACGGCCTCCATAGCTGATTTCCCTTAAGGGAAATCTGCTAATAGTTGATAGGGTGTCGGCTAATATATAGTTTGAAAAAACTAAAAATACATATAAACTGAAAATACAGATTTAAGGCCATTGTACATATAGCAGAAAATATTATGTTTTTTCACTATAGTTCACAAATTTGTTTACTTCTGTTCTTGTTCAGCTCTGAAGAAGGGAACCAATGGTGTATGAAACTGTTAGAACCCTTAATAAAATTCTGTATTTGAAGAATTAAGAAACTATGTATTAGCCGATACCCAACAATCCTCTACTAGCATAATAACCAACGGCTAACAATACAACTAATGATCATAAAATAGTTGATCTTAAATGATGGACGGGAAATCGGTTTGAATGGTAGACTTCGATTCTCTAAGTAACAACACTCGTCTTAAAAAATTCACAATAGAATAAGAATCCAACAGCAAAGTAACGGAATGGGTATAATTTAATTTCTCTATCATAGGAGTAATTCCTTCTAAATTCGGCCGTCCATCCTGTGAGGGCTTCCTGATGCCAAGCCCGGCTAGCTCAGTCGGTAGAGCATGAGACTCTTAATCTCAGGGTCGTGGGTTCGAGCCCCACGTTGGGCGTTTATCTTTTTTTATAATTTCACAATTGGTTTTCTAATTTTTATTTAATGTAATATTCATATTTTCATTAAATAATTTTTAATTAACAAAAATGTTATGATTTATTTGAATTTCGATAAACACAATGGTTTGAAAGTCAACTGTTTTCAAATATACACAATTTTTAACTATGATTTTCATGTGGATTATATTTTTTAAAAATTAATCTGTGTTTCATTTTTACAAAAATTGTAGAGTCTAGTAGAGAAATAAGTAGAAATGAAAAATAGTTTAACGAAATTTTATATTAATATTTACTTTTAAGTTTAAGTAAGATTGTTAAGAAGTTATTGTTGAAAGTTAAGAAATAATAATAGTTTTTGAAATTGAGCGATAAAACTTACTATAATAATGTAATAATTACATTAATGACCTAATATGCAATAATATAAATATGACAATATTGAATGGTGATCTATAATAAAATATTTGCCTCATTGAGTCATGTGTTCAACTCAGAATGGGGGTAAGGGAATTTGTTTAGTGACTCAATAAATAAAATTCCTAACCCTACCAAGGCATCTGGTTCCCGATCACCTTACGTCGCTTAAAATGGATAGCAACTGAATAAAATTAATATTTAAACCAATTCATTTGATTCACTTTGTCATTATTATTAGTACGCCGTAAGTGTTTCTAGTTATTATGTCAGTTACTTTTTGTAGTCCACTGTAAGAAGATAAAAATTAAGAAAGCACTGACAAAAAGTGCAACGGCTCTAAACGAATTGAAGGTGACAAACATTTTCTTTAATATTGAGGAAATGATATTTTGAATCCACTCAATTGCCTTTAAATTGGCAGGATTTACTTTTTGTCACATTCAGCACTCTACTTACAATTAAAAAATTTTATTAGATATTATTTGCTTTTCCGAAATTAAATACTTAGGCTGCGAAAACTAAGCAGATTTCTCACTTGCTGGAGCACCACATTGACAACGTCATATATATATATATTTTAATTTTCCATTTCTTCCTTAGTATGAATGTAGTCTAAATAATAATTGAAATGGAAGCTGGAGCCTGAAGTAAAAATTAAGGGGGGTCGGTGAAAGCAGAAACAAGGAGGAAAAAAACGTAACTCCTTCCATTATTGTTAGATTTACAATAAATTGTGTATAATAAAAATTGTAGAACATTACTTTGTAGAAAAGATTGTAGATTTATATACAAAATTGTCTAATTATAATTTTTCGATATAACACCCCACGAAAGAATTTGCTATTGTACAATAAATGCTTGTCTTAAAACTCCAATCGCCATATTCCGATTTTGGCCATTAAGGAACGTTTGAATATTAAGGAGGTTAAGAGACTGTATATATAGATACTTATCTCTTAACAGATTAATAGAGATACATAGGCGAGAAAATCAATCTCAGGTTCAACTTCATAAAGTCCTTAGTCATAATTTAAAAGAGAACTGGTTTGCGATTTATTAACAGCAGTGATTTGTAACAGTTTATTTGTATTTTTAACTTACATTTTCTTTTTAAGCAATTATTTTTTTTTAAATTTGTTATTATACTTTTGTAAGGAGGGATAAGGTAGGAAGGTTAAAAAGTTATGCTTCCCTCTTTAAATGGGCATCATCATTAAGCGGATACAAGAAAAATAAGGGGAAATTGTTTGGCTACTTATGCTGAATTCATAGAAGCTAAATGATTTGGAAAACAAGACACCGGGATAACGAGCAGTTTGTTAAATCCCTGATAAGCCATGTTGGAGGAAGATGATAACAGCGATGGAAACTCAACCACTTAGGCCTTCTCCGAATACTCTGCTTAAATATTAAGTAAATAATTTATTTATTTATTACTGTGTATGTAGCCAGTATGGTGCTGTGTATGAAAGACCAGTTTGATTCTTGGCAATTAAGTTGGATCTCTTTAGTATTATTACAAAGTATTTCTGGTGTTTTGAAATAGATTTTTTCGCATCATACATTAAAATCTATTATTTAATTATTAGATAAAATGTAGACGATATAATCGAGTTTTTTATTTACTGTTGTTTCCTTTATTTTATATCATAAGAATATTTTCTCAAATTGAATACCTTTATCAAATAGTCTACAAAATTTTATCTTAAAATTAAATAACTGATTTTGAAGTATGACTCAAAAAAATCGATTTCAAGGTTTGTCATGAAAATGAAATGTTTAAAGTCAGCTGACTTAACTTGCTTTGGGAAACTCCCATGGCGGTAGGGTCATTTCAACGAATGTAAGAGGGACCAACCACTTCATAACTATGGGTAAACAATATGTAATTAAATTAAATTAATACATAATTTTAGTTAGCACTTATAAATGTGTTTATGTGGCACATAATTATCTTTGGGATTTCATGAATTAATTTTGTTTTAAAGGAATGGACCCTGAAGAGGTTTGCCAAGAAACATGTAGGGCAGTTTTGAATAAAGTTTGGGGGGGGAGGAGGTTATATTGGAGACTGTTATTGGCTACTAAACTTTGAATATATATATGTATATATATATATATATATATACATACATACATTTAATTTTAAACCAACCTTTTATACATATTTGATTAATTGATCACGAAATAATTTCTGACCAAGCTTTTTCTTTTGCAGAACATAAGCAACATAACATAAATAACATCTCAGATTTCCTGATACCATTGAATTTCACTGTCTTTTTTTTTTATTTCACTTTAAAGAATAAAGATTTTCTTTAAAGTGAAATCAAGAAAAAGACCGTGAAATTCTATGGTGTCAGGAAATCTTTTTCACATTATTATTAGTTATTAACGTTCACTTTTTGCAACTAAGGCTAATTGGGACGGGTTATATACAGGTCACCACCCTTTTCTAGCCAGGGTGGGATTTAGTATGTTATTTAATGAATTTCGTCACTAAATAATTTCCTTTCCCCAGGCAAGAATCGAACTCGCCACTCTAGTTTTACCCTGCGAGATAAAGGTCAACGCTTTAACTCACTGACTAACCTGAGCCCTTTTTTCACATTAAAAAAAAGCTTTGCTTTTTAAAATTTTTATGTATGCCTATTATGTATTTTAGACCTGTTACAAGGATCAGATATTAAAAAAAATACTTGCTTTAATTTCATTACCCTGGAGAAAGGCGTGTGTCTGTACAGAGTAACAAGAAGGGGTGAGAAATATTTAATTGTAGATAGATTTGGTGGAGATGAAAAGAATTTTACTTATACAAATTTGAAAGAAGAATTCAATCGAATTCTTTGTGCCTGAAACTGGGAACTTCGTCCCACACTTCGGGGACATGGAAATTATCGTTCCAAGACGGCACAAAAAAAAATCCGTTTAATTTGATTAAAACAGAATCTATTTTTTATTTTAAACAGAGATAAATATCTAATTAACAAAAATAAGAAGATGGAATAAAAAGTAAAAAAAGAAACCGAATTCTTCCCACATAACATTTTAAAATTCACATGTGGACTGGAGATAATTTTCTGTGTGCGCCGCCAAAGGACGTCACACGGTCTCGTAAGCAGGGGTGACAAGATGTCCGAAGCGGTCGGACAGGAAGGCGGATGGTAGCAGGGCTCGTGTCGCAGCTGGTTTTAGGTTCGACTGTCCGTTTCAATTACGGACCAATATTTTCGGTCCGATGGGTCGTTTAGTCATCCCAGATACTCCTCACCGACGGCAGAAGGCCAACTCCTGGCTATGAGCAGCGCGGCACGAACAAATTTCCATAGCCGATGAGAACTCATGGAATCCCGTCTGTCTGCCGTTCGACGAGCTACGTCGAAGAGTTTGGACGGCAAATAGAAAGTAGTCTTTAATGAAGTCCTTTCAGTTCAATAATGCACTCGAGCAAACATGATGGGAATCCGTAAATTTGGCTTGAAATTCGGAACGCAGTTACTTCATTCAGTAAATTTCCCTTAAGGGAAATCTTTTATTGAGGTTATGTTCATGGAGGTATTTTTTTTCAGAAAAACTTCAAATCTCTTTTGTCATCTCCTAGATTGGGTGGATGAACGTCTGTTTGCTAATTACCGCACTAGCGATCACAACTTTTGTTTGAATGGCACTCGATACTTTTAGCGTTTTAAATAAAAAGAATGATCAAATTAGTTAACTGCTGAAATCGGGTTAGAAGCAGGGACGGGGGATCGACAATGCTAAATATCTTCGTTGTGAGTCGGATAGAAGAAATGAGATAACCATTTTTTACTCTTAAACAATCTTGTTGGAACTATAATGAGCTACAACGGTTGTTCTTTATATTTGTTCTCAGGTTTTTTTTTAGATTTTATTTATTTTAGAGCGTTCGCAGCGAGGCGATATTGCTCATAAAAAAAACAATGTATATAAACAAAATACAAAAATGAAAACAGTAACAAGAAAAAAATTAAACAATACAAACTAATAAAGCAAAAAATAACAAAACGCAACTAAATAACAGAACACAACAAAATAACAAAACGCAACTAAATAACAGAACGCAACTAAATAAAATTCAACTAAATAACAGAACGCAATCAAATAACAAAACGTAACTAAATAACAAAACGCAACCAAAGAGACAAAAAAACACGAATCAACAGATAAAAAAAATAAATAAAAACAAAACATTAAATTCAAAAACAAAAAATCTTGTAAGGAAACTAGATAATTAAAAACTATAAAGACTAATAAAATTACGCAAACAATTATATACTTTTAATGGTTAAAAACAAAACTAAAATCAAATAAATAGAAAGTTCTTAGGTTTGAATATTAACAGAGATATTTGCACCCTTTAGTTTTCAACCTGCATCTGACCCTCGACTTAAACTTCTATGATTTTCAATTAATGCACCCGCGTGACGGACTTTTGTGTACTTTAGTATTTACTTCAAGTTCAACAGGCAAGCCCACGCAAGTTATGCGTTACTTATATATTTATACTTTTACTTATATATATTTATGCTTCAGTTATAATACTTTGTAAGTAAGACATGAATTTTAAGTTGTGTATTTAATGTGTATTTTTCATAAATTAATTTGGTTAATCCAATTTAAATCATTTCCACAGAAAATAAAGAAATCCTTGAATTTCTTAGGGATGCTAAGTTATGAGCAGTGGGAATTAAAAAAAAGTCCGTCACGCAGGGGCTGCGTAAACTAAGGAGATTTCCCATGTGAAGTTTTACAATAGAGAAATCTGCATACTGGTAACACAATACCACCGTGATTAAATACAAACGGTAATGAGAAATCTTTCAGTTAATTAAAATAAATTCCCAACTGAAACGGCTTCTGAATTGTAAGAATAATTTATATTTTAATAACTCAAATTTTAGTAGTCCAAGAACTAAAGGGGGGGGGTGTGGAGGAACAGAACGTATTTGCATAAATCTCACAAAGTAACGAAGGTAAGGTAAGGTTAGAAACGACAGGTAAGGTTAGAAGAAGCCTCCCACCTGAGCCGACGGAAATGGCCGACCTAATCCGAACTATACCCGACCACAGACTTCATAAAAATGCAAATATCTCGGTTAATATTCAAAATAGAGAATAAATGTATATAACAATATTTATAACAAATCTAATTTGCAATTAGATTGGTTCTATACAATTTTTCGATCCGATGCATATTAACGGAGATATTTCGAATTTTCGAAAATCCCCCCTCTAAACCCCCCCTCCCTCTAGTCCGATTTCAGCCATTAACGAACTTGATCTGTCTTTTTACATAAAACGGTTAAATATTGAGTTTCGTAATGATCAAACAAAAATTGCGACCGCTAGAGCGTTAACAGACATATATATATAATTTTGAACGGACCTCATTTTCGTCATCTCCTGGGTAGGATCGATGGACATTGGAAGAAAAATATCGAAAATCGCGTCATGAGTACGACCTCAATAGCTGATTTCCCTGAAGGGAAATCTGCTAAAACATACCCATGCTTCCATAGCAATGACGGAATATTAGCCTACTCTTTTTGTCCTATGGTTTAGAATATAAGTCATAGAGGACAATATACGTACTGACTACCTGAACATGCTGCAGACTGAACTATTGTCCAATGATTCATAATTAAAACCAGCTAACGTCAAATAAACACGTAAATGGCACTTCAAAAGCTGTGAAACAATGTGCTAGCCAAGATGACTAAAACAGACTAAACTTGCACAGGATATCAGCGATTCTCGAAAGTCTTTCGAGACTCAGAACAATGGGGTTGTTGTTTCAGTGAGTGGCGAACTATAGTTTGACATAATTGTACACCACTTCCTATTGTATCTGTCAGCAGACGTTGTGGTTTCATCTGGCCACCGTCCCTGGGAGCATCTGCCATCAGTGACATCTGCTCACATCCACCTTTTAGCAACAATAACATAAAGGTTTTAACCTCAAACGCGTTGACGAAGAGACAATAGTGAGGTTATAACATATGATTTCTGGGCGCGTGAGGTCAATGACTTCTAATTCCTAGTATAAAATAGGCAGTGAAGGCGTGCAAGATCTTCAATCAGAAAGAAATCAGCCACAGTTGAAGAAATTTCAAAACGGTCTAAACATTATTGTATTAAGTATTGTTTTATATCGTGAGTGTCAGAACAGCGAGTGTAATGGAATTACTCGACAAGAAGAGTACAAGCCTGATACACCTATCTGTTTGATTTGTGGGTCATGTGCAGAAGTTAACAGCAGTTGTATGATTATTTTATTAGCAGATTTCCTAAAAGTTATATCTTTACTCGACTAAAAATCTAAAATAGACGGGTTCCTCTCTTGGCAAGTGCAAACAAATTTTCCCACAAGTTAAAAATAAATAGATTACAGTATTAACATTCAGTTTATAAGTCGTTGAAAAGTGCCAATACACGCGCGCGCACACATACACACACACCCACATACACAAGCACATGCTAAATTCCCATCTCCTCAGCCACACTATGGCTAGAACAAAATGCATGTAAGTACAAACTCAACGTTAATAAATGACGTTAAACAATTGAAATTTCCAGACAGATTTGCATTATAACACACATGAAACAACATTTAATTTTTTATATTTAACCACAAATAATGGTTTAATTAAATGTCATAGTATTACATAGTCGAAGTATTTAATTTGATATCTCATTTAATTGCCGGGGCTCAGGTTAGCCGTGTGAGTTAAGACGTTGGCTTTAATCTCATGGTAAACCTAGAGCGCCATGTTCGACTCTCGCCTGGGCAACAGGGAATTTATTTAGAGACATTGGTCCATGCCCATTAACAAATCAATCAACAGGTCTCACATTGAGTATAATATGTCGTCCTAATGGTTAACTGAATTTAAATAATAGGAGGGGCTCAGGTTAGCTGTGTGAGTTAAAACTTAATCTCACATGGTAAACCTAGAGTGCCAAGCTCGATTCCCGCCTGGGCAATAGGAATTTATTTAGTGACGGAATTAACTTAATAAAATCCTTAGTCCCACCCTATCTAGATAAAGTTGGTAACCTGTAGATAACCCGTCCCAATTAGCCATAGTTGTAAAAAAGTGGACGTTAATAAATAATTTAGTTGCTTAGTTGTACCTATTTATGTAATTAGGAAATATGATATAGTTTTATTATAAAACATTTGTAATTCAGAAAGGGTATGAAAAGTGTTATTTTGTATGTTAATCAATTTTTTTTTGAAGAACTTTTATTCATTTCTGTCTACCTAAAAACAACGTTTTATCTAGAATTAACTATTGCTCTTTGTACATGGCCGATTATTAACGATTTTTGTTTTTTTTTTCTTTCAGCCCGATGAATGACCGCATGTTTTACTTGAAAAATTCCTTATTATTTCAATCTACCACAGAGAGGCAACGTGAATGCTCTCCGAAGCAATCAAGTAGAATGACGATCCTAGAATGCAAATGACTTTGAGTCTTGCGTTTAGTCGGAAATCTTATATGAAAAAAGAATGACATTGCGAATGGCTGTCAATGGGAGAGCTAGGTCATCGGCAGACCTCTTTCTGTCAACACGACATAGCAGTGTCTGGATAGCTTTTCCCGCCTAGCTGCTAATCATTCCTATTGATAATGCTCTTGACAGCTTTTAAATCACGACCTGAGCGTTTGAGGTGCATTCCTAAGACAATATCGCACATTGCTTTCCTCGAGGCACATGCTAGTTGCGGGCTCAAAATATCGGCATTTTTCACTAAGCTTTTTTATCAGTTTTAGATAAAACGCTGATTTATCGAGTTTGCTAACGGCCAAACATACCTTATGACCACTAGTCTGGTAATAGACCGTGTTAGTATATATCTCATATAGCGAACGTTGGATGGAAAATTTATTTGGCATTTAAGCAACGACTAAGCGTTTTCATGATATATCAGCTTTTTGAAATAAAAAGACCGGAGATTTACTGAAGACCGAAAACTAAAATTTATAACATCTCTGTAAATATTCAAGTTAGAAAAAAAAACACGTATATAACAATATTTAGGGTCAGCTAAAGTACAACAAGACTTTTTTCTATGCAATTTTTCGATCGTGCTCATAGTGAATTTGAATTTTAGCAGATTCCCCTTAAAAAGAATCAGCTATTGAGGTTGTACTCATGATTTTGGAAAAATGTATTTAAATGCCCAACGATCGTACCTAGTAGTTGACGAAAATGAGGTCCGTAAAAATTGTGTGTTACGGCTCTAGCGGTGGAATTTTTTATTTAATCGTTACGAAACTCGATTTATAAGTCTATGTAAAAAGATTATGTTTATTAACGGCTGAAATCGGACTGGGGGAAAGGGGTGGTTTAGAGGTGAGGAATGTCGAAAATTCTTAATATCTCCGTTAATAGGGTTGGACAGAAACATTGTATAAAACCAATCTTATTGAAAATGTAATGTTCTATAAATATTGATATTTACATGTTTTCATTATCTATAATATTAACCGAGATATTTGCATTTTTTAGTTTTTCGGCCAACAGTACGACTTTTTCATTTACTTCATGTCATATCAACAATAAGCTGTTATATTATGAAGCGCATTATATGAAGTCTAAGTACCAAATATTGTTCTCATCGAATTTTTACGTTTTGAGATAAATGAAAATCCGTGACGCACGTGGGAACTCTGCTTAGTTAACGTTAGCCCCAGCGTAACGGATATTTTTATCACGGATCCTACCACAATAGCTAAAGCCTTTAAGGCGGAATTAAATTTGCTGAAGCTACTATATTTTGCTTCCAGTTCGTTCTTTTTCTATCTCTCTCTCTCTCTCTCACTCTATCTCTCTCTCTCTCTCTCTCTCTCTCTCTCTCTCTCTCTCTCTCTCTCACTCTCTCTCTTCTCTCTCTCTCTCTCTCTCTCCTCTCTCTCTCTCTCTCTCTCTCTCTCTCTCTCTTTCTCGTATTGGTCGTGTTAAATAATTAGTTATGTGTGGTCAAGGTCACAAAACATGACCAGCCTCAATATACAATAAAATTCATTAGGACTGTTTTTGCAGGCATCTCGTATTTGATATAATTTTTGTAAAATTAGTGTTTAAGTGCCCCTTGAAATAACTTAATTTCTTAATATTTATATTCACAGAATAATTTCAACTTACAGTTCTTTGAATCGGATTTACTATTTTAAATTTTGTAGTTTGCATAGAATAAGGAAATGAATTTACCCGGTGTTGTAGATCAGATGTTGAAGAGACGATATGTATTGTAGGTTAAGAGATGTATGAGAAAACGTGGTGCTAATGTAAGGGTTGTTGTTAAAAGTAGTAAGTATCTATTCTAATACAAATAAGTTATTTGTAAACATAACACCCGGCGAGTGTTTAAACGGAACAGGTCAACAGGACATAAATAGTAGAATGAGTATTATACATCGTTCGCTTCAAGTGTAGCCATTTATGAATAATAAGTCTGCCAAAATTGTGGAATATTAAAAGTGGGAATCGTGTCCTTCAATTTCTCACTTTTGGTACTCCTATAAGGCTGTATGTGTGGGACTAAATAAGAGGCAGATGAGGGAGGGAAGGCAGTATTTAAGGCAAGGCTATAGTTTGGCCTGTGGCGTGTGAAAGGGCTCACCAAGTGTGAATGGGTGTATGATGAGCACGGCAATCAGGTAGTATGCTTTGGGAGAGAGATGTCTCGTCGAGGTGTGGGCGGTGGTTCTAATATGCTAGGCGGCCTCAGATTACAAGGCGGGGATCCGAGGGTCTTTGGATACGCCCCATACACACACACACACACACACACGCCTTATTATGTACATAATAACAATAAGGGGGTGGTGCCGATTCGACTTAGGACCCTGTGGTTCTAATGAACTTTCCCAGGCGACACACTCAAGCGCCTCTTTCTGCGGGCGGCAATTGTAGAGGGGTTTATCCTGAGGACCCACCCGCATGAGGTGTGGCCCATCATCTCGATGGGAGGGGCGGGTGACACTTCAATTTGGACGAAATAATAATATTATTGTCCTCGAATTGATGGACCCCTCGCTCTCTAATTCCTTAGATTGGCTGCATTTAACAATAAATACGAGGATGCGCTTTGGTTTAGACACTTCACTATTGTAAGGATTATTACTGTTTAATATTTTGGCTCAATAGTCCATGAACAACTCCTGGTATGCCGCTGCGTTTGGTTGAAGGAATCGGGATCATATCTCACCTATCCATTCTGTTTCTTCCATTCAATACACTGCGACTGTTTCAAGCAGTCTCTAAACTTATTCCGTAAAGTATGTCGGACTATGCGGCCCGTCATTCACACAAAGAAGGAAAATGTTCAGACTAAAACCAAATTAAAGTGATTTGAGCGAGGTTCACACCATAGTTGAGATTTGTTATGAAGTCTAGTTGTGGACCTTCGGGGGCTGCGTAAACTAAGCAGATTTCCTACGTGCTAGGATAACACACTTGTGATCTCTGCTCACCACATACTAGCTATTTCTATGTTAAAAAAACATTGAGTAGAAGGCGGAGGGGGGGGGGTTACTGAAGCTGAAAAAAGAAAGCGCGAATAACCCCCTTAATACTCAAGTTACAAAAAAATGCAACAATTGTAGAATATATTGTACATTTATTAGTTAGTCAATAAATGAATCCTATTGCCGAGGTGAGAATCTAACTCACGACTCTAGGATTATATTTCAAGTTTGGTAACGATAAAACAAAAATCACAAGGCTAGGCTCAGCCACCATATTCCAAGATATCCCTTGGGGGAAATCAGCTATTGAGGTTGTAATTTTGATGCGATTTTCAAAACATTTCACCAAATGCCCATCGATCCTACCTAGGAGATGACGAAAATGAGGTCAGTTCAACAATTAATATTTATATATTTGTCTTTTAACGCTTTAGCGTTCGCAATTTTTGTCTGATCAATATCCAACACGACATTTTAACGTTTTATGTAAAAATAAAGATCAAGACCGTTAACGGCTAAAACCAAACCTGTGCGAGGGGGGGGGGTGGTCTAGAGAGCGGAATTTCGAAATATCTCCGTTATTATGTGTCGGATCGAAAATTTGTATAGAATTAATCTTATTGTAAATGTAATGTTTTATATATATTGTTAAATACGTTTTTTCATTATTTTGATTATTAGCCTAGATATTTGGATTTTTTTAGTTTTCAGCTTTCAATTAACCCCCGGTCCTACTCATGTCATATTAAAAATAAGCTGTTATATTATGAAGCACATTATTTGAATCCTAAATACCAAATATTGTTCTCATTAAACATTAAAGTTTGGAGATAATTGCAAATACGTGACACTCGTGGGAATTCTACTTAGTTAACAAGCCCCCGAGTGACGGACATTT
Organism: Riptortus pedestris; assembly: GCA_019009955.1. NCBI lineage: Eukaryota > Metazoa > Arthropoda > Insecta > Hemiptera > Alydidae > Riptortus > Riptortus pedestris. The sequence continues at coordinate 50,418,826 of CM032229.1, forward strand.
TGTTTTATATTTGACTAATGATAATAACAATTATGTTTTTGTTTACCACCTGAGTATCAAGGCTGACTTTGAGATCTGATTGTGTACAATATAAATGGTTGGAGTATACATTCTGTTGGACTTCATAACATTTTCCTTAATTTGAGTGTAATTCGAAAAGGACAATTTTCATCGTTTTTCTATCTTTTCTGGCTTTTCGAAACCAATAACTCAAACTTAGTTTTCTTAGAAGGATTTCAACTATGGAACACAGATCCTGGGAATCGCTGCTGTTTTCCTTTCTGAGAAAAAGATTTGACTCTTCTAACAAAATGTGGGGTTTTGAATAGTTTAAAAGCATAACATGACGTAGCTCAACATTTGATTAATAAACCCGGGGAAGTACTTATGAACTGTAAAATAGCTCATTGTTTGAATTGAATATAAATTGAGTCCCTCATCTTAAATTCAAACCTCAACGAAGCCTTATTATTCTAACAACTTTGTGAAAATACAAAGAAATTATTAAAATGAAGCCAAAGTAGACATTGATAGAAATGGTAATGAGGCATTCACTAAAATACTCTACTAAAACTCATACATCATCATGGAATTATATAAATTTTACTTTAAAAACTAACCCCATTAAGACAGGAGTGCCATACGGATTTTATTCTGTAGATGTTGTTCCCAATAAATTATTCCTTTTTAGCAGATTTCCCTTCAAGGGAAATCCGCTATCGAGGTTTTACTCATGACGCGATTTTCGAAATTTTTGTTCAAATGTCCATCGATCCTACCCAAGAGATGATGAAAATGAGGTCCGTTCAGAACTGTATATATATATATATATATATATATATATATATATATATATATATATTTGTCTGTTACCACTCTAGCGGTCGCACTTTTTGTCTTATCGTTACCAAACTTGATATATAATCGTTTTATGCAAAAAGAAAGATCAAGTTCGCTAACAGCAGAAATTGGACAAGAGGAAGGTGGAGTTTAGAGGGGGAGAATTTCGGAAATTCTTAATATCTATGTTATTATGCATCGAATCGAAAAAATATATAGAACCAATCTAATCGCAAATGTAATGTTCTATAAATATTATTATGCACATTTTTTTCACTATCTTGAATATTAACTGAGATATTTGCATTTTTTAGTTTTCGGTCTTTAGTAATGCCCCACTCCTACTCATCTCATATTAACAATATTCTATTATGTTATGAAGCACTTTATTAGAAGGTTAAATACCAAATAATGTTCTCATTGAAATTTTTAATACGTGGTGCACGTGGGAAACGTCTGCTTAGTTAACGCAGCCCTTGCGTGACGGACAAAATTAACAACCTCAATAGCTAATTTCTAATAAGGGAAATCTGCTAAACAATTTTATGACGGGACTATTTTTAGCAGATTTCCCTTAAGGGAAATCAGCTATTGTCGTCGTACTCATGATGCGAGTTTCGAAAAACTTCTTCAAATGTCCATCGATCCTACCCAGGAGATGACGAAAATGAGGTCCGTTCAAAACTATATATATATATTTGTCTGTTATCGCTCTAGCGGTCGCAATTTTTGTTTGATCTTTACCAAACTCGGAATTTAATCGTTTTATGCAAAAAGGAAGATCAAGTTCGTTAATGGCTGAAATCCGATAAGTGGGAGGGGGGGGTTTAGAGGGGGGATTTTTGAAAATTCAAAATATCTCCGTTATTATGCGTCAGATCGAAAAATTGTATAGAATAAATCTTATTGCAAATTAAATTTACTATAAATATTGTTCTATACATTTATTCTGTATCTTGAATATTAACCGAGATATTTGCATTTGTATTCTGTGTGTGGTCACCAGTAGGCTATGTTCGGACTTTCCGCCGAGAGCTCTGGCGGACTTTATAGCTCTTAATTTAATTGATGTATGTTGTACCATATTTTAATGCTAAATTAAAAAAAAAAAAAAAAGCTTATTTCCTTTTGATAATAATTATTCTGTGTATTTTCAGCTTTATTTTTCTTTGTAGCACTTTAAAACAGAGCGCTTAATTACTACCCCGAAGAAGTTATTTTAATTTTTCATATGAATACACTTTTTTGTTCTGAGTACAGTAAATCCCTCTCCCTAAAAGAAACAAAAATAATATTTTTTTTTTTTTTCAACTGGGCCTATGAACTAACACCATCACTGGCACAAGAATTTTTCTTTGACATATCTCAAAAACCCCTCTTATCTAAGTATTATTCTGAACTTTCATAGTGTTTAACTTGATTTTTCTGCTATTTTTATTGAAGTGTATGTTTTTTTTGCTAAACTATAATATAACAACATGCTAATAGTTATTTATTTTTTTTTTCCATTTATCTATCATACTAACCAGAAATCAAATAGACAGAAATATACATGTGGTTACTAAATAATACCAAACAAATATACATAAAAAACTAAACTGATATGACGGGAGAAGGCGGCAAATGTCTTCTATTTCATCAAAATGTGCAAATCATGTTCCATTTGGGCTGAGTGACGTGACTCAAAACTAAGAAGGACTTTAATTTAAAACCCAAGTGACAGGCGAAGTAGAAATGAATAATCCCGCCCTTAACTAGTTAAAATGAAATCCAAAGGCCTCGGTTCTCCTCCTTCTAATGGCTTTAATTAAATTTTGAACTGAAACAGAAAGTTACAGGTGATTGATGTCCGCCATCAACTAACTTGCCGAATCGACGTCTAGTTTCAATATTGCCAAGTGTATTATAAATGTGACGACGGCTTGACACAATATTATCAGGCTCATTGTAGGAAAACATACAGTATCTTACAATCTTTCATATATATATATATATATATATATATATATATATATATATATATATATATATTTGTGTGTAAAGTAAATATAAATTGTGGTTATCTGGGGTAGAACTTAGGGAGCAAGTGAAAAATGGCCATAATATCAAAATAAAACGGACCTCATTCTCATCGATGGAACGATGAACATTTGAAGGAATGTTTCGAAAATCCCGTCACGAGTACAACCTCAATAACTAATTTCCTTAATAAAGTTAATGAAGTAAATCTGAAAATAGGTGAATTCGAAAATGATATCAGCTATTTACCTTGCAGAGAAGCTTCAAGTTTAAAAATAATTTTGATTTCGCTTGTATACACTTGGAATTAAATGAGGGGGAAATATCATAAAATGCATGCTTAATAAATTATGCGATAGGTGCATCCAGGCATCCTAATTATTTTGATCCCCAATGCGTTTCGAGCATTGTTGCTCATTATCGTCCTTTAACTCTAGAATTAAAATTAAAATTTTATTTATTTTTTCTTAATTTTGATTACACAGTATTTACTACATATCTCCTATTATTATTTCCTTACCAAATTTTTACTACTAATATCTATGTGCGAAACAACCATTGTCAAATTTTGTACACCAATCACACCAATATTCTTGAAAAAAAAACATGTTTTAGTTTATCATTAAAGTGATATCTACATTGGTTCTATAACAACAGGTTAATGTTTATGAAGAGTTGACTAGCAAATGTTTCTAATCTTTATACCATTTTGATTTTTTGGTCCATTTATTTTTTTTGTTTCATTTCTGTTCGCTGTTCCCTTTTTGTTTTCTATTTCTGTTTTGTGTTCCATGTCCAATCTTGGTTTTTCATTTTGTTTCTGTGTTCAATTTCGGTTTTTTTTATTCCGTTTCTGTTTTTGTGTTCCATTTTTGTTTTTTATTTTCCATTTTGTTTTTGTGTTCCATTTCTGTTTTTCATTTCAGTTCTGTTTTCTGTTCCAATTTTTTATTTATTTCTGTTTTGTTTTGCATTTCTGTTTTTGGTTTCCATCTCTGTTTTATGTTACCTTTTTTTTGTTTGTGTTCAATATCTATTATGTTATTTTATTTTGTTTAAATCAATTATGTTTCGTTTTTTTAATTTTATACAGTTTTTTCCTTCGGGCAACGTCGCCACAGTTGCGAAGCTCCTGTTATTTAATAAATAATTAAATACATAATCATTATACTGAGAAAGTTACTATCTAGACAATTGCAATTAATTTATTAGCATATTTTATTTTTAAGCCAATTAACAAAAAAACTAGAAAATAAAAAAAAATAGCAAAAATAGTTAGTCTTAGATTTAAATTTTACTCTTTAACAGCTTAAATGAAATTTTATATTTTGATAATAAATTGAATAGAATAAATTATTAATATATTGTATGTGTACATATGAATTTGTGAACAGACACACACACATCACATGGGCATGTATTTTTTATTTATCTCTCATCTTTTTAAACTAATTGTTTTATTTTCTTCCATTTTTTTAAAATTTATTTAAAAATAAAATATACAGAATTAATTGCAATAATCTAGATTGTAACCGTCTTATATAAAGATCATAAACATTGGCTAGCCTCTTCTTAATTGTTGACTTTTTGTTATAGAACCTATATAAATGTAACTTTAATGAATATAAACTTTTTTTATTTATAAATCTTGTAGTGATTGGTGGACAAAATTTGAAAATGCTGGTTTAGCATATTGATATTGACCATAAAGATTTGGTAGGAACATAAAAAGATATGTACATTACAAATAGAGTGTATTGAGTTTGAATAAACATATAATTGGTAATCACGCGTCGTTTAGTCAGAAAGCTACTAGCTAGGAGATATGGAGAGATTATTATTAATATAAGTTCTATAATTTTAAGAAATTATATTTGTATTTTGTCGTTATCAAAACAGTAAACATTTACATTAACCTAGTAGGTATATCACGTAGTGACATATTACCTGAATAATCACTAAATATTATTTGCATGTAGCTTTCACTAATTAATGGTCAACATGGTATTGTATGTGAGATGTACGGATCTCAATATGCAAACTGAGAATTGGATTCGTTTAATAAAGGCTGACACTGAAACACATTCCCCGTGATCCAGAAATTATAATATTCAGACTAAACAGTTTACCCAGGGCACCTTTTAATTGGCATTATTATGATTTAAAGATACATTTAACAACAATGTAATTACGTTTATTGTCACTTAGCTCTTCCATTTATTAAATGCGGTACATAGTGTGGGAGGAGGGGGGGGCATTAAATCTGCGGTGCTTTTAAATAACAAAGAGTAGAGAGTAAAGGGCAGATGGGGGTAGGGGGGGGGGGTGTACGAGATCAGGAGGGGGTGGTTTGGGGGGAGGGGGTATGTAATGGGGTCATATCAAAGGGTGTCGCTAAAAGGCTTTTTGTCCCCAGGCAGTGGAGATTTTTGCAAATCACACGCCATGACACTATTACCAGAGCTAGTCATAACCACACATCAATTGCCTTTCCTCGTCTCTTTCATTTTACCTTACTCCCATTTCGATTAAAAAAAAAAAGAAAAAAAAAAGGAAAAGGTAAATGCGGTATATATATATATATATATTTAGACACATACTCCGGGTATCATGTGTTAAAGTTCACTAAACTTCAAAAATCGATTTTATTGTAGTTCTTATTTGGGACTGAAATCAAATATGAATTATGGTTTGACAGCTTATCTACCATGTCTTTGTTACAAATAAGCATTTTATACATAGAAATTTATGGGTATTCCTTTTTTATAGGTCTGAAATTTCTACAGTTCCTTAACAGTTACGTAAATGTTTGATAAATTGTTTATTATGCATTAAAGATTGAAACACAATTGACAAGCTTAAATATAAATAGGCGTTCAGTTTAAAGGCACCCCTAAATTGTGGACTTACCAACCTTATGTCCTATTTTATTTTTGTATCAAAGTCACTTGTAAAACTCAGAAAAACGTGATGTTGTTCCTTGGGAAGTGAATTTGAGGAAATATATAAATCTCCATTGACCACCCCATAAATACTATGATAATTATAAATAAACAAGAATTTAATTATTAAAAATTAGAAAAACTGGATTTGAACCCAGGTTTCCTCAATAGCTAATCTGGTACTCTACCAACTGAACTTCAGGCTCGATTATCAACCTATAAAAAGAAGTTTTTTCTTTCAAAGCCCCACAATAATTGATGAATGAGGGGCAGCACTCAGGAAATGACGAAAACTAGGTACATTCAAAGCTACACACGCACACACACACACACACACACACACACACTCACACACGCACGCACACACACACACACACACACCTGTATGTGTCAGAAGTAACTCGAATATTAACTGAGATATTTGAATTTTTAAGTATGCAGTCTTAAGTAAACCCCCATTTCCACTCATAACATACTAACCATAACTTGTTATATTTTGAAACGTTTTATTCCGGATTAAAATATAAAATATTGGCTTCACTGTACATTTCAAACTTGAGTACAACCGACTATGGCCAGTGTGACCTCATTTTACGGTGTAGGGTATGTGATTTTTTATTTGATACAATACTCGATATTAAACCGTCTCGTGCAAAAATAAAGATTATCTGTTAACAGCTAAAATTGGACCATTCTGATCGGGGGGGGCGGTTAGTGTGGAGGAATACTACCCGAAAACTTGTAATAATATCTCCATAAATTATGAATCGGATCGAAAAATGGTATATCACCAAATATTTCTCAAATCCAGCTATACTATTACGAGCTGAAAATCTTAATGTCCTTTTATATCTTTCTTTTCACTTTTACATCTATGGATTTCTAATGGTTTTAGATGCATTTTGTTGAAATATAACACATCGAGTATTTAAGAAGTAATTTAATTTTAATGTTCAACATGTTCATTTTTGTTTTATTTTTTTAAATTTTTTTCCTCGAAACTTCAGCTAACAATTCATTGTATATTTCATATATTTTATTGAATAGATATTTGTTATTTATTGACGTTGATTTTATATTATTAGATAATAGAAATTTAATAGGTTTTTTTTCATTCTAAAGTTCCAAGATGTTTGCTTTATTTTTGAATGTTGCTTACAAAATAAGTTTTTATAAATACACACTATTTTAATTCATTTTATCCATAATCATACAACATTGTTTTTATTGACCAAAAAACTGATTTACAATCCAGAACCAATAGTTGGAGGATATGGAGAACTACCAATTCTTGCCCATAGATTTGAACAAACAAGGAACCTCATTTGTGTAAATGTCTGTTGAGCGGATGGATTGTATAATTCCAGCCAAATCTCGGTTTCCTTGTGAAGAGAGTGAATGGCGCCGCAACTTACTCAGAGCACAACTTCAGAAAAGTTTTATAGGACTTGAATTTGTTGCAACCGCAAACCTCAGGCCAACTTTTACCAAGGGAAAAGCATCCCGCAGTCTCTCTAACTTTCAAACATAATATATTTTACATCTCTAATACAATAGGAAGTGTGCTATTTCTAAAGATATTATAATATATAGTAGTTAAGAAACTTAAATGATGAAATGAGTAACTATAAATTCCTTAGTTTTCAGGAGTAGAAGTACAACTTCTGTTCTCAACATGCACTGGCTTTGTGGTCCTCTGATATAATTTCATTGTGCTTTATAATATACTGCCTTATGCGACCCACTAATTACATTTTGAAAAAGCTGCGCAGGAACTGTCTATAAAAGACCTCAAGAGAAAAGATCTGTTAAACTGGAAGTAGTGCTTTTAATGTATTTCAGAATAATGTGCTATTGTGGAATGAAAACGTTTGAATTGACTTAAATGAGCAACTTTTGGTGAAATGGTTATGTTCTAGACATTTTTTATTATTAGCTTATTTTTTTTTCATTCTTCTTTGCTTTGGTGATTCGCACTTATCATTATAAAATGAGCACAGCTGGCGAATAATGAATAAGAATTAAAAGATTGAGTATGTTATAGATAAGTCTGTAGCTGATATGTGAATGTTCGTGTGAGTACTTAGTGCCATGGAGGTATATAGATAAATGTAGGTTGTGTAACAATTTTGAATAAAATAACTGTGTTGTGAAAATAAAAACACTCCTTGAGGGTAGCTGTGAACAATTTATACTTATATTTGGTAATTAACGTATATAATTTGAAATTTATTTTTACACCACGGATCTAATTCAAGTTAATTTTGATTAGATTAAATTAAATTTTGTCGTTTATGTAGGTATAAAAACATGTTGTTCATTCATTGGCTGCCTTCAGTCAATAGCTTTTGTAAGTCGTAGGGCAAGTATTATTGTCGTTTTCTGTCAGTCAGCTTATGTATTATCGTCAAGTCAATGTTACAAGTTGAGCAAATGGGTCTGTCTTTGTTTCTCATCAACAAATCATCTAGTATAAGTGTGTTACTTTAGTATGGCCGGTTTGAAGTCTCGAGAGAATTACTCGCTTTCTCCTAGACTTAATGAAACTTGATAGCCACACAGAAATAGTGTTCCTAATAGTTTTTAGTTGGTGGATGATAAAATAAATATCATTGGTTAGTTAGAACGCATTTCAGTTCGCAACATTCATTTCATACATGTAGGCTTAGAGCGAGTGTGCTATAAATCATGGTTTGTTAAGATAAATAATTTTGTCTACTATGAAGTTCTAATTTACAGCGAGGAAAAAAACAACAAAAAATGGGTGTACGCCATAACTTTGGAAAAATAATGTTTTGTTTTTTTTTGGATAGAAGATATTAAGCGTGGAAGGGTTTGAAAATTCAATCAATGCTTAGGAAAAAAAAATATGAGCTTAAAATTGCTCCCCACTGTGTGGTTAGATCCAGTATTAATAGGATGGTAGAAATATTTGTTTGCACTTTAATCCTTTTTTCCCAATACTCGGAAAGTCAATCTTCAACATGATTCGAGCATATTTAACCAAGTAACCGAGAATTTTAAAATTTTCTTTTCAGACAAGTTTCATTAGAAAAGGTGGAGGAACATTTTCCTTTTAGTAGTTGGACTAGCCCTTTATTTGGCAGACATATACCAAAATGATTTTAATTGTTTTTTTTTTCTTTTCTTTATAGCTTTTATACTTTGCATCAAGCATTAGTTTCTAGATTTAAAGACATGATTATACAGGTTAAAGGATTAATTTTACGTCTCACTAAGGGGAATAACATTAATCAGAATAAAAAATAAAAAAATATCCTTTATAAATGACATAGCCAGATTAAGAGCTAAGGTAACTTTGTGATGACCAAAACTGTAGGCCACGGGTAGGGGATTCTAGTTTGTCGGAATGAGGTTCCAATCATTGAAATGGGTATGAAATTTAGTGCGGAATGAAACTGTTAAATATCGCTTAAAGAGTAGATAAAATAAACATTTTTGAGTTAAGAACCTATAGTCTTAACTGATGACGTCAAAACACAACGTATTTGCATGTATCTTACACAGTAGAACTTCGGTGCACAAAATAACAGCATATTGTTAATGTAGTATGAGTAGGAGTGGGGGTTTGCTGAAGGCTGAAAACTAACAAAAATTGCAAATACCTTGGTTAATATTGGAGTTAGAGGAAACAAAAAATATGTATATAGCAACATTTGTGAGACATAAAATTTCCAATAAGATTGGTTCTAACATTTATCTGCCTGACGTATAATAACAGAGATATTTTGAATTTTCGAAATTATCCTGTCTAAACCGCCCCCCCCCTCCTACTTTCTTTATTCAGCCATTAACAAACTTGATCTTCTGTTTTATATAAAACGTTTACATTCTGAGTTTGGTAACGATAACAAAAAAATTACAACTCCAAGAGTGTTAACAGATATAGTATATGTTTATATAATCGTTTCGCGTAAAATCTGCTAAAAGAATTTTCTACTACTGAGTTCAGCAGAGAAGGATTCTTAATTGAACGAATAGAATAAAATCAGAAGTTCAGTTTTAAACCTACTGAATATTTAAAACGTATCAACCATTATAGATATAGCCGTATAAAAGTTACCTATAAATAAATGAAGTCCCAACCTGTCTAGAAAAGGATAGTAACCTATAGATAACCCGTCCCAATTAGCCATTGTAACAACAAGTGGACGTTAATACATAATAACAATAAATGTACACACAATGATATTTAGCAGCATTTTCAACGCCTATTAAGAACTGGGAGTTGCCTATTTAAATTGCATAAACAGTTGTGGTGAGTAATTTTACTAGCGGAAAAATTGGACAAAATTTCCAAAACTACAGATTAACTGCTTGGAATTGTAATTGTCCGTTACTTTCCCATAGAATGGGAATTGAGGTAGAAAATAACGTTGGGAAACCCGAGCAAAAGTAGAAGTTGTGCCTGTGAATTGATCCTGTAGGTTGAAGTTCATTTCCAAGTCTATGGAGTTTGAAAAAGGGCGACTCTTTACACTTTAATGTCTTCATTTTATTGGGTACACAGTGTTTCAGATCCTACACTTGTTTGTGTTTGCCTTTTTTGATGGATTTAACAGGAGAAATAGGTTAAATGTCGATTACACCTTCTTAAATCGATTACAAAATGTTTACCAAATAAATTACCATACATTTTGAGGTAAATTACGATTTGCTTACATTACGTGCCATGAAAGCTAACCCATGTTTCGAAATGTCAGTACAGTAAATCGATAACCAAATTTGGTATTGGTATATATTTATTTATTTGACTGGTGTTACAATTAATTACAATACATATTAGGGTCTATAATTAGACTATTTCATTACAGAAATAAGTGTAAACAATGTATATTATTTAAGTTTACTGAATTAATGAAGAACTCCATGAAATAAACACAGGAGCAGAAATCTATATAAAAAGTCCGTCACGCTGGGGCTGCGTAAACTAAGTAGATTTCCCACGTAAAGTTATACAATAGAGAAATTTCCATACGAGTGCCAATCAGTTACGTAAACGGCCGTACTAGCTTTCGGCGGGACCATAGCTCGTCCGTTACCCTTAATAAAATACAAATATCTCGGTTAATATTCAAGATAGAGAATAAATTAATGTAACAATATTTATAGTAAATTTAATTTGCAATAAGATTGGTTCTATATAATTTTTTGATTTGACGTTTGGTAACGGAGATATTTCGAAAATCCTCTCTCTCTCTCTCTCTCTCTCTCTCTCTCTCTCTCTCTCTCTCTCTCTCTCTCTCTCTATATATATATATATATATATATATATAGTTTTGAAATATTTTCCTCATCTTCTAGGTAGGATCGATGGACATTTGAAGAAATTTTTCGAAAATCGCGTCATGAGTACGACCTCAATAGTTGACTTCCCTTAGGGGAAATCTGATAAAATAACAGACGCAATAGCAAATATTATAATTCTCATAATAAATAATAATTTATAATGAATTAATAACTTGGTTTAATTTGTGAAACATGCTATCGAGTAATAAAAAAAATCAAAATGCTTGATAAAAATACAATTAATTAAATAGAAAGTTTGGTCTTTATTGGGCCTTTAGTATACACGATACTATAACAAAAGATACGGATTATATTACAAAAGATTATGTTTGTTATTGAGTAAAATTGGTCCAGAAGAAGTGGTGGTTTTGGGAGAGTAGTTGAATCAATAATTCGAATTATCTCGAGTTATTAGAGCCGGATCGAAAAAAAACAAAAAAACTGCATAATCAACCTTGTTAAACGTTTAATGATCTAATTTTTGTTCCACTGACCTAATTTAATGGCAAAAGTCTTGTTCGAAACGATTTTTCTCAAACTCAAAATCTAACTGAATGAGATTTCGGCTTTTGAACCCCCCCCCCCTTGAATCTTGAATAAATTTTAGGCAATCACGGAGCTCTACATAAATTTTAAGCCGTTTTTGTATAGGCTCCTTATTTTGGCGGGGATAGAGAACAGACTACATAACCAACGCGTCATTCCAACCATAAGAAAATGTATCCATTAAGCTCAGCGATAAGTTTTATTTTATTTTTTTGTAAGAACAAGAGTATTTGGTTTATATGAGAGATTATCCCGTAACTGTGCCATGCGATGTTTAGAGGTGGCTACGTCGTGTACATTCGGTTGACATGTATGTATTTCATGAATATATTAAGATATAAGTGAATAGTATACAGATTTCGTGAATACAATTCATTGTATTCACTGTATAAAATAACTTATTCGTTGTACATGACAAGCTGCATTCGGTGAATTAAAATAAAATTCTACCCTGCAACTGCATTTATTTCATAACTACATGTTTCTTGGTTAAATCCATTTGTTCAGGGTTGCACTAATTTTCACTCTCTTTTTCACCAGAGCTAAATCTCTCAAGATGTGGTTAACAGATTAACGCATGTAATTAATAAAATAAATGGAGTATAAATTAAGAACCGTTGTATTTTAATTAACCCTACTGCTTAAGAGAAGAGTCACTGAGGATGAGAATGAATAAAAGAAACGATTTAATTTGCAATACGTTTTTATTTAATTATTCATATAGAAAAGATCTTTTTATTACACTATTTTTGTACTGACAAAAAATAAGTTTTGAACAATGTTAATTTTCTGAAAAGTAAACATTCCAGCATAGAAAAACTCTTCAAATTCACACTAGATAACTGTAAAATATAACTAATACATTTCTTATCCACTGTGTCTATTGTTATAAATATCCGATCAGGATACAGAGTCAATAGAAAATTCAGCCAACTCACGGGTGAAAAGGAATATTTGCTCCTGGTTTTTCCTTAATGACTTGATGAGTGATTTTACCCAAATCTTTTTATAATTGAAAGGATGACTCCAGAATATTTATCCGATAAAGAAAAATGACCGCATTTTTTCCTTTAGGGACCAATGAAAGGGTGTTTACGCCCATCCGTAAAAAGAAGTTCATTATTCTTACGTTAGAAAGGATGACAAGGGAAACTGCAGATTTCATTCAGGTCATTGTGCTAATGTATAGTCATTTTTACTATTCCGGATTTCTTTCTATTTATGCTCACAGTTTAGTGTATAATAGTTTGTTTGTGGAATTATTTATATAATGATGAATACTCATAATTAGTTGATAATATTTTAATATGGTATATATGCAATTGTGTATGCACTTTTTGTATTTATGTTCAATTCTCTGTTGTATGTATTGAGATTCAGTAATAACTTCTATACAGTATTCGTACGTAGTTCTGGGCTAGTAAACACATTTATACTTTTTTGAGTTGTCATGATCTTTCCTTATTAATCTTCTTTACCGATTACTTTTATTCAGTGATTCCTTCAGTAGCGACATCGTATAATTTTACATTGTACGTCTGCTTTGGTACCTATATGAATATTAGAGTAAACTTCATATATTGTCAAATCTGAATGAGACTCAAGAAATCGGAGTAAAAGAATATACCGAAAATCGTTTCTAGATGAGATACAAGAATGGTCTGAAGACACCCCCCGGTTCATAAGTAAAGCTGATTTCCCTTAACGGAAATCTTCTAATAAACTAAGGGAAATAAAGTCAACAACTTTAAAGTACTCACACTATTAAGAATGGGAAACACAAGACTTATTCATTTCTTATGACTAGGCTAGATGAGCCATAGTGTAAAATGTACAGTACAACACTGACTGTCAAACATAGACCTTCAGGCTGTAATCAAATATTACCATTTTCACTACTAACAAATCTAAATGAATTACTAGCTGAAGGTTGCCCATTTATCGCGTGTTTTAAAGCCTTTAAGAACTGTAGATCTAGTTAAAGAAATATAATCCGAAATCCTCCTTCTTTAGTTTTAATTTTTTTACACTTCTATATTTTACAAAGCTTTATATGATACTAGCTTTAAAGAATATATATTTCAATGAGTGTATGATTATTCAGATTCTTGCACAGTTATTTTTACTCATTTACTGCCTACCTCTAAAGAAGTTCATACTTTTGCTAGTATAAGAGTATAATGATTTAGAAAAAGAAAGAAGGCTTAGTCATTTATACTACTTTCAGTGATTCGTGTAAGCAATCGATATTACAACGGGTTTACATGGAATGAAATTAATAAATTTCTACGGGAAACCATTTTTATTTCAACCCGCTACGACGGATAACACAGCTAACTAAAACGACTGTTATACTTCTATTTCATCGCATACTGAATATGCTATTTTATTTTGTGACCTCACGAACGATAATACTAATATTCGTGCAATAGTCATACCATTCCTCAGGCGTAAAACAAAATCACACCAATTTCATGAACACAAAGAGATTAGTCAGAGTTTATCAAATATTATATTTCGACTGAAAACCATTGGGATTTCAATTCGTCCAATTGCTACACGTGTAGCACTTTTCCGCACGATTAAATCCGAATGTCAGTAGAGTTATGCTACATGTAACAGGAAATGTCTGTTACGTGATGATAAAAGCGGGATTATTTCTTCATAAGTTAATTCATTCTTTATATTTACTCGAGAAACCCTGTCAATTCCAATCTTCCAACGACGAGTAACACGGCTTGTATATTAATAAATTATTTAAGCAAGTGAAAAGCTACTAGTTCCATCTTAACAACAACACAATTTATAAAGTTTGCTCATAATATTATTATTACTAAGTAGAAGGTGGAGCACGAGGGACCAATTAATTTCTGTAATTTGGAATAGGTTGTCCCAGTAGGTTGCCTTGCTAGAGCTAATATGGCGCTGAGTATGCAGGCTCATGCATAAGTCGTGGGCACTTGGTGAGCTGTGCTCCGGCCCAAAGTAGGGGTTGTTTGTTTTCATATTTCAAGCCTTTCCTGACACAGAGCTTCTTGTTTGTCAATAAAATTTATAGTGTGCCGGTGGCTGTTCACCCTAATCCCCACTAGCTATGCCACCTCTCGAAGCCCAGCCCGCCATCTTGCGCTAGTCTATAGGGGGGTGAGCTTTTTAATTCTTAAGCTCCCATGGTCCGCCCTGCTCTAAGAGGGGGATGTGTACCCCCTTTTTCACAATCACTTTTTGTTACAGTCGGAGGGGTGTGTGCCTGTATGTCTGCTGGCTATATTAGTGTCATTGTGTGGTCCTAACGATTGAATTATTTGCTCAAGGACTGGAACAACGGGTCTGGATTTTATGGAGTAGGGTATCCCCACCAGCATTCCCAATGAACCATCAATGTTTTGACTAGCCGACTTTGTATTATTTTATTTACTACTGTAAAATACTTATAGTTTTTTTAACAGTAGACCACATTGAAGGAACAAATAAACAAGCCTGCCAACTGGATTTCTTCGGGATACCATTTTTATTTTTTTGAAGCGTAGCTCAGATTTAGGCTGTTTTATTTAATTTTATCATCATAAGCTTTGGAGAACTGTACTTACGAACCACCTGCTTGTAATTTCTTTAATTGTTTCTTAGAATTTTTTGTAATAAAAACATAACTGTCTTCCATTTTTTAAATGGTTTCAGCTGATTCAAATGTGTATACTCATATTTACTTTTTTATGTTGGGCATTTTTTAAGAATAACTGGATATTCTACAGTTATGCATAAAAAAGGACCAAGAGCTGCCTACTAGATGAATTTGAATTATAAAGTCGTTAAAAAAGGTTTAACTAAAAGGAATATATGGTGTTTTCGACATGTTCGCTGGGAATTCAATAAGCCTTTAAAACTCGACTTAGCTCCAGCGGCGTTGTTAAGGTATCCGCAATATTTATCCTGTCCTCTAGCAGACTTCCATATTCCATATACAAGTCTGCCAAGAGCTGCGTAAACACCTCCACCTGATGAAGCCGATTGGAATATATGGTGAAATATACGATGATTACTCGGAGGGCGAGTTTTATACAGCCGTTTGTAAAAATAACAACATTTTAGCTATCCTGAATAGTCCTTGAAACCCAGTGTTACTCATATATGATAAGTAGAAAAGAGTATGGTTTCGGAGCAATATATGAAAATTCTTTTAACTGAGTTCGGTTGAGTCATTTCTGGGGGATTCAGCCAGAAGTAAAAATAAAAATTTCTATTTAGTTAACTGTCTAAATGGAGAAGAAAAACGTCCGCCTTGAAGGGGCTGCGTAAACTAAGCCTATTCCTTACGTCTCCTTTTGTAAGAAACCCGTCTGAACAGAAATCGAAAAGTGACCTGCACATGAGAAGTACAGTCACGTCCTGAAATTCTTTTTTGTAAAGTTCTTCTCTTTGAGCAGGAGTGGTGGTATGCAAGAAGAAATTGCGTGTGGGGGTAGGCTGAAAACTAGGAACTACAAATATCTAGGTTACTATTTCAGATAGGAGGAAATGATTGGAATAACAACTGTAGCCGTTCATCTTTTAGATATAAGAAATGGTGAAACTGTTTTAGTATGTACCTTCGTATGATTTTTAGGAGATTAGAAGAGTTACCTTTTTAGGAGGAAGCGATTTTCTAAAAACATCATCAGTATGTGACTTCCGAGTTCCGTAGATATGTGTGTATGTGTATTTATATCAATATAGTTATGTAAGCGTTTTATGTCAATCTGAAGACCAAGTTCGTTATTGGCAAAAATAAGAACTTTAGTTTTTATTTGATAATACAATGCCTGATTTTAAATCATCGCATGTAAAAATTTTTATTTATTTATACAGGAGCACCCGCAACTTGGCGATTTGGCTCAAAGTTTCACAATGTAAAATGAAAACAAAATTATAGAAAAATAACAAAAACTGAAACAACAATTAAAAAATTAAATAAAACAAATAATCATTAAATACTAGTAATAAAGAGAATTAATAAACATTAGACTATTAATAAAGACAATAATTTAAAATGGTTTTAATTAAAAAATTATGTTATTCCTATATAATTGTACATTTATATTATTTTTTATTTATTTATTTTTTTTATTTATTTAGTTTTGTGCCCCACAGAGATGGTATTTACTCCTTCATGTGCTTACCTTTTTTGTACTTTTATATAGTGGAAAATATTTCTTTAATATCTGATTCTTTCTCATATCCGTGTTTCGTCTAAAGAATATAATAAAAGTTAACCCTTTTAAATCTTTTTAGGTATGCTGTAGGCCTATTCTATTTTGTATAATATTTTTTTGTAAAAATTAAACCTTGATACCAAGCATCCGTTATTTTGAGTCAAATGGAAAAATGCTACATGCCAATCATTTACTAAATGTAGAAAAGCACCAAATGTCCAAATTCTGATTGTACCAAAGGATTACTTGATGGTGATTCGAGCATCTGTAGATATCTGCAACAGTTATTGCTACAGTTCATTGTGCTTTCATTGAAAATGCAGCCTTGATTGACGTTTCTCTCTTAGCTTAAAAACTATACATAGAACTGGCTAACAATCAAGCAGCAATTCAATAATTTGATCAGACGTTTCAAATGTAAATTAACCTCATGGCGGGGTTTTACATAATGTCAATCATGATTAGAAGGGTCGATATTCAAACATCGCCTAGACTATTGATATTGAATATTAATAAGGAAATAAAAAAATTAAAAAAAAAAAGTGACATATACTTTTGTGGATCTAAATATTGATTTTCATTATGAATGAAAAATAATCATGGTGACGAAACCAGATGATTATCATCTTAATGATTGCCTATCAATGAAGCCTATTATTGCTGTTTTGAGAAGTGTATCTGTCAATCCACTTAACCTGTGAAACACAATCACCAAAATATAGAGGAACATTTCTCATTAATGGATACTGAAGAAAATGAGTTTTTAGATGCACAAAATCTCGTTATCTTTAGTAAATCACGGCTTCGATGTCCGTGCCCGTTAAGGCGTGGGTACACCTACCACCAGTGTCAGTAATATGATGGTAAAAATGGGTGCGGGTTAGATCCCCCAAGGAAGAACATTAGTTCACGAAATCAATACTAGTCCGAGCTAGTGTCGAAGTGCTTACGGATCAGCGGGGGTCTAACGAATATATGCGTGTGACAGTCCCTTGGGATGACTAACGATTATGACTCTCTTAGATCCCGTCTACAGCCATGATGACAGTGTGTGCTAGCCACAGACCTTCCGGATACAACGGGACCTGCCGGCCTACTAAACAAAACTCACTCCAGTTACTCCTTGGTTAACGGGGGCTGTACATCGAGTTGATCACTCACTGCGTAAAAACTCTGATCAGGAATCCCTCGAGTCTCATTTTTGGACTGCTAAAAACCACAAAGGTCTATAAGCATAAAATAAGAAGAAAGAAAAGGATCTACAGTTTAATTTCAATAACAATAGTACGTGTGCCTGGTCTACCGAAAGCTACTGGGCCACTATCCGATGATGGTCAAGATAGATTCATTTCATTTATCAATTAAAAAAAAATCAAATTATTTATTTTTTAATTACATAAATTTATGAAATCTTTACTAAAATTGCTTGTTACTTTTTTCTTGTTATTTAATTCTTTTTGCTTCATAAATTCATAATCTGTTTTTTTTTTTCTTTAACAAGTATTGTGTTCCTTTCTAGTACCCTCTAGAAGGTGTTGAAAGCGTCGAGGAAAATAAAGAATACGTATTTGAAGAAAAAAAATTCGATATTTTAGATTTTAATCCCATAGCCCAAGTCATTGAGCATATTTCTAAATTTTAAATCCGATGGAAGTGGAGGTTTATTGAGAGCTGAAAACAACTCAGATAATATGTGAATTATTAAAAATGTATAGAATAGTTATTTATTATACAAGTGACGAAAGTAGATCATTTTACAACTCGTGTGAAACGTTTACCCACACTAGCGAAGCGAGAGCAGAGTTGGAAATTCTACTTTCGTCACGAGTGTAATATTAAATGTTTTCTGTAATCGTGTAATACATGATCAGATCTAACCAGAATATGAACAAAATTAGGATGTTGTGAAGATTATGGTATGTCGTTGGTAGGTTATAAGCATGGTTGTGAAAGGTTATAAGCATAGTTATAAAAAAAACTAGTGATGATTGTGAAGTAATGCAGTTATAAACAAGTGCAGGTTATAAACAAGGAAGGTAATTATTATTATATTTAAATTTTAAAATATATTGATTATTTCCACCAATAATTCATTCACATTTCAATTTATTTTGTTAAAATAAATTCTTACAATGTTAAGAAACATTTAAAAGCATTGAATTTCCAACTTCAAATTATTTTTTAATTTATACTTATTACTAATTAAGAAGGCAATTCACTTTCTTCACTCTATTGCAAAATGTTTCACTTTCTTCACTCATTTCAGTTTAGTAATGTTACCATTATTCAACGATTACAGAAAATAACTATTACAGCAACATTAGTTTAACTAGTTTTGTTTGATAGCAATTTTCAATCTGACATATTAAAGCGAAAATATTTTTAATGGTCGAATTCCCCTCCCTCGAAGCCCACCCCTATTTCTCATCCGATTTCAGCTATAAAGAAATATGATCTTCAGTGTTGACTGAATCGGTTAAATATGGAGTATGGTATACATTGTCGAGGCAAGAGCGTAAAATCTTCACCGATGACGTCATAACACTAAGTGTTTATATGTATCTCATACAATAAAGGATCGCTCAAAACAATGTTTGAATTTAAGCATGTAATAATACATTTCATGATATATTCGTTCACTGCTAAATTGTGATGACTAAAAAATGAAAAATCCTCAGGAGAAAAAGTGTACAGAACAACAATTATAGCGCATTTCATTAGTAATAAGATTGGTTATGTTCGTATTTTGGATTCGACTCATGATACTTTGAATTTTCAATTTTCGCCCTCTCTAGACCCGCGCATCCCCCGTTTCGATTTCAGCTGATATCGATCTTTAGTTTTACACTTTTGGTGAAAATTGCGATCGCTAGAGTGGTACCAGACAGGTGGAATTTTTAACTGACCCCATTTTCGTTATATCTAATTTGGAAAGTCGGTTTACAGTAAAATTTAAAGGGGGTTTCTTTCTGTGGGTAGTTCTGCTAGGTACACGAATACGTACTTTGGGACTCATTGTAAGGAAAGACCTTTTCAGGATACATTTTTAAATCTATGCATGCCTATTAAAATGTATACAAACCTGTAAATGTGCAGATGTTAAGTATTGTATACTAACAGACCTCTTTGGTAATGGTAAGACTCCTACTGAATGGTGGCCAAGACCTGGTTACTCTCAGATATAGTGGACATCTAGACCCTTCTAACAGCGCCCTTTTTTGTTTAATATGAACATAAATAAAATTATTGAGTTTCATATATTAGTAGTGGGAGGTCTGTTGGAACATTCTACTACAAGGCCCTTCATCTCAAGCAGTGTATATCAAGTGGTTGTAAGCTTTGATATGTGGGAGGAATGAATTAGGAACACACACGCACACAGACACACACACACACACACACACACACACACACCCACACTCAAGTAGCCAAACGTACTCAAAGCATCCGGTCCCCCTTGGCCAATGAGTATGATAAACACTTTCAATGAGTCGAAAGAAAAAAAAAAAAGTTGCTCATTAGTTTTAATTGCTGGAGCGGTCAAAGGCTTCTCCAGAGGTCTATAAGAGCGGAGACAGCCCTGGAGAGGCACAAGTACGCCGAACCTACTGGAGTGGACCCACTTGAACCGCTATTAGCATACTCCCTTGTAGCTTGTTAACATTCCACCTCCCAGGATTAGACAATAAACAACCAGCTGTTGGGGAAAGAACTCAACGGTAGCCCCTCGTCTATTTGTTAGTAATACACATAAATTCTATACCCCCATTCAGCTTTATTCTTTTGAATAAAAAAGTTTTCTTTGAAGGTCTTAGAAAAGCCGAAGCCGAGAGAATAGTAGGTCGTTTTTTTTTTTTTATTTATATATTTATTTTTAATGAGCTGAAGAAAGCTTTATTTTTTTCTAAGCATGGGTTTGCATATAGGAAGTCTCTAGTCAAGAGCACCAAAAATCAAGCTTTGGCACGCTCATTACCAATGCTGAGTACTGTCAAAGGCTGATGAGAAAGCACGCCAAGGCACATTTATACCGACATTTAAGACCGATTAGTACAGGGGAGAGGGCATGATATGCTCAAGGCAATAATAGAATACAATGACATACGCAAGGCAATATTGGAAACAAGAGTACATTGTTGGTATGCACAACGCAGTAATAAACAATGAAGACGTGTCAAAGATAACAAAGGATAACGAAGGTGCTCACAAATGGACAACGAAGACATTCAGAAGGCAATAGTATAAAACGAAGATGTAGAGTGTAATACAGGGTAACGAAGGCAAGCGCAAACAATAAAGGTAACAAAGATACGCACGAAGTGATAATGGACTTGTCTTTGTTAAACATGCACAAGGGTATTGAAGAAGGCAAGCACAAAACGATAGTGGAAAACATGCAGTAATCAATAATGAACAACGACACGCACAACGAAGTTATAATGGACAACGAAGACAATCATAAGGCAACTGTACACAACGAAAGGAAGTAGAAGTAAATACTGGACAACGAACGCCGCAATAATTAACAACCAAGACTCGCAGAAGGCAATAATGGGCAACAAAGTCAACCACAAGCTAACGAGAAATTACCTGAAAAAATCCTTCTAATCGAAATGTACACGACCAGGAAAAGTGGGCTACTAAGATCGTTTTTGCAGGATGAACGTGCCCATGACACTGTGAGGATTTCCCGAGTTAGGAATTGGGAGACAGCAGCAGACGGTAGAGGCCAAAAGTCGCAAGTGACTTGTCAAGCCGATCATGATTACCGCGAAAGAAGAATCATCATTAATTAATAGGAAAGAAAAAAATCATGAATTACTTGTATATTTCTATAGTTAGTGGCTTTCTTATTAAATTATGTTTAAGTTAGGATTTATTAATTCGTAGATTATGACATCTCATCTTTCCTTGTATTTTTGAGCTTTCTATTGATGTCATCCTTTCTACAAAATTTTAGAATGAACATCCTTAGTTTTCTTACGTTTTTGTTTCTTTTGTTATTTGGCAGCTCTTTTTATTAAAATCCATATGTTCAATCTAGCCAATATACTGGATGGATATTTGAAACGCTCTGGTATAAATACTTTACTATTGTATATGAAATTCTTTTAGAATAAATCTTTTATTCAACAGCTCTTTAAAGACCAACGCCTGCCAATGCGCAACCAAAGGAGGGTTAAGTGGTCACCTTGATTCATTCCTTGACATTCAAATAACAACATATTAAATATTACAGAATTAAATTGCAAAATTTCCAAGTTTGTTTTTAAGATTTTGGTGTAAAAATGTTTGTCGGAAGGAAAGAAAACAAAAGGTATATTAAAAAAAAACACACAGTAAAACAAAGGGAATGCATTCAACACAACTTTAATTTTAAACTATTTACGAAGAAACTAAATGCTTGATAGATGTGTATTCAATTTAATAAGTAACGTATTATTAATAACAGGGCTGAATTTGTTTTCGTTTAATAATTAATATTTCTTTAGCTTCTAGATTAAAGCTGTTTTCTTTAAAGCATACAGTATATTCAAAAGTGAATGTTCTAGAGGTTTAGGTTATTATTTATCATTCGGAAAATTGATAATGAACAGAAAGCAAGTGATTTATCCAGTGAAATGTACCTAAGTTTCAAAGTGATGTATAAATTTTGAAATTTCCATTTTAAAAGAGAACCGTTCCCCTTTGCCGCCATACTCTGATCATTATTGTGCTATTAGTAACAATTTGCTTGGCGATAATTCCTTGCCATTGGAAGGGCTCTGCTACTTTCTAACGAGCAGCACTTTCGCCCTTCACGTCCTATTTTAACTCAAGAAAGTAAGAGACCTCTCACTCACTACTTCTGGGAATACCGGATCAGAATACCTTTCAATGAGCAAGAAATCCACATTTCGGACTGTTCACTCGCCACCTTCATATTTGTGAAAATTTTGAAACGCTTTCTTGTGAATTTTTTGGATTAATCGTGTTAAACGTTAGCAGGTTTCCCTCAAGGGAAACGAGCTATTGGCTGATGACGCGATTTACAAAAATTTTTCTAAAGTCTTACGAGATGACGAAAATGAGGTCTCAAAAAAATTATATATATATTCCACTTGTCAGTTACCGTTTTCCGGCACGGGGCCGGCCCTTCCCAGTGGCAGCAGTAAGCCCCCGCTGTGTAGCTGCTGGGTAGGGGGTAAACCTTGTCGCGGAGCTAGGAACAGTAGGATCCTTAGTCGGCTGCTTTGCTGTTCCGGTGAGGGCAGGGGGATCACTCCTGCACTTAATGGGGTAGGGTCTGCTACTCAATGTGAACTACGGGCTGGGTGGTGTCCGTGTACGAGTGGAGGGCTTTGCCTTCACTGCCGGTCGCAGACGTAGTGGTCGTGTGTTCAAAGCACGAGGACGTACAGGCCAGGAAAACTGGTACATGTACGGGAGTTCTTCTCTCGTGTGGGAGCTGGGTAGTAGGGGACCGTCCCGTTCCATAGGGCTCGCTTCTTGACCATCGTAGCGATTCCTCAGTGTTCCACGAGGTTGTTGGATTGGTGTGGAAGGAATAAGGCCTTGCGGCTAGGTGCCTTCCACATTGTAGCCACTCCTCGACGTGGGTGCACAATGTCAGTTACCGTTAAGTTGCAGTAATTTTCTTTTTATCACTACCAAACTCTTCATATGCCCGTGCGTGACGGACTAAAAAACATATGATCGTTAGCTAAAACGAGTGCTTAATGTTGCTTGTAATAATATCTAAATCTCAAATTAGTCTATATTAAAAATTTCACGATGACAACTACCAATCAGACGTTATGTTTGCCGTGTACACATTTTTACAGGCAATTTTCATGTTCATCGAATCCCAGTAGAGAGATTACAAGGACACGCTGCGATGAGACTACGAAAGCAACAAGATGGATCACAGCGACGTGCCAGAATTTATCTTATTGACTCTTAGTTTGAGTGATTTATAAAAAGCGCCCACAACATACAGTTGATTCAATGATATATAAAAAAGTATCATAAAATAATTACATTATTATATGTAAAAAAAATCCAAAAAATCATATAAACAAAATTATAAACATTAATAGTCATCTACATTATCGCTTCGAATGTAGAAAATCATGGACAAGGTCGCAGGTCCTTTCATGCGGCCTACGTTAAACACTTCAAAAAGGTTTATTGTTTATCATCGCTGATACTAAATTATTTTGCTGCAATACTTCATATATAATTGTTATATTTTTGTGTAGCTCTGATATTGGCGGGGTTTCTATGAAACTGTAATATAAAAATAAATATTATATGAACAATAATATGAAATATTTAAAGTTTTTTAGAGAAACCACCTATGACATGATATTTGCATTTTTTTTCTAAAATAGCAATCTAAAAAACATGGCTTAAATTTGGTCCTTTGAAATTATATTTTGACAATATATAGTGTTAAGTGTTCTTGTGGACATGACGTTTGCTTGACTCCAACTAAACTCCATTTCTAAGCTATTAATGCAATAATAAAGAATACATTAATTACTTGCGGAATGAAGCTTTAGAGCAGAGGTAAAATTTAAATTCTTAATATATTTTTTTTTGTTTTGTATCGGATTGAAAAGTTGTTTGTGACCAATTTTGTTTATGTGATAATTATTGTTCTGCAAATTTTCTTTAACTGGAGAATGACAGGAGTTCATATTTTTCCATTGTGAAGTGACCTTCACTCTTGCTCAATTTTTTTCTTTTGCCCTAGTATCTGTTCCTGATTTCATATTGCTCTTATATCTTATATTATATATTATGTGTTAGATTATATGCCAAGATGTGTGAGAAATTTGCTTCGTTTACGCAGCCCCTGTGTGATGGTCATTAAGTATTTATACTGACAGTAAAAATATTGGAATTAGAAACAGTTTTCTAATGGGATTTAGTGCAGCGTGCTTAAGGGGTTTAATTCAATGCCAGCGTAATACAAATGAAACGATATTGGGGGTCGTAAAAGAATACGATTATTATGATTGGTAAATCAAATTAGAGAGACGAAGGGGGGGGGCGGAATGGCTAATTTATAAATAGGTAACGTATCGGAAGAGTTGTAGTGATACGTGCTCTGAGATAAGGATGAGTCTTCATCAAATTATATTGTCGACTTTAAAACAAGCACGTAAAAGCCCGGGAAAGGCCACACGTTATCCCTTAACCTAGGTCGCGTCACGCATTTTTATCTCGTACCTGGGGGAGAGAATTACCTAACTCTCTTATGGATGTACCTGTAGATATAGGCCTGAGCTATATTCCGTCCCTACAGGCCTAAATCAAATTTTCTAATTACCACTAGAAACGTGTGTGCGTGAAGTAAGTCTTCCGTGAGACAACATTATTAGTCGTATAAGCAACTTGGACTAAAAATATGTACATTACAAAACAAACTGATATTTTTTGTTATCTCTAGTAGTACAGGCATACTTATTCCTAACTGATTATTATTAATTTTAAATTAAGATCCTAATTTGAAATTAAGATAAAGAATCATCAAAATTTAAAAAGAACGAATTTTTAGCCAATTTTTTGCACAAAACACACTTCAACTTGCTGACTTTAACAACCAGTACACTGACTCTACTGGTATACACGGACGGATCCAAAACAGAAAAGTCCGTCATGCAGGGGATGCGTAAACTAAGCAGATTCCCCTCAGTTGTTTACTAATAGATAAATCTACATACTGGTGACACAACAGCACCGTGAATAAATACAAACGGAAATATGTTTCATTCAATTTTAATAACCTGCCGACAGGAAGCGTTAGGTTAGAAATGTAAACAAAGGGGCCTGCCCGCTTCACACCGGAAAGAAAAACAATTACTGAAATATATCAGAATATAACATATTAATTTTATTGAGAACTATTTACTATATCTAGTACTGTAATTAATAATGAATCAGAACAATTGTTCTCATTCAATCAAATTTTAGTAGTCCAAAACCTTAAGACGGGGGGGGGGGGGATCACCGGGACATATTTGGATGTATCTCGTATAATAAAGGCCTCATGAATACAATTTTCGGTATATAAACTTCGAATAATGTGATTTATTATGTAGCAGAGTATTGTTTATGTAACATGTGTAGAAGTGGCGGTTTGCTGATGGCTGAAAACTGAAAAATGCAAATATCTCGGTTAATATTCAAGATAGAGAATACATGTATATAACAGTATTTATAGTACATTCAATTTGCAATAAGATTAATTCGATACAATTTTTCGATCTGACGTATAGTAACGGAGATATTTCTAATTTTCGAAAATCCCCCCTCTAAACTCCCCCTCCCACTGGTCCGATTTCAGCCGTTAACGAACTTGACCTTCCTTTTTACCTAAAACGATTAAATACCGAGTTTGGTGACGATTAAATAAAAATTGCGACCGCTAGAGTGTTAACAGACAAATATATATATATATATATATATATATATATATATATATATATATATAATTTTGAACGGACCTCATTTTCGTCATCTCCTGGGTAGAATCGATGGACGTTTGAAGACATTTTTCGAAAATCGCATCATGAGTACGACCTCAATAGCTGATTTCCCTTAAGAGAAATCTGCTAAAAAGCTCTGGTACAGCGGCTACTGAAATAATACTGCTTATGAAATATGCCTACCTTAAGATAGCAGTATATACACCCCTAAATTACATACCATACTCTTGGCACTGTCACACATACAGACTACATCACATGACATTACAGTTTACTCCGATTCATAAGCCATTTACTTTCCTTCCAAAACATTTACAATACTCATCCCATAACTATTCAGATGCTAGAACAAATTTCAAGACAATAGTGATAGTGCTAATAATCATGCTACCCTGAGAAAATTTCCTGACTTTAACTTACTTGCCCACCTTACTTACATTTACAAATACTACAGAAAACATTAAATAAATGGCAAAAATGTTGGCATAAAACAGCAGAAAATCATCCGCGATAAATAAAGTCTTATATAAGCGAGTAACCATCCAGCAGACGTGCCAAAGGACAAAATTTAATTTCTCTCCTCTTTGATTTTGAGAATTTTAATATAATTTTGAACAATTTTAAGTAATATAAATATACAGGGTTTTGGGAAACAAATCTTAAAAAATTAGTAAGCGACTTCAGAAGCCGTTCAGTTGGGAATTTATTTTAATTTACTCAAAGATTTCTCATTACAGTTTGTATTTAATCATGGTGGTGTTGTGTTACTAGTATGGAGATTTCTCTATTGTATAACTTCACGTGGGAAATCTGCTTAGTTTACGCAGCCCCTGCGTGACGGACTTTATAATTTTTTGTCTTCTCTACACCCCCACTTTTAGTGATCGCACTTTAACACTACGCACTATGAAACGATCTATTTAAAGCTTAAATAGCAAATCCTGTTTCACTTGTTGTTTTCTACGAATCTTTATTAAATCGGATACGTGAAAATACGTCATCAAATAAGATTTTAATGACCTCCGATTTCAACCTAATTTTTTTAAAACATATATATGGAGAATATATTGGGGGAGATGAGATAAATAGTGTGTCATGTCAGCTAGTGGGAAATCTGCTTAGTTAACGCAGCCCCCGCGTGACGGACTTTTTTTTCTTTTTGAGCAATGAGTTTTGACATGGATCATATGTTAGGCGCTGCCTGTGATTAGCTAGGATCCAGGAACGCGGGTCATATATCGTGTAGAGACAGGAGGCCTATTCTATAGGAGAGCCAGACTCCCTGAAACGTGTGTATGTTTAACCAAGTTATTGCCGGACTTCAAAAGACCTGCGCCATCTACCGGAGGAATAGTTTTCTTAATTAAAATTTTACCCCCCGAGTCCGGAGACTGACGGGATTCCAGTACCTTTTAGGAATGGGGAGAGGGGGCTTGTAAAGAAATGGGCGTGTAATTATATTATCATCCAGAAGGCTGGAGGGGAAATGCCCTCGAGAAATATCCCTATTTAAGGATAGAGCGATCCTCATAGTTACCCACAGTAAACTTGTTCATCTTACAGACTTCGTTTACTCCCTTTGGCTTTTATATAGCCATAAATTTATTTTTTTACTGAAATAGGGGGGGGGGTAATTATCCAAGCTAAGAGGTACGGGCTTCATGGTCCCCACCATCTTTGATGTTGCTCCTTCATCTAATAACGTGCCCTAGTGCGCCAAGAGCAGCCGCTCTCGGCAAGAATATAAATCAGAAACAGGGCCCATAACCCCGGGCGACTCCTATTCCACTATCATAAATTATATTTTTCGTCCGTCCCCGAGAAGGCTGAAAAAGACTGTGACTTTAAACGATAAAATAAGGACAAAAAATGAGAAAAGGAATCAACAAAAATGAACTTTAATAATAATAATAATAATAATAGACATAATAGGATGTGTAAAGTGTCCGGGCCTAATCCCTATTTTCCATTCCGTAGTTCCCTATTTCCAAGTTGTAGTTTGGCGACTTTGATGTTTGGTAATGGTTTCATTATGGAAATGTGGAAAATGTGATAGTCTCCCCTCTGATATATGTAAAGGCTTGTCATCTGTGAGCTGGGTGAATTGGTAGAAGAATAAAAAATAATGAGTTTTGTTTGATTCAAGAGTTGAGTCCGGTTTTTGTCAACCGTGAAAATAGTGAATATGCATTCTTTCTAAATTACCCTTATCGTTGTAAATACATGCCCTTTATTTGGATTCCTTCGTTTTTTTTCTTTCTCTCCCGAGTCCATTATTTAAAAGGATTCTTTATATTTTTTTTCGTTTTTAGAGAGGCCTCGTAAAATCCACTAGAAGTCTCCTAAAAGGTCCAAAAAAATTTTATCATTCAAATAAGTATAATTAATTCTCAAATTAACAATGACCACTCGTTCAGTGGCGACTGTTTTTTAAACATCTGCTGTCATTCCAGTCTGATGGGTATTATGTATTCATGATGTTTATAAGCCAGCTGATTCCTGTCACCCACATCGACTGTTGGTCTCTACATTGGTCGCAAATGTTAAGCCCTTTTGGATCACAGATATCTCAAGCTGAAGAACAGGTTTCATCACAGTAGCAATACAAAATCAGAACAGTTTTTAATTTCCATAATTTCCTTTTCTGACCATGTATCTGACTGCCATAAATCTTTCAACATTGTGCTTTTATCTCTCCTCTCGTTTAAGTTATTTCTAAAATATCTCATAATGCTAAAATATTTTACAATACAGATTTCGACACATTTCTATTCTTCAAACAAACTTTTTATTTTTTTAGCCAAACTTATAGTGGAATTTATGCATTCAGATTATAGAGAAACATAAGAAATAAAGCTGTTACCACAACGTTATTTGGAATAACGGTTTTAATCTATTGATATAATTCATTATTTGATATTGGAAACCATCTTGGTGAGCTGATAATGAAATTCGGTGTACTTTCATCAATTCTGTCAGTGGCTGTGATATAATTGTTGTCTTGTCTTGATTAGGTAAGCTGCCTCTTTGGTGACCTATACAACCAATAGCTTTCCTATTCTATGACGAACATTCACTCTCAGATGACCAAAATCTGTTATTATTTTCTAATTCAACAAAGCATTTTTTTTGTCTGAGTGTTAAAATATAATTTATTAAGACATTTTTCCTACTGCAGTCGAGTTGACAAATGGGGTGTGTATGTAAAATGTAAAGTGTTTATATAAAAGTATTCGTTTACGCGGTAACTTCCGGTACTCCTCTTTAATTAAAAAAACAAGATGTCTTCTTGCACTTCTCTAAAATGCATTTAAAATTGTTTCATTTGAAAGTGTTATAAATAATATAATCTTTTTGTGATAGAAATGAATGAGTCAATAGAACTTTTCTATATCTCTAATTCTTACTGGGAAATTTGCAGTTTATTATTTTCACCCCTCTCCCACTAAGCCAATTTCAATCAATAGGGGAGCTACACAACTGCCCGGTACAACAAGCCTTTATATACAATTTTAGCAGATTTCCTTTAAAGGAAATCAGCTATTGAGGCCATACTGTTGACGAAGTTCTTCAAAAGTCCACCAATCTTACCCAGAAGATGACAAAAATGTGGTCCGTTCAAAACTATACGAGTATATTTGTCTATTAACGCTCCATCAGTCAACATTTTGTTTATCGTCACCAAACCCGATATTTAATCGTTTTATGTAAAAAGAAAGATGAAGTTCGTTAATGGCTGAAATCAGAACAGTGGGAGTTGGGGGTGGTTAAGAGGGGGATTTTCGAAAATTCGAAATATTTGGGGAGAGAGAAAAAACGTCCAATTCTCCACAAATTTTCGAATTTGTGAAGAATTGGACGTTTTTTCTCTCTCTCCAAATAAATATTCTTCACTTCCAACAAACACTGCCGTGAAAAATTCGAAATATCTTCGTTACTATATGTCGTATCGAAAACTTATATAGAACCAATATTATTGCACATGAAATTTACTATAAATATTGTTATATGCATTTATTCTCCATCTTGAATATTAACCAAGATATTTGCATTTTTATTAAGTGTGAGCGGATAACGTTCGTGATGAGATCCACTGATTTAGGCTAGTTCGGCCGTTACCGTAACTGTTCGGCTCTCTTGAAATTGGTTTAGAGACTCGTTGCTACTATTGTAACTAGTATGCAGATTTCTCTATTTTAAAACTTCACGTGGGAAATCTGCTTAGTTTACAAAGCTCCTATGTGACGGACTTTTTTAATAATCTTCAGCAAGTCGTTTTTGAGATATGTGAGATACATACATACGTATTTCAATACTAGTCAAAATTGGATAATTCCGTTCTATTCAGAAAACCGAAAAATATCGTAATTACAATACTTCCTTTGTACAAGAACGTTAAAAGATGCAGCATACACATAGCACATTTTTACTTAAAATTTGTATCACAGAAAAATTTAAAATAATTCATCAGAAGTCAATATTCATTTCAAAATTAGAATTAGAAATGCACCACTCACCTTCAGTTCTCCGTCTTTACCTGAATCGAGGTTCGATGTGAAATGAAAATCAATGAATGGGCCTTTATTTTGCTAAAATAATTAAAATATCTATATTTGAATTTCATATGTAACTGGAGATTTACGAAATTCGCATTTCTAAGAAAATCTGAATCTGGTTTCATTCAAGGGAATTATGCTAAATTCCTGTTACACATCCGTTTATTCATATTGATGTATTTGAATAGTATACTAGTCACTTGATAAACCGCCTAACCCTCGGGTTATTCAACTATTTGGTAATGGAAAAGCGAGATATGTAGTTCACCATTACTTTGGCGATTTCCACCAGGAAAGCAATAATGAAAATATAGACTTACCCTGGGGTTGAATGGAATTAACTGCCACGATGATTTGTTGTCGATGGCAGTGGCATCTGTGACAGACTACCTCAAACACTCCAGCGGGCGGAAAAACAGGATTCCAAAGAGAGTTGGCTGTGTATCCGAAGCTTGCAACCTTTAGCGAAGACATACGCTCCCCCAAGCCGGGGCCCGTTTATTACAGCGCCCGATGCGGCCTGTCTCTGAATTAATAGTGACTCCGAGGTACAGCCGGCAATAAATAAAATACAGGAACCCACCGACTCCCTTCAAACAAACAAGTCAGATTCCATTTTCAAGCATTTTAACAGCTTCGTATATTTCTCCCAGGGCCCCGCTGGTCCAAATCGCCCAGTGCTCAGGTGGTATTCCAACCTCTGTGGAAACTATTTATCTTTTTATGTATATAGCTATTTGTATATGGATAATATATTATTAAAGGCAGCACCACCAAAGAAGTCTGGTATTTGCCTCGCAGGAAACACTTTGAATTAAATCTTAGTAATAGCTACACTGGCGGTCGTACTAATTACGTTGTAAATGAAAAAGAAAAACAGTCACGCAGGATCTGTGTTAGTAATGCATATTTCTCACACGCTGAATCATGTATTCTATGTTTTCTCCTGCAATAAGAAGCGTATGCAACCAAGGCTTCAAATTTAAGTCACTTGCAGAATATACTTAGGTGCTCGTAGTGAATATCTCATAAATAGGATTGGGGCTTAATATAAGGCTGAAAACTGCAACAAAATGTAAAAAATGCAAATGTTGGAATTCGAGAGATAATTCTATTTGCAATAAGTTAGGTTATGTAACATAAATCCTCATAATAACCAAGATTTTTCGATTTTTTAATTTTACCCTTCCTCTGAACCCGGTCTGTTTTTGTTTGAATGGTGAAAACCAATATGAGGTATTTAAGCTTGAAATAAAACGAATACGATATATTGGTTTATTGATAATGTGAAATGATTAGAACTGGGTACATTACTGATGGCTAAAAACACACAAAAAAAAAGTAAATATCCCAGATAATGTCAGAGTTAGAAAAAAATCTTTACCTCTGGTACGAAAATTGTAGGAAATTAAATCTGTTGTAAGATTCATCATAACACATTTTTCGATCCCAGTTGTAATAACAGAGATATTTTGAATTATTTTTTTACTCCCCTCTAAACCCCGCCCTCCTCCTCGTCCAAGTTCAGCCATTAACGTGCTCGATCGAACGGAGATTACGATCTTTAGCGAGGTAACACACAAATCCAGACACACACACGTATATGTATATATATTAATTTGAACAGACCTCATTCATTCAGTTATCACCTGGGTAGAATCCATGGACATTTGAAGAGCTTTTTCGTAAATTAAGCCATTTTGTACAATCTCAGTAGCTAGCTGATTTCTCTTATTTATTCTCCAATGTCTCTTGAAGCAACCGATTATACCTTGAATGTCAAACATCGAATGAAAAGACAGATTATAATAATCCATAAATACATAACTACAAATGATGACGTTATTGCTATGGCATCAGAATACAATCACATAAAGTAGTAATACTTTGCTAATTTGCAAGGAGGTTGTTTATTACTGATTAGGTCTGATTGCTTAAATTATATAATGGAGCTGATTAACTTAGACACTAACTGTCACTCAAGTTGAACTAATACCCTAATAAGTTTATATTATAATATTCAGTTGAGGAATAATGTATGTTCACCACCAAATAGTAAGTGATTGAATGGGTAAATAAATTCATCATGATCTAATGTCTAAGCCCTGTAGTTGCAACTATTGTGTTATTTTGAATGCTGCTCTTTTCAAATATTTTATACTCACCAAAATCCATAAGATTTCTGGTCCTCTCTCTTTTCCTATGACTACACTTTCAAGTATAATTTTGATGAAATCATTGAATCTTATAAAAGTCGAAAAGCTTCGCCTTCCTTTTTTTCAACGACATTGATAAGACTTTTACTTTCACTGACCTCATTTAGAACTTCCTCATTGGATTTTTTTAAAGCCCAACTGGTTTTGGTGATTTCTCCCAAATCCACATTTTATTGCTATCTATTGTATTCGCTTTTGTGAAGAGTCCATCTTTTGCTCTAATAAAACAGTATACTCCAAACCAACGGCAAGGCAAACATTTTTTTGGTATTCATTGTTATATGGTTATTAGTTAAAATAATACTTTTTCATTGGAAGAATTCTTTAACATAATTCTTAAATTCTCTTTTCTTCTGTCGCTTTCAGCTCGCTATCATTGTCATTAATGACAATGCTTCCTAGGTAACAACATTCCTTTACTTTTTTGCTGATTTCCCTTCTCAGATATCGAGGTCGTACTCATGAAAAATTGTCTCAAATGTCCATCGATCCTGCCCAGGAGATGACGAACATATGGTCCGTTCAAAACTGTATATATTTGTCTGTTAACGCTCTTGCGGCTGCAATTATTGTTTGATCGTTACGCTGGAATCCGACCATTTGGAGGGAGGGGAGGGTTCGTTTAGAAAAAAAAATAATATCCTCGTTATTATGCGTCCGATTAATAAATTATATAGGACCAACCATATTGAAAATGTAATGCACTATAAATGTTGCTATTTATATTTTTACAGTACCTTGTATATTAACTGAGACATTCGCATTTTTACGGCCTTCAGTAAACTCCTACTCATGTCATATTAACAATAAACTGTTATATAATGAACCTCTTTATTTGAAGCCTAAATAAGAAATATTGTTCACATTGAACTACGCAAATATTTTCGGCGTGGTCATCGCTTAAGATTTTATGTTCTTACTATATGATTTTTATTTGATGAACATCTCATTCGATACTCAACCGTTTCATTGAAACAAAGATGATGTTAGGATAAGCTGGGGTTAGAGGTTTAAAGTTTTGAGATAAGTGTAAATACGTGGCGCACGTGGGAAATCTGCTTTGTTAACGCAGCCCCTGCTTGATGGACTTTTCACTGTTTCTGCTCAAACTCCCAAAACTTCCGTTTTATGTGCACTAAGTTACCATAGCGGAATAATCATCTATTGGGTCCAGCCCGAGCAAAATGTACCCTTGTAACCTGCTATAAGCAGAGTGCAAAAATTTGTCCACGTTTGACGTCTACTGTGTTATAAAATTATAAGTAAAGTTCATGAATATTCTATGAACTAGAATTAATCATTATAGTTGAACTAAAAGCGAATTCAGAGGATATTTTGTCTAATAATAGTCGAAGAAAAAAGACTGGTAAAAACCAATTTATGTTCTCGTTATTGGTTGTCCTTCTCCTAATTATTGTGGAGTCCGGTTTATAAGTATGAGGGCGGGGAACTCTTTTAAGGGCAATTTGTGACCTTCAATCTGAGTTGTGTGTTGTGGGGTGGAGAAGTAATGGGGTTGTGAGCCCCCACAATCAGTCTCATAATCATGTTATGTGTTCCCTTTCTGTTCCTCCTCCCTGAGGGCCGGGATTTACTGGGAGGAGTTCCCCTACTGTCCGGGGTGGATTCCAGCCAATCGCCCGGGCTTAGTGCGCTAATAGACTTCTTACTTTCCTGGCCTCTCCTAGAATAACCTGTTAGAGAAATGCCTCCAGCTTGTTTAGAAGGTGTAAAGCTACATTGATGGAGGAGACTCCTTTTAGAAGATCTCAATCTTTTAGCAGGTTTCCCTTAAGGAGGAACAGCAGCTGCTGAGGTTGTACTCAGGACTGAAAATGCTTTCGAGATGCCAAACAGACAAAACAGCTGGAAACGGCATGTTATTAGCTGAAATCTTACTAGATGGCGAGACCAAGAAGAGTAATGAATCCGATATTCTAAATAATTATAAACTTCTTATTCTCGACCAAACATATTTATAGGTTCTTCATAGTTTTATGCTTAGGGTCAACAAAAAGAAACATTTTTTCCGCACAAACATTATTCATACTGCCCTACATGTTTCTTGGCTTACATTTCACCTCTTCAGAGGCTATTCATTTCTGAAGTGCTCGTTTGCACTTACGTTCGTTGCGACTGTCTCATCCTTACGTTTGTTGTGACTGTCCCTTTCAGTGAGGAAGGGACAGTCGCAACGAACCGAATAAGGAACAAGCACTTCAGAAATGGATAGCCCCTGAAGAGGAGGTATATAAGCCACGAAACATGTAGGGCAGTACGAATTAAGCTTGCGTGGAAAAAATGTTTTTTATTGGTGACCCTTGCCATGAAACTATGAAGAACCTATAAATAATAATATTATGTAGTGCAAAATGTTATATAACCAATCTTCTGGTAATGTAACATTCTACAAGTTTTATTTCATACATTCTTTTCTAATTGGAATATACTGAATTACGAGCCTTTATGCGTTTTGTAAGCCCTTATTCCAACTTTTCTAATTTTTTACTTTAAGCCGTTATATCAATAAATATATATTAATTTGATTGAACTTCGAGTCTTGTTTTCATTGAAATCTTACAAAGGAGGGAATAGAAAACTCCATGTTAGCTGACGTCACCTTTGGATCATTCAATCTGCTTAGTTTAAGCCGTTCATGAAATTTATACAATGGATTTGTGTAATACCCTTTGCAAATGATCACTGGGTTACTAGATTGAAGAGTACTAAATTGCAGTATGACGCGTGACGTGAAAATAATTTACATATTCCTTAGTCGAGCTAATGGAAACACTTATTTATAAATTTTGAACTTGTTTAGCCAATGTGAACCTCATAATATATGAAACATAGCTACATGAAAGGTAATTTGATTAATTGTTTAGCTACTATATTAATGAACATTTTTATTGTTTTCCCTGTCTTAAAGAGTTCTTCCGATTTTAATAAGAAAAGATAGTGACTATATGGAGTCAACAATACAAATCATATAATAGAAGTGGTTCAATCCATCTGCTGCGTATCATTCTTGCTGGTGAAAACATGCAACAAGCCTTAAAAGTATATGATATCAAAGAAAAAAAAAAGTAAATTCAAAAAGTTCCAAGCTATTGAACACAAATATCATTTTAAATACCAAGCGAAATAGATGTCCAGTGATATTTTTGTACCGAGTCTGTTAAGTTTCTGACAGATTGAATATGGACTTTAACCGCCAAGGGATTGCTATTTAGCAGTGTAAAGATCCAGACGTACGAAATGCCTTTGATTACGAGAGCAAAGAGCCCTTGGTGGATTACCAATCAGGGTTCAGAAGAGGAAATGGTCAGGCAGTTAATTATTTTAAGTTTAATATTTTAAGTAAGGGTATGTATGAATAATGACTCTATAGAATAGCTTATTCCTTTCTCAGTACTGGATTTTATAAATTACTCAAATTTGGCAATGATGTGGAACACAACTATATAGCTGCTGAGTGTTTTAACTCCAATGAAGTTAATAATTGCACTTTCGGTGGACGAAATTAACAAGTAACATCACTTCATCCTACATTTATACCTTTGTTCGTTCTATATGGTTCACGCCTCTTAGACGCCTCCTCAAGAGCACGACTAAAGCCAATAAAGTTAAACTAATTCTGGAGGATAGAGAGAACTTAAAGGCAGAAATCTGTTGAAAAGAGAAGTGGAAAGGGGGCGGTCAAAGGCTGGACTAAGGCCAACCAGCGTTTATTAATTCAAATTGTTAGAACCACTTTACCCATAGCTACTATCGCTTCCCCAACCCTTTCAGGCCTTCATCTCGTTTGTAACCTTTCATGACGGTCGTTCAATTTTTAAAAGATATTCCTTAATGGAAATTAGTTTTTGAGCTCGTACTCGAGTCATCATATTGGGAAAATGTCTTTGAATGGCCCATTATTCTTACCTAATAGATAACAGAATTGGGGTCAATAGTTTTAGATCTTCGCGACCTTTAACAGCTGTTATCAGCCTTCTTATCAGTCAGTTCTTGGCGATGACTTTCCTTCTTTACGTTGTCAATAGGTATCATCTACGGTTTCCCTCACATTCATTATCTTCTGTAGGGAACTTCTGGTTACTACGAAATTATAACCTCTTAGGAATATCTTGTGATATCAACTGTCTCGTTTAAGGTATTATATATAACCTCACTTCCACCCCCTCTGAAATCTTATGCCACCCACCCATTTTGGATCTATAATGGCTTCAGGGCCTTATGATCAAACCTTTACTTGAAGGATACACGACAATGCCCACCTGTCCCACCTTCAAACCTGTCCCTCTAAAAGGGATTGTAAATGAAGTTTCTGATCCTTATAGTCAAGACTTGCGTTTTCTTTGAAGATGGACTCAATAAAGCGAGAAGAACACACAGTCGGCGCTAGTCATTCTTCAACCAATTTCATTCGATTGAGTTGTCACTGAGTTATCTTAATCTCAGGTGCCCAGGGATTTTATGGATCCTCTTTCTGGTAGGATTGTCCCAAAAGACTCAACCTGCTTACAGAGTGTAGCTTGAGCTGGTTCCCGCTTACTATCACGCACTTCGTCTAGTTCTGATTATCCAGCAAGACTTTGTCTTTTTGGAGCTGACATCAGGGAACGGCAAAGTCTGCAAATTTCATTTCTTGCATTAAAGCATGCAGGCTATCCTCGGGCGTTCTTTCATTTCCACAAGAAGGCAACGTCATCTGCTATACTGTTTCCAATGAACAAATTTCCCGTTGATCTGTGTAGTTTCCTCCCTTCTTTCATATGTTCAGATACAGCTATGACAGAGAGTTGACAACTTTCTTAATTTTAACTTAATTTACAAATTCATTAATAACGATCTACAAAGTTTTAGATTATTTAAATACTCCGAATCAACCTATTTCCCACCCGTCCAATTCCCAGTTTGTGCACATTCGAGTAAGTGCAGGATTTCGAGCAACTGCAGTCGAAAGCTTTAGAAATGCAACACCGTTTTTTTTTGTTTTTTTTTATTATCTCTTGTCTCCCCTTTTCTTCAGGAAAAGCTGAAAAAAGGAGCGTTGCGATTCTCATATCAAACATTTTTTTTTATTTTACATAATAATGCTTTGGAGGCATGAGATGGACGGGAAATCATTCTTTAAATTAATTAAAGTAAATGTAATTGAACGGCTTTATAGTTCGTATCAGAATGAACTAAAAATCAATAATGTTAATGGCTGCAACAGGAGTCATCCCAAAGAGACTAAAATATTTAAAAGCATAAGCAAAGTCAGATACACCGTTGAAACTTCTCATATAGGCGAGGCCTCTGATTCTTGATGAATACCAATAATTGTTGATGTAATTGGAAGTTCCGAATAGTAACATTTGCACTAGGCAGAAGATAGCTAGCTGGTGACGATGGGAAAGGCGGCAGCAAAAGTAGATTGTTGTAACAAAGCCTATGTTGATGATGTTGGCCTGCAATGGTGATGGTAGCAACATTGAGATGAGCCGCCGGGGTAAAAGCCCTCAACCGCTGTATGGCGAGGCAGCGAGCTGTAACCGAGGCCTCTGCGGCATTACCGCCCTAACACCCTCTGCCGGCCTGTTTATAAAGTGCTAGGGCCTTCTAAACCGTTCCGGACTTTGCATGCAAATATACTACGTCTCCGGCATAAAAATCGGGGGGAGATGTGGAGGGGGTGCTCCCCTATTCTACACTCCCCACCGTCCAACTCAACACCCCAGATTCCTTAGTTTCCATGGAAGTTGTAGCGTTTAGCAGCTACACTCAACACTTGACTTTTTGTTTACATTTTGTTTTCACTTCCCAATGCGTTCTAGATATCAAAGCTTTTCCTGGGCTAATTTGGCTGTTTTTATCATTTTAACTATTTCTTAAGAAGATCTCATATTTCCTACAGGGCTCTTAATTACTTGAAAACCCCCCTAAAACTATAATTTCAGGTCAAAGTACTGGAAACCTGTTTTTACTCAAGAAGCTTTTCCATTCTAACTCAATACGTGTGTGTGTACCCTGAGACATGCGTACGAGAGTTTTAAATTTCTCATCTAAGTCTTCCTAGAAGTAATCTATCCGCCAATCTGAGTCTATGTTTCAATCTCCCTTCACACATACCATTTCACATTTAATGTTATAAACAGTGATTAAGAAGAATATGAAACCCATAGTTTCTCAATTACATTTATAACTACTAAACGTTTGGAA
Source organism: Riptortus pedestris (assembly GCA_019009955.1). Lineage (NCBI taxonomy): Eukaryota > Metazoa > Arthropoda > Insecta > Hemiptera > Alydidae > Riptortus > Riptortus pedestris. Next base: position 50,458,130 of record CM032229.1, read on the forward strand.
CATTCAGAGCTTGGAGTTTTGCAAACAGTTTGGTGCGGGCAGGGCTGCTCCGTTTTCAAATACAGATGAGAGAATATAGAATTTTTGTTCATCTGAATAGTCTTCATCACCAGTACCCTGAAATTAATAATAATTCTTCTGACAATCTATTAAGATGACTTTTTTATAAGACCCATTCAAAATAAAAGTGCCTTTTAGCAGATTTCTAGTAAGAGAAATCAGCTATTGGAATTTTATAAGTGGTGCAATTTTAGAAAATAAAATCCCTAAATTACCTCGTATATTTTCTTAGCAACGACACAGAAAAAGTAAATTTGTTATTTTATTCTATTTATGATTACAATAAATATAATTTTGCTTTTGTAGCCGAACTTGTATATTATATATTAAATTAAGAAGGCAATAAGAATTTCTTTCAAAGTTAAACTGCTTTAGACATTTTGAGATCAAATTTCAGGTATCCCAAACAGGATAATCATTAATGGGTTTTAATTTTAGTGGATTAAAGAAATTTCTTTAATTTCATTAAGTATAATATATCTCATGTTGTTTTTTTTTGCATGTTACCATTTTGCACGAGTATTTATATAGTATAAAAACAAATGTATGTTATGTTCATGTGTAGAAAATGCATTTTTAATATACATTTCTATAAGCGTAATCATTTATTTCATATACTCAGATAAATGAAAAGTATATTGCCTCGATATTAAAAGAAAATATGTTATGCACAGTAGGCGAAAGTCCATGAAAAGAGATAGTAGCTTTAAAAGCGGCCTGCAGTGACATCAGAGGCAAACTAATGAAACTTTGAACTGAGCAAGGACAGCTTAATGAAGATCGAGGCAGAAGAAAAACAGCTTCCTTGTAATCAAAACCTTTCCTCAGGCAAAATATAAATTCATCTAATACTTCAATTTCTACGGGGTACTGTAATACTTCAATTCCTAGATTAATGGTGTACTGTTATACTTCAATTCCTAGATTAATGGGGCACTGTAATACTTGAATTCCTAGATTAACGGGGTACTGTAATACTTGAATTCCTAGATTAAGGGGGTACTGTAATACTTCAGTTCCTAGATTAACGGGATACTGTAATTCTTCAATTCCTAGATTAACGGGGTACTGTAATACTTGAATTCCTAGATTAATGTAGTACTGTAGAACTTCAATTCCTAGATTAATGGGGCACTGTAGAACGTCAATTCCTAGATTAACGGGGTACTGTAATACTTCAATCCCTAGATTAATGTAGTACTGTAATACTTCAAACCCTAGATTAATGCGGTACTGTAATACTTCAATCCCTTGATTAATGGGATACTGTAATACTTCAATTCCAATTCCTAGATTAATTGAGTTCTGTAATACTTCAAATCCTAGTTGAATGAAGTACTGTAATACTCCAATTCCTAGATTAATTTATATTGATATTGATTTAGTAAAAGTAGAAATGAATAATTAAACTATAAATAATTGTGGACAGCCTTGTGGTGTACGTCTTGTGAAAATAACTAAAAAACGTCCGTCACGCAGGGGCTGCGTTAATTAAGCAGATTTCCCATGGGCGTCACGTGTGTGTATATGTATCTCAAAACGTAAAAGTTCTATGAGAACAATATTTGGTATTTAGGCTTAAAATAAAGTGCTTCATAATGTAACAGCTTTCTGTTAGTATGACATGAGTAGGAGTCCGGGTTTACTGATGATCAAAACTTAAATAATGCATATATCACTGTTAATAATCAAGAAAAATGTACATAACAACATTTATAGAACATTAAATTTGCAATATGATTGGTTCTATACAATCTTTCTATCCTGCGCATAATAACGGAGATATTATGAATTTTCGAAATCCCCATTAATCCCCCTCCCCGTTTTCGGATTCCTGACGTTAAGGGACTTGAACTTCATTTTTACATAAAACGAGTAAATATCGAGTTTGGTAACGATCAGACAAAAATTGCGACCGCTAGAGCGTTAACAGACACCCGCGCGCGCGCACACACACACAAACACACACACACACACACACACATACAACACGCACACGCACACAAACACACACACGAACACACATACACATATATATATATATATATATATATATATATATATATATAAAACTTTCATTTTCGTCATCTCCTATGTAGGATTGATGGACGTTTGAAAAACCTTTCGAAAATCCCATTATGAGTAAAACTTCAACAGCTGATTTCCTCTAAGGGAAATTTGCTAATAGAGTGTTCACTAAGTAGAAGTACAGTAAATTAAATCACTAATTTACAGTTTTTTGACCCCTTCATTTGACTGACATGGGCTTTGAAGCTGGAGACATTGGCTAAGATAGAAAACGTTTTTTATTCATTAATAGTCGTGCCTGTTGCGTAGAGATTTATGGTTATGGCCTAGGCATATGGCGGATAAGGCGAGGTTGTATGCACACACATTGACAGCATTTAATTGCAATTAGTCTGGGTGATTATCTATTTGAATAGAATGTTCATATTATGAGTTAGACCATACTTTTTTTAGCACAAGTTGACTTAAAGTGGCAAACCACCAATTAACTATAATTCCTGGGAAAGTCCTAAACAGTTTGTAGCAATATCCCAAATGCATCTGGAGCATTTATAAGATTGAAAACTCAGAAAGATAAAAAGGTTTTTGCAGGGACAGAAAGTACCAAGACGTCTGGGTATTTTGCTTGGTGTAGATAAGAATTTTGCTGAGAAAAAAGAATAGTCACGTCAACTGAAAATAGAGAAAGAAAAACAAGAAAACTGTCTGCACCTACTTCTATCCTAGATTTTCTATCGCTAGGCGAAATGGGGCTGGAGTCACCAACCACTGAGCACTGGCTGAATCTTCTGTGAAAAGAGGGGGAAAAAATATTTAGAAAAACTAGTAGCGACTTTAAAAAGGTTCCACCTGAGTGTTAGTGAGTCTGTCCTTTAGTAGATTTCCCTTATGATTGTACGAAAACTTTCAATCTCAAATGCTCAAAGATACTACTTAGGAGATTACGAAAATGGGGTCGGTTCAAATTTGATCTATATATATACATATATATATATATATATATATCTACACACATATGCCTTTAACGTGCTAGCTACCTCGTTTAAGCCGTTGGGTGGGGGTGAATTCGAAAATTTCAATATCTTCGTTGATATGACTCAAATATTTATTTTTTAGGTTAGTGCCCCATGGCGATGATGATTGGCATAATTAGAATAATATATTTACTCATTCATGTACTTACCTTTGTTGTACTTTATTTTTATATTATGGAAAATATTTCTTAAATATCTGATTGTTTTTCATATCCGTGCTTTTTCTAAATGAATATAATAAAAGTTATCCCTTTTAAATCTTTTTAAGTAGGCTGTAGACCTATTCTATTTTATACTATATGTATTTGTAAATGTTTATGTGTTTTAGATGTGTTAGTATTTGTGAAATATATTGGCTGCATTTTCACAATGTGAAGGTCAAATAAAAAACTTGCATATATCCAATCTTGTTGCAAATTTTATTACAATAAACAGAATTTTATTTATCATGAATATTAACCGAGACATTAGGATTTTTAGGTTTCTAGCTTTTGTTTAGCTCCTACACATGTCATATTACCAATATGCTGTTCTATCACGAAACACTTTATTCTAAGCTTAAATAACAAATATTATTTTGATGAGACCGTTATTATGCTAGATACAAGCAAATTCGTTGTTATTATTTGTTATTTTATTAACGTCCAATTTTTGCAACTAAGGTTAATTGGGACGGGTTATCTACAGGTTACAACCCTTTTCTAGCCAGGGTGGGACTTAGGATGTTAGGATGTTATATAATGTATTTCGTCACTCTATAATTTCCCTTGCCCAGGCGAGAATCGAACTTGCCACTCTAGATTTACCATGTGGGATTAATGCTTTAACAAATTTGCTGTCGAACGACGGCATCAATTAGATTTTACGATCTTGTTTCGAAAATGTTTATTTGATCTATACCATACTCGATATTTCACCGTGTCAGTCAACAACAAAAATCATATTTGTTATTGGCTGAAATTGTACACAGAATAGTGGGAGTTCAGAGGGGTGGGGAATTCGAAAGTTCAAAATATCTTCCTTATTCTGAGTCAAATCGTTATATTTCATAGAAATAATCTTTTTAAACTATTGAGGATCTACAATTTTTGTTCTATGCATTTCTTCGTAACCCAAGTATTAAGTGAGTTATTCGTACTTTATTGTTTTTGGTCTTCAGTGCCCCCCCCCCTCTTCAACTCATCGTTTTTTTTTTTTTGCATAGAAATGGAAAATATGTGGTGAGGTGAAATCAAATGTGTGTCATACCAGCAATGAGTAGTCTGCTTAGTGTACGCAGCCCCTGCGTAACGGAATTTTTTTATTCCCCACTAGTTCTGAGTAATGTCAAACATGTCATTAAGAAAATCGCCCATTCAAAAGGGTTCGATCACAAATGCGAGAGCAAATGACAGAATAGACAGAAGTGGATTTTCAAATTCGTATGCATTATTTAACTACTGTCCATTGCTATGGGAAATTGTTTTCTGGGTTCATCACATTCTGAAATAAGGAACTTTCTGTCGGGAAGCAAAAAGTTAAGCCAGCAGCGCTAATAAGCTAGTTATTAATTTGCTTCATGACTATGAAATATACAAATTAAGAGATGGGTGACTCTTAAACTATAAAGTTGACACTTCAGTCGAGTACCCGCATTGTTAGAACAAAGGCTTCCAAAGAAGCCGCTAGTCTCTGTTGCCATCATGTTTATGTCCTTAAATTCAGAAAGAAAAAAAAAAATAAATTACTGCAACTAGTTAGTAAATTAGGCAGTAATTAGTACCCTAATTGTGTGTGGTGAAATGGATAAATTTCTTAATAATAAAACAGAACACTTTATGTTTTTGGGAGAGGTTAAAATGGACAATAGAAATATATATACTTACAGTTTCACTAGACCCTGGTAAATATATGTTAAAGCAGCTCAAACAATGGTTTGCGCATTTCGATATCGATGAAGAATTATGAGAAAAATGATATGCTATTATCCAAGCTTCCTCGTAAGCGTTTTGCCAACACTGTTGTATTTCGGAGAAAATCTAATGATAAATATTCATGTTTTGATAGATGAAAAGTAAGAAACTAATTTCGACTTATTTAGATATGGCAGTTCCTTCCCATTTACTGACATTATTATCTGCCAATATTTCATAGTTAAAATGCAATAAAATGCTCAAATATATATATATATATATATATATATATATATATATATATATATATATATATTTATGTGTATATATATTTGTTAACGGTGCCTGCTAACATTACAAGACTTTCATGTGAAACTTACGACCAGTTGGATAGGCGCTTCAAAGAAAGACTAAAATAAAAAATCCAAAATATTTCAGTTAATATGCATAGGAAAAATGTTACACAAAAAACTAGTTAACATTTCATATGTATATATATAATATTGGCTTCTTAAACTCTAGTGGTATCAACTTTTAATTGTACATTATCAACTTTATTTGATCGCTGCTTTATTTAACAAATTTACATGAAACTATGAAGTATGTTTCGCAGTTGCCATTATCGCTGTAGGGGACTGGGAGCAAAAAAACTGTCAACGTTATAGATATAGTTAAAAATAGAGCTTTGAACGAGATGTTCTTACTATTACTTTATAAATTGCACCCGTTGTTGATTAGTAAACATGTTATCATCAATGTTTTCATAAAGAGCAGGTTGCGACGGTTTTGCCAAATTGAAAAAAATGAAATCTGGTAAGTTGCACAAAAATAATTCTGCATGAGTGGAAAAGTCCTTCACACAGGAGCTGCGTAAACTAAGCAGATATCCCACATGCTGGTATGACACACAGTGATCACATCTCAAGACATATTCCGACTGAAATCAAGAAAGTACGAATTAATCGCTTAATATTTCAGTTTAAAAAAAAAAAAATGCATAGAACAACAATTGTAGAGCATCAATAGCTTAATACGATGCCGTATACGATCCGACTCATACAATAACATTCATAATCTGTGTTTTCGAATCCCTTCACTCCCCCCCTCCTCCCCTATTCCTGGTCCGATTTCAGCCGATAACAAATATGATATTTAGTGAGACTGAAACAGTTAAAATAATCATTTTCGAGACGAGAACATAAAATCTTAATTGATGACAACTTCGCGCAAGGAATTTCCATAATAATAATATCCTCGAAACAAGTTATTAGTTTCATACAACTTTTCAATCTGATAATGAAGGTATTTAGAATTTTCGTAATTACTCCCTTTAATCCCCCTTCCGCCAGTCTGATCTTAGACGATAAAGAACTATATCTTAATTTTACGTGATTCGCATATGATGACACACACATACACACACACACACACACACACACACACACACACACACACATATATAATTTTGAATATAACTCATTTTCATCGTTGGTAGGATCGATCTACATCTGAGAAAAATTGTTTCTTAAGTGGTACCTTAATAGCTGTTTTCGGTTAAGGGAATGATGCCACTCCTTAGAGAATTATTGTAATTGGCCATGTGTGAAATGTATAGTTCTTCCACTTATTTATTTTTTGTGGTTTCTATTTACGTTACAAAGGACTCTGAAGACCTGGTGAAGGACATACGATCTCCAGGTTGGTCTGGGATGTGGGGCTATGAAGAAAAAAAAATGAAATAAATATATTTTCCGAACCGCCCAATATTCAAGTTTAATCCAATATTCAGTATTGTCATTTAACCAACTTTTTTTTTTTTTTTTTCCATTACACTTATGTCAATCAGTTTAAATTTACTCAAGGCTTAAGACGTTTCCTCTTGAATTTTTCATGATTCTTCCGTGTAAAATATTCTTATTCAATAGTCTAGGTGCCTTTATGGAATTTCGTCATCCCGTCCTCTCCCCGTCGGGCAATCCCGATCCCAGTGAGGAGTCGTAAAGTACAATTGGTGAGTGGGCAGCACTCAGACATCCTGTATTACCTCTGGCTAGTGGGAGTGGAGAAGAATCCATAAATAAAGTTATATATCCCGTAATCAGTAGGGGACTCACTAGGATTTTCTATATCTTATAAATAACAGGGGGGAAACACGATGGGAAAGTATGGGGGGCTTAGGGGAAATAAAGTGATGCCCACGCCTTAGGGGCTCCCACTCCACCCATATCCGAGGATATTCCTACAGAGAATAAGCAAATGATCCTCTATATTGAATTTTAAATTCTACAAAATTATATGGATGATGTCTTACATGCTACATTTTCTTAGAAATATAGTCTTAAGGAAATCACATATCAAGAGCTCTGTTCCGACGGCTAATAATATCGGTCCTGAAGTTAGTCTCAACCAGTTTGGGGGAGACCCTGAACTCAAGATATTTAAAATTGTAAAAACTGTTATTATTATGCTATTATTACTGAAACGAGATCGTTATTAAAATTTGTGGGTTATTTTGAGTGGCCTGGAGATAAAAAGGGGCCATTGTATCAATATGAAGAGATAATTTGAAACTTTGACTCAAGGATAGGCAGGTCTCTTAGTAGCTTTAGCAGTCTAGCCACAATGATGGCGTTTATAAACTACACTGGTAAGAAAAATTAAAAATCAGGCTTCAGCGCTACTACATCAAACCTTTAGAATAATGTAATTAGCAATCACCGCGTCAATGACGGTGGTATTCAATTATAACTTTAATGGGTGGAGTGCCATATCAGTAATCATTTATGAGGATTATGGAGTGCTATTTGTATGATGAAGGTTTATAATTTGTGTTATCGAAAAACTGCTAGTAATTCAGTGTGTTAAGATATTGGTCTAAATGCATTTGGGAAGTCATGGATTTGAGTTCTATGTAAATGTATTGAAGAACCATTAAATAAATCCCTTATAGGCTAGGGAAGGGTGGTAAGCGGTAGAAAACCACCCCGATAAGCTTTAGCAGAATAAAGTGGACATAAACAAATAACAACATTGTTATAATTTTTTAGCAGCGACGTTGATGGCTTACAGGTGTGGTTTATGAATTTGTATTGCATTTTTGATTATTATTTTTAATTATTTATTAGGGTATTTAAAGAGCCAAAATGAATAATTCTACCATGGATCTTATATTACTAATTGATGATGCAAGATAATTATTAATATTGTCCATCTTTTTTATGGACATTGTCAAAAGAAAACATTTTCCCTTGGAAAATTAAAACAACTTCCGTACAGAAAGACATTGCCAGATGCACTCGACTAGTGTCATTAAGCTTGTGCGTTATTTGAATGCAATCTACTCATTTTTCAGTTATAATGACACTATATATTAAAAATTAAGAGCACATTTTAATCATAAGAATTAATTAAAAAGTAGTTGGAGAGCATTTTCAAAATATACACATATGATTAGATAAGAAACACCATTATTGTTCCAAAGTTCACAAGGAGTCGGCACTTCAAGCTGTGTACGAAGTTGGTACAGAAATAAGGAAAGAGCAACCGACTAAACGATTAATTGCTGGCCATTAGGTCTACTGAAATCACTTGTTCAGGGAAAATGTTCTTTAAGAGCAAATAGTATTTTTTATAATGGCACATGAATATCAATATTTGCTCTTTTCAATATGATATTTCATTAATAGAAATGCCAACGGATTCGGAAGTTCTCTGAAAGGTTGAGGTCGCATAATGACCTTTGGGAATGTTTGACTTCTTAATCGCAGCTCACAGTTAATTGAAATTAACAGCTACAATTATAGGGCAGAAGGGAAGACAGAGAGGTTAAGTTGCTAGTTATTTTTTTCCAGCTGTTTACGTTTCTCATTAGAATCAGAGCTGAGAGGATGTGGCGTTTATTAATAGCCTGCCAAGAGGGGGTTCGCGGCCATTTGTAAGGTAACCCAGGGCTGTTTTATCGGTCGGGAGGGGAGAGCTGCCCATCAACACCGCGGATTAATATTTCAGAGGGGCCTATCTTTGTGTTGATGCCGCTGCTGACGGGATGTTGGGGGTGTCTTATGATGATCGGGATACGGCACCGCTTCCAGTAATCGCTCCGGAGGTCTCCGTCAAGAGTCACGAACGGCCGCGTTCAAACTCCTTGGGCTCACCCGCAACACACTTAGAAGGTAAAACGCAATCAAGACTTGTTTCAATCTCCGGCAGCCTTTTGAACAAGTCTAATTTCCATCCTTTGATAGCTCTACATTCTCTACGAGAGAAGTCGACGATAATAGAACGCATTATCTGCCCACGGGTTCCAGCCCAGGCAGAATTAACTCCAATATTGTTATGGTATTTCTGCTGTCTGCAACACAGCCGCTTCCTTACTCAAAGGTAGTCAGACAACTCGGGCAACTGTTGAGAAAAGATATCCACGAACATTTCATCTCAGATATTTAAACTAGATTGCTTTCAGCACACTTCATCAGCACTGCCATGAGTTTTAGAACTTTGTTACAAATAATACAAGAACCATGCTCTTCAAGCGTGTACTGCTCAAGTCTGGAAATTCTGAGTGAGCCTGTTAATATAATTAGGGTTCCCAGTTTAACTTTCTTCCTGTATTCAGACACATATTATTTACGAATATACAAACTCAGTTGTACGTACTTAGCTGAACAGATGTATTCTTATCTAAACAGCAGCACAAGGTTTACCAATGGAGTATTAAGACCATCAGAATAATGCCTAGAGTTATCCTTAACCACCCATTTCTGGGATACTTGGACTATTAAGGTTTCCTTTAAGCGTTTTTATAACTTACTTCCGGAAGTCCTATATATGACTTTTTCATAAATCTTCTGGCTGGATCGCTCTCTTAAACACAGAATGTATGCTCCCTTATATTCAAAAATAACTTCTTACACGAAAGTAACTTTTATTTTTAGCTAACGATACTCAGAAATATAAATTGATGAGGATCCACACTTGATATTTAGTGAATATTTAAAATACTACTTAGCTAGAGTGCTGGTCAATGACTGAAGACATCTCCTCGAGAAGTCGAAAGTACTATAATGAAATGAAATCATATTGCTCTAAAATTGACAATAAGTTTCTCTGCAATGGGAGTACCGTCCACAACCAACAACTTCATACGCTTATCAAAATTTCTTTGAGATACATTGCATCCCTTCCTGTATCATTCATATGGAACAGCTTTGCAAGCAGGGGATGAGGAAGCTAAACTTTAGAGTGCGCACTTTGGCATTCTCTGTGCGCACCTTCTCCCACATGACGAAGCGCCTACCCTTTCCGGGAACAGATACCAAAAGGACTGTGTGAGGGGGATGTCTCCCTTCCGACTGTTCTATCGAATCAAGCAAACTTTTTTTTCTACCAAAGGAAGTTGTGAGAAAGCCGCTAACTGGCTAATGGAACCTTAGCGCTGTTCTTGGCTCATCCGTCAGTCCCCTTCACTCCTGCAAAACAACGCTGCAAGAACAGCAACTCTTAATCTTGAAAAAGTCCCCCACTAAGGATAGCGTAAACTAATTTGATTGCGAACGAAGTTAGCTCGCTAACAGCTGATATTATAATGAATTCAGTTCCATATACGAGTTTTGGTAAAAACTCTTCACGAGCAAGACACGAAATATAAGTTTGGCAATAGATATTCAGTATTTAACAAGTTAAAGTGAAAATCGCAAATGCATGCATGCGGGTGGATTGAAGCTTGAATTCGAATAAAGGCAAATAACATAATGTTCCAGTTAGACCAAAATTATTTCAGGAACTTGGCTTTCAGCTCAGATTAGTTATGCGAGGTATGGCGTTTGTCTTAACACACTTGGTTAACCTAGAGCTGTTGGTTGTTTTAAAATTCCTTATTAACAAACTCACAAAATCAAATCCTCTGTTCACTCTGGATAGAAATGAGTGGCTCCCGTTCCCAATAGTCATAGAAGCATAAATTGGGCTTTAAAAATATCATGTAACGTTATCAACTATGTTGGTTTCTTTGTAACATTTTTCAACAGGGAACCCAAAAAAGGATATATTTACGCTATCAACGAACGTTACCCGACAATTTATAAGTTAAATTGTAGTTTCGAAACTATCAAATAATGATCCGACTGTTAAGATTTCGGCAGACAACTCGAAAGAAAGTAATCATGAGATTGTTCAGTCCTTCAAAAAATCTACTTAAGCCATATCTCTGTCATATAAAAATGAGTCACCGGTCTCATTATTTATGACGAATAAGGAGCTGAATTTTAGAATGCACCAAAGAGTATTATAATTTTGGAGTCGAACAGCCCATTGATTTAAACGTAAATCTTTTTTTTTTTCTTCTTTATACGTTTTTTATATGTATTGCTCCCTGTAGCTCCTCTAGTGGTTGTTCCTTCATTTGTTTTTTTTTTTTAAATTATTTGGACTATTCGCTTTTTATTATTTATTCTATTTTATGCATTTTAACTATAAATATTCATTTTTTATTATTTATTTATTTTAACTATTTATTAAAATTGTGTATATATTCCACTAGTAAGTTTTTAATTGTAATTTTAATCTGTAAAAATATTTTTCTTATTTCTGTAAATATTCACTGGGACACTAATTTGTATTCTTAAATTTTTATGTTTTAACCTAAATTCTAGACCATCAATACGAGTATATATTTCTTATTTTTTAATTAAATGTCATATTATATTACATTTTTTATGGTGAATATTTGCCAGCAGGGCACTGATGATGGAGCGAAAGCGCTCTTTCGTAACGAATAAACAACTGTGAAGGAATGAGGCCTTTTTTTTTACCGGTGATAATAATTCCTTCACCATCCAGCACCTCAAAAATGTAAATCACTTTTCGAAGATAAACTACATAATAATGGTGGTGTAATGTCTATAACATCAACTTTCAATGATGCATAATATACTAGTCTGTGTATCAGCTATCATATTGACCTGCGAGTTCACCTTCATGATTTCAGAGGAAGTAATTAATTAAATTAGATGTAATCAAAATTTAATGAAATACCATTCTCGATTCGTTACTAACTTAACAAAGGAAAACGTTTCATCCCTTGTGTAAACTTATTTGAATGATCCATGATAACAATAAACACTCTAGCAATATTCCTTTATTGATTTTCAGTTTATGGCCGTTAACAATAACGGTTTTGAAGCTGGTTATAATTTAAACATTTGCATATAACCACCCCCTGCAGAACAAACATTCACTTTAGAAGGGAGTATAATTCCTGTGTGTTTTTTTTATTCTTTTCACAACTCTCACGGGGAAAGATGCGAGAAAAAAATTGTTTAGCGAATGAATACTTTTCCCCCTTTTTATCGCAACAAGGCCTTTATGCGGAGTGAATAAAAATCAGCGGTTTATCCGGTAATCTCTACCCCCAAGATATACATCAAAGCGGTGCAATATTTTGACACGTCTCGCCCCTCTGGAAGGTCTCCGTGTCCCATTGTAGGGGGGCGAACGTGGAATGTGAAAAGTAAATAATTTTTGTGTGGGCGTGGTAGGATTAGAGGATCCCCAGACTTCTTTTGTGGTCAGATTATAGGTGGTGGCTGTGTCAAGGGTGAAGTGCTGGTTTTACCTGACCCCAATGACAATAGACCAACCGTCCCCTTCCTCTCAATAGGAAATCTACAACAGCCTAAGGAAATACATACAGAATAACCTTCCAACCTTCTCTTATATACTCTACGACTTTGTTCCTTTGAGGTTAGCCAACAATGTAATGCGGTAACGGAAAATCAAAAACTACGTTCCTTTATAGACCACTTGTTGCTTCGCTATTGTCGTTTCAGTAAAATACAAAGTTCGCTGTCATAGACATTTTGGAATTGGACCATTCAATAGCTGGCATTATTAAAGACATTTCCCTACGTTATTTTCCTAACTGATTAAGGTCTGTGAGATGAGAGTTAGTCGAGAACATTGTTCTAACTACTGGATCCGACCCACATTTAGCCCTTCTCCCCCAATGTAGTCATAATGAGAACATTGCAGTGTTTATGCAATAAAAGATATAAATACATTTCACACTACGTAAATGAATTACTTCTCAATGACCAGACTGTAAAAGACTTAGAACAATTGAATAAAATTGAATACATTATAGTCCTTCTCTACACCTCACTCCGTCTTGTTCATATTATGCCTTTAACCAGCTTAATTGTTAGTTTTGTATGAAATTACTAAAATATTAATAAACGCACTATTCGAATAAAAACTGTGCTCCCTACACCTCTGAATGAATGTACAACCATTACATTACATAACTTCGTCAGATTATTGGAGAAAAATACTCTCCACTAATCTGACGAAGTTATGGTCCGATCGAAATCTTAAGTGATATTTAGCAAGGAATAAGAATATTCCTGATATACTGAGTTATTGTTAATTTTAGAAAGAAGGAGGATTGGAAAACAACTTTTAAAAATGGCATTATGAGCAATATGTCCTATCAGCCAATTTTCATTAAGGGAAAATATGTCCATATCATCAGAAATCCTTTTCACTGAACTATTGAATTTTAACGAAAATGTAGATTTGGATCAGATTCAGGAAAAGTCGAACGAGAAATTTCTAAATGACGTTAGTGAAAGCAACTCAAGTCTTTTAAAGGAAGGTGAAGCTTATTAAAAAATATATATTTTTGGAAAAGTTAATATGGTAAGGGTGTAGTAGAATAATTTGTCACACGAGTTACCGAATGCTCAACCAGAATTTATGGGGGTTTATTTACTGAAGTAAAATGAATAAAAATACTTTTTTGATATTGGTTGTATCGCAAAAAAATCATAAAAGGAATATGTGTAGATTGCAGATATCAAGGTTGGTAGGATACTATATTTTGCATATTTCAAGCAATGAACGGAATGGAATTAAAACATAAGTTTTAGTTCTGATGCTAATTGAAATTTTTAAATTTCTGTAGTTTAGCTATGGATATTTCAATCCTTCAACAGCGGGCGTCTCAGTAGTAAATAACTACGTCAAGAGTGGGATGATTTCCATATTTGTGCCTGTCCTTCGAGAAGTTAACTTGAGTCGCTGGCTGTGGAGAACATGTGCCTTGGACTTAGCGCTAAGCTCGACGAGAGATCCAATAGTTCAAACTAAGTTGAAGTAAGCCCCCGGCAACACTCCACTTCCTCCAAGTGATTAAGCCGGAAAGGGTTGTGCTGGAGTCGGTTCGACAGCTGTCGACGTTTATTACGAGATATCAGAATGTAGATTGACAGAATGTGCTTCATCAGTCGATAGGAAGAATACTAGACCGTTAGAAATGAGCTTATTCCGTCAGGTTGGTGTACTAATGGGGCATTGCGCTTACAGGTTTCTATTTTGTAATTACATTTTGTAAGAGCATTTCCCCGTTACATCGGATCATTTGGCGTCTATGGATCCGACATGTAGGTCCTGGACAAAGTGAAGGATAGAGTCTTTTATTGGTTCCACTGGTTTCTTGATTACGTAATTATAATTCAATTACCTTATCACCATGAATCCTTGTTTGGCTAATCATCAGAAATCCTTGTTCTACTTAATCATCATGAACCCTTGTTCTGCCTCATCATCAGAAATCCTTGTTCTACTCATTCATCATGAACCCTTGTTCTGCCTCATCATCAGAAATCCTTGTTCTACTTAATCATCATGAAGCTTTGTTCTGACTTATCATCAGAATCCTTGTTCTTCTTAACCATCATGATCCCATGTTCTGCCTTAGTCGGAAAAGACTTTAGTTGTCAAACGTTTTGTTTGATCTTTACCAGCAAATTTAACGATTCACGGAAAACTAATGAAACGTTGAGTCATGGCTTTCAGACCAACTTGAGGAGGGGTGGGGGTTAGACGGGAATGAAATATTTGATTGCAAATGCCTCCGTTGTCCTTTATCAAACCAAGAAGTGTTATTTAACTATACTTAGTTACATTTGAGATAATTGTGTGTAAACGTTAAAGTATTGTGCTGATGCTTAGACTACTAGTTCAGTATATGCGTCATGTCGTGTTAGATGGTATTTAAGAAGTTTTTAGTCTATAAATTTATAGTCTATAAGTATATGTTTTATTGTTCGCAGCTCATATTTTGCGGTACGTCTCATTAAATATCAATGTGTAATTGAGTTGTGTCCTATACGAAGTTTGGTTTGGACAACCTGGGCCACTTATTCTCTTCTAGTGTAGTGATCATTTGTCCTCAGATTCAATCTTCCTTCGCCATGAAAACACCCATCACGCACGGGGCTGCGTTAACTAAGCAGATTTACCACGTGCATCACGTATTTGCATTTAACCCAAAACGTAAATGTTGAATGAGAACAATATTTGGTATTTAGGCTTCAAATAAAGTTCTTCATAATATAAAAGATTATTGTTCACATGACGTGAGAAGGAGTGGGGGTTTACTGAAGGTCGAAAACTAAAATAGGCAAATATCTCGGTTAATAATCAAGATAGTGAAAAAACATACATACAGTAATATTTATAGAACATTACATTGCCAATGATATTGGTTCTATAGAACTTTTTGATCCAAAGCATGATAGCTGAGATATTAAGATTTTTCGAAATTCCCCCTCTTCCTGATTAACGAACTTGATCTTTAGTTTTTCAAAACGTTTAAATATCAAATTTGGTAACAATCAAACAAAAATTGCGACTGATAGAGCGTTTACAGACCAATATGTTTGTGTGTATAATCATATATATATACCTCATTTTCATCATGCCCTAGGTAGTATCGATGGACATTTGTAGAAATGTCGCGTCATGAGTTCGAACTCAATAACTGATTTTCCTTAAGGGAAATCTGCTAGAATTGCCGAAACGCTATGTTTCTTGGTTATTCGAAGTGTTGCGTTCTGTGTTAGGGAAACTTCCCAACATTCATAACTATAGACTTTCGCCCATCACAACACAACGGATCCACGCAACTCGATTAATTTGGTAGACAAGTATTTGAAGGAAGGAGAAGGAGTGTAAGCGCAGAGGCGATATTGGCGCCATTCACAGGCAGCGTCCTATACCCATAATTGATAATGCCAAATTCCATTGCCGGCTGATTATCCCCCTGTTACCATCCCCCTAACACAATTACTCAAACCTGGAGGCTTACCTCTAGTAATTAGTTAATTATTTGAATTGTCACTAATTGGATGCTCATCATCTACCCCGAGAGTCATTAGTTAATGGAAATGGTACTTATGGTTAAACTAATATAATTGAATGAAGGAAATGGTTCATATGGTTTTCGTGATCTAGATAAATAACATTAAATTTTCCCTGCAATCATTTGAAATGCTACCCCTTTGACCCGATTTAGCAGATTTCCCACAGTGGGAATCGGCTATTAAAGCTTTTCTCGTAATGTGACTCACGAAAAAAATTCTTCAAATCTTCATCCGTGATAAGAAGTAGATAAGAAAAATCTAAACAGAGTTGTACAGAGTTTCCGTTCTGTGTATATAATAAAAGAACTTGTTAACAACGGAAGAATAATCAGGTTAACCTCCTCTACTGTTAACAATGCTTTATTAATTGCTGAGTACTTTCGGGACTACCCCCATCATCAGTGCTCAATGACATAGCAAGTACCTATATATAAAACCATGCAACATAAATAAATAATATGTGAACATATTAAAATAAGTTAAAAGCAAATATGTACACACAAACATCCAAGGTAAAACTTTATAAATTTCAAACTTGTTAGGGAAAACAGCTGGGTAGTGCAGTAGCTCTGAAGATGTAAGCATGAGCCCTAGAATACTCAAAGATTTAAAAATAAAACTCAGTAAATAATATTGGTAAATAAATTACTATATATATATACACAGGACGTCACAGGTAATCCTTGGTACCTGCAGCATCCTTGTAAAGAGAGCACTGATGACGGAGAGTATGCTCTGAAAGCGCTCTGTTGCAACAAATAACGGACCGAGGCCTTTGCTTTTTTACCTGAGAAACCATCGCCTCAAAAAATGGGCAGGTGTTTATACTTGTGGCCGTATTTTTTCTTTAATTAATACTAAACTCAAAATGAAACATTTCATGTAAAACTGGATATCTAGGTCGTTAATGAGCAAAATGTCCGTAACACAGGGGCTGCGTAAGCAGGTTTTTCAAGTGATGTTTTACAGTAGAGAAATTTCACGAGATTCGAACAGTTACGGAAACGGCAGAACTAGTTTTTGTCGGAACTCACGACTAGACCCGAAGTTAGCCGATCTCATTTCGTCCGTTAAAATTAATAATTAGGCAAATATCTCGGTTAATATTCGAGACAGAGAATAAATGTATAGAATAATATTTATAGTAAATTTAATTTGCAATAAGATTGGTTTTATACAATTCTTTGATCCCACGTATGGTAACGGAGATATTTCGAAAATCCCCCTCTGAACCCCCCTCCCACTGGTCCGATTTCAGCCATTAACGAACTTGATCTGTCTTTTTGGATAAAACGTTTAAATATCGAGTTGGGTAACGATCAAACAAAAATTGCGACCACTAGAGCGTTAACAGATATATATATATATATATATATATATATATATATATATATATATATATATATATATATATATATAATTAAAATAATATAAAATAGCTGATTTTCCCCAAGGGAAATCTGCTAAAATGTAGACAGAAGTAGGGGTTACAGTTAGGGTGAAATGTGAAATCTCAAATATAATAATACCATCCATAACTTTAATGTACAATTATGGCGGAAAAATCTTTTATACGTTTTCAAAAAATAAAAGTCTGTCATGCAGTGGCTGCGTAAAGTAAGCAGATTTCCCCCTGAAGTTTAATAATAGATAAATCTACACACCACCGTATATTAAGTGAATAAATACAAACAGTAATAAGAAATCTTTCCCCCTGCCGGCGGGAAGCGTCTCAAATGTAAACAAACAGGTCTGCCAGCGGCTCACCCGAAAGAAAAACAATAACTGAAACATATCAGAATATAACATATTAATTATATTGAAAACTATTCACTATACCTAGTACTGTAATTTATAATGAATCAGAATAATTTTTATCTCAATCAATCAAATTTTAGTAGTCCAAGAATTTAAGATGGGGGGGGGGTCACAAGAACATATTTGCATGTATCTCGTATAATAAAGGCCTCTGGAAAATAATATTTGGTATTTAAGATTCGAATAATGCGATTTTTTATATAACAGAGTATTGCTATGTAACACGAGTAGAAGAAGTGGTTTACTGAAGTCTGAAAATAGAAAACAAAAAAATATCTTGGTTAATATACAAGATGGAGAATAAATGTATATAACACATTTAATTTCGATTCATTCTATACTCTTTTTCGATCAGACTTATTGTAACGGAGATATTTCGATTTTTTTTTAATTCTCCCCCTCTAAACCGATTTCAGCCTTTAACAAACTTGATCTTTCTTTTTACATAAAATGACTAGCTATCGAGTTTGGTAACGGTCATACAAAAATTTCGACCGCTTGAGCGAGTTTTGAACGGACCTCATTTTCGTGATCTACTAGGTAGGATCGATGGACATTTGAAGAAAAATTTCAAAAATTGCGTCATGAGTACAACCTCAATAGCTGATTTCCCTTAAAGAAAATCTGCTAAAACGGAATGCAGTTCCATTATTAATATGTCACACACAGATTGCAAAACCATTTCCTACTTTCAGTTCCATATCCTCCCTTTGAGCAGTCGTGAATCAAACAAAAAGAGCTAGTATGCAGGTTTCATTCGTTTACAACAAATAAGTGACTCGTAAATATCGCAGAGTAGGGTCTACTCAGGTTTTGATAAGGGGGAAAATATCAATAAACCCATTAATACTTGAGTTTCAGGAACAAAATGTGTTCAATTCCTATGATAGTTAATAAAATATTGATAATATTCTTTGTTTTATCAATGGTTTCCAGCCTGTGGGATTGTAGGTACCACCTAAACCACACATTGTACCTAGCTGGAGAAGGTGTGGACCTACCGATAAGATTTGGGGTAATGGTGGAATACCTCTAAGAGGTTCCCTTGGGATATGAATGAAAATAAGGAGTCATCTCAGTTCATTTTAAGGTTCTTTAATAATCTTTGAAGCTATTAAGAGTTCAAAAGTAGTAAGTTTAAAATTCATTTTATTGGTGGTTAATATAGTGCAAAAAAAATCATTTTATTCGTTGGAAATCAAACCCGGCTGCACTTTCTAACTTTCTAGTACTCAATCCAACAAGTAGTCAACCCCTACATACTTAAATCATATTTGTGAAGAAAGCAATTAAAACCGTTTTACTGTTTAAAATATGTTACTCATACTGAGATGTAATATAATATTTTATTGGAGTTAAGGATGAAATAAACCGGTGGAAAATATTTAAGTTTCTTAAATGTTTGTTTTAATAAATTAGATCAGTAGTGGTTGTTTACTTAAGGCTGATAAATAAAAATAAAATACAATGACTCCGTTGTATTATACCTACAAAGAATACAGGTATGTGCATAACAAAGGTAAAATAGGAAATATTATATAATATTGGGTAAGTTATGATTTCATATCAACAATGACATTGTGTTCTATTTTCCTTTTACCTAAACCCTCATTTCTTGTAGGTTGCCATTTCTATATCTCTCGCAAGGTTTGAAAAAATGCTTCCTGAGTATAAAATTAACAGCTGATTTTTTTAAAGGCCCTGAATAATTGGCATTTATTTGTGATAATTATATGACCACTAATTCTTTGTCCCGAGATTATTGCTGAGATGATTTCGTTCGTTATAGCTGCATAATCTAGACTGCTATTTTAATAGTACTAATGACGTTTAAACGTTTAAGTACTTTGACATTTTAAACAGGAAATAGTCGACTTTACTGTTGTTTCCTGGAATATTAGTAGGAAGAGCCTACCTATTCAGTTTGGGTAATTTTCTCCGGTAGTCGAATGATCATTTCTCTGAAGGGACAGATCTCAGGGAGAGATGCTCATTGTTCTCTCAATGGCTACTTACCGTAGTCATTTTACCGTAGCCTCATAACTCACTAGCTCATTTCCCAGAGAGCTATTGTAGACAGATAGCTACCGTTTGTCAACCCCTACGTCAACCCTAGGGGTAGGTCAGTGAACTCTGTCAATGGGCTTGGGATCTGGGCTGTTTTATGGCCTCACCCCTTTGGGGTTTTAAATGGGTGACAGAGCATGACTTGGCAAGTGGCAAATACCCTTGGGGCTTTTACGGAAAGGAGGGTTCTCATGAAATCAACCACCTCCAAAGATAATGTGTTTGGGAATTTGCCTGTGATTTTTGTATTTTTTTTAAACGTACAGAGTTATTTAATAATAATTAAAAGCGCCCCTACTAACTACCCACCCCATTACAGTTGGTGGTTAGGAAGTATTTTCATATAAAAAAAGCAACAATGTTTAAAGTGATAGTAGTCCTTTCTTGATAGTACTTTTTGTATCTGATTCAAATAGTGAAGCATAGTAGCGTTCAAAGTACATTTTTTCTTTTACATGAACCAAACAAAGAGGGATAGTGGCGTATTCTGTACTTGTTAGTATTTCTTCTAGATACTAGAAGATCTTAATACATTGTTAGTATTTTTTCATGTATTGGAACCAAATAAAAAAAGGTGTTCTTAAAACATTATTAATATTTTCACATGTATCTGAAACAAATAAAGGGAGGTAGTAGCGTTATCAGTATATTGATAATACTCAAAATCGATATTTAACCAAATTAGATAAATACTCGTATTATAATCAAGCTCTTGGGGTGAACCTGTGTGTGTTTAGACAATAAGTAAATTGTAATATAGCAAACACGCCCTAAACTTCAATGATTGATCGCCACACATACTCAAAAAGTCACGGGATTAAGAGGAGCTGAACTTATAGCATAATAGAAAATGTAAAAACGATTTCTTTAATTACAATCACATAGAAGTTATTATTATTGTGATAGGTAATCTCATAAAACCTAGTTATCTCTAAAACCATTCCTTGAAATCTTCCATAGAGAGCAGGCCAATATTTGATTATATCTCCTATACAATTATAAAATAGTTTTTGATATTAATTTTATACATTTTTATTATTTTAAGGCAGTTATTTAATGAGGACTTAGTTTTAATTTCAAATACTTCAGTAAAGAGTAAAAGATGACTTTTCTCCCCTCTCATAATATGTATTCTTAAAATAATGAGCAACGTGCCTTTTATTTCACAAATTTTGTTTGTTTCCATACCCAATTCCTTGTTCACTCCTTGATTCGATGTTTTAATGGTAATATGACACTCTAAAAACCCAGATTTGTTTTATTTTGCTCAAAATAATATATTAAAATTAATACAGGTGAAAAAAAATAAGCCACTAGCTTAACAATGTGGTTGGAATGTCATTTTTGAACCTGTTACGGAAGGCTTGCGTGAGGGGAGCAATTAACTTGTCAACTCTCCGAAGAATTAACTAAGATTGTGATTAGCCAAATTTATGGATTTGTACCGCCAAATGCCCCTTGAGCTATCTAAATTTGACGACTTAATATGCCCGAGTTATTTTGACTAAGAACCGCTTCATGATACTAAGTCAAGAATGTTTGGAATCTGATTGAATGATTTTGAAGATTGTTGTTCGGGTTTTTGCTGTATATAAAAAAACTCCGACATGCAGGGGGTGCGTTAACTAAGCAGATTTCCCATGCCTCACGTATTTGCATATCTCAAAACTTCAAAGCTCATTGAGAATAACATTTGGTATTTAGGTTTCAAATAAAGAGCTTCATAATATAACTGCTTATTGTTAATATGACCTGAGCACGAGTGGCGGTTATTGGAAATGGCCAACACTAATAAATTCAAATATCTTCACTCAAGATATTGAATAAACGTAAATAACAACATTTATAGAAAATTACATTTGTAATAAGATTAGTTCTGTACATTTTTTCGATTCGACACACAATAACGGATTATTAAGAATTTTCGACATTCCCATCCTCTCCCACCCCCTCCCGCTAACAACAAAATTCGGTAATGACTATCGAATTCTCTTTGGTGTGGTCAAATATTTGTGGGAGATTTGTTCCCAGACTTGTCAACTAGGAACTGTCATAATTCATAAATCAATCACAAGTAAGTGAAGACAAGGAAATCCCTGAAGTTGGCAACCCTTTGACATGTACATTGAACCCTCCCAAGAACCATTGAGTCCTAAATAGCGCCTCCGGGGAATATTTTGACAAGTTTCCTATGAAAGGGTTCATTGAATGTCTAGCTGGTTCCCAAATTTACTGTACTGTGTGTTATCGTGCTACATGGATACCAATATTACAGACATTTTGATTTTGTTCTCAATATTTGAGATATTACAACGTATTCTCCGGCTTCATAATTTAAGGGACATCCAGAGAACAGAATGTGAGGTCATCTGCTTTTTCTCCCAGATATACAGGGTCATTCAAAAAGAATGAACTGATTTCAAAGCTTTACGGCCCTTTACACCAGCATGTCAGCATGTTGCGATGTTGGAAATGGAACATGATGACACCATAAAACTTCAACACCGGTTAAATACATGTCTTTATTGCAATCTTGTATTACTGTCTGTTAATAAGATATATCTTAATGAAATCGGTCCATTCTTTTTGAAATGTATATTATTCTTGCTAATGGAATTGTTACTTAATCTACGCAGCTCTTGTGCGACTGGAATTCTTTTCATACCCAAACTAAAGTTTGGGTATAATTCTAACTTGTAAAACTAATGAAAGTGGTTTTGAAATTATCAGAAAATAATAGATTGTCTTTAAAAGAATTTGTAAAATATCCAATAAATAAGTAAGGACAATGAATGAAAAAAATATACTATTCCAAACACTTTCCTTCGCTTCTCTAGTTGATCCCTATACAAGAAATTCTCTAAAAGTATTTATTAAAATCGTACAAAATATTCAGAATGAAGGCGTTCCAAAGAGTTGTATATTCATTTCTTCTTTCCAAGAATGTTTCAAACTTGAATACTTACTGTCCTTCCTCAATGAGTGATTGAGAATTGAATAAGGAAAAATAATATTCGAAATGTTACAACGAAGTATTCTTTCTTTAGTTAATGAACTCCATATCATGGTTTTCTGTGATAAATTTGAACTTTTTCATAACTAATATGCATATCAGAATATCTCCTTTGAGACCACCCATGCCCCCAGACCCTTGAGATTAAGGGAATACATTTATGAAAGGCCTTTTAAAAACCGCCGACTTTTCGTTAACTACTTTCCCAGACCAATTTCGACGTTTATCTCGGAATTACCATTTATGGTGATTCCTGGCGTAGCACTAGTTATTACTATTTACTTGGTTAATTAGTGATTCGTTATGGTTCATGGAGAACCGGTTACCTCAAAGACTGGAAGTTTTTAGCCGCTACTTGTCGTGCCGCGGATCTCGTCGTCTGGAAACTGGAGAAATATGAACTTCCGATTCCTATCGATACTTCAATTATGGAACTTATTTCTTCAGCAATACAGCGAGAAATGATATATATTTATGTCCAGGTAATTCCTAGATGGAGTCCATGAAGGATCTTCATTACTACTGAAAAATAAAGAAGAACTGCAATTAAACTCCCGGAGAAATATCGGACGACAAAAAAGGTAATTTTACTGGAAGAGTAATCTTCCTGACCTTCTTTCTCTCCATGAAAGAAATCGCTTCTTGAATGAAGTATAACCGGCCATATTTTTAACCATTAAAGCTACAGACCACAGGAAAATGGCATTCTTCTTCAAACATACATAAAACGTATCATAAAATTGCCAATCCGTCTACAATTATATTTATTTTATAACCCGCAATTGATGTTTCATCTGTAAATATTTATATTATTGCATGCACGTAAAAAAAAAAAAAACTAAGTGTTATTTATTGTAGAAAGTAGCTGATGAGATTTCCTTACAAGTTTTATGACTAAATCAATCCTAAGTATATATTTAAAAGAAATATAATAATAAGGTATATTTACAATTATTTTTAAAAACCACATGTCGGGTATAAAAGGAAATAGGCAGATTTATGCTTCCAGAAAAATGATTTATGTTTTAAAGCATACAAAAATTATAATGGCAAACTGACTACTCCGTTCAGGATTGTCAATTTCTGGAACTTGCAAATATTCGATAAACCTCACCTAGAAGTACAGTAATTCACCACATGTTAGGCTTTCAAAATATGTAAAATTTTCTAGACTTGCTGCTAACCAACACAGCTGTTTATAAATTCTATCGCACTCTTCAGAATCATTTCAAAACATCGAAAATTGTATATCAATTGTTGCACTCTGTTCAATTTTGCATGAACAGAAGTCACTATGATTATGATGATATTATATCTAAATAACATTTTCATGACATATAACTTAATAACTATAACGTATATATCATGATAGTATAATGTTATTTGGATTTCATATACACTGATAAAATGTAAGAAACATGGAAATACAAGTGGCTACAGTTTTCCTCCCTATTCCTTATAAAACTTAAAATTTACATTCAATTATTATTTTGGTATGAAAACTGAATGTACTGCAATGAAATTTTCTTGTTTCTTATGGGCAATCAAAATTCAAAATGCAGTTTAAAATCTCAAGGAAATTAGAAGTTGTTGTGAAGTTTAAATTTTATTTTTTCCAAGGTAAAAATGAAACTTACACACCTTTGTTTATCAGACAATACTAGGTTATATTCAAGCAATACATTTAAGCAGTTCATTAAAATTTAGATAAAACATGTTCTATGAATATATTTGTTACCAGTAATGATAAAAATCAGAAACTTTAATAAAGTAGATTTATTACACATAAATGGAGGAATATCTTAAAACAATTGTTAATCGTTTTGTCCTTTTGAAAAATGTTGAGACCGAGTTGATTTCAACGTTCAACCAAATCAAACCAGATATTTTAAATTCTCCTTGTTGTCTCAGAAAAGAGAGTAGAAGGCCTCTTCTACAAATGTGTGTACTGATCTACACTGTGGGACATACTGGAATAATCATGAGTTCTGTTCTTTATTTCTTCTTTTTTTTTTCGTTCTTTTTCTAAGTCGTTTTTTCTGTTCGGTTCCGGGTGAATGGGGCCCGAACAAAGAGTCGGATCCTGTTCCATCCAAACACTCTCCATTCCCTATGCAAAGAGCCTAGGATTTTTATGTCCAAAGAGTCCACGAGTTTCCGCCCGGCATCATCTCAATCTGCCGGTATTTAAAATGCATGCAATGTAACCGGTTGGCTGTGGTATATTTGCGGAGATGCAACGAATAAATAAATAAATACCCCCGCTTAAACAGGGAACCCTGGTGATTTGCTCAGAGTATCGTTGGCAATTCTAATTTATTTAATCCGATTCGAAACAGTATAAACACAGTTAGACAGAGATAAACCAACAATTCGTATGACTACGCAACAAGTACACGAATACTCATTAATGTTGCATAGTTCCGGGAAGTCATATGGCTGAAATCCAACGTGACCTAATAAAGAAAATTCTTCTTTCAGTTCCACATTGTAATAATTTAATTCAATATATAACTTTTTTTACGCTATTTCGTGTTTACTTATTTGTTTACCTATTAAACATATTATAATAACGATATTTAGAGTCTAGAAATTGGTATACGCTTGCTTAAAGCAAAAACTTTCAGGGTGAGAGAAAATCTCACGCGCGAGTTCTCGCGTTTCACAATTCCTAGCGAGTTCTCCCGGGTTAACGCAATCACACTTGTTGCCAAAACCAAGACCACAAAAAGACAAGTTATCATGTATACGTGCAAGGTGCAAGATTCTAGCGGAACCAATTAATCAGGATCAATAAAACGGCTTAGTTCTCTACTAGATAGGATCGGTGAACATTTAAGGAAATATTTCGAAAATCGCATCATGAGTACGACCTCAAATGCTAATTTCCTTTAAGGGAAATCTGCTAATTGTGAAATATTTCAATTATTTTTTGTCGATGTATTCCTTTCTGAGTAACAGAATTATTTGAAATAGAAGGCATATCCAAGAAAAGAGTATTTATTCTCTGCTTTGGGATCCATAAACCTTTGTTCTTCCACGTACGTTTTGTGCAACTCACTTCAAAAGGCGAGCCGAAAGGAAAACACAAAGAAAAGGTCAGTTATGAATATGCTTTTGGAAGGTTGAATTGGAGTTATCTGCTCTCCTATCTAAAACTTTATGGCAGGCAATGGTGGGTGCTTTGTCTGAAATCGCATGATTTGGCGCACGGTGATCACATCTCCTGCTCATGCAACATCCGCGATTGGGGAGATAACTTTATATCATGAATATCACAGACAGGATTTAACACATTGCAAGGAGGATGTGAATGCAGCTGCAATATCTCTTTAAAACATCTGCGGAACAAAAAAATGTATCGAATCTCCAGGCTTCTATGGTTGACAAAATGAACACTTTCGACTAGTATTAATTCTTAATAATTTAGGTGTTTTAGCAGATTTGCCTTAAGCAAAATCAGTTATTGATGTAGTACTCATTATGCGATTTTTGAAACATTTCCTCAAATGTCCACCGGTCCTACCCAGGAGATGACTAAATTAAGGTCAGTTCAAAACTATATATATATATATATATATATATATATATATATATAAATATATATATATATATATATATATATAAATATATATATATATTTCTGTTAACGCTCTAGCAGTCGCAATTTTTGTTTGATCGTTACCAAACTCGATATTTAAACGTTTTATGTAAAAATAAAGATCGATTTCATTAGGTCCCGACCAGTGGATCCGAATTTTGTTGTTAGCAGGGGGGGGGGAGGGTTTAGAGGTAGGAATGTTGAATATCTCCGTTATGATGTTTGAAAAAATGTATAGGAAAAAGGGGAGTCCATACATAAATACAATTCTTAAACATTTAAAGACTATACACATCTATTCAAAAATCTGATACATTTTAAATTTGTTTCACATTTTTATTTTTACAACATTTTTGGATGCAAAAATAAACATTTTATCTAAACCTCAATTTTTTTGTTTTCAAGTTTTCACTCACTTGAGTGTGTACAGAGTTTTATGTAAAAAGTCACCTAAACCAACTTATATTTTATCAAAACCTTAATAATTTTAAACTTCTTTTATTCATTTTATATACCAATTTAATTTTAACTATCGATTTACTTATTTATTTATTGAATATTTAAATATTTTATTAATGATTTCCCTATTGCCCAATATCATTAGTTTCGATTTTCAGTTTTGTACCTAGTTTTGAATTTTGTCTTTATTTGTTCCCTCGTTCATTTATTTTGTTCTTTGTTGTGTTCCATTTTTATTTTTTGATTTCCAATCTTTTATGTTTTTTGATTCTCCATGTTTTATGTCCCTTTTGTGTTCTATGTTCCTTTTGTGTTTTGTGTTCCTTTTGTGTTCTATGTTCTACGTATTTATGTTTTGTTTAATTTTGTTATTTTTTTGTATTGTTTTGTTTTTTAAGTTTTATTTTAGAGCAACATCGCCAAAGCTGCGAAGCTCAAATAAATAAATAAATAAAATAAAATGTTTTTTCACATTCTTGATTATTAACAGATATTTGCATTTTTTTAATATTCGGCCGATAGTACCCCCCCCCCCCCCCTCCCCTCTCCTATTCATGTGATATTAACAACACGCTCTTACATCGTGAACCACATTAATCTAAGCCTATATGCCAAATATTCTTTTAGGGGCACCTTTATTATAGGGAAATACATGGAAATTTGTTGTAAGATGACTTCAACAATTAAGATTTAACATTCTTGTTTCGAAAATGTTTATATGATCTATACCTTACTCGTTATTTAACCTTTTCAGTCAACACTAGAGATCATATTTGTTATTGGCAGTAATCGGACATGGAATAGTGGGGGTATAGAAGGGGGAGAATCCGAAAATTCAAAATATTTCCGTTATTTTGAACGGGATCGTAAAATATTATAGAACCAATATTCTTAAACTATGGATGATCTACAATTGTTGTTCTATGCATTTTGTGTCGTAACTCAACTATCAAGAGAGTTAATTCATGCTTTTTTGTCTGCAGCCTAGAAATGTGATAAATGATGTGATGAGACGACCGTGTCACTTGGGAAATCTGCTTATTTTTTAATTATTCAGCTACAGATTCGCCCTGAAGGAAAATCTTTTAAAAATAATTCTAAATGGTAATAACGGGCAATTAAAACCATTTATTATAGAATTTTGATTCTATGAGAGATCACATGCCCTCCTATTTGGAAGAAAAAAAATTATATAAATTTAAAGGATAATAAGGCGCTTTGCATGTTTCTATAAATTTGTGGCAAGGATGGTGTAAATATCTTAAGACTTGTTAGTCATAGTTTTCCGAGAGTATTAAAATAGACTTTTAACACTTGTGGGTAACCTGAGCTCCGGCAAAAAGTACATCTAAGTTATTTTCAATGCCTATTCGTTTAGAGATACTTACAAAGAAATACTATACGTCAGACAACACAATCCAAGAAATTTGAAACAAATCTCCTTCCTAGTGAATGGAACCCCCTTTCCTAGGGATAAACGGATGGGTGATTTTACAGCAGGCGATAGTAGGTCACGATGGGGAACAGCTGTCTATGTTTGAATAAATCAGAGACACAATTTAGTGGGCTGTGGATGTAATAGAGAATTTAGTGGATGTGGTGTTGACGCTGGTCTGATTGAAGGGGAGTTGATATACAGCCCCGGTGTTACCATCTGTTCTGCTGATTTACAGCCAGTCACAAGGGCCTGGTAAACTTCGCCGAATAAATTTCGGAGATCAACCTCCACTGACTCCGGCCCATAATAGATTCTTTCGCCCAGATTTCAATTGTGACCGCGGAATTGGAATCTTTCGAATGAGATATCACACTTTTGTGTGTTGAAATGTTTCCATAGCCACTGATAAATCATTCTCCGGGATTTAAAGATTTATGTAGGCCACAAGAAGAATAGCAGATAACGTCATAATACTCTTTTCCACCCTTGGTGACCCTCCGTAAACAAAACAATTTTAGGTTAACATGAGGGATTTAGTGATATAATAGCTAAGTTCAAATCTCGAGAGAAGGAGTGCGGATTCACAAGCCTAAAGTACAAATGTTCCATAATATAAAAAAAAAAATATTAAGCAATAACATCTCAATTAACATGACTAGTTACGTAACGATTTGTGAAAATAATGGTGTTTGGCGGGGGGGGGGCAAAAATAAAAAAATCTCAAATATCTATCAATTTTCTTAACAACATCAAACGAACATGTTCATGATTTTATATGTTGTCCTTCTCTAAACCTCATGCCGTTTGACAGTAACCATCAAGTTTGTTAAGGGCTGAAATCGGACCTGGTAGGGAGTTCAGAGGAAGAAAAATCAAAATATTGGGACTAACACACATGTCTTTTTCATACCCTCATCTTAAGGATATGAAGGTCTTCCTATTTTCCATTTATAACCTTGCCGTTACCAGTTTATTATGTTTTTGTCAATTTTCTAATCTAGTTCCTAAATGTGTGTCCAATCATGCTGAATACTCACATGTGCACTCAACATGTGAGTATTCAGTCTAATTCTCAATACAGTAATTTCCTTTTGTATCTCGACGTGTAAAGCCCAGCACCATTCTGTTCAATTGCCTTTACAGTGACCCTAAAGTTTTTTCTAGTTTTAGAGTTTAAAATCCAAGTTTCTGAAGGATATGCCAAGACTGGTAGGTGGTCCTCCATAATTTTCTTTTTTAGTGTTAATGTTCTACCAATATATGCATATGTACTTCAGTAAAACAGGCCGTCCTTGAATGCATCTTCTTATTATTTCGGACCACTGTCCAT
Organism: Riptortus pedestris; assembly: GCA_019009955.1. Taxonomy (NCBI): domain Eukaryota; kingdom Metazoa; phylum Arthropoda; class Insecta; order Hemiptera; family Alydidae; genus Riptortus; species Riptortus pedestris. The sequence continues at coordinate 50,488,071 of CM032229.1, forward strand.
CTTCATGTATTTGGCATCCTGGGGAATTTATTTTCCCCCTCTCCTTCAAAGTTTCCTCTCAGTGGCAATTCATTTTCAAAACTTCGGTTAAAGTCAAAATTATGTTTAATCCAAATTTTCTCAATCCGCAACTAGTTTTTCTTGAGGAGTTTTGCATATCAAAACGGCGATAACTAGGCGTGCCAGATTTCCTCCATTTATTGGAATTCCCATTCGTTTCCAATTCACTATTTACAAGCTTGTCATCTAGTACAGAAGTAAACAGCATTTGGCGATAAGGAGTCACAAATGTCGATTGATTAGGACATTGGAGGAGTAAGAGACGAGGTAATTTCTGAATCGAATTAGTTTATTATTTCACTGACAGAGTTGGAAAAGGGTGATAATGGCAGCTAAAATGTCTGGTTAAAGCAGGAAAAAAATGTTGAGAGAATTAATTTTCTGTAAAGTTGTTTTGTAATGGGTTTTCTTAATTGTCTTAGCTTTAAGCCTTACCACCATCAGTATTATTTCAATACTTGTTGCGTATCATATTATATTCGTCGTTGTTATCACTGTTTTTATACTAAATATAGACAGTATCTCTGAGTAACCCTTCAATGTAATTACCGTTGTCCCTTTTGAAGCGGGGTTGATTGCGTTACCTACTAAATTAAGTAGTAACTCTTTTCATTTAGGAACCAAATATGTACTTCCTGTTCAGTCATTCTGTATTTCATAAAATATGGACTTTGCTACTATATGAAGATTGGCGCATTTTTTAGTCTGTCTTAGGAGTAAGCAACACCTCTTATTGTAATATGTACTGCCTAATAGAGATAAGTGCATATTATCAAATGCTATTTCTGTACACATTTAATGCTAATACGCTCTTAGTTTTACTTATTTCCTCAACGTAGTACCCCTCGAGGGATTTTTTTTTCTGCACATCCCATGCATATTTGAATTATTTGTGCATTTTGTCAAAACATGTAAACATTTTTATATAATTATTTATACGCATATTATTATATAAAAGAGTAATTAGAAACCTGAAAATTAAACTTTACGACAAAAAATAACATTAAATATTTTAATATTATAAATAAATTTTAATATTATATTATCGTTTCCTCTTTCAGCTTAAGAATATCATTGGCTATTGTTTTTAATAAATTTAATTTTAATTTATTAATTATAAAGTTTTTTGAAAATGGAATACAATGATTGGCCATGTGGGAATGTGAGTCTTTAACTGCCTTTGTATGTCTTGAGGCAGTCTACATTTATATATCAAGTGGGTGAATGTCTGGTCAGTGTAACTGTCGTATTTACAAGTATTTGAGTCAGTAAGTATTGTTACGTTTTTGTTACTAAACCAGTAATAAACGTTGTTAATAAGAGTTCTTTTGGATTGCAAAATTAAACACTCACAAGTTTCACAGTTTTTATCACTGCACAATTTATTTCACAATGCACAATACACTTGGTAATTATTCTTAATTACTACTCACAGTATACACTGATAGCGTCACTGTTCTTCAGATTACAAAGTCTAATAATTCACTTACGGTTACTGAAGTACACCAAAAGACGGCACAGCACTGTACTTTACTTCGCGGCACTGCACTGTCTTAAACACGGCACTAATCTGTTCTTACAGTCACGGCGCAACACTGTTCTTTTTATAAAAACACTTTACCGCACTGCACTAAGTCGCACTATAACACCGAACGCACATATGAGCACTTGAGAAGAAACTGACTCGCTCGCTGCTGGCCGGTTCTTTCTATAGGTCGTCGGCATACATCAAAGGGGAATTGGCTGGGCCTGTCGACGGTGGACTGGACGGGTCTAGTAGGGGCTCGACCCTCTGTCGGCTTCTTTGATCTACCTCACACTTCCCAAATGCACCACTCTCTCTCTCTGCTAATCCTTCATGTATTTAATTTTCGCAACAGTATGAATCTGAGAAACGTTCTTAGTTATGTCCTTTAATTTCCTTGCTGCACAGTACACGCCGAAAATTTTACAATTAAAAATGTTTTTTTGTATTCTAAATACAACACATTAATAGGGATTTTTCAATTGAACCAAATGAGTCATTGAAGAATTTGTGTCTGATTCAATACTTACCTACCTTTAAATTAGAAATGCCAAAATGTTACTAATTCTTTTTAGCCATTCTCTAATAATATGGCAATCAACTACTGAAAAATATTTCCTAAACACAGTTTATTATTTTATTTTCGTTATAAGCGATCCATTTAAGAATATGCATTTTGACTTCTAAGTATATCTTGTTTTAAATATCGGTTTCGCCAAAAAATGACCATAATTACAATTAGTGAACTTTAGTCATAATGATAATATGAAACAGAAATCGAACAATTTAAATAAAATAACAAACGAACCTTCGAGTTTCAATTGATGCAAATATTGCATTTTTGTGATATATTAGTTTATAATTGTTTAAATAGTTTTAATTTAAAACAAGAATGAATTAGGTTTTGAATAACATAGTAAACAAACACTCTCTGATTGAATAATAAACTACTGTTCCAGCTGAACAATAAAATCCACATATAAACTTGTTTATAGCCAGGATATAAAAACTAAATTAAAAGCTAAATTATTCGCTGTTTTCAAAGTAAACAAAGTTTCAGACGGATTGATTGAGTTTTAATAGAAGAGGCGGAAAATGGATAGCTTATTTCATCAAGTAAAGAGGAGAAGGAGATAAAGTTCGTTTTAAAATTAGTTTTACTTTAGCCTTATTTTATTTCTCAGACCGATTTTATTTTTCGGACCTCGCCAAGAGAAGCAATATCAATACTGAACGGAGAAATAGACAATTTGAGGCGACAGAGAATTTGTCAATAGTTAAATGTAGGTGGAAGGAGCTGATGGAACAAAATGTTGTATGGTTTTTAATATATCATTTAATTATACCAGTTAAAGAGCACATTTTAAGCCATGGAATCTGAAGAAGACATTAAGATATAATGAATAAAACACCTACATTTGAGCAGGAATTATTATTTTTTAGTTTAAGGTGTCTATTTCCAATACTCAAAGGGTTCTTGGTTAGATTCAATACAATCTCTGTGTAACAAGCATTCTGAATATCTACAATATGACGACTTTCTTCAATATCTATACTGGAGGATTCAAGGTACATTCTTAGCTGGAAATACATAATTTTTCTTGCATTAGTGTATAAGTGGAATTAATTTCTGTTATATGCACCGAGTGACATCCACTTTAGATGGATGTGATTCCACATTTCACCCGAGGTAAATCAGCTACATATTTTCGAAATATGTCATCAAATGTCCACCCATCCTATCCAGGAGTTGACGGAAATGAGGATTCAAAACTATATATATATATATATATATATATATATATATATATATATATATATATATATAATATTGGTGTACTAGGGGTAGCAATTTTTGTTTGAAATAGAATCAGTTGGAGAGGGGAATAGTTTCAAAAGTTTATAATATCTCCGTTGTTATTCGTTGGATCGTAAAATCGTAATGCCCCAATCTTATTGAAAATTAAATTTTCTATAAATGCTGTTGTATCTGTTGATTATTTATTTCTAACATTAACCGAGATATTGGCATCTTTTTGTTACCCCCCCCCCTCGAACGTATGTCATATTAACAGTAAGCTGTTATATCATGGACCATTTTGATCAAAGCTTATAATCGTACCTGTGTATCATAGTGTATAGGTGTTTTACAAATTTGATACATTTTTTTTGTGCTGCCAAGCATTTTATAAATTTCAATATTTTTACATTGGTTCAGACAACTCAGGTCAATGCGAGTTAAGGTATTGTTCTTCACGTGAGTTTCATTCTTACCTGGGCAATAGGAATTAATTTAGTGACGAATTCATTAAATGAAATCTTCTGAGTTAGTAATCTGACACTTGGAAGTGACTTCAAATGTTGGTAGATGAAAGAAATGGCTACGCTTCCACTGTAACAATTTATTAAAATGGCAGAGCGCTTTCGATGCAGTGTATCATCATCAGTGCCCTGTTGACACACAAACCAATAATTACTTATCTCTGGTAAAATATTTTAGATAAAGGGTAAAATAGACAAAGTATATCACATATATCAATAAGAACTATCATTCTTAAAACTGAAACAAAAAAGTTTTTTAGATGATTTTAATATACGACCTGTACTTACTTAAATTAAAAAATTTGTCTGTTGATGTATGAAAGGTTTTATGAGTTATTTAGTTCTAAGAAAATTAGTTTTTATTGTTATATGACAATGTTATCTATTTTATCCTTTATCTAAAATATTTTATTAGAGATAAGTAATTAATGTTTTGTGTGTCAACAGGGCACTGATGATGATGCACTGCATCGAAAGCGCGTTGTCGCTTTCATAAATTGTTCCAGTAGAAGCGTACATCTACCTACATTAAATAAAATACTTATTTTTCCCCCTGGCTAGAAAAGTGTAGGTAAACTGTGGGTAACCAGTCCCAGTTAGCCTGAGTTCCATAAACTAAGCGTTAATATCTATAAAAGTATATAACGACACTTCCAGGGAATCCACCAGCCAATATTGCATCCTGTAAACTATTTTTAATTCATTGATTGGATGTATTAGCATATTTCCCTTAAGGGAAATCAGATATTGAGGTAGTACTCATGACGCGATTTTCGAAAATGTTCTTCAAATGTTCATCGATCCTACTCAGGAGACGACGAAATAAGGTCGATTCAAAATTTATATATATATATATATATATATATATATATATATATAAAAGCGCTCTAGCGGTCGCAATTTTGGTTTGATCGTTACCAAACTCAATATTTAAACGTTTTATACCGAAAGACAGATCAAGTTCGTTAATGGCTGAAATTGGACCAGTGATAGGGGGGGGGGTTTAGAGCAAGATTTTGGAAACTTCGAAATATCTCCGTTACCATACGTCGGATCAAAAAAATGTATAGAACCAATTGCAAATTAAATTTACTATAATTATTGTTCTATTCATTTATTCTCTATCTTGAATATTAACAGAGATATTTGCATTTTTATTAAATGTGGGCCGATAACGGACGAGTGAGTTTCCCGCCAAAAGCTAGTTCGGCCGTAACTGTTCGGCTCTCGTATGGAGATTTCTTCTATTCTGTATAACTTCACGTGGGAAATCTGCTTACTTAACGCGGTTCCTTTTATATTTGTGTTGTACTACCATTTAGGTTTGAACTGTGTTTTTGTGTTCCACTTAGTATTGCTCTTTTTTCTTCTTATTCCTTTTGATGTTTAATTTATTTTATATTGGCTCTTTTTGTTGGAGATCTAGTTACGAAGCTGAGTCAAAAAGTTCCAAATAAATAAACCTACTAACAAAGGCTTTGGATTCACTTTACACGACGCCACCATTCCCTGAGACACATTAAGACTATAGACAACAGCTGAGGAGGTGGAATTTGGACGGTGGAGTGTAGTGGAGTAGCGGCCAGTCGGTTCACAGGCTGCTGATCACTGTTACTGGGTCAGAAGCTGGAACACCTGTTGCTCGCTCTCTTATATTGCTCTCCTAATCTACTTATATCCCCACAATACCCCCAACTACTCCAAATAATCCCCTTTCCAAATAACCTCAAAACCTATAATCATCCCTTAGCTTCATTGGTTGTCCCCCTCAGGGTGGTTGTTTAAGGAAATAAATAAACTGAGTTACGCTATCGAATATAAATAAAAATTGTTTAACAAAGGTGTACAAAAAGAGTTCTTTATGTTATAGTTGATCCATGAAACTATCAAACATTACCCGAAACCCCATTTTACCATTTTCTAAAGGGAAACCGCAATTTTTGGAAAGGAATTACAATCAGAGAGGCTAATAGCTAGTGAAGCCCCAATGTTGGTTACACACTATACAGTAATATATTTGACTTAAGACATGAATATTTGCTAATAAAATTTAAATACCTCAGAGGCGGTGATGCTCTCAAACGTTTGTAACTAATAAAACCTATTAGAAATATCCTCTCTCCTTCACTAACAAAAAAAAAAACTTTATTGTTGCCCTGAGCGTTTTTATAAGCTCAAGAGCCTGAAATGTCAAGGTTGAACACAAATAAGACTCAACTCACAGCTTCTACATATCGTAATATGTCCTATTCATCGAGAGAGCCATTGCTATTATTATTCTTACACATAATGATTGGCATTTTTAGATCGAATAACTATGAAAACCTACGTCTGAAAAAAGGCAGATATAAGGAAATGGAATGTTTGTCCACGAAAATTTAAGTATTGAAAAAAAATGAACGAATGAAAACTTTAATAAAATACCCGACTTTGTAATAATATTTGAATAAAATCTTAGTTGCCCAATAAACGAGACACGAATTTTAAAGATTTCATATAAAAGAAAGGTTCGTTAACAGCTAAAATCCGAACAATAAGAAATGGGTGTTAGAGAAGTATAAATTAATAAATGTCTCCGTTGTTATAGACAAAAATTGTAAAATTTTAATTACACATATTTCTTTTTAATTCTAAAATTACTTTATCGTTTTTAGTCTTCAGTACACCCCAAAAATTCAAGTGAAATTTTTAATGTGAGCTCTTATATCCCTCATAATACCTTCCCATCTAATTTTTCAAGTCATGTTTACATAGGATAGTTGAAGAGAACATCGAGGATTTAATACCCAGATATAACACCATAGTTGAATCATTCGTCCACTTGAGAAATCTGTTTAGCTTATTTAGACATTCCTTGGCAGGCCTTTTTGAAATGTAATTAAACTTTTTGGTGGTCCTTAAGATACATTTTTGCGAAGTTATTTTACATAAGAATCGATCATTTATATAACTAGACCTTGGGGAGCCTTCTTAATGTATCTCTATCTCTTCCCCCTCCCCCTTTTTTTTTCTCCCCATAGTAACCCTGTGAGGAGTTATTTATTCGAATACATGTTCCATTGCCACATGGCATATGATTATGTTTAAATACATCATTATTTTACAATATATAGTTGTTTATCAACTATCTACTCAAATATTATATTCAAGAAATAAAATAATAAATTAAAATACAATATTAAAATAAGTATGGTAATTACAAACAAAATTAACAATTGAAATGAAAAAGTAAATAAATAAATACAATAAGAACAAAAACATATCAATTAAAGTTAAACTCAACGATGTTTAATTTGCGAGTCTATGTAAGGTAAATATATTGAATTATGATTCCCATTCCTCACAATCAACTTTACATTCTAATGTATTTTTGCTACATCCATATCTATACTTTTGATAAACTTTATAAGTTCTTTATTATATTTGTTAAATATAATATGAGGTGGTTCTGGCCAATTACCTCCTTTTAAAATTATGTTCATTATTAAATTTGAACTCCCTCCCCCCTGTTTTATATAAAAACACAATTGACATTTTTTGGAATATCAGTACCGAAATATTTATTTATGTTTATCCGAGGTAAATGAAACTCTCCATTAAATTTAAATGCAATGACGAAATTTCCTAACCATTGCATTCAATTTTAGGAGAAAATAAGGAGTAAACCTCTAGGTTCATTCCAGGGAAATACCGTATAGAGGCTAAAGGGCATAAGGGGTCGATAGGGATTTCGATATTATACTAAGGGCTCTCTTATTTTGACTTAGAAGATCAAAATGATTTACATATTATTGGTGGAGGTGCCATGGTTTGGAGGAGTCAACGTCTTATTATATAAGAGTGGTATACCACTATGAAACACAGACATGCGTTTAATGGTACTATTCCAATGGCTGGGTACTGTCCAGGAGGACTGGGAGATTTTCCTGGAGTTTGTACAAACTACGAACGTCATGAACGGAATATAATTTACTCCAAATGACCTAATTTAAAATAAAGAAGGGAATAAAATAAATTTCTCTTTAAATACACATTTCTTAGTTAAAAATAATAAAATTTGCATAATGAAGGGTAGGTGGTAGTCACGGTATGGGTCCATTCCACGAAAAATGTCCTTTTCGAGTTCCGTGCTGATTTCACGCAGGCTAAATAGGTTTAAACAGTTATTTTTATTGCAGCTTCTAGCCATTTTTAATGAGGGTCTTGGTTTTAACTTGTAAAACCTTGTTAGTCAAGTAATTGTTTCGTTGTAAAAAAAGGTCGTTTTACTGTTCCCAGAAGGCCTTGTTTCACTTTGACATCACTCTGAACAGACCAATTATAATTTTCAACTTATAACTTATTTATTAGAAAGTATTATACATTTATAGGAACAGTAATGAAAGATTTACTGGCGAATATTAATTAGGCATATACTGTCGATAATTCGAGTCATTACTACGCCATGAATAATTTAAAACTCCAAATTTCAAAAACTTCAACCACTCTTTTGAAAACTTCATGGTGATCTTCATACGAGTTTTAACCGATTTACTCCAGCTTATACCATTAAGACATTTCTAGTCAATTTTTCTTTAAATAATAAATCGTTTTGTATTTTATATGAGAGCTGAATGTATGTTATAGTATTTTATTATATGACATTATTATATTATGTGTGTATATTATAATTCGACTCTACTATTTTGACATTAATTCACCCTCCATTAAGTGTATCCCTTGATTACTTTTCACCATAGTTTAGTCATAGTTCATTTGTCACGTATGTGTTAATAATATAACACAGTTTGTCTTACAGAACTCAATGCAAAAAATCCTATTTAAATTATTCGTGAAACACTGAGTTCACTGTGCTACACTTCAGTCTTATTCAATATTTTATGAGCAATGTCAATACTTCACAAGATTTTATTATATTAATATAATTATACTCTTTGAGGATTGTTATCTTTTACAGTCCATTCTTATGGCAGGGGTCCCCAAAAAAAACCAATAAAACTTTCCTCTTTGTTATATAATGCCCCACGTGTTTCGTGGTTTAAATACCACCATTTAAGGGGCCATTCCTTTTAGTTTGGGAAGTACTCGTGCCACTCTACACTCGTCCGACGAACCGGTAAATGTTTTTAAAGATCATCACCGTGGCAGAAGCTTCTTTGGAAGGTCCGTTTTACCAAGTGTAGAAGTGATGAGAATCTCTCATCTAAAACGAATGACCCTCTGGTTTGGTTGTATTTAAGCCATGAAACATTTAGGGCATTATAAAATAAAAAAAGTGCGTTTTTTTTCGGTGACTGTTACCATAAAAATTGTGAATAAAAATTTATCACGGAAACCCAATGCGTGTACGTAACATTTCTTTTTTTGTAGAATGAAACACATGTAAACATAACTTAATTAACTATATAATTTAATGATCATTAGCTGCATAGCTAGCCGTAGGTAATATCATGCTAGTAGAGGATTGCTGGGTGTCGGCTAATAGTTTCCTAATTTTCATATACAGAATTTTATTAAGAGTACATACAGTTTCGGGCACCATTGATTCCCTTCTTTAGAACTGAACTTTTTGGTCCTGTCACTTTTTATGAAAAATTATGTTTTGTATATTTACGGCCATTGTACATATAACAGAAAATACTATCTTTTTTCACAATTGTTCACAAATTTGTTTACTTCTATTCTTGTTCAGTTCTGAAGAAGGGAATGGTGTCCGAAACTGTAAGCACTCTTAATAAAATTCTATATACCAAGAATTAAGAAACTATGTATTAGCTGCCACCCTACAATCCTCTACTAGCACATATAATTTATTGAAAAAAAATATAAACTATTCCACCAATCCATTTCCCACTGCTGTTAAGGTAATCATAAAAAGGCACACTGAAAGTGAGACAAACAGGACATTAGCATACGTTTGTTAAGTTTAACGTAGATCTAACATAACTAATTAAAAATCAATACCATCAAACTAATCAGAAAATAGCTGTATCAACGAAAGAAACGATCTCTCGAGTCACGATGAAACTTAGCTATAATTAGGAAGAAAAACTCTGAGATAATTTCTTGTGTTAATTACTTAATATAATGTTGTTTCCTATCGACTGCCAAACGACTAAAACACTAGACATCACTGCTTGCAATTAAGATTACCGATAATTACGCATCTTAAGAGAAACTCAATTTAAAAATTAATTATACACGCCTTACGACACAAGTAGAGTAACTGAGTAGAAAGTTCCGGACATTTGATCACAAATTGAACTTTTTATCTTACATGAATTTGAATACTGGAATTCCTCAGGGAAACTTGATGCCATAACCATTTGCCTATAAATCGACAAATTTATGGGACACCCTAAGCCCACCGGGTGAATGACGAGGCACGGGTAGGTAGCGTTGTAGGTAAAATACTAAATCTGTGATCTAGACATCCGACCCCTTCAAGAGTAGTTAATCCTCATAAGGTTGGATTTTTATCTATATTCTCTAATGCTCACTCAGCATCGCAAGATAATTGAGTAGCATCTTGAGTAATTAAATGCTATATTTGTTCTGCAATGCCACCGCAGTATGTTGAATATACAAGTTTGTTGTAGGCTCAGCTCTATCGTTGGCTGTAAAACTGAAAATCGCTTTTATTACTATTAAACTCACGGAATCTCTTAATGTAAAAAGTATTGTTTTCATGTCAGTTTTAACTGTATGAATGGTTGGTATTGTTTAGACAAGAAAAATAAAATATAAAAGGGATATATCATTCAGGCAAAATACCTGAATAGTTCATACGCCTCTTAAATTGTAATTATAATCATAACTTATTTGGAAGTGCATTTCATACTAGGATTGACAAATTCCAGGGGTAGGTATTGTTAAAGGAACATACCAAGAAAGGCTAGTATAGATAATGCTCAAAAACATACAAGGAGAGGATAAGAAGAAGTACGTTCTGATAGTAGTAGGTGGAAGACGAAGATGGAGACTTGTGGATGAAGGTTAAAAAAAAGCTTCTGGCTCTGAAGACGGAAGAATTAATTCACCCAAAACTGTTAATGATATTCCTGAAGGGCTGGCAGATAAACCGTTTCATACTACACCAGATGGTGTTAAAAAATGGAAATGGTTCAGGATTTATATAGCAGTGCCAAAGTTTGATTTGAAGTGAGAATAAGAAAGGTTGATTGAGTTTGGTAAAAACAAAATAGAAAAAAATAAATAAAAAATTGTATAATGTCAGATTTAATTTATAAAGTAGTCAAAGCTACTAAAATGTTGCATTTTTAATTTAAATCCTTATCTTTTTTGATTCAGTTTAGTAATAGCTGTGAGCTTGTTGAATAAAACTCTATATATTTCTTAAGTATTCAACTCCTTCAGTCGACAGGTAATTGGGTTACTGCCGACTGAACCGGCATCGGAACACACTTGAAACTGTAATTTTGTGGAACTGATTCTTGGTGCCTGAAGAAGAGCGTTATACAAATGGAGATGTGTTTTCATCCGTCTGACACAGCTGGGATAAGTCGTAAGTTGTAACTATTGTACTTAATATGAAATCCTAGACAAGAAGCTTTAAGTATAATTAAACTACGGAATGGTCGTAAACGGCAGACAAGGATAGTAACAAAGAAAGCCTATTATTGTAATGTCTGTCATTATGAGTTACATCATGATCCGCAATATGAGCAAGTTATTAGCTTGCCTAATTTCTCCTTGATTTACTGTACAATTTGTTGTAATTACAATAATGATGAATGGAGTTAATTCTTCTTTTACTTCCTTGTTCGAATGTAAAGGAAATATTGTGATTGAGAAAATTGGCGGGTTTCAGATTTCAACGGAATTATCTGTTTAGATCCACCTTGAAACCATTTTGGCTAGTTTCTGTGTGACATCTGTAAGCGTGTATGTATACCGCTTACTCTAAATGGCTGGCTTTTGAATGTTGAAATTTCGTATTTGGGATTGTTGTATGCTTAGTTGGCCTCCTATTTTGTTGGAAATAGTGAGGCAGGGGAACTCCAAGGAGGGTGATATTAAAAATTGCTTAAGTAAACATTTCCTTTCACAATACGTTGGTATAACCCTGTATGTTTTGTGATTATATACAATAGTATATAATAATAAATCTTTAAAAGTCTATGTTATTTGTAGTTCTTTATTCTGTGAATTTCTAGAAGACTTTTTTAATAGGATTCGCTTCGGTCATTTCGCCTTTTAATCGCTATTCAATAGATTGGAAACCCATCTAACTGTTAGTTGGTCAGTTGACCCAGAAAGTTGCCGAGGAAGAACGGTTGTTTCGCGGTAGGCATTGGAGACACTGCAGTTTGGTTGCCAGCTCAATTGGTGCAGCGTTTCCCACATCTTCATCCGGAGGAATGCTACAGAAGAAGATTATAATTGGTTGCTTGATGAGTTGTAAAAACCATATTTTCCGTTCGTCGTAAAAGAAGTAGCTGATGGGTTTGGTTTGGTTTGGCTCAACGAGAGCGAGGTGTGGTTTCTGTCCCAAACCGCAGCTCTGCCATTAGCTCAGAGAATGAGGGGAGTAGCCAAGAAGTGGTTGGAAAAAATACACGTCCTTTCTTCAGGGGCTTGACAGCGAGCTGTCAGCGGGAGTCGCCAGTCATTACCTGGGCCCTTCTCTTGGTCTTTAGCCAAACCTTGGAAATTATAGGGAACGGAAGGTTAATGGGGTGGCCCTGCTTAGAGAAAAGAACGCTTGAAAAGAATAATTGTTAACACGTAAGAGATGGGCCTCCCCCTCCCCCCAATAATGTTCTTTATTTCATAGCATTTCTAGGATCAAGTTGATTATTCAAAAAGTTGTAAATTATATCTACAGGGGAAGGAACAAGAAGGTTACAAGTATATGGAGGGGTTTCCCGTTGACTTCTACGTCATAACACTCTGCCATCACATTGCCAGAATTCTTAGATTGCCATCCCTCCGCAGCCTGTAGACGGTATAAGCTGACTAATGATAGGCATTACCCATTCTGAGTACGCATACTACATACAACCTTAACTACCCTCCAGTCTAGACTCACTGACAAGTAAAACTTTAGACAATGGATAAGCAACAGTCATTAGCTAGTTAAGGGGTTGTACGTTACTTATGATTTACATATTGCATGTCAAGAAATTCATTTGGTTATTTGTTTGTTATCTTAGAGAAAAGGATCTGGGCTTTATTTATTTTGAATTTTTATTTAGTAAATTTAAATATTTAATTTGTATTTTTAAATGATTTACTTCCCTCCCCTCGTTCGGATACAATTTGTAATGGTGATAGAGAATGGATTATTTGGTGGCCGATATGACCGGTCTCACTCGGTGCAAAAGAGACTTTTTTTTATTTATTTATGTCCACTTGATGCTACTATAGCTAATTGGGACGGGTTATCTACAGTTTACCACCCTTTAGTAACCAGGGTGGAACTAAAGAACCTATTTAATGAGTCCGTCACCAAATAGATTCCTATTGCCCAGGGCGGGAATCGAACTCGCTGGTCTAGGTTTACCACGTGAGATTAAGACCAAAGCCTTAACTCACACGGCCAACCTGAGCCCAAGGACACTTCTAAGTGTCCACTTCCACATCCATGTTGTCGTCGAAGCTGACAAGAACTCGGCTCAAGAACCTTTTCCAGGCACTAGGGAGATATTGGAGATGTCGAAAACCCGTTCTTGGCCTTCACATATTAGCTGTGGTTACCCTGGAATACGTACCACCAAGGTGTTTTATAGAGCAGATCTCATATTAAGGAGGTCGACACATCAGTCACCTAAGTAACACCATTTAACAGTTTTTCCCATCACTTACGTGTGTTCATGTTGAAATTTAATAGTTTTTGCTCAGGTCCTCGCCTTTACAGATTAATAAGTCGACTTAAAAACCAGACATTCTGTTGGGTGATAAAACACTTAGATCCCACAAATGGTTATTTGTTTCTTTTATTTCTCGCCAGTGTTTCTCCGTCAGAGGTATCCAGTATGAATGTAGAACTGAAAAAGTAAATACTTCTCTAGTATCTGTAAGTTACGCCTGATCAATGTAATGCTGCCACGGACATGAAGTCCTGAATTTCCAAGTAGTTCGTTCTGCGTGAGGCTAAAACGATAACGACGTGTAATCCGTCAACGCTAACAATATTAGAAGGAATCTACTTCGTAGCCTGCACACACTGACCAAAGATAAGGAATAGCGAGTATGAATATGCAGACTTCAAAATTACCTACCTCCAGCTTTCGCCCATTATTAAAGATTTAATATTTCCTTATTAGCGGTTCTGATTTCCAGCCGATCACTGACCTAGTCGTGAAATCTCGCACATTTATTTGGGCAATCAAAACTTTTTTACGAAGTACCTACAAAGTGAACAGTCGATGTAAGGTTTGAAAAGTTGCATCAATTAGATAATATTAAAATAGCTCATTTACATTGAGAGAATTTCACTTAAGAATAATGGGTTCAAAATTGTTTAGTCTCCGAATTGCTTCTTCCCATGACTGATGCTAAAATGAAATTTAAAAGACCCTCTTGAATACCTCTAGTTGTTTCACCACTAAAAATCTAAATCAATAATTGGAGGTTCTGTAAAAGCCGTCTTTTTATGCCGACTGAAATGCTGTCAGCTGTAGCCCTCAGACATAGGGACTGTCGTCCCTTTGCGCAAGCCCACTAAGCAAATTATAATCAGGTAGCTCTTCTTCAGACAGGGTTGCTTAGGTCATTTTAGGGCGGTTAGGCTTCTCAAAGGGGGCAGACGCTGAGCCCATTGCTTTTAAAAATGGGCGGCGGTGTCTGGAAAGAAGACCATTTCTCTCGTTGGGGGGAGAGGCCTGGACATCTCCCTGAACATGTTCCTTCCAGGACAATGGGCTATCTTCTATCTAGTTTGTGTCTCAAGTAAGGGGAAATAGAGATAAAAGGGACTGGTTCTGTTTACAGTTTACAGGGATGAGCTTTTGTTAAATCCCTTGAAATAAATTTACATTGCAGATGGCTCTACAGTACTAAAGAAAATCGCGTGACAATAGATTTTTGTCTAAGAAACTACAAGACCAGTAAGTATCTAAATTAACCTAAATTTGGGTAGTATTTGTAATTTTAAATAGTCCGTAACGCAGGGGCTGCGTAAACTGAGCAGATTTAAAACTTGTGATCTCATCTCACCACATATTCCCTATTTCTATGTAAAAATTCAACCAGATTTTCCACTTGCTGAAATTACAGACAGGGGGACGTCCGCATATCACAATGCAGTTTTATCTCTTAGGAAGAACCATATGAAAATGAAAGTTCAATGTCAGGTTTAACCTTTTTAATTAGAGGTGTTTAAAGTTGTAATAGCTTAAAGATAAAATCGCTTAAGAAAGTAGGTATACTGAAAGTTTTCTTCAGAACAACGACTGTAGGACATAACTTTAACATCATCTTTAAGATCCATTAAATAACATATTTTTTACTAAGGCATACCAATGTTAATATTTCTAATTTTCCATTTTACTTGCAATTAAATTTGGATTATGTAAAACGAAATGTTGGCTACCAGAACGTTAACTGCGGGATAAATATATACAAACACAAAATGCAAAAGCACTCACACTCTGACAAATTTAATAGGAACTCATATTTCCCTTCCAATATGTATGATCGATGGACACTTGGAGTCATTTACTACAAATAGTGGCACTTACTGGAAAATAGTGTCATGACTACAACTTTGAACGAAGATTCATATCTTGCTTTTTTTGACTGTACCACTGACTTATTCTATATTTCAAATACGAAGAAAAATAATTTCATAATGCTTACCGTTTTTGCATTAGAACTTTATCATTCCGGGAATTCGTTAAATCTATTAAACATCCAAATTAAAATATATTTAGAAAATACTTCATGGTTTGACAACGTTTTTATACACTACATGATTACTATGAAAAAAAAAACTTGAATCAAATATAAGTAAAAAAATAAAGTGACCTTAATTGACCAAAAAATAATTAATGAGGACATATAATTTATCTTTATGCTTTAGAGTTGTTCCTCGTTATTTTTAAATCATGTAACAAAACCGTGTAACTTTAACAAATTAATTAAATTAAAAATGCATGTTACAAATTTACTGAGTTTTAATACAATTAATATAATAATAAATTTACTCTGAAAATAGAATGTTAAAAAATTATTCTATTGGATTTTTAATACTTTAATTACAATGAATTATTTAAGAACTCACGGAAGGAATTAATTGTAGAATACTCGTATTTTATATTTTTTAAAGATGAAACCTGCAACAATTATTTGTGGCCACTAAAACTTATGCAGTTTAAATAACTAATCCTTAAAAGAAATTTTTTTTTAAATAAAATTAATTGTTGTCATACTCGTTCAAAATTTGTAAACTACATCATTTAATATTTTTTACAGGATTTGTTCAGTTATTAGGAGAAATGAGTGTATGAAAAAAATCAAGCCATTTAGTCAAATAGGGGCTTACATTCCGAGAAAAGATTTAGAAAATTCAATTTGAGTCTTTTCAGTAATTTTTTGATTATCCAAATTTACAAATTTATTAATTTATTTGGATGTATATGATAACCTGCCCTAGCTTCAATGGTTTTAGAAATTCCTAAAACAATGTTTAGGAATCTGAGGCTCAGGTTAGCCATGTGAGTTAAAGCGTTGATCTCAAATAGTAAACCTTGAGAGGTGAGTCCGATTCCCGCCTGGCCAATAGGAATTTATTTAGTGCCGGAATTCATTAAATAAAATTCTTAGTCCCACCCTGGCTAGAAAATGGTGGTAAACTGTAGATAACCGGTCCCAAATAGCCTTAGTTGCAAAAAGTGAACGACAGATTGTAAAACAAGGAGACAGATGGAGGATCAATAAATTTGGGATGGATATTTCAGAGAATGTATTTCTTTAATAGAGATGTCAACATTTCTTTATGTCTATGAAATAAATTCTCCGAAACAAGTAGTGGACATACAAATAAAAGCTTTTATGGGCGCATAAATAAGGTTTGAAGACGGCCATTGTGGTGAAAACCATATGTGGACTTGTTACCCCAATAAAGCCCCCATATATTTTGGGGACCGAGCCACTTCAAGTAGGGGAATCGAGAGAATGAGAGAGAGCGGGATTAAGGTACAAAGTCCGGGTGTGACTCCATCAATTCGCAGTAATCCTTCGAAGCAGTCGACATAACGTAGGATTAGGCCCCGGGGTAGTTGGGGTCCCTCACGTAAGCCGATGGGATACACTGGAAGCGGCTCCTGTGGTCTTCTCCAGTCTCAAACTTTCTGGAAGGGCCGACCTCAGAATGGCTTCCGGAGACCTTTCTGCGCCATCCAGCCGCTCCAGCGATAATCCTCCTTATATTTGTGGTGCTGATTACAAGCAGGCCGGGCCTATGCTCTTCCAGTAGCTCTCTACAATGGTGAGCAACTTGGGATTAACTGGGGCCTTGTTGTAACAAGAGGTAGTTTGGGAGACATCCTCTTACACAACTGGAACATGCGTAATCTGCCTAATCCACATTGTATGGCATACTCTCTGCTTTTGACCCAATGTACGCAGCTTACACTGGATCACAATGTTAAGCTCACTTCCTACAAACCTTACTTTCTATGTCACAGGACTTCAGACTGAAATAGGCCGAAAAGAATGTAAAACTAGTTATCACAAGATTCATATGCTGAGAGAAACTTGTTGAAATGCTCTTAGCAAACAGGGCCAAAAACAGAGTTACTGAAAAAAAAAATTCTAGCAATTAATTGTATTTAATTGTATAAAAAAACATATCTCGGAGTATGTATAATTTTAATTATGAACTCAGGATATGTACACATATACACATATTTTGCATATGATGCATTAAACGTAATAAAACAACTTATATTTCGTTCCGTAATCATTAAATAAAATCCATAATTCCTCTGACCCTAGAAGAAGTGTGGTAACTTAAATAAAACCCATCCTAAATACCCTCAGTGACATAAAGAGGACGTTAATAAATTACAAAATATTATATTTCACCTTAAGATTAATTCACTTAAAAGTTACACACACACACACACACACACACACACACACATATATATATATATATATATATATATATATATATATATATATATATATAGCTGTTCTTGTGCCAAAAACGCACCAGCCTTCTTTCATTTAAATTTTTCAGTAATGTATCAGGTATATTTTGTATATCTCAAACTTTGATTTGATACGAAAATACATGGTGCCTTGATTTGAAGATGCTGGCCACTAAAATTTAGTTTCTTAAAATAAAACAAGCAAAATAAAATACTCAGATTATGTTGAATAAAGAAAATGAACCCTAATGACATTAAAATATTATATTAGTGCATATTAAATTATTTAAGAATAAAACATAGTATTACATACAACCTTAAAATATACATCATTTATTTAAATACATATTAAATCTAAACAAAACCAATGCCAGTAATAATGACCACATATTTTTTACTTCTTTATACTTAAAGGATATTTTTGGTTATTATCGATGAAACTCAGATGGCTACAGAATTTTCAGAATAAAAATAAGTGAAGCGATCTCGATCGCAATACGTGGAAGAAGAAATTTTAGAAATAATATTTGAAAGTAATCTATTGTACCAACACTGACAGTATTAGTATAGTAATAATACAGATATAGGTACAAAAAATCAAGAAGAATTCTGTTAAGAATTTAGTATGACCCATATAAAAATAAATGTATTTATTATGCATAAAACTAGGTTCTTGAAAATAAGAGCAGACAAAATAACAATTGGGCCGTCTGAATAGAAGTTACATTAAAACAAAAATAATAATATGCATTATGGATGGCCGAAAGAATAGTAGCCACCACCGACATAGTTGTTCCGACCCATATACGACTCATATAAAACTAAAGCTATTTTAATAACTCAATCATAAAAAAAAGAAACTAAAACAAGAAAATAAATATGGCCCACCTCTGTTGAAGAATACATTAGCTCTAAGAGAGATTTTTATTTTAATGAGGTCATAAATCGTTCACGGGAGTTGTTTTGAGATTTAAAAAAATGACAATAATTATCTGGAATAAGGAAGCTAATTGTTACAAGGCCTGAAAAGTAATCTTAAAAGTGAATAAATTACTATATGTGCCTCATACAACCTGTTAATAGGGTGTGGACATGGGCTCCTTTTTTATTTTATTCATAGGATGCATATGGTTCTTCTTTCTAAAATTAGGGAAATCTTACTTCATGATTTTGGAAAATTCCTTCATTATCCTGAGATACTTCTTCATGACGAAAATGAAGCTTGTTTATATATATATATATATATAGGAAATCACCCAGTCTGCGATTTTGTAGACGGGACCTAGGTCAGATTCTATGCCATTTTGACGTCACTATCTTGCCGATTTACTTAATAACTCCCACTCCTCCACTAGCGCAGCGACACCATCCCGCCCAAGCAGCGGACATTCTTTAATATGACCATCAGTTCTACGGGGAAGATAGTCAAATAAATGAGGTACTTCAGAATTATATATAACACAAATGATACCTCCAGAGCGTAAACACACTACATGTCTATATCTACATCTATCTATCTACCTATCTATCTATCTATCTATCTATCTATCTATAATATAGTATATATATACATATATATATATATATATATATATATATATATATATATATATATATACATAAAATTGAAACCTTTGTCTATGCGTTGGTTTCTTTTTCGAAATTTCATGATACTTTTTCGTTTTACATGCCATATATACACGAAATATTCAATTCGGGGCATTGATGCCTTTTTATTTGTTTGTTACCTTTTCATGCTTAAACTACTGAACCACATTTTATGCAACTTTGTACATATATTATTAATAATCCAACATTGACTATAAGGCTATACTGATATTCTCTGCCTGGACAGGAGTGGGGGTTATAAGATAGGCTTGAAGTAAAAAATAGCAACAAGTAAAAACATTTGAATTTGACATTATCCCTCCCCCCCCCTTCAACTACCATAAGATGTATATATATGTATGTTTTAGGCCACCAAAATTATTATATCCTAGGTTCGTTCGAGGTAATGCTGGACTTGTAACTTTGTTATGTTTCTCACAATAGGCTTCGAGAATCCCTAACGCACTCCACTCATCAAGTGCTATTATGCGGTTTGACTGTGTTATTTTCAGAACATTTCTTCTTTCCAGCATACCTCTACCAATATTATTTATCCCTGTTTGTGGATATCGTGATTTTTTTTTAATATCTACACTAGAAGCCTGTGCAAATCTTAATTTTCGTTTTTTTGTTTGTTCTAAATCGTTGAAGCTATAGTTTCTTATTGAATGTACAATTAGTATTTGAAACGTGTAACATTCGTTTACGTGATTGGTTTCTAAATGATTCCGTCAACCATACAAGTTGACGAAGTATTGGCGGAAATGAAAATGTTTGGAGTGTAGGTGTATTAGATGGCAAAGTTCCAGCTTAACATAATTTATTTAAAAATCTAGATAAATATTTTATGTTTCTACTTCTTTTATATAGGCTTCAAATATTCTATAATGTATGTATTTAAAAGTATCAGTCTATTGTTCAAATCATCGAGTTCTAACACCATTTGTTGGAGTTTGGATTTCATTTATACTAATAACATTTCTAGGAGGGTTTAATGTTACGAAAATGGGTCCTCTGTCGTGTGACGTTTCCAGTGAGATGTGTGTTACACATAGCCTATTACGGAGGATTGAAAAGACTATCAGTTAAGGATGAGAGGAGATTGAAAGTAAAACGTTTCCTATTGAGGTAAAGTGGTAGGGCTATTGTAGCTACCTGAGGATGATCCCATCTACACCTGTGAGGAGACAGCCAATAGATTCCCTCAGGAGGTCCTGGAGCACCGCAGAGGACAACGGGGATCCTCCGCACAATAGCCGAGTCCCCCACAGTCGATTTGCGGGGGTACCCGTGTACCATCGTGTTTTTTTCCAGACCCACTCCAGCCGCTGGAGAGGAGATGAAAGGACGCCGAGCAAGGGGGAAGATGGAAGAGCCCATTGATACAGTGATAAGTCCGTCCCTTATATCCAGAAGGGAGTGCACAAACCGATTGTCATTTACCATTGTCCCACAGAGAGAGACGCTGGAAAAAACATACAACTGTTCATCTCCATTACTGGAAAGGGATTCGATTACCCCCTATTGAGTTACATAGAGGCCGAGCGGAGGAACCACTTTGATCCGCGTCTATCATTGGCTACAAGTACACTGCTCATTCAGTCGTCACCGGTCCCTTGAAACAGTGAATATCTGTTTCCGGTTGGAATGCTCCATGTGCTCCAATCTGGAGAACTCCTCCGATGGAAGGTAATAGCCCCTTCTGTTATTCAATGAGAACCGAATTGTAATGGCGGGGTGTCGCGTTTCAGAAGGGCCGCTCTCCCCACTCCCTGGATTGAGGTGATGAGCAGTTTATCAACGTTAAAATGCGAGACAGCTGCCGAATATGATCCCGGATAAATAAAGTCTGATAATGGCCAATAATCTGAAAGGGCCTATCCTAAATTTATATTCCGGCCTGTCACCTTCCTCCAATCAGAACAAAATTATTCAATTGAATTTTCACTGTTATATATTAAAAAGAAAAAAAAAACATTTACCGTCCACTTTTTGCAACTAAGGCTAATTGGGGCTACCCATTTCTAGTCATGGTGAGACTAAAGATTTTATTATACATATCAGCTTTTGAAATGTATTTTTTAAAATATTTTTATCGATTATTATAAATACATACTTTTTACATATTTTTGCTCAAAATTTGTTAGCTATCCAACTTTGAAAGTTTCTAAAAATCGCATTATGAGTACAATCTCCATAGCTGATTTTCCTTAAGGAAAATATGCGAAAATACTATTAATTAATATTGTAACAAATTAATAAGTTGTTAATATTATTAAATTTATTTTATGTACATTTTTCCTTGGTGTTCATCTACCCGTATAATACTTACTGGGTACTGAAATAAACCCCCTGAAAAATAAATAAAAGACCTTCAGTAATTTCCTTATCTAACAGAGGAAATACCTCTGTGAAAGAACAAAAAGTCCGTCCCGCATGGGCCACGTAAACTAAGCAGAGTCCCGAGTACTGTTATAGCACACTTTTGATCTCATATCACAAGATATTTCATATTTCTACGTAAAAATCAGATAAGTAGATTGGAGTTGGTTGGGGGGAGGTTACTGAATGAAAAAAAAAAATAAGTAAAACTTAATTCGAAAGAGTGTTGTCCAACATAATTTATTAAATTGCAATAATAAACTAACCTAAATATCTATTTGCTAAATCAAGAAACTTCAACCTAAAGCTATTATGGATATTGGGAGGGGGGGATTTGAGGATGCTAGTAAAGCAGTTGAATATGTGGTTGTGAGGAGAAAGTGATGAAATGACCGATGAATACAAAGTAAAACCAAATATGTATAGTTTGATAAAAATTAATAATAATGGACAGCATTGTCCATCATAACGTAGCATACGATGGCGACGAAAGCTCGTTTTGTACCTTCTTAAATAAGGGAAGATGATTGATTTAACCAAATTGTGAATGTCGGCAATAAAGTACACGGGTAAATCCAACGCTGGTAAAAGTTGTATAAGTTGAATGCCTTTCTTAAGGCCTATACCTAAACAAGTCAACAAACCATTACGTTGTCTAAAATTATTCTTAAAAATTAAAGTTATGAAATTTGACTACTTTCGGTATGTCAACTGTCTTCTAGTCCAAAATGTGCATTGACTGTCATGGCAATAAGGACCTTTGATATAGAAGGAACTCATGAACAATTATGATCCAAACTCCAGAATGGTAAAAGGGGATTATGACAATCAGCTACATGGATTAGCCTAATCCATAATTTTAGGTTCCCGGTAACACGTTCTTGTGTGTGATACGGCATTGTGTAAAAACGGCCAATTATTCAGATGCCCAACACACACACACACATGCAATTCCATGATGGGAATAGCAAACCGCACAAGCATCGCATTTGGGTTTGTATTATTTGAAGATAGGATCCCCTCCATGCTGTGAACTCAGTTAAATCAGTGGTGATAAGGAGAAAAGAATAAGCCCCTAGTCAGGATATGCCACTGCCTCCGGGAACTGGTCTGTATGCAGGTCTTACCCTGAGGTGCGACACACATGCATATATCGGGTCCCAAGGGAAACGGAGCGTGTAACGAGAGATGCCCGGGTTTAATTTGGACCCGGCCTATGAGAGGGGAAGAGGAGCCGCGGCAGACGGGACACAAAACCTCTTAAATATGCTAAGATCCAGCCTGCTCCTTAGGGACCATTCCTATTCCTTTATTCCACCTCCGCCACTCGTAAAGCAGGTATTGGGCTAATTTGGACTCTCGGCCCCTAGGCCTGGAGCTTTATAAATATTTAAAGAGAGAGGGAAGGGACCTCTCACCTCGGTATGCATAGTTCCGATATACATCGGGTGCATCCTCAGGCGTGCTTAGCGGTGGCTTTCCGGGGGCGTTCCGACCTACTTTCCCTATTGCCTGAATAATTTTGCATGTTCACATCATGAGAAGGTCCGCCGATAAGAGAATCTTTGAAGGTATACTTAAATTATCAAAATTATGATGCCTATCGATAAATATTTACGTCCTTGTTTAGTCTATGAGGATCTGATTACGTATAGAGCCAATGCTGAGGTTCTTAATCGCTACAAAATCGGCTTGGTATAGATTTCAAAACTTCCCTTCTGCAATGTGAGAATAGCGTGTGGAAAAAATATTCATTTAGCGGTGACTTACGTTTTCATTTTTGGAACGCGCAAGCCTGTAAACAGAACAAGTAATATTGCTCTATGAGGTATCGTTCCTAACAATGATTTGTGTGGGAAATCATAGTCCTCATAATTTACATCTTTGTCTTTGCGGATAGAGATATATTAAGTCCTCAAGAACGTTAGTCTATATACTTATTGTTAGTCAGACTTCTAAAGCATTAATATAACAGAGAAGAGGTGATCCTTGGTCAATCATCAGGTCAGACGAAATTCACTCTGGTGGCCTCCCAGTTCACCCCTCTTCACTAACCTCTAGTCAACATCTATAAAGGATGTTTTAAGCAGTGGCGAGAAGTTCTTTTACGCCTCTTTAGTTCTCTTCCTTAAATTGTTTGCTGGTTTTTTGAGTAGGGACTATACTTAGCTTTGACCCAATAATGAGAGTATACTCTTCAAATCTTTGTGGCATGGCCAGAATCTGTCACTGTTGATTGAATTCGAACGAGTCGAATATGCAATATTCATATCAGATATTTTTGGTAGCATCGTACATGCCCTCCACATTTTTGGTATCCTCTAATAGTCCCCTGGGTTTTTGGTTATCTCAAATATCCCTGAATGATTTTGGTAAGCTCTAATTGCTTTGTACATTTTTGGTAAGCCGTTACAAACCCTCCACATTTTTAGAAGCTCTGAGCCCTTCACATCTCTCTATAATTGTGTTTTGCCACGTGCT
This sequence comes from Riptortus pedestris, assembly GCA_019009955.1. NCBI lineage: Eukaryota > Metazoa > Arthropoda > Insecta > Hemiptera > Alydidae > Riptortus > Riptortus pedestris. Next base: position 50,512,569 of record CM032229.1, read on the forward strand.
ATCAAGACGAATGCTTAGAACTCTTTTGTAGCTCAAGTTTTTTTTTTAATATAAGTACAGACATACATTAGGTTACAATGAGAACGCCAGTGTTACCCTTAAACGGAGAATTCCAACGAAAAGACATCTCTCCTCCAGGAGTTAATGATTAGTTGTGAACACACGCTGTTCCACAAGTTGTAGGCGGCTGACGTGCTCATCTGGAAGTCTAACATCCAAGGGCGAGACTCCTCCAGTCAGAATGTGCCTGCGGCTCCAGTATTCCATTTCCTAGGCCGTCATTCTGGATTCCACGGGAGACCTTTTAATAAAGTTATTTAATTACAACGTGTGTGCCAATTTAGCAAGGCAATTTCTAGGAACGCTTCCGAATGAAAGGATCAGCGGTTTTTGTAATAGTCCTCAGCGGATGCTCCAAATATTAATCTCCATTCGGAGAATTTAATATTTAATAATTAAAAGTCTGGTTTGAAAGGCAGTTTCAATATGTGCGTGGGTGTGTTGTAATAAGAGAAGTGCTAAATTTTATTTTAACTGATTAATTCTTATTTACAAAAATTTGTAATTTAATTACCTCATATAATATAACTCATTGTTAGCCAATAAACTAAAAAACATGTGCAAGGACAATATTTAGAAATTATGGAAATAAAATAAAAAATATCTTCAATTATACTCGTATTAAAGGCAAAATAAAAGAAAACGGAACAATATACAGAAAAGAATGTTCAGATTTTAATAAAAGTTGTATAGAATAATAGGGACAGTTTCTGAAAAAAAATAACTTGTAAAGCAACATGCTAAAAACAATGATGTTCTGTTCAAAAAAAGTGTTATAATTCCTATGAAATTCCAAATATTTCTTATCTTTGAATGCCAACGGTCGCCTCCAACAGCATTGCATATTTATGATTATACCGTACACTCATTTCCATATATAAATAACTAAAAGACTTTTGAAAATAAATCTATATACAAATTTATTACACCTTATTGGATACCTTTCGGAGCCTTAACAGCCCATAAAGCATTTCTCGATAAAGAAGAAAACGGCTGTTTTATGTTTTGACCCGTAAATGGAAATTCTTTCATGCCGTAAGGTTTATGATAGACAAATCCTCAAGTTCGTCCTGGAAGTAGTAAAGAGTATCCAGTAGATGTTATAAACCTTTCTCCAGTACCTATGACGGAAGCCTTGGATTCCAGACTTGTAAAATCTCCAAGATCCCGATCATCTCATCTGGAAAGATATTGGTGCTAAAATATTTCTCATTCACCTTATATTACTAGACTTACTGGCTGTCCTTAGTTTTTCTTTTGTTTCATTCTTGTCACCTTTTATTTTAATTTTACATATATTATACCAAATCGGTTTGGAGTTAACAATAAAAGTATACACGTATTAGTTATACTTGTAGATAATATTTGTTCTTTAGAGCAATTGATTATACTTAGAACTGCCTTATTGTTATTTTGGTATCAAACTACAGTTCTACTTCCAAGTGGTAGATGGAAAGAAAAAAAATTGAACTCGCACAGGAAGTCGGAATTCTATAATTTTATTTAATATGAGATCATAAAAGTAATGCCGACGATTGTAACAACAAAAAAGAAAACTATTAATTTCACGATACAGGACACACTGGAAGAAAATAGGTGCTCTAAGCAGTTTTGGGTAAAAATGCTTTAGGGAACCTTTTTGTTTCCGAGAGACGTGTCAGATGTATCAGCTAATTAATGTATTTGAAAAATACTTGGATTCCAGTGCTGTAGAATGAATTTCAAAAATATTTCTGAGCTTGTTTTAAACTTCGCTGCTGGGAACTCAGGTGTGGCGTATCTCCAGCGGTGTCTTTGCCGTTTCTCTGGTGTAACAGCCGGCTTCTTCAGGAGTTTAGATTTGGGACAACGCACGAACGATTAAAAAAAAATGATTTTTTTTTTTTTAGATCCACTAGTATTAATACCATACCGTTTCCCTATGGATTTTATTTTAAGACACTGAAGTCACTTGCATTTAATATCCATTTAATATCTCTACGAGTCTGCGGTATTACAGACATCTGACTCTGTGGTAGTGGCCAATATAGCAAATAGCCGTTAAACCCAAACGGTCAACCCGTCATCAGCAATGTATAGAACGATGATAGAACCTCCAAAGTGTGAAGGTTAGTGCCAAAGGATCCCCAAAATGGGTCACTGAGTCTAAAAACCCACTAAAATATATGACTGGGCATATGGATCGTCTAAAATAGGTGACTGGGCATAAGGACTCTCTAAAATTGGTTCCTGGGCCTAATGACTCTAAAATAGTTCGCAGGGTCTTAGGACCCTCTAATATAAGTGACTGGGCATAACGACCCTCCAAAATAGGTGACTGGGCATATGGTCCCTCTAAAATTGGTTCTTGGGCATAAGGACTCACTAAAATTGGTGCCTGGGCCTAATGGTCCTCTAAAATAGGTGCCTGGGCCTAAGGATCCTGTAAAATAAGTGACTGGGCATAAAGATTCCCTAAAATAGGTGACTAGGGATAAGGAGTCTCTAAAATAGGTTCCAGGGCATAAGGACTCTCTACAATTTGGTGACTGGGCATAACGACCCTCCAAAATAGGTGAATGGGCATAAGGACTCTCTTAAATTGGTTCCAGGGCATAAGGACTCTCTACAATTTGGTGACTGGGCATAAGGACTCTCTAAAATTGGTTCCTGGGCCTAATGGTCCTGTAAAATAAGTGACTGGGCCTAATGACCCTCTAAAATAGGTCGCAGGGTCTTAGGACCCTCCAAAATAGGTGACTGGGCATAACGACCCTCCAAAATAGTTGACTGGGCATAATGCCCCTCTAAAATTGGTGAATGGGCATAAGGACAATTTATGCACCTGCGTAGAAATTTGACTTACAATTTCCAGTAATTATATTTACGTTGAAAACAAAGTCACACTTCGGGATCATGAGTAGTTGAGTGACCCTTTGAATGGGTCTAGAATCTCTAGGTATACTGCTATGTTGGAGATAAAAACATTTTCTAGAACTATTCGTAGTTGCTCCGTTCACCACGAACAAGTGACGAGAAGAGCGTATGTATAAATATGAGGGAACTGTACATTTGTCAATAATGGTAAGTCCAATTGTTTCAATAAAAGGCTGGTATTTTCACAGGGTGAAATGTCTATGGTAAGGTTGCAAAAGGTTTCTTTAATTGTGAGGGAGGTACTCGTTCTTGAACAACGCTTAGATTAGTAAAGAAGAATAGAACCATATCTCCGGATGCTAAATTCTGTACCATCCTGGTACATCATTACTACTTTAGTTCAGGGTTTTCTTAAGGGGAATTTCAGAGTTGTCTATGCTGTCTTGTGAGACATCCTACATTTTTGGGTAAACTGATTTCTCGACCGATTGGCGTGGCCATGTAAATCAGAAACTTTTTCGGATCAGAGCTTAGAAAGTAAATTACTCTTGGATAGGACATTAATGGCGAGGTTACACCCCGAAGGGTGGTCCGGCGTGGGCTGACCAGTAAGACATAAATAAGACGTCGTAGCTCCGCACATACATTATGCATGTGACTCTCTAATCCTACTTGTATTTGTGCCCTGTATTAGCACCGCGGGTACTTACAACACATCCAGGGATCCTCTCCCAGCAGATCTAATTCAATTATTTCATTAAGGCATCAGCTGTAATTTGTTGCCCCCAGCTACACACTTCAGTAGATACTTCACTCCTTGCTAGCAATTAATTCCAATCCTTCTGTAAGGAGTGCGTAGTTTCTTGGGTTGCCAACAACTATTACTTTCCCTTCGTTAGGGAATTTCCACCTAAAACACTGATATTTCTCGAAGGATGACCAGCGATCGAAGAAAGAAGAGTAAGCGCTTCCGTCTATACCTGTGCAGTTATTACTTCTTCACTGGAAGCTGGGTGGTAGAGGAATGAATTAATATTGATGTACAAAGTAGGCCTTTTTTCAGCTGAAATGCGTTTTTTAAGTCATAGTGCACTTTCAGAGCATCAGCTCCATCTTCAGTGGCTGTTGACATAAACAAATAACATATGAAAATCAAGAAACCTACTGCATTTAAATTATTCAACAAATATAAAAACAACTGTTGCCTAAAAATAACGAAAAACAAATTAAAATACATCTTAATGGTCAAAAACTAAAACTAAAATACTACATAAATATCACAGAAAAATGAGGGACTGTCATTACTTAAAAATATACACTTAGTGTCCCAAAATAATAATAACTAAGCTATTAGCACTCATAGTAATTGATCCGTGCTCAAAATTAAAACGACCCAAATTCTTATCACTTCCTTTCTAAATGGTTTTCATGGGGGGGGGGGGCACAAAACCTATACTTTCTTCATGCAATATTAATTTTGAAAAATATTTCAAACTAGTTCACAGTCAGTATCATTTTGATACAGTTGACCATTTTCAAATATGTAATCAGGAATCCAGATCTATGTTTATATTGCGCCGGTCTTAACATGGATTATTATCATTAACTAAAAGGTTTGATTTCTATATGGGGAGGAGGGGGTATATAAATATATATTAAATGATTTATTAGATATACACTATTAAAGTAAATTCGAAATTATGCATTTTTTAATTATAAATTAGTATTCAAATATCTAATAATGATCATTTCAGGTAAGAAATCGTATCAAAATTTCATTGATATCGTTTAGAAGCTCCTATAGAAAATCTTGTTAGGTATATGAAACCCCAGGTTAGAGTGTCTAAGTGATTCATTAATTAACTTCAGTGATAGTATTTTTAATAACATAAACACAGTCCTTTTATTCTTATTTGTGTATTAATTACTTATTTTTCTTGCCAATGTTCTAAAAATTTCTGATTTTTCAGTAGTGAATCTCTTGACCATGGTTTGTTCGTAATCATGAGAACTCCTTAAAGGAGTTGTATTATTTTATGGGTTGTCGTGTGCATATTTACAAAAATGACATTTTCCTTTTTCTGAACCGAGACTGTATTATTTACTTGTAACACTGGGATGACTGAAATCTGCCTTTAAATGATGCCATTTCAAGAGCTGTAACAGAAGTCGTTCAAGACGATAAAAATGTCATGATTTTCATTTTCATGTGCATTTGATAGGAGGATATGCGATTGTACAAGTGGTTTTCCTTCGCAAGCTCATGAGGAATCTCACAGTTTATGGGAACATTTATTCCTGTTGACTATGGTACAATTGAGACGGAAGGGAGTATGTGTTGTTAGGAGCCTATAAAGCACAGTATACACACTGTAATTACTTTATGCCGCCATATCTGGGAGAATTGGTTATTGCTTCTGGCTGAGTTTATTGGGGGTCCGAGAGCCGGGCTTAGGGTGATAAATACCGGAGTACTAGCAATTCTGCTTATATTTGCCCACTCCTCCCCCTATTTGCATAAGTATACTTTATGGGAATCAGATAGTATTTGTTTACACCCTCCTCCCTATGAAGGGCCGGCTCCTGATTTTACCATCTTGCCGGCCGACTGTTGGCCACTCACCCTCGCCTATGAGTCATTAGTTGGAGAGGTTTGGAACTAATACTCCATCTTATGAATGGAAACCCTTTGATTCAAAGGGTTTATTGATATTTACTCAAACGTCTTTACAATGGAAACCCCTCAATCAGTATGATTTACACAAAAATTAATGATATTGGTTTTCGCTCTTCACTAGGCAGTATTGTTAGCCCAAGGATTTCCAAATCGAAGCTCAATAAACAAACAACCCATATTAAAAGAATATTGGAAGAATACAATATTATCTCAGTGCAATAACATTCTGTTTAATATAATATCGAATTCGCTCAATATTATTATTTATTTAATGTAAATAGAAACCGTAAAACACAATTATAATGAAAAAAAAATGTAACTCTTATAAGTTGTCTTATGTTTGTACCACGTATAACAATCGTCTATGACTAGTCAGTGTAAATACTCAAGATTGAGCAATGAGTAGACGGCCTTTTCTTGATAGCATATTTTCTTCTATACTTATTTTATTTTTATATCTATATAATTTCTAATTTGATTATTTATTTGTATTTTGTTTTCTATTTCACTGCATTTACTTATGTTATACTTCATTATTTAGTTCTTAGCAGATTATTGCAACAAAAGAAATGAGTTATTGAGGTCATATTCATGACGCGATTTTCAAAAAAATAAATATATATATAAAATTGTAACCTCTGTCTGTCCATTGATTTTTTTCGCGAAATTTCACGATAACTTTTTGTTTCACATGTCATAGACACCATACCTCCTGCAATTTGTTTCTTTGGTGTCTGTTTGTTTGTTTATTTGTTACCTTTTCACGCATAAACGGCTGAACCGAATTTTATGATACTTGGTATGTATATTACTACTAACCCAACTTAGACTTTAGGCTACGTTAATAATCTCTGAAACGAACAGGAGTGGGGGTTATAAGGGAAGCCTGAAATTAAAAATAGCGATATTTCGTTTCCTATTGGTTTTTCGGCAAATATGAACATAGCAAACGTTGTTCACTTTATTATTTACAGTAACTTTTGTTATATACATTTTTTTCGTAGACCGAATTATAAACGAGATATACGCTAAAACCTATATTGGAAGTGAAGAAGTTTATTTGGCACAAAAAACTCAACCGAACTAAATAAAACTCGGTATGTGTATTAGCACTAACGCCTTTCTTATAATAAGCCATACTAACATTTCTAGGGACGGGCAGGAGTGGGGGTTATAAGGGAGGCCTGAAATTAAATATAGTGATATTTCGATTCCTATTGGGGTTTCGGCAAATGTGCACTAACAAAAGTTGTTTATTTTGATATTTAGAGAAACTTTTGTTATATACACTATCGTCGTATACCGAAGTATAAAGGCGTTATATGCTAAAAATTTTAGCGGGAGTCAACAATTTTATTTGGCACAAAAGACTCAACCGAACTAAATAAAACACTCGGTATGTGTATTAGCACTAACGCCATCTTTATTATAAGCAATACTAACATTTCTATGGAAGGGCAGGAGTGGGGGTTATAAGGGTGGCCTGAAATTAAAAATAGTGATATTTCGTTTCCTATTGTGGTTTCGGCAGATATGGAAATAACCAAAGTTGTTTTTTTTGTTATTTAGAGAAATCGGCTCAACAATTTTTCAATATGAACTACCAGGTACCTCACCTGGAAAAATTAATCCAAATTATAATATATTATTATAATATTTCGTCCTTAATAATTTAAATCTATGCATAATGCACAGGAAACGGGAAATATGACAATATGGAGGGCAGTGAATTCTTACATAAAAAATTAATTTTATTATTAACAAATCCACAACAACGACGGGTATAAACCCTAAACACTGGGATGAGTAAATATCAAAATAGTGTGGAAAGTAAAGCCTTGCCAAAAAAATACCATCAACATCCAGCCTCAAATGAATTCCCGGGTGAAGCCGGGCATCTGAGCAAGTATTTATTTCTGTTGAATTAATATTTAATCGTTTTATTTTTTTAAAAAAAAGAACAAATTCGTCAAGTGAAATAGGACCAATGGGAGTGTAGAATTTCGAAAATTCGAAATATCTCCGTCACTATATGTCGGATCGGAAAATTGTATATAACTAGTTCTATAGGAAATTAAATGGTCATTAAATGTTGTTCGAATATTTTTTCTGTATCATGAATATTAACAGAGATACTTGGATTTTAGTTTACCACTTTCAGTAAACCCCCACTCCTACTCACGTCGTATTAATAATATGCTGTTATATTATGAAGCACTTCATTACATTGTTAAATACCATATATGTTCTTCATTGAACTTTTACTTCCTAAGATAAATGCAATACGTTCTGATGACCCCCCCCCCATTCTTTCTATTGTTCTTGAATTTCTAAAATTTGAGTGATTGATATTAAAATTATTCTGATTCATTATAAATTACAGCACTTGCTATAGTAAATAGTTTTCAATAAAATGAATATATTCAGATATATTTTATTAATTGTTTTTCTTTCCGGTTTAGAATATTTTTATCTTACTCTGGCCTGCGAGGTTGGCTGGCCTGTTTGCCTACAATTCAGACGATTTCCAGTCTAGAGATTATGAACTTGTAAATTGACTGAAGGATATCTCATTACCGTTTGTATAGCTTAATATTCACGGTGGTGTTACCAGTATGTAGATTTATCTATTGTAAACTTTCCCGCGGGAAATCACTAAGGTTACGCAGCCCCTGCAGGTACATGGTCGTTTATAGTGTTTATTTGTTGATTTTAATATTGCAAAGAATATTCGTTAATAACAAATCGTTCAATTTAAATGCCTTTAAAATGGCATTTCATTAAATATGTTTGTATTATTGTTAGTTTTAATATATTTTTTTGGATTATGTTTATAATATATGCGGGGTATGTCGCTCATCTATGCATGCCAAAGAGGATAATGATAGCTCCCAGAAGTGAATATACCAGATCTAATCAAACTGATCAGGACTAAAAGTCCGTCACGCAGGGGCAGAGTAAACTAAGCAGATTTCCCACGTGAAGTTTTACAATAGAGAAATTTCACGAGAGCCGAGCAGTCAAGGAAACGGCCGAACTTCTTTTAGCGTGGAAGTCACTCTCGTCCGTTAGCCGCCCAGATTTAATAAAAATGCAAATATCTCGGTTAATATTCATGATAGACAATAAATGTATATAACAATATTTATAGTAAATGTAATTTGCATTAAGATTCATTCTGTACAATGTTTCGATCCGACGTATAGTAACGGAGATATTTCGAATTTATAGGATCGATGGACATTTGAAGAAAAATTCCGAAAATTCAGTCGAGTACGACCTCAATAGCTGATTTCCCTTCAGGGAAATCTGCTAAAACGAAAACCACCTGATTTGGATAGCACTTATAAAAATCTACTAACCCAGGCCAACTAACTCATTGGCACTTTTGACTGGCTTGAAGAAGGTGCCCTCACATCGAAGGCGCGCTTGCCGGCTGTACTCGATCACCATCCAGTGACAACGGTCTCCACCGACAGGTATGACAACAAAATAATGGATTGCTTCCATCAGATAAAAGAACCCTCAGAAAAAAGCCAATTATAGCATTGCTTTCGGCAATCCGTTATAACTAATATAAATGCTATATTTACGTTTTTAGGTACAAAATCAATTTTTATTTGTGTTCGATGCTTGAGTCAAACGGAAGTGAGTAGTAAGTTAGTGCTAATAAAACGTAGGATATCCCGTGAAAAAAACCACACATTAACTAACCAAATATCATGGTTGTTGTTTCTAGTTGTCTATTTACAGCCTAGACACTTTTTTGTTATATGGCATATTTTCTATTTAAACGAAAATGCTTGGAATAAATTACCATCAGAAGCCTCACTAATATATTCCTCGTAGGATGAGGTATGTTTCATGACCGACTTCTAAAGCTGTTCATCAACTTTCCATTTCTAGTGCCGGAGTAGTTTTAAAAAAAAAAACAACAGGAAAACTAAAGTGAAAGTGAGACAATGAATACAGAGCAGGCTTTTCCTAAGAGCGCGACATAAAAGCAACATAAAAGTGAGGAGTGAGTGCTCTAAATGCATAAAACAGCTGTAGAAACCGTACTTGTCCCCCCACGATCCGTTTCTGCCCTACACTTTATTCACTGGCCCCAATAACCAAGACTATGTTTCGGGATAAGATAGGAAGTATTAATTGTTTAGGTCTTCCTGTAAGTATTTTTAAAGATATGAAACTTACTAATAAGCTGAAATAGATGGTGTTTATATTATTTCATAAACACATCGACGTTCATTAATATTCCTTTTAAAAGCAATATTACACTACAGTGTTGATCTATCGACAGGATGTACCTGCTGTGTTGTTCCCGAGAACAACAGAAATTCCTCACTTCTTCCTCCACAACAAGTATTTGGAAGGGTGAGGATTGCAGGTACTCCACTCTGGGTCGTAATTGTTAGAAAGCCATCCCTGTGTAGCCCGTTGTTAAGCATTGGTCACTTCGAGTATTTAACTGTAACCAGCATCAATCCAACGTCTAATGTCTAAGCATTAATAATATTTAAGCAATTCGCATCTCTATGTAAGTCCGTCTCGCAGATTTCCCACGTGAAACTATACAATAGAGGAATCTCCATATGAGTGCCGAACAGTTACGGAAACAGCCGAACTAGCTTTCGGCGGAAACTAATAGAAGGGACCATAGCTCGTCCGTTAACTTAATAAAAATACAAACATCTTGGTTAATATTTAAGATAGAGAATAAATGTAAATAACAATATTTATAGTAAATTTAATTTTCAATAAGATTACTTCTATACAATGTTTCGATCCGACATATAGTAACGGAGATATTTCGAATTTTCGAAAATCCCCCATTTAAACCCCCCCCCCTCCCACTGGTCGGATTTCATCAATTAACGAACTTCATCTTTTTTTTTTACATAAAACGATTAAATACTGAGTTTGGTGACGATTAAACAAAAATTGTGACCGCTAGAGCGGTAACAGACAAAGATATAGTTTTGAACGGACCTCATTTTTGTCATCTCCTGGGTAGGATCGATGGACATTTGAAGAAATTTTTCGAAAATCGCGTCATGAGTACGACCTCAATGCCTGATTTCCCTTAAGGGAAGTCTGCTAATACAAAACAATACAAAAGCGATAAGCATAGGATTATTTACAACCATAAAAAAAATGCGATGGGGATAGGAAGACCAAAATTAAAACTTTTCACGCCATGAGTAATTGTCATCAAAAGCTTAATAGAATACATTGACTCATATTACTTAAGTATCATTGCCGTAAACGTATTTTTATGACAACTAATCATGGTTAAATTTGAGACAGGTGAAATAAGTATATTCAACAAATTGACACGCAACCTCGTGCTGATCAAAAAGGAGATATTTTATAGCTATACGGCTTGAGTATCTTCTTTTAAATGGCTATCATACTAATTATATATCTATACAGAAACTTATTAAAGATAATTTTCAATGATCCTGTAGTCTTTAAGTTTTTTTTCCCCACCTTTCCTTTTTTATGACATAAATGGTTTGACTATTACAAAACCTCTTTAACAATAATGATATTCAGAAAATGGCTTCAATAATTTCTGTCATTACCTTTCCCTTGTTAAATTATTAAAAGACCATCTTAGAGTTAAGGATAATACACTAAACGACAACTATCAGACAATCATGAAATGATTGGTCAGATTGAGTGTCAATTTCATAGATTGCAGAGTCACAAACGTCCGATCTTTCAATTTTTAGCAGATTTCCCTTAAGGGAAATCAGCTCTTGAGGTCGTACTCATGACGCGATTTTCGAAAAATTTCTTCAAATGTTCATCGATCCTACCCAGGAGATGATGAAAATGAGGTCCGTTCAAATTTATATAAATATATATATATATATATATATATATATATATATATATATATATATATATATATTTGTCTGTTAACGCTCTAGAGGCCGCAATTTTTGTTTGATCGTTACCAAACTCGATATTTTAACGTTTTATGCAAAAAGACAGATCAAGTTCGTTAATGGCTGAAATCAGACCAGTGGGAGGGGGTTTAAAGGGGGATTTTCGAAAATTTGAAATATCTCCGTTACCATACGTCGGATCAAAAAATTGTATTGAACCAATCTTATTGTAAATTAAATTTACAATAAATATTGTTCTATGCATTTATTCTCTATCTTGAATACTAACTGAGATATTTGCATTTTTATTAATTGTGGGCCGATAACGGACTGAATTTCCCGTAACACTTCGGCTCTCGTATGGAGATTTCTCTATTGTATAACTTCACGTGGGAAATCTGCTTAGTTTACGCAGCCCCTGCGTGACGGATTTTCTAATAAATTCAGAAGACTTTAGAGAATCACAGATATCTCAGATGGACCAAAGAGCAAAATTGATTAAAAACGAAAGCCAAAATTTCCTCACGTAAGTGATTTGTTATATGGCGTCGTCTGAATATTTTTTTCTCTACGTATCCTTCAGTAAGAACTCCTATCTGAAGCAGTCTTGAGAACTAAGCTGGACGTTAGGTTTGTTTATTCATGCTGCTAGTTTCTAATAAAGTTATCCGGGACCTGTGATCTACCGATTACTAACTACTCTTTTCAAACAGGGAGGGTCTGAGGGTTTTATTTAGGGAACGATAAAAGTTAGCTAAGCCTTTAAGAAAGACTAGACTGGTACATATATACTTGGACATACATATACTTGTGTGAAATACATGTAACATGGTTTAGAAAATTTTAATGAAATACATTATTTATCTATCTATCAATCTAACGATCTATAAATATATATATATATATATATATATATATATATATATATATATATATATATTCGTGTTTTTCAGTATGTAAACATATTATATTTCGTGCATATTAACCAAAATTAGAAAATCGTATGAAGCGTTTTTATTGAATGCCTCATTTCCAATTCCATTTATCCTCCAATAATATTAGTATATTATAAAAAAGAATATTAGTGACCTATATTCTGAAAATTTGGTAGGTAACACTTTATAAATCGAAATTTATCCAAATTGATTTAGTTACTTACTCCACAAACATTCACAGAATCCTATTACAGTTTATAATTTTAAGTCGTTTATATATTCCTTTAGAATATATATATATATATATATATGTAAAATCTACGTTGTTTTGTGCTAATATGGATCAAAAGTTTGTGAAATTCAGGTTTCCATTGAAGCAAAGACAAGGTGAACAGCGTAATCATAACATATTTGAACCGTTTTAATGCCGTACGAAACGAAAAGGTAACTTGAAAATTTGAAATGTATTGAAAAATATTTTATTTTATTTATTTATTTGGAGCTTCGCAGCTGTGGCGATGTTGCTCTGGGAAAAAACTGTTATTGAAAAATAGACTAAACGTTTTTAAAATCTTAGATTTCAATATGACATAAATCCTTTCTTTAGGAAAATTCCCCAGGTGAGGATTACGTAAAATACTGCCGATTTGATTTATATACCGTTTGTAATGATATCCGTAATAACTGAGAAGTTGGATTATTACCTCATTTAATTGCTAATAGTTTTAGTTATTTTTTTTTACTTTTAACTATTATAAATTTATATTTAGTATTTAATATACATGCTTTGTTTTGCTGTTTTTTTTTATTTAAAAAAAAAAAATTAATTTATTTTTTATTAAAATTATTTTAAGTGAGTCGCCTTAGTTTTGGAGTACCCTTTGTAATGATATCAATAATAACTGAGAAGTACGTTTATTATTACTCATGCCTAGTTAGTTACCTTAGTTCTTTTAATTGTTAAAAGTTTTAGTTCATTTTTGTACATTTAACTATTATATATTTATATTTAGTATTTAATATGTATGCTTAGTTTTCCTTTTTTGTTTGTTTGTTGTTTTTTTTTTTTTTTTTCATTTAGTTATATTGATTTTTTTTTTTATTATTTCTAGTGAGTCGTCTTATTTTCGGAATCCTAAATAAATAAAATAGATGCCTATATAAACATTTTTTGTATATTTAGAACGATCTTTCTGTCTACTTTTGGAATCTGCCTGCGTAATAAACGCGCACTGAGAGCAGTAACATGCCACAATATAATGGGCCTTGTAATGAGTTTTATTACTGAACGGTTGGAAAAGTTTTATTACTACCGTTATCTCTCCATAATTTGATCTAATTAACCAATAATCATTAAAGCCAATTAAAACAATCAATTATGTTAAACACAGACTTCATGCTAAAGGCCAATTTAAGACAAAATTTTAAACTGATAATGATTAGTCCCTTTCAGTCATTAAAAAAAATCTACAATTTCCTCTTAGAATGGTAGGTAATTCCACTACGAAATACCAGATAGGTTATAAAAGTCTCAATTAGGATTAGTACTCTAATAATAATAATAGTAACTGCTCCTAAAAGTTTTTATGTTTGCGAAGGACATTAGCCATTACGGATTAAGGAACTGTCAAAATAGGTAATGGAATGATGTTTTATGACCACCTTAGTTAAAACTAATAATCCAGCATAAGGTTGCAATCTGTAATACTTCATGTGGTCCAGGCTGTTATAAATTATATTGTTTTCATATTATTATTTATTTTACGTCATCTTTTAGCTGATGTGGCTAGTTGGGACGGGTTGTTTGTAGGTTACCTCCCTTTTCTAGCCAGGGTGGGACTTAGGATTTTATTTAATGAGCTCGTCGCTAAATAAATTCCTATTGCACAGGTGGCAATTGAACACGCCACTCTTGGTTTACAATGTGAGATTAGGGCTAACGCTTAAACTAAAGTTGATAACCTAAGCCCCACCCCATAAAAAAATTAATATAATCAATAAAAATATTTTTTTTTAAAAATATTTGGCTTAATTTTATAAAAATCGTATTCCTTTAGAATAAGTATGCCTCTTTTTTTTTTTTTTTTTTTTTTTTTTTTTTTACCCCTTAATGTCCCATAAACTCAAAAATGACTTGAAATGAAAATTGTTTTAAAACATATTTTTTGCGTTCTTAATAAGTAGAATATATTGGGTTATACATTTTTTTCCCCTGAATAAAAATATTATATGGTGTCTTTAAGTAAACTTTGACCAGTTGTCCTCAAACAATAGTGGTGTTTTTAAGTACAATTTGGCCAATCACAAAAAATCAAGGGTGGTGTCTGTAAGTTAGGTTAATAATCTTAAGTTATGTTAATAGTTTTAATAATTTATTTGGTAATAAAAGAAACAAGTTGTAAACAAAAAATAAGTATATTGTTAAACCTTCCCTTCTCCATGAAATTCAAGAAACAGGGACTTTCACGGGAGATGGAATGATATTAGAAATAACTCACCTAATACTTGAGTTACCTAAAAATGCATAGAGCAACAATTTTAGAAAATCAAAACTTTAACGAGATTGGTTTTATAACATAATAATGATCCGACTCATAATAAACATGACATTTTTAATTTTCCATTCCCTCCCCCCTCTAAGCTACCACTATTCCAGGTCCGTTTTCAGCCAAAAACAAATATGATCTTTGCTGTTGACTGAAACAACTAAATATCAAGTATGTAATACATCAAAGTGATATTTCCGAGACAAGAAGATAAAATCTTAATTGATAACATAATCATATGAGGTGTTTGCACAAAGTAAAAGTTAAAACAATATCTTCTTGTGTAGTTCAAAATATAACTCCATACAATCCTATGTTCATTCCAATGCGGGTATTGTCAATGGACAACTTCCCACCTCAAGTCAATAATCAAGCCAATTGTAATTACCATATATACCATTTGCTTGTAATATTTATATATTGTTGCAAATCAAAGAAAATATATATATATATATATATATATATATATATATAAACAAAACCCTGTAAACCTCCCTCACACTGGTCCCAATACTGCTATTTACGAGCTTGACCTTCCTTTTTACAGAAAAGGATTAAATATGGAGTTTGGTAACTATCAAACAAAAATTGCGACCGCTAGAACGTTAGCAGGCAAATATATATATATATATATATATAATTTTGAACGGACCTCATTTTCGTCATCTTCTGGGTACGATGAAAGAGCTTATTGTTAATATGACATGAGTAGGAGGGGGGGGGGGTTACAAACGGCGGAAAACTAAACAAATACAAATATCTTGGTTAATAATAAAGATAGCAAAAAACGTACGTAATAACATTTATAGAACATTACATTTTCAACAAGATTGGCTCTATACCCTTTTTCGATCCGACGGAATAACGGAGATATTAAGAAATTTCGAAATTCCTCCTTTAACCCCCCCCCCCGCTTTTATTATTTTGCTAACAACAAAAGTCCGTCACGCAGGGGCTGCGTAAACTAAGCAGATTTCCCACGTGACGTTTTACAATAGAGAAATCTGCCTATTCCTCTGCCTAAAACCTCTAAACTTATTCATGAGGGACGAATAGTTACCGAAACGGCCGCCTGACCTCTCGGCGGAAAGTCCGAACATAGCCGACCACACGCAGAATACAAATGCAAATATCTCGGTTAATATTCAAGATACAGAATAAATGGAACAATATTTATAGTAAATTTAATTTGCAATAAGATTTATTCTATACAATTTTTCGACCCGACGCATAATAACGGAGATATTTTGAATTTTCAAAAATCCCCCCCTCTAACCCCCCCCCCTCCCACTGGCCCGATTTCAGCCATTAACGAACTTGATCTTCCTTTTTACATAAAACGATTAAATTCAGAGTTTGGTAACGATCAAACAAAAATTGCGACCGCTAGAGCGTTAACAGACAAATATATATATATATATATATATATATATAATTTTGAACGGACCTCATTTTCGTCATCTCCTGCGTAGGATCGATGGACATTTGAGGAAATTTTTCGAAACTCGCATCATGAGGGAAATCTGCTAAAATTCGGATCTACTGGTCGGATTTCCGCACTTAACGAACTAGATCTTTATTTTTACATAAAACGTTTAAATATCGAGTTTGGCAACGATCAAACCAAAATTGCGACCGCTAGAGCGTTAACAGACAAATAATATATATTAAGTTTTGAACTGACCTTATTTTCGTCATCTCCTGGGTAGGATCGATGAACATTTAAAGATATTTTTCGAAAATCGCGTCATGAGTACAATAGCTTGTTTCCCTTATGGAAAATCTGCTAAAAAAAGGTATTTTTGAAACAGGCTTGCCCATAACTCTAGTTTGGAGGGTAGTGACCTCTAGCGGACCAGCTAACTGCTGACTCCTAGAGAGAGAGGGCGGCTAGAGCAGAAGAAGAGCCAGCCGAGGGGAAACATTCCCTAGGAACGAGTGACGCAATGACCCTTGGCTCATTAAACATGTCTAATTCAATCTCACGCAAGATGGAAGCCTGCTTAGTTGTGACTTAATTACTCTCCTTCATTCTTACAAACTGGTTTATAGGGGTAGTTTATTATACTTCTGTTTCCAGTCTCTTGGCACGTTACCATAGCAGTAAAACTAATTTTTGCTTGAATTCGTACTAAAGTAATTAATGAAAGGAGTAGAAAAAGTTAAAAACTTTCCCCTCTCTTGACTCTGCAGGTTGCCAAAGAACATACTTTATATCTATTTTAAGCAAAACTGTAAACAGAATTTTAACTCTGAAAACTCATCAGGGTTTGCCATGGACGGACATTATTATGCTGACATTATAATTAATCCTTTTTCCCTACATAATGAATCCTTGTAAGCTTGAAGTCCACTATCAACATCTCAGTAAGGTAAGTGGAGCTGCATTAAATTTGTGGTACGCATAAGTACTCATAATAAAGAGTTCAATAAGGATAGATATGCTCCTGAAACATCTGCCCAAATTCCCAATTCTGTCTAATGCCTTTATTATTAGACTGTCTGAAGCAAAAACCACTGCTTTTTTTATTATTTTTTTTTTTAGATTTTTCCTCTACATAGTAACCCGATGTGGAGGGGTTTAATTTTTCTGCACATACCATGCGTACTTGCATTATATGTACAATTTATCAAAACTTCTAACAATTTTTATATAAATATATATATATATATATATATATATATATATACATATTAAAAGATGTAAATAGAAACTTGAAAATGAAATTTTACAAAACTCATTAAATATTAGCAATTAAGGACTGGATAGGGTATATGAATGTTTAACTGTCTTTGTAAGTCTTTAGCCAATCTACATTCATAAATCAAGTGAGTGAATGTCTGTTCCGGTTAACTGTCGCATTTACAAATATTTTAGTCAGTAAGTTTGAATCTGCATAAGTAAGAGTTTGTACCCGTACATCCGTGGCCAGCTAGTAATTGTGTTAGAAAAAATGTACGTTATGATAGTGAGATATTGGTTTTTAAAATAGGGATAAATTATTTTAGATGAAATCCTTCCATCTGTTTGGTTCCACAGCTGTTGCCACAAATTAACACTTTTATCTCATATTAAAGATCCTAAACACGGTTGGTACGGTGTGAATATATTTTCTAGATATTGTAAATTTAGGTGCGGACAAGATTCTCTTAGTGTTACTTTAAGACCTAGCTATTATTATTTTAGCCTTAGTTGCAAAAAGTGGACGTCAATAAATAATTTTAATTTTATATTATTATTTAATAATAATAGCGTATCACATATTCCACAGCCCATTCAAAATACAGCTAAAAGTTCTAGAATGTTTCCAATTTTAGTAAAAAACTATTATTGAAAATATCTCTTAAACATATTCCTGCAAACTGCCTGGTTAAAATGTCCTACCTCGAATATTGAGTGGGTTTTGTTTTATTTTTCGCACTTTCAAAGAACCCACTCCTAATAGGATTTTGACGTTAAGCTATTTTATTACTGTGCTCCATTTGTCCTGTTCTGTTTACATTATTTTCATTACTGTAAGAAAATTAGCATCACTGTACTTTACCAGAGCCTGCTCCAATAGATGGAAAACTGTGTAAGCCTGTTTGGCCTACTATAAACTTTTAGTGGATGGTACCATAGAAAGATGTTTTTCAAATTAATTGATTTGTTTGTTCATTTTAATATTCTTAAATGGTAGAGATCACCACTGTGGAAACTATGAGTAATGTACCTGAAGCAAAAGTTATTATCTGAAAAGATTCTGTTTTTTATCCTTAACTTCCCCTTTCACATTTGAGTTTTATTTTCTTAATCATATAGTATCCTCAAATCTTGAGCTGAAACATTATGAAGAAAAAATTTCCCAAAAATATCTTCAAGCTCACTACTTCAGTTGAAGTTGGTATAATATTTCTTGTTAATTCCATGGACAGCATCGACATAAGATGCAAGTTGAACTGAGTGTACAAGATACAAAACCATAATGATTTTACGTTTACAAGCTCACTGGAAAAAAATGAATAGCAGGCTGTGAAACTTTATCATTAAAAACAAATTGAGAAGCCATTCCTTTTTTATTTTATTTTTTCTTTTGGTTGTGATTAATTTAAATTCAATAATGCGATTTATATATTCAGTCATCATGAGGTCCTCTCCAGTTCCAACATCCACCCCCTAACTTGTTCTAATGAATTTCATCTCCAGGTCGCATAAGAACTGAAGAATATTTTCACTGAGAGGTATAATTTAGCAAGTTTATATTCTATGTTAATTTAAAATTAATAAACAAGCTATAATTAGCCGGTTGTTTTGAAATTTCATTATTAAAAACCGAATACCGGTCTTCATCGTCTTCGTATATTTATTTTGTATCGTAAACCGATTCATTTTCCATTTAGAGAGATTTTATCAGCAAAGTTGTCAGTGTATTGGAATTTTGATTACCTTTTGATTGCAGTGGCTCCCGAGATCACTCCCATGACTTGTAAGACTGCATTGGATTCCACATTACATCATGTGTTCGTCGTTCGTTTAGAATACTATGACCTGTTTTGTATTTTAAGTTCGAAAAGTATAACCTTGAGAGATGACAAAAACATAGTTTTCTCAGTATAAAATATAGATTTGTGAAATGTAGTAAATTGATGCCTTAATGATATGGATTGTTTTTTTCTTAACTTTTTACAAAGAGGGCCAATTCATGGAAACTTCTATTGAAGGAATGCGCTTTAGAATGCAAATTTGTAATTTCTAAATCATATAATTACATTATACAACTGTAGTGTAGAGTTGTTCGTACGTTGTTGCTTATCGTCGTGTAGTTACTGAGAAATTACTTGCATACTACATCCTTATTTTCTTATTCTCTTGTAATAAGAAGCCTGTGCAAACAGGACTCAATTTGCTCTGTAATTTGGACTTGAAATCCTTATTGATAGCGATTTTTTTTTTAAAAATTAAAATCAAGCTTTGCTGAATCCTGAAAACTACAAAATGAAGACGCTTCGGTTAATATACCAGGGAGATGGAGTAATTCCCAACTTTTTATTTTGTCACAATTAAAATTCTACACGGAGGAGTCTTAAAGTTTCATCTAGTACAGCCCTGTTTAAATCAATATCTGGTCCAAGTTTGATCAATATTTAAGCTTAGTTCTACGATCGCTAAGGTGTGATGACTGAAATTGGGAGTTTACAAAAGGCTTAAAATTGAAAAAAAAATATTCGGTAAACATTGAAGGTAGAGAAAATACTTATAAAACATCATTCATTGAAAATTAAATTTGCAACAAGCTTGATTTGTACAATTTTTCGACCTGGCTCGTATTAATGGAGGTATTTCAAATTTTCAATGTTCCCGCTTTAAGCCCCTTGGTCATTTTAGAGAAATTAACGACGGTGACATATATATATGAGTACAACCTTAACAGCTGATTTCCCTTAAAGGAAATTTTCTAATTTTGGGTACTGGAACCTCTGTTAATTTGTATATGAGTCTGAAAGTATAATTCTCGTTTCGCTTTTCATTTTGTTTTCTTAAATGGAAAATTAAAATATTCAGCTATTTATTTGTTTTTTGACAATAACCTAAATCATCATTCGTCTATTCAGTTCAGCGTTTTATTTCCCTTTATTAATCATCTCCTAAAATAAGCTGTCTTCTCATTCGTACATTATTACATCAAAGGTAACTAATTATTGAAGAGGCTATAAAGCACAATGTTGCTTTAAGAGAAGATTTGTATGAATTATAATCTCTAAGCACGCAACGAATTAATCGTTTAGAATGGGCTAAAACCAAGAAAGCGCCCAATATATATTCATCTATCCTTTCAGCCGATGATTAAGATTTCGTCATTTGCATACGTATTCCTTTATACGAGCTCATGATTTATACCAAGTAATTTCATAAGTTCCTTCATGAATTTTTGGTCAGAGCACTTCCATTTTTCTTTCTTTGTCAATAGTTTTTTTTTCGTCATTCAAGGACTTCCTTAATGTCTAAACGATATGAATGATTGTCTTTTAGACAATCTTGTCAATTTGCCTCCCAAATATGCACATAAGAAGTATACTATAGCGACATGTGTGCGTGCACACTTCAAAATTCGCCGGGAGGGGGGAGGGGTATAAGCCATCTCTAAACGAGTAATCCTAAAAAATTCGACTTCTTTGTAACTTATTGTACAATGGCTATTTTTAAGGTTGAAGGAAAGACCATAACTCAAATTTGTAATTAAATGATTAAGATGTGTGTATATATATAGTTTCTGCTAAGTAGGTTGACTAGAACAATCTTCAATAAAATGCTAAATTATAAGTACAGCTGTCATTTGTAGTCAATGGCTCCAGAGGGTTTAAATTAATTTTTAACTTCATGTATATGTATCATTTTATATCCCTTGAACGCTCATCCAGCCTTCATTATATGTATTTTAACACCTATTCGAGTCTGCGATACTATTTTTCTTATTTTAATATTTATTTTCATCCCAAAATACGAATTCTATTATAGCTATTATGGTAGTAAGTAGTTTTCCTTGAGAAACAGATAATTTTAACTGTACAAATAAGTTGTTGCCATTTTTTGTAGTAAAGCACAAAGTTTTTATTCATGTATAATATGTGTGTTTCGATTGGTTTAAATTAAAAGAGTTTTTACTGTTCATATGTCACCTTATTGAAGTAGTCTATAAATATTCACTCATTTATTTTAGCAGATTTCCCTTAAGGGAAATAAGCTATTGAGGTCGTACTCATGACGCGATTTTCGAAAAATTTCTTCAAATGTCCATCGATCCTACCCAGGAGATGATGAAAATGAGGTCCGTTCAAAATTATATATATATATATATATATATATATATATATATATATATATATATATATATATATATCTGTTAGAGCTCTAGCGGTCGCAATTTTTGTTTGATCGTTACGAAACTCGATATTTAACCGTTTCATGTAAAAAGACAGATCAAGTTCGTTAATGGCTGAAATCGGACTCTGGGTTTAGAGGGGGGGATTTTCGAAAATTCATAATATCTCCGTTATTATGCACCGGATCGAAAAATTGTATAAAGGCAACCTTTTTGCAAATTAAATTTACTATAAATATTGTTATATATATTTATTCTCTATCTTGAATATTAACCGAGATATTTGCATTTTTATGAAGTCTGTAGTCGGGTATAGTTCGGATTAGGTCGGCCATTTTCGTAACTTCTCGGGTCAGGTGGGAGCTTCTTCTAACCTTACCTGTCGTTTCTAACCTTAACTTACCTTCGTTACTTTGTGAGATTTATAGAAATACGTTCTGTTCATCCGCCCCCCCCCCCTTCTTTAGTTCTTGGACTACTAAAATATAAATTATTCTTACAATTCAGAAGCCGTTTCAGTTGGGAATTTATTTTAATTAACTGAAAGATTTCTCATTACCGTTTGTATTTAATCACGGCGGTGTTGTGTTACCAGTATGCAGATTTCTCTATTGTAAAACTTCACGTGGGAAATCTGCTTAGTTTACGCAGCCCCTGCGTGACGGACTTTTTTTATTTTTAGATTTTATGTATTATCTGTACATGTTTATTTACAGTTTTCATTTGTTATAATTTCATAGTACTTACTAATTTTGAGTAATAAATAGAAATACTGACCTATTTTTTTTATTAGGAATATAATTGATATGGAGAACTGGTATTTTTGGGCATTAGTTTTGATTGCAGTTTTCTAGTATTGAAGCCGTAGAGCACTTTTTCTAAATTAGTTCTCTCAAAAAAAGCCTTTATTTGTTGTCCTTCATATCAATTTCAGGAGGAATATTCTGCGCTTATTTAATTCACCATTTTAAATTATGATAAATAAAAGGCCTTGATACAGAAATAGCAATAATCTTGTTTCCAGTTAAAAGAGAAGCTAATTAGGGGCTCTGAATGTCTTGAAACAATCAGCGAGGAACGGTAGAAGCTTATAAAATGAATCCTTCTTTGATTGAAATAATAAGAAACCTGGTCAATTTCAATCTTTTGTAGACCTGGTAGTGAGTCATGGCTGAATAGGATCTGGGTCAAAACCCCATCTTTGACTAGGTGTTCCAGATCCCGGACTGGGTATGATGCTATCGTTGGTGTCTGCTGGGTTCTATTGAACCGTACGGTACTCGGATGAAAGGCTCTGCCGGACCGACGGTTCTTTGCCTCATTCATCTTCTCCTTTCTTGGTCGGTTCTTTTCGACTGCATTGATACCCTAACTAGGTCTCAATTAGAGTGACGTCCATATTTTGAGCCGGGGTCTCTCTTTGTCCCCTTTTCAAAAGGCTCTTCATAACGCCTTATCAGCTTTCTTGCTCCGAGGCGCTCACCTCTTCATTAACTGGCACTCGAGGTACATGCATTCATGAATGACCTATCCCAGAGTTCAAGATGGCTCGAGTTGTTAACAGAACGTGTAGTTCTTACTATTAACAAACGGAGTTTTGTTGAACATCTTTTCCACTTGTAAGCTACGTTCTTCCAACATGCATCTCTGAAAAGAACGATGCTATGAGTTTTATTCATTAGTGGGTAATTAACAATTGGGAACTACAGCCCTTTTATAACCTAATCCTCTGCAATCTGCCTCAAATTGTAGATTTCCTTAAGTTAATCTAAGAACTTACACTTGGACTAACCTTATTTTCCTTTCACACTCACCAAGTATCAAACCTTACATGCGCCGATGACATTAGATTGCACGTTGCTGTTCCTTATCGCACTTCAATGCTGCACATTGAGAGTAGAAATTTCACTGACTTGCGCAACTTTGCGTTTTCCATAAAGCAACCAGACCGCTATGGAACAAAGATTAGTTCTACTGCAATAAAGCTGAGCCTGGAGCCTGGGAAGAATTCCGCACACATAAAGAAAATAATGAATAGTCTAGTTGATATTGGTGTACTCAATGCAGGAGTTATACAGGGCGCCTTAGTCTGTCATAATTTTAAATTTTAACTTGTTTTAAATTGTACACTGGTATACAAACTTGTGACATGGTCAAAGTTCTAAATATTTCAACAATTTTGTTGACTGAAGAGTATGTCGGTCACAATTAGATTCAAATTAAACAAATAAGTATTTAAACGTTCCAGAATAATTTTCTTACATAATTTCTACTCACAAAGGTGATTAAATGTTTGTATCTCTTAATCAGCGTTTTAATACAACTTGCAATTGGTCAGTTTATTATTTGATCCATTTCTTATATGAATATGAGTTAACTATTTTTTTTTAAATATTAAACGATAATCTATTTAAATTTCTTATCTCTATTTATCCTGTATAGTATCAATTTTCATTCAGTTAGTTTAGGCGATTTTTTAAGAGCTATTTACTTGTTATGAACAATATGGCAATTTGCTTCAAGAATATTGTATTTCAAAAGATCAGCATCGTTTCCTTTAAAAATGTTTGTATCAACATTTTTGAATTATTAAATTCCATAGTATCAGCTTATTATTATTTCATGTATTTGTCAATTTTTTAATTATTTATTTATTTTATTCTACAGTATCGGATGACGGAAGTACAATATTTGTGGTGTTCAAAATACTGTTTTTTTTACTGTAAATTTCACTACAATAATAAATATCTTTAAGGAGTGAAGGTTTCGAGAAGGGGTGAACTTTTCAGCTGCAAATATCTACATTATTACGAGTAGGATTGACAAATATTATTCAGCGAATATTTTTGAATTAATGTTCAACAATTTTTGCTTTAGACTTTATTCTACTACTGAAATAACGAATTTTTTTATTAACTTTTTGACGGGCTTGAAGATGGTTCCATCGCATCGAAAGTGCTTGCCAGCTGTACTCGACCATCGGTCAGTGACGATGGTCTCCACCGACATGTATGACAACAGAATTTATTTTTATTTTTACGTTTTGCACCTTTATTAAACCCCAACACTTACGACTTCACCTAAAGCAATTTTAGACTGCTAAGCTTTTCGCGAAGTACCTTTAACTTAGAGCAACAGTCTGCTAAGTTTAACAACCTGTGTCCCAACCTTTTTTCCTTAAAGGAGACTAATTCTTACGTACGGGGACCACCCTCTCCCTCCGAAAAAAAAGTAAATGAAGTCTTTCCTTCTACCCACGATATGCTCATATGCATTATGAGTTCCATAGAAATTGGATTTTGTGCTTCCAAACGTAGAGCTTATAAGGATCTTCAAACAGCATAGGTCTAGTTAAGTGATAATCTGTGACGGGATCCTTCTACTTGATAGGGTATTAGGGATTTGAGGGGCTTATCGGGATCCTCACGCTAGGCTGCTGTTAGCATATCCATTGGTTGAGGCTAATCTAATTTATGTTGGCCTAATAGGGCTGAACGCCCATTGTTGCCCTCTGACGGTTCATCTACTAACTTAGGACTTAGAAGCGACGGAGCAACGTGACTTGGCAATCCATTCTGCTTGTTAAAAGGTTGAAAGATGGAATCGAAGCGTATAATATAGTGTATACAGTTCAAAAAAAAATAAGCCGTCATGCTGGGACTGTGTAAACTAAGCAGATTTTCCAGGAGTGGTGAACTGAACTCACGATTTCTTTCACCATTATTCCCATAATATATCTGTTTACATAGGCATTTATGTAAAAAGGAATCGAAATACCAATTGGATATGAGGTGATTAGTGACTCATTAGCTCAAAGTCAAAATCGTATTAGTCGGAGTGGGAGTGCTGAATAATAAATAAATTAAATATCACTGCTGATGCTCGAGATACGAAAACATTCTAAAACAGAATTTATAAAAAATTAAATTTTTTACAAGATTTGTTATGCAATTTTTTCAACCCATCTTATAGTAACTTAGGTATTTAGAATTTTCGATTTCAGCTGTAGATATAACGGGTCGTCTAGCTCTGAAAATGGTGATTAACTGAATTAGTTTAAGGTATTAAATTAAATTTTAAAGTTAAGTTATCGTGGAATGCTCCCTAAAAATAATGTACCCAAGTGAAGTTCTCTCAGGTATCCTGATGCCTTTATTGTAAGTTAATATCTTGCAGAGAGCAATGTGAAATTAATGCATAGCCTTGTGACTCTGCCTTAGTTCGTTTCCGTAAAAGTCAGGACTTAATTTTCAAGAGAAGCTAATGATAAATAATTAATCCTCAATGGTCGTTTGAAGAAGCTATTTGGGTGAATAATATGCTTTGACGAACTAGTGTGTACGTTATTTGAGATCCAATTCCACGTGTTTCCAGTGATGGGGTGAATTTGTTGATTGCATTTACGTGAATTTACTTAATGATATTCATTTCCTTTTTTCGAAGACAAATTATAATTTGAATGAAAATAAATAAATTAGGTCCAAAATAAGAAATGACACTACGACAGAAAATGAAGAAAAATGGCAGATATAAAATATTTTAGTGGATTGACAAAATTGATTTTTATAGTGAAATCCTCTGATTTTTACTTACACCTCACTTTAGGATAACCGTTTAGTTTGATATCAGCCTTTGTTGTTAGGACACTGGAGTAAGCATTGCTCTTTCGTGTTAGTATCGGTCACTTATGAGCATAACTACTTTTAGCAGATTTCCCTTCAATCTTCGCCCGGCGGCCGTTTCTGTAACTATTCGTCCCTCGTGAATAGGTTTATAGGTTTCTTACTACTACAGTTGTTATTAGACAGATTACTCTATAGTTGCGACTTTTTAATACACTTTTGGATGTAAAGATTATTTATAATAATAAATAGCAGTATAAATATATTCTCCAATTTGTAGATAGAAAATAAATGAAGGCAGCAATTGTCTCGAAAATATGTAGCGTTTCATTTTCGTTAAATGATTATATGAAAGAAATATTTTTTTTAAAACAATCAACCCCAACACATGGTGTTGAGGTGAGTACTTAATATAATGAACTTGGCAGCAGCAGACGATGAACATTTATATTTATTTTATGATCATTCCCAGTATTTGTTACTTGTTGAAAGGGATGGTGACTATGTGATTTTTTTTTGTTTAATGAAATGTTTCCTATTTTTAAAAGACAATTTCCATGAAACCAAATTCAATAATATAAACAGTAAAATGCTGCACCAATTTTAGCAGATTTCCCTAAAGGGAAATCAGCTATTGAGGTTGTACTCATGACGGAATTTTCGAAATTTTTCTTCAAATGTCCATCGATCCTACCTAGTAGATGACGAAAATGATGTCTGTTCAAAACTGTATATATATATATATATATATATATATATATATATATATATATATATATATATATATCTATATATCTATATATATATATATATATATATATATAAAATTGTAACCTCTGTCTGTACATTGATTTTTTTCGCGAAATTTCACGATAACTTTTCGTTTCACATGTCATAGACACCATAACTGGATTTTGTTTCTTTCGTGTATGTTTGTTTGTTTGTTTGTTTGTTTGTTACCTTTTCACGCATAAACGGCTGAACCGAATTTTATGAAACTTGGTATGTATATTACTACTAACCCAACTTAGACTTTAGGCTATACTAATTTTCTCTGAGACGAACAGGAGTGGGGGTTATAAGGGAAGCCTGAAATTAAAAATATCGATATTTCGTTTTCTATTGGTTTTTCGGCAAATATGCACATAACAAAAGTTGTTTATTTTGTTATTTAGAGTAACTTGTGTTATATACACTTTCGTCATATACCTAAGTATAAGTGAGTTATACGCTAAAAATTATAGCGGAAGTGAACAATTTTATTTGGGACAAAAGACCCAACCGAAATAAATAAAACTCGGTATGTGTATTAGCACTAACGTTTTCATTATAACAAGCCATACCAACATTTCTAGGGACGGGCAGGAGTGGGGGTTGTAAGGGATGCCTGAATTTAAAAATAGCGGTATTTCGTTTTCTATTCGTTTTTCGGCAAATATGAACATAAAAAAAGTTGTTTTTTTTGTTATTTAGAGTAACTTTTTTCATATTTATTTTTGTCTTGTAACAAAGTATAAACGAGATATACACTATAAACTAAAGCGGGAGTCAACTATATCATTGGGCGCTAACGATTAAACCGAACTTAAAAAAAATCGGTATGTCAATTAGCATTAATTCTTCCATGATTATAAGCTATATTCAAATTTTTAGATTAGAACGGGAGTGGGGGTTATAAGGGAGGCCTGAAATAAAAATTCGCCATATTTCATTGTCTCTTTGTTTTTCGACAAACATGCACATAACAAAAGTTGTTTACCTTGTTATTTATATTAACTTTTGTTTTATACATTTCTCCAGGAACAATGTGTGGAGCAAGTATTTTGCGTAGAAATATTGATATGCTCAACAATTCATTCCAATTTTAACTATGAGGTACCTCACCTGGAAAAATTAATTCAAATCTATGTTTATATTTTGTCCTTAATAACTGAAATCTACGCATAATGCACAGGAGACGGGAAATATGACAATTTGAAGGACATTGAAGACTTACATAAAAAATTAATTTTATTATTAACAAATGCCAACAACGGGTAATAACCCTAAACACTGGGACGGGTAAATGTCAAAATATTGTGCAATGTAAAGCCTTGCCAAAAAAATACCATTACCATTCAGCCTCAAATCAATTCCCGGGCGAAGCCGGGTATCTGAGCTAGTATATATATAAAATTGTAACCTCTGTCTGTACATTGATTTTTTTCGCGAAATTTCACGATAACTTTTCGTTTCACATGTCATAGACACCATGACTGCATTTTGTTTCTTTGGTGTCTGTTTGTTTGTTTATTTGTTTGTTTGTTTGTTACCTTTTCACGCATAAACGGCTGAACCAAATTTTATGAAACTTGGTATGTGTATTACTACTAACCCAACTTAGACTTTAGGCTATATTAATATTCTCTGAGACGAACAGGAGTGGGGGTTATAAGGGAGGCCTGAAATTAAAAATAGCGATATTTCGTTTCCTATTGGTTTTTTGGCAAATATGCATATAACAAAAGTTGTTTATTTTGTTATTTAGAATAACTTTTGTTATATACACTTTTTTCGTATACCGAACTATAAAGGCGTTATACGCTAAAAATTATAGCGGGAGTCAACAATTTTATTTGGCACACAGACTCAACCGAACTAAATAAAACTCGGTATGTGTATTATCTCTGACGCCTTAATTATCATAAGTCATACCAATATTTCTAGGGACGGGCAGGAGTGGGGGCTATAAGGGAGGCCTGAAATTAAAAATAGCAATTTTTCTTTTTCTACTGGTTTTTCTGCAAATATGCACATGACAAAAGTTGTTTATTTTGTTATTTAAAGTAACTTTGGTTATGTTCACTTTTGCTGTATAGCATAAACGAGATATGCGTTAAAATCTAAAGCGGAAGCCAACAATTTTGTTGAGCTCAAACGATTGAACCGAATTTAACAAAATTTGGTATGCGAATTAGCATTAATTCTTCCTTGATTATAAGCTATATTAAAATGTTTAGGTTCAAACGGGAGTGGGGGTTATAAGACAGGCCTGAGATAAAAATTCGCAATTTTCATTTTCTATTTTTTTTTTGGCTAACGTGCACATAGCAAAAGTTGTTTACTTTTATTATTTAAAGTATCTTTTGTTGTATTCACTTTTGCCGTAAATGAAGTTAACACGGCATATACGCTAAATCCATTGCGGGAGTCATTAATTTTATTAGTGCGTATTTAAGTGTTTTTAATAAATGGATATTATGACAAAAGATGGTATGTTTTAGTCTTATATGATAGTTGCAAGTATGATTCGGATTAGTGAGCTTATAAATCTCCGTCGCCTCCTCATTTATTTTTTTATTTTCCCTATAACTTTTTTATTTATTTCTAATAGAATATAAACTATACGAGCATTTCTGGTATTTAATATATACTCGATGTGAATGTTTAAAGTATTACTAGCTTGCAGGGGGGCTCTCTTCCCCTCATCTAGCTTTTTGAACATAAATGAAATTATGTTTAGGGATCTATTATTTAGTTCCATCAGGGAGAGAAATTATTAAAATAATATTCTGAATCAATATTCTAAGGAAAACAACGATGATAACGCTCCTGCGAGAGCGGAAATGGACGGGAGGTAATTGAGTTTAGTTATTTCCTGTGGAATGCTGCCACGACGGGAAGTGATTTCCACTGAGGCTTACTAATGCGAATATAATCTTATGTATAAAACTATGCTAAAACTATATGTGCTTGGTTTGATTTTTGGCAGGAAATATGTTCATTATAGATGACATATAATTGTGATAAATGCTACCCATGATTATGGTTTGAATTATTCAAAAACCGTGAGTCAAAAAGTCGTGAGGGATAAATTAGGAACCCAGTTTCATATATTCTTCAAAACTAAAATTTCTATTCTATTAACCCTGAAAGTTACACTTTAGGATTGGCTGTTTTGAAAAAAACAATACATCGTGGAGGGAAGTGCAATTGTACACATTGAAGTCTTGCTATAAAAATACAATCATTAGTCAGTCAGCAATGATTTCCCGGGCATCGCCGGGTACCTTAGCTAGTATATATATATATATATATATATATATATATATTTGTCTGTTACCGCTCTAGCGGTCGCAATTTTTGTTTGATCGTTACCAAACTCGATATTTATGTAAAAAGAAAGATCAAGTTCGTTAACGGCTGAAATCGGACCAGTGGGAGGGGGATTTTAGAGGGGAAGATTTTCGAAAAGTCGAAATATCTCCGTTACTATACGTCGGGCCGAAAAATTGTACAGATCAATCTTATTGCAAATTAAATTTACTATAAATATTCTTATATAGATTCATTCTCTATCTTGAATATTAACCGAGATATTTGCATTTTTATTAAATCTGGGCGGCTGAGAGACGGGTAACTTTCCCGTCAAAAGCTATTTCGGCCGTTTTCTTAACGCTCGACTCTCGCGAAATTTCTCTATTGTAAAACTTCACGTGGGAAATCTGCTTAGTTTACGCAGCCCCTGCGTGGCGGACTTTTTTAAATATTAATTTTAGCTTAGGTTGAGTAAGTAAATATGTCAAAAATAGAAGCTATAACAAAGAATTGGGGCTCAGGTTAGCCATGCGAGTTAAAGCGTTGACCTTTATCTCACATGGTAAACCTAGAGTGGCGAGTTCGATTCCTGCCTGGGCAAAGGAAAATATTTAGTGACGAAATTCATTAAATAACGTCCTAAAATCCCACCCTGGCTAGAAAAGGGTGGTAACCTGTAGATAACCCGTCCCAATTACCTAAGTTGCAAAAAGTGGACGTTAATAAATACTAACTAACTAACAAAGAATTAAAAAAGTTTGTTGAATGAAAAAAAAACATTGATGCTCCTTCCACCTGAATAGATGATTAAATACTGTTGGAATGAGCCTGTGCTACGGATTTTCAACTAGGAAATTGATAAGTCCTGCACAATAGAGTCATAGGTGGGCGAGCTGTTGTATCTATGACCTAGTGTTCTTTGTATCTTATCTGCCTAAGACTTGCGAAAGCATCCATGTGTCAACACATCCCACCCGAGTATTCGTACCTCTGAATCATCTTCTTGCTAATCTCGTCTTGATAAGCTATCATTGTGCAACGACTCCACTCCTGCAAACCTCATTTACCTACCCGGTTGTTTGCGTAAGTCTTAAGGTGAACTTTCCCACTAGGAGTCATATTTTTCTCATATCGTTCACTAACTAACTTCCTGATGCAACATTCCTTGTAGGTTTTAGCAGATTTCCCTTAAGGGAAATCAGCTATTGAGGTTGTACTCATGACGGAATTTTCGAAATTGTTCTTCAAATGTCCATCGATCCTACCCAGGAGATGACGAAAATGATGTACGTTCAAAACTGTATATATATATCTATATATATATATATTTGTCTGTTACCGCTCTAGCGGTCGCAATTTTTGTTTGATCGTTACCAAACTCGATATTTAGTCGTTTTTTGTAAAAAGAATGATCAAGTTCGTTAACGGCTGAAATCGGACCAGTGGGAGGGGAGGTTTAGAGGAAAGGATTTTCGAAATATCTCCGTTACTATACGTCGGACCGAAAAATTGTACAGAATCAATCTTATTGCAAATTAAATTTACTATAAATATTGTTATATACATTTATTCTCTATCTTGAATATTAACCGAGATATTTGCATTTGTATTCTGGGTGTGGTCACCAGTAGGCTATGTTCGGACTTTCCGCCGAGAGCTCTGGCGGCCGTTTCTATAACTATTCGTCCCTCGTGAATATGTTTAGAGGTTAGGTTAAGTGTTTTTTGGGGCTAGAAACTACTGGGTTATTACGCCCTAAATAATGTTTTAGGTTTAGAGGTTTCTTACTACTACAGTTGTTATTAGGCAGATTTCTCTATTGTAAAACTTCACGCGGGAAATCTGCTTAGTTTACGCAGCGCCTGCGTGACGGACTTTTGAGTTTCTTGTAGGTTTATGGTAAGGCGGATATCTCTGAACATTCTGTTAATTTCGTCAGGATTAGGAACTCATCTCCTTGGCAGATTGGGCACAATCACGAGAACTAGTCCCTTAAGCTAATGTGTTACTGTTAGTGCACAATGTCCAATTCGAACCCTCATAAAAAAATATTGATATTTTTTTTTAATACATATATTTTTCTAAATAGTATTTTGCCGAGGCAATATTTACTCGAAAAAACACTTTTCCATGCAGACGATTCACCAAATGTAATATTGGTATAGAAAAATATATAATTACCATATGCCTGAATTTGCACTATGCATCTTACATCGTTAGACATTCGGAGGGATGTTTAACATATTTCTCATTAAGAATAATTCAAAGAAAAAAATGTATTGCTTGTACTTAAGATAATGAGACAGGTTAGAGAAAATCCAGCGATGTAGAGACAAATTAAAATAATTAATATCTAAAGTCATTTTTGCGTCCTAGAATTTTTTTTATTTATTGTATTTTTTGTTATAATGAAAAAATAAATCTTTGGAGGAGTATTTTGAATATATAGATACATAAATTTAAAAGGCGGTAATTGGCCAGAACCATCTCACAAATTATTTAATAAATATAATAAAGAACTCATAAAGTTTAACAAAAGTATGGATATGGATGTAGCAAATATACATTAGAATATAAAGTTGTTTGTGAGAAAAGAGAATTATAATTCAATATATTTACCTTACATAGGCTCACAAATTAAAGAAAAGAAAACATTTTATTTAATTTGTGTTTTTTTTTTTTATTTTATTTTACCTTTTTTATTACTTCGTTCTATTTTATTTTATTTTTATTATTATTTTTTTGTTATATTTTATTATATGGTGATAATCTATTAAAAAGTATACATTGTAAAAATGTATTTAAACATTATCATGCATGCAATATATGAATGGCAATGGAACATGTCAAATAAATAACTTCTCATAGAGTTACTATGGGGAGAAAAGAATATATATACATTCAAAAATAATCCTCCAGAGAATTTCTACAAAGTAAAATAATTAATATAATTTGTCTTTTTTGGGTCTTAGAAGAAGACTTTACTCTAACACTGAAATGGTCAAAATTTATTACTTTCATTGTTTTCGTCATTTTTGTAAATAAGGATTAACAACTGGAATAGTATATATATTTATATATATATATATTTTTTTTTTGAGGTTCTTTAATTTCGATGACCTCTACTTTTTGGAAGACTGTATTTTTCGCGTGGCAAGGACATCTAGCGAAAATATTGCGAGTCAATGGAGCGATGAGCCGCGACTATAAGCCTTGAGAGGGTTAAGAAGCTGACGGCGTTAATTAATTCCAATCCCCTAATAAAGAGCGCTAGCCACAAATCAGCCGCTCCTTCTTATGTCGGCCTGCGCTTTTTCCATCGGATTCCTCTAGTCGCCGCCGAGGAATTTCTCACCAATTCAGCGAAATCTTTATTTCCTTTTGCCTTTTTAGAAGAGATTTTTAAGACGTGAAGGACCTGTCTTTTTGGAGCTTTGTTATCCCCTCGGCGTGTAGATTTTTGCCGGATGCTTTATCCCTGGGGTATTTGGTTTGGGCAATAACTGCCACCCAAGCAGTCTTTTATATATTTGAACGGGCCTCATTTTCGTCATGTCATAGTCAGTAATGATGGGCATGTCGTCTGCTAGGAAAAACAGTACAAAAGGGGGGGGGGAGATCTTCTAGAACCCCAAAAATGACATAATATATTAATTATTTTACTTTGTCTCTTCATCGCTGAATTTTCTCAAGCATGCATCATTATCTTAGTATAAATTGTAGTAAATTTCAAACAGTTTGAAATACTTTTTTTTTTAATTATTCTGAATGATAACTATTTATAACTGTCCTCTTAATGTCTACGGATGTCAGTAGCATAGTCTAAACCAGGGATATGGTTATTATATATTTTGCTATGACAATAATAAATTTGGTGAATGATTTCCATGGTAAAATACTATCTAGAATAGTATATATATTTGTAAAAAATATTTCAAAATCGCGTCATGTGTATGACCTCATTATCTCTTTTCCCGTAAAATAAATTTTAAATAATACAGAGACTTTTTGACAATAAGGTCCCATAAGTATGCCATAAATATTTTATAGGTGAGCTGACTTTTATCTTCAGTATTTAGTATTGTTGGTTCAGTAATACTGTTAGTATGAAATACTCCTGTTATTAGGAGTATTGTAAAGTAATATTTAACAGATTTGTTGGATGGATGACAAAAATAAAGTCTGCTGAAGTATGTGTGTATATATATAAAACCAGTTTAATTTAAAATTATCTGAGCTCTGGACAGGTCAAGATGCTGTGTACCTGCCTGGCGTTATCTTCTTGAGAAATTAGAAAATTTGTATGAAATCGAGTTTTCATTGAGTTATGCCCTCCTCTTCAGGTTGAAACAATATAAAAATAATTGGCCAATATAAAATCATGTTACAATTATTTTTCCTGTCAGAATTCATACAAGTAATAAATCAATCTCATGGGCAATGGCCAGGGCTAGAATAGCCGTGAGAATACTCCAACGTGTTACATCAAAACTAGATATACGGTTCGCCGATCTACAGATATATTTCTGAACATCTAGAGAATAAGAGGGTGGGATACATAGAAGACAGTATAAATATTCTATACGCTCTGGCAGCCGCAGTTTTTATTTTTTCGCTGCTTTATGTATGGTGTAGTTCATTAATCCCTGACCTTAGGGCGTGGTCATTTAAGAGGTAAAATGCAAGCTCGTGAAAATTGTCATTCGAAAAACGTACACAGACAATGTTTTGCATAATGCAATGTGGTTTCTAATTATGCGTTTTCAGCCTTCACTCGTTCCTCAATCTTGTTCAAGTGATTTTCATTTTCAGCTATTGTATGTCTTAACATGTAATGACCAGGTTTAATTTCTCTCTCTTTTACAGAAGGTCCATAACAAGGTGAGAAATAGAGAATGAAAATTAGATTACGCCATCTGAGCGTCATTCCAACATGTGGAAAATCTGCTAAGTTTATTTAGCCTTTGTGAGGCGATTTCCTTTTTTTCATTATTATTAAAATGTGATGTGCGAATAGCTGTTTTTGAATGTATGTATATACTTTAGAACCCCCATTCATGTTTTACTGTTGAAGGTAGTTGGGACGTATTAGATCTAGCTACTACCCTTTTATAAATGCTCTGTTAAATTAATTTATTTGGAGAGTTAGTTGGCATGTAATTCCTTGATTATGTGTTAAAGTGGAGTCTATGTTACACAATTATTAAAACTAACGCTTTTCTGAGCTATTCAGGGGTAACAATAACCAGGAATGGCGGAAAAGTTTTATAATCAACAACAAGTTTTGGTTCCACTAAACTAAGGTTCCGCTAAACTAACCCTAAATTCGGAGGATTATAGATCGCCGGCTAGACTTTCTTCGAATTAGCGTTCCACTCTGAAGCACCATGGATAATACTGATTCATTAACAAATAGAAATCTGCAGCTAGAACACCTGTAGGAATTTGGCAGTTTTGAAAATCTAGAAGAGCAGCGCAATTAGTGAATTTCCATACCTGTTTAACAATTCTTGGCTATGACTGACTATGATCGCTTGATAAGATGGACAAGATGATAACTATGTAATCACAAGCTGTCAATGCTTTTCTCAATATTTATAAGCGCTGATAAACATTTTGGAGGATATTGACTACTTGTTATTATATCCTAATTAAGCGGTATATTTTAATACCATATGCAGATCAGTGGCTGTTGATATATAATAGTAGCGTTATGACAACTTAATTACTAATTTGCAAATAAAAAGAGGGATTATAATTCGAGTTGCCTTGGAATAAGATATAGATTGGAGTTTGTATGTGCTAAGGCAGACAAACCTTGGAGATACCTCATAGAATAGGCTCATCCAGTATGCAGACGAGGTATTGATTGAGGTAGAAATATAGAAGCATTTCTAGATCTGAGGATAGAAATGAAGGGGGTGGAGGAAGGAAGCCTTATATATGAGACATATAAATAAAGTCCGTCACGCAGGGGCTGCGTAAACTAAGCAGATTTTCAACGTGAAGTTTTACAATACAGAAATCTGCATACTAATGACAGCCGATTTCATCTTGCCCGTTATCCGTACACATTTAATAAGAATGCAAATATCTTGGTTAATATTCAAGATAGAGAATATATATATATATATATATATAGTTTTGATCGGACCTCATTTCCGTCATCTCCTGGGTAGGATCGATGGACATTTGAAGAAATGTTTCAAAAATCGCGTCATGAGTACGACCTCAATAGCTGATTTCCTAACATTCTACACGTCTCGAGCATTGTTCGGCTGTTTCCAACGTCATTTAAAGTTAAGACCAAGTTCATTATTGCCTGAATTCCGACAGGGAGTGGGGGTTTGTGAAGAGAATGAAATTAAAATACGTAAATACGTATCTCCGTTGTAATTCGTATGATCAAAAATATTTATAAATTTATTATGTAACGCGCTACAATTTTTGTTCTAAACGTTTTCCTTAAATTGAATATTAACGGACTATTTATATTTTACAGTATATTCGGCATTCTGTAAACCCTCATTCCTGCCCATGTGATTTTCACTTTTAGAAAGATTTTACTTAGTATTCACATTGTTACGGCTTAAACTTCATGTTTTGTCAGTGCGATCAAAACAGAAACATAGTAAAGTGAAATATGACGTTTCTATCATTCCAATCATTTAAAAATCTGCTTAGCTTACACAGTTTGATGAAGTTTTTCGTTTCAGAAACATTTGTCCCATTTATTCATTTATAAATTTGAAGATGATCCAGATTTTGTTGTTGGACGTGGTATTCTACTATATATTTTTATTTTCAGTCAAAGAGAGATATTTTATTCTGTTGTGAATTGAAACCTGAATACCTACGATTAATGTGGAGTATGCAACATATGCAAAAATAATGTAAAATAAGGGGTATTAAGCGTTTAAAACAAAATCCTGCTTTAATTTTTCTTATTGCCTTTTCGATGGTCATTTTGAACACAAAAATCCTTCAGTTTCAAGCCATCCTGACCCATTTAAATAGTTCCAGCAAAATAATTATCAAAATTAATTTTACTTTTTAACTAAACAAGACTTAGTTAGTTTTAACCTATTATACTGTTTATGTGTACTAATGAATACATATATTATTAATTTTGGCATTTATTTATTTAATTATTAGTACAGATGTTATTATTATTTTAACAAATTAAATTTTTCTTATCTTTTTTTAATTCTTTTGTTCCTCCATCTCTTTGTCAATGGATTTATTGTTTATATAAATTGTTACGATTCCTTTGTACAAAGGTTAATTACTCAGAATAGTTTCATTAATTAAATTAATAATTTAATTTTAGGTATACTTGATTGAAGTATCCAAATTTAACTTTTATTTTTCGAAAACATTTCCCAACATATTGTTGTTATCATGCTGTTTATGATCAACAATACAAACTTCTGTTTAAGAGAATAATGGAAGGAAATGGGTCAACCACAAGGACATAGTGCAATTTCTTCTAATACTTATGAATTCATGGCTTTCAGAAATGGTTAAAACCTTAGATAATTTCTCTTCGTTGGTCTATAGATTATTTATTGAAGGATATTTCTCACAAGAACTTGTGATCTTCAGTCTTCAAACAGGAATGGCAATAGTTTCAGAATACAATACACTACCTCTAGAGTGCTAAGAATCTGCAGACAGAAGTCTGTACAGTTTCACGTTGTATTCTTCCTGATTGTGTATATTGAAGAAGTCGGTATGCCGTACAAGTTATGTTTAATTGGAGAGGCAGATATTCACTGGAAAAAAAAAAACGCTCAACGCCATTTATTTTTACGACCCAATTATTTAGACGATTTGTCGAAGAAGACTTGTCAAAGTTCTAAAGCCGCCGGTTCCTCTCTTGGCAGGTGTACGGCCATTCCAGTCAGAAAAATTGATCCCATATCTTCCCTACCGAAACGAGCATATTTTCGGTTGCTCATAATAAAGCAAAGGGGTTTTTCTTCTTAGACATATTGATGGCGGTCCTTTGGGCTTCTAAGAGGAGGCCAAAGTTCATAAATCTTGGCCGAGTTTTTCTTTGGCGTTTGATGCCTTTTTAGGGCGACCATCACCGAATACCTGCAGACGCCGGGAGGAATCCCACGCATCCCTCACCCTCTTTCTTCAAATGCATTCTACGATCCCTCCCCTTTTGCTTTATTTTTCTTACCACCCAAACTTCATTTTTGGTATTTTTTTTTTTGACAATGTCCGCTTTAATGAATGAGTCTAAGCTCGAAGTGTTGCGAGTTATTCCGAGGCCATTATAGCTTTTTTGGGCTTTGAAGAGAGTGTGAAATTTATCCCGGCATGAATTTTAACTCAAATCGTACGTTTTTACAGTGGTCTTTCGAAGGGTTGATGGGCAACGTCATAAGCAAGATAGAGAAATGATTTGTGAAGAATATTAACTTCTTATTTAATTATTATTTATTTATTTATATTAACGTCCACTTTTTGCAAATAAGTCTAATTAGGACGGGTTATCTACAGGTCACCACCTTTTTCTAGCCAGGCTGGGACTAAGAATTTTATTTAATGAATTCCGTGACTAAATACATTCCTGTTGCCTAGGCGGGAATCGAATTCGCCACTCTAGGTTTACCATGTGAGATTATGGCCAACGCTTAAACTTATATGGCTAACCTGAGCCCCTCTCATTTAATTAGATGTTTTCTATATTTGAGTATACGGAAGATTATGTACGTGTAACTACTATAAACTTTGAAGTCCTTTACTTTATCTTATTTCCTCGTTCATTGCTTCTGCTAGAATAATTTATCAGGAGAAACAGCATATTTTTCTAGATCCTTTAAATTAGTATTAACAATTTACCCATAAATAGCATAATAAATACAAGAGGTTGAGGTTGTATTCAAGGCGATATCATTAATCGTCTCTATTTGGTAAATTAAAAATACCTGTTGATTTTTGTACACCATCTAAGAGGGTGTCGGCAGTTTTTATTTAACTTCTGTAAATCTCTATATGTAGAACTAAAGGTCAACATCGTTAATAGAAGAAATTGTACCTAAATGAGTTTGATTAAAGTTAAGTACGTATGTTTAACTATACGTATGTTTCGAATTGAATAATCTTGTACACCTAAACTTTATAGTCAATTTATTTTCGTTGATTGATGTTGTAAATATATTTTGGTGTAACTCAAATATTTGTTTTCTGGATAAATAAAAAAGGAGTGAAAGGTGGTGCCTATGAATAACGTGAATAGAAGAAGATGATGCTTTAGAAGATTTTCCTTAAAGGGTGGATCAGCAAAATGTACTGCCCCTGCTCGACTTTTTATAAATTCTGAGCAATTCCTCTAAATGATAATGATTAAGGGCTGGTGTGTGACTAGCGCATTTTGTTTGCCTTTCTTTTCATACCTCCGTAAACTCCCACTCATACTCATGCGATTTTTACATTAAGGTGTACAAAGCCTTTTAACGCTTGTGCAGCTTAAATTTCAGGTCTCGTTTAAATATGGAATCTTCGTAACTCAGCTGTGTCATTTGCCAACATGGGACAAAACGTCTTGCTTCACCTTCGTAGCGCGGCGCTCTTCATATTCTGAATGTCTTCAGATTCAAATGCCTTTTGCTTCAGCTATAGAATTTCATAACTTGGGTATCTACTCAGATATCTTCCGTCTATGTGGTTCAATAGAATGGCACCCGTTCCCATGCGTTTCGTTTACGAGAGTCATAACCTTTTCACAAAGCAGCAGTAAATAAATATTCCGAGACAAAGTTCATTCATTATATGCGCTTAGAGCCAAGATGAACGACACGTGTATAATAGAACCGCTTCTTATTCGCAATGAGCATTCCAATAAGGGCTTCGGAGGGATTGCACAGAGACTCCAAATCGGGACTCCAAGGATGATAACTCACGCTGGAGTTGCGACAGCCATTCAACCGCAACTACCGAAGGCCCTCACTGTACCAATCAAATATTTCAGGAGAGTTTCCATTGGTGCTTTACTCACTCCTGAGAGCTACAGCTTGATTTGAATTTGGATTGGGAGAAAGGAACTACTCATAGGTCACCGGCTGAATGGATGAAGAATAGCTATGTTACAAAGGCAATTGACTCTTTGGAGTCAAGTAATTTCTTACCGCCAAGGCTGTATCATATGGGAATTCAAATGGACTCATTGGTTCCATGAAATTGGTTTTATGATAGGAAATAAAGAATATTTTCATCCCCACTGTGCACAACCACTCAAAATGACTAATACTAAGTATCAAATTTAAATACTTTTGTTGTTTGCATTCATATTAGGCTTGTTTCATACTGCCCTACCCCCACCACCGAGAGATTTTGACATGACGCCACTAATTCAGAGCACTCATGATGTAATTGAAGAAGCTCAGAGGAATGAATGGAATGAAAATTTGTACTTTCAATAATGACATCGTTGGCGACGCTTGTCCCCTGAGAGTTGGAGTCACATTGAATATTTTGTATTAGACCACGATACACACCACAATTGCTCACGGGCATCCATTTATTTTTTCAAAAAAGCGCTTTAAAAATTGCAAAGGCAATACTAGTAGAGGTTCCAAATCCAAATAATCCGATCGCACTCTGTATTTTATTCAGCTGTGAACTGACCAAGTTCCGAGGATGGTTAAAAAAACAAACAAACAAAAGCCCAGTGTCCCCAGAGCATCCTGAGGAAGTTGAGTAACTACTTGAGTAAAGAATTAGCAATCTTTGATATGAATTGCCACTACAGTTAGTTCAGCCGGAAGTGCGTCTTGTTAGTCTATTGAGCTTTCGCCAAAGCCGTATGTCCCCTAGTCATTTATGGCTTTTTGAGTCAATGTATATAAGATTATAAATTGAAAGAAAATTTCAAGTCAATTAGTTCATCCGATTATCAGTAAGTGACTTCAGTCGCTAGTTCGAAACCCCATTACTCTACATGTATGTTTGAATCCCTTAAGACATTCATGGGTTTTAATATGATGAAATAATTAGGAACTACTTATTCATCAAATTTATTTAACGCTTAGTCCTTTCAATGGCTAAAGGTCACCATATTAAGAGTAGCTCTTACGCACGCGGTTGAACAACAGTTGGTGCAAGACTATAAAATAAAGGTTCTACCTATTATAAACTCTGATAAAAAATCTAATGTGTTAATGTCTACCACATACTTATATTCTATGCCATTTGGAATGTTTAGTTGTTAACGTGTTTGTCATTATAAATATGGAACAAGTTCTAGTGTCTATTGTTAAATCTTACGTTTCCTGCAAATGAGTTGATCAGAGATTATAAACAGCCTGGAGTAGCTTTAGATGTCTGGCAAGAACTACATGTGCTCTTCATGACGAGAAGTTCTATAGCCAGATTCGAATATACCATTTTTATAATTGTGAATTTATTCTCTTCAATTAAGGTTTAGTGCAGTATTGGGTAGAATAACTCATTTTAGTGTTTACTCGTACCACATGAAAGGTACTCCAAAATGGACCCTTGAGCGTCCAACGGTACACGTCATAACATCCACTGAGTATGGTCCATTGGACGGAAAGCCATAGCCATAAAGATCCAACATTTCTGAACTAGAGCCTCTTCAGTGATAGCAGGCGGGTTTGCATTGGCTCTGTTTGCTCAGCAATTAGAGATAATCTGGGCGGGGAATCACTGGCCTCTGCAGTCTGCCGATACGAGTCTTACCTGCCAAGCATGCATTACAGAGCTGCACTAAATCTGCGCCCAGACCCCTCCATTACACTTCGACCGACTGATAGCTCATCAGATATATTTCAAACATGCTTTCCTAGACTGCGTGGAGAGTTGGCAAACGTCCTCTCATGATAGCAGCTGAGTTGTATTGCACCAGCGCGCGCGAAATTTATTGCTGATCCGAGCATGTGAAATTGTGGTCTTCAGGTTCCGGGATCAGAACGCTCAGGTATCCATGCTCTGCATTACATGGCTGACTGTTATATATAAAACTGCTATTATATTTAGAATTGCTGGGGTTTCGTAGTGTATGCAGATACTTAAGTGCTGAAGTAGCAAATATATCACGTCATCTCAAATACTGATCCGAAGTGAACTACACTGTGTAAAGAACACTAGACATTTAAACGACGCATGAGATATTAACAGTTTAATAAAAAAAGTCCGTCACCCAGTAGCGTACACTATGCAAATTTCCCACGTGCTGGTATGACACATTAGTGATATCATCTCGCAATATATTCTGACTGAAAAACAAAAAGTACGACTTACTCGCTTAATATTTGACTTAAAAATGCATACAATAATTGTAGAGAATCAATTATTTAACAATATTGGTTCTGTAACATTAGTCCACCTATCCGAATTTAGCCGTTAACGAACTTGGCCTTTAGTTTATAGTCAAGTTTGGCAACGATAAAACATACATATATATATATATATATATATATATATATATATATATATATATATATATATTATAATGATAGGTTAATTATAATTATTATTATTGAAATTAATCTACGTACCGGCTACTTCTCAGGGTCATATATTGCACGGCAAGGATTATCGTTTCCACCATCTCTGCTATAAGAGCTAATTTATCTATTTAATCAGAGATATAGCACAATTAGGCTAGATAATTAAAGAAACACTTACTCTCTCTTTGCATCTTGGGAGTCGACTGCTGATTCTTGTCCTCCGAGATTGACCCTTGGACTCACAGGGGTCCGCTGTCCTCCCTTGACAGGTGCTGCTACCTCGTTTAAAGCCTAGTACTAGTCACTCTGATCTCATAGATATAGAGAGACAGCGGAGAACCACAGGCTCGACCGTTACAATATATATATATATATATATATATATATATATATATATATATATATAATATATACTAGCCAAGGTAACCGGCTTCGCTCTGGAAATCATTTGAGAAGGAAAGATTTTATTTAGTTTTTGGCAATGCTTCTATGTGTACAACTGCTCTTCCCGTCTAGGCGCACTTTTCCCCGTAAGGGTCCCTTGGGCGACTTATGAAAAAAAAAAATTTAGATTTATGGAATAAATGAAAATAAGGCTCTAATCATTCTCTCTCCACTGTTTGACACACTGTGAATAATTCAAATCATAATCATGGATAGCATTTATCATAATTAAATATCATCTACAATTTACGTATTTTGTATATACAATCTATCAAATATACCCGGCGATGCCCGGGAAATCATCGTTACCTGACTAATGATTGTATTTTATTTGAATCGGAATATCACAATTTTTCATTTCAGGCTTCCCTTACAACCCCCACTCCTACCCGTCCCTAGAAATGTTAGTATGGCTTATTATAATAAAGGCGTTATTGCTTTATATATCCATAACACTAACATAAAATACACAAATATTTTACAATTTTTAGGGCTCACACTAGATAAAAAATTAACATGGTTACTCCATTTAAAAAATCTCCTTAACAAATGCAAGAAATCCTTGAATTTGCTAAGGATACTTAGCAATACGCAGTGGGGAGCTGACAGATTTTTAATGCTTACACGCTATCGTCATTGCTGGATTACGACTATATTGCTTATTCTTCTGCTATCTGCAGTACACTAAAACTTCTTGACACCATTCACTACACAGGACTTAGAATCGCTACAGGGGCTTTCAGATCAAGTCCCACTGATAGTTTATGTGTTGAAGCTGTGGGAACCCCCCCCCCCCTGGAGTATAGAAGGCAAATGCTGAGTTTTAAATTGTTATCTCTTTCAAAGGCATTATACCAATCATGTGTAAATACATTTTTAAATAACATGTTTTTAAATAAATATTCTCAAACCTGTCCCAAACAGAAAACGCTTTTAATCAGCCTCCTTCAAAATAACTACATTCATCAATTTTATCAAACACCATGTAGCATAACACTACACTTACACTCCCCCTTGGAGAGTAAAGAACTATCAAATTGATTTAAAACTAACACAGTATCAAAAATCAAACCCTCTTGTACTCATCATTGTCAAAAAAGACAAGCCTACTTGTAGTCATTGCAAGACTGGACTAACTATAGAACACTTACTAACAGAATGCAGATTACGAGCTTACTTAAACATTCCACATGACTTGAATGAACTACTGACTTAGGGTAGCCACATATTGCCACGATTCTGACATATTTAAAAACAATAGGGCAGTTTGAGAATATTTAATTACATATTTTAAAATTTTTAATGTGTGTGTGTGTGTGTGTGTGTGTGTGTGT
Organism: Riptortus pedestris; assembly: GCA_019009955.1. Lineage (NCBI taxonomy): Eukaryota > Metazoa > Arthropoda > Insecta > Hemiptera > Alydidae > Riptortus > Riptortus pedestris. The sequence continues at coordinate 50,557,362 of CM032229.1, forward strand.
GTGTGTGTGTGTGTGTGTGTGTGTGTGTGTGTGTGTGTGTGTGTGTGTGTGTGTGTGTGTGTGTGTGTGCTTATATGTTTGTGTGGGAGATACCTATTTAGTTTTGGTTTCAAAGTTATCAAGTTTTCTTTTCACTTATTTATTTACCGACTGTTTTTATTTCTATGTTGTGTTCGTGTTTCTTCTTTTGTTCTGTGTTGCGTTCCATTAGTTTTGTTCTATATATTATTTCGTGGTCGATTTTCTGTTATTTTGTTTATGTTGTTGTTTTTTGTTTTTGTTTTGTTTTCCCCCAAGTTTAAGAAGAGCAAAGTCGCCATAGTTGCGGAGCTCTACGTAATAAATAAATAAATATTAAGTTCGGTTGAGTCTTTAGTGCCAAATCAAATTGTTGACTGTCGCTATAGGTTTTAGCGTATATCTCGTTTATAACTCTAAATAACAAAATAAACAACTTTTCTTATGTTTACATTTGACGAAAAACCAATAGGAAACGAACTATCGCTATTTTTAATTTCAGCCTAAAGTCTAAGTTGGGTTAATAGTAATATAGATACCAAGTTTCATAAAATTCGGTTCAGCCGTTTATGCATGAAAAGGTAACATACAAACAAATAAACAAACAAACATACACCAAAGAAACAAAATGCAGATATGGTGTCTGTGACATGTGAAACGAAAAGTTATCGTGAAATTTCGAGATAAAAATCAATGTACAGACGGAGTTTACAATTTTATATATATAAAACATTGAAAGGGACTCATTTTCGTCATCTCTTAGATAGAATCGATGGAAATTTGAGGAAATGATTCGGAAATTGGGTCATTAGTACAACTGCAAGAGCTGATTTCCCTGATTGGAAATATGCTAAAAATTAATGGAAACTGAAAACGAAAGAAATATAAATAAATAAGTGATTAGCAACCAGAAATGATTTATTATATTTTTCGATACATTGCATAATAACGGCGATATTTGCTATTTCACTCCTCTTTTTTGGATTTACATCTCTTTACAAACCTTTATTTTTACGCGAAACTTAATATCATGCTTGATTTATCAAGCGAGAATTGTGGCCTCTGAAGTGCCAAAAGGCTTTTTTTTCTCTCTCTCTCTCTCTCTCTCTCTCTCTCTCTCTCTCTCTCTCTCTCTCTCTCTCTCTCGCTCACACACACACACACACACACACACACACACACACACACACACACACACACACACACACACACACACACACACACACACACACACAATAAATATAGTTTGTTTACAGACTTAGCATGGCAATTATTCCCTTGAACAGGTTGATCCTCGTTTCCCGTTGCCTTCTGCAGTATATAACTAAAAAATGTACAAATTTCTGTTCTTGGTATGATCCTGGCATTTCAGTGATCGATAAATTATTTCTTGTGACGCATTTTTGACATGTTTATTAAGAAAAAACGATTACCATGTTTGAAAAGAGAATTTATTTAATGACAGGTTCATTGAATTATGTTGGCATTACAGAACTTAGAGAAGACTTAGAGTTGTGTAAATATATCGTTCCAATTAGCTACGGTTATTTCAAATACATTCTACCCAAGTGAATTTTTGTGGTTTCCCGAGTAACATAAAAATTTACAGCATCTGGGGGACAAGATCGCTGCTGTTATGATTTTGTTATCTGATTGACTTTATACGATCAAAAAGAAGTAATCTAAGTCAAAATGTATTATTTTGATATATTACATATATATATATATATATATATATATATATATATATATATATATATATATACACATATACATATTATAACGTAGTTTACTATTAATGCAGAACAGGTATATTTTCTGTCGTATCAACAGCCGTGCTAAGCCTGGAAAGAAAATATGTCAAATACCCATGAAGCATATGCTAGTAACTAGGGCTATGTGGGTTATCCAAGTAAATACATTTACGTAAAGGTTTCGAGAGGAAAGTCGATGTCAGTCCATTAGGTTGACAGACTCAGCCATTGTAATAACCTACCTGTCAATGTCAACTGTAGAGTCGGCTAGTCAGTATCAATGCCTAACTAATTGATTTGACCGGTCACACGTCGTCTAGACTAGGTGTTAGTGAGGCAGAAAGTTAGTGATTTTTAGCAATTCCTGATATTAATAGAAGGGGATTTAATGAAATTTGATTCAGTTTAAGAGGGAGGGTCACGTGATGAGATTGAAGACTTGGATTTAACTTTGTTGACGACGTGCACCTTACAAACAAGTGGTTTGTGTGCTTTTGGGATGAGTGTATTCTCCGTGATTCTCTTTAACTAATCTATGGCGGAAGGTCAACAAAATAATGAATACTTCAAATGATTATTTTAAAAATCATTTTTATTCATCAGATAGTTTCGCATCCATGTGACGCCTCATCAGGAGAAATTATAATAAAAAATTTCAACGAAACTAACGGCTAATTCTTTCTAAAGGGCCTTCCACTAGTAGTGCCAGTCGGAGAATAGCTGATTTAGATACGTAATGAAATAAAAAAAGTCCGTCACGCAGGGGCAGAAACAAAAGAGCGGTAACAGACAAATATATATATATATATATATATATATATATATATATATATATATATTTAATATACAGTTTTGAACGGACCTCATTTTCGTCATCTACTAGGTAGGATCGATGGACATTTGAAGAAAAATTTCGAAAATTCCGTCATGAGTACAACCTCAATAGCTGGTTTCCCTTAAGGGAAATCTGCTAATAGGTTGATTATCCCTAAAGAAGTGTAGCCTAAATAGTAAACAAGAAATTTATAATTGATTAACTATCACTTTAAAGTTTCTAATAAATTAAAATATATATAATTTACATGTTTTACCTCACCAGTTACAGTTTTCTTTTTGATCACCATTTTTCTACTTTTTGTGATGTGCATAATCTCTTTCATCCTCCTCTTGCTTATATTTCCTTCATTTTCTATTATACTTATGTTTTCATAATCAAAGTTAAGGTCGTATTTAATCGCGTGGTCTGCTAGGGACTCTATATTCTCTTAATGATCAACGTTTATCACGTGATCATAAAGACAACAACAAAAGAATATCAGACAATACTTCTTTTGAGTAATTGTGATGATTCCCCTATATAACGTTTATTGCAATCTATACAGTTTATTTTGTACAAATTATATTTGGTATCGGTTGATTTTAATTTATCTTTTATATGACTGAGGCTATTTTTTCACCCTGTTTTCATATTTCCAAGTGATTTATCCAAAAACTTTACATATCAATGAAATCTTCCTGGTTACTGTGGGTTGTAATTTATTGAATAATACATTTTTGTTTCTCTATATTTCTGGTAGTTGCATAATTAGTATTCTTTTGGTTGTCTATATGCAAATATTTATATTTTCCTATTTTATTGTCAGTTTTAGTATTCTAGAAATGACTAATTTTTATTTGAGGAAATTTTATTTTCTTGAGATTGGTAATGACACCATCAGTATCGTCGTCAATACTTTTTCTTTTTCTATTAAAATTATGTGAGTTTATTTTAGCATTGTTTTGCATTTTGGAATTATCATTATTAAAACCATCATCGCGCCTTTTTCTCTTGTCTTTGTTGTGAAAAAAAACATCAAAAAATTCGTCTATAAATTTAAAAACTCTTGTTTCGAAGGAATACTTTTCACCCTCTGTGTATAACTATTTGAAGTATTCATTATTTTGTTGACCTTCCTCAAGGTCATATTTTCTCCGTGATTCTCGGCCATTGCTGCTCATGTCGTATGATTCATTGAACATGACCAAAGGAAGAAGCCGACTGGAAAGTCGGTGAAATATTGTTGGAAGTACTACCGGCACCAGGAGTACTGAAGAACCGGAATGAGTTCCCAGCTCCGAAGTTTAAAACAAATTAATCATTAGTTTGTTTGCTTTGCTAATAATGCACGAAGGGATTTGGGAATCATGGCAAAGAAACCCTCCCCTCCCATTGCCGGCTAATTCGCGGATCATGCTTCGCGAGACGTCATAAAGTCAGCACTCCTCCATCATGTGAGCAGACGGACAGTTTTGGCGGATATTAATGAACGGCGGATATTATTAATTTGTAAATGACGCACCGCGACGTGCGGCAGGACGTGAGACATTGCCCGACTCGCGGGGTCACGAAGTATTAAGTGAATTTAACTGAAATTCCCATATAAATCCGGCGGAGCGGACGGCCTGAATTCCATCCTGATGGGAGGGCTTAACATCGTGATGGAGTGATTTTGGAAAGGCGGCTATTACCTAGGGGCTGGCCTGGACCATACGTCAAGTACCTACACCGCCGCCAGGGCTAAATTGTGGGTTTTACAGGCAACAATAAGTGTAACATACCGGCCCTGCAGTCGGACCGCCGGGTATAAAACGAACAGGGAGGGGAACGGAAAAAAAACAAGCCAACGAGCTACAAGCAGACAAACAGATAGGTCGTGGATAAATGTTCCCTTCGTTACTGCTCACGTTTTTCACTTACTCTTTCAAGTTAGCAAGTCGACCCCATTTGTAAACGGTCTTTCTCTATTGTCTATTTATTTCAATGAATAGTATTCCGCATAGAGAATTAAAACCTGTAAAATATGTCCTTGAATCAATACTTCTCAAATTAGTAACTAATAGAATTTTCTCAACTGGACGGCATTCCCATATATATATATTTTTTTTAATGAATTTTACTTATAGTAAGTGTGCTGACGCTAAATATATTTTCTGATTTCCTAATTACGTGAGGGATTTAGGTAGATAAAGGCTCTCTAACAATTATCGCAATTTCTCCAATGTAAACACTGCAGTGTTTCAACTTGATGGAACTCTTGATGGTATTTTGGTGGAGCTTGTACATTCATATATAAACATATTCTCCACTATATTCTGACTGGCCTATAATAAGTATCTGTAGTATAGATACTTGAAATAATTGTTTCAACTTCTTAAATAGAGTACCAGCAATTTCTGTGTGAGGCACCGTTTTGAAGATTGTTGAAAGTTGTGATGAGTAATTGCTTCAAAGCTCCTGTTTTTATGTGGTCAAATCGTCAGTTATTTGTCGTTTATCTTTAGCCTGGGTGATTTTGAGTTCACAAGGTATTGTTTTCACGTTAATATATACATGTCATGTCCTTTCATGGAAATAGTCTTTTATCCAGAACAGATAAAGAGGCAGATCTATGTGTAACACGTAAAAAATCTCTTGCAAAAATTACAAAAAACAATCCTTAGGTAAACAGTTCTTGTACATGACCATATAAAACTGTGATGACTTTGTAAGATAGATCAAATGCGGCGTACATAATACAGGGTAATTTTTCTTTACCGCACAATATTTGAAACTAGAAGACCGACCCTCATGAAACAAATTAACAGGAGAAGATTAGGTGAATCAACAGAAAATAAATCGAATAAATTATTTTAAATATTTTATTTCTCTTTTGGCTTCAGATTCTTCTTTGGCAACTTTTTTTTTGTTGCTATAATTTATGTGTTAAAAAATGGATATAGATCTTTCAATGAAGAAAAGTATTTTCTTTACCTTTATATAAAGATATAAGTTTTCGTTTTCTGCTAAATTTTAAAATCATAATTTATTACAATTATATTAATTATAAATTTTATTAATATGTATATACTATGCCCAACTCCGTGGAGCATGCGTGAAATGAAAGGACTTTTCATGGGGATGTTATGAAACCCAAAAAACTAAGAAAAAACCTCTACTATCCAACCTGTACAACTATGAATTTTGAGGTATATATCATACTGACTGCCCCAGTTTCGGTAATTACAGTCATCTACAGCACAAAAGTCAGAGGTCATGTTTCACTGAGGCTAACGAAAAAAAAATACGCAATATAAGTTAGGGTTAAAGAAAATATTGTACAGAATTATCATTTTTTTTTTATTTATTTCCAGCAAGAGATCAAAGCTTACACGGGCGATTAATACGAGTTATTGGAGTATCTGTTTACACAAGGAGGATATAATTTGTCACTTGTGTAGACTCTGAGATAGTTTTTATTCAGTGGGTAGTTATCCAAGTAGATGGGGTGTAAATCAAAGTGAGAAACCTTTTTTCTTATTCGTTTCAGAGCTCTGTTTCACTGCTCAACCGTTCGTAACAGTTCCATTCATTACTCTCTACATAAATCAGAATGGCAGATTTTATTTCCACACTCTGGAGCCAAAGGTGACTAATGCAACAGCTCTTATAGCGCACAGCTAAGAGGCTATATATATATCCCTTGCATTGGAGTCTTATGCATTTGCATCTTACTCTACGCAAGATTTCAACATTCTTCCATTGGGCAATGTACACGCGGCTTCTTAGTTGTTATTCATGACCCGGAGTTTCTATTGGGTCCGTTACTCACCGGCTTCCTTGTTGGCTTATTCAAAATGCGCTAGGCAGTCTATCTCTGCTGAAAGCTTTCTTATTCCTGAGTAAAGACTCGATTGACCACTATAAGATCAGTTACAATCTTGTTGGCTACCGGACAACAATCTGCGGCGTGTTTGAAGCAACTTCAGCCTATTAAATATAAAATCACCTAAACGCTTAATGCCATTACTTTACCCGTCGAATATATTCAACAACATCATTCCTACAATAAATACACATTTATTCAATTTACAATGACGTTATTTCTCTTTATATGCATGCTCCAAAGCATACCAAAAGAGAAGTGCTATGTATAAAGACAAGGGTTCAGTGATACCGCATTGTATAGCGTTTTGATAGAATTCCTTCCTCAAATAAGTTTACTTACAGCTAAATTTTACAAATGCCCTTTATAATGCGATAAGCTCCTTTTTGGGTGTAATCTAGCTGTACTCATTTCAGAATTTCCGTTTTTTGCAGATTTCCCTTAAGGAAAATCAGTTATTGAGGTCGTACTCATGACACGATTTTCGAAATATTTCTTTAAATGTCCATCGAACCTGCCCAGGAGATGACGGAAATGATCTCCTGTCAAAACTATATATATATTTGTCAGTTAACTGTGTAAACTCAGCATTTAATCGTTTTATGTAAAAGAAAGATCAAGTTCGTTAGCGGCTGAAATCGGACCAGTGGAAAGGGGGGGGTTTAGAGTGAGAGAATTTCGAAAATTCAAAATATCTTCGTTGCTATACGTTGGATCGAAACAATGTATAGAAAAAATCTTATTGCAAATTAAATTTACTATAAATATTGTTATATAAATTTATTATCTTTCTTAAATATTAAGCGAGATATTTGGATTGCATTTTTATTGTGTGCGGAGATGAGATCGGCTAAGTTTGATTCTATTCGTTTCCGCCAAAAGCTAGTTCGGCTGATTCCGTAACTGTTAGGGTCTAGCATGGAGATTTCTCCATAACTGCTTAGTTTACGCAGCCCCTGCGTGATGGAGTTTTTAAACTATTTTTGGAGCATTCGGATGATGGGAGTCACAAGAACTGACGATTAATGAAAAATGGCGAATCTTTTGCAGTTCTAAAGGACCCCTTCCCTCCCACTTGTCCGATTTCAGCCATTAAAGAACTTGATCTTTCTTTTTACATAAAACAGAGTTTGGTAAAGATTAAACACAAATTGCGACCAATAGAGCGTTAACAGACACACACACACACACACACACACCCATATAGATATATATATATATATATATATATATATATATATAATTTTGAACGGAACTCATTTTCGTCATCTCCTGGGTAAGATCGATGGACATTTGAAGAACTTTTTCGAATATCGCCATGAGTACGACCTCAATAGCTGATTTCCGCCACTTCTGCTAAAATTCCGTCACTAAACTACTTCATGCGTAAACTAAACTGATTTCCCTTGTGCTTGTCATGCAACTGATCTACCTGTATCTATTCATCATTTTTGTTCTGGTAAGAACAGGTCTGGAAATTTAAACTAGGCATGCGAACTTTCTTCGGGTGTTCGAAATATAAATCGCGTTAGACGAAGTGGTGGTTTACAGACGGCAGAAAATAAAAATTGCCTATGGCTCAGTTAATATTCTAGTTAACAATCAATGCTACAGTTGTATAGGTAATTAAAGTTGAAACAAGATTAGTTATGTTACATTTTCCGATCCGTCTCAAGATTACAGACATATTTTGATAATTTAATTTGACTCCAACTCTAAACTTAATTGAGTCCAGGAAGGTGTTAATAGGAAGGGAGGGAGTCAACACAGCTCCAATTATCTCATATACAATTTCTAAAACCACATTAAAAATAGACTATTCTGTTGACCTTTGTCGCATTTTGAATATTTTGGTTTGTCCATTTTTAATGTAAATTCCATTAACTAAAATAACTAGGTTATTGAGGGCTTACAGTTAATAATGTTTTTTAAGGACTTGGTCAGTTGGATAACATTGAGTTTAACTAATAAAATTATCATGGGTAAAAACTCCTAACTCATTTATGTACTAATATTCTAATTCAGCCAGAACGAATAAATAGATACTTACTCGTAATATTTTTGTAAAGGATAAAGGTTTTCGTCCACTTTCGAACACTCTCAATATTAAGATGGACTTCATTTATTTATTAATTTGGAGCGTTCGCAGCGAGGTGATATTGCTCATCAAAAAAGAACAAAAAAAATAACAAAGTAAATAAACAAAATGCAAAACTGAAAATAGTAATAAGAAAAGATTAAACAATACAAACTAAGAGCGCAAACAAATAACAAAACGCAACTAAATAACAGACAACAAAATAACAAAACTCAACTTAATAACAGATCGGAGACAAATAACAAAATATAACTAAATAACACAACGCAACCAAATAACAAAATGTTACCAAAGAGACAAAAAAAAGACAAATCAACAAATAAACAAAAAAAAACATTAAGTTCAAAACAAAAAAAAATCTTGTGAGGAAACTAGGTAATTCAAAATTATAAAGACTAATAAAATTACGTTAACTATTATATACTTTCAATGGTTAAAAACAAGACTAAAATCAAATAAATAATAATTAGTATGAATAAAATGAAGATTAAATTTTCTAATATCTAGAATATTTACAATCATATGCTCTCACTTTCTTTATCATACATACAAACACGCGCGCACACACACACACACACACACACACACACACACACACACTCACAAACACACACACATACAGTAAAACAGTTTAGCTGGAGTTTAAAATATTTAATTTAAGAAGGTTTAAAAAGGATTTTCAAATGTAATACTTCTAAATTTGTGAGTATATGTTAATGGACTTCAGATTTATTTTATACGTGAAGCTATAGAGTAGTGTTTTAAGTTGAGTAACTAAGTTGTATTTCCTGCCAAGTTTTTGAACGATTGATTAAATAATAATGAATCTAAATTGTATTAGGACAATATATTACTGCAATAATGTGACTCTCCACCACTACTGCAGGTCAAGTATGTAAAGATATAGGTATTTTATAATAATATGGCTATATAAGATTGTAATGCGATAAGTTCAATCACCTATTTGGATTAATAATTCATAAATTATTACAGGCCAATAACAAGGCACTAGGTAGAAAGTAGACTTGTTTTATTAAAACCGGTTTGCGTAATAATTGAACAAATCCAATATTAATACCAATTAGAAAAAAACATACCAGTAGACATGATCCGTAATTATGTCTAATTAAATAGTATTGAGGTACGCAATTTTGTAACAGCATTTAATTTTACCTTGGTATCTTTACAATCAATCTATTTTGACCGGTAATACTGCTTAGCAAAGAAAATTGTTTCAATTGACTAATTTACGTAACATGTTTGAGATAAATGCGGACTATTCCACTTTTCTGAGAGTAGTTCTCGTGAACTTGCATAACCTGCTTGTAGCAACATGAAATTTATTTAGAAAAGTCCTTATGTTGGGGCATTAGTATATGACATGTCACCTGCAAATCATTCATGGTCAGCATACCTTATTTCCTATATCTGTTTTGGCTAGAGCCTTATGTAAACAATATTTAAAATGTAGGAAGGAGATTTTACTTAAGGTTAATAGTTAAGAGACCGAAAAATCTCTTAACAGGGGTGGTGATTTACAGAAGACCGAAATGGCAAACATGGAAAGGTTTAAATGTTTAGATCAATAATTTAATTGGTATTGACTGATGGTTAAACTATTTTAATATACAAGGAAATTCACAAGTTGAGTGTCTCACTTTTCAACAGGGTTCATATTCCCCAGAGCGCCTTCAGCTGATTAGCACTGCTAACTTGATAATGCCAGATGTTAAGATGTTACGGACCACTCCAGAAGGACCAATACATCACCAGTATAGTATCATTTAGAAAAATATATCCAGTCAGGCACCTATAAGTAAAGATTGTTTGATGTCATATTATTAAATAATTAATTATTCTGGAGATCCGCCAACGTATATTAATTATAATAACCTTCCATCTGGCCTTACTATATTGCCATTATTTTTAAGAGTGTCTCTCTTACGAAATCTAGTTATTTTTTTATCGAAATAATTAGTCAACTGAAGTTCGAAAAATTTAATTGAAAACTGCATTTAAATTTTCTGCTTTTGGGGTTTTGGGGTGAACCCACAAACTACAAAACCTGTCAAATTTCCTACATTTTTATATTCAGCAATTTTTAATGTACGTGATACATTACCAATATCTTTCTATATTCTATATCTTTATGTAGACATATATAAAAAATTCCAAATTGTAGCATGGACTTAATTTAAATAGATTTGATATGTTTTTGTCATTTCTGAAACCAAGAAGGCCAAAGTTTCGTAATTTTTTTAATGTTCTTATAATTTCCTTTAACGGAAACTTTATGAAATAATTTAAAAAAAATAATAGTGAGTTTTTAAATAGTACAAGTTATTTTTCTTTTGTATATTCAGTTATTCTAAAAATGATGATTTTCAATAAAAAAAAAATTTAATTCTTCAAAACAAGCAGTATGAAGCGCAGATAAAATCTGGGGCGATTGTTTAGTGTACACACAAGTACATTTTACTTGACTAGAAACATATAATAGGGCATAGACAGCAACAAGCATTCACAAAATAAAACACAATATCAACAAATGCGCGGAATAGTTAGTTATTACCAAGCCGAATAAAAACTTACTCCAAGCAATTACCTATCTCAAAAACAATCTGGATGACATACAAAATACAGCACAACTGACCTACGTCAATAATAGCTTCAGATGTCGGTACGGCAGTAAATAAATACCATAAATAAATATTCTTAAGACTCCATCAAGTCTTTTAATCTTAAGAAAAAGAATATTTTCTTTCTATTATATATCATTATGCTACGCTTTTAAGTTCAATTTCTTTTTGACAAGAAACAATTGTTAATAAATAATACTGTTATTTCCTTGTTAAGTAGTACCTTTACTTTTTAGGTCGAGTTTATTTTGTAAACCAAGAAATGGCTGTTCCACAAATGATAAAAACAAATCTAAAAGGAAAGGACATTACATGGCCGTTGTAAAAAATTATATGTTTCCTTCATCGATTTGGCAAGGGATGGCTCGTAAAGCCGGACTCCTGTTCCACCCCATCAGTGACCAATTCTTCGAGAAATGGGTTTAGTGATGATTTAAAGGTCTCCGCTACGTTTCCCCGACAAAGTCCATCTTCGAAATCATGTGACTTCTCTCGAGGATGAGAAAAACAAGAGGAAATATCAGCTCGTACAACTGGTAGTTTCCATAATATATTTCTTTCCTGGCACACATAGACGTATGTTGCTCATAAGATAAACAAACATATATATATATATATATATATATATATATATATATATATATAAAACCTCTATCTATTCATGATTTTTGTTCTGATAAGAACAGGTCTTGAAATTTGAACTAGGCATGCGAACATAATTGTCTCGGGCGTTTGAAATAAAAATCGTGTTAGACGAAGTGGTGGTTTAAAGATGACAGAAAATAAAATTGCCAATGGCTCATTTAATGTTCTAGTTAACAAACAATGCTAGAGTTATGGGAAATTAAAGTTGAAACAATATTATATCCATATATATACATGTATATTTGTTTCTTTATCTTATGAACTACACTTATATAAAAATATTATGAAAATTAAATACGTCGTAGTTATAACAGTTTTTTCCCCCCCACAAATATGTTCCCCAATTGACAAGAACTAAAACTCTATTGTCCTATATCGACCTAGACCAAATTAAGGGTTACACTGTTACAGAAATATGTCTTTGTTAAACAAACCCCCATGAAAGTAGTAGAGACATAAAAGAAATCTATGACCATGCCAACAGAAAAAAATCTAAACATTTTCAAGACGCAGTGCTTTGGTGGACCCAAAATTATAGATAAGAAATCGCTACTTTCTTTAATTCATGTTGCTCATCAATTGTCTCACACTGATAAGGGACAACCGGAAGAACGGATAGAAAACACAGTAAACAACTAGATTCAATTTGGAGTGCCATTCTCGGGCTAATAATTCTGTCAGAGTAACCTGGACCACAAGGCACTTAACTATTGCCGTACCACGTGGGTGTAAAAATGTCAACAACTTGAATACGAATATTTTATTTTGACACAAGTTTCGATGACTTGCCTCATGAGCTCTTTGTTAAGTTTGCGAAGCTCAATCTTTCGTACCTGTGAGAACACTGCTAAATCTCAGGTATGGAGTTTTGTTAAACTTCACAGACGCAAAGAGTACTGAAGATGAAACTGGCTCTCAAAAGGTAGCTATGAATTAAATGTCCTATAATTTGTATATATCCTTTGGGGTTTACGAACCCCACGAAGCTCGTAAGTCTGAGGTTTCAAGGTGTAAATCTACATTACTGTAAGTGGGTTTAGGCTAGTTCTGCAACCAACAGTGACTAAGGTGAATTTTTTTTTGTAGTTCTGGAACTTACATTTATTAATGGGGCCAAATGTAAGTGTGTCTTCAGATCTTCAGGTCATTGGGTATTTGAGTGAAGTTGAAGCAGGTCAGTATTGTAATCAAACGATGACCGTGAAGGGAGCACATCCATGGAAGAAAGTGCCTTGTACCTTCCTGGAGAGTTTCCACGTATGGCCTGCCTGTGATGGGCCCACATCCAGATTAAACGAGGGAAAGTCTCTCTCTTTAATGTGTCATGTCAGTCCGCGTGGAAAGCGGAAAATGGTTTGCATGCACGTCCGATTCCCAGTGGGCCGCCAACCTGAAAAGCACAGCAGCGGTAGGAAGTGGCATACAATTCTACATACGAGTCTATGCCGGCGTCAACTATCCAATCATACCCGTGACGTCTGACACATTGCTGGGAGAGCACTTCAAAACACTACTTACGCAACTTATCATGAAATTGACACCTACTTTTAGTGGAAGCACTGCCGCTTTGTGTACAGTTATAAAATTTATTGTTGAATAACGTGTACATGTTTAGAGAAATCATGATATTTATTAGCTATATTCAACGAATATTTATTATTTTGAAGATATTTATAATGTTCTCTGCTTAGAAATGAGCATTTGATTACAGCTGCTTTGAAATAACATTCAGAATGATTTCTACTAGAAATCAACGCTTTCTGTATTATTTAGGTTGTATTCATGATGGATTTATTAAATGTTCACCGATCCTACAAATCTGTTTAATTAATAAGGTCTATTTATATTACATACACACACTCACACACACACACACACACACACACACACACACACAATGAATATATATATATATATATATATATATATATATATATATATATATATGTTTTTATGTTTACATTCTAGACACCATAATTCTAAACATGTTCGAATTGGTAAATAGCTGGGCTAGAGTATTCGGGGTATCGAAGACATTAAAAAAAAAAATAAGCTTCCATTGCTATCTATCTATCGAAAAAGGCTATATAACTAATTTTGTGCAGTATGTTATCCACAACAATGGTTGCCCAATTGACAAAACTTCTCAAACATTGCTTCAAATTTACCCCGAACTCGAAGTGTGAAGTACGATTTAAAATTAAATATAATATACTATATATATATATATATATATATATATATATAAATATATCTTTAAATCTGTTGTAGAATCAATTATCATTTGTTAGGTGGGAGCTCAGATTCTTATTTAAAAGTGAAACATGTTTGTTAGTTTTAAATATTGATATAGTTTTTTTGTTTTTTTTAGTAATTTTACGCGGCACTAGAGATCTCAACTATACCTCCTTAGCTGTTTATCTTTCAACGTAACTACAGGATAATCTGGTTTTATATAACTGTCTGCGCTAGTCTTTGCTGGGAACATAATCTTAAGACAACTATGTATTTTATTCCGCATCGTGCAGGACTCTGGACGATTGAATGATAAAACTGAAATATATTCCCTTAATTCGAAACAACTTAGGAAAACCTATTTGAAACTAGATTGGGCTGATGTTATCCTTGTGATTTTTCTTGATGTGGGATATCTGAGTACCCAATGTTTCACCTGCGTGACGTATTTTGTATTGTTGTACTTGACTTAAGTGATTTTTGAGTTAATTAAATAATATATATCATATTTTATTCAAGAAATTTTAATTCTGTATTTTATGCAATTGTGGAATTTATTATTTTATAATAAATCAGAACTTTTTCTTTCTTGGCCTTTAACGGCAAACAAATAATTAAAGCTTTACTCGACTTTTCCAAATTTCGGGCCTACTCAATTTGATAAAAAAATGAACAATATGCATAGTCGCACAAATTCTTTATTTTTGTTTTGTTTGCAGTGTCATTTCTTGAGTTTAGAATGAATGCTTCTGAAACTCAAATCATATTTGTAAAAAGAATTAGAAGAAAGATTTTTCACCTACTTCCTTTAAAAATGAATCATTTTGGGTAATTAGTTGCCTTCTTAGAAACATTTCTGTTTCGTAAAATGCAATTCATTGCACAGAGATCTTTATAGCCTTATGTTTACGGGATTGTATTGGTAAGAGATTCACGAAGGAAGTTCCTTAGCCATAGTTAGAAATGTGTGGTAACCTGTTGATATCTCGTCGTTCGTTAGTGCCAGAGTAGGTGCAAATCATTAGATACACCCATATACGAACTGCCTCTTAGAATGGGGTGAGAAATGCAGGAAAACTAGGTTAAACAAGTGTTAAAATTCAACTGTCGCCGTCGGAGCAAGTGCGTGTGAAGTAAAGACTCCAGCCTCAAATATGGGGTTCACGAGATGAGAGGCTCTAATTCAACTCCCAGAATCAGATGCAGACGTACTTAGGCAAATAGGGCAAATTGACTTTTAGATAGGTCGAAGAGAAAGGACCGAAAATTTTCTCTCAGCCGACCCGAAACTGTTTGATAGCCGTCATGCTCCTTTCTATAGATTTCTCGTGGCGATAGTACCGTGGGGAGGTGGTTCAGCACGTCCGTACTAACGAGGAATTCTTGAAGGAATTTGTGATATTTCCTGTCAAATTTGGGGCGATTCGTATTTTTAGAAGAGCGCCTAGCATTGTTCTCTTCACCCAAATGGATTCCATTGCTGTAGATTATAAAACAGAACAGATATACAATCTGTTTGAAATACACAATTGTAAATTCATAATGATACCTTCAAAAATAAAACTAAAACTCTAAAAGCATATCTGTAATTTAGCATTTTTATTAGGATTAATCATTTCACCGTTAAGGCCCTTTATCATATTTGGATTGTGGAGTCTGTCATTTAAGAACCTGATGTAAGCATTAAATGACTTCCGTGTACTATTAAATCAAATATCCATGAGCTTTGTTCCACTTCATTTAACATTACTTAATTTGAAAGTTACATACAATATCTCTATTACAATGCATTTGACCAAAAATTACCATAAAACATAAATTATAGGCTTTTATATAGTAACAGAAGAACTACCATAAATCTTCAGTATGTATAACAAACACGGAGAAATATATACATTTTTCCATTTTTAGGCCAAACGCTCTAAATTTTCAGCATTGCAAAGTTAGTCCCTTTTGAGTAATATATATATATTCATACAGAGGCCCCGTTAAAACTTGTCAAAATAGATTTAGAAAAGGCAAAAATTGTTAATTCCGATTAAGTCTAAAAACCAAATGTTTGCTTTTGCAATATTCAACAATGAAGGAAGGAGATAGAACATAAGAATTGGGAAAAAAATATTTACTCCCATGTACTATTTTCAGTCCATACACTACAAGACTTATAGATTCGTCATCGAATTGCTCGGGTCTCTTGCGAGTAATAACAGATATATTTGTATTTTATAGCTGACAGCCTTCAGTAATACCCCTCTTTAGCCATCTCATACAAACAGTAAAGCAATATGTGATGTACCGAATTTTCAAAGGTCAAATACCAAATACTGTTTAAAACGGACCTTTAATAACCTTTCATAACGTCGTACATTAGGATTTTACGTTCTTGAAATTTAAAAATATTTCTTTTGATCTATACCATACTCGACATTTCATTCATCACTAAAGATCATATTAGTAGATGAAAACTTGGATCAGAATATTATTATTATTTAATAACGTCCACTTCTGGCAACTAAGCCTAATTAGGACCGGTTATCTACAGGTAACCACCCTTTTCTAGCCAGGGTGGCACTTAGGATTTTAATTAACGAATTACGTCACTAAATAAATTCCCTTGCCCAGGATAAGGGCGTTTTCGAGTAGGAGGGAAATTTCCAAATTCAAAATATTAAGAGAGTTATTCGTACTTACAGTTTTCGGCCTTCAGGAAACCCCTAACTTCATGCATCCGATTTTTAATTAGAAATAGAGAATATATTGGTCTATTGAAATCACTATTGTGCACACCAGTTCGGGGGAAATCTACTAAGTTTATGCAGCCCCTGCGTGACGTACTTTGACTATCTTCGTGAAGTTTGTAAGAATATTGCATAACTCAAACACACCTAAACTGCTCACCACCCATTTTTGACTTATGGAGACGGGGGTTTAGAGGAAGATCACAATATAATTGAGAATTAGAGATACACAAGTTTGTATGGGACCTGTTTTGTTTACCAGTGACATAGATGCATATATCTTAATAAATACATCTATGACATTTAGGTAGCAAAGGTGTTTGTAGTTTTGGGAGCGAAGTACCTAAACTACTTCTGATAAAATAATAGTCTTATTCCGAGTGAACACAAATGGGACAGACTTATTATTTCACCTCACAAGAGGTTGTTATAACATGTTCAATTTCGAACTTTAGTTTCGTTAAAAGGGCCGGAAGCTAACTGGAAATTTAAAATACGTATATATGTAAGTAAATGTTATCAGTTAGAACGTAAGTAGAATAATAGGTCATCATTTTCTAATTTTTATGAAGTGTAAGCAGTGAGAAAATGAAGGATTGTGGTTAACTACGCCTGAAATGCAATATGCATTCTTAGAAGAACACTTAATGAAGTAACTTAGTTGTTTTTGAAATTGCGAAATGAAATTTCTAAAAAAAAGTTGTCCTGAAGTGAAACTGAAGAATGCATTAAGTCACAAAGTGGGCGATGATTAAATGAGACCTCGCACCAAAGACAGAGAGGTGAATGCAGTTTTCTCACACTTGCATTGAGCAATGAACATTTATTCCAACGATGTTGTTAAGAGCATGCAAATACAGGTCCCCGATTGATGGATGTAGCTCTCTGCTGAACAGGTGCGCACGCAGACTAGACGACTGGGACGCTTAATTGAGCGCACTAACGACTCCCCCTAATTAAAATGCCCGGCTCTAAAGGAGGTGTTTTTCTATAAACCTAACGAGCCTGAAATAATTTGTAACAAATCAAGAGGCCGACAAAGACATACTATCAGCTCATTGAATGGCTAAGCGACAGGATATGCAGGAGTTAAAGAGGACAGCTGGAGACAGGACAAAAGGGACAATAAGAAAATAAATATTAAAATGGTTTGCTAAAGGGAAGTGTAGATGCCGTGGAAGGAGCGGGCCGACACCGGATAACTAACCCTGCTCCTTTCTATACAAATGTTATGCCATGTTCCTCCAGACTGAGTCAGGAGTTCTAGTTCCATCTCATCCACCTTGTCACCTAAAGGACACTCTTATCAGCTGCTCTGCCAACATGTCCGGGATGGAGCTTTCTCAAGCCATTAGCTGAACAAGTAAATGCTTATGGTCTCTCGGCAACTAATACTTTGAATCAAGTAACGCTCATTATTTGTACGAATACCATATAAAGTATAACCAGACACAGAACCTCAATCGTCCCC
Organism: Riptortus pedestris; assembly: GCA_019009955.1. Classification (NCBI taxonomy): domain Eukaryota; kingdom Metazoa; phylum Arthropoda; class Insecta; order Hemiptera; family Alydidae; genus Riptortus; species Riptortus pedestris. Next base: position 50,575,642 of record CM032229.1, read on the forward strand.
TAAAAGAGTCAGTCCGTTTTGTAATATGGATTCATGTGCAGGGATTCATAAAAAATACCCTTCCTACATCCTGACTTGATTACATAACACTCCATGAAAGCATTGCCAGGAGTTGTATATAAACTTTAACTTGTAGGAGTGGGGTTAGCTTTCTTTGTAAGTTTTGAAAAAAAAATCCGTCACAGAGGTACTACTTAAGAAAAGCAGAACCCCCTTCCTCAGAGCTGCAGATCTGAAAAAAAAATCACACAAACAGGAGTTGAACTCTATATATAGTGTATAGGGGTTCAGGTGCTCTAGCAACAATAGTAGCATATGACATTTTAGTCAAGACAATTTATATAACGCTTTTCGGTCCGACTCATAATGACGGAGATTCTTTCCTATTCTCTTTCGATTTGTTTTGTTTACCATCCTTTACATCCCTTCTCTTTCTGTTCAGATGCAAAACAAGATGTCGTATTTAATCTTCAAATAAGACTCATGATGATATATTGGCATGCTCCTAATGTAGATTGGGGGCTCAGGTTAGCCATGTGAGTTAAAGCGTTGACCTTTATCTCACATGGTAAAACTACAGAGAGTGGCGAGTACGATTCTCGCCTGGGTAAAGGAAATTATTTAGTGACGAAATTCACTAAATAACATCCTAAATCCCACCCCGACTAGAAAAGGGTGGTAACCTGTAGATAATCCGTCCCAATTAGCCTTAGTTGCAAAAAGTGGGCGTTAATAAATAATAATAATAATGTAGAGTGAGGGTTACTAGGGGCTAAAAAAAAACAAAAGCAAATTACGATTAATTTTAGTTAGAGAAATATTGTATGGAACAAGAATTGTATTTTCGATTGTACTCATAATAACAGAGATAATTCTAATTTTGCACCTCTTTACCCCCAGATCCGAATTCAGGTGTTCACGAACTTGATCTTTAAATGTATATGAAACGCTTAAATAACGAGTTTGACAAAGATCAACCAAAAATTGCGACACTACAGCGGAACTAGATAAATCTATGTATCTATCATTCTCTCCCCCCCCTCCTCTCTCTATCATATATATACATCATAAAATATAATTTTTAACGAACCTCAATTTTGTCATCTCTTAGGTAGGATCGATAATCATTTGAAGATATTTTTCCATGAAGCCGTGTTTAACAGACATTTATACAACTTCTGGACGTTTAATGAAGCTTTTGGGAAAAAATAATTTATATTGGCACCCCTGTTTGCTTCAATACAAAACCATTTATTTTCTTAAAATGTTCTGAGACGTCTTTTTTTTTTTGAGAATCAGACCTCTATTTCAATCCCTCACACGAAGACAAATTGATCTTCTCTAGTGGTTGTAAACTCTCGACCTAAAAATTTTTCAATTTGGCTTTTTATAATCCCTAGCAATAATGAAGGATAAAGTTAATGCCGTCGTTAGGAACATACCTTTTCCTATTTCTTAAGCCCTTTTCCGTTTTTGCTCTGATGTGAAACGAAAGCTCAGACATGGATTAAGTTGCTTTTGTGCGCCTTTCTTGAGTTGATGTCATAAATTTTTTGCTCCTCTTCTTGAGAGACAATGAGGATTAGCGTTTTACAGTCCAGCAGTTTCATTTAGGTATTAATCATTTAGCGCAGTTACTGCCATCGGGGAAAGATTTACTGGGGAACATCATCTTCACTTTTATGATACTCGTAATACATTTTTGTAACTTTATTTCATCTTTTAGAGGGAAGCTTAATATGGAAGTTAGTTAAAGCCCGAAGTCGTTTATAATTTATTGTTTCTGTTTTAATTATGGCAGAGGAGCCTGCCATTATGTCGGATTCACGTTGGAACCTTTTTCTCTTAATTGTTTATTTGATAAATATTGCTTTTGCCATGGATTCCTTGGAATATTTATCAACATATGAATATGGAAATGTACAGAGATATTACATTAGATTAAGAATTTTAATATTTCTTAAGTTGTCGAGTAGATTAGCTGGGGTACCGATAAAGAAAGCATCCATCGTTAAGTAAGCAAATTTCCACACGTGCTTTATGTATTTTCATTTATCTCAAAAGGTAAAAGTCCAATGAGAACAATATTTGGTATTTAGACTTCCAATAAAGTGCTTAATAACGAAATAGTATATTGTTAATATGAGATGAGTAGGAGTGGGGGTTTACTAAAGTCCAAAAACTAAAAAATGCAAATATCTTGGTTAATAATCAAGATAGTGAAAAAATGTACATAACAACATTTATAGAACAGTACATTTGCAATAAGATTGTTTCAACACAAGTTTCCGATCTAACGAATATTAACGGAGATATAAAGAATTTTCGAAATTCCCATCCTTTAAACACCCCTCCCCCCTAGTATGATTTCAGCAGTTAAGGAACTTGATCTTTCTTTTTATATAAAATGATTATATATCAAATTTGGTAACGGACCTCATTTTCGTCATCTACAAGGTAGGATCGATGGACATTTGAAGAAAATTTTCGAGAATCGCGTCATGAGTACGACCTCAAAAGCCGATTACCCTTAAGGGAAGTTTGCTAAAATGCATACTCCACCAATCGTAGACCATCATCAGTTTTAACAAGATTAGTTCTTCAATATTTTACGATCCAACTCATAATAACGGATATATTTTGAATTTTCGAATCCCTTAAGTAATATGATGGTGGTGGCAATATGGTGCATATTTAACGCCTTAATTGAAATCTGCTAAAATGCAAATTATAGAATAGAATGTATATAGATGGTGGTTAGGGGCAGAATTACTAGAAAACATTGGAAACAAAACATATTACGAATGTAAAAATCTTACCAAACGCATGGAGGAAAGAAGAGTGCTACTTATTGGTTAGGGGTGGTTATTGGGCATATCTTCATGCAGAATGATCCCCTTACAAATATAATGATATTGGGAAGAGTCTATTAGAATTTATTAACGTCCACCTTTTGATACTATGGCTAATTGGGTAATATTTTTTTAAACGATAAAAATCATTTTATGGATTTTGATGAGTATATGAATATGTGTATAGTGGGGCACCGAGGGCCCAGGGGTAGCAACTGCAAGTAATAACCTATATAAACTGTTTTTGAAGATGGTGAATTAATTTTGTAGGTAACCTTTCTAATTTTTTTATGGAGATTTTCGAAGAGAAAGCTGTTAATGTTATAATAATTTGATTTACTTTTTGAAAAATGTAAGCCAATTGGCCCGTTCTAAAATCGCCAACTAATGAGCCTTGAGAAAGTTACCCTATAAATTCTTTAATGGGTTATCCGAAATATTTTTAGGTCTGAGTAATTACGGAAAATAGACTTCATGCTTGAAATACCAAATTTTTAAAGATGCCCACGGATTTTTCGGCTCCGAAAATGTGCTGAGGACCGAGAAATAAAAAAATATACCCCATAATTTGCTCGTAGGAAGAGCATAGAGAGATTTGGATTCGAGAATCGTCCAAAAATGAAATAAAAAAATAATAAAAAAAAATTAAAAAAAGTATAAAGAGCCGCTGGCTGGAAAGTTGGCGATCCTTAAAACGGCAATGAAGCGGCCCTCTCGGGGATGTGCACAGCGATGCGGCTAATCCAATTATTTCCGATTGGTCAGGTTCGGAGCGGTCCAGTTTTACAAATGTCTATAAAAAGGCGTCCCTCGGATCGTATTTCGACTCGGGAGACGTGAGGTTGAGTCGTTAGGTGCTCGCCTATATTGCTTGTTAGCGTAGCCAGCGGCGGTATGGATAACAAAAACATAGTACAAAACCTATCGCACTTCCCCATGACGTCCGGTAACAAAGGGCTTCGTGTCTTCATTTCTCTCATATTAATTCCCAGAGAAATGGCCGTAAAACATATATTCAAAAGGTTTAGGGCAAGGCAACGGCTTGTCGCTAACCTTGCTAATTTGTACAATTATAGGTACAAATAATACTGAAAAGAATCAGGGAAACTTCGGAATTGGAAAGGAATGAATAGCTGATGACTCATTAAAATTTAGAAATCATATGAATTATTCTCTTTTTAAAATAATAGTTTACTGCTTATAACAAAGCGTGTTCTAAGGATTCCCGGTTTTTGTTACTACCAGGTTTGGAAGAAATCTTTAAGTTATTGAGAGGTATTTACTGATATCTTATAACAACTTTAAGTGTCTTATGTTGCATTGGACTGACAGCATTGTGAAGAAAGGAAATACATTAAATAAAGAGTTGAAAACGCCAGAAAAGATGATACTGTTGACATATCTGTCGGTGGAGACCGTCGTAACTGGCTTTTGGTCGAGTACAGCTTGCAAGCGCTTTCGATGCAAAGGCACCATCTTCAAGCCATCTAGAGATTTACTAGTACATCAGCCAGCGACGACGGTCATCACCGACAGATATGACAGAGGAAATAAATTTATCTCTCCCCTTTCGGTACCACAAGCATCCATACTCTAAACTACACAGGAACATAAAGATACCTCCATTAAGCAGAACAATAAAACAATAATAAATGACTAAATTTTACTAGCACTAATATGATTTTGGAGAAAGTTGTGAGGTTGTAGTGGTAAATATTTGAAGAAATTCCCAAGTTCACAGCAATTTCGGTGGCACAAGCATCCATGTTCTAACCTATACAACAATATAATGAACCATTAAGCAGAACAAACAATACAAAACTAATTAAAAGATAAATTTCAACAACATTAATATACTTTTTGAGAAATATGTGAGATTTTGGTGCTGGGCACAGAAAGAAAGTCCCCTGCAATCTTTTTCTTAATTTCAGAAGAGCAGTTTTGTATTTCAAAAGATGGATCTTTAGTTCCATATTTTGAAATACGGAACCTACCGTTCGATGCGTACCATAACCAGTGGTAGAGCTCGAAGCATTGAAGGACTGAAGGTGGTCTTTAAAAAGTACCTTACTGAAAGAAAAAAAATATTACAGTAGACTTGGTAATATATTATTTCGAATAAACGCAGAAATGTATTAATTAATTGTGACATATTAATGCGAAATAAGTAATTTCAATATAACATATGGGAAAAAATAACGTTGAAATTATTTTCTATTATTTATTTGTCACTCAACATTTTTACGGAACCTTAGACACTTCAGGTGACCTAAAAGAGATCCTGTCCGTACATAAAGTGATTTGAAGGTACCTCCTAGGTGATGACATCCCATATGTATGTACAACTCCTCAAGAGGTCTCACATGGGACATAATGAAAAAATATTTATTTATTGTAGGATGGTGCTTCGCTTGTTTAACTATTAGCATCCTTTCCATAAGGGAAGGCGATTTGTTTATTTCTCGCCCTTTAGTCTTTCGTCATTTTACATTTCAACAAAGATAATTGTTTAAGGATGTATAACCACATAACAGTTTCCTTCGAATAATGATGTTCTAATACCCTAGTGAAACGCCTCCTTAATCCTCATGTTGAGAAGTGTGGAGCTCTCAACTGAGATGTTGTATACCGACAGAGCGGCAGGCCCCGAGTCGGTCAGCATTAGACAAAACCATCCCCAAGGCATCGGCTGAGGAAAAAAAAATAATGGGATTCATATTGGATGATGGAGCTGACCTCTGGCTGTTAGCATTCTACTCCAAAGGTATGATAATGGATGTAATTTAATAAGAAACTCATTACGAAGTCAGCGGTCTTTTACGTTTTTTATTGTCCGGCGGTTGTATACTTCGATTGTATGTTTTATTAACCTCCCCCTCGCCCCGTCTGATTGTTTCTCCCGTAATCGAAAAATCAGAATTGACGTCCATAAACAAGCTCTGGAAGTATACAGTAATTATAGTTGTAGTCAGTATTTCTACAGTAGCATCTGCCGTCATCAGCATCTCGGGCCTGTGATTAATCCGGCCAATCGTTTCTGTAATCTGTCTGCCTCTGGTATGTTTTACTGATGGAATAAGCAGACATGCTTGTAAATGGCAGAGAAAATATCCTCTAATTACAGTAGCCTGCAAATTCACATCTAGAAATTATTGAATACTGAGAATAAATTACGTAAGGAAACTTTTCTTCTTAAATCAATTAAATCAAAAGCAGTAGTGACAGGAAAAGATAATGGATAAACGATAGAGCAATACCTTACCGATACTGCAATAATCGCCTTCTACTATCTTCGAATGATATCCGTTCGTTTATGATATATTACCCTCCAAGTAGTTGAAAAGCCCATCAAGCAAGAGCTGCGTAATTTAAGCAGATTTCCAGCGATCTGGTATATGACGCCCTGATCATCTCAACTCTGCAACTATTCTCAGTTTTTCCCGAAATAAGAAGCCGATGTAAATTCATAAATGGAAACGCCAGCTATGTGTGAGATTTTTAGTGTTACTCAAAGCGAAAATCACACGAATGGGGATTACCGTGACTGATTACTAAACAATGTATATATCTTGGTTAAACTGTGAGTTCCAGAACAATTGCACGGAACAGTATTTATAGGAAATTACATTTCCACTGATCGCTTAAAGACAATTTTCCGGCTTGATTAATAATAACTGAGACATTAAGAATTTTCTGTTTTCATCCCCCTTAACTCCCGGGCCGACTACAGCCATTGCCCTAATATAATCCTTAGCTTTCCTCGAAACGGTTAAATACCGAGCGTGATGTCGATCAAATAAAAATCATTTAGTGTAGAACGTAAAATATTAAATGATGACGTCACTCCAAAGATATTTGAACATATCTCACACATTAAAAGTTCAATGAAAACAATATTTGGTATTTAAGCTTAGAATAATGTGGTCCATAGTAGAACAGTTTATCAGTAATATGACATTAGTAAAAGTAAGGGTTTACTGATAACTGAAAATAACAAAATGCTAACACATCCGTTATTGTTCAAGATAGAAAAAAACAAGTACATATATCGCAACACTTATAGAAACTTAAATATCTATAAGATTGATACTATACAATCTTTTGATCCTACCTAAAATAACAGAGATATTTTGAAGTTCCGAAAAACCCCTTCCCAGAGGTCGTCAAATCACAAATGGTTTCAAACCACTAGCGAACTTGATCTTTAATTTCTCAAACAAACGTTTAAATATTTAGTTTGCTAATGATATAACAAAAATTGGGAGTGCAAGAGCGTTTGCACACATATGAACATTGAACAGTAGACACAAATATATATTGAACCCATCTCATTTTCACCACCTCCTGGGGAAGATCGATGGGCGTTTGAAGAATGTTTTCGAAAAACGCATCATGGGTGCATTTTGTGTTAGTATTTTAGGGATTGTTGTGATATTTCAATCAATTTTATAGCTTCCAAGTGTTTAATAATTTTGTATGCGAGTTTTATTAGAACTTATATCAACCTAACATTATTCTCTTAATCATTATGGGCACTCATAAGAAATTTTTCTTATTCTTTTGACATTGCTACGTAAATCGTATCTGAAAGTTTGGGCCACCTATTTCCAATTCTTCTTAATTTTTAGATCACACACATTTCTGTATTTATCTGTGTGTGAACAGCCATAAATTAGATGTATATAAATTTGTTCAGTGTAATTGTCACATGGGCAAATGTTTATCTTTCGTTTAATTTTTTAATGTAAACTTTTTTTTCGCTTGTCACTGCCAGTAGTTATGCAAGATAAAATGATGTTGGGTTTCAGTGTTATTTTTGTCAAGTATACAACATTTCAGATGTACTCCTTTTAAAGACTATCTCCTTAATAAAGACAGTTATTACAGTTTATTTAAAATATCTTTCATGTATATTTTGAATATTGGAAGATGTAAATCCGAACTGTGTTACAGACCTGTCTTTTTTTCTCCTAAGATGCTGGTAGAGGAACCAATTAATCAGAATCAATAAAAAGCCTTGTCCTCTACAAGTGTAATAGTTTAGTATGTAGAGTGGACTTTCAGAGTCGCAAATACATTATCAGCGCCTGCTTGTTAGAGAAATGTAGCCTGTACCAAGAGCAGCCGGGCGACCCCCGAAGTGCCCATCCTTTGGCGCAAGCTACACGACTCTAACCAGGCACTGATGATGGAGCTTAGTCTCTGAAAGTGGAATTTGCATATTAAATTACTAGTAGAGGACAAGGCTTTTAATTATCATGAATCCTACCTTTGCCCTGAATTGATCCTAAGTTTGGTATGAGTTCTAAGAAGAGTTGGAAGGGCGAGGGAATGTCTGATGATGTCATAACATGCAGATATTAGATATCTAGGAGTCAATGGCAACATTATTAGCAAAGGAAAACCAACTTCCACTAGGCAGGAGTGCTCAAGTGTGAAGTAATTATTATTGCAATAAGCGTATTATTATTGCTAATAGTAGCTTATATTATTTCTTGGTTCAGTAATTATAACAGAAATGGAAATTAAAACGAATGAAAATGAAGAAAAACTTCCTGTTCAGTTGGATTATTTTTTAATACTAATAATAAAGATATATTTCGAGAGGCTTAACCTATCAGAATGAAGTAAAATAAATTTGAGCTGTTTGTCGGTAACAATTAATCCTGCGTGTCGGAAATCCCCCGAAAATGACATTGGAGGGAGGGGTGAATATTTGGCTGATCGAGTGGCAGGGAGGTTTTGAATAATTCAGCCTAGAGAGCGCTACCACCGCCGTGTCCGGATCCTACCCTTGACAAAAACCCGTCCATCCGCAGCTCGTATGATTGAAGAGCGAGGAAACAAAGACTACTTAAAAAATTGCCGCCGATTTATACGAGTTAGGCGCTTCGGACGCAGCTTCTTACCCCCAGCCCGTCTGTCCGCGTCATATTATTTATCGTCTTGCCTTATCCAGGACGGGGTAGTGTTTTTATCCACCTTTATCCAGCCCGGCTTCCGAATCAGTTATGAATTCCTGGAGGTTTTTCCTTCCGCCGAGGCGGAGATAAACGCCTCAAATAACAATAATTTAAACATACTTGTTGAAGCTCTGTCTTTTTCAAGTCCTTTTGTTCCGCCCCGCCTCAGCTGTTGTCATATGTGGCGATAAGTGGCATTTGAAAAAGTTATATACATAATTCATTGAGCTGTTCTCCCTGGGTGTGTCTCAGGCCCACCGGGGCCATGCTCTCTCGGTATGAGGTCCGTTTTCGCGCTAAAAGGATGTTTTGACGTCCTTTTTACTTTTGTTACTCTAATTACCACTTTAAATTGGATCTTTTGGGTGCAAAATAAAATGAGGAAGTTTTATTGTTTATTTATTTTTAAAGGTAGGGAATATCGAAAATGCTTGGCTGCCTTTTGGAACAGAGAGCTTATTAGCGATTTGTATAGGTCTTGATGTAATGAAAGCGAAGAGTTTCATTGGGCGTTGCTTCTAAGAATCAATCTCTTTGATCTCAGATCGTTTGTATAGCTAAGTAAAAACTTTGACAACACTTCACTCAGCACATTTTATAAATATCAATTTACCCTTTGGGGGGTGGTGGTGGTCCTGTGGTAAAGCACCGGCAATCTCTGCTAGAGGTTTAAGTTCAAACCCTGAGATCACATTCTAAATTTTATTGAACTCCAGTGATTCGAGCTTGTACTTCTTTATGTTCACTTAGTGCTCACACAGTGTCGTGTGGTAATTAAGTTGCTAGTTAAATAAGGTAATGGCTACGTTCTGAACGCATGGTACGCCAGGGAATGCATCGAGTTGATGATTGTTATTATTATTTATTAATATCCACATTTAGCTACCATGGCTAATTGGGACGGGTTACATGCAGGTCCCCCCCTCTTTTGTAGCCAGGGCGGGGCTAAGGATTTTATTTAATTTCCTCCGCAGGAATCGGACTCGCCACTCTATGGTTTACCGCCTGTAACTAAGAATAACGCTTTAACATACATGGCTAATCAGAGCTCTTTCAAGTTGAGGAATCGACCTCCCACCAAAGTGACGTGTGAAAACTTTGAGCCAAAGATTTACACTTTACGTCTTTTAGAAAATTCGACTAGAAGAAATAGAACTACTTAGTAGCTAATCATGTTATGAGTACTTCACTAACTACGTTAACATGACGACATTGAAGAAATATAGGAAGATACTCCGTCGGCTCTAGGCTATACAGTGAAAGCAGTTCCATCATCTTTGTAATTAGACATTACCATTTTTATTTCACCTTGTTCATCTATAGTCTCCTTCTACGTAGAATACTCGTTACATGGACCACAAGAGAGAAGTATATGTGACCAAAAGAGTACGAAGAATCGATTACGGTTGAACATTATTTTGGGAACTATAATATCTAAGTATAGTAAATAATATGTTACGTTGTACTAAACTGCGAAATGAGTATGAAATACTTCATTGAAAAAACTCTCGTCGTTCTTGGAATGACGGCTTTCTATTGTATTAGTAATCAGTTATTTATGTGTAATGTGAGAAAAATCTACTCAAAACTTTAATAAAAATTTTTTTTTTTTTTATTTATTTATTAACGACCACTTTTTGCAACTTAGGCTAATCGGGACGGGTTATCTACAGGTTACCACCCTTTTCTAGCCAGGGTAGGATTTTAGGACGTTATTTAATGAATTTCGTCACCAAATAACTTCCTTTGCCCAGGAAGAATCGAACTCGCCACTCTAGGTTTACCATGTGAGATAAAGGCCAAAGCTTTAACACGCATGGCTAACCTGAGCCCCAAAAAAAAGATTTTATAAAAATGGTTATTGTGGGATAAACGAGGAGCCCATGAAAACAAAAATATGTGATATCTGGCGAAGATGCACAGAGTGTGTTTGAAATTAAAATGCATCAAGCTGGATATTATGAGAACTTAAAGCGTACGCTATGAAGTTGCGACCAACTAGCTACGCCACAATTAGTAATACCACTTTTCACATCACCATAATCACTGAAATACATGAGATATTTGATGTCTTCCAAAGATGAGCCTACATTCAAGCTGAATAATCGGATACATTTGTGATTGAAACCTTACTTTGATTGATATAGTTGGATGTTTGAGTTATATAGAACTCCTTCGTATGAATTCTGGTGCAGCTGATTTTGGTGGTTCTGCACCAACTATGACTTCCATTGCTTCCAATAGACTGTATTCTCATTTTTGACGAGTCCGAATCACTCTCATAAAGGTGCACATCCCAAATACATGTGCCAGCGAACATTTTTAATAATCGTCCTACAAGTATGCAGAATCGTTGAGATATCTTTCGTTTTGAACAGAATGCTTTACTAGAGTCATTCTCCGGCCAACTTTAGATCGGAGGGAGTTATCCTGACATACTTCCTGGAATCAGAACCCCATCTGGTATGAGAAGTGTATCACTTAGGGGCTGCATAAACTTAGCAGATTTCTCAAGTGCTGGTATAACACACGTGAACTCGTTTTACCATTATTATTATTATTCTCTATTTCTATGGAAAAAAAACAAAACCGATGAGTAAAAAGGGCATTAGGGGGGGGGAGAGGCGTAGTCATTGAAACCTGAAAAGAAGAATGTACGAATATCTCGCTTAGTACTTGAGTTACGAAAAAATACATAAAGCAACAATTGTAGGGCTTCAATTGCTTAACAATATTGATTCTATAACATTGTAAGATCTAACCCATAATAACAGAGATATTTTGAATTTTCGGAGTCCACTCCCTCTCTTAATTCCCTATTCCTAGTCCGGTTTCTACCAAGCACAAATATGATCATTATTCTTGAATAAAACGTTTAAATATCAAGTATGGTATATATTAAATGAACATTTTTGAGAAAAGAACGTTAGACCTTTCTTGGTGACGCCATCGCACATCGAATTTGCATGTATCTTCTATAATAAAGGTCCCATGGAAACAATGGTTGGAATTTAAGCTTAGGATAGAGAGCTTCATGCTATAAGAGCCTATTGCTATTAGTACATGAGTGGGGGTGGATAACAGAAAACAAAAGAAATGTCCGTCACGTAGGGGCTGCGTAAACTAAGCAGATTTCCCATATGAAGTTTTACAATAGAGAAATCTGCATACTGGTAACACAACACCACCGTGATTAAATACAAACGGTAATGAGAAATCTTTCAGTTAATTAAAATAAATTCCCAACTGAAACGGCTTCTGAATTGTAAGAATAATTTATATTTTAATATCTCAAATTTTAGTAGTCCAAGAACTAAAGAAGGGGGAGGGGGTACGGATGAACAGAACGTATTTGCATAAATCTCACAAAGTAACGAAGGTAAGGTAAGGTTAGACACGACAGGTAAGGTTAGAAGAAGATTCCACCTGAGCCGACCAATGATGGAAATGGCCGACCTAATCCGAACTATACCCGACCATAGGCTTCATAAAAATGCAAACATCTCGGTTAATATTCAAGATAGGGAATAAATGTATAAAACAATATTTATAGTAAATTTAATTTACATAGCTGATTTCTTTTGAGGGTAACCTGGTAAAAATGATGAGTTTTTGGCTCAAGACATTTTGATGCCCGCCCAGCCATACGTTTCTGCCTGTCTGCAGAGCTAAATAAAATGAAAAGTTTTACCTCGGGGTTTGAAATTCGCCCCTCTAGCATATAGATCCATCCAGCCCACTCCAGATATTGGATACGTTAAAAACACTAAATAAAACTAAGGTTTACAGAGGCTTGTTTGTACTCCATAAGAAATAGATTGATATCTATAAGTGCCTCTAGGTTGGTATGCCTGGAGACCATTATTTACGACAGGTAATCCTCAGCTTCTTATTTCATTAATCCCTCGCTCAGGTGCTCGGTCATAGTGAGTCCATCGAGGAGTGACAAGCGGCCCGTTAATGTGTTATGACACAAGTCCATCAATCCCAACCCCTGGATGGTATAATCCCTCAGCTAATGCCGCAGTCTGACAGTTGCCCCAATAAAAAGAGTCTTCCTCCAGGGATTACAGCCGATCCATGACCTGGGTTAATTATTCCCGGGATCCCATTCTCCCGTGACGAATTCATCAATTGATATCTGTTTATAACAATACCTTTTATTTCAACTCACAACAGGTTCTCTGCCTAGCTGTACCCGACAGCTTAACCATTCAAAATAGTTGCTGAGACAATCAAAATTCATTTTCTATTGTCTCGTTAGAAACAAAATCCAAGATAACTTTTTTTTTTTTTACAAAACTTCATAAAAAAACTTAATGTAGTAATAACGTAGCTGCAGAAGTTTATCCATTTTCTCAGAAATTTAGTATAAATTGAGTTTGTGTTTCTATAAAAGTTTCAAATTATAAAAAACAAAATTAGAGTGAAGAAGTATAAAAATTCAGTTTAAAGTTGAGTCCTGAAATATTTTCAATTTCCCTTTTTAAAACAAATAAATGGGAATTATTATAATGACCATGGAAGAGAACAAAATAAGTTAATCCAATATTGAACTCTTTCAAGTTATAAAACTGCGTTTTATAGTATTTCTTCATCATTCTCTCGACCTACTCCTGCTTTAGAGTTCTTAGAATTTATTTATTATTTAATAATCTGTCAGTGCGCTAAAGAGTTCAGGAATTGCAGGACAATGTGGCATGTGATGCTCAATGAACCTGTAATGGCAATAACTCAAGTTTCTTACTCAACATTTACTGTAATTGTGAGGAAAACAAGGCTCCATAACCTCACTACTTTCTCTTCACCGATGTCTAATCAGTATGGTAAGACTGTTAAAGAACTGTAAAAAAAAATTAACTTTTTTTTTTAAATGCCACAAAGACAAGACAGCAGAGAGGTGGCCAGGAGCCAATGGAAATAAACATGAGAAAGAAGCAAGCCAACTGACCGAAATGAGTGAAAAATGAACAGTTATTTCACCTTATTTCTATGTATTTATCTTTTTTGTCACATACTATTTTCTAGTGTAATCCCAATATTAATGGGTCTCCATTCATTCTAAAATTATGAAACTTTTATTTTTAATCCCATATGTTTGTATGTAGCCTACGACAGCTCAATTACACATTTTCCTCTAACCCTAATACTATGGGAGCTTTTCTATTTTTTTTTATTCCATCCTTCTTTAAATGTCCACTCTTGCTCCAATCATTTTCACATGAGTTACACTATTAAATGTTTTATTAATCCCTGTGAAATTTCCAGATAAAAAAACAAAACAAATCTTTCTTACTTATTTTGTAATTAATTGAACAATATCTATGAAATTTTATTATTTTCTAAGAACTATTACCTGTATTCTCCCAGTTTCTTCAGCAAACATGTAGCATTTAATCTACTATAAATAGTTTTCAATAGATTCCTTTGTGGAGACTATATATATGTATATATATATATATATGTATATATATATATATATATATATATATATATATATATATATATATATATACTAGCTCAGATACCCGGCTTCGCTCGGGAATTCATTTGAGGCTGAATGGTGATGGTATTTTTTTGGCAAGGCTTTAGTTTGCACAATATTTTCACCTTTACCCGTCCCACTATTTAGGATTAACACCCGTTGTTGGCATTTGTTAATAATAAAATTAATTTTTTATGTAAGTCTTCACTGTCCTCCAAATTGTCATATTTCCCGTCTCCTGTGCATTATGCATAGATCTCAGTTATTAAGCACAAAATATTGTGGTGAAACGAAATATCACCATTATTAATTTCAGGCCTCCCTTATAACCCCCACTCCTGCCCGTCCCTAGAAATGTTAGTATGGCTTGTTATAAGGAAAGAGTTAGTGCTAATACACAAACCGAGTTTTATTTATTTCGGCTGGGTCTTTTGTCCCAAATAAAATTGTTCACTTCCGCTATAGGTTTTAGCGTATATCTCGTTTATAATACGGCATACTAAAAAAGTGAGTAAAACAACTGAGGAAAGAAAGAGGGAGTGAGAAAGGTTCTAGATTACAGGAAGGTCTCCCCACCCGTCCCTGACGCTCCAGGTTAACCAACAGAACATGACTAACGGCTAACTCTCAATTCCGCTAACATTACCTTATATTCAGATTCTATTTTCAATTCTAATTATGTATGTTTAAATACTTTCGTTTTTTGTGAATTAATTGATGTTTTAAACACATTAAAGGATGAAATTACTTACTTCCGATTAATTAATGTTCCAGTGAAAGACAGAGGAAGGGGGGGGGGGAGTAATATACTTTGCTCCTCATGAAACAGCTACTTGTTTTTAAAATGCTTCATACAATTGAAATGTTCTTGTTTATCGTCATGTTCATATTTGCCGAAAAACCAATAGGAAACGAAATACCGCTATTATTAATTTCAGGCATTCCTTATAACCCCCACTCCTGCCCGTGCCTAGAAATGTTGATATGGTTTGTTATAATGACAGCGTTAGTGCTCATTCACATACAGAGGTTTATATTTATTTCGGTTGGGTCTATTGTCCCAAATAAAATTGTTCACTTCCGCTATAGATTTTAGCGTATATCTCGTTTATTATTCGGTATACGAAAAAAGTGTATAAAACAAATGTTACTCTAAATAACAAAGTAAAAAACTTTTGTTATGTTCATATTTACCGAAAAACCAATAGGAAACGAAATATCGCTATTTTTAATTTCTGGCTTCCCTTATAACCCCCACTCCTGCCCGTCCCTAGAAATGTTGGTATGGCTCGTTATAATGAAAGCGTTAGTACTAATAGATATCCTGAGTTTTACTTAGTTCGGTTGAGTGTTTTGTGCCAAATAAAATTGTTGACTCCCGTTATAATTTTTAGCGTATAACTCATTTATACTTCGGTATACGTCGAAAGTGTATATAACAAAAGTTACTCTAAAAAACAAAATAAATAACTTTTGTTATGTGCATATTTGCCGAAAAACCAATAGGAAACGAAATATCGCTATTTTTAATTTCAGGCCTCCCTTATAACCCCCACTCCTGTTTGTCTTAGAGAATAATAATATAGCCTAAAGTCTAAGTTGGGCTAGTAGTAATATACATACCAAGTTTCATAAAATTCGGTTAAGCCGTTTATGCGTGAAAAGGTAACAAACAAACAAACAAATAAACAAACAAACAAACAAACAGACACCAAAGAAACAAAATGCAGTTATGGTGTCTATGACATGTGAAACGAAAAGTTATCGTGAAATTTCGCGAAAAAAATCAATGTACAGACAGAGATTACAATTTTTATATATAATATATATATATATATATATATATATATATATATATATATATATATATATATATATATATAAAATTGTAACCTCTGTCTGTACATTGATTTTTTTCGCGAAATTTCACGATAACTTGTAGTTTTTGTATATATATATATATATATATATATATATATATATATATATATATATATATCCACAAATGCATGTGATATACTAACTTGCATGGGACATGCAGGAAAATAAATGGCGTTCTTATAAGGTTCCTATAGGAAGAAAACAATTAAATAACATATACGCACACATTCACGATTATCAATAAACGTAATTGTGCCATGTTGGATAACTTAATTTAAACTAAAACTTATTCATTCCATTAAATTCATTTTTCGCGTCCACTTGATGAAGCCTCATCAGGTGCAGTGTCAATTTGAGAATGACTGGAGGTTTGATTTCGAAATTGTTAGTATATCAGAAAAATAAGGAAATGAAATAAATAAAAGAATATAAATGAGAACGTGCATTTAATAAAAAATATGAGAAAGGTATTCAATAAAAGATTACTGAACATCAGGAGTAAATGTTTTTTTTTTTAATTTAGTAGAAACTTTGCTTTAATTTCTATACACCTTTAAATGCTCTTTCAGAATTTAGATCACACTTCTTTGGGTATAATTGACATTGGTTACTTCTTACTTATCGACTGCCATCTTCTATTTTTCTACCTCTAATTCTATTTTTGTCGTCATGAGACAAATAACCGAGAAACTGTTGGAGAAATAAATTTTTATTTTCAAAATCGTTTGAAGTTTTTCTTGACTTTCCACTATATAATGGATTATGCGATTGTGTGTGTAACCTCAGTTTATTTCAATTACCATTCTATGAAATTTTGATTTACTATTTTTTAACGAAGTCTGCTTGGGAAAAACGAGTTTTCAGCAGATTATTAAAATTATATATATGTAGGTATATACATCCTAATATTTTCTTTAGATTCCTGCATTCTTTAAACCTCTACTCTTACTTTTAAAAAGACTAATTTACAACCTTTATTTTTCAAAAACATTCCTGGGAGAACACCACATATATATGTATATGAAAAATAGTGTAGTACCAACCTATAAATGTTATCTTATACATGTTTTCCTTATACTGAATAGTAACCAAAGCCCCACTCTTAGTATAGTTATATTAACAATAAGCTGTTACGTCCTGGACTACATTATTCTAGCCTGAAATACCAAACATTGTTTTCATGATACCTTTATTATCGGATATTCGTGGTGCGATGAATGCATCAATCAAACTTTTACAATACGTTCTTGTTTCGAAAATGTTTATCGACGTATTCCATACACTATTGAATCGTTTGATTCAACACTGGATATCACATTTTTTATTGGCAGAAATCGGACATGGAATAGTAGGGGGAGAATACGAAAATTCAAAATATTTCCGTAATTATGTACGGGGGGATCGTAAAATGTTATAGAAGCAAACTTCTTAAACTATTGAAGATCTAAAATTGTTATTCTATGCATTTTTTCGTAACTCGAGTATTAAGCGAATGATTCTCGCTTTCTTGTTTTCTGCCTAGAAAACGTGAACAGATGATGACATGAGACGGCCAGTGGGTTATAACAGGAAGTGGTAACTCTGCTTAGAAGAAGATTATTTGAATATTTGGACAAACCATATATATATATATATATATATATATATATGGAATATAGGAACAACCCGCTGCAGACATTGCAGTGAGTATGAAACCCTCCCTCATGTCCTAGGTTCTTGCCAGTGGGGAGAGCTGTTGCGCAATTCACGTCATCACGATGTCCGTTCTGAAATAGCAACACTCATCAAAAAATATCACCCAGACTGGAAAATATTTCAAGAGGTTAGATCCTAGCTCAGAGACGTGCCGACATCATTATAATTAATAAGAAGGGAAAATCAGGACATATACTAGATCCTACAGTAAGGTTTGGCACTGGAAATTCTCAAGCAATTGAAGTTGATTTAGAGAAAAAAAGATTTACGAACCTTGCTGTAGGTATATGAAAGAAAAATACAAAGTTCAAAATTGGAGCGTCGACGGATTGCTGTTCGGTGCTAGAGGAGTAATCCCAAAAAAAAACGGCCCACTTACTCCAAGAATTTGGACTGAAGGCCGAAGATATATGCCAAATGTCAACATCAGTTTTAAAGAAAATTATTAGAATCATTAACAATCATTAATATAGGTTTAGTTTCTAATTTACATTCGGCGTCTCCTTCCTTCCCTCGCTCACAGCGACCGCCCTGGGCCTATTGACTCGCTTGCGGTGTACTAATCTTAGGTTAGGTTTTATCTTTAAGTCTTTCTTTTCTTCTTTCTTACCTCCTCCCCTACGATCCCTATCCTCTCTTCTTTCGTTTTCTCCTGTCCTCACAATCTACCCGTTACCTCCAGTTGCCGGGTAACCCACAACCCTAGTTCTATTTACCCCCATACCAACTTACAACACCCCCTTAAAATAGAACAACAGAGTGTTCAGTAGAAGGGGACAACCACGGCAGGTGACTCTGTCATCCAACTCTCATCTAATTCCCACTGGGTCTCGGATAATAAAAAAAAAAAAAAAAAAAAAAAAAATTAACAATCATTTGTACAAAATAAAATAAAGCTCAACATAAGCTGTCCTCAGAAAACTAGTCACTCACCAGCTCAAAATTTAATTAAATAAAATTCAATTCCATACAAAAAAAATGATGGCATATATATATAAAACACTAAAAAGCAATAATTTTTTATTTTATCTATACTGCTCAAAAATGAATAGGGCTGTTGGCTGTTTTGTGGTATTTATGGGGCCTAGCATTTTTGTTTTTTTTTAAATTATAAATATCATTAATATTTATTAGAAATTATTGTCTTTTCCCTCGTAAAAAAGTAATGTAATTAAGGTCGATTTAATTAAAATTAATAAGAAAAAATAACCAATATCCCTATTCATTTTTGAGCAGTATATATACCCTGGTGGGCTGATTAGGAGGCTGACCCAAATGGGTACCCTCAAAATTGGGGCAGCTTGTTATTTGTTTCATATATATATATATATATATATATATATATATATATATATATATATATATATATATATATATAACAACATATGTGTGTGTGTATGTGGGTGAGTTATAATAATGGGAAGTATAATATGCACCGTATTGTGAGAGTGGCGTAGAGCTGGTACTCGGGTGCATTCCATATGGCCGACTTGTCTGTCAGAAACGTTAAGAGCGGCTCCCTCCCCGCACGTCATGGGGTTGAGCGGAGAATTACTTTCCAGGACGGGACTGCTCAGACGGGTATGAAATCGGATTCATGAGGTGTCAGGAAGGGACTGACTCCTCTGCCTGCTCCCGCCGGCGATCATCAAAGCAGAGACGTCACAACCAATTCAACTGTACTATTTTTCATATAGTTTCCCCTCTCCCCTACTCATGAAACGTATTTATAGAGTCTACCTAGTGGATCTTGAAGATGTACTCGGGAGACTTAATGTACTCATAGGAAGCCGAGTTTAGCTACACATTAAAATCATGGATCAGGAGCAATAAAAAGGTCTTGTCCTTTAGTTTTTTAATTTATGCAAAGTGCTTTCAGAATCAGCACTCCTTTATCAGTGCCTGCTGACATACAAAAACCTTAAAACATAATAACAAACAAAGCATGGACAACAGTATAAATACAGTCACAAAGCCATAAAGAACTGACTGAAGCTAAGCCGCCCGCGGGTTTTTGGTCCAGGCTACAATGCTCAAAGGTACCTTCTACATCTTCTTTCTATGATTATCATAGGGTATATTATTTTTTTTATTTTTGGTTTGTCATTTTCATTATACTTCCTCTGGTGTGCATTTCTGGAGATTCGCTCCCCTTTGTGATTTGTAAATATATGATTTTTACATGGTAATTTGCATGTTTTTAATTCAGATAGTTTATAGGTCAGCAATGTTTTATCATTATGACCCACACTTATGGTTTTTTTTTGCTGATTGTTTTTACATTTTCTATTAGTTTTATCCTATACATGTTTTGTTCCTGTTTTTACACTGTTGACCATGCCATGTTTGTTATTATGTCTTAAGGTTTTTGATTGTCAGCAGGCACTGACTCTGAAAGTTGACTTTGCATAAATAAAAACACTAGTAGAGGACAAGGATTTTTTATTGATCCGAATCCATTGGTTCCCGTGCCATCCAACATTTCGGGAGAAATAATATCAAGGACTGTCCAAATCTTTGGTATTTATTGATGAATACTCAACATTCGAAATATCTCCGATATCAAGCGTCGGATCGAAAATGTTTATAGAATCAATCTTATTGCAAATGTAATGTTCTATAAATGTTGTTATGCACATTTTTTCATTATCTTAATTATCAACCGACATATTCACATTTTTTAGATTTCGGCCTTCAGTTAACCCCTCCTCCTACTCACGTTATAAACAATAAACTGTTATATTTGAAGCTTAACTGCCAAATATTGTTCTCATAGAACTTTTAACGCAGCCCCTGCGTGACGGACCATTTTAGAACATAAACACCATACAACTGAAACCACACACTACACAACAGCAAGAGTTGCCAATAATACTTTCGACTGACAATCTGAAATGTCCTGGAATTCCGTCTGTGAAAAGTAAGGCAAAATACTCAGTTTCCTGTTATTATAAAAGAGATATGGAATAAAATGACGCGGTCTTAAAGAGAACTGCGGCAGGCTGTCAGCGGAGGCTGTAAAAGATAAGGAAGGGCTAGATGTGAAGGAGAGTGACAAGGGTTAGAGAAGGCGGCACTGATAAGGGCCGTCCGCAGATAGTGATTAGCATTGTGTAATGGGCCGCCGATGGGACTAAGTTATATGTGCCAATTAAGGACTGGAGATTGCAGTGGAGCGATACTAGCGCTCCCTGTCTGCCTAATCCCGTACTCTGTCTTTTAGCCAGATTCGATAATCTATGCGAGACCGGTTGCAGCCTAGGCCCAGGAGCTTCCCCTTCTAAGGGCCCTCAATTACACTGAGAATTAGTAGGCTCCTATTGTCTACAATAGTTCAAGTGGCGCACGCATTGCTTTGCATCTCAAATCGAATTAGCGAATCACTCTTCTCATGGGAATAGCACCAATTTATTTGCCCTGATTAAATCTGCCAAGACAATTACATCAAACAATTATAATTTCATGTTAATTAGCTTCTTATGAATTAATTGTTTCTTCTTGATTTGAATCTCGCCTCTAGCTCGTCAAAGGAAATCACGAAACAAACTACAAATTAAGGAAAATATATTACTTATGTAATCAAGAGGTGCAGGAATATTTTTTTGGAAATATTCCAAGTATATTTAACTCGATTCCCGCAATTTGGGTATTTCCTTTTGAGTTGCACTTTAATAAACAGGTGTTGATGAGAGATGGGCATTGCCTGTCCCTTCTGTGACCATTCACCATAGGAAGCCTATTAAGCAGCAAAGTAAAGGACTTCCTATTGTATAGGAAGTCCTCTAAAATTTCAAGGCTTGGATAGACTCTGCCTGTCCTCCTCGTAGTTATATGAAAAATACTAAAAAAAATGTCCATTCTAAAGATTCAAATGAACTTGACCAGGCCATTGTGATTTGTATATTCTGGTTTTCAATAAATATTCCATATTGACGTTCCACATTTCTAATTTATTACTTATTTTTGTTATGCAAGCAAACAGCAATTTTCAGTTATTGTTTTTAAATACAAATATATAATATAATTTTTGTAAATTAATAAATGAAACCACCAATTATGGTTCTTGACCCACCTCATTAAGAGTTCCCCATGTTCCTCTCCAGATCAAAACCCAAGATGGCTTTCATCAATATAGTAAAAAAATTTAATTTTTATTTGGATTTTTTTTGGCACGAAAATTGTTCCCCTTATAATAAACTAGCCGCAGATATTTTCAATTGCTTCGTACTTTCATCTTTTTTATATAACCATTAAGTTTCTTCAGGACTTTTAATAGTTATACCACAAAATCACCTATAAACTCTCAAAAGCACATTGAATTCCTTCATAAAAATGATGAGAACCGACAAACATATACATCTGAGAAATTCGTTGAAAATTTCTGGCAGTAACGGATTCACTGTAAAGTTGTTCTATGCATTCTTTCCAATGATAACATATTTCATATTTATCTAGCATTTTGACTATAAATAAAAGCAATGTTTCAGCCAAAATTCTAAAGATTTGACGATATGCCTTATCATTCCTTCCGAGTTATGTGTTTCATCAACCTCTACTGGAATCGTTTCCCCCGTTTCTCTATTTCTCCTCTGCATTAATATTTAATCTGACTATTAGATCTTTTGTAATTTTCGGTATCATTTGCATTTTTATTCTTGTTCCTTTGATCTATCACTACGCGGATCTCACCTGTCTTCTAAGGTTTTCTGGGAACTAGTTTCTTTTTACCTCAGATCACATCTGCAGCGAGCATTAATCTAGTTGTTATCTCCCCAAAGAATTTTGGAATGTCTTGATTTTCGGCCAAAAAGTCATAGGAATTTTATTAGGAGACGTTTCATTATTTTTTGTAAACTAATTTGATATTTAGTCATACGAATTGATTGTCGATACTGCCAAAGAAGAGCTATAACTTAATTTTATTTAATTGGAATATCTTTATTTAACAGGAATGTAGTGGATTAGAAATCGCATTTTATCAGTTGACTGGGTCCATGTTAGTTCTCTTACCCAACACATATTTTCTTATAAAACTAGCTCTTTCAAAAGCCCTTTGTTAAGATAGAGAGCTCGAAATCCAAAGCCGAAAATGGAAGATATTCATCGGGAGATAGTGAACGAACAAATAAAGTTCGGGAGACAAAAAAGAAGGTGGAAATCTTATTAAAATAATAAAAGATAGAGAATCTACAAGGAAATTAGTCAGTTGGGGGAAAAAAAATGGTTACACGGAATGCCACTTAAACCAGTCTTGGGTTCAATTATAATTAATTTGAAGGTCTAGGTAACTGATCTACTATAAGAGATACTATCGCATTGTGAGCCTCGATACACAACGACCGAAACTCATTCTCAATAAATAACAGTCTATCAGAGATTTTCTGTTTAAAAAAGGATCATTTTCTTTTTTACTATCTTATCTGAGTACATGACATGATCGGCTACCTTTAATACGCCTTGAAACTCTAAGCGTATCACTGTATTATTACTAGCTATAATAGTTACTGGGCTGCAATTATTGCTATACTGGAATATAATATTATATCAAACTATATGTTGTACGTGATAATCCATTTAATTTCTTGAGCCATCAATGTAAGAGTATAATTAACTATCGAGTAATTTTAGAGAAGAAAGAACAGAATTAAAATATACTTGATACGAGTATATACATACATACACACACACATATATATATATATATATATATATATATATATATATATATATTAGGTAAAAAATTACACGACTATAATAAAATATTCATAGGATTTTAAAATGTTAAAGAACTTAATATAAGAATGTTCAAATATAATAAAATTTACTTAATTTAAAAGGTTACGTTAAATACTTTTTTGTTTATAAAAAGTTTGCTAATATTATGCCAAATATTTTTTTTTAAATATTGAATAGCATTAATACTTATATATTAGAATCCTTATAAAATTAGCTCCAATTCCATGAATAAATTTTTAAAAAAATTGATAATTTTAAAAAATTATATATAATAAATTTCGTCGACATTAATACCACTCTATATATATATATATATATATATATATATATATATATATATATATATATATATATATATCATACATTATTTAATTTATTGACATGGAAATTTATTAAACGAGTACAAGCCACATATGTAAATGATGAGAATCTTGCTCCACCATAAAGAGGCAATGTACCTAATCATAAATTATTTTTTGACCGATTTTTAGTACAAATAATTTATAGTATTATTTAATAATTGAAAATGATTGATAGTATCCATCTTATGTATAAAGACAACTTTCAGACAAGAAGTTCATTCATAACTTCAACTCGACATCTTGTGACAGGTTCAACACGATATCTTCTACTTTATACTTCTTTTCATTATTTATTCTTGCTTCTGTGAGAAACATGAGTGAATTATTGGAGTCTTCCGTTTAGTATAAAGAATTGTAATGTATGCAATTGACATCAAACTTCTGACTTACAAATAAAAATATTGGAATTTTTAAAAAGGGCCCATTACTAAATTTCCATGAATACTACCTATATGTTTTTCGTAGCTAAGTTAAACTAAAGCTATTTCTTGAAGGTTCATTTTCCATTATTATATTTTGATCTTTTAGTGTCCATAATTTAAGGATACGGGTGTTTTGATAAGTCCTAGTAACGAATACAATAAGGGTTATGTTTGCCCTAATATTTCAATTATTTACACTTTATTATTGGTACATTGATTTATCATTCAGCCAGATTAATTTAATTTCCTAATTTTCTGTCCTACTAAATTCAGTAAAGTAAAATATTTTAAAGTTTTACAATTTATTTGACTAGGCAAAGAGTGTTGAAGGTAGGAGGCAGTGACGAAGTTCGCCCGATCGCCAAAGAATACTTTAGTTTATTACTAGTTAACATAATATAAAATTATTTTTTTATTAATTTAGTAGAATTAGCGAGGGATAGAAAACTGTTTTCATGTGATATTCTCAATAATTTTAAAAAACAAAGGAACTAAAATATTTTTCGTTCTATGCATTTACGACGTTATTATTTATAATGATAGCTTCGTAATTTTCCAAAATCTATTCCTAAAGGGAGGAAAAGAGGTATACGAGAAGTAATTGGAAGAAGAGGAAGATGAACACATCTAAC
Organism: Riptortus pedestris; assembly: GCA_019009955.1. NCBI lineage: Eukaryota > Metazoa > Arthropoda > Insecta > Hemiptera > Alydidae > Riptortus > Riptortus pedestris. The sequence continues at coordinate 50,600,670 of CM032229.1, forward strand.
ACATTGTCATTAAAGGAGCATACGTTCATTGAATTGTAGCTGACAGAACTTGAGTTTACAGGCAAACTTGTCTGACTGACATGGATTTGAATCAAAGACCTCCTAGCACAAGAGAAGGTAGCTTAGGAAGTTAAGCAGGATTGTAGCAAGGTGATTCATTGTCCTATATTGTCCAATTTAGCCATCAAGTAGACAGGAGCTGGATGAACTAAGCTGAGTTTGCGCGCATTGGAATATGATAGGCTAAATGTTGTCATTAGCGAATATAATATTTAGTTTTACGGACAATGATTAAACTTCGAGTTTGATGTTGATCAAATAAATAAAACGTACGTCACACAGGAGCTCCGTTAACTAAGCAGTCACATACTAGCATTTATCTCAAAAAGTAAAAAGTTCAATGGGAACAATATTTGGCATTTATAAATCGAATAAAGTGCTTAAAAAACAGATTGTAGGAGTGGGGGTTTGTTGAAGGCTGAAAACTAAAAAATGCAATTATATCGATTAATTATCAATATAGTGAAAAAACGTACATAGCAACATTCATAGAATATTACATTTGCAATAAAATTGGTTCTATACAATTTTTCGATCCGAAGCATAATATCGGAGATTTAAGAATTTTCGGATTCCCCACTCTAACACTCCCCTCCCACTGTTTGGATTTCAGCCATTAACGAACTTGATCATTGGTTTAACATAAAACGTTTGAATATCAATTCAGGTAATAAAAAAAAAAATCCAACAGCTAGAGCGTTAACAGACAAATATATATTCATTTTTATCATCCCCTGAGTAGGATCGATGGACATTTGAGGAAATGTTTTGAAAATCGCGTCATGAGGATGACCTCAACAAGCCTCAAGCTGATTTTCATTTTGTTAAATCTGCTAAATTAATGTTGTTGTAGAAAGCAAAATCTTAAAAGATGACGTTACACCGAAAATATTTGCACATATCTCCTTCAGTGATATTTCAATGAAAACAATATTTAGATTTTAAGTTTCGAATAAATTTGGTTCATGATAAAACTGCTTATTGTTAATATATAATATGACTTGAGTAGGAAGGGGGTTGTATTGAAGGCAGAATACTAAATAATCCTATTATCTCTGTTAATATTTAAGGCAGTGGGAAAATATACATCAGAACACTTATAGGACAATAATTTTGTACTAAAGTCGGTTGTATATAGTTTCCTTCGAGGTATAATAAAGGAGAAATTTCGAATTTTCGAAATGCCTACCTCTAAATCTCTCACTGGTCCGATTTCAGCCATTAGGAACTTGATAATTATACATACAAAAAACGTTTAAATATCGATCATTATTATTAGTATTATTATTAACGGATATACGTATATATATATATATATATATATATATATATATATATATATATATATATATATATATATATCGTAGTATTGAACAATTTAATGCCATTCTGAGCATCCTTAATATCTGATTTTCCTTAAGAAAAATCTGCTATAACATGGATTAGGCCAGGTAAAATGGGAGTACATGTTGGTAAGATGCAAAAATTTCTAATCCATTCAGATGATGTTCTCCCTTCGGGCTGCCTCTTGTCAGTTCACTCATATCAGATGCAAAAGATATACAACTATTTATTATTATTATTATTATTATTTATTAACGTCCACTTTTTGCAACTTAGGCTAATTGGAACGGGTTATCTACAGGTTACCACCCTTTTCAAACCAGGGTGGGATTTCAGGACGTTATTAAATGAATTTCGTCACTAAATAATTTCCTTTGCCCAGGCGAGAATCGAACTCGCCACTCTAGGTTTGCCATGTGAGATAAAGGTCATCGCTTTGTAATAAAGATTTATCTTTGAGATAAAGATAAACTTGCTTGTAAAACTATGAAAGGAAATATGAAATATATGGTAGTAGGCAGTAGCCTACACCTATAAAAGAATATCCTCCTATAATAAAGGTGTCTTGAAAACAATATTTGGTATTTAAGCTTCGAATAAAGTGGTTTATTATATAACGGAGTATTGTTTATGTTATGAGCAGGAGTGGGGGTTTGTGAAAGGCTCAAAACTAAAAAATGCGAACACCTTGGTTAATATTCAAGATAGAGAAAATATGTATATAACAATATTTTACTCAACTTAAGTTTGTAATCCGACATATAATAAAAGAGATTTTTCGAAATTCCCCTCTCCAAGCCCACCCGCCCATTTCTCTGATTTCTGTCATTAATGAACTTGACCTTTCTTTTTAAATAAAAGGATTAAATATCGAGTTTGGTAACAATTAGACAAAAATTGCGATCTCTAAAGCGTTAACAGAATATATATATATATATATATATATATATATATATATATATATATATATATATATATATATATATATACAGTATTGAACGGACTTGATTTGCGACAACTCCTGGATAGGGTGTAGGCCAGCAGACCTTCAGTGGTATTGCTAATGGACACAGAATTCTTGTACCATGGTATAAAATGATAATTGATCACATGTAAGCGACAATATTCGTTTACCCTAAAAAAGAAAGTCCATAAATACTTCAAGAGTCATAAGGCGGTATTAAAGGGACCGTTGAGCCATTTTGATTGATCAAATGTTTTTCATTGTATTCCAACTCCACGAGTTCAAACTAATTTCTGTCAGTCTTTAATTTATTTGCCGGTTGTTCTTCATCCAATTTAAAGTTGTGTGAGAACGGAGGAGAGTTGTAGAAAGCAGGTGACACCCCGGACGGACAGAGAAGACCGGGCCTCAAGTCTAATGTGTTTTTTCTCCTCTAATGAACTTTCCACTCGAGAGGGTCCGACGGACCAATAGAAAAAGTTGTTTTAAAGGAAAACCAGAGGGAGCCCTTGTTTTCTGTCTCTCGCCCAGCTCACTTGATACAATGGACTCGTAAACTGCCTTCATTGACTCAAAATTAGTTGTGACTATCTGTAGCTTGAGCGCTCCGTTTTCAATAGTTAGTCGACCACGCGATTGAATACACCCATACTTTTGAAAACGAAAGAAAAAAAAACAAAAGGAAAATAAAAGAGAATACGCACGTTATAAAAAATTGAAAAAAGGTGATCAATAAGAAAACAGACATTAAGCATGTTTAATGCGAAATATATTAAGTGAATTCAAATAAGTAAAATTTTCACATATACTTTTGTTTGAATATGATAGTTATACAGATGAATCAAAGAAAAATGAAATTTGAAAAGAATGTGTAGTGCATTAAGCTGAATGAGAAAAAGTCTGTCACGCAGGGGCTGCGTAAACTAAGCAGATTTCCCACGTGAAGTTTTACAATAGAGAAATCTGCCTAATAACAACTGTAGTAGTAAGAAACCTCTAAACCTATTCACGAGGGACGAATAGTTACGGAAACGGCTGCCAGAGCTCTCGGCGGAAAGTCCGAACATAGCCGACTCCTGCCGACCACACGCAGAATACAAATGCAAATATCTCGGTTAATATTCAAGATACGGAATAAATGTATAGAACAATATTTATAGTAAATTTAATATGCAATAAGACTTATTTTATACAATTTTTCGATCCGACGCATAATAACGGAGATATTTTGAATTTTCAAAAATCCCCCCTCTAAACCCCACCACCCACTGGTCCGATTTATATATATATATATATATATATATATATATATATACATATATATATATATACATCTATATATATATATATATATATATATATATATATATATATACATATATATATATATATATATATATATATATATATATATATATATATATATATAATTTTGAACGGACCTCATTTTCGTCATCTCCTGGGTAGGATCAATGGACATTTGAAGAAATTTTTCGAAACTCGCATCATGAGTACGACCTCAATAGCTGATTTCCCTTAAGGGAAATCTGCTAAAAAAGTCAGTACCCTTTGTCATTATAAGAAATCTTTATTAAAGAATATCGGTCATTTTATTCAATCAACCTCAATTTTTTATTCTCTAATATAATACGTACCATAATTATGATTTAATAATTAAAAGTGATTAAGAATTTATATTTTAAATCAATGAGTGACAAATTTGCTGAGCTTTTACAAATCTCCAATACAATAATTCTGTTGACTCTAGTTTCTGTTGAAGTGCTTTCTGAAAATATAGGAGTTAAGAAAAACATTCATGGCTTTCCTTCTTTATTGAATTTCATTATGAAGCTGTTATTTATCATTTGGGGGCTACTAATGATCGGGGGGGGGGCTATCGTTATCAGTAAATCATAAATTGAAACAAACATTATTGTTTAGATTATCGCCTACAATTAAAACGAGTGTTGTTTCAACATACATAATTCAACGGGTTGATATATCGTATTTTAATACGTATTTGCCTCTCTGTTTTACTAATATGTGAATATTATGCTGTTTGAGTATAGTACGTGATCAAGTATTGTTCCTCCAGATAATATAGGCAAATAAATCCGTCCCAAGACTTAATCGTTGGATTATATGCCTCTAGTGGAATGAAGGCACAAGACATACTGCTGAATATATGCATCAGCTGCTTTTAGTGAAAATTTTCCAAACTGTGCAGGCATATTAATATCTGGAGAGCCTGCCACTACAAAATAAATATGCCGCAACCATTATACATGTGACATTATCTGTGCGCCATTCTGGCATGGATGACTTCATCCCCACGTGCTATTCTCTATTAGCGGATTTTCCTTAAGGGAAATCAGCTATCGAGGTTGTACTCGTTACGCGATTTTTGAAATAAATTATTCTTTAAATTTCTTCCATCGATCCTACCTAATAGATTATGAAAATTAGGTCGGTTTTTTTTTTTTTAAATCGCGACGTTAGTACAACCTCTATAGGTGATTTACCTTATGTTAAATTGGCTAAAATGCCTCAGATACGTCTTAGAATTGCACATTCCATATTTACCTGAAATTAATAAGATGAGCTACTAATTTTATCAATGATGTGATTATCGAAAGCTTCTTCAAACGTATACTGATACTATCTATTTGATACGATAATGAGTTAAAGTGATATTTATTGGCCTATTTGCATCGGCATTAACTAGAACTCCTTCGCGCCATGTTTATTCCGGTAAGCTTTATACTTTCAATACCAATTGTACCATCATCACACAAGTATTCAAACTCCTGGAGTATAGTTATAAGCTAACAGTCGGCCAGGATGACTGAGATGGTTACTTACCAGTCCAAGGTTCAGTTAAGAATGAAAACATTTTTTCACTAGGTAGGTCCAGGTTATTTAAAATCAGGAAATCAGCTATTGAGGTCGTACTCATGACGCGAGTTTTGAAAAATTTCCTCAAATGTCCATCGATCCTACCCAGGAGAGGACGAAAATGAGGTCCGTTCAAAGTTATATATATATATATATATATATATATATATATATATATATATATATATATATATATATATATATTTGTCTGTTAACGCTCTAGCGGTCGCAATTTTTGTTTGATCGTTACCAAACTTCATATTTGAGCGTTTTTATGTCAAAAGCCAAGTGTTAATTTTCTCTATTGTAATACTTCACTGGAAAAAGTTTTTGTTTATTCAAGTAGGCACTCAATTGCTTCACGATGCTGAAAAGGCTCCGAGGTACAAATATATGCGTGGGAACCGAGAAAATCGCTTACCAGAAACCTATGTAACATATCTTTAGTACACACGGCATCCTATACATTTGGTCTGAAGTCTACCAACCAAAACCTCTGACATTCTTTTACAGAGAAATTTTATGAATATTAATCTAAGTCAAAGTTGATTTCTGGCAGGCGGAAATGATAGTGTTGTTTGAATGGAAGAAGGCCCAACTGCCATAATTAATTTCAGCGACAAATCGTCTAGACCCTGCGCATAATCTTCAGTACTATGGATATTAACTTGTAGGGCTCCATGACCAAAGATAGAGGCTCTTAAGTTTTTCTGTTTGTGATTTGGGAAGAAACGTGCATAAAGCAGACTGAATGTGGACATGATGGATCTTCATTTTGGAGCTGACGGGCGTTTCATCTTAAGTCTAACCACAGCTTATGAAATGTCGAAGGGAGGAATGAAAAGTTTGCATAGATCACTTGGGGGCAAAATAGAGAAATTGAAAGAGGTCTGGCGGAGTCATGAGACTGCTCACGAGAGTGGGCGTGCGCAGTCGTGGCTAATGATAGACTTGCCTCGGAGGCGATGACAAGAAGGAGAAGAGCTAGATTACATATTGTCAGGATATACCTCCCAGAAGGGAGCACGAAGGCTACCGTCCGCTCATCACGTTCGCTATCATCTTGTCTCTCTTGCCCCGGCTTCATCAAACTGCGCCAAGGCTGGGGTCTCGTCTCTGCTACGCTTACTCTCGGCACCGTTATGAGGAAAGGATCTTGGGAACCCTCGAGTCTCAGATCTCCCCATATGCATGTCCATAGTTAATGAAGTGAGCCTGTAGGAATTACCTATAGCCTTACAAAGTCAGAAATGAAGCATAATTAAATCAATTTTTAGCAATATTGCCTTAACGGGTTTCAGGTTGTACTCATGCAGCTAGTTTTGAAATAATCTTATAACCTCTCTAGATCTTACGTACAAACCCATGGTATCCAGTGGACCTGGAATGAGTTGTGTCCAGTAGATTGGCTGGGCCCACCTGGTCTTGTCCAGAAAGAGGTTCAATGGTATCTCTGGAATATGCTGGATGTGAATTTGGTGAGAAGGTATATATTCATACTAAGAAATGTGGTGTTACACAATACTTATGATGTCTTATAATACTATTCACTTGTAAAAAAAAAGATTGGAAAAGAGTAAATTTTTGACGTTCTGTTTTAGCCAAAAGAAACACAAAGAAGTTCAAATTTGCAAAGCATTTTGTGCGCTTTATTGTCAGTGTTTCCCCCTTAACTTATCTATATTTAAAGTTTACATTACACCTTAGGTATTTCCATTGGAGAAGGTAACTAGAAGTAGAAGTCTTTACATTTATAGAATAACGTATGTACCCCGGTTTTACCCTACCAGTGGGGTAAAACCGAGAAAAATGACGTTTTACAAAACAAGTAGGGTAAAACTTCTGATTTTGTTTTTGAAACTGTGGTTGAGTTAACAGATAAGTAGAGCTTTGTTTAAAAAAAACTTTACATAGTTGTGGTTCAAATTGTGGTTTCTGGAAGCCTTTATACCTTAGCTGCCCGGTTTTACCCCACTTTCCCCTAAAATAGAAAAAATATAGATTTAAAAAATATATAAATATATATTGGATGCAGCCCGACTTCTCTAGAGCATTTAAAAATTCAAATGTAATCAAGGATTAGGAGTCAAATGGTCAAATTTAAAAAAAAGAGGTTATATGCTCCCTTCAATTGACTAAATATCTGTTCTAAATGTTTCGCACTGCCATTTCCTTCAGGAGCACATCACAAAAAAAAAATAAAAAAAAAATGAGTCGATGGATGAGGGAGACGAGCCCTCATGAAGACGGACTTCGTCAAGACTGAACACCCTCCAGATTGTCCATGAAAAGTCATGACGTATTTATATGATTCATCATATAGTTATAAGTATAACACAATAGATTAAGTTCGGGTTTGTCGGTTTGGAGTGAAAAGTCTACACCAAAATTATATCTATAAGCTTATTGAAGAGATTTAGACTTTTCATATCCCTAGTGTTAGGCATATGAATTATCTAGTCCCGGTCCATACATTCTTCTATAATTATAATATATACATTTCGAAGGGCATATATAAATTTTAAAGGAGTACATTCATAGATGCAGAAATAAATTTCAGAAAGGTGATTCACCCCGCTGCTTGCATCGGAACAATGAGGGAATATATCAAGAGGTTGTCAACATACCTACCGTACTCGGCCTTTATGCCTGCCTCAGTGCTATTATAATAATTTATTATTATTTCTTTTCTTTTTCTGTTAATGTGAGCCTGATTATGATGTTAATTATGTTTGGAGTGTGACTGATTGCAGCTTGAGTGTAATTCTGGACGGATTTATGTTGCGAGTGGGCCCTAATGGAAGTATTAGCAACAGCGAAAACGTTTCAACTGCCAAGAACAATAACATTGCTGGGACTGCGTGGGACTCTGTTGCGAATTCGTCTTCTTGCACAATGGCCCATCTCCAAGGGGCAATTTACTTTCTTTAATGGCCAATGCATCCTCAATCTGTTTGTTATAGTGTAAACTTTAGAGTATTACTGTTTGGTTGTTCATGTTTTATTTATCGTTAGCATTCAGTTTGTACTCAAGACTCAATCGATCCTAAATAAATGAGATGACCAAAATGATTCCATTCATACTCATATATACACGTATCCTAGATAAGTTCGTTAATGGCTGAAAATGTACCGGGGGGGGGGGGGGTTAGAGGTTTGGAATTAGGAAAATTCCTAATATCTCTATTACTCTGAAGGTCACGACGCGTTGTCTAGACAAATTGTATAGAACCAATCTTATTGCAAATGTAATTTCCTATAAATTTTGTTATATACATTTTTCTTTATATTGGATACATTTAGTCTTATTTTATACATTTTTTCGAAGCTCAAATACTTAACAAGTTATTCAGCCTTGACAATTATTTTCATCTTTCACTATATATATATATATATATATATATATATACACTCAACCGCAAAAAAAACCGGACACTTAGATTTAGTCTTATAATTTTGTTAAATACTTAATATATATGTATATTAATCTTTTTAATTAAAATAATTGGTTAATCTATAGGTTATTTAAACAAAAGTGAATAATTTAAATTGATTATTTACAAAAAAATACAAAATAAAAAAAAAGGAAAAAGATAAATTAATACATTTAAAAAAAAAAAAAAAAGTATTCTTCATTTTTATTACAGTGAATGGTAGACTTCGCTACCCCAAGCGTTTCGGCAATTTAACGTAAGCTCCGGCCTTCCATATAAGTTTGAAAGACCCATTATTCTGGACCGAAATAAAAATAAAACATTAATTAAAGAAAATGCTTGGTTAATAATTAAAGATGTTTTAATGTGCGAAAAACTACTTACAGTTTAGAATAGATCAACTTCACGACAAATAAATCTAATCTGAGTTTTATCTAATTGTTTACTAATCCTGAAGGGATTAGTTCAATGGACTTAGACTCTAAATTCTCTGTAATAACTAGAATACCATCATAAAGAAAATTGCTGAAAAGTAGCTTTTAATACGACAAAAATGAAGTGTCCGGTTTTTTTTTGCGGTTGAGTGTGTATATATATATATATATATATATATATATATATATATATATATATATATATATATTGGATGGGTCAATTTTTTAAAAACAGTTGATTAATTATATGATATGAATGTTTCGCACCTCTTAATATAAAAAAATAAAAACAAAATGAGCTGATGGCTGAGGGAGACAATCCTAAGTGAAGACTGAACAGCCTTGGCAATTATTTTCATCTTTCAGTAAAACCTAACTAAAGATCACCTCTCAAGTCTCGGATTTAGAAATAGAAACGTATAGTGAGAAGAGGTCAATAGAGTTGTATTGTGAGAAGAGGTCAATAGAGTTGTATTGTGAGAAGAGGTCAATAGAGTTGTATTGTGAGAAGAGGTCAATAGAGTTGTATTGTGAGAAGAGGTCAATAGAGTTGTATTGTGAGAAGAGGTCAATAGAGTTGTATTGTGAGAAGAGGTCAATAGAGTTGTATTGTGAGAAGAGGTCAATAGAGTTGTATTGTGAGAAGAGGTCAATAGAGTTGTATTGTGAGAAGAGGTCAATAGAGTTGTATTGTGAGAAGAGGTCAATAGAGTTGTATTGTGAGAAGAGGTCAATAGAGTTCCACCCGCTCGTTGGAAGTCTGCTTAGTTTCCGCAGCATCTGCGCGACGAACCATTTTTTTTTTTGTTATGAAGATCATTTTATAAACCTACAGGACAATATCATACAACAATGACATTTTCCCAATTCTTCGATTCATCGGCAGTTTCTTTACCAACATAGAAACAATGCATCAAAAAACGCGCTACTCAAACAAAAAAAATAAACTAATGTTATAATGAAAACCATAATATAATAATGAAGTTAAAATGAAAAGGGTTTTCAATTTCGTTGTAATATTTCTCTTCTGTGGACAATAGTGGAGTATTTACAGGCTGCACCTGGATATTGGTCTCGTGAACAGGTAAACTTGGTTTTCCCGGGACCGAACAAGGGAATAAGAGGGTCACGCAGTAGTTTCCCATTGCCTTCTGCATCATACCATCCAAATAAAAAAAACATCATGGGGGTAATTCCATTCGCACCAGTAAAGACGTGAGTGGAGAAAATTCTATTCAAAACCAGATGGGCAATATTATATATTTATATATTTTTACGTCCAATTTAACGTATTGCAAACGTGAAAATTTTCTGTTTTAGATTAAACGGATATATTTGCTTTAACTTTTCCTTTTGGGAGTGAGGGTGCACGTATGTACGCAATCCCATAACTAAAAAATCTGCTAGCTCGTAGAATGCTGATATTTCATATTTATGAAAGGGGGTTGGGGCAATCAGGAAATTAAAAATATCACCTATTAGAACTACGAAACATTGTTTTATAGAAATACTTTTGTAATGAAAAGATCTATAAATTATGCTCTAAGACATATTTGATCCGATGCATTGGAGTGGGCAATTGTACGTAACTCTTAAATTAAATCATACATGAAGTGCTTCAAAACACTTAGTTTTTTCAATTTGGTACTAGTTGAAGGAAGTCTTGTGTGGTGCTAAATTCAAATTATTTTTGTTTAATTTCAAGTGAAAAGGTGATTATGACATAAGTTGTGTTTAATATTTTTATATATTACGAACAAATAATTTCAGAGGCTGATGTGAATTGAAAGCAGAAGGATTGTTCAGATAATTAAATACACTAATAATTTCTTATTTATATATAATTATGAAACTAACGTTCAATTAATGCTTTTAAGCTAATTAGGTTGTGTTATCGCCTTGTACACCTGCATTTAATAATGAGAAATGCTAGAGTTATAATTTTGTTTATTTAATTCGCTATAATAGAGGCCCGTTCTCTGCCATTATAGTTACAGTAAGTACTTTATAAGCCTATTTAATGGATAGGAATAAATTAATAGTATTATTTATTTATCGGCATTACGCGCTTTAGTATATTAGCAGAATCCCCATAATGAGCTATTTATGAATTCGGAAAATTGATTTAAGAAACAAAGAGATCATACTTCAATAATCTCGCCTGTAACACGTGCTCGTGGGACTCTAAGCAAATTTTCCGTTTACAATTATACAATAGACATTCATCATTCTTTTAGCAGATTTTCCTTACGTAAAATCAACTCTTGAGGGTGAACTAATAACGTGTTTTTCCAAATATTTCTTCTAATGCCAATAATTCCCCGAAACAACGACAATTAGGTCTGTTAAAAATTGTTTAAGTATGTATATGTATAGTTGCCTGTTACTGCTCTAGCGGTCAAAATAGTTCGATATTTAAGCAATTTACGTAAACTAAAGTTCATGTTCCTTAAGGGCAAAAATCTGATTAGGAGGGAGGGGACAGGTGAAGAAGGGTATCTAAAAGCTAAATTATCTGTGTTATGAGTTTCACGAAAAAATTGTATGGAGCCGTTCTTTTTGTGAATTTAAATTTCTGAAAATGTAGTTCTAAAATATTCTTTCCTATCTGCTATGTTCTTTTTTTCCATTTTAGTTTTCGGTTAATCTGAACTTCTTCTCATTTTCCTCCAACAATAAGCTAATATCTGATGCCACTTCTCTAATCCCTTTTACGGAATATTGTTTTGAAAAGATCTTTACTGAAAGAGACAATTGCAAATATGTTACGTTGGAAGTCATCATTATTAGTATTGTTCAAAGGGGATTTAGAGGAGGGAATTCGGAAATTTAAAATTCCTCCGATATTATTTGTCAGATAAAAAAATGTCACAGAAACAATCTTGTTGTTAAAAATAGAATGCTCTAAAACTGTTGTTCTATACATTTTTTGGTTCTCGATAATTTTACTTGAAATAGAAAATTTGGGCCAGGTTGAGTACTTGTAATGATAAGCATGTCGATTCATTTGTCCACGTGGTCTGGCGGCGACTGAAACTCTACACCGACTATAGACGGGGACTGAAGCTCTATACCAACTGTCGAGAAGGACTGGTGCTCTACACCGATTATAGACGAGGACTGAGGCTCTACACCGACTATAGACGGGGACTGAAGCTCTATACCAACTGTCGAGAAGGACTGGTGCTCTACACCAACTGTAGACGGGGGCTGCGGCTCTACTCCGAATATAGGCGAGGACTGAAGCTCTACACCGATTGTAGACGTGGACTAAGGGACTAAACCAACTGTAGACGGGGACAGAGGCACTACACGGACTATAGAGGAGGACTGGTGCTCTACACCGATTATAGACGAGGACTGAAGGTCTACAACGGCTATAGACGAGGACTGAAGCTTTACACCAACTATAGAGGAGGACTGAAGCTCTACACCGACAGTAGTCGGGGACTAAGGGATTACACCAACTGTAGACGGGGACTGAGGCACTACACCGAATATAGGCGAGGACTGAGGCTCTACACCAACTGCAGACGGGGACTGAGGCTCTACAACGGCTATAGACGAGGACTGAAGCTTTACACCAACTATAGAGGAGGACTGAAGCTCTACACCGACAGTAGTCGGGGACTAAGGGATTACACCAACTGTCGACGGGGACTGAGGCACTACACCGACTGTAGACCCATGGGGATGCACATGCAGTAATGGATGAACACCATGATACCCACAAGTGGGACTTGCGGAGGCAAGGAGTCTGGAGCAGATAACTCGAAATGTTTTAGATTGTTACAGAGGCCCACGCCCAAGGGTGGTAGCAGAATAATCTTTGGTCAATTCAGATAATCGGATACTTATCAATTTTATAATGTCTAGAATTGCATAAGCTTTTCAAGTTCAATTTCCCTCGTTTGGGGTTTTTTTGGGCAGTATTAGATTCGATCATTCCGTCGGTTAAGATAAGTTTATTTAAATAAGGATACCAAGGACCTTCATAGTTGAGGAATATATATTTGGCGCAGCAAGTGTCGGTATGTCAATAAAAATACCTCATAAAACTGGTTTAGTGTGGATTCCAATTGGCAATTAACAGCTTTTCTCAGGAGCTTTGGTGAGCCTCTTCGCTAAGTATCATTTTGAAACTTCTTTTTGTTTTGAAAGTATATACATTTGAGTTTAATTGTTATGTTAAGGGTGCTTAAAATGGTTAAAAGGCAATAAAGGGAGTCTATAGCAGAAAAGCGGTCCGTCCTTCAGCAATTAACATAGTAGGCTGCCTTGGCGCACTTCCAGGAACGGATCTCGTAATTTAAGTCTCTCCGTTTTCCACACTTCCTCCAAAAGTTTTCCCCTCCAACTGTCCTCTCAGTGAATACATTACATTCTTGGCTGTGAGGCGACAGTAAAAATCACTTAACCACAGGCTCTCCTCCTCGAGCAAGGACACTTGGAAACAAGAAGAAAAAATTGGGTCGTTTTAAATATATGCCCTTAGAGGGATACAAAAAAATAAAAATAAATACATGGTGGACAAGGAGGAATGCGTAACTTTCACTGAAAACAAGGACACCGTTTAACATGTTTATACAGTGAAAACAACTACCAAATGGCAGAATGCACTTAAATTTCAGTCTACAATTTTTCGCAACCCCACTTATATTTTACAATATAGTGAAATGAATACAGACAACAATTTAGGACACTATTTAATTTTCAACGTTTCGTTAGACCAGTGAAGTATATCGAGCTTTCTAACCATATATTGACCTAAGGTGGACTGCAGAATATCAAGATTGATGTCTCCCATTGTTTCAATTGGTAAATTCCGCAGAGGCCATCAGCTGTCGCCAAGGAGGTTCGCATTCATCCCCGTTAACCAAGGAGGACCTGTTACAAGTTGCTTCCCGTAGACTAAGCTATATCGGCTGGGCTGTGAGGTCAACTGATGGTTAACTCACTAGAATTCCGCTACACTCCAAGAAATTCATCACTATTTTGCTCTGATGGCGAATGGTGCACTAAATTTCAGCAGTATCCTTGTGAAGAAATATATGTGTATTTGTATTTACTTGTTTACGGTGTAGGAATAGAAAATTTTGTAACTAAGCATTTCATAGTAAACGAAAGATCAGATTTAGTGCTCAAATTTGTTTAGGAGAAGGGGAAGGGGAAAAGCATGGGAATCTAACATTCAGTATAACTCCGTTACTGTCAGCGGGAACAAAAAAACATACATAACCCATTTTATTGCAAATTTAATTGTCTACAATTGTTGTTTTATATATTTTTTCCTTTTCAAATATTAATCGAGGTACTTGCTTTTTTTTTTGTTTTCAGTCTTGTGGGAACCGTCACTCCTACTAATACGATTTTAGCAGATTTCCTCTAAAGGAAAATGTCAATCGATCCTACCTAAGGGATGTCGAAAATGAGGTCCATTCAAAAATGTGTGTGTGTGTGTGTGTATATATATGTGTATGTGTGTGTGTGTGTGTGTGTGTGTGTGTGTGTGTGTATATATATATATATATATATATATATATATATATGATGGTTATCGGTCGCAGTTTTTATCTGATCGTTACCTAACTCGATATTTAAACCTTTTATGTAAAAATGAATATCAAGTTTGTAACGGCTAAAGTCGGACTAGTGTTAGGAGGGGTTTAGAGGAGGGAATTTCGATAATTTGAAATATATCCGTTATAATGAGTCGGATCGAAAAATTGTATAGAACCAATTTTATTGTATATGCGATGTTATATAAATATTGTTATCTGCATGTTTACTCTAAATTGAATTTTACCAGAGATATTTCCATATTTTAGTTTTCGGCCATCATTAAACCCCCATATCATATTAACAAAAATTTGTTATATTATGAAGCACTTTATTTGAGGCCTCAATACCAAATATGTTTCTCAATGAACATTTACGTCTGGTGATAAATGCAAATACTTGGAAAATCTGCTTAGTTAACGCAGCCCCTGCATGACGGACTTGGGAAGAGGATCTGAACCATTTACCTTAGATTCTTATTACAGGGAGAGTAGACAATAGATTGTGCTAGATCTGGAACTAGCTAGCATTGGGAAATGTGCTTGAAGTACCATTCGCAGTCTATGCATGAAGTACAATTTTTCCTAGATTTTACATTTTAATGACATGTGTTGTATTGATTGCTCCTAGCCCATTTTTCTGTAAAATTTGTTGATGTCGATTATGGATATGCCATTTGGATTCTGAAATGGTTCGGTTTCGAGTTTCCCGGTCAATGTAAGCACATACAATGGCGTTAGATAAAGTGACGACATCATGTATTATTCTAAGTAGGCCTGGCAGTGAGTGAGTTGAGCGCTGTTTCCGCAATCAGATCCGAGAGAGACCGGACACAATTACAAGGGAGTTGGTGCCGACTACTCCTAGGTGTCCAAGGAGTAGGCTTGTAAGCCGGCTCCCTTATTAGGGCAAATGGCAGTGTATTCAATACAGGTGTGCTATTTCAGCTGATATAATCGTGATGGGCCTGGCATGTTTATAGGTTGGCGGACAATGAGCGGCGAGATAGCCCCTCAGATATGCTGTCACCACCCGCTAGTGACAATCCTTACCCTTTAATCCAATGTAAATATCCCTCTTTGTTTATTTATATAGACAAAGGGCCACTTGGGGAAGGTAGAGGCAGTTTAAGCCTCGCGGCGCGTCCTATCCTGCCCCAAGATAGCACAATTGTCGCCCGGGAATTCAAGCCTTGCTGCAATAAAAATGAAGCTGTTCCAAGGATTCCTGCTAAATGGTCCAGCCTAGGTTGTATAAATGGGAATGAGAAAGACTTCCAAGGATGGAATGGCTAGGTTCTGGGTAATTTCCCATTCTAACCTTACCTCCGTTCATTTAACGCCGCGGGCAGTTAGTAGAAGGAAAATATGCACCGCTCATTTCGTTCAGCAAATGCCAAGATATTCTATCCGCTCGGCTCTGGAAACTTCTTTATACGTTAATTTCAAGCAATTCCTTGCCTTTTATATATTAAACTTCACCATCTAAATTTGTTGCAATTTTTTACTTTTAATAATTCTTTTGTAGGTACAGCACCACTCTCAAAAAGGGCACTTTTTTTTATCACTTCCAATAAGCAGAGATTTCCTTAAATATCCTCTGCATCCATTATATTCCTAAGAAATACAATTTCTCTTCCCAAAAATAGTATTAAATGATGTATTACCTTTATCTGGCAACAGTCTTAATTTCATTAGTTCATAATTACACTAAATGCACATTTTGCTTTCTAAAACAGTGATGTATTTAAGAAGTTCCTCACGCAGCGGCTGAGCAAACTAAGCAGATTTCTCACGTAGCTGGTATGGCATCTATACTGTATATATTGCAGAGTAGAAAACCTTTGTAAACAAAAATGTTGTTATTTGTGCTGGAGAAAAAAAAAGGAAATTGTGTGAGTTCAAGTTACGGTTTATTCGTAGACGCAAAAAAAAAAAAAAAAAAAAAAAAAACTAATATCCCGCTTAATATTACAGTTACGAAAAACAAATTATATCACTTATAGAAAATTAAATTTGCCACATGATTGGTGAATCTAACGTATATTTATCCAATTTATAATAATGGAGAAATTGTGAATTTTGGTATCCCCCATCTAGTTCGATATAGGCCTTTAACAAGTTAATCTTAGTTTTACGTAAATCGTTTAAATATCCAGTTTAAACAGTAACGTAACATAGAAATATATCTATCGTTATTAATTATGTTCAAGGGAATAGGGGCATCGATTGTCGGATTTTGAACCAGTTTGATCCGTGGACATCTAAAGAAATATTTTGAAAATAACGTCTTGATTTCTGCCTCAATAGCTGATTTCTCTTAAGAGAAACCTTCTTCAAGGACGTTGTCTATTGCAAAATTTTAAATGGGAAATTAGCTTACAAACGAGGAGGGACTAGGCTACATCGTTGGTAGTTGGAGTGTGATCTCGTTGCTACATAAATTGAAATGGTACTCAATAGATGATCTTCCTTAAAGGAAATCTGCTCTTGACGAGCCCCTTTTCTCATTTACGTAATGTATAAGCCTTTAAAAATGATGGTGCACACAAATTATATTTTGATTAATTTGGATCTTTTATGTTAATCGCACACCTTACACTTAGTTAGGCCTTAAGCTCAAAGCAGTACTAACAACTCTAAGAAAATAATGTTTTGTTTGATGGAATATTTCATGGATGTTTATGGTTTCGAATATCACGGGTTATATATATTTCATTTTAATATTGTGCTCCTAAGCTAGAGTCGATATACGTGATTAAAAAATCGTGGTTAATAACCATAATGAAATATTTAGAGTAGATTGTAATTGGTGTTTATCAAGGTTAATTTTTATTCCTACCTTATCTGTCGCAAACGTTGAGTGGTGTTTAGAGGCCACAACTTTAAAATAAATATTTCATTAAAACATACACAAAAGATGAGATTTAAAAGAACTTAACTAATATAATGCTCAAAATATAAAATTACATGGAAATAAAAACATTTAGTATTACATAAAAAGGATTGTATAGCTGCCTCGTTCGTGAACTGACGAACACACCGAAGGAAATGACAGAAGTGAATTGTGCTCCGACGTGTCTGAAAAAGAACAACTTGGCATTACCTTGCATCTTAAACTTCAGAGGCTTCCCCATCTTAAATCAGTACGAAAGTGCTAATATCCTATTAGTTTTTTATTACCTTAAAAGAAAATTAAAAATGCCAATGCGCGTGGAACTAATAGTTATTTATTATACAAGTGACGAAAGTAGATCATTTTACAACTCGAGTGAAACGTTTACCCACACGTGCGAAGCGAGTGTGGTAATTTCACGAGAGTTGTAAACTCTACTTTCGTCAAGAGTGTAATTTTAAATTTTTTCTGTAATCGTGTAATACATGATCAGATCGAACCAGAATATGAACAAAATTAAGATGTTGTGAAGATTATGGTATGTTGTTGGTAGGTTATAAGCATGGTTGTGAAAGGTTATAAGCATAGTTATAAAACAACTAGTGATGATTGTGAAGTAGTGCAGTTATAAACAAGTGCAGGTTATAAACAAGGAAGGTAATTATAATTATATTTAAATTTTAAAATATATTGATTATTTCCACCAAAAATTCATTCACATTTCAATTTATTTTGTTAAAATAAATTCTTACAATGTTAAGAAACATTTAAAAGCATTTAATTTCCAACTTCAAATTATTTTTTAATTTATACTTATTACTAATTTAGAACGCTATTCACTTTCTTCACTTGTGAAGAAAGTGATTACTTTCTTCACTCTATTGCAAAATGTTTCACTTTCTTCACTCATTTCAGTTTAGTAATGTTACCACTATTCAACGATTACAGAAAAAAGTTATTTTACTACTAATCTCAATAATATGCAAAATAAAGGAATCAAAATATGTTCGGCCGCTTGATTACTCACTAATGCTATTAAATTGGCTACAAGTAATTAAAAAAGTATGTCTGATTTGGATGAAAAATTTATATATTGGTGATTAGGGAGTTATAATTTTTAAAGACGTTTTTATGGGCAAAAAACATTCAAGCACCGTCCCCTTCGTTTAGTGTTCGAGAAGTAGTTTAATAGAAGTTTTGGGGAATCGATTATAACAAAACTTTGTAAATCTTTGACATAATTTTTGAATTTAATTAAAATAGATACGGAAATAAAAATATTTTAAGAAGTGGACACAATAGTGAGATTATAGAGAACCCAGTATGAGAGAAGGAACCCGGTACAAGTTCATCAGTAATGAGCAAGGAATAGGAAATGTACAGGAATTTTAAATAGTTTAAATAACTGTTCTTTGGGCTATTTACAATTCGTGTATAACTAACAACCTAATTTAATGAAAAGTAAATGTATAAAAGGAAAATAAATTGAATTCTCGAAACTACCTATTAGTATGAAATAAGACATTAACATACGAGCTCACGAGAACATATTAAGACGATTTATTCTGAGCATCGTGACCGGTATACCAAGACAAAATGTAAATGAGAGATTCTCTTGCACGAGCGGACGGATCCCCAAGTCGCATGACAAAGAGCGAAGACCCATCTGTAATGGAGTCTTAACGTTTTTATGCGGCGCACTTCCAATTACACGCGTTACAGTTCTCATCATAAGCCAGTCGTGTGTGCTCCGGGCGTCCAATTCCAAAAGGCTGAGACGCTCTCCCGGGATAGAATTACTTAGTCAGCTGTCTCTCCCAAGGCCGGCCTTTTATAAAACAATGCTGTCTTAGGATTTACTTAAGGTAACGCAATAAAGAAAATGGAATGTGAGTCGAGCGGAAAGCGGGCAAAAAGGCCCTTGGGATGGGAGGGAGGGGGCTGTCTTTTAACATTTCCCGGGACTCTGCTGAAATTGGGAACCTGTATTTCACGGAGGACATTTCTGGACTAAACAGCTCGGACATGGACTGCCATTGTCCTGTAAGGGCTATGGACGTCTCTTATCTTCCAAGGGACACTACCAGCCAGCCCTTCCAATAAAACACCCCTGACTTACATGTGTCCAACCAAGCTTTTATTTAATATTTCAACCTGTTCAACAGGCAGATCATGAGGGAAAAGAAACCGTCGAACAAAAATTCCAATGTAAATTAATAGCAAAAAACTAAATATTTTTAAGAATCATAGAACTAGATGCGAGAAGCAGATTAATACTTGTGCATATAAATTAACAGGCTCAAATAATGCATTTTCCTTACCAATTCGAATGTTATTTAATTGAATATTTGGTTTCAATTGAGCACAAAATTAGTTAAAAATGTTGAATACTCAGTCAACAATATCTATTTCAATTTCCTGGCACCTCTGAAGATCTCTATAACTACAGGTCCGCAGGATATTCTCTAAAATGAATAAAGTAATAATTAAAAGGCACAAATTGAATAAAGAGTAAACTTCCCAAATACAAAGCACATAGATCCCAAAACTGTTGGTTCTCATATTTTCTCAAATTTGCAAAGTTGCCTTGGAGTTATTTTCTCTGACATTGTAATTTGAACATATTGTACTTTGACTAATATCGGAATCACAAGAAAAATATTTGATTACAACAGTAATTACATGGAAAATTTGTGATTGTAGTCGCTATCTCTTAAAAACGTTGTGATTACTACTGTAATCCTAATCAAGGTTGCGACTACGAGTGTAGTCATAATCAAAGTTTTGATTTCGAGTGAAACCGTAATTAAACTTATTATGAGTGTTATTCTAGAAATATATGTGATTACAATTGTAAGACCTGTGATTACATTCGTAAGACATTTCAAAAGCCTTATATTGTAATCATAATTACGATTGAGATTATGCACCATACTAACTGGAGCTATGAACATAATAAATAGTCTCATTGTTCCGCAGATTGCCAATTCAATCCCAATATTCAATTCGCCAGTACTTTAATTGAAATTGTTTTTATTATGTCCAGTTTCGGAACTATTGACGGTCGAAAAACAAATAATAATCAATATCGGAAATATCTTCGCTCCTTTGCATGGTATCAAAAACGTCCGTCACGCAGGGGCGGCGTAAACTAAGCAGATTTCCCACGTGGTGTTTTATAATAGAGAAATCTGACTACTAATAACGGCAGTAGTAACGGAATCTCTAAACCAATTCACGAGGGACGAACAGCTACGGAAACGGCCGAACTAGCTTCGGCGGAAAGTCCGCATTATGTCTGACTTCTGCCGACCACTCACACAATACAAATGCAAATATCTCGGTTAATATTCAAGATACAGAATACATGTATAGAACAATATTTATAGTAAATTTAATTTGCAATGAGATTGATGTTACACATTTTTCGATCCAACACATAATAACGGAGATATTTTGAATTTTCAAAAATCCCCTCCCACTGGTCCGAATTCAGCCATTAACGAACTTGATATTTATATTTACATAAAACTATTAAATTCCGAGTTTGGTAACGATCAAACGAAAATTGCGATCACTAGAGCGTTAACAGATTATATATATATATATATATATATATATATATATATAAATATATATATATATATATATAGATACATATAATTTTGAACGGACTTCATTTTCGTCATCTCCTGGGTAGGATCGATAGACATTTGAAGACATTTTTTGAAACTCGCGTCATGAGTAGGACCTCAATAGCTGGTATCCCTTAACCTTTAAGTGAGTAGGCGGGGTGCTGACAGCACCCCAAGAAAGTTATTTAGTATTATTTATTACTTATAAGTTGATAATACTGCTGAAATATTTTTTAGCTTCTTATTTGTTATCTGCAAGTTGATTCATGTGGCTTTGAACATAAAGGGCGCCTACTGGGAGTCGGAAGACGTGTCCGAACGTGTCAAAACGTGCAAGGGGTGCCCGCAACACCCCACCTACCCAGTTGTGTTACAGCCTCATTGCTCTCTACACCCTGCGTTTCATCTCAAATAATCCACAAAGTGGTGTAGTAAGATCACAGTTTCTGAGAGAAATTGGGTTTGAACTTCTCCAACCTCATTTAAAGAAAAGAGCTTGCGAAACATCATTACCAAAAGAGCTGAAAACAAAACTTTCAAAGATGGTAGGAGCCGAACCTGTATAACCAGTTTCGAGGACACAATCGTCGTCAGGGAGGTGTACAATCTGTCCGAGGAAGGATGATAAAAAAACAAAATGTTATTGTTGTAAATGCCAACAGTTTATGTGCCTAAACCATATGAAAAATATATGTGAGAAATGTGTGGACTCAAGTCAATCTGCTCAGCCATTTTCTTGTGTTAAATAATATTTTTATATACTTTATACATATTTTCTAGTGTTTATAATATAAACAGTATAATTCTATAAATGCATTATTATATGATATGTATTATTATAAATTTGATTGTATTTTTGATAAAATTTATCTATCGGGAATAACGTTTAAGGAACTTTTTATGGATAGAAATTAAATAAATGTAATCATAAATGTTTTATACATTATTCTTTTTTGTTTTCCCTTCTATATGCTTCCCCTATTAATAGAAAAGGTTTTGCCCATTAAATATAAAATATAGAATGCATTAGTATGACTTTATTGGGGAAAAAATGTTGGGGTGTTCACAGCACCCCACCTATGTACCTAGTAGTGTCTCATCTAGGGACCTACCCAGTTAAAGGTTAAGGGTAATCTGCTAAAACGTTATAGCCCACGTTATGTAGGATTTAGGAAGTTCTAATACATTTGTCATTATCTGTAATTATTATTATTTTTGTGTTTAAATGGCCTTATATAATGTCTGGTTAAATAAGATAATTAATTTCCTTTGCAGTGTTTCATTTGAAGCGGTTAGTACTTTCGTAGAATCTGTAATATTTATTCATGGCTTCAGAACTAATCTGTTCCTATCAGCTTGTTTAGGGTTTATTCTCTCCCGGAAGCAGCAGCCCTGAAGAAGAAGGTCTGAGTCTGAAAGTCTGAGGGAATAAAACTCCGAAGGAAATATTTTTTTCCTTTCCTATAAAAGTTTCCCAATTGCAAATATATAGTCATTTAAAGTAAATAGAATTACAGCGGTTTTCATCATATTGTGAATTTTGGAACTATGTTTCTTCTTTACTGTTTAAAATAATTTTTCCAACAATGATTTAATCTTTTCCAAGTGGATGCCAATTATTTGACTCTTACTAATGAGATCCGGAAAACTCTTTTAAAAATATTTTGACCAATTACTATCGCCCATGAAATTCGTAGTTTTCCTTATCGACTACTCCGCTTGATCATTGATTTAACAGGGCAATACTATCATTATTTTAGGAAAAATGAAATTACATTTCCTCTGACGGGAAAATTAACCAGAGCATCCTACTCTTAGCAATATTCTTTTTCATCCTGGGCTTGGCCTTTCTTAGAGTATAGCAAACTAAAAGGAGCGCTCTGTAGACTGTAAAAAAAAAAGTTTATTTTGCCTTATCAAAGAGGAAAAAATGGAATTAACTACATAAAATTTTTCCTTGATCTTCTTTCGATCTTTTCCGAAGAGAAGAAAAAAGCAGTAAAAGAGCTATTCGAAAATTGAGTTAATATTAGCTGAGAGAGAGAAAGCGAAGATATTTGCTCTACAGGTTCAAAGGAAACTGATCGATTCTGATAATTTGCCTGGAACTGTGAGAAGGAAAAAGCTAACGATTTAATTGGTTTACTACAAGCTGATGAAGGGGCTTAGATCACTTCTTAGCCGAATTAGGATACTTTGGTTTAATTTCATTCTGGCCCTATTTCATTTAGAAAATTCAATTATCAACATATCTGCAGGTAAGGTTATTGGGAAGAGTCGTAGACTTTGGCCAAGATAATTTTTTTTATTATTTATTAACGTCCGGTTTTTCTTCTGTGGCTAATTGGGTAACATTTTTAGAAGATTTCCTTAAGGGAAATCAGCAATTGAGGTTGTACGCATGACGCGATATCCATCGATCAAACTGGTTCAACAATGGACATTTGATGCCCTTAGTCCCTTCAAAATAATTAATAACGATAGATATATTTCTCTGTAGCTTACAGTTTAAACTAGATATTTAAACAGTTTATTTAAAACTAAGATTAACTTCGTTAAGGGCATATATCGAGCCTGGAGGGGAATACAATAAAGTCGCCATATTTTCGTTATTAGGAGTCAGATAAATATATATTATATTTACCAAACATATGGTAAATTTAATTCTCTATAATTGATATCATTGTTTTCTTAACTGTAATATTAAGCGGGATTATAGTATTTTTTTTTGTGAATACGAATAAACCGCAACTTGAACTAATCCAATTTCCATTTTTTTTTTTTTTTTGCCCAGCACAAATATCAATTTCTGTTTACATAGATTTATACTGTGCAATATATAGAGTATAGAAGCCATACCAGCACGTGACAAATCTGCTTAGTTTTCGCAACTTCTGCGTCAGTGACGTCTTAAATACATCACTGTTAAGAATATATATATATATATATATATATATATATATATATATATATATATATATATATATTGAAGTATATTACAAAAGTTAAATATAAATTATTATATAAACAATTTTGTGTTCTATTTTAGATGGACGAATTCAGCAGTGAACATTTTGGAGAGATTATGTGTATGCAAAGAATAATGAATTTGGCCATCATAATAGTTAACCATTTTACTATATATACAAGTGCTCTATTAAATACTAGCATATAGTTGGTACTCATTCAACGACTTCTTGAATGTTTTCGTTTGGAAAAGGGGCCAAAAGTAATTTAGTTATTACTTATTTAAGTTATTTTCAGTTAAGAAAAGAAAAGGTGGCCTCGTTCATCATCACATAGGGGGGGAAGGGTGAAATTTTTAGAAATCGAAATTTGATCGTTGTTTTGAGTCGTATCGCAAAATGTTACAGAACCAATAATTTTAGTTCTATATATATTTTTTCCCTAAAAACTAAAGTACTAAGCGAGTTATTTGCACACTCTTATTTTCAGCCTTCATTAACCCCCCCCCCATCTATTCATATATTTATCGTTTTATGTTTTGAATAAAAATAGAGAATGAGAGCACAAGTGTCAGTAAGTGGGAAATCTTTTTAGTTTACGCAGCCCTTGCGTAACTGATTTCTTTAATTAGGGTTTAGTAGAAGAGGAGTCCGTTGCGCTGACTTCTGAAATCCCGCTAAGGTTCTACCAGTCTTCGTCGGCTCGACAGACATGGGAATCAGCTGGGCTACTATCAGCTGATAAGGGAATGAGAGCACAAGTGTCTTATAGTAGCACGTGCGAAATCTGCTTAGTTTACGAAGACCCTGCGTGACGGACTTTTTTAATTAGGATATGGTAGAATAAGAATACGTGGCGATGACTTCTGAAATCCCGCTAAGGTTCTACCAGCCTTCTCTCAGCTTGACAGGCATGGAAATCAGCTGGGCTATTATCAGCTGATAAGAGAAAGGCAGAGTGGCTAATGGCATCATCCCTGTAAGGATTCATCCCCGCCGTAGCCAACCCAAATATCCTCAGGTATGGCATGAAAATGACCCCGAAATAGAAATACGATATTGAAATGATGGCTCCTTAAATGGGATGAGATTGGAAGTCGAGGCAAAGGTCATGGGGCTAACCTGAACTTGGAAATATAATTACAGGCTGGTCCTTGAGCAAGTAGGGCATGCAAAGCACCAATAGTTCCGCCATGCGTCTTTGAACCTACGTCTTCGTCTATTAATTTATTTCTTTTTCACTAATTTTTTTTTTATTGACACTTTTCTAACTAATTAATATATGTTTGAACTTTGGTTTATACTATCAATATACTTCACCTGGAGTTACATTTTTTTTCTGAGTGTCTGAACATGATTGTCAAATTCAATATTTTTTGATATATGCATCTCTCTCCAAATTACTCATTGCTGATTCCGACTATTTCAATAATAACTAAATAATGTTTTGTACATTTTAGGTGTACTTGGATAATTTTTATTTTACGAATCCTTATAAAATTGCCCACAACATGAGAATAATTAGTGAATTTAGCTGTAAAATTCAATTCTTAAATGTTCTTAAATATTTTGAGAAGCTGTTTATGTATTGCCTATGAAACTTTCGTCTCGTTTATTGAGGAAATTCATTTCGACAAAGCACGACATTAACATTATATAGCTGAATTGCATTTTGATTGAATTCGCAAAAAGAAAAGTACAATTTAGAGTGCCATAATTTGTAGCATATACGTCTGCTCACTTAAAACCTGTGTCTCAATATAAGACAAATGCATCTTAACTATCATTGCGCCAATAATATAATTTTTTTTTTGTATAGCATATCCTTTTAGTAAAGTAGATTAATGGTTGTACTCTAAACTCAATTTTTGTTACACTTCTTCTATTGTCCACCAATAGAACCTTCTTATTATTATCTATATCCACTTCTTGCTACCATGGCTAAGTCGGACGGGATATCTTCGTGTTTCCACCCTTGTCTAGGCAGGCTGGGACTAAGTATTTCAATTAAGGCTTAACTTTCACTGAAAACCTGAGCCCCAATAGTACCTTAATAGATGACTTAAATCAGGTACAAATATTAAAATTGTAACATAACCGTCTAGTCACAAGTTTTTCTTTGATAGTTACCTTACTCGATATTTAAACGTTTTTGTAAAACTAAGATCAAATGTTGGGGGCTGAATAAAGACAATAAATAAATACAAATAAGTCCATTAATAACCTACTAAGATAACTCTTATACTGAACAACAACTGTAGAATATTACATACGAAGATGTTTTTATAATATTTTCGTTCCAAAGTCATAATATTTGAAATATTCTGAATTTCTTAATTAATGAGCTTTCTAATCCCAAAAAAACAATACTTCCTATTAAAGCTTTGAAATGAGACGATTCTTTTTATATTGGATTACAGCTAATGTGAAATGAGTAGTTGCGGGGGGGGGATTCAGGCCTAAGAAATACAAATTTTACGATTAATATGAAAGTTAGAGAAGTATTGCATGCAAGAATTATTGTAGAAAATTAAATTGGTTTAAAGATTGATTATATAACTCGTAATAACGAGATCTCTCTCTCTCTCTCCCACACACACACGCGCACACACACACACACACACACACACACACACACACACACACACACACACACACACACACATATATATATATATATATATATATATATATATATATATAAGTTTTTCGGAATGATATCATTTTATCATCTCATATGTCGGTAATTAAGGAAATTCTTTATAATCATGTCTACATTGCAATCTCGTCGTACCGCATACACTTGAAGAGAGAGATGCTTAATATTGTCAGTGTCACACCTGGTTAAACTAGTTCGAGAGATCTTGACGACTCCAGGATGCTTGGAAAACTTAACTTTCGGCCAGGCAGAGTGAATAGCAGACTAAAGGAGGACTTCTACATGCCCTCCATTAAGACTTAGTTACAATGGACCTCTTGGAAGAACTACTAATGTCTGGAACTCGTTATACAAAATTCTTTCATTGGACTTCTGTTATGGGTTGCCAAAAATAAAGAGTATTCTTTGGAAGCTTTATTCGTACATTAATTGCTGATGACTTAATAAAATATACCTATCAATAGGATTTTTTATGTCTATAAAATTAGGTATTTTTCTTTTTTAATCTAAGTATTTTGTTTCATTTTTAATGTTAAATTATTAATTGTAATATTTCCATACACCAAACATTAATTAAAAATATCATTTATATTTGTTTTTGTGTGTATTTAGTCATTGTTGGGGTTGTAATTAGTAGATTTCTTTAATGGGCTCTGAGCTCTGAATATTTTGTTTTCTCTTTCTTTTTCCTTTATTAGTATTATATAGTATTATTTTTGTATTTGCTTATATTGTCCTTTTTTCCTATTCTTCTCTTTGTATCTGATTACATATATTTGTAACCTTTGTCACCTGTAATTGGCCTCAAAGCCTGTTGGTGTAACATGCTAAATAAATAAATTAATCTCAGTACCTTGTCTGAAAACCTGCTAAGATTGTAGGACAAAATATAGATAAGACAAATTAGGGCCAAAAATTGAATATGGGTCTATTGCTTATAGTAGATAACATTCGTCCATGTTTATTAAATGAATGTTACTACATGAAAATCTTTGAAAGCATAAACGGTGTAATTGAGGTGTTTATGTGTCCCGGGAGGTTTTACACGTATCTCTCAATGTTGAGGCCATTATCAGGGGTTTTGTCTCCCACTTATGCCCAAATGGAATGTCCATCTAGTACAGTGATATCTGCGGCTAGATATTAAGATTAGAGACGTGTTAGCATATGACGTGCGGCCCCTATTAGAAGAAGATTGCTGAGACAAAAGGAATAGCCCTTATCTGTTCTGAGCCTCCCCCTACTCCCTCGGAGATCGGGGCCAGCCCCTCTGGGACGGCTACAACTGATAAGGAAACAGTGTTATCAGAGCGGCCAGTCAGCTATATCCTGGCTGTGCCATCTTTATCGCTGGCCTATTCTTTCGACGAGAAACCGATCTGCCAGTGCCTTCTTATACCATGCGAACTTTCAAAATGACCTCAGAGTCATGTAGAAAACTTGGGCTCTAGGAGCCGGTTTTTATATTTTTCTACATTATTTTATCCCTGATATTCGTGAGATATCGAAAGCTAAAATGTTTATGTCCGAATGCGGAGTATATTTTGTCTTGTATTCAAGAGAAATAAAGTTTTTCTTTATATTTGTACCAACTAACCAAAAAAGAAAATTATTGTTTTGTAGAAACCAAATCAATTTGCTTTCCGCAGCCCCTTTATTTTTCTTTTATTCAAAAATAAAGAAAGTGGAGCTAGTGAATATATGTGTTAGTAGTAATACCATTTTCTTTTTACTGGTCCGTAGGCAAACTGTTTTCTGGCTTGCTCCAGCGGTCTTCTCGTCCATTGAAATACTAATTTTCGGCAAGTTTTTGGTTTCCTAATTCAGGCTGGTCATCGCCACTACTGTAAGTTGGTCGCAGTCCAGGGACTAAAAACGCCCAGACAGAGACCGTGTAATAATTGTGGCCCACCTGAAGAAGTGTTCCCAAAAATTATCGTTTCTATAGAAGAGAAAACTGCTGGGGCTGAAACACGGTCCAAGTAAGAAGAACCTATTATTGTGATTCTAATACTATCTAAATAACCGTAATCTCATAGACAACATCGCTGCAACAGGAACAAGTCAATCAGTGCTATTAGTACTATAGGTAGATATGAAAAGAAAAGTCCGTCACGCAGGGGCTGCGTAAACTAAGCAGATTTGTGAAGTTTTACAATAGAGAAATCTGCATACTGGTAACACAACACCACCTTGAGTAAATACAAACGGCAATGAGAAATCTTTCAGTTAATTTTAATCCCAATTTTTTTCCCAACTGAAACGGCTACTGAATTGTAAGAATTATTCAAGAACTCAAATTTTAGTAGTCCAAGAACTAAAGAAGGAGGGGGCGGATGAACAGAACGTTTTTGCATAAATAACACATAGTAACGAAGGTAAGATAAGGTTATTTATTTATTTATTTGAGCTTCGAAGCTTTGGCGATTTTGCTCTAAAATAAAGCAAAGGTAAGGTTAGAAACTACAGGTAAGGTTAGAAGAAGCTTCCACCTGAGCCGAGTAATGACGAAAATGCCCGAACAAATCCGAACTATACCCGACCTCAGACTTCATAAAAATACAAATATCTCGGTTAATATTCAAGATAGTGAATAAATGTATAGAACAATATTTATAGTAAATTTAATTTGCAATAAGATTAGTTTTATACAATTTTTCGATCCGATGCATAATAACGGAAATATTTTGAATTTACGAAAATCCCCCCTCTAAACCCCCCCCCCTCCCTCTGGTCCGATTTCAGCCATTAACGAACTTGATCTGTCTTTTTACATAAAACAGTTACATGCCGAGTTTCGTAACGATTAAACAAAAATTGCTACTGCTAGAAAGTAAAAAGACAAACATATATATATATATATATATATATATATATATATATATATATATATATATATAAACTCGTATATATATATATATATATATATATATATATATATATATATATATAATTTTGAACGGACCTCATTTTCATCATCTCCTGGGTAGGATCGATGGACATTTGAAGAACATTTTCGAAAATCGTGTCATGAGTACGACCTCAATAGCTGATTTCCCTTAAGGGAAATCTGCTAAAAACCATTCTCCTTCATAACATTTTGTTCAACGCAAAACAATTTTTGATAAAGCTGCAATTTCCATCTGTAGAGGTACTAGGCACATGGCGGTGTCATGGCTATGAGCAGGTTTTAGGTATACTATCAGAACAACTCAATTCCTTTATACTTAGAAATGAACTCAAATCTAGCCATCCGCACATGCACTTGGTCATCTTCATCTGACCCACTATCGATTTTTCAGTTCTGCGTTTGACAAAATGGAACTTCTATCAGGTCATCTTCAAAACCTAAACGCCTTTGCCGTTTGTTGCATTGAATCGCAGCATCCCTTTTGAATATGGCATTTAAAGAACAAGAAAATGCATTTTCAGTTCAATATTCCAAATTGAAGTTTAGATTGAATCTCCTTAAAAAGAAATTTATCATCTCACGACTGCTTGAGACCACCGTAATAATTAAACTGCTAGTTTTGTTCATCTTTTTTGAGAAAGAAAATGCATAAAATAAAGAATACAAATTAAATATTATTAAGTTACATTAGTAGAGGTAGATTGAATATAAAAATCAGATCAAAACTGCGTAGGTAATAAAAAAAAATATAACAAAACCAAGGCCATAGTAGCACTACACATGCCATATTAGCAGCATATACCAGATAAACTGTGTACATAAACTGCATGACGTTTAAGACATGAAATTTCTTCGCAACTATCGAATGGCGGATAACAGAATACAAAATCAGCCGGATCAGTAGAATTGTTACATTACCTGTGGGAGCTTCCTTCTGGAAAATGAAAACTCTCCAGCATCTGTGTCATGACAAAGAGGTGTTATAAGTAAAGTCTGCCTAGCAACACTTGTGACAAACAGTCTTTCCAATCTAGAGTTAATTTTTGGCCTGCTGGTTGTCTGTATCACATCAATTGAGTTGAGCTCAACATGGTTGTGCTACCTGCTCAAATGCAGTAAATGCACTCATAATCTAATTGGTCTAGCTTATGTATTATTTTAATACGAAGACTTTGCAAAATGTTTACGGCAATAGCGTAGGGCATCTATAGGTTACCACTCTTTTTAGCTGAGTGGGTTTAAGAAGTTTATTCAGTGAGTTCATTTTTAAATAAATAACTACTGCCCACTCAGGAATGAATAACGAGTCTAGGCTTACCGAGTCTGTGAAGGTCAGTGCAACCTATAATTAGCTATGTATTTTATTCATCTAAAATGACTAAAAATATATGACCTTTCTGTATAATAAATGTTGCTATAGGGAGGCACATTTACAATCAGTTGCCATTCATGTAATTTTTTTTTTATTAAGAAGAGTGAGATTTTTTTTTTTGAGGCTATGATATTCATCATAGGTCCTATATAAGGTAGAAAGTATCCCTCAAGTTTTGCCCCCCCGTAACTGTGGTATAAAAGCACCCTTCTTCCAAGACTAAGCCGAGTATCTTCGTAAGAACACACCTTCGTATCTGTATTCCAGAGGGCGATCCCACCCTCCCAACTTCCAGCCAGATCGGATCGGTAGGAGTTGGCGATATATTAAAAGAGTTTGGAAAGTGCTATTTGTGGGCCCTTTGCCTCAAATGAAAGCCACAGCCGCTGCTAACGGCTCTTTGACACCTCCACTTCGCTCTTTATCTTCAGTCATCGACGACTTTACATTAATCTCACCTTGTGTCGGCTGATTGGTTGCTCTCTCTCAAAGGATCCAGGCTATAAGGGATTACTAAGTAAACAGGTTCTGCTATGGGAAAACTGTATATCCACAAATGAAAAGCACTTTTATTTCCATTTTAAAAAGTAATATCTTTCTCGGATTTGCGTCATTCTTTGGCTATAAAAGCAAGTAGGATGTTATAACTGAAATCAGCCATCTCTAGACAAATGGGGGGAGTATATACTTTTCTATTTAATCAAAAAGATTCGCAAATACCTGTCTATACATTAAAGTATCTATACTACTTATTACCTATACTACTTATTATTTCAAACAGTGTCAAGTTTTTTCTTGTTTTTGGTATCTTGGTAATTGCTTGGCTTTTCAATAGTATATTTATCTTAAGCAATACTTCAGTCACTTTTAAACATTTTTATTTTGTCTACAAACAATATAAATTTTTCAGCTGGATGGTTTTTATGGTACTTTATAATGATAACAAAAAATTAAAAAACTTCATTCCCTTTATCCAAGGCTTACAATTTACAAATTTTGAAAGCAATTAGTTAAAACATTTCAATAAATATACTGTCATAAATGAAAAAAAAAAAAAAATCTTACTCTAATCAATGAGTTATGTCCCAATACTTAAATAAAAAATTACATATGGATCACACAATTCCTACAGTAATTCAACTATGCCAGATATTTTTTTATTTTTTGTTGACTTCATATCTATTAAAATCTTATAACTAAACACTGTAAAAATTTATAATTGCAGTGCTTTTTGAAGAAAATACATTTTTTTTAAATGTCCATTAAAATGATTTTAAAAATTGTTGTAAAAATAACACTCATTTGAATTAACTACAGTCTTAGTGTATTCATCAATGTAAATTCTGTTAATTGTTATTAAAATTTTAAAATGTTCCATTCATGGTAAAATTCTATGTAGAAGTAAGGTTGCATTCTTTAAAAATATAATTTTCAGAAATAGGGTCTTTATTAAAACGTATAATTGCATTTTTAAAACATCTTAAGTACCAACCATCATTCTTATATAACATAATATTATCGAATATATCTAAAATCGATCAATAAATTAATACATTCTCTTTCATATTTCGAGGAGCTCAGATTAGGCACGAGTTAAGGCCTTGGGCTTAATATGCTTTATAAACCTAAAATCATAGGTTCGATTTCAATGAGGGCAATAGAAATTTATTTAGTGATCGTGGGTTATCGAGACGGGCCCCGATTAGCCTCTGTAGTACAAAGTGGACTTTAATTAATAAAACAAATTAAAATTCCAGAATCCACTAAATAAAATAAAATCCTATTTAAGGACTGCATTGCTGAAGGTTCAACGGCTGATTAGTTTGCAAATTTATATTGAAATTATCTAATAGTAATTATAATAATAATTTTGTTTATAGAGTTTGGTATTAAAATGAAAAAATTGTAATTTTACTATGCTGTAATACTGCAGAAACAATTTGTATTCATAGTGGTATTTGTGATATGTATTGGCCTGGAATTCTGGCATTGTGGTGACACGATTAATTATAGTCAAAAACATATGTGTACCCATGCGTCAGGTGTTGTAAGCCGCACCGCCGACTATCGCAGAACGCTGTCATTCTACATGCAGAGAATCAATCTTTGTTCGTTTGGGCTCAATCAAATATGCATGTTTGACCTTTTCTGCACTCTATGCTCTAATTTGTTTTCTTCAATCAAAGGAAAATATTTGACTTGCTTTCTAATGGTGGTGGTTCAGAAAGATTGAAATGATTAATATCAATGAAACGCAATATTGACATTCTTATTAACTTTTCTGTCTGTATATATATATATATATATATATATATATATATATATATATATAATAGATATCTCACTTTACAAATTTATAAACCGAACTAACTTTTGGCAAACTAATTTTACAGTTATACAATAAAATATATTACAAGTGTACCTGTACTTGCATATGTACCAGCACTTGTACTATTATTCGCCTTATTATTACATTTATATTTAAAATATGTAAGATACTTAATATTGTCAAAATCATTCAATAGATTTATTGATTTTCACAGTAATTGATTCCATTTTTACCAGTGTATGTGGTCAAATTGTTTTGATTATTATTAGTCACTGTATTTAGTGTTTATTTTAATTGTTTGGTGATGTGGTTTAAAAGATTTATGTATTTTATTTATGTTTATTTTCAAAGTCTGGTTTAAAGGAAGATGAGGATTATAGATTTCAAAGACCTTCATCTAACATTCCAACATGTGGGGGATCTTCATTTACGATCATGTGTGATGAAAGTTTATTTTGTCAGTCCTTGATTAAAAAATATAAATATACATACAGACATAGGATTTGCTTTTCATCAAAGCGCCTTCAAAAAAAATTAAATAATAATTGAACAGCGCTACTATGTTACAAAACATTATTAAACATTCGTTTTAGCAGATTTCCCTTAAGGTGTTGGACTCACGACGCGATTCCCGAAAAACTACTTCAAGTATTCATCGATCCTCCCTTAGGGATGATGAAAGCAAGGTCCATTCAAAATTATGTATATAAATATGTATATATATATATATATATATATATATATACATTATTGTCGCAATAGTTGTTTGACCGTTACCAATCTCGATATATAATCGTTTTATGTAAAAAGAAAGATCAAGTTCGTTATCGGCTGAGATCGAACTAGTGGGAGGGGGTTTAGAGGCAGGAATTTTGAAAATTCTAAATATCTCCGTTATAACACGTCTCATCAAACAATTGTAGAGTTCTAGTTTATACAATCTTATTGCAAATTGAATGTACTATAAATATTGTTATATATTTGCATTTTTTAGTTTTCAGCCTTCAGCAAACACCCACTCCTACTCATGCAACATAAACAATACTCTGTTATATAATAAACAAATTTATGCGAAGTTTAAATACCAAATATTGTTTTAAAGAGACCTTTATTATACGTGATACATGCGAATCCACTCCGTTGATCGCCCCCATGTTTAGTTGTTGGATTACTGAAATTTAAGTGATTGAGTAAACAATTATTCTGATTTATTATAAATTACAGTATAAGATATAGTACAGAGTTTTCAATAAAATTATAATCTGATCTGAAACACCAGAGAACAAAGGCATCCGCCATAGCTAGACAGGCCAGTATTTGTTTTCACCAAATTAAATTCGATGAGACAAAAGTTTTACACAAAAAGGATCATCTTGGTAAAAGATTGGATAAACGGCGTGGACGGTGTCACTCTCTCTGAGACGTGGAAAGCCATATTGAAATAAAATCCCAAACATATGATTGAAGTAGCTATTCAAATTAAATTTATTGCCTGACGAAGATGGACGCATTTCCATCGAAAATTTGCAGAACAACAAAAATTCCAACCGCTGGAGCAGACAGCCGAAGTCCTCACAATGAAAATACTTCCCAGCGATGCAGCCTCAAAAATAAAATTGATACGTTATATTTACACATATTTCAGTAATTGTTTTTCTTTCCGGTGAAGAATATTACTAGGTCTACTCAGCTGTGAGAGGTTGACTTACCTGTTTGTTTACAATTCAGACGCTTTCCGTTGGGAGATCATTAACATTGACTGAAAGATTCCTCACTACCGTTTGTATTCATTCACTTAATATTCACCTTGGTGTTCAGTGGCACCAGTATGTATATTTATCTATTGCAAAACTGAGAAATCTGTTTAGTTTATGAAGCAAATAGGATGTCCTGGTAACAAATCTATGAAGAATATGTCAATGCATTCAGCCTTAATTGTTGTTGTGGCAGACAGTCTATGGAAGTCCCGAACTTATTATCAATTGTGTTATTCGATGTAATAGCGGTTGTCCACGTATTTAGTGTTCTGTGTCTTTCTCAATCCATCCCTTGAGAAAAATATATACAATGATCCCTTAATTCCGTAGTCATTCTTCTCAAACCTTTCTTCAATTCTCTCCTTGTCTCCATCCCAGGAAAGCATATTTCCGAGTCTATATCTCGTTGCTAATCAGACAACGCCGATATAAATGAGCTGTTACTTCCCAGGGCAATCCTGTGACAAGATCCATGAGAGTCTATTTGGGTCTTGTCTCTCTTCTGAGATTGCTCACGAATCAAGGACCATGGACGTCTCGATGGTCTGATCATTAACATCTAATAGCGGAGCAAGAACAATGGCTCCGTCTCCCAAGACTTGGCCCATGCTCTTCTAATCCCTGATGACGGGTTATCCTCGCCCAATCTCCAAATTCTTGTCAATTGTCGTGACTCTGCCATCGCTAATTGGAAATTAAGTAACCCACCCTCCTCCTCCTCTGTCCCGGCTAAATGTCAATGTTTGTTCTTCAGAGTTAGATTAGGCTCTAACGAAAGAGTCACTAAAGGACCATATTGTGTCAACAATGCGACACCATGAACCTTGAGTGTTCGCCATCCCGAAGCAAATTGATATGCAGCCTTAACCCCAATGGCGAGATGATGGAATTCAGAGGGAACGAAGATGGCTTGACAATAAAGATTATCTTATATCCGTAAACTGTACAATGAAAACTAATTTACAGGTCATCAATACAAACAACATTATGTGTTACGATATATTCTTCTGTGGTTACCGATATACCTATCGTTATTTCAACCTTTTTGTAATGGAGGAATTAAAAAATGAACAATCACGTAATAGAAACAAAAATAAAAGCCCGTTTGAGTAAAATAGTAATGCTTGTCGTTTTAATAATATCACTTCTGTATATCTTCGATAATTTAACAACAAAAAACGTGATGACCACGTGACGTCCTTATATTAAAGTAAATTTTAAAAAAAAAAATCACGTAATAGAAAAAAAAAATTTTTGTAAAATGGTTTTAGCACTTTAATTGAGAAAATGTCTATTACTTGAAAGATAAATGTGTGATGCGACATCACTGTCATTATAAATCGGTCCAGGAGAAACGGGGGTTTAGGCAAGGAATAAAATACAAAATCTTTTGTATTTTCTCTTCTATCCGTCAGATCGAAATTGATAACATAACAAAGTATCATGCTGCGAAATTTACTACACACATTTTTTTCCCCATTTAAAATATTAAATAGCTAATTTTTATTTTTGGTTTTCATCACACATTGCTTTAATTTCCTGTTTACATAGGCTCTTTGTTACGAGGAAAATAGAGAAAAATATACATTATGCGTATGTGACTTCCTGATTGAAGTAAATCTGCCTAGTTTATGCAGCTCCTGCGTAACGAACCTTTTATTTGTGAACCTTTATATAACCAATAAAGGACATTTTGCATATTGCATAAAACAAAATTTAAATATCTCTGTTATTAAAGAAAATTATATAACCAATCTTGTTGTAAATGTAATTTTGTATAATTTTAGTTACACTTTTTTCTCATCTCAAATATTAAGCGAGTAATTAGTATATTTTCATTTTCAACGCTGAGTGAATCTCCACATCTACTCATCTCACGTTAAGAATAAACAGAAATAAAGGGAACTTTTGGGGGGGGGGAACTCTTGTTATTTAATATCGCACAAGAAAATGTTACCTAATTAATCTTATTCCAAGTTTAATTTTCTAAAACTTGCGCTATATATTTTTTTTCTCTAACTCTCAATGAGTTATTTGTATTAAACCTTTAGCAAAACCCCACTTATACTCGACAAATTTTCTTAATGTGTGTGTCAGTAATTTTGAGCAACTGTGTCACTAAACATTTCATGTCTAGCTTATATTTTAGTTCATGTTCAACTAGGCTTCTTTATACAGGCGAAATAGAAAATAGATGAGATTAGCTTAGTTTTTACGGCCCCTTGCTGACAGAAGTTTTTTTTGTCTGAATTAGAAATTAAATAGCAATGAAAGAGTAATCCCGTATTCTTTTTTTAGTGAGCTTTGAGAAAGGAAATAAATACATTTCTGATTGTAGTTTACATAAGAAGTGAGTGTAGAGTAAATATAACTTATATTGAATAATTAGATTTTATTGATAATTATTTTTATAATTTCTACAATATGGTAATACGGAAAAAAATTCCATCACGCAGGGGCTGCGTAAGCTAATCAGATTACCCACGCGCTGGTATAACACACTGATAACCTCATCGTTCCAGATATTCTGTATTTCTATGTAAAAAACCGATGAGGAGTGCTGTTGGGAGTTTGGTTGGCTTACTGTGCACTGAAAACAAAAAGTATGTATACCTCTATTAGTACTTGAATTGCGAAAAAAAGCATAGAACAATAGTTTTAAAGCACAAAAAGTTAAAAAAGACCGGATATATAACATTTTACGATTCGACTCACAATAGCGAAAATATTTTGAATTTTCGAATTCCCACTCTAAACCACGACTATTCTATAGTCGACTTCAGCCAATAACAAATATGACCTTTAGCGTTAACTGAAACGGTTAAATGTGGACTATTGTATTGATCAAGTTAACATTTTCAAAACAAGAACGTAAAATTTTAACAGATGATGTCATCACGCAAGGGATTTGTATGTATCTCACTTAATGAAGTTCTCTTGAAAACAATATTTTGTATTCAAGCTTATAATAGTGTGTTTCATGATATAATAGCTTATTGTTACTAGGCATGATTAGGAGTGGGGGTATACAGGAGGCTGGAAACTAAAAAATCCAAAGATTTCGGTTAATATTAATGATACAGAAAATATGTATACAATAGCATCCATAAGCGATTCAATTCGCAATAAGATAGATATTTCGAAACTTGTCCTCTCTAAACTCACTGTACCACTGTTCCGAATTAAGCTATT
This sequence comes from Riptortus pedestris, assembly GCA_019009955.1. Classification (NCBI taxonomy): domain Eukaryota; kingdom Metazoa; phylum Arthropoda; class Insecta; order Hemiptera; family Alydidae; genus Riptortus; species Riptortus pedestris. The sequence goes on from CM032229.1 coordinate 50,639,076, forward strand.
AACGAACTTGATCGTTCTTTTTACATAAAACGATTATATATCGTATGGTAACGATATGACAAAGAGTCCGTCACGCAGGGGCTGCGTAAACTAAGCAGGTTTCCCACGTGTAGTTTTACAATAGAGAAATTTCACAAGAGCCAAAGAGTTAAGAAAACGGCCCACCTAGCTTTTGGCGGGAAACTCACTCTCATCAGTTAGCCGCCCCAATTTCATAAAATTGCAAATATCTCGGTTAATATGCAAGATAGAGAATAAATGTATATAACAATATTTATAATAAAGTCAATTTGCAATAAGATTGATTCTATACAATTTTTCGATCCGACGTATAGTAACGGAAATATTTCAAATTTTAGAAAATCCTCCCCTTTAAACTCCCACTGGTCCGATTTCAGCCATTAACGAATTTGATCTTCCTTTTTACATAAAACGACTAAATATCGAGTTTGTTAACGATCAAACAAAAATTGCGACCGCTAGAGCGGTAACAGACAAATATATATATATATATATATATATATATATATATATATACACAGTTTTGAACGGACCTCATTTTCGTCAGCTACTAGGTTGGAACGATGGACATTTGAAGAAGATTTTCGAAAATTCCGTCATGAGTACCTCCTCAATAGTTGAGTTCCCTTAGGGGAAATGTGCTAAAATGGCGAACGCTAGAGCGGTAATAGAAAATATGTACACACACACACACACACGCAGGCGCGCACACACACACACACACACACGCGCGCGCAGGTGCGCACACACAGACACACACACACACACACATACACACACACACACACACACACACACACACACACACACATATATATATATATATATATATATATATATATATATATATATATATATATATAATTTTGAATGGATCTCATTTTCGTCATCTACTTGGATAATCCACTCATGGATCAATAGAAATATATCATTGGAAATATGTATATTCAAAAATCGCATCATGAGTTCAACCTCAATAGCGGATTTCCTTTTAGTGCAAAGTAATTAAACTGAACTGTTTTTTTTTTACTTTTATTTAATCTCAAATCCCAACCAATTCCCCTTCGTCAGTGCCGAATTTCCTAAATCTTTGTCAGGAGAAAGAAAACTTGAGATCGAAGGATTGTGAAAAGTAGTTACTTGTTTCAAAGTAATTTACTGCAGTCCAATAGAGGCGGGAATGAACTACTTCTAGAAAGAGTCTGCTGTGATAAGATAAAACCACTGCCCACCCTCCTAGGGCTGTCGGCTTTCCAACTCCGCTTTTTGGCAGACACTTTGTGGAATGTTCCTAATGTATTCAGCAACATTTCACAGATTGTATAAAAGTTGCTGTGGAGCTTCGCTGACCGAGCATATGTACCACCAGATGAAATGTGACATCGTCTCAGAATCTGATCTCTGTTTAAGACTTAGAACCCGATGTAAAAGAGACTTCACTCTAAGCTAGGAGGTGTTCAATGATACGAGTATAACAGGTTATAATGAAAATTGCTCGAGTAGGATTAGGTGATTACTAGTAACCTAATTTATGACTGGAAGAGAAACGGTAATGCTTAATTAAAGAATTATAAACAGAACACTTAAAGAACACATCTTTATCAATAATACTAGATTCCATGGTAAATACCGGAGACTGTAACAATTTTCCATTTTGCCTTTTCTCTAAATCCTTATTCCTTTTGGTCAAACTTCATCCCTTAAAGAACGTGACCTTTAGTTTCATAGGAAATATGAATGGAAATGGCCACAAAACTTGTGGCCACTGAATTGTAAAGTATCAAATACATTAACAACACACACACGCACACATTATATATATATATATATATATATATATATATATATATATATATATATATATATATATATATATATTTGAGCTTAATCCGACATATCAAATAGCGAGTTGATTACATTACTACATATAATGATTTTATAAAATCGTGATGATTGTTGAGTACACTTGGCGAACTAATTGACAGTTTTTAGTTCAATATGATAAAAATCGTATAAAACTGTAATAAAGATTCATCCTCTGCACAAATAAGTAGTGTACCATCTAGCTTGAAGTTCCGTAAGCCAAAAAGATAGGAAGCAGATTCTAGAGTTATAAAGAAGGCATATAATATTGATAATAAGCAAAACGGGCGTTAAATAAATAAAACTAGAGTTATTTTCGAAAAAACAAAATTAAATTAGACCCACGAGCAGCTCTCCTCGGCAGACTGAAGAAATCGTAATATGTTTTCCTTATCTTCATTCTAAAGGGCCTCTTAATTAATGTAGCAGATATAAACCTCCGTGTATTAATAAATAACAGCAACTTTTCCATAAACATCTTTTGCACCAAAATTAGTCAACTGCAGAGACTTGCAGAAGAAAGGTCTGTCTCAAAAGATCTAAATGGTAATAATAAATTAAGTCGCTGGTGTTATTATTTATATTACATCTATGTACATTGGGAGATCGAAGAGTCGAAATTGTTATAAGAAAGATGGCCGTAAACAATAACATCATTATAGCAATTTTTAATAAGAGTATAATATGAATATTTACGGAATCTTTTTGATGTGATTGTGATTTTGACACTGAGAAGAATTCACTTATGATACTAACGTCTGGTTTGTGTACTTAATGCTTTCTCATTAGGAGTGATCGTAGTTGGAGAAAAGCAGTGATAGATGCAATTAACTCACAACTATCTTCTAGTTCGAGCCTTAATAACTGTATGTTAGAAAGCTGTTTGAAATTCCCCTTCGAGCAGTGGAAAATTCGTGAATCAAACGAGAGGAGGTTTAAAAAGTCCATAGTGAGCTGGAGGCATTCCTCGGCTGGAAGGGAGTAGAGTTCTCTTTAATCGTGACCTGTTCGATCATTACCTCCCTATGACTTCCAAATACTCCTACCGCTTGGAGAAGGGTGGATTTGACTAACAAATGAGGCGAAGGTTCAGCTGGTTTTTGTCGCCGGCACCTCTTGGAACGAGGTTACTCCCTCTGGCTGACCCTCCACGAACAGGATTACCCCTCCGGACAACTGTCACCAGGCTAAAGGGATTATCGGGCGGGGACTGAGGTTTAAAGGACGTTTGATACCATTAGCCGAGGGGACGGATCTTGGGCCAGCACTGCCCGAGATAACGGGGGGAGTGCAGACATCTGTTTGGGATCTGATATTTTCATCAACCAAATGAAATTACTCTTAGGATTCCTGACTTGAATGTCACATACTTTCTCTACGTCAACCCCTCTTTCCGATGAATCATACAAGTATTAATCATAAATGCCTGTGATGAATCAGCCGACAGTTCTATAATGTCCATATAATGAATTGTCAATGTCGTTATGGAATAAACTAACACCCCAAAATCTTTCTTAGCTTATACCAATCCCCTGGTAATTGAAATATTCGAAAGTTATATCTAGTTAAAATAACAAGGAAGTGACAAAGTAATGAATACCTATTACAGTACTTGATAATGTGCTCTTATAATTGAGACTACGGAAAACCTCCGTTGCTATTAATTGTTAACCATTATTGTCTTTATTTTAACAGCTTAATGTTCAAACGTAATAATAAAAGCCTAAATTGTCCACTGATCAGCCGGCTAATTTGAGAGCATATTTCTATTTGTAAAATACTTCGAATATCATATGTCTTTTAATTATGAGTGCGGACTAGTATAAATGTGTTTACATAATAAAGTGCGCTCATTCAGTTGTAAAAAAAAGGGTTATTCGCAACAAACTAACAATAAAGCACAATAAATGTCCAGTAAAAGAGACCGAGATCTAATGCTCAGCTGTTGGATGTGTAAGGCAAACGAATGATAGGCAATAGAGGGTTCCAAATTAAATTGTACAACTGCCAAATATGAAACGAGGTGGACCCAGGCATTAATGGCATAAGACAAGACAAACGGGTACTTGGGATGCCTAATTTAAGGGGATGGGGGAGATGACAGCTGGGAAGGTATAGGATCGCAGATGACATCCAGGTACTAGATGGGACATAACCCCAGATTTTAGGTACAAAAACTTAGATATTTGATGTTTCTACTATTTCGTGTGCAGCTACACTTTTGGATGTTATAATTTTTACTTCTCCCAATGTTTTTTGAATGTATACTCGGGATGCTTTTCAGCTCGTATGCAGCCGACATCTTAACCTTGGAGCGCATTAATTTTCAAATGTGAACATAAAATATATTGAGTAGAAAAAAACAAAAAAAAACATTTACTCTCGTCTTCAACACATTTAGTAATCATCTATACATTTTTCAATTCCTCGGAAGCATCTTCCGGAGATAACACTACTTAAAATATACTACCTTCCACTCACATATGTATCAGTATTGGAGTGGTTCTCTGAAATTACTACAGGCGACTGTTAGTTTTGTAATCTCATGAAGGAAGTGTAACATATTAAATAAGTGTGCCGAAGAAGAGAAGTCAGTCTGCAGACCTGCTGTCACTTCATTCATATTTGAATAAGATAGAATCAGAAAATTAATAACATAATTTTCAAAAACGCAAAAACGTTTACTCTTTACCATGAACGAAACATGGTGAACTCAAAACCAGAGACACAGGTTGATCCTATTTTAACTGATTAGTATTGCACGTAAAACAAAACATCACTGGTCCGAATTTTCAGAAATGATATTTTTCTGAACCCTGAATGAAATTACATTATGATATATTTGTCTTGGTGTTTGGCAAATGAATTGATACCAGTGAACGTCGTCAGCTCCCTCAATTTTAGTAGTTGTGAAAAATCGAGGATACCTTATTCAAAGATTGCTAAATTGAAAGAAGAAAAATAATTTATTTAGTAAGAGCCTGTAATATCGAGCTGCTGAAGGAGTTGATTAATATTCTCTCGGACAATGAATTTATAATTATCCTTTAGAGAATAATGAGTGATTTTCAGGATTCAATTAATGTATTGTTACTGAAAGAAAGTTCGTTTAATGTTTAGAAGAACAAATTAATGCGCTTTCTTCAGAAATTACAATGTCCTTTTGTACGAGTCAGAGTTTCTACTGAGCAGGAGGCTTGACTCCAAAGTTTTGTTCGAATTATGAGCAGCAAATTAGAAAAGCGGGCATAAAGGCTGGTACCTTTTATAGTTTTATAGCTGGCCGAGGATTGCTAATGGGAACCGCCTAAAAACTTGAAAAGTAAACATTAATAACAGAGAGCCTGGAGTCCGGTTTGAAGCCTTTTAGGTTGCGGCAGCCATCAAAGATTGCCTACCTGTGCCGTCCTCTGGCTTTTTCTGGCCAGATAAGTAGAGGGGGCGTGCGCTCTTCCCTGGAGCTGTTTGCTTAATTTCTCTAATGGTCTGGACGGCTTTTTTAGTATGCTTAGGTCGGGGGCAGGCTAGCGTTTAAGTTCAAGTGCATGTGAAGTTTCTGTGATATATTAGTCCCCTTTTAGGTTAATTACGCCACCTGCGGGCACTTCAAGGAAGTATACTTGGTTCTAAGATTCCTTATATGAATATTTGATCACAAGTTTGCTGGCTAACACATTTCATTTGACACTCCTCACCCTCTCAAAACGTAAAACTATATGGTTGATGCAAAATGAACACTCCAACAATTGTAACCAACTTGTCTCGAGCGGTTTATATAACTTTTTACTCCATTAGATGAAATTTAATAAATACAGAGAGAAATATTTGGGAGCATACCTAACTTCTTCAAACATCCAGCACACATTTGAAAGCAAAGTTGGTTCTTAGATTTCTAATCTATTTTTTTTTTTTTTTTTTTCTGAATAAACATAACTATTTTGAATAATACAGTGATCTTCCCATTGGAACCTCAACATGAAGAGACGTACATATTTCAGGAAACATAGAGACAGTCCTCAATATGGTCCAATGTTCATAAAGTCAATAAAATATATTGCTGTATTTGTCACTGCATGTCAAGCTGATTGATGTTTGCTTTTGAATAGGAAAGGAGAGATGTGTTCTTATTCTTTCTTCTTCTAAATAAAAAAGGCTAATCACATTCAAAAGCAGTGTTGTTAGAAGTGAAGAATATTTTTACTTGGAGGGAGGAAAAGACGTCCAATTCTTTTTTAATTCGGTGCTAACCGCTTTCGAAGACTATTGCCTCCATCTTCAGAGTTAAATGTGCTCATTGGGAAAGACAGCAAGTGACTCCTCCAACTGAAGGTTGACCAGTCATACTGTTCAACAGCACTGTTGTTGGAAGTGAAGAATATTTTTACTTGGAGGGAGGAAAAGACGTCCAATTCTTCACAAATTTTTATTTCGGCGCTAACCGCTTTCGAAGACTATTATCTCCATCTCCAGAGTTAAATGCGCTCACTGGGAAAGACAGCAAGTGACTCTCACAAGCAAGTGATGTGTCTCCGCAGGGGCTGAGTAAACTAAGCAGATTTCCCTCGTGAAGTTCAGTAATAGATAAATATACATTCTGGTAACACAACAACACCGTGAATAAATACAAACGGAAATAAGAAATATTTCATCCAATTTCAATAACCTGCCGACAGGAAGCGTTAGGTTAGAAATGTAAACTAACGGGTCTGCCCGCCTCACACCGGAAAGAAAAACAATTCCTGAAATATATAAGAATATAACACATTAGTTTTATTGAGAACTATTTACTATATCTAGTACTGTAATTAATAATGAGCCAGAATAATAGTTATCTCAATCAATAAAATTTTAGTAGTCCAGAACTTTAAGATGGGGGGGAGGGAGTCACCAGGACATATTTGCATGTATCTCGTATATTAAAAGGTCTCTTGAATACAATTTTTGGTATTTAAACTTCCAATAATGTGATTTATTATGTAGCAGAGAATTCTTTAAGTAACATGAGTAGAAGTGGCGGTTTGCTGAAAACTGAAAAATGCAAATATCTCGGTTAATATTCAAGATAGAGAATAAACGTATATAACAATATTTATAGTAAATTTAATTTGCAATAAGATTGGTTATATAAAATTTGTCGATCCGATGCATAATAACGAAGATATTTCGAATTTTCAAAAATCCCCACTCTAAACCTCCCCCCCCCCTCCCTCTAATCCGATTTCAGCCATTAACGAACTTGATCTGACTTTTAACATAAAAAGATTAAATATCAAACAAAAATTGCGACCGATAGAGAGTTAACAGACAAATATATATATATATATATATATATATATATATATATATATATATACATATAATTTTGAACGGGCCTCATTTTCGTCATCTCCTGGGTAGGATCGATGGACATTTGAAGAAATTTTTCGAAACTCGCGTCATTAGTACGACCTCAATAGCTGATTTCCCTTATAGCTGATAGGGAAATCTGCTAACATTTGTGAAGAATTGGACGTCTTTTTCTTTCTCTAAGCATATAACATTGTTAAATCTGTTCCATTTACAGGAATTACCAAAAAGGGTTCTTTGATTTCTTTTTTTTTTTTTTATTTTTTTTTTTTTTTTTTTTTTTTTTTTTTTTTTTTTTTTTTTAATAATAATAACTATTTGGAATAATACAGTGATCTTCCCATTGGAACTTCAACATGAAGTGACGTACAGATTTCAGGGGCCTACAGGAAGTACTCCTATCTCTGCCATTGCTGTGGCCTTTCCAAAAGATTTTATTACCAATGCGATCTACTCACACTACTAACTTCTTACATACTAGTTTTTTTTTTTTTAAGATAATTCTTATCAGCCTTGGAAATGTATGCATGATAGGTCACAGTGACTACGAAACTACTACTGCATTGTGCAACCGGAAATAATAACTAAGAAAACACATACTGATTCAATTCAACTTAAAGTACTACACGCATGTAAGACTAATTGGGGCGGTTTATCTTCAGATTATCTCTGAAAAATACAAGACATGATCAATAAAATTGTATGCACAAGTTGGTTAACACATGCTATATGACAAATATTAGTTCAAATTGAAAACCGCTTTATTAGGAATGGGGGTTAAATGAAGGATGAAAATGAAAAGAAAAAGAAAAATTATTGTTATATTGTTCAAAACAAATTTTTTTTTCAAAATCGCTCGAGTAAATTCGTAAAGAATGAAAATAAATACAAAAATAAAATAATGAATAAAAAAATATTCAATAATGCAAACAACTCCGATAGTTTTTGATTTTCAGAAAAATGATTAGAATAACAAATGGAACACATATACAAAAAAAAGTCATTTATGAATTCATTTTTGGCCCCTTTCATAAATACCTATTTTTCCTTAACATTATCTAACTTGGTCTATGTCTTTCATAAGACATTTACATCTCGGTTGGTACAAATCACTCCCATACACTCACAAACACACACACACACACACACACACACACACACACACACACACAGTCACACACACACACAGACACACACACACACACACAAAAATATACTTATATCTTTTGGCATTGTAGAGATTCAAGATCTTTAGCTACCTCAAAGGCTATTCGTGAATACCCCAAGGGCTTTCAGTGTTTTATGTACACGACAGACGTACAACACCCGTTAACCTAAAATTTATCTCCTTGATAACCTGACGTGTGACTCCGCATACTGATTGGCCTCATTAATGGGGCGAAGGAGGGGGACAGTGGTCGGTTCATGAGAGGTCAGTTTCGTTGTGTACGGGATCTAAGATAGCCAAAGCCGTTGGTCACTCGATTATCAGGCGTACATACTCACTAGAATGCCAGCAGATCCACAAGTGCTGTTTGGCAGCTATAGTAGAGCTGTTTATGGACAATTAAATGTAAAAAGTGGCATAGCAACTAAACGATAAATAACGGTTGAAATTTCACAAAATAATTTTAGGTTTTGTATATTTTTAATAATTATTTGTTCTAGTTGATTTCTGAAACAAAATGAAAAACGTTAGTTCAAAGAATTGATGAACTTAATGGTTAGTTGGCCAGGAAATTGCAATGTAGTTGCATAACACACTAACAGCTACATAAGCTCTTAAAATTTAAAAATCATTAATATTTATTGAAAAAAAAATTAATACATAAAATTACTCCATATGTTCATTTTCCTTTAAATTATTGCTTTGATAGAATTTTAGAAGAATGGGTAAGAATACTATTTTTTTGATTTTCAGAACTAAATATATCACCAATTAATAATACTAAAAGAAGAAAGTGCATTGTGTCTGCCAGATCACATAAGTATTTTTTACAGACACTTAAAAAACAATAAGTCCGTCACGCATGGGCTGCGTAAAGTAAGCAGATTTCCCAAGAGAAGTTATACAATAGGAAAATCTCCATACGAGAGCCGAACAGTTTTGGCAAAGGGCCGAACTATCTTTTGGCGGGAAACAGTCATCCCTTATCGGCCCAAATTTAATAAAAATGCAAATATCTCGGTTAATATTCAAGATAGAGAATAAATGTATAGAACAATATTTATAGTACATTTAATTTGCAATAAGATTGGTTCTATATAATGTTTTGATCCGACGTATGGTAACGGAGATATTTCGAATTTTCGAAAATCCCCCCTCCCACTGGTCCGATTTCAGCCATTAACAACTTGATCTGCCTTTTTGCGTAAAACGTTTAAATATCGAGTTTGATAACGATCAAACAAAAATTGCGACCACTAGAACGTTAACAGACAAATATATATAATTTTGAAGGGACCTCATTTTCGTCATCTCCTGGGTAGGATCAATGGACATTTGAAGAAAATTTTCAAAAATCGCGTCATGAGTACGACATCAATAGCTGATTTCCCTTAAGGGAAATCTGCTAAAAATTATTAATTATTTTCTTGTACTTAACAGCAGCATAGTAGGGTTTGAATTTAGTATGAGCTGTACATTAAGCTATAAATTAACTATAAATACAAGTATCATCCTCAAACCCTTGAAGTTAACGAATAAGATTTATTTGCAGCCACAACTCGTTTCTGAAGTTGCAAACCATACGTCTTGTTGTTCTGGGCTGACGTGCCTCGCGTACATTTTTGTTACTTATAAAAAATATGTAAATTACTGAGTTTACTTTTTACATGAGGACTTTTATGATGAGATATTGATATTAATATCTGGATTTAACCATCGTCATCCAGAGGTTACTGCACTCTTCTCAAGGTGCAAACAGACAATGGATTGACTTAACCACCGGCGTCAACTCACGCCCATTCTTAACGTCGAGTGCCTCCAAACAAAGTCCTGACCACCGACACAATAGACGAAAACCCCGCTATGTCCTAAGGTGTTTATTCAGAAATGAGCTTTTCCCTCAGGAGTCAGAAAGGACTGAGAAAGGATCTGACTTTAGGTATAGCCCCATAGAAGGGCCTAAGTAAACGAGGGCAGTATATAGAGCGGGCTCTGTGTTGTGATAAGACATCTGGGCCGACGTGTGAAAGGAGACACTGTGCCTAGAGGATTATCCCCAGCCGGGGTTCTGGGTGGCCTCCAGGTGCAAACGACACAACCCTAAAGTTCTTAAGGGAGGCAGAGTCCAATATTTTAGGTGGTGGAGCATTTTAAGTACCAACGAACCGAATCACTTAATGCATACAATTTTAGTCAATAAACGTTTTAAAAGTGCATTATAAAGGCATTAATCTAATAGAAAGACTAATTCTAACTAAAGAAGTCTCTCACGCTGTTACTGCAGAAAACAAGTACTTGAGTTTTTTCGTAATTCAAGTACTGAGCCAGTTATTAAATAGAACAATTTTGAAGAGCATCAGTACCTTTACTAGATTGATCTTGTAAAGTTTTTGATCTCACTCATAACAACGGAAATATTTTTAATTTTCGAACTTCCCATCTCTCATCCCCCCTATTCCTAGTCCGATTTCTGCCAATCACAATACGTACTTTAGTGGATAAAACAGTTAAATATCGAGTATGGTATAGAGCTAATAAACATTTTCGAAACAACAAAGTTAAACCTTATTGATGACTTCACCGCAAAACGAATTTGCTTGCATATAGGCTGGAAAAATTGTGATACTACTGATCTTTGTACCAAAGAGATGCAATGTGTTACACTTTTGAAGCTATCCTAGAAGACGTTTAAATTCTTAAAACTTATTACATATCATTAAAAAGGGAATAATACTAATTGGATTGGAAATAGATTTCAGAATCCATGTCCTTTCTTGTTTATGCTTCACCCAATTTTTGCCTTGACACAAATGGTTTTCATATATTTAAGGTCTTTTTGGGGATTACCTTTGATGAATTATTGGTGAAATTTTCGCTAATTTATTGAATGTTTAGTCAGTCTCGAACTAAGGGGGAGGGGGAGGGGGGGGTCTTAAATTGAGACCAGTGTCTGTCTTGAATTGTGGAAGGGGGAAAGGTTGGCTGGTTCACAAATTAACGTGCACTAATTTTGGGTAGCCTTATGCTTAACCACACATGGAAATAAACTTGTGTAAAGAGGATCAAACATATTTTCTCAATTAAAACAACACTCCCCGTAACTTTGTGCCATGGTATAAACCATATCTCAAAACAGATAATTACCACGAGCACAATTTAGTTTATTCATTTTGAAAAATTTGTTTGAAAAAATGAAATTTTTAATAAACATGTCATGTGTTTTATAAAAACACATCACGGTATTTCTGCCAATAATATTATTACATTGGAAATTATAACATCGACGGTGAGCATAGATATTTTAACGATCTGTAATTGTAACGCGTAATTCAGGAAATGAGAATTTTATATGCACATGTACAATCATGTTCATTGTATTATAGATTTGTAGACATTTTTCTATAGAATTTTTATGATCTCACTGTACATCCTGTAATAAAGTTTTCAGGGCATTTAACTAAGAGTTACGTTTAATTTTGCCACCATGAATACTATTGACGCTTCACAATCTATAATTAAACCATGGTATCCTACCAGTTTTCCCTGCAAATGAAATAGGGTTCAAAGAACATAACCACTTTTACTGCCCGCAGATCTTTTGGGCGGTGGAGACAGACATTCGTGGAATTAGGGAGATCTGATGGCCTATTAATTTGTTGAGGGGTAGCCTTGTTAAAGGACTGTGTGTTCTCTGGCAACAGAGCGGACGCACATTTACATCTGAAACCCCGGCGAAAGGGGTCTCAAAGCCTCTCAAACCAACCCCTTCCACAAATGGCTACCAAACACTTTACTCCCTTCTAATTAATGGGCAAACAGAGTTAATTTTCTTTGCTTTCGTCGGGAGAAGAAGGGAAACTCAAACATATTACAAAGAGATAATTATGATGTTTGTTCTAAACTTTGTTTTAAGAAGGAAAAGAAAATCTATTCTTTAATCCCAGATTTTTTTCCTTTGTGAAGGTTTTAAAGTCTTCTTTTAGTTTTTCTGAGTATGAGTTTGGTGTTGACGTACAAAGAATTACCTCAATTATAAAGTCAATTAATTAGCACAGAATTTTCGGTCTAGAGGAAAAAAAAAGAAAATGTCTTCCAATCAAAAGAGAAAGAAGACTTCATTATTTATTAATAACAGTGATTCCTTGCTGACTGTAAAAAAGTAAAATAAATAGATTTTCCTTCAAGTTTATTTTATTTTTTAAATTTTTTACAGCTCAGAATTCCAGAAATGTATAATTAAAACGAATAATTACAAACAGAAGTGTTAAAAATCTAATTAAAAGCCAAGCTAGTTAAATGGGGTGGTATATTGAAGTTATATTCCTCAACTTTATCTATTAATGCCCGTAAATTAGTCACCCTTTGCATGCTACAGAGGAACGCATTTCTAGTAATTTTGTTTTTCTTTTGAGCATACCCCACACTTTCTGATCCGTTCATAGGTTGTAGGTTAGTCTTTGGTTGTCATTTTCGTTTCAGTGTTCATCGCAATTTTGTTTATTAAAACACCGATCAAGGTGGCCTATAAAGATCCTGTACCAAGGTAACTAACTAATATTCTTAAGTCCCGAGAAGACATAAACAGCGTTCATTGGAATTTGTGTTTATGTATATGTTTGTGGGGAAACCACCATCCCATAAATGGTTGACTGAGTAGAATATGCGACTTTAGATATGGGTTCTAACTATAAAAAAAAAAAAAATTGAAACCACTCAGTTGTATTCATAAAGAATGGGCCAGCTTCCGGAAAGAGCCACTAGGTTGTTTTTTCAATTAAAAAAATCTATTTTTTTGCTTCACCTAAAACTGAGGTATTTACACAATTTAGAAAAAAGAAAAAAAGAGTTTCCCATTCATTGTATCATTTCAGACCTGCCTTAGATGATATTCAAGCTCAAAGATATTCTCTTCCACAATTGACTTAATAATGTGGTCAATAATGCTCATATGGAGTCATGAATGCGTATTTACATGTAATAATCAAAATATGGGGCTTAGACTAGCCATGTGTGTTGAGGCGTTGTCTTAATCCCACTAGGTGATCCTAGAATCGTGAGCTCCATTCTCCGTTGGGCAATAGGAATGTATTTAGCGACGAACTCATTAAATAAAATCCTTAGTCCCACCCTGGCTAGGAAATTGTTGTAACATGTAGATAACCCGTCCTAATTAGCTGTAGTCGCACAAAAGAGGACGTTAAGAAATAACAACAAGAATAAAAAGTAGGTTGATAACTTTAACAGGCACATCCGCAATTGAAATCAATTGCAATTTACAACAATTATCAGCGATCTTAAAGGAGTGTAATAAATAATTATAAATTGTAAAATAAGTCATAGAATTTTTCAACCAAATTTTTTTTATATATATTTTTTTCTTTTGAAACTTTTTTTTTTCCTTTCAATAAGACATTTATGTCATGGACTCACAAATTTATCTGTGGAGGATTGAGGTGGCTGTGGCTGTTGAATAGTGGCCAATCAGACACTATTGAGACGGCCCATTCTGGGCGGAGCGCCGTTTCATCGGCATGGGCTCTCACATCACATCAATCTGCCACCATACCAATATGGGCTATGGACAAATGGTCTGCTGATTCTGCCACAGGTAATGCTACGGAACGTGAGCAAAACTTTTTGGATTATGTACGGCTCTTGAGAAACGAGCATGAACCGTGGGTTGGCATGCGCTGGGAATTCTATTTGTTTCAATAGCATGTGAGCAGTGAGCTGAGATTTCTTCTTAAGAACAACTACTCCATGTAGAAATGGCCAGTTGACTGTGTGTGTGTGTTTAAGTTAGTTTGATAATATTTAAACACAATGTTCACAAAACTGGCAACTCAGTTCATTGGTAAAGATGGGAGAAGATAAGTACGGATAGTGAAAATCGATAGTCGATAGTCTCGAGATGCAAGAGGTGGGCATAGAAACCTTTTTTTTTCCGACAATAAAATGCTCTGAAATTAATTATTGTATTATAGCATTCGTTGATCAGGTGGATAAGGACAATAATGCGATTTTCGAAATTTCATGGTGCGATTTTCGAAATGTTTCTTCAAATGTCCATCGATCCTACCCAGGGGATGACGAAAATGAGGTCCGTTCAAAACTTTATATATAGTATATATATATTTGTCTGTTATCACTCTAACGATCGCAATTTTTGTCTTATCGTTACAAAACTTGATATATGTCGTTAATGGCTGAAATGGAACCTGGAGGAGGGAGCGTTTAGAGGGGGAGAATTTCGAACATTCTTAATATCTCCGTTATTATGCGTCGGATCGAAAAATTGTATAGAACCAATCTTGTTGTAAATGCAATTTCCTATAAATGTTGTAATGTGGATATGTTCACTATCTTGATTATTTACTGAGATATTTGCATGTTTTTGGTTTTCGGTCTTCAGTAAAGCCCCACTCCTACTCATCTAATATTTTCAGTATTCTATTACGTTATGAAGCACTTTATTTGAAGCTTAAATACCAAATGTTGTTCTCATTGAACTTTTAAGTTTTGAGATAAATGCAAATACGTGGCGCACGTGGGAAATCTGCTTAGTTAAAGCAGCACCTGCGTGACGGACTTTTTTTTGCTTTTCGACCTCTCTAACAAGCGAAGTTTTGAGTGGTTCTACATAGTCGACAATAACCATGTAGAAAAAAGTCCACCATGCAGGGTCTGCGTAAACTAAGCAGATTTCCCACTTGTGCCACGTATTTGAATTTATGTCAGAAAGTCAAAGTTCAATGAAAACAATATTTAGCATTTATACTTCAAATAATTTGTATCATAATATTAGTAGATATCAGTAGGAGGGAGGTGGGTTACTGAATGCTAAAAAATATAAAAGACAAATATCTTAGTTATCAATATAGTGAAAACACCTACATAACGACATTTGTAGAAGATTTGCATTTGCAATAATTTTGATTATATACAATTTTTCGATCCGACGCATAATAACGGATACATTAAGAATTTTTGAAAATCCTCTCCTTTAACCCCCCCCCTCACCCACTGGTCGGATTTCAGCCATTAACAAACTTGATCTTCCTTTTTATATAAAACGATTAAATTTGGAGTTTGGTAACGATTAAATCAAAATTGCGACCACTAGAGCGGTAACAAATATGTCCGTAAGGGAAATCAGCTAAAATATAAATAAAAGATTAAATACATCATGACAATGAAGCTTTAATAAATCTTGTAGGTGTTACGTAGGTGCGAAAATACCAGGTTATTTTCTATTATATTTAATAATTATGCATGGCATTGAATGTTGTATATGTCGTAGGAAATTCACTCAGTAAGCAGATTTTATGTGACAGATATATTAAAATCAAGGAATAGGAGTGGAATTCCAAGTTAAATTATTAATAGCTTTTTGATATGTCCATATGCTGATACTAGGAAGCCTTTTCCATTCCCGCAATTTCTATCAGCAGCAAGTCTAACAGTAATTATGGACAGTGGAAATAAGTGAAAGACAGGCAGTTTTATAGCTGAGCCAAGTTCATTCGGTTCTGTGTCTGTTTGACTGTCTCTCAACCAATTTTCATTATTCAAAGGGCAAACGATACATATATGATAATTGTTTAAATGCATTTCCGCTTAAGATGCGAGTTATGGCATTTCGAAGTTACGCGGTGTATGTTCAATATTCCTTACTATATTGGTTAAACTGGTAGTCTCATAACAAAAGGTTCCGGATGGAACCAATAGCGTTGAATCACATATTAACATTATGATGCCAGTACACAACCATTCTTTGACAAGGGCTAAAGGGATTTTAATTGGTGGCTTATAAAACTCATTCCACAAGAATTCTAGGGGAGAGGAACTGTGCCAAAGTTAAGGAAGTTCATTAACTCTGTATACTTGTTTGGACAACTATTTTGAGTTAATTTCGTGAGAGGTGAAATATAGAAAATAAATTTTCCTAAGGAGAAACAGTTTGACCCGGTAGCTTACACATAAACCTATTTTGTTTCATTTACATTAGTATTTTAACAGTGTCTACACAGGGAAGGATGCAGAATGTGTACAGTTCTTTGGTATTCTCATACGAATGTTCCGTATCTTTAGCAGCCAAAGATTGTAGAAGAAGTATTGGAATTTCCTTATCCGGACTAGTTTTAAATCACAGGATTATAAGAGTTGTATGTTGGGAGGGGAAGTCGTTTGAGATCAAAATTGCTGGAGGCTTATTTCTTTTGGCCTGGAGAAATGTTTATTAAAGGGAGTCAGTCGGTCATCAAATGAAGTATTGTCGAGGAGACAGAAACTCAAAATCAACACGAACAAATTTATTTCTGCCCATGTCCTGGAAATGCTTTGATGCTTAACAGCCATTATCTATTTGTGCCACAAAGGGTTCCGAAATGACATATGGCTTCCTGTAAAGTGCCTTCATCTGAACCTCTCCGAGTGGATTGACTTTAAAAGCACTAAAAGGGATCGGGCTGCAAAGACCCCAGCCTTTGTCTCAGTTTTTACTCCCGGTCCCCAATAAAATATAACTGTTACAGTCGGCTAGAAGGTTTATGGCTCTTGGAGGCGGCTCCGCTACGAGGGTGGCTCAGTCTTAAGCATCTCCGAGCCTGTTTCACTTTTCAGATTTTATTGCTGTTCCCAAATTATGAAAAGCCTTTTTTTTTTGTTTCTTTTATTTTGAAGTTTTTTTTTTTATTATCACTTTTTTTATTTCTTAAAGGCGGGTTGTACTATGTAAAGGAGAACTCTGTAATAATGTTGGCTCTAATGTTCGAACTCGTTTAGATAATATGTTTTTTATGTCAGTTCGGTCCGAGTTGTTTCCAATTTTATTATTTTTTATACGGGAGTATATTCGACATATGCTTTTCTATAATCCTTGCTTCATACTTGATAGCATATGTGGGCAACCACCGGCCCGCGATAAGGTTTGATCCGGCCCTGGAAATATTTTGAGAAACCCAATTAAACAAAAATATTCCACTATTTACTCCAAATGAGGAAGATGAGGAGAGATTTGTGAGTTTGACAGTACTTATAAATGCGAATAGTTCTTTTCAATGATGAAAGTTAATAAATCAAAACAGCGTACAAGACTGACTGACGATAATTTGAAAAATTCTTTTCTTCTGTGTATTAATAGAATTAATCCAAACATCGATGGGTTAGTTTCCGAAATTCAAGCTCAAATGTCTCATTGATTAGTGTCGCTATTTCACTTCGTTGTTAGTAATAATTCCAAATTTTACGATTTAATTATAATGTAGCACCTAGATTTTTCATTTCATTTTGTTATTTTAATAAATTGTATTATAATTACATTGTCGTATAATTTCACGTCTGATAACACTACTTTAAAATGCACTACTTTTAAAAGCGGCCAGCGTATGTATTTGCGCACTAAAGTTTGGCCCAGTCAAAGGTTGGGCAACCTTTGCATGGGCATACCTGTTTCAAAGCATAGGGAAAACCAGGTGCCTACTGTCGTTAACCAATTTAGAAAATCAATTAAAAACCAATGACTATCCATTACCAATACAAAGTATATACCCATATATTGCTAGACTTCTAATATCAGATTCTGAACAGACTCAAACAATCAAACAATAGTACATATAAAAAAATTAAATAAATACTATTTTTTTTTAAATAAATATCGGACGACAGGACATTTTATAAGTGGAGCTCCGATTATCCATGCGCGTTAAAGCGTTGGCATTAATCTCACACGGTAAACCCATAGTGGGGAGTTTGATTTCCGCCAGGGCTGTAGGAATTTATTTAGTAACGAACTCATTAAATAACATCCTTAGTCCCCCTCTGGCTAGAAAACTTGGTAGGTGGTAACTTATAGATAACCCGTCCCAGTTAGCCTTAGCAGCAAATTGTGGACGTTAATAAATAATAATCATATACTATCCGTAAGCATTCAATTTTAACCTGTAAAAATATTTATTCATATATTATATTTAAATATTCACTGCGGCACTAATTTATATTTTTTTAAAAGTTTTCAAAGTGTACATATATATTTTTTTATTTAATAACAGCTTATATGATATTTTTAATGATTAATTTTAGCCCGTAGGACACTGATGATGGTGCTTGAGCTCTGAAAGGTCTCAGTTCAAAAGAATAAATAACTTTTAAGGAACGAGGCCATTCTATTTTTACCTGGGGTACCTGATTTCTTCACCATACAGTACATCAAAAATGGAAATACGTGAGTCATTTAGGAGTGAGCGAAAATTAAGTCAATTACAGAATCATATTTTTCAGGGAATTCAGGCAAAACTTTTCACTTTACCTTTCACTTTTGGAGGGAACGCTTGAAGTCTGAAAATAAATACAATCCAACTAAAAATCCATTAGAACTCTGAGCAACAAAAACTAACAACGCAAATAAAGCTACATTTTCTCAGACTAAACAACAACATTCACAACCGAAAGATGAATTTCACGACTACTACCTACTCACTAATGAAATATAATAACTACTTAAAACAACATATTTTTTTTTTTTTTAAAAAGATATTTCTTTATCTTAATAAAATAAAGAAATATATTTTTCTTAATAAAAAAAGTACATTGCGCAATCCATGCATTTGGTAATGTGACTCTCTACAATCGTGCTCCATCAGTCTCGACAGAAGCTACACCCCTTCACCACAATGAGAGAAGCAGCCTCTCCCTGCCTGGAAAGGTAGTGAAGAGTTAAGGAGGAATATGTGAGAAGAAAATAGCCACTGACATCACTTCACTTAACTTCAATAGGAGATCCCTCGGCGATTGTCTTTTGAGACGCCGTGGATATGGTATATGGATGAGTGGCAGTGGAAAGGGATAGGACTTCTGAATTAGGATGATTGGATAGCCTGTTGCGGAAGTTTTTTTATCTTGAGGTAATTAGGTACTTTAAAAATGGTGTATTAAGATCTTTATGAAGGGTGTGGTTTGTAACACAATATGGAGCATCTACTATGGAAAGCAGGACTTTAGATTGGAAGGTCTGGATGCGTCTGATGTTCGAAGGTTTTGCTGTACCCCACACTTCTACAGAGTACGGGTGTGGCTATTAAATAACGAGACTGACGCTGCTACAGAAGAAGTGCGCATGCGCCAAACGCCAGCAACTAACAGCTGTTATCTTGAAGCTTTCTCTTTCGAATATAGTGCCTCTCGCTTCTGTAAACAAATCAGTACAGCCGTAGCCTTCGTTCGTATTAGAGTTGTTTTTTTGTTTCACCGGAAAAATGTTAAGTGTAACAGTAGAGCAACGAATTGTTGTGAAATTTCATGTGAAACTTGGAAAAACTGAAACTTATAATTTATTGAAAGAAGTGTATGGCAATGAATGTTTATCGCGTGCACGTGTTTTTGAGTGGTTTAAGCGTTTTCAAGATGACCGAGAAGACGTTCAAGATGATTCACGCCCGGGTCGCCCTTCCACGTTGAAAACGGATTACAATATCGAAAAAATCGGTAATCTGATTCGATTCTGACCGTCGGTTAAGTATTCGTGCGATTGCTGAAACTGTACGAATTGATAAAGAATCCGTACGGCAAATATTACATAACAATTTTAACCTGCAAAAAGTGTGTGCCAAAATGATGCCTAAAATTCTCACATTTGAACAACTGGAAGCTCGCAAAAATGTTTGTACTGACACTTTGAATGCCATTGAAAATGACCCAAACTTACTGGAAAGGATAATAACATGTGACGAATCATGGTTTTTTATGTATGGTCCTGAAACAAAGCGCCAATCCATGCACTGGAAGAGCCCATCTTCACCGAGAGCCAAAAAATCTCGAATTTTCGATATTCATGGGATTGTGAACCTTCACTGGGTTCCTGAAGGTCAAACGATTAATCAACATTACTACCTTCACGTTCTTGCTGAACTCAGCGAAAGAATAAGGAAAAAAACGACCTGAATTGTGGAAGGACAAGTCATGGGTTCTCCACCAAGACAATGCGCCGGCTCATTCCGCATTGTCTGTTAAGAGGTTTCTAGCCAAATTCAGCAACCCAGTGTTAGACCATCCACCTTATTCGCCGGATCTTGCGCCGTGCGACTTCTATCTGTTTCCAAAGGTGAAATCTGCATTAAAAGGAACAAGATTTGAGTCTGTTGAAGCTGTGAAAGAGAAAGTGGCACGCGTCATGAAGGAGCTGACAGAAAAAGACTTCCAGCACTGTTTCAAACAATTGAAGGTTCGCATGGAGCGTTGTAGGGATAAAGGAGGGGTGTGTATTGAAGGTGATAATAAGTAAAAATGTATGAAATAAAAATAAAATGTTTTACAACGTCAGTCTCGTTATTTAATAGCCACATCCCGTATGTCCATATTGGTTTGAGTAGTAAATTGTACGTTGTTAGTTTCTTTTTTATAAACAAGTGAGAATCTTCTATTTAGCAGTCCGTAGAGTTGTCCGAATTGCCTGTTAAGTTCCTGTTTTTAACTATTGTGTGCGATATCCAGGTAAGTCTGGTGTCCAAATGTGTAATCCAAAGTAACATACACAATCGGCTGGTGGTAAGAGAATATTTTTGAAATGAACAGGATAGGAGCTGCGCCGAAGGGAAAAAGTGATATGGCGATCGTTTATCTTTAAGGGCCAAGCATTGCACCATTAAACCAGCATGAAAACACCAGGTCTCAGGAAACCAAGGTCGCTCAGCATTTACTATAATTCTGTCCATTGTTTCAAAGGTATATCGCTTTAGGCCAATGGATATATGTCTACAGAAATACATTAAACGTCTGCATTCGATTGATTTTTAGCAATGCGTTAATGACTTTGGTTTATCTCCATTCCTTTCAAGTTTTCCTCCTTTGAGCTGAGGCATTATTATTTATAAGAACGGCATAGCAATTTGTTGGTCTCCTGATATCTTTTTCATTTTTCCCCTCATTAGAGATAGGAAAGGAGCGATGCAAGATGCTGACGTTAGATAGCGGTCACGAGTTACGGTGGAGAGCAGGGTGGTCATTCGTCAAGTCGCGCTAGTCCGTCCGTGAAAGAACTTCTGACTCGCTCGTCTTCGACTCCAGGTTCCTATATTCACCACTGACAGCGCGTGCCACTCTCTCTACTATTTCCTCTGTCTAATTTTTTTTTTCCTTTTTCTGACCCACTACAGTATGAAATCCACTCAGTCAACATATGAATAGATTTTCAGTCTAAATATAGTCTGAGTTTACAAAAGTCTCCTTTTAAAAGTGTCAAATAAATAAAGTCCTCCAAGTATGGACTTTATTCAATTACGTCATCTTTGTCTTATGCATGATTAACCTTCTATATCTCTCTTAGCATGCACGAAAGATAAAGAACGTTTCAAACATAAACATGCAATTCAAAAAGTTATTTGATAAGGTAGCTTAAAGTGAAAACCTCGATTATTTAAAACTAAAAAAAAGTATGTATAGAATCTATTAATATCCAAGTAAGGAAAACTTTCATGTTAAAAGAACTGTATGAAATTACTTTATCAACAAGAATGGTTACGAAAATGTTTTGATGTTAAAGGGAAGGCTTTTTGAAAATTCGAATTATCTCCGTTACTATACGTCGCGTCGAAAAATTGTATAATAGCAATCATATTGAAAATTAACTACTCTTAATATTGTTATATACATTTATTCTTCATCTTGAGTATTAACAAAGATATTTTCATTTTTCAGTTTTCAGCCCTCAGCAACCCACCACCCCCCATTTCTACTTACGTGACATAAATAATACTCGGTTATTACCACTTAACCACTTAACAAGCTAAACCACTTTTTACAAAGCTTAAATACGAAATATTGTTTTCAAGAGACCTTTATTATACGAGATATATGCAAATATGTTCTATCCCTCCCCTGTCTTTATTGCTTGGATTACCAGCATTTGAGCGATTGGGATAAAAATTATTTTGATTCAATATAAATTACAGTACTAGATTTAGTAAACAGTTTTCAATAAAATTAATATGTTATCTTTACATCCATATTAACATGTAATATTCAGATATATTTCAGTATTTTTTTTTTTCATTCCGGTGAAGAATATTTCTATCTATCTGTTCAGCAGTTGTTGGCAGACCTATTTTCTTACAATTCAGACGCTTTCCGTTGGGAGGTTATTAAAATTGGCTGAATGATTTCTCATTACCGTAATTTTTGTTCACAGAATACCAAAATTACGGTAATGAGAAATCTTTTCAGAGTTCTTAAGACTTAAGTGTAATGAATTGGTCACCAGTCTGCTGTCAGTTTATATTTTTAGTAGTTATGTTTAATAGGAATAATTAATCGAATTAATTAAATCCATAGAATGCTGTGATACAATCTTGTCACCTGGTATTTCTGAAAATAGTCTTTTTTTGAGGATAAAATCTATGTTAGTAGTTACTTAAAAAATGAAAAAAAAAATAACTAGTGTATTCGAAGAGAAAAATTTCAGAAACTTGAAAGTCGTTTAGATAACGAAATGTAACTCTTAATCATATGTCTCCTGTAACAGTTACTTTGTCAAGAAGACATTTTTGTTCTGAAGAATGTTCCTCCATTTAGTTAGAAAGAATGAAAAATACCTACTTAAGTTTGTTGCTCTCTCAAGGTTGGAAGGGACTGACTTCTTACAAATGGAAAAAGATTTACCGAGCCAAGAACTCCTCTGGATTTTGTAGCTCTCGCCTCACCCTCTCTCTCTCACTCACAGTCAAGGTGTTTGTTAAGCCCAGACAGTGCATCTGCTCGTGTCTGTGTTGTGTTTACCGCCTGCGTGTGTGAGTGTGGGTGGGGAATGCCTCCGATATTATTTATAGATAAATACAATAACTCATAATTTCCACACCTACGCTCCTCAGAGAGGGTTACACATCTCACAATTACAGAGCATATATCACGAGGAGGAGGGGAGGAGGAGGCGGGGTCCCATGAGATAAATATGTTGATAGATGGAGGTGAGTAATGTCTGCTTATCCTTTGGAGACCCGCCGACTGGCCCTGTACCTAGCTCCAACAACAGCATGTACTAATGACAGCCAAACGTTTTGTTTTAATCAATGTGAAGTATCTCCTATGCTGGTAATGTCAAAACTACCAAAACCATGACAACTCCGGAGAAAACATTAAGGACATTTCATCAATCGGCCACTAATAACACAATTTACCTTTGAACATCAGACGCATCCAGACTTTACAAATCAAAGTCCAGCGCACCATAGTGATACTCCATATTATATCACCAACAAAACCCTCCATAAAGATCTTAATATCCCATTTGTAAAGGACCTAATTCCCCTAAAATTCAAAATATTCCACAACAGGCTATCCAATCATCCTAATTTTCTAGTACCACTCATCCTTATTCCCCTCCACGGCGTCATAAAAGACAATGACCCAGAGATCTCCTATTGAAGTTATGTGAAGTGATAGCAGTGGCTATTTCCTTCTCAAATATGATAATCCTCCTCAGCTCTTGACTTCCTTGCCAGGCAAGGAGAGGCTGTTCCTCTCATTGTGGTGAAGGGGTGTGGCTACTGTCGAGAGTGATGGAAGACGATTGAATTGTACATATCACATTACAAAATGCATTTGATTTGTAGACTAATATCCTTAATAAAAAAAAAAATAACACAATTTGAATCCACGTATTGCTTTGGGTATCTTTACATAAGCCATGATATCTCTATGGAGTATATTGCCCATACTCTTGGGAATTGCTAATAATCAACAAGCATTGATATGAGTTAGGCCTTCACGAAAACTGGACTATCCGATGTTTAGTAAAATTAACCATATATATATATATATATATATATATATATATATATATATATATATATATATATATAATACAAAGGGTCTGATGGCGACAACACAGGGACAGAGGACTCCACCGTCTGGATAACTACACTAGTCATAGTTGCAAATCACTCAATTGTTATAAGAATTACAGCATGGACCAGATAGTGGGGCCCTTGCATAAAGCCCCCCGGTGAATACTGTGATCTATAAAACGGTGATTACGACTGTAAGTCATTGCCATTATAAAATTAAAACAGGATGGCGCTAGCGATTCAGACATTCATGAAGAGCAATTCAGAATCTTAATGACGCCTGACGAACCTTTCGTTCGAGGATCAACATGGATCAATGGGTAGACACTGCAAATTATATTTAGCTTGTATAACGATTGGGATTCTATCTGGTATTCTGAGAACTATTTACTGAGCCTCGTATGGCGATTGAGTTACTCCTATAACCAATCTGGATGTACACAGCAGGCCTGTTTTCGTCTACAACACATTTTATTTTTGACAGAATGCCCTTTCAGAGCAAAAGCTCCATCTGGAGCTGGTCACCCGGCAGCCGTGGTACAAGCCAGTTATCTCTAGCGATCTTCAAAAATAGGCACTGAAGATGGAGCTGTTTCACTGAAAATACACTATGTCAAAAATAAACCTTATTGTAGAGGAAAACTGGCCTACTGTGTACATCGTGATTAATTCGTTCCTCTACCTCACAGCTTCCCTAGAAGAAATAGTCTTAAAATAATTACACTCGGACGAATGCGCAAAGAGGATAATTCCTTTTCCTAATGAAGCTGAGTTGACTGAGCCTGTGAGCAAAAATTTAAAGATTTGCATGACAGAGCTCTTATCTTATGTAATACAAATATACGCCGACTTCGGAAAAGACTGATAAGGTGGAATATGTTACCCACCCGATTATTACTAGTTGTCTAGAGATGTCTTGGAAATTTATTTATTGCTCCCTTTCAAAGTGTTACGAGTCTATCAGGATCTTGTTTCTGTCTCCGTTCCTAGAATGCCCTGGTACATAAATACTAATCTAGGTTTCCTCAACTACTTCTTTCACAAGGTGAATTCACGAAATGTTTCATGGCTTTCGAAATTGTGATTCTTAAAATTTATTCATAGGAAACCTCACAAAATTCGTCTTACCTTTTAATTTTGTGGAGGCTTAAAAAATTTGTATTTGTGACCACCATAGTCCTTCATAAGATCTCTTCGAGTACTCCTTAGAAATTTATTCTCTTCAATGAAAAAAAAAAAAAAAAAAAAACCGCTGAGATCTAAATTGTTAAACTGGACATTTTAATGCCCGTCCTTGTATTTTAGCCATTGTAATTTACATGTAAATCCTCACAATGGATAACGACAGAAAAATAACGTGGGAATACATAGGGATTAAATGTATAAAATTGATTACTTCCTTCTACTAATTTATAGTTTAACAGTCAGCTGATTTCAATAGGAACATTCTTTTAAATTTTCATGTCGTTTGCCAATAAATGGAAAATACCTTAAAGGAACATAAATGAAATTTATTAAAATCGTATTTATGCTATTTAAGAGGCATCATGAGAATGTAAAACCTGTAATCGAAAAGAATGCTTATATTTAGTTTTCAACATTAACTTTGATTGATACATTACTGCCGAGTTTTTAAATTAACTTCTCCATTAAGTGAACAATGTTTAATCACTTACTATTTGTATGTAATCTCTTTACCCTAGAGTACTAACTGCCTTTTAATGGTAAAACGTCCATATCTTTTTAATGAAATTAAAAATACACAAATTCGTGTTTTTTTTCTAGAGTTAGATGAAGTAGATACCATTTTAAAATAACGTTAACTCAAGTTACGAACCGTTTTGCCTTCCCTGGATTTAACATGAGTGTTATGGTTGATTACAAAGAAACCCTAATGAAACCAGAAAATCCCTTCTAATAAGATTTGGAAAGACATTGTTGTCAAATTGTTTACTGAAGCTATTTGGTTTTGTTGAAGCCTAAAAGGAGATTAGAGATCCTCGGGCTTGTTAGACAGCTGCTGCCACAGCTGTTTCATTACTAGGTTCGTTATTTGATTGCAGACAAATCTAGGTGATCAGCTGGACACGGCATACAGCCCCCTCCTAGCTGAGACTCGCTTAGATTTGTACTATCTCTTAATTTATCTTCGCTGTGTTTATATACACGATGAATCATATCCAATCTTTCCTATCAGTGTTTCGATCAGTGAAATGAGCAGTTGTGTGTCGGATTTCCAAATTACTTTCTGTCCATCGGATGAAAGACACCTTTATCACATACTAAGCTACTCACTCACTGACAACTATGTTATTACGCTTAATTTGTTTAATTAGAATCTAAAGAAAGAACGATACAGAGAATATCTATAATTTTAAGACTGCTTCATACTGTGTCAAATGCTTGCCTGGAAAATATTGGTGTATACCTTCATCGAGCTTCCTGTAATGACCAATACTCTTAGTCCAGTCCCCAGACTGATCTATTATAAAAAAACATTACACGAAACCTCCTAAAGGAGAGAGCCAAAACGCAGCAAGAAATTCGCTGTCTAACTGCTAATAGGACCTCATGACCGAATTTCTGGCAACCAACGAACAAGTACTTTTTTTTTTTTTATTGACTATAGATTACCAGTTTTTGGTTGCATGGATAATAATGATCCCTCCACCTCTATCCTTTATCCAGTGACCGCTTATGCAATTACGTTTTCGTTCATGTCTTGAATCCACAGTATACATGGTCAGACAATTCCTCTTGAGCAGCACTCCAACATCATTTTATTTTATTATCGGGTCTACCCATTATTAAGTTCTTATGAACACTTACGATAGGATTAACCTCTACCAGCCGGTCCATATGCCTACTTATAATCAATATATCTATATTGTAAAAACTACTGAAATGCAAATATTTGAAGCTATCAGACGTGCACACACTGACATGTCTGAGGGTTACTCCTTTTTTTCTTACGAACCATTTACTAAGGTGGTCTAAAACAGTTCAATATCAACGATAAAACGATGGTAAATATATCTGACTGAAAGACAGACAAGAAGAAAGTGGCTTGACTATGTTAAAATAGTGGGATATAACAGTGTTACCAAAATCTCGTTGAACGGTGGACCAGAGTCTAAGACAGGAAATGGATTTAATAGTCGTAGATTATGCTTGAAAATCTAGGAGAGGACTTGCTGAAGCTAGGGTTCCTTGTGTTTCCAGCTTCACTCCATAGCGCATCGTTTAATTTAAGTTGAAGATTTTTCGTATTTTTTTTTAGATGGTTTTTTTTCCTTCTATATTAGGCATTTTATATATATAAAAAAAAAATGACTTACTCCAGTCAAACTAAAGATTGACTAATTCAAAGAAATATACGTGTCCAACTTAAGTTTGAATAAATCTAACAGCTTTGGAGTCATGTTTGCCAAAAAATGTAGTCACATAGTATGACAGAACTGTAAATAAATTGTCTACTTGTGGATACAACTAGATATTTAACCGTTTTATGTAAAAAGAAAGATCAAGTTCGTTAATTGCTAAAATCGGACCAGAGGGAGGGGGGGAGGAGTTAGAAGGGGAATTTTTGAAAACTCGAAATATCTCCGTTACCATACCTCGGATCAAGAAATTGTATGGAACCAATCTTATTGCACATTAAATGTACTATAAATATTGTTATATACATTTATTCCCTATCTTGAACATTAACCGAGATATTTGCATTTTTTAGGTTTCAGCCTAAAGCAAACTTCCACTTTTGCTCATGTTACATAAACAATACACTGTTATGTACTAAACCACATTATTCGAAGCTTAAATAATATAAATTGTTTTCATGAGACCTTTATTATACGATATGAATACAAATATGTTAAGGTGAGCCTCCCCCCTTCTTAAGTTCTTGGACTACTAAAATTTGATTAATTGAGATAAAAATTATTCTGATTCACATGTTATATTCTAATATATTTCAGTAATTGTTTTTCTTTCCTTTGAGAAGTTGGCACACCTGTTTGTTTACGTTTCAGGTGCTTCCCGTCTGGAGGTTTCTTATTGTCGTTTGTATTTATTAACTTGATGTTGACCGTGGTATTGTGTTACTAGAATGTAGATTTCTCTATTGTAAATCTTCACGAGGGTAATCTGCTTAGTTTACCCATTCCTGCGTGATGGATTTTTTAAAATTATTCT